>CM070720.1:41883851-43222890 GCA_036346275.1 Otatea glauca | reverse complement strand
TCAAAATCATTTAAAAGAAAATTTTCTCTCGAATTAGTTCAGACTTGCAACAAGGAATCATTACCTATTTTGATAAGGGTGATTTCAACATGATCGGAGACAAGATGAAAAAAATAATGATAACTTTGATCCTCGTTGGTCTTTTTTATTTAATGATGCCATTAATAGTTTAAATCTGAGAGAGATTGAATTATCTGGCCATCGGTTTACATGGGCAAATTCTTTGGAAGAACCTACCTTTGAGAAACTGGACAAGGTGCTAATAAGCACAGATTGGGAACAAAAGTTCCCTCTTGTCACGATTAATACCCTTGATAGGTCCTTTTTGGATCATAATCCCCTCTTTCTTAATACCGGAATAGCTTTCCACATTGGGAACC
Source organism: Otatea glauca (assembly GCA_036346275.1). Classification (NCBI taxonomy): domain Eukaryota; kingdom Viridiplantae; phylum Streptophyta; class Magnoliopsida; order Poales; family Poaceae; genus Otatea; species Otatea glauca. The sequence goes on along the minus strand of CM070720.1, from coordinate 43,222,510 downwards.
AGCTATTATTCAAATTTGAACTTGGATGGTTAACTAGGGAGGGCTTCTTTGACATGGTGTCCAACTATTGGCACAATGAGCATAGGGGAAATACGTCCATAGCTAGATGGCAATTTGAAATCAGAAGTCTTAGACAACAATTAAAAAGATGGGCTAAGGCTACTAGTGGAAATTACAAGAAAGAAAAGGAGTTACTGCATATTATTGATGAACTTGATAAACAATCAGAACATACTGGGTCGTCTAATGAGGACATTAATCTTAGACAGCGTCCTACTGTAAGGCTAGCCCAGTTGTTATGAGAGGAGGAAATCAAATGGTACAAAAGAGCGAAAGTGAAACATACTCTTGATGGGGATAATAATACAAAGTATTTTCATTTGGTCGCAAATGGTAAATATAGAAAACAATGAATATTCCAACTCGAGCAAGATGAGAGATTAATAGTTGGAGATGTGCAGCTTAAGCAATACATAACCAAATATTATAAAGGCCTCTTTGGGCCACCGGATAACAATCATTTTACAATGATTGAATCTTACCGCGATGAGATCCCTCAAGTTTCTGCAATAGAGAATGACCTCCTTACACAAGATTTTATCAAAAAGAGGTGAGGGAGGCGCTTTTCAAATGGAACATAATAAGGCTCCAGGACTGATGGATTCCCAATCGAATTTTATCAAGTATTCGGGAAGTAGTTAAGAATGATTTAATGGCAATGTTCCAAGATTTACACAATGGTGTCTTGCCTTTGTTTAGTTTGAATTTGGGAATTATCACACTTTTGCCAAATCTACAGATGCTAAGCAGATACAACATTACGCACCAATTTGTCTTCTGAATGTTAGTTTTAAAATATTCACTAAAGTTGCCACAAACAGGGTCACAAATGTGGTGAACATGTTGTACGCTCTACACAGATGGCTTTCATGCCAGGTAGGAACATAATAGATGGTGTGATTATTCTTCATGAGACAATTCACGAGATGCATAAGAAAAAATTGGATAGGGTGATCTTTAAGGTGGACTTTGAAAAGGCTTATGACAAGGTCAAATGTCCTTTGTTCAATGTACTTTTAGAATGAAAGGCTTCTCACCACAGTGGTGTACTTGGGTTGAGAAATTTGTTACTGGGGAAGTGTTGGCATCAAGATCAACGATGATGTTGGTCCATATTTTCATACCAGAAAAGGACTACGTCAGGGTGACCCATTATCTCCAATATTATTTAACATTGTCGTGGATATGTTGGCGATCATTTTAGATCGTGCAAAAAGCATGGCAAATAGGTGGAGTGGTACCTCACTTGGTAGATGATGGGTTTAACTATTTTACATTACGTAGATAACACTATTTTATTTATGGAACATGATTTTGAATAGGCCAAAAATACGAAGTTCTTGTTATGTGCATTTGAATAACTTTCATGTCTTAAATCAATTTCTATAAAAATGAAATATTCTGCTTTGGTGTCATAAGGAATTTGAGGCACAATACACCCACTTTTTGGTTGTGAGTTGAGCAATTTGCCTTTTCGATGCCTTGGCATACTAATACATTATAGAAAACTGAGAAACAGTGAGTGGAAGGGGTAGAAGAAAGATTTGAGAAATGATTGAGCAATTGGATGGGCAAACATTTATTTACTAGAGGTCGTTTAGTCCTCTTAATTTCTGTGCTTAGTAGCCTACCCATGTTTATGTTATCTTTTTTGAGATACACGTGGGATTCTCAAATGGTTGGATTATTACAGATCCAGAATTTTCTGGCAAATTGATAACCATAAAAAGAAATATAGGTTAGCTAAGTGGAATATATAATGTCGACCCAAGGACCAAGGAGGCCTAGGTATTCAAGACCTTGCTATAAAAAATATTTGCTTACTTAGTAAATGGATTTTCAAGCTTCTCAATGAAGATGGTGTCTGGCAAAATATCCTCAGAAGAAAATATCTAGGGAATAAAACTCTTTCTTATGTAGAAAGGAAGCCAGCGGATTCCCAGTTTTGGATTGGGCTAGTGAGAGTCAAACATCATTTCTTCATATTTGGGTCCTTCTAAATTTGTAATGGATCTCAAATTCTATTCTGGTAGGATTTGTGGCTTGGAAACAACCCCCTCAATGTATAATACCCACGACTCTTTCAAATTATCCAGAACAAACATGCCACGGTAGTTGAAGTAATGAGATCTGTACAATTTAATGTCTCTTTTCATAGAGCCATTACAGGACATAATCTACTGACCTTGCATAAGCTTGTCACAAAGGCTGCTGGTGTGCAGTTAACTGCAGAAAGGGATATTTTTGGATGGAACTTCCATTAAAATGGACGGTTTTCAGTCTAGTCCATGTATCAAGCTTTAATGCATCAAAATGTCCCTGTTACAAACCGTCAATTGTGGAAGCTTAAGGTGTCTTTAAAAATAAAAAAAATTATGGTACCTACATCGTGGAGTAATTTTGACAAAGGATAACCTCAGTAAAATAAATTGAAATGGTAGTAAGAAATGTTGTTTTTTGTAACAATGAGGAAATTATACAACACCTCTTTTTTTATTGCCACTTTGCTCGTTTCACATGGCGCGTCATTCAAGCGGCTTTTAATCTATCACCTCCTGGTAATATGACCAATATGTTTGAAAACTGGTTATTGGGGCTGGAAAAATATTTAAAGGCTCACATTTTGGTTGGGGTTTCCACTTTGTGTTGGTCTATTTAGCTATGTCGAAATGATGTGATTTTTTATAACAAAAAAATCTCTAATCCGTGACAGGTTATATCTATATTTGTACAAATTGGTTGCATTCGTGGTTTGTGTTGTAGTTGCAGGAGGCCCAGGATGTGGTATAAGCGGGATGTCGATTGCTAGAGATTGTGGTCAGGGATTTCTTAATCATGCATGGATGTAGATTTAACAAGCTATGTGGATTTAGTAACCTATTCTACTAAGCATGCTTGTATCTTTCTTTTTTTTTTACTGTAGTTTGGCTATAACTGTGTAATATATGATAGGTTGAATGTATCTTATGATAGAGATGCTAGAAGATATAATATTCCGTTATCTAAAAAATATAAGGTAGTTGTGTGCGTGCGGGTCAGTAAGCTTATGGGCTTCTCAACTAATACGACTTATTTAATTGCGTGTTTACAAAATAAAAGAATACAATCAAAATACGGTAGATATGGGATACCAACCGATTAGGTCATAGAATGGATATTTATAGTGTATTAACGAATTATAATATCCTCATCAGTATCGGTAGCATGAAATATGTTGGAGGCACTGTATGTGTTCTCTGGATTCGCTCTTCGCCGAGTGCCACCTGTGCGGCTGTGCCCGAAACCGGCCGTCGACCCGGCAGCGAAGTCGCAGGTGCCAGCTCCATGTAGCCAGCTAGTGCTAGAGCTCTTCGTACAAACATTGGTGCTACATTTTGGTGATCCTGTAGTACACAAAAGCACCGGTCAAAACTTTCACACTTTTTGGACCGGTGAGTTTTATCCTATGCGGATCGCATATTTTACTGCTCTTACAAAAGTTTGTAGGAAATTATTTAGTTGAATGAAAATGTCATGCCCGTGCGCGCCTAGAGCACCGTAGATGTCTAAGATAGGATTCACAAAACCGCGAAAAATCGCCGGTTTTCGCGGTTTTCGATCTAACCGCTGGCTCAAGATTCAAAACCGTTCGATAAACCGATCTAATTTAAAAAAATTCAAAAAATTGAAAAAGTTTATTTGTTGAAAACCGCCGAAAATCATTGAAAACCGCGTTTTCGTAAAAACCGCTTTTAAGGAACATTCAATTGATCGGTGGTTTTTCGCGAAAAACCGCGAAAACCGAACGGTTTTCGACTTTTTTCGAATTTTTTTTCAAATTTTTTTATTTTTTAACCCTTCGGTTTCTGACTGTTTTCAAGCGGTTTTTCGAGCGATTTTTACGGTTCTCACGATTCCGGTTTTTTACTGTTTTGATTTTGTGAAGGCTGATCCAAGACATGCTACGTGGTTTCTGCGCCATTTCAATTGAACGCAGGAATGTGATTCTTCAGGACTGGAATGAATGTGTACTTGATGTCACTGCTGGTTCCATACAAAATTCAAACGTGCTTTGTAGGCTTAGGTGCTCACTAGTCACTAGTAAGGTGAGGTCAGGCCCGACGTAAATGGTTTTTCATTCCCTCGACTTGTAGGAAAATATATGTTCCAATCCCGGATTGGTTCTCTATATTTTAAGGTGAGTCCAAATTGGCCTTAGAAAATTGAGCTATTTCCTCATTACAAATAGCTCGATTATAGAATTCGATTCTTATAATCCAGTCCACCCATATAGATTAGAATCCACAATCCACTTCATATGTGTTTTTGGATTCTAGCTTTTAGATAATCAGCTTCTCTACAATTATAATCCATAATCAATTTTTAGAGAATTAAAAACTAAAACAAACAGACCCTAAGTCTATTAGTCTTGCTGTTTCTGAAAGATAGAAACATAAAGAAAAGAAGCCCAGCCCGAGTACAATGGGCAAGTTTGCGCCTGACTAGGCCCATGAGAAATAAAAGCCTAGTCCAATTACTATGAAGTTAATGATGTACCTTGGAGCCTCACTGCCACAAGTCCAAAACGTCCAAAGGCCCAAAACACTACCACAACAATCCAAGGTAAAAAGAAAAGAACAGAAGTAAAGAAAACATCACAAGCGAGCACATTCTGGTTTCCCATGTCGTCAAAATGAGGAGAGCAGCAACATTCTTCTTTCCCAACAAACACTGTTATGTTTAGAACATAATTTTTTGTAACAATTTCATAGAACTGAAATCCTATGTGAATTTTTTTCTACAAAGCCATTTGGATTGTAGGGTTGGATTAAAATTTCTGTAGAAATTCTTCCTTTTCTCCATTTTTAGGATTCAAAATAAGGAAAATCCATAAACACCCCATAAGCCATCTACTTTTTTAATTTGCCTCCATATCTAATTATCATTTATTTTTCCCCACAAGTTAAGTTGGTGTGCAAATAAATAAAATAATTGAAACAAGTGTCAAAGATAATTAAAACCACAAAAAAATAGTGTGTTGCAAGCCAACTTAACTTTTGAAGAACAAAGTAAATGAAATTGAGATATAGGGGTAACTTGAAAAAACAGATGACAAAGATTCCATTTCCTTTGAGAAGCTCAAGGTAACATCTCTCTTTATCTCTTCTTCTCTCTAAGACTAAAATGCATTTCCACACAAATTTCATGTAATTTTTCCATGGACAATCCAAACTTCTCATTTGACTAATTCCTGCTTTTAAAAATTCCCACATAGTTTCACTAGTCATGACATTCGATTCGCGTATTAGGTACTCTATTTGGTTCGATGGGTCATGTGGATGAAAGACCGTGTGGAGATCTATTCATATTTATGATGAGTTATTGACATTGTTTGAGCATATAATGCTCAAGTTTGATTTTGTTTTTTAATTCTATTTTAAATTTGAATTAATTTGAGGTGCCGTCGGTGTTGGGCGGCACTACCGCCTTGTAGTGGCGGTAGTGCCACCAGCAAAGACTATCGCCTGGGATGGCGGTAGTGCCGACCCTACTGTGCCATCGGCCTCGTTGGCGATAACTATTTTACAAAGAAGTGTTTTCTCTAGGTTGTGCAAGGTGTGGCACTATCGACATCCAGCTTGGTTGTACTTATATTCCGTAGGGGATTTCGCCAAGTTTTTGAGAAAGCGGTAGTCTTGGGTTTGTCAAGGATTTTTATTAATCCCTTATGATGTAATTAGTAATTGCATTCATTGTGAACATTGCTATGTGTGATGGTTTGTTTGTCTGTGTTGACCGCAGGACTTCCGAGCTAGGTCATAGTGAGGCGAAGAGGACGGACTAGGCTAGAGAGCTGAGGTCCGAACGGCCAAGGAACACCGTAAGATGACCGAGGTCGGGAAGTAGTTGCGAATCGAAACACAAGGAGCCGAGCATGAAGCACCGTGATGAACATAGCGGCAACGACTTGAATCGACTTGGCTCGAGAGGAGTCGAGGTCCATAATGGTCAAGAAAGTCGATGCGATCATGGTGAAGCGATCGTGGACATGTGGCGTGCCAAGTGACTTGAGTCCGCTTGCAGCGAGGACGGTTCGGGAGTCCGAACGCATCGATACTTGGCGGAAAGTTGTTGGGGCCATGTGGAAAGTGACGGCATGAGCGATGCTTCGAGGAGAAGAAAGACCGCCTTGGGGCAAATTGGTAATTTTCAATACCGCGCAATGAGGTGGTTTGAAAATCGTGGCGGTGGCCTAAGTGGTTTAGGCCACGCCAAAATGGAGTTGGACACAAATTCGAGCTCATGAGAACGGATTTGGCGTCAATGTAATGACCGCTTTGAAAAGCATGTTTGTGTAAGTGAAAACACTGTTAAGAGTGTTGGTTTTCGTGTTAGCCCATGTATAACACCCTAGAAATTTGCATATTTTTTGTTTAATTATTATTTAGAATTTTCTTGTAATTTTGCTGGTTATTGATTTTGTAAAAACCTTTTCACATTTTTAGCTTTACTAAAAATAATTTCTGCAGAAAAATTAAAGCTTAAAAACTGCTAAAAATAATTTTACTGAGTTCCAAATATTCCAAAGTATTTTTGATAATTTTTCTAAAAATCCTTTTTACTATTTTTTACCAAACCCGCTTTGCTCTCAACTCAAAAATAATTTGAATGATCAGTGGGACCGGACCCCACCTGTCAGGCTTGTCTTCCACATTCAGCCAACGTCTGCCAAAGTCCAGAGAATCCTGTGTGTGTCTCTCCCCCATTAACCAAAATTTTGAGCTCCAAATACATGTGATTTCCGCAGCAAATCTTTCCAAAATTTTGGGCAGATGAATCCCCGTCGCATACTCAACCTTCCATAGCATTTTTTCCCCATCAAATCCCCCTCATTTTGTCCAAGATTTTGCGAAAACTTCCTTTTCCAGCCGCCGCCATTCTCACCGCAATTGCACCCTCCCCGGTCCTCCTCCCGCCCTATAAAAGGGAGCACCGGGTGCCTCTCATCGTGTGCAACCCATTTTTCCTCTCCTCCCGAGTTATCTCGTCCTCGTTTCATTGGATTTCGCAAGGTAATAAACTCGATCGAGCCCTGCTTTTTCGACCGGCGCCACCTGTCCGACCTCCTCCGACATCGCTGCTTCTCCGGTGCTCACACGACCAGCCCACCCGCCGCCCCACCCTTTTTCCTTTGCGCCATTTCCATTACAAAAGCAAGGCTCTCTGTTGCTCTTGTGTGTCGCACATGAACAGTGAGGCCAAAGATACAATACCATTTCTCTTTTCTTTGATTTTAATCTTCCGGGAGCCTGTTTTCACCTGCTCAACTCCGCTTGGCTATCTTTCTTTCTAAATTCATCTAAAAATATAAATTTTACTTTTATTCTGTTTGGTATTTTATTTGAATTTGGATGTTTGTCGTGTATAGATCACTTGAGAGCTGAGTAGTTTGTCATTGACGATCCCAAACATCAACTTTTCAACCAAGGCAAGTTACACATCCTTGAACATATTGGTCCCAATTTTTAAATTATATTTTGAATTTAAATTATTGCATGCATAATTTTAGCAACATAATTTCAGTCCCAGTTTTAATTAAAGTAGCTAATCTCCAAATTGATTATGACCACCTTGGAAATTTGAATATCTTATTTTGTTCTAACCCTAAGATATATATAATATTAAAATGATTAGAAATATTCTTAGACATGCTTAGAACTGAGATTAGGACCTTTTGGGGATTTAAGCTAAATAAAGTTATGTTTAAAGGCTTCATCATTTTATGTGAAATTCTATGCCATCAAGTTAAAAATTAAAAATGTGGTTGGACCGGGCGAGAATGGTTGACTGATGGGTGCGTGAGGCACGAAGGTTGTGGAATGCTCGCTTAGTCAATTAAGGACCGCCTATGAGTTGTTTGAATGTAAAGCGTTATCATACTACCATAAGTCCGAATGGGATAGATCCGACTATCCGTATTGCAACATACCATGGACAATCATGCCATTAGATTGAAAGTGACAGTGGTGTAAGGCTACCTCTCGACGCAAGAGGGGCTTTTGGATTGGGTGATTTTAACCTCGTCGGCGGTGGAACCTTAGCGAGTATTACTACGTGGATGGAGCTTTATAGGGCCTTGTCATGATTCTCTCTGCGACAAACCAAAGGAAGTGTGTATTTGGGCAAAAGGAGATAATCATATCTTGTGGGCAAAGTTGTACAAACTCTACAGAGTGTAAAACTAATCGATTAGTGAGCTCGTAGTCATGGGCATGCCGAGCAAGCCTTTCACGACTAGATTTTAATGTTTTCAAAAATGACTTTAAAAGGTGTTTTCAGATGGAGTGATTCCATTGATTAGGAAAAGTTGGGCTAACTCCAAGTGTGATTCATGTGATAAATTTTGTTAAAAGAATATCTTTCTTAAAATTATGCCGTTGAAAAATACATACAATATTGGAACAACTTGCTGCTTTACGCTAAACTCAACCATATAACCATCCTTTGTATTCTTTACATTAATACTACATTTACTGTGTGACTTGCTGAAAACTGTTGTACTCACCCTTGCTTACTCTATCTTTTTAGAGGAGTATCTCTACGATGGTGAGGATCAAGATAACTAGGCCGCTGCCCCAGTTGATTGCATGTGGCGAATATATTGGGTTGTACTACTGGTTTTATTCTGTTTTCGCTGCTTTATTATTTGGCCTGCGTGCCACCTTTTATCTAAACTCTAATTATTAATAAAATACGTTGGATATGTTGTGATAACATTTTTGCTGTATGTACTAACCTTTTCTGGACTAGTACAGGATACACAGAGGATTTCGAAAGTATTTTTCCGAGGTCCGACACCATGTAAATGTGAATAGTATCCACAAGTGTGTCCAGGTGTTAGGGTTAGGGTTCCCTCCACTATGCAAGGAGATGTAGTGAGAGGAGAAGCTCTAAGCCACTAAGCCTAGTTTAGAAGGATTAGGGTTTTCACTATATTTTGGTTTTCTTGTGTGGGTGCTTCTTGGAAGCTTTGCCCTCAGATGAGAGGTTTTGTAAACCTTCCTTATGATCTGAATGCAAATCATCCCTTTGCTCATGTTTTTGCCTCAAGTTTGATCTTCTTCTTGCTTTGCTCTTGATATTTTCTTGTGATTTCTTTCTTGCTTGATCTCAGATCGCCAAGGATGTATGATTGATATATGTATTCTCTGAGATTATCTCCTAATTTTCTAGACAAGCTTCTTCTTAATCATCCAAGTTTCTCCAAGAAATCGCTTTTGGGTTGAGAAGAAAGTTCTTGGGGTAGATCTTGATTCTACTTTTTGAGGAATCTTTCTTGGGTGTTCTTGCTTACTATGATATGTGGGAGTCTCTAAGATCATCTTGATCATCAAAACCCCACGAGTAAGTTTAGGGCTAAGTTCTTGTTCTTGAATTCGTTTTGTGTATTTTTCCTTCAACCAAAAAAGGTCGGCACTTTGACGTCAATCCTTGCGATTGAAGGTTGAAATAGGTTCCCGACATTCATAGGAAGGTACCTACAAAGTTTCACAGGATCTAGTTCAACCGATGAAAAGTTACACGGATTTTTGATCTTGAACTCGTCTTTGATTTCACTGCTCATCCATTGTTTATCGTTTCGCACTACCGCTACATGATGACCCGGTTGTAGCGCGGTGGTGCCACCCATGTGCTGATTTTTTAGAAGATCTTTTCACCTGTATTTGATCAAGTGAGGTTTTGATTGAATTCTTTGGGAAAAAATGTTTTGTGATCATTCACACCTATTTGATTACCATTTCTGGTCTTTTAGTGGGTAAGGACAACCAAGAAATAGAAACATTCCTCATAGATGATGGGTGAGGCCATGCAATAAAATTGGCCGAATGATGCCATCCAACTCCCATCCTACTAACCAAATATGAACTCTCTCATCACATCCACCATCCAACTCTCATCCCTCCAACCAAACAAAAATTTGACTCATTCAATCTATCTCTCATCTAAAGGTGCTTCATCCCTATCAGAGTGGATGGTCCATCGCATCCACTCTTTACCATTGAATCAAACGGATAGGTGACACATCTGTCCGTGATCATCTCCGCGGGCTCAGGGAAGAGAGACTCGGCGCATGCAGATTGGAGAGAGGCCGGATCACACCACCAGACCGCTGCTTCTCCATTTCTCCACCGGCACGGCGGCACCATCATTAGGTGTCTGGAAAATATTACTGAAAGCCTGGAGTCCATAGACTCATTTCGTTTCGGCGGTTTTGTGCTTACAGTTCAGCCTTTGCTGCCGGCCATTGTCGGCTGGGCCAACGCAGTTTCCAGAAGCGCTCAAAATAGCGTTCAAGCGAGGAAAGCGGTGTCTGCCGGTGCATCTACAAAAAAAAAAGGTCTGCCATTTTGGTTATGTGGCCTGTGGGCGTGAGAAGCTAGTCCAAATATTGGGAATGTTCAATGTTTGGTACGGTAAGGGCCTCAAATGGAATCATCAATAATCAGTACTCTCGGACAGGGTTCATAAAACTGTCGAAAAATCGAGCCAGGATTCAAAACCGGTCGGTAAACCGGTCTAATTAAAAAAACAAAAAAATTAGAAAAATTTATGTGACGTAAACTGGTCGAAAATCGATGAAAACCGCTCGCTTTTTAATAAAATCGAGCGAAAATTCCTCAAAAATCGGCTATAAGGAATATTCAATTGGTCGGTTGGTTTTTCATGAAAACTGATCGGTTTTCAATTTTTTTTTATTTTTTTTTCTTAACCCCTCAGTTTCTGACGATTTTCGAGTGATTTTTAACTCGATAATTTTGATTTTCAAGCAATTTTTTAAAAACGGTCTCTTCCTCAACTCCATCCAGCCGAGGAGGTGAGTGGTGTTACATATCAAGCGGACCAGTCATAAGTACTCTTCTTCGTATGCACTGCCACCACGCGGAAAACATCAAAACTGCATTGGGCATACAGTGGGATTGGCATGTTGAGCCAAGCGGCCCAAGCGCATGCAATGATACACAGCCTAATCCAGTGCAGTGCAGCACTAGCGGCGGCATCCCCTCAGGAGCAGCGAAATTGCAGAAGAACCTACGCACGCGGCACGCCCATCGATCGGCGTTGGCATTGGCTTCTCAAGGTTGGTGTGTGCCGCGGCCGGGAGTATAGTATGGTGCCGTGGTGGCATGTTAGCTAGTGCATGCGCCACTAATGTACTCTACTCAGTGGTAAGTAGAGTAACTGCGAGTATTCACTAGTGGCCGGCATGACATGAACTCTTTCCATGAAATGTGCGTTGCCTTGGGTTCGGTCAGGTGGGGAGGAAATCTAGCGAGTCCCAGAGCCATTCTGGAAGTGCAAAGTGGAGCATGAGATCGATGTATTGATCTCCTTCTGTCACATCTTTACTAAAATTTCTTGTTATATATACAATTGATTTAGGTTTGCTCGGCTTGGACTTCATATGTTACTAATTGACTGCGTCTTTAACCAAGGACCTAGAGGAACGTCTCAGTGACGAAGTTGCGGCCAGGCAATCATGGTCAACATAAAGCAAGGGGGGAAGCATGCTATTCATAATTTGCCATCATACTCACAGCGATTAGACGTCTTAGGAGTCTAATAGCACCAGGTCAACTATGTTCCAATCTTACCATATGGCATCGTGTATCACTATTCACTAACACATGTTGGTTGATAATGATACTAACCTGCTTAAGACAAATTATGAGTATCCTGCTGCGCAGAACGAGAGGGAAAAGCTACCTAGAACCCTAGCTAGTTAATTAGAAGCAGCTAGCTAGCTAGTAGGTTAGTGGAGAGCAATATATATGCAGGTGCGAACCAATTGATCCATCTACAAAACAAAGTAAGTACCAGCTACAAATTGTCTTAGCAACTGGCTCTGATATACTAATCGGTGATTAGACCCGGCCCCCACAAAGCGTGAGGCCGCTAGCCACTTTCTTCAGGTTTGGCAGCCAAAACCGCCGCTTAATCATTACATATCGTTCGATTGGACTTCTCGCACTGCCCAGCACTAAAGTCCTAAGTAATCCAATCTCCCATAAACCCTTGCCCTGTATAATGACGAGACTAAACTTATTAATAATGCATGTCATGTGCGAACACACACACACGGGTGCTCTGCCTTGTCTTGTTCCTATCCGATCACCGGCTTGTCCCTACTACCAAACGATGGAAAATTAGGTCAGGTTGGCTGTAAGATGTCCAAGCCATCGATTATCTACCTTCGTGTATATCGTTTTTAAATAAATCTAGCCTCATGCATGTATCCAGAATTTGACCTTCTTTCTCACCGTGGAAAGCATAGCGAGCGATACATGTCCCCGCCGTGCTCCGTAGCACTAAAACCGGCAGAGCTCTACCGATCATGGAGCAACATGGAGACAACATCGTGTTGGCAGGATCTTCCAAAATCAGCATAGCACGACACAAGAGGTTGTCAAGAAAGTGAGAGAACACATCGAGCGACGCAAAAAAAAACCTTGCACAATCCCTTAAGCTAGCTTGAAATCATCACTTTTCTAGCCTTGTGTGTTTTTTTAAAAAAATTACCCCTTTAGAACACAATTGTAAAAATAGTCCTATCCACGATAGTAGAAACGCCGAAAGATGATGTGTTACCTTCCACACTTTCCTACCGCAGAAGGTCACCAGAGCTCTGGGATCAAGATACCATGCCTTCCAAGCTACCTGTTCGCGGCAGCGGGCCTTCTGCACTGCCCAACCATAGCAGCATGTGCTCCCACGCTCCACACCCTCTTCCTGTGCTCCTCGGGCGCGACAACGCCTGCTGCCACGCTCGTCCGCTCCTGTGCACCCCGCGCGTGGCAGTGCTAGCTCTCACACTCCCTGGGCGCGGTATGGGACAGATGTCGTCTTCCGCGGTGGAGAAGATGGCTAAATCTACAAGTGCATTTATGAGGTCAGATTTGCAAAAACGAAGAAAATAGGCTAAAAAAGTAATGAGTTCAGCTAGCTCTTCCTAAAGTGTGGCCCCGTGCATCTGGCAACACCTAATCCGCTTGCCTCGAGCTACGGAGCTAGCTTTTCCTTAAAGGCATGTACAATAAGGTCACCTCAACTTACTCCTAATTTGTACACATTAGTTTTATCCTATGTGAAAGAATGAAAAAAGAGGAGAGTCGTCTCTTATGCAAAAGCCAGCATAGCACACGAAACAAGATAGATTAGTTATATACAAGAGAGAAGAGATAGTTATTGTACAACATCTAAATACAACTTTTAGATATGGTTATTGTATAAGCTAGCTCTATTGCTTACTCTACATCATGGTTCACAAAAATTGACAAAAATCGAGCGCATTGAGCCTGTTTGGCTTTTAAAACCGCTAGGTAAACCGGTGAAATTCAAATTCAAAAAATTTAGAAAAATTTATGAAAATGTGTTAAAAATTTACATTTTTTGTGAGGTTTTGAGGCAATGATAATGACTCTGTAAATTTTTCAAATCATTATCAAACCTGTGTATTGTTTCAAAATTCTGACAGTGATACTGTCAGAATATATTCTCTTTTATTTTTTAGGGGCAATAAATGGAGTATACTATTTCTAAAAAATTTGTGTGATGTCCTAAGGCAATTTTAATGACGTTGTAAATTTTTCAGATGATAATAAGACCTATTTTTAAAAAAATTCTAAAAGTGATACAATCATTGTATATGCTCTTCTATTTTTGATTCTATACGGGCATTAGATGAAGTCTAATATTTCTAAAAATTTTATTACATGATCCTTGGGCACTAGTTATGATTCGAATAAAATTTCAGAATATGATCAATCTTGTAAATTTTTATAAAAATCAGACACTGTCACTATTCCACTTTATTAATTATTGTTTTTATTTTCTTGAAGCACTAAATGATTTCAAAAATTCTTGAAATTTCTCTGAGGTGTTTTATAGATTAATTGAGATTTTTTGATTTTTATTGATTTTTTTTCAATTTTTCTTGATATCTTTGAAAATGAATAAAATCGATGAAAACCGTCAAAACTTTATAAAATCGCTCAAAAATTGGTAAAATCATCAATTTTTTAAAAATTTCACGTAGTTTGACCACCCTACTCTAGATGATATAGATAAGTGATAGAGTAAGTAGTGGGTTTTGTTATTGTACTTGCTCTAAGTGTTTCCTTCTCCTTTTCATTAGCCTGGCATTCCTTGCCTCCAGAGTTATTTTTTTTAATCTAAACTCTCCTTTTCTTCTTATAATGAATGACGGCTTCTACCGCATTTTCTTTTTAAAAAAGCTTGTCCATGTGAGAAATGCCAAAGAATTCCAAAATGAGGCGAGAGCCAGGGTTCATAAAACCGCTCGAAAATCACGGTTTTCGATCATATCGAGCCGGTTTGAGATTTGAAAATTGGTCGGTAAACCGGTCCAATTAAAAAAAATTCAAAAAAATTTATGCGCTATAAACAGATCGATAATAGATGAAAATCGGTTCTAAGAAACATTCAATTGGTCGGTCGAAAACCGGTCGATTTTTTTTTTTGAATTTTTCTATTTTTTTTATTTTTTAATCATTCGATTTCTTGCGATTTTCGACTTGATATTTTCAATTTTCGAGCGATTTTATTTAAATCGATATTGTGAACCCTGACTAGCCATATGAGCTGGCCATTCTTATTACACACAAAACATACGTTTTGGCGATGATGCTACTGAAATCTCATGCAAGGTTTTTTATGGGCAAGAAATGTACAGAGCTTAAAACAAGACTAAGCCTCGGCTTGTTTGTTTGAGCTTTAAGTTATAGCTAAGCAAAGAACAATAATCGAAGTCTAAACAAACGGGTGATTTTCAACTTGGCTTTTATAAAAAAACCAAGGTACTCATGTAATTATTAGCTAAAAGTTTTGAAAGGGTTGTTTTTTTCCTTTTAGCGTATGAAATAGCACTTTGTCACTAAACTTCAAACAATTTACTCACCAATATCATCGTATATAGATCAGCAGAGTTGTGTTTCTGCATATTTTCTTTTAAAAATATATAAATATTAAAATATGAACAAAAGATAGATTATAATTATTTATTATTTTATCTTATTTGATTTAAGATTTGTGCAACGCGACGAAAAGCACGGAATCACTTCTCAAATCAGAATCTTTCCATCCCGTCCTCGTTTCTCCTCCCCTCCAAACCGAACGGTGCCTCCACGCTGGTCGCCTTCTCGCCGGTGTACGGCTGCCGACGAACCCGTCTCCCATTGCCGTATTTATCCTCTCCGTCGCCGACGACGCCGTCCCTTTATCCGCACCACCGCCGAGGAATCCCCACTGTCGCCCACTCGTTCCTCTGTCAGGATCCCGACCGCCGCCGGATCTCCAACCCCGCCCGCTCGTTCCTCCGTCCGGATCCCGTGATGTCCAGACGTCGTATTCCTCCCCGAGCTCGACGCGACCGTCCTGCCCCGAGCACTCCTCCCCAATCAAGTTCCCCAATCCACGAACTTTCTTGGTCTATGCAGGTTCGGGATTTGGTCAAGATTTGTGTGAATTGATTGTTGTGATTCTCGATTTGTATCTCAAATGATTTACATGTTTATATCTAGTTTTGCTCCTTTTCTTTTTATCTTGATTTTATGTAGGATCGAGTTCCTTTTGTGCAGTACCTGAATTTTCCTTCAGGTTGCAAGTTGTAGTGTGTTCAGATTTGACGTAAATTTTCCTTCATTTTTTCTTTTTCTGAATTGTACGAGGCAGATATTGTGATTATTAAGGTCATGATCATTGATTTAGGTAAAAATTAGCACATTTTTTCTTTTTCTGAATTGTACGACGCAGATATTGTGATTATTAAGGTCATGATCATTAATTAGGTAAAAATTAGCACTAAAAAATCTGTAAATTACCACTGATTGTTGTGTGTTCTACCAATTATTATTGTGATTCGACAGTTATTGTTTGAATGATTCGTGTCATTGTTTGTCAATATCTCATGAGGCCAAGGCGAACTTTGATTGTATTGGAACAACCCCCAAACCAAAAAAAAAGCTATACTGTCGAACAGCCTGTCAGTTTGCTAAGCTGTTTTTTTAAAAGCTAACAATAAGCTAATTATTGATAAGCCTAAGGCCAACAAATAGGGTGTGAGGCTTTTTCTTATTGTAAAACGTGGGTTATATTTGTCTGGATTCCTACCAGCAGTGTGCACTGCAGGCTAGCTTTAGCCAACCCTTTCCTGTGCTACCACTCGTGTATAGAAGAAACAATGGATCCTCTGCATCAACCCATTCCACATCACATTTAGTTGGGAAATTGGGCACGACATCCTGGTGAACATTTTTTATTTTATAGTAACCTTATGTTTATAAGGGCTGAAATGATGATAGATTAACAAATTCTATTTCTCAAACTAAATAAGTGAGTTAGATTCAGAATTAGAACTAGATAGTTCATTCACCATCCTATCTCTCCAACCACAAACAGGCCATTAGCATATCATGGGATATTATTCGCGATCCAGGGATAGTTGCCTATGCCTCCGATAGTGGAAGCTATATGCGTAGAGAACACATAAATAACCATTATACGATGATGCAGGTCGCTTTCCGTCAGGAGGCTGGGGAAAGTGCTCCTATCTAGCTACTGCTGCTACATCCGTAGGAACCGATTCCGGAGAAAGGCTGTGAGAAGGCTTGAGTGGAATTTAGGCAGGATCTCAGCCATATCTCGGAGGAAAAACAACTTCAGTTGATTAGTGTAGCAAATGCTTACTACTTGATTAGTATAATGTTCTTGCGTTACATGACATGACTATTCTTCAAATAGAAAATCATAGGAATATTGAGGACATTATCGCTGCAAAGTCTTTTTTTGATGTTGTACTGTACCAACCACATGCCTTGGCATCCGAAAATTCGGAACGCTTTCTTTTGCAAAAAGGAAAGAAAAAGGAACAAGTTTTCAGTGCTTTCATCTCATGATATGCCTGAATAAGACTGCAGTACTAGAGAAGTAGCGAATGCACGCCTTGGTCTCCAGTTTCGTCTTGCTTTCTCTAAAAAAAACTGTTTTGCTTTTCTGTTCCCTTTCTCTTTAGTAAGAGAAAAAACAAAGTACCCGTTTGGGTGAGGTGCTTGAATAAGTTCCCGGTGGTCTTGGATTGATTACCACCGATGATGCTGGGTGAAAACACCTTAGCTACTACTGAACTCTATATCGTTGGAATTGATTCCAATGGTATAACAGGTTTCACAGATTTCAAAGCAAGTTTTATAGGTTTCAGAGGTTTCATAGGTTTCAGAGCCAGGTTTCAGAAGTTTCATAGCAGGTTTCAAAGGTTTTTATAGGTTTCAGAAATTTCATCGCGCAAAAAAAATAATACCGTTTGTACGGTATACCGTACGTTAGTTTTTCTGTTAAAAAAATGTCACTTAAAACGTGGGTTTCTTTTGGAAAATCATGCATGGATTGTCCAAACTCCTGCAAAATTTCTCGGACAGTCGCGGGCGGAGCCAAGATTTAAGGAAGAGGGAGGCTAAATAAGTTATACGGTGTAATTACATTCGATGAGGGGCAAATAATATCTTATGTCAGGAAGATTTGCCGAGCATAGAGGCTACAAGGTACATTTTTTTGCAAAAAAGTCCTTCGGAAATTTTGAAATGGCAAACAGGTCCTTCCACTGTTATTTTGCAAAAAGGACCCCGTGAATTCCGAAATCGCTAACCGGTCCTTCTACCATTTATTTTGTAAAAGGACCCGTAGTTTTACGAAATCCAGTTCTTTCGACAGGAAGATTCAAAATCGAGAACGAGTCCTTCCATCGGTTATTTTGCAAAAACCATAGTTTCGCAAATTGACAGGTGTCGGTTCTTTCGACTCGAAAGATTTGAAATTACGCTTAGATCCGGTTATTTTATTAAAAAAAGAGAAAGCTCTTCCACAAATTCAACACGGACACCGATTCGGATTAGATTTTTCACATGGCGCAAGATCGCTAAAGTAGCTATACCTAGTAGCACTAACGCACAACAAAATTCCTTAAAATATAGTATATAGGATTAAACCGGCCCGCTAAGCTACATCTTCCTCCGCCTCCTTAGCAGGTTCACAAAACCGATGAAAACCGCGGTTTTCGAGCGTACCGCTGAGGTTCGAAATCAAAACCGTTCGGCAAACCGGTCCATTAAAAAAAATTTGAAAAATTTGAAAAAATTTACGCGCTCGGTTTTTCGCCAAAAACCGCGATTTTCGTCAAAAACCGCTCACAAAAACCGTTTTGCGACGAAAATCCAGTTGTCAGCGGTTTTTCGCGATATTTTTTTGGAATTTTTCAGAAAAATTTTGATTTATTAATCATTCGATTTTTTACGGTTTTCGAACGGTTTTTGCGAATTTCGAAATTCGGTTTTATGACCCTGCTCCTTAGTCCTTATGCAGGAGACCGCATTGTGCAATGCAGCGGACTTTGTGCCATGAGGCCACCTCATGCACCCTTTTACGCTGACCCCAGCACCCCTCTCCGTCGTCCTTCAAGGCCAACGAACGGAATTGACCACCCACGGCTCCGACGAACAGTGTTTCATCCTTTGTTTGTCCGAAACTTGTAGAAATACATTAAAACTCGTGGAAACATGGATCCTAAAATCAAAAACTTGGATTAAACCTGCTGTCCCGTTAAAAGTGCTTTCGATTGGATACTGCTGGCGAGTTGCTCCCTTTTAGTAACAATGCATATGCATAAAGGATATTAGAGGACATATCTTAGCCACATGTCGAATCGGACATTATTATGATGATGTTCGCCGGTATTTATCCGTCAAATCTATCTACATAGCCTTCCGGAAATTCGAATCTAAAGACAAGTTTGAGCGTGCTTAGTGCTCTCCTCGTGACCAAATCGGAAGCATCACATTCACATGTGGAAGCCTTGAGGCCACCTCACCATAATGGACTTGGGTGGCTCGTGTCATTCAAGGCCTCCAGGGGCGCCCTATGTCATCATAGATTTAGAATTGCTCGTGACAGGACGTGTGATTTTTTTCGGATACTATGTAGTATTTTTTTCTATACGTGAAATATTTTTTCTACGCGTGAAACATTTTCCTTCGATTACAATAAAATATGCGCGAAAAAATATTGCACACGCTGAAAAAATGTTGCATATGTTGAAAAATGTTGCACCGAAGCGCCCAACGTAACACTCGAGGATCGGACGTCCGGATGCTAGTTCTCGCCACGTCGACGCCGGTGCCGCATTTTTTCAATGTGTGCGATTTTTTTTTCGCGCGATATTTTTGTTATCGAAGGAAAATATTTCACGCGTATGAAAAAAATATTGCAGAGCGTCCGAAAAAATCAGACGTCTGACTGCTAGCAATTTCGTAGATTTATAGGTGCTTAGAAATGTATAGGGAAAGATGCGCACCCCAAATTTGATACATTTGGTGCTACAAGTCACAATATTAAGATGATTTGGGTTGAGGTTTCAATTTTTGTTTTTGGACCACATCTTGGAGGCGGTCAAAATTTGAAATCTCAATCAAAATTTGGAAGAAATTTAAAAACAAATTTGAAACCGGAAAAAACGAAATTTTAGCGAAATTTCGATGATTTCTAACCCCTGTGAAATAGTCTCATGAGGCTAGAAAAAATTGAGAAAAATATAAAAAAATCATGCAGACATTTATCTACATTTCTTATCTATTTGAATGCAAAATACTAAGTATTTGTATATAAAACTCCCAAGTTATGGTTTAGGGTTTAGATCAAAATACAATTTAATGCTGAAATACATCATGTAAGGCATGAATCCAAATTAGGGTTTAGGCTGAAATACAATTTAAAGCCGAAATCCAAGTTAGGATTTAGGCCAAAATCCAAATTAGGGTTTAAGGTTACATAATTTGTATATGTCTTTTTTTTCAAACTTTTCACATGTTTCCTCATAAAAGGCATTGCAATTATCCACAAAAAAATTGGTGTGAAATCCAATCCAAAAACCATGCAAACCGGTTTTAGATGTCTAAAAACCATCCAAAAACCACAAAAAATTTATTGAATTTACTGTAGCAAATCCGATTTTTTTTAAAAAATCACCCAGCCGAAATCCGAAATTTTCGCCGAGATTTTGAACCCTGAATTGGGTCATGTTTGCATCATGCATAAAAATGCTCGCTCTGAAAAATAATGTGCACTAATTTAGACATCTAATGGTACGATTAGACTAGTTTCAGGGACCTACCTGTAACGTGCTCCACATTTTTCCATCACTTAACTAACTGATGAGCCTAAGTGATGCGGTTACACGAGTTCAGGAACATGCCAGACCAAAAGTGAAGTTTAGAGCTCTACGCGAGAAACCCAGACAAATTCAAAACTACTTTTATGAATTGTTCCAAGATTAGTACGCCATGCATATGATACGTAGAGTTACAATTTATTTTTGTGAAGATTTTAGTAATTCGTAGCACTTGCTACATCCTTCGATGAGGACAACACGAGGGAAGGCTCAAGGAACTCCGGACATAAGGTTGTACGCAGATCAGGTGTAAGTTGCTATAGCGACTGCAACTTTGGCGGTAGAAATTGATCTGGCCATCCAACAAGGAACCAATGTCTAGGATCAGCTGGCCTCATGCTGTATCCTTATTCTCCGCTGTTTAGAACTTCGAGAGAATGTCACTGCACTTGTTATTCTTCTCTCTTTGATAGATAATTAAAAACGAAATTAATCATGTAACAAAATTACACTGTTATGAGAGAAATAGTTGAGGTTCAACGTCCCCTCAAACTGAATGTTTGACATCCATGGGATTTGACAAAAATAGTTTAGGCTCAACTTCCACCTGTCTGGAGCGGGTGTTGTTTTGGTAGGAGTCCCAGGTCTGAGCCTCCCTACCGATGTTGGTGTTTACGCTTTGGGGACGGTGTAGGTGGTGCATCTCCTATGGATGGTGTTTGTAATTCTCTTTCTACTTTAGTGAATTGGTAGAGCTTTGCTCTTAGGTTGAAAAAGACAAGGTAGCCATCACTGCTTGGACGTCAGCAGGTCCTCTTTGGACTTTGGAGAAGACATGAATATGAGTGCATTGCATTTCGTCAGCTTGGCTGTTCTTTTTAGAAGAAAGAATGTTATGTGATGAATTTATTCTTGCCAGGACACTGAATAATGATATCCAAATCTTCTCTGTATACTTGTAGTGCATTAAAGAAAGGGGAAGCTGTGAAGATATCCAAATCTTTTCCGATCCGGTGGCTTATCAATTCTTGGCAAAATCTTAATTCTTTTCACAGTATTGGCTAAAGAAGGATAAGATCGCCACTGAAACAGAAATCACATGGATGGGCTGGAAACATTTATAACCGTGGAGGGATAAGCGACTGAAAGAGGATCAACAAGATGAAAAAGGAATAGCAGTAGGAAGGCGAATGGGGTGTATATAAACAGAGAGGTCAAGCTGAGCGCTATAAGTTATTGTTTGGAACGGCTTTAGTTTTGGTTTCTTTCCTCTAGAAATAACAGTTGATTTTTTTAACCGAAGCTAAAAACTAGTAGCCTTTTTACTAAGAAAAGACAAAAGCTGATTTAAAGTAGCTTTTTACGGTTTCGTGCAGGTTAGAGTTTTAACTTTAACACTAATGTTAAAAAAAAATACCGCTTCCTATCTAGTATAAAATTTCAAACCATATCTCTCTTACTCTCGTTCCAACACATCCCCGTACACCTAAAAACTAAACTATCAAACACCTAACCTATTTATCACTCCCATTCAATAGTACAGTCATTTAGCTCAACCAAAAGTTAATTTTTACAAAAACTACTGCCATAGCTACCAAGACCATAAAAGTGCCATTAATGTTCCCCCTCCCATCGCCTCTCTTGCGCACCCAATTTCTCCCGTCAAATCAGAAAAAAAAACACACCACTTCACACTCTCCCTCCCACCGCCCCACGTCGGTCCGGGAGGAGGAGAGGAGGCGCGAGGGGAAAAGATCGCAGAGGCAGGGCTGCGAGATCCCGTAAAGCGCGCGGCGAAGTAACTGCTGCTCCCTGTGCTCCCTCTCTGTCGTGAGCTCTGCAGTTTCGGCTCCGCGCGGCGCAGGCGCAGCCACCGCGAGCGTACGTTTGCCTGTCTGCCCGCTAGAAAGTACGTGCCGCCTTTCCACAGCACAGTAAATTCCGTCGGCTCGTCGTGCAGTTTGCCCGCAGCGCTCCAACGACGCCCCGCTATTCCATTTACTTCCCCTCCTGTGCGACAGGTTGGTGGTGTTATTTATGCTTCCCTGTTTGTTCCCTCTGTTTCATGTAGCCGTCGTGTGTGTTAAGACTTTGGATCTCTTGGTTTCGTTGTGGCGCGTAGAGAGCGAACGGGGGCGCGCGGCTGGAGAACGGAAGTCTGGGGGCAGGATGGTGCCGAGCGAGCAGGCGGAGGAGGCCATCGTTGCGGACGTCCCCAACGGCAAGGAGGAGGAGGAGGTGCGTGCGATGGGTGTCGGATGGGAGGGCGGCGAGGACCCCGAGCAGCAGCCACGGCAGCAGCACGGCAAGTTCAGCGTGAAGAGCCTGCTCTGGCACGGCGGATCCGTCTGGGACGCCTGGTTCAGCTGCGCCTCCAACCAGGTACTACGGCGCGGCACATCTTCGCCGTTCCATGCATGCACCTCGCTTATACGACGAAACCGAAACGACGCATTATTTCTCTTCTTCTTCTCTGGATTCGCAGGTGGCGCAGGTGCTGCTGACGCTGCCGTACTCGTTCTCGCAGCTGGGGATGCTGTCCGGGGTGCTGCTGCAGGTGTTCTACGGCCTCATGGGAAGCTGGACCGCCTACCTCATCAGCGTCCTCTACGTCGAGTACCGCACCCGCAAGGAGAAGGAAGGAGTTGGCTTCAAGAACCACGTCATTCAGGTAGGTCAGCCGGTGGCGCACTCTGCAGTTTCTTGCGTGCATCTTCGCAACAGCTTCAGTTTCGTCTGTTTCCGGGTTTCCTGCACGCAGTTCCTGTGTCTCCGTTTGCAAACCTTTTTCGCGGGTGAGGGGTATCGGAATTGGATCCCTCGTGATCATGCCGCGCCATATGATGCTCTGGAATTTCGGGCAGTGAGTAGTGTAGTGTTGCTTGTGCAACGAAAAGGCGCTTTGCATGCTGTGGACTTTGCCCAGCTCCTTATCGCTAAAGCAATACTGCGATGCGATCGGCAAGCATCTGTGTGCTCTAAATCTAATACACTCATCAAACTGAATAAAATGAAGCTTCAATTTTTATCTTCCCTTTTGCCGTTGACCAGTGGTTCGAAGTTCTGGATGGGCTCCTGGGCCCGTACTGGAAGGCGGCCGGGCTCGCGTTCAACTGCACCTTCCTGCTCTTCGGCTCCGTCATCCAGCTGATCGCCTGTGCAAGGTCCGTCAAATTCTTGGGAGAAAAAAACCATCATTTCTTCTTTACTTTTGTTAATAGCCCAAATGTTATATGTTGGAGATAAACTAACTCATAGATGGGTTATGGAATTCATTGCAGTAACATATACTACATCAACGACCGGCTGGACAAGAGGACATGGACGTACATATTCGGGGCGTGCTGCGCCACAACGGTGTTCATCCCCTCCTTCCACAACTACCGCATCTGGTCCTTCCTCGGCCTCGGCATGACCACCTACACCGCCTGGTACATCACCATCGCCGCTGTCGTTCACGGCCAGGTGAATCCGTGCCCCGTCTATCCTTTTCGGTCATTGATTACCAAGCAATAATCCGTCATTACCACTTGATCTGGTTTGTCAATTGATGGGCTAACAATGATTGTCCGCCCATGTCGGCTCGCCGAAATCGATGTCGCAGGTCGACGGCGTGACGCACTCGGGCCCGAACAAGCTGGTGCTGTACTTCACTGGCGCCACCAACATCCTCTACACTTTCGGCGGCCACGCCGTCACTGTGTGAGTACTGAAAGAACTCTGACTGCATGAACCATAATCCTTACTAATTATTTCATGAACGGTGATCGACAAGTGGGTCCAGTGTCCAAGCCTACTGTACTTATCTAGCCCTGTTGTTCGTTTTCTGCAAAACTTGTCTTCCGCGAATCAGTTTGCAAAAATAACCCTCTTCCCTATCGTAGAAGGCGCGGTAGGCAACACCGTGCCCTACCACGTCTAGGGAGCATGGAAGGAGGCCGGCACCGCAGTAGGGTCAGGTCCGTGGAGTTGTTCCATGCTAGGCCCAACGGCGCATGTTGTGGGAACAGTGACCGCTTAAGAACAGCAGGGCTTATCGGTGGTCCCCAAGTGTGGGAGCACGTCATCCCGCAGTATCCCAGCGCGGGCGCTTGCCTGCAGAGATAGGTGTTGTCTTCTGCGGTGTGAGATTATTTTTGCAAATTCATTCACGAGAAGGCCAGTTTTACAAAAAAAAAAAAAAGTAACAAGGGCAAGATAAACACAGTATTCAAACTTTGGGGCACATCTATGAACCAGTGTTCGTTGTTATCACCTACACTTTCACCAGTTGCAGCTTTTGCCTAGTGCTTAGGAGGACATGCATAGGTTTGAAAATTTAGTCTGGTTTCTAATTTCTATTCCATCTTTGGTCCCCCTGCTTGTCAATGACATATTAAGATCTTGTAGCTAAACATGTTTTTAGATCAGGGCAACCTGGGCAAGCAGATCCCGAGGAGTAAAAAATGGTTTACGGCTGGTGGAAACCAGCGTGTTAGCTTCTAACCATTGGTTACACAGAACTATGGAGCCTTTAATTTGATGCATTACCGGGCCTTTTCTGTTGGAAGATTATCCCGCATTCACCTACTTAAGGTCCTATGATAGCCACTATGCATTTCAATACTCCTAGTGAACAAGCCTTTATTCCCATTGCTCATTCCTTGTGCATAATCTAAGACTACCTGCTATGATGATCTTTGCGTCGCTATGATGGGAGCCAATGCGAGGAATAATTAGCATCAGTGCGGTGTTCAAACGCCCGGTTGTTAGCGAGCCCTTTCTCTTTAAAATTAGGCTGGCTTTCGTAGTGGTAAAAATGTTCTTTCCAGAGGTTATATGATGTGGACTGGTTTCAATCCAGCTAGTGCGGAGTTCACATCAAATAAATCAATTCCGTCCTACTTGCCCTCGTGTGGAGGTGATAGGATATATATTGGATTGCGACAATTCAGTAACCGATCGTTTGTTCATGTTTCAATTTTATCTTTCAGTAACAACCTTTTGG
The DNA here is from genome assembly GCA_036346275.1 of Otatea glauca. Lineage (NCBI taxonomy): Eukaryota > Viridiplantae > Streptophyta > Magnoliopsida > Poales > Poaceae > Otatea > Otatea glauca. The sequence continues at coordinate 43,197,251 of CM070720.1, read as the reverse complement.
TAGTGGAGAGAAAGGAACAATGGCCTACTTTTGGAATTTCAACCCAAATCTGTCAATTTGACAGTGCCCTTCTCGATCTCCATTTCTCGCATGAAGCAATTCAAAGCTGTAGATCTATTGCTTTTTTTAGTGATATGACGGTTGCCATTAGAAGGTACTATGATAACATCACTCGAGAGTGTTAGGCGCTTAATTTAATCGGCAGTGGCTTCATTTGGCCGTATTTGTCGCCCCCCTCTGTTCACTTGACCGGAGGCGCATGTGTAGCTGAATGATGTAGTGAAAGTTGGGGGAGGTTCTCCATGTCCCAATCTTTCTAAATATTCTGACTAGGAGAAGCACTACTTTCCCTTCTGCTCGCTTATCATTCAATCAACGTAAAGTTCTTATATTATTTGCACGCTTGTGCGGAAAGAACGTCTAGTACGCTAATGCCATGGATTGATATATGCTTATTTTGTACCAGATCATTTTTCTGATTTTTTTTTGTATTGAATCAAGTACATGTTGCTTTCACAAAACTGTTCTTGCGCGGCTAGTTTAAACGTGCAGTATAGCTTAGCACAGAACTACACTGCTAATTGGATAATAGGATACCGTTGAATCTATTCATGAACAAACTTACTAAAGTTTTTTTTTAACGTGACTTGATTGACGTTGTGCGCAGCGAGATCATGCACGCGATGTGGAAGCCGCAGAAGTTCAAGTACATCTACCTGGTTGCGACGCTGTACGTGTTCACGCTGACGCTGCCGTCGGCGGCGGCCATGTACTGGGCATTCGGCGACGCGCTGCTGACGCACTCGAACGCCTTCTCGCTGCTGCCCAGGTCCGGGTGGCGCGACACGGCGGTGATCGTGATGCTGATCCACCAGTTCATCACGTTTGGGTTCGCGTGCACCCCGCTCTACTTCGTGTGGGAGAAGGTGATCGGCATGCACGGCAGCAAGAGCATCTGCCTGCGCGCGCTCGCGCGGCTCCCCATCGTCGTGCCCATCTGGTTTTTCGCCATCATCTTCCCCTTCTTCGGGCCCATCAACTCCGCCGTCGGCGCGCTCCTCGTCAGCTTCACCGTCTACATCATCCCCGCCCTCGCACACATGCTCACATACAGCTCGGCATCCGCCCGATTGGTAAGTGCCTCCTACTTTAGTATACACTCGTGCATGCTATCTCGCTCTGCTCATCATGTCAACAAGTACTCGCACGCCAATCGCTCAAGTAGGAAAAGATCATGCTATCAGCAGTTTCTAGCTAGTTAGCGCCATTACACGGCATAACATACCACATCAAGATTCAAGACCCCCTTTCTGCTAGACCGACACAGTTGTGAGCAGTAGCTGGGTTGGCAGTTGGCACGGACTATTGCTAAACACCATGCAGAGATATGCCGGACGGCCAGTTCGTGTTAACTTGTGGCTCGGGTCATGGCCCCCACGTAATCCTGTCCGCCCCTAATTAGGAGCCGTCTCTGGCTAAGAAGTGTCACTTGGTCAGTGCGTTCATACGCGCTGGTCCCTGATGCTCCTGCGCAGATATGGCGCTGATGTTGAGCCATGCTGCCACTAGCTAGCCAAGAGAGAAGGCATGCACACTTCTCACACTAGTGCCACAAGCATGCACAGGGGGCTGATACCGAGAGTGCACTCCCGGTGCTGGTCAGTTGCCCCACCCCGGGCTCGACATGCTCATCTTTGGCGCCCCCGAAGGCGACGGCGCGGCCACGCGGATCGACGCCGATCGGGGTACGTCTGCTCGATCGATCGGCGGAGATAGGGATCATGACGGCAAGTTATTGGGACGGCCGGACTGACGGGTGGGACGTTGCTGTCCCTTCTTTCTCCGGCTTTGCCCCGGCCGGGGACCTTATCTCGGCACGCCGAAAAGGGCGCGCAATTCGCTAGCGAACGCATTAGCTCGGTGCGAACATACACGGAAAATGTCACGTCGAACGGTCACGCCATATCATCTCGTACACTGCTTAGCATGTTGTTTTTGCCCGTTCTTTGGTGCTAACTTTCGGAGGCATTGCAACAGGATGCGGCGGAGAAGCCGCCGAGCTTCCTGCCGAGCTGGAGCGGGATGTTCGTTGTGAACGCGTTCGTGGTGGCGTGGGTGCTGGTGGTCGGGTTCGGGCTCGGCGGGTGGGCCAGCATGTCCAACTTCATCAAACAGATCGACACGTTCGGGCTCTTCACCAAGTGCTACCAGTGCCCCCCGAAGACGCACGGCCCGTCCCCCGCCGCGCCCCCGCCGCGCCACTAGCGAGCGCCGGTAGCTGACCGTCGCAATGCCGGCCGGGAACAAGGAGCTCTCGGTAAACCGTGCACGACAAATCTCTGTACGTGCTGCTAGTTTCTAGTCGCCTTGTAATATACACCTAGTGTGTTACAGCTAGTAGTCTAGTAGAACCGCGTGTGGGTCACAAACTAGATATGCTGCCCTGGACCGTCCGTTTGCTGCATGCGTAGATACATCTGCTGGTGTCGTTCTCTTTGTTTGGGTTGTGAACATGGTTGTAGGTTCTTCATGAGTTCATGTTACATACCATGTAATACGAGTATGACATATGCAACAAGTATTTTCCGCTTGTTGATTCCTCGTGGTAGCTAAAGGCAGAAACATGGGCTTTTGTTTGTGGGTTTTGTCTGAAATTGTCATCCTAAATGTAGCCCAAAAATGTTCAAAGCGCTCCATGAAATTGGATTGATAGTGACACCAATGTGGCAATGTGTATCAAAAAGCCCATTGGCCATTATAAAAATAGCCCAAAAGAAGGTAATTAAGATTTTAGGCCCAATTTAGCTAGTCTAAAAACATCTATAGGATAAACAAGCCCGCTCCTCTCTCTCAAAAAAAAAAAAAGAAGAAAAGGAAAAAATAAACCCAGTCTACCTTTAAAATAAAATGTGAGTTAGTTTACATCGGTATTAAGATCAACTTAAAGCAGTTACATGTAGATCGTTGAATTAAAAAACGATGGTACAGATCATGGTACAGATCTTTCGATAGTATGGTTAAAAAAAATGCACTATAGCAAAACATCATTAAATGATCTGATCCTTTCGTTAACTTAATTAGATGATCCTAACATAAGAAAATGAGGTAAGTTGTAATCTCCATTGTAACTAATATCCTTTATATCGGCTTTACCTAAAGCCCATATAGCTTCTTCTAGGCTATATATAGGTTACTTGAACGGTTACGATTTTGTGGACATCTTTAAAGTGAATAATAAATGATGGGGTTTAGGCCGTCAGATCTGAACTTGGCATAATCAGTTAAAGTGGGTTAATGCTAATTAAACCGCTCGATGCCTTTCCCCGATCTCATCACACGCCCGTCCGGCCGAATCCAGCAGCAAGCTACCCCCACCCACTTTGACTCCTAGCCCCCGGCGGCAGGCGCGAGCACCCACCCCGATCCCCAAATCCCCCGGCGGCAGGCGCGATGGCGGCCAGTCTGTGGCGCGCGGTGATGGGTACGGGCGGCTCCTCCTCCTCGGCTGGCGGCGGCGACGCAGCGACTGGCGGGGTGGAGTTCTGGCACGGGGCGGAGCGCACGGGGTGGCTGAACAAGCAGGGCGAGTACATCAAGACGTGGCGGCGGCGGTGGTTCGTGCTCAAGCAGGGGCGGCTGTTCTGGTTCAAAGATCCCGCCGTGACGCGCGCGTCGATGCCCCGCGGCGTCATCCCCGTGGCCTCCTGCCTCACCGTCAAGGGCGCCGAGGACGTGCTCAACCGCCAGTTCGCCTTCGAGCTCTCCACCCCGACCGAAACCATGTACTTCATCGCGGACTCCGAGAAGGAGAAGGAGGAGTGGATCAATTCCATAGGCCGATCCATCGTCCAGCACTCCCGCTCCGTCACCGACGCCGAGGTCGTCGACTACGACAGCCGCCCCCAGCCCCCGCCGCAGTCCAAGACGAGCGAAGCGAATGATGAGCCGTCAGCGTAAGATTGACGTGACCTCTGTGACTCTCTCGATAAGCTGCCTCTACTGTATCTACTTAAGTGATTGTGAATTCTTGGTTCCTTTTTTGTTTCTTGTCACTTGATTATCTGTATATTGCTGACTGCTATTTGGGAACAAGTTTGGTGTTTTGTTGTATAGCCTGTTCTTTGACACCATGGATTGGTTGCAGCAGCATATTTTACCAATTGGTTGGTGCTCGCTAGTTTCGGCTGTATGAATTTATTTTGATTGGTCTTTCCGAGTGCTTCACCTCGTAAACTGGGGCCTCAATCTGTAGGGCAAGAATCGGTTTCACTGCTGGTCTGTAAATCAGACCAATGAGAATGTAATTCCATTCCCTCAACATTGGAAAAATTGGAAGGAATTGGGTCAAGCAAATTGAGAGAATTTGAGTTCTTTAACTTAGCTATGTTGGCACGCCAAGGTGGCGGTTGATCAAACAACCGGAAGCCTTTTGTGTGCAGATATGAAATTTCCCTTGATGGAGGCTAGAAAGGGCTCTTTTGCTTCTTCTTTTTTTTACTTTGAGAAAAGCATAATATGGAGTATATGAGATGGATTGGTAGGTGATAACTAAATTTAGTTCTATCCTAGGTCAAGGGGTTAAGGACCTTTTTTAGGAAGAGAATTTTGTTTGGTGCTTACCACGGCATAAGCTTTGTATCAAGAGACAGATAAACAGGGTCTTTTCCCAATAAAATAGCTCCTTTTGGCAAAGCAAATGAATCACAAAATTACGTTATATATGAAGGGTGTACGTTCTTGGAGTTTTTTGAAGTTTGTGTCCTAAGAGTTCCTATTCAAATTTATGAGAACAATTCTAATGGAAGTAGTACTAATTATAAAGTTTGAAGTGTGTGCAATGGTATGTTTATTAGTGATCAAGTCAAACAACCGTATCCTTAATGTTGACATGTGAAGGCTGAAGTGGAAGTTTTGCATACCTGGGACTACTAGTACCGCCAACATGTCAACGCGTGCTCTGTGTGTACTAAGGGTTATTCTCCATGATTAGTTATTACAGTAAAGAGAATGGATTCTCCATCCTAGTTAATCATGCTTAAATGCCAACTGGTACTACTGATGTCCTTGATAAGATGTAACCAATAAGCATTACTTTTAGAATTATAATGGAACAGACCCTCGTATAACTTTCAGTTGTCAATTTCAGTCTGGTGGTCTCCTTGTCGTAACTGTTCACAGGTTCAATCTGTTTGTGTCTTTATAAATTGAAATTCCAGTATTGCTTCATTACACCTTGTTATATAGTGGTTTCAGAGCTATAGCTCATGCTGATCTCTTTAATATTTGTTTTGTAATAATTGTACCTGAAATCTCAAGTCTTTCAGGCGGGTACTACAACTTGGGTTAGGTATGCCATTTTCTTTTTTATACTCTTCTAGACCAATTCAACTACTTTTTGTAGATATTCAGGAACTTTCTGTGGTTTTTGCAACAGAGTAAGCTGTTTTTTTTTCTCACGTTTCCAAGCCCCAACCTTTCTGTATATTATGTTTATACCTTGGTGCTTGTGGAAGACAAGAAGAATTGTTACTCTATTGTATCCTAACGGCAAGACAGTGTTGTCGTGATGAAAAATGGTCATTGATATAGGGTGTTTGCTCTGATATGCAAAGCAAAAAAATACTATGGTATGTGTGGTTCTTTGGAAGTCTGGTATCTTGAACATATTGAGGTTCTAGTTTTAAAGTGAGTTTAAACAGATTGAATCCACACCTAGAGTTCAATAAAAAAAGTTAATATGAACTAGAGCTTTATTTGTTGATGATGAACAATGTCCGACGTAAATGGTACTGTCAACCCTGAACATGAAGCTTCATTAAGACCCTGTCTGTTTATGTTTAGACTTTTTGGCTTATAGCCTTAAGCTAGCCTTTTGGTTTAAGCCGTTTAAAAGCAATCCGCTTTTATACATGGTAGATGTGGATAATTTTATTCCAACTTCAGTGACCTTGGTTTAAAACCAACCCTCGATAAGCCAAAAGAGCACCCATTCGATAGCTTTTGACATTTAGTTATATGGAGACTTATAAAAAAAACTATTTATTTGTTTAGGCTTTGGCTTTTTGGCTTTGAAGTCAGAGGAAAAGCCCAAACAAACGCCTAAACAATATGCACCATAGCACTTGTAATTTAAAACTGTAGTCATGTGCATTGGTTAGTTTTACCTATGCATGCTGAATATTGGAATGTTGAATGTTTAATGCTTGATTTCCATCGAATGTCTTCTGAAGCAGCACATGAGCATGTAATTTTAATTTGTTAGATGTTCAGAAGTTCTTCCTTAACGTTAGTAGTAGTGTATCTTCTCTCACAAATTCAGTGCTCTATGCTGGGCATGAAACGAACGTCTGCTCTCTGCATGAACACCGTACTGACGAGTCTCATAGATAGTTTTCGTCAATCGAAGCAGTCGATTTTCGATTTTTGCGTGTGCCTACCTCTATTATATCCCATTTCCCCATTTCATCCACAGACCCTGCTGGATGCTTAGACTATCTCCAACCGTTTTCCGTCGGTCGTCCCGATCCCGTCCGTATGGGAAAGCGCCGGAGAGAGAGGGTTCCCAGCTCCTCTAACGGCTTCCCTTCCCCAGCCGACGCAGCCTGGGATAGGAGAGAGGATCCTTCCCCCGAGGGCTGCGCTTCCCATTCCCCTCACGCTGCCCTGTTGTTGTGGTCGTCAACTGCCGAGGCTTCGCACGGCAGGCAAGGACAGGGCAGCAGTCGGCAAGGGCGTCGCGGGCGAGGAGCTAAGGTGCTCCGTCTCACCGGTCGGAGAGGAGGACGAGCAGACGGAAATCGAGACCTTCAGGTACGCATCGAGGACCACCATCTTTGCCGATTTGAAATGGATTTAGGTTGTGGGATCTTCGATTCAGTGGGGGGAAAACCTGGATGGGGTGAAATCGCCGTTAGGGACAAGTAATTTGGTCCTCACCGAAATGGCAGTCCAGAACATAGATAGGGAAAATTGGGGAAACTTGCGTTGGGTGATGATGATCGATTGGTGTAGAAGATTGATTGAATGAGCACTAGTTCGAATTAGTGAACCTAACAGTTCATATGTGTTGTCCTGCTGGGTTTAGGGAAATTTAGTTCATGGGTGCTCTCCTCATTGTTTTTTGCTGCAATGAAATTCTAGCACAAATTCATATAGTTGCAAGTTGTCAACCTGAAGCATTGGTTTCAATTTGCACAGATCAAATGGTCAGGTCCACTAGTAGTTATTCGGGAACCTGAAATGGTTGTATCGATCTGTGACAATGACACAAGTTCTTGCACGATCAAATTCAAAGTTGGGTCATTGTCATTCAAATTCAGTTGGGTCATTCTCACATATTGCAGTACCATGCGCATGAGATGGTTCCATTACATTTGTGCGGTGATGAAGTATGAAATGTAGATGCATAGAAGCCATCGTGCTGTGCACTTTGGATGAGTTGATTCATTTTTGTCCGATCTCGCAATGATTTGCAATGTCATGGTGTGACCTTCACCAATAAAGCTAATCTCAAACACACACCAATGTGGCGGCTTGTATTTAATTGGTTCGTCGTAGTATGATTCAATATTGCTATAACTTTGTGGCGTATTGTCATTACGTGATGTTTTAGATGGATTCGAGACCCTTCGAGACGCCATCTCCAAGCTGCGAGATATCTTTGGAGGATAAGGCCGAGCACCTCAGAAGCTCGCCGACAACTTCACCAAGTGATGAAATTTGGGCTATTGACATTAACAACAGACTTCTTCGTGTCGAGTCCATAGCCGAGAGCATGGAGAAGATGTCGTTCGACACGATAGAATTTAGCACTGCACCTCCTCCGACTGTGATGGATGACATTGCATCTGTCGAGGGCGTTCATCCGGACGACATAGTGCCTGCGGACTACGAGAGCTCGAACAATTCCCTGCTGAGCGACTACTCCACGGATTGTCTACTTAGCGATTGGTCCATCGAGTCCGATCGTTCGGGCCACCTTGTTTAGATCTACATGTCTGTTCCATGCTTAGTCATATTGTTATTTTGGACCATGTGGCTTTGAACTGCTGAGTGAGCTTTATTGTATTTTGCACCATCTGGCTATGAACTTGTAATCCTTACCGTAATTTACATCAATGTGATGTCTGTTCCATGTTGACTCATATTGTTCCCACATTGCTTTGCCATGATTCCGTAATAACAAACTATGTGTGTGCTTTCAATGATCAGGGAGGACGACATGGACCCTCTCTTATCGAACTACCTTCAGGATGACTTGGACGCTGTGGTACACGGCTTATCTCCCCCGCCAGCACCTCCGAGCATGGGCACGACTGATGCTGCTCCAAGTCACGCACGTCAAGAAGGGAACCAAAAATAGCTCCACAACAGAGAGGACCAAATGGAGTGCGCAGGAGGATGAAGTTCTAGTCTCAGCTTGGTTGAATGTGAGCCAAGACCCCATTGTTGGGAAGGAGCAATCGTCCGAAACCTATTGGAGCAGAATTGCAGATTATTACAAAAGCAATAGCAAGGAACACATGAAGGCAAGATCGAAGAAAGGAATGGTTAACCACTGGTCATTGATAAATGAGTGTGTTAGCAAATATGCTGGGTATCTCAATCAGACCGACGGTTTACATCAGAGTGGGAGCACCGAGCGTGATAGGGTAAGGACATGTCCCCGTCTTCAGTCAGCACTTGTAGTCACTTCATAATTAAATGTGTCTCCCGAGTCTTATAATTGTTATCTCATTTTGCGATGGCCCATGCTTTGCTAGGATGTACCAGACATTGAGGGCAAGCCATTCGCGTTCCACCATTGTTGGGTACTCTTGGCGGATCATCCGGTGGTCTTCGCACTTGTCCCACAAGAATCAAAAGATCGTGCGATATGGTGCAACGCATGAAGGGTCCAATGACATTCCTATCGACCGCCTCCCAAGCATCCTCCGAGGAGGGAAAGGCCACTGTGCCGGACGCCGCAAAGGCCGCGAGGAAGCGTGCTAGTTCGCCTAGTATGTCATCCGTGGGTGTGTACTTGACCATTTCGACAAGATGAATGAGTCCAGAGTCGCTATGGTAGAAATACAGACGTGAAAAATTGGCCATGTCCAAGGAAGCGGAGAATGAAAGGATTATGAAGGTCGACTTGAACTCGTGTGCGGATTGCTTCGCGAGTACTACGAGTCGATGATTGAGATTGTGATGAATCGTAGTCAAATGAATAAATAACTGTTGCCTTATGTCATCCCTGTTTGAGTGAGGGCCTTTAATACTATTGTTGTATTGTTGTGTTAATGTTTGAACTATCTAGTTTTATTCCAGACTTGTCGGATTTGTACTGTCCGCATTGTCGGTTCGCTGGACCAAATTTCTACTGTACCAAGTTGTCAGTTTACGCTGGACCACATGAAAACAGCCTGACACATATTCACTAAAACAGAAATTATTGAAGATCCAACCGTTGGATCGATGTGAAATTTTAACGGTAGAAACTATATTCGATTCCGAAGCTAACCCAAAAAGAATCAACTCAATCAGATCGAGAGTTATGTCCTTCGCAAGACGGCTGAAACAAATCTAGATCAAATAATGATGGAAACTGATTTCGAAGGCTACGACGGACCTATCTTAAAAAACAAGATTACCGAAGATCCAACCGCTAGATTGACATGAAATTTTAACTGTAGAAACTAGATTCAATTATGAATCTAACCCAATAAAAATCAACTCGATCGGATCTACGGATCAAAAGATATTACATTCGCAAGATGACTGAATCAGGTGATGACGGAAAGTGATTTCCAAGGCTACGCCGGACCAATCTTCAGAACATCAAAGGCTACGACGGATCTATCTTAAAAAAACAAGATTACCGAAGATCCAACCGTTAGATTGACATGAAATTTTAACTATAGAAACTAGATTCAATTATGAATCTAACGCAATAAAAATAAACTCGATCGGATCTACGGATCAAAAGATATTACCTTCGCAAGATGACTGAATCAGGTGATGACGGAAATTGATTTCCAATTTGCAATGCCAATTTCATTACTCAGCCAATTTTTTAGCACATGCACAAGCACAAACACCACACATGCCATAATCACAACCACTTTGTAATGCCAATTTCATTACTCAGCCAATTTTTCAGCACATGATTTCACACTCACACCGAAACATAGCTTACACTTGCATTACCCCCCGTGCCGTGACCAAAGGTGTTCGACCAGATCCGCCTGCAACCGATGGTGAAGTTGGCGATCCCTCCGCCTTTGAGTTGCTTGTATGCAGTGCAAGACCGATCCATTGGGTGACGTCTTTGTAACGACGGGAGTTCCCATAAAATCGAAGTTATTAATGTCCTGTGATGCCCCATTCCTCTCATCCTCCACGATCATGTTATGAAGAATGATGCATGCGATCATATATTCCTTAACGACTGGTGCCAACATCGGTAGGGGCCCCGTCAATGGCAAACCTAGCTTGGAGCACTCCAAACGCTCTCTCAACATCCTTCCTTGCACGGTGATCGCATCTGCGAAGTAGACCCTCCTGTTTCCCATCGCTACGCAATCCCTTTAACGAAGGTAGCCCACTCTGGGTAAATGCCATCCGCGAGGTAGTAGCCCATGTCGTACTGATTGCCATTGACGATGTAGTTTACCTCCGGAGCTTTACCATCATTTTCTCTAGAAAATATGTTAGAACGGTGCAACACATTAATATCGTTCATGCTTCCTGGCATCCCGAAAAAAGCATGCCAAATCCACAGGTCATACGAAGCAACCGCCTCGAGGACTATGGAAGGCTTGCGAGTATGCCCTGTGAAAGCCCCTTGCCATGCTTTCGGGCAGTTTTTCCATGTCCAATGTATGCAATCGATGCTACCAAGCATTCCAGGGAAACCCCTGTGCTCACTAACAACTAGGAGTCTACCAATGTCTTCTGCATTAGGAGACCGGAGATATTCCTCCCCGAAAACCTGGATCACCGCCTTTACGAACTTCTTGAGAGCTACAATGACCGTACTTTCCCCAATACGGAGGTACTCGTCCACAGCGTCAGCAGGAACACCGTAAGCTAGTTGACGAGAGTGCATTACTTTACAAGAGGTGCCAAACCAAGCTTCTCGGTTGCATCCCTACTTTGCTGGAACCAAACGTCGTGTCCTTCGACAGCATTCGTTATGCGCAAAAATAGGGAGCGGCTCATCCGAAACCTTCGTATGCGAAACATCTTATAGACATAATGAAACCTTACAAGTACGTCATTCATATTTGTTAGGACTACTGGTTTATTACCTCCGCCTGAAAAATACGTCGTCGTACACGAGGGAGGAAGCGAAGTAATCACCATAAAGCCGAGTCGCCCCTTCAACGTGACCTCGGTTGATCACCGCATGGCCTCGAACCGATCCCCGTCGACGGTTGTTACCTCACGTTTCTATCTCCTCCTCTGCGATTGCTAAGAGAAGGGAGTCCTCATCATCAGTAAAGGATTGTTCATCACTTGAGGAAGAAATGAACCGACTCATTGTGAGGTTGGCAATGGGTTGTGGGTGACTACCTGATGAATGCAACCCCTCAATATATAGAATTGCTGAGTTGGATGAGAGGGGATGAGGAAAAATTAGGTATTTCTAGGAAGGGAAGGGAATGGGGAAGGGAATCTGTTGGAGTGCATTGCTGGGAAGGGATTCCCTTCAGGGGCTAGGAAGGGAATGAAACCCTAAAAACGGTTGGAGATGGTCTTATGCACGAATCCAGTTCTGTTTGCGTACACTCGCTTCCATGTGCCCTTCGAAAGTTGGAACAAACCTGCTCTCTCCGTAAAATAATATAGTACGTATTTTGTAAGTAGTCTTGTACACAAATATAAAAGGTATTTTACATTATAATATAAAATTAATGTGATGTTTCCTCTATATCTCTAATAAATATCTAGTCTGCTTTATATACATGCAATGAATATAATACTTAGAGATAATAATTAAGAATAATTTAATCATGTTACATATTTTTTGGCCATGTAGTAAGAGAAAATATGTTTTTTTTTAAAAAAAAATTGATCAGCTTTAGCATTCGTTGAAGAAGGAGAACAAACGCCGAGCTGCAAATCCATACGAACGTCTCACACACCCATCGTATGCCACGCTTGTACTTGGTGCGTGCTCGCCCGCGACGAGTCGCGCGATGCGCGCTCACTAACCGAGCCAATGCTTGCATGCTGAAAGTATGCTTTATAAAATTGGACGGAAGGGGTAAGATGGCAATGTCCAATTCGGCAGTTTGGGCCCTGGGCCGAAACAAAGGCCGGCCTGCCGTTTTCAGAACCCTGTACAGTATCGCTGAGTCAAGCCAGTGGCTGGCGCCGCGGGATCCGTGAGGTGACGTACCGGCACGAGCGGAACTCTCCCGAACACCGAAACGCCCTCCTGCCGACGCGCGAGATCCAACGGGGAGAGGCGAGACGAGGGCCCTTCCCCGCACCGCATCTGTCCCCTCCCTCCTCCCTCGTTGCCGTCTGCTGCCAACTCGCCATCCTCCCCTCCCTACGGTACAGCTAAACCCACGAAACCCCCGTGCGGCCGTGCCTCACCGCGAAAAGCCACCAACAGGAACCCGACCAAGCAGACATCGCCACCTGCTGATTCACCATCCACTGGCACCCCTCGTCGCCACCTCGCCTCGCTAAGCAGCTCCATCTGCTGCTGCGTAGGGTTTAGGGGCGAGACGAAATCCCCGTCCATGGAACCCGCGGCGGCGGCGGCGGCGGCTGCCGCGCGCGGCGGGTCTCTCATGCGAGTCCAGGTGGCCGCGCTCGCTTACAACAGCGCGCGGGGGCCGAGGCGCGTCGTGGGCGCTGGCCTCGCCGCGCCCGGCCGACAGAGGGTGCTCGTCGCCTCGTTCCAGGAGCCCCTCGAGCCGCTCTCGCCCCCGCAGGAGGGCGACGTAGCGCTAGCGCCCGAGGTAATTAAGTTGCATCAAATCGAAATCGGGTGCGCGCGCATGTGGTGTGTTTATTTTGGTGCACTTGTGATGGAGAGACTGATGTTTTGGGTACGATTGTTACTGCAGGCTGATAAGGAGGTCCATGGGGATGTGGTGACTTCCGATGAAATCTCGTCTCCCCCTGGTGGTGAGTGTTGGCTTTACATTTTCATTGAATTTGGAAATTTTAATGAATTTTCTGTCAGAAAATTCCAACAGCGTGTTTCTCCCGTGAGTTCGTCATGCTGTAAAATAGAAACGGTGATAGCTTATCTTTGTATCTGTTGTTTCCAGTTCTTGGGAAGACAGTGCGTGTCAAATTTGTGTTAAAAAAGCAGTGCGCGTTCGGCCAGAGCTTCCACCTTGTCGCCGACGACCCGGCGCTTGGCCTCTGGGATCCGTCAAATGCGGTTGCTTTGGATTGGTCGGAAGGCCACGATTGGACTGTAGAGAAAGTGAGCCTCGGGTTATGCACATTATTTGATGTTACGCTCACTTCTCGAGCGATTTCGTCACCTCTTTTTCTGTTTTGGCCAGGATTTGCCAGCCAACAGGTTGATTGAGTTCAAGTTCTTGCTGCAAGATTCCTCGGGAAAGCTCCATTGGCAGAATGGGCCTAATAGAAGCCTACAGACAGGTGACACCGCAAACCCTTTAGTCGTATACGAAGATTGGGATGATGTGAAGAATCAGAAAATAGCAGAGGACCGAGATGTGTCTGTCAGGATGGAGGATGTGATTGTTCCGGATGACAGTGAAAGCAGAAAGAGTGTTGTTTCAGTAGATGAGCTCCAACTGGATGATGATAATCAAGAGGTCAAAGAAGATGAATCAAGTGTAGGGGTTGATGGCGAGAAATCAACTGTTGGCATGAACCCTTCTGTTCAAGGGGAATCGGTGAAGGCACATGAAGCTAACCAACCAGAGGTAATGGTTTCCTAATGAGATACATCACCTTCTTCATGTGGCAAGCTAAACTCTATTTACTACCGAAATTCCTGAGGCTTCCCATATATCTATCAACTGTTCTGCTGCAAATAAGGAGTTCAGTATAACTTATATGCTTAGTGTTTGAAATAACACCTACTGGCCTATTTTTATCTCGTTAGTCACACTATTTTCTTGTACAGATAGCTTGATTAGCTCTGGTAGGGAGTGATGATGCAACATGCAAATGGCTGAGTTGAATTATAGATGACAGTTATTAAAAATTATACACTATTTTAGTCACATACTGGAACACCATAGGTTTTCTGGTTCAATTATGAAAGAATGTATTTAGTAAGAAGTACCAATGGGAAATGAATTTTCAAGTGTTAGATCACTCATTTCATTAGAAGGTGGAAGGACATGGGTGTTTTTTTTTTCTTTTTTGATTAAAAGGTCTGACCCCTATTTCCGTTAATAGAAACGTAGCTGCATCATACCAACCTGAATTTGTAAGCAACGTTACAACATCCAGCAAGCCACACACAGTGCAGACAAGCTAAAAGTAAACCCTAAACTACCTAACGATTTTAACAGCACCTACTAGGCCTAAAAGTAAACTGAAGACTGAGCAGACATAACGATCAATTCTTCTTCTTTCCTTCACGAGTTCTGTTTCTTCTTTCTCTCACTCCCAGCTTCAGTGATCATCCACCCAGTCTTCTTGTTCATGGGGCCCATCTTTTCCTTGCTCCAAAAATCTCCACGGCCACCTTCCAGATTGCTTTAGTGCCCTGAGTGAGACGATCCTGCTCGGCTCCCTTCTACATTTCAGCCCCAGAATTAATCCAGTCACAAATTGAACAGATCACAGAAATCGGCCCTGCTGGCCATTTCCTTCGAAAGCAAACCATATCGCGAGCTTTCCAGATGCTCCACAGAATGGCAGCTATCCCAACAATCACCATTTTCCTATCCCTCCTACCAAATCTGTCAACCAGTTGCCAACCAACTGTTATATATCAGCAGGGGGGCTTGACAAACAGAAGGTACAGCTAACTATGTTCCAAATAAATCAGGCAAGGGGACAGAGCAGGAATAGGTGGTTGATACTTTCATCACCCCCATAAAATACACATTCTCTGTCCCCTTTCCATCCTCTGTGAAGGAGATTGCCTTTGGTAAGTATGCTATTTTTCATTACTAACCGGAGAAAAACCTTCAAGATTTCACAGAGAAAACTCTTTTGGAATTTAACTTCCAGCCTAATCTGTTGTTTTCCTCTGACAGATGCACATCTCTGCATTTTGTCATGACTGATTCCAGAGGGCTAATGTTTCTCCAAACAGAGTCCCCCTGAATCTAATACAACCAAAACCTTCTTCAAAAACCTTAGCCACTGTAATGTGTTTTGTGAATGTCAAGTTGTAAACTCTGGCATATCTTAAAGCAAGGGGAGAGGTGCCCAACCACATGTCCTCCCAGAACCTGGTCTTTGTACCATTTCCCAACTCTCTATTGCAGCAAGCGAAGAAAAGAGGTTTAACATCCATTAAACCTCCAAAGAGCATAGTCATCAATTTTAGCATCAGCTTGAAAAATAGTTGTACGCAGATATTTCTTTCTCAACAAATCCTGCCATTGTTCCTCATCATTTCCCAATCTCCGCAGCCATTTACCTAGCAAGGCTGTGTTCATAGATTTCAGATCAATGACCCCCAACCCTCCCTGATCCTTAGGTATACACACCACTGGCCAACTAACCAGATGGTATTTGTGTCTATTTTGATTAGAGCACCAAGGAATCTGGACCTGGACATATCCAATGTCTTCCTCACAGTACTGATAATTTGTAAAAGGCATCATATATGAAGGTACATTGTTCAATGCAGAGTTGATAAGAATCAGTCTACCCCCTATTGTTAACAGTTTACCTTGCCAACAACTTGTTCTCAAATTTGTTTTCAATGTTTTCCCAATCTTTCTTTCTAATTTTCTTTTTATCTACAGGGATACCTAAGTATTTCAAAGGTAAATGACCAGATTTGTAAGTAAAAATTTCCTCATACAGTTGAAGTTTTTGCTCACCTTGCCCCATACAAAATATTTCACTTTTATGAAAATTGATTTTCAGACCAGAAAGCTGCTCAAAGAGAAAGGGTAAATTTCAAGTTCTTGGCACTCTCAAAATCATCTTGCAGGAGGAAAATGGTATCATCAGCATATTGTAAAATAGCTAATCCACCCTCCACAAGATGAGGCACCAAGCCCTTAATTAAACCTTATTTTTGAGCATTTCTGATTAGCAAAGCCAGAACATCAGCAAGTAAGTAGTAGGAGAGGAGACAGTGGGTCCCCTTGCCTCCTTTGAAAGTCTTAAAATAAGGACCTATCTTATCATTAACTTTAATACTAACATTTCCACCTTTAACTACCTTGATAGTCCAGTCACCATTTATCAGGGAATCCTTTCACTTGTAAGGTTTTGAGCAAGAAAGGCCATTTGACTTTGCCATATGGAAGGACATGGGTGTACAGTGGAAAAATGTTGGTGGCTTTTAGTTTTAGTGTATAGTGTGAGCTGCATAGATCTCATCCATTGATCATTCTTAATAGTTCATATTATCCTACTTTAAGGCTAGTTGTCATTTGATACATTCCACCTATTATCATACTCATACAATGCTTTCCCCCCATGAATCAGTTAATGATGGATGGATTGAAAATTCAATATGAGCTTCATGAAAAATTAGAAGACACAGCACCACAGAACGGCAGTGTCGGAACATGCGCTGATGACGATCATGCTGAAGGAACCAGTGATGATAGTATCTCGTCCGAGGATGGTGTTCCGGTAGAGAATGGGTGGACCGGTGCTTTTGAACACGAGTTGCTTTGGGGTTGGAAGGCCTTGCAGCAGCTGCTCATGAACCTGGGCTTCAAAATGGATGCAACATGATTAGCAGTTATATATACATGGCAGTCTGGGTGGTATGCTGTTCCTTTCAAGTGTGTACTAGAAAAAACCTAGCAGCTGCTGGTACTGTTGCTGCATTCTATTGTGTGTACATAGTTTCTTTTTCCCAAGAAATGCTGTTTCTTTAGAGATTGGAACCAGTTGTCAATAAGCTATCATCAATTTGTTGTCTGTCAATAAGCCCCGTTTCAACTCAGTGAAGATGGCATCCTCTGTAGCTGTAAGGGATGTCTGCCAATCGTATATATTTGTCGTGAGAATAATATTTTTGAGAAAATTGTACAAGAACCGTGTGAAAATTTTCTCCGCTGCTCTGTTTAAATGCTATGTAATCTAGAGCTTCGAGACAGGTTTCACTATCAGTCTGACGCATGTCTGTATCGTAATGTTAAGACACCCATGGAAGATTAAGCTAGGCTGAATGGCTGATGATGGTCATGCTGCTTATAAAGGAATTAGTCAATTAACACAGCTTCTAATTTGCAAAACGTCTGCACAGTTAGCACAGGTGTTCCATCTAATCATCCAACTCGAGTTCACATGTCATGGTATACATGGTACATCAATCAGAAGGGAATCCCGATGAAAAGGTTTATCCATCCAAAAGGAAATCCCAGAAACCATTCACCTTCAAGGCATCATGGTCTACTCTTTTTTTTTTTATAACGCCCTGCTTTTGAAAATCTGCCTTTTCCGTTGCGACGCCTATTGTACTCCCAAAGATGCTTGAAAGTGACGTGTAAGGAGGTTGAAGGAGATGGGCCGATAAAAAAGGGAAAATAAAAACGCGTAGGCAGCATCGTTTGCCAACCTTTTTGATTTTTTTTTTACTTTTTTCATATATGTAAGATCATTCTTGAACCCATTTGGTAGGCGCAATATTGGTGTATCCGGTCTCAGTTGTGCTACTGTCTAGTATAAGCAACCCAGCACCATGGAATAATTCTCTACATGCACCTCATCAAGATTGGAGCTCTGCACTTGCATGACTTTTTTTCAAGTGTAGGACGGCCCTTTGGCCACTATCTCATATATAAACAAGGTTAGGTTCAACATTCCATATGTGAACAATGCACAAGAATTTCACATGCAATGCACTAGCAATGCTAGCACACGTCGTGCAAGTGCTAGTATTGGACTAACCCCTGTCAATCGCCGATTGGCCTCCTAGGCAGTTTAAGACCGGGATGATAGGTGACCATGGAAAACATTTGGTGATGTGGCACCCTAAGTATGTACATACATAAGCTTCCACTTGAAGATTCTCTTGTAAATTAAAATCTTGCTTTGCTTCCCCTGGATGGTGCTGATGTGCTGGCAATTGAAAACCTTGTAAAACAGCACTGCATTTCTTGAAATAAAAGATGGAAAAGGAGAAGACAAAAAGAAAATTTTGTCTTGGTTTTGGAAGGCTTTTGGCACTCCTACAAAGTTGTCCTGAAACCTAGAGAAGCCCGGAAGGGGAAGAACTTCATATTTACAGCTCTACCCCCAACCAGATCCGGGGCCCAACCAATTAGCCCAACCGCGTCGCCGAGCCCTCTAAACCCAAGCCAATCCATCATCCGGCGCGGCGACGAAACACCCCACCGCCCGATGGCCGACGGCGCCAGCAGCAGCGGCGCCGGCGCCGGCGCCGGAGGACGCGGCGCCGGCGGCGAGTCGGTGGTGATCGACTACGGCCGACGCCGCACAACCTGCGGCTACTGCCGATCCACCGGCTCCACGAGCATCTCCCACGGTACCATCCCGGAAATCTTCCGATGAAAAAAGAAAAGGATTTGCTCTACCTCGACCTGGATCGGGTCTTGTTGCGTGTGGAATTGCTCGTCGGTTCTGATGTGTCGAATCGACGAGTCGTCCTAGATCGCCCCGAAATTTTAAGAATTTTATGCTTAGATATTGTTGTTAAGGGCAGTACCAAATTACGATGTTTTTTAGTTGGGTTTGTGTAGAGTCGCCGATCTTTCAGTTTATACTGGTAAGAAAATGGCTTTTGTTTGCCAACTGCAGGGTGTGCAGATAGTCTATGATTGCTGATTGTTACTCTTCTTACCTACATAAGTACTTCTGCTTGCGGTACTTGAACAGCCATCCAATTCTGTCTCTCTGAAATGAAATGGAAAATAGGCCATTAACGTGCTGACCGTTAACTCTTAATCGCAGGATGAATATCGAATATATCATATATATTGTTCATGGTGCTATCAACAATAACCAACTTTCACCTTTACATTAGATAGTTCATCAATTTCTTTTTCCTTTGTTGTTACTTTTTTTCTTCTTCGTGTTTGATCAAACATTTGTGCACTTGTCTAGACAAGCCTTTATCACATCATTTATTGTGCTACCTTCTTATGCTACTAACAGGTATGTGGGCTAACAGTCTGAAAGCTGATGACTATCAAGGTATGAAGATAATGTTTAATTTAAAATTTTGCCTTTTGTATGCAACCTGGAAAGATTTTTTTTAATTGCATTTCCAGCAGAATTAGATGATACAGGGATATGGATTTTGGAGACCGGATGTTTGGTATGTTTGTGCACATAGTTTGGGGTTATAATATGAGAATATCCTATATAATTCTCATATTTAAAAGCTGTTTTACCATATTTATAAATGACCAAACAATACATGCGTAATTACTAAAATTGTTCAGATGACCGTTTAGTTATAAGCATGGGGAAATCTTATGGTCATATCTTTACAGTATCATTCTGTCCTAACATTGCATGACATGAAAGAAATGGTGAAAGGTAGTGACGTAGTTTAGTGGCGGCCAAAAGCTTGGGAAGCATAAAATAATAGTAGACACCTGTCTCTATCGTGGTTTCTTCTCCTAATGTAGAGTGTTCTTAGACGGCCTCCTTGTTGAGGAGCTATGCGTCTGGATGGGGGAAGGGACTGTTTGTGATGTCTGAATGATATCTGAACAAAGTTACTTTTCTTGGATGAACTCAAGGAAGTAGAACTATGTCTGATTATTTTGGGTGATTTATAAAATTTGAGTTGGGAGGGTGATCGACAGCGCATAGGCCTAAGTATGGATCCAAGGATAAGCTATGTAGATATTGTAGTTGAGATTTGGTTTGCTTCAAGTGTGCATGTTCACGACGATTTGAACATTTGTCAACACTAAGTTCCGCATGTTTTGTTTTTGTACATCTAATCTATCAATGGCTGTCCATAACTGCAACAGAGGGTGTGCTTCGGAAGCCACTAGATAGTAGGTTTGTCGTATGTTGGAAAAAAGGACATGAGAGGCGGACATCGGCCGTCCAGCAGGCCGGCGTCCGCGAGAGTAATGGAGACACAATCATTTATACAGGTTCCGACACTAATGCAGGCGTCTTACTCCTGTTGGTGTGCTCCCGGGCTCGGGGTAGAGGGGGTGTCTCCTTGTCCGAGAGTGACTCCGAGGGCACACCATTTTGTGTATGTTTTGTATTTTATTAGAGTTCTCCTTACAAGTGAGGGTTACAATAAGCTTTTATAGGTGTTTGATCTAGTACACAAATACTATCCTACCTCTAGTAGGGTGGCTTAAGCATGGGCATCTTTGTCATTCTCAGGAGGTGGTAGTGGATCCCGCATCATCGCTCCTTAGGGGTAGGCCTCTGACTCTAGGGTCCCACGGGGGTTCCGAGGCTTGGGCCCTCCTTCGGGGGCCGACCTCGCTGGGACCATGGGACTTGACGGCCCCACTCGTTAGTCGATCCCAAGCGAGACGAGAGTGCTCATCCATCTCCATGGGCGCCTAGGGGACACCCTAGTGGGCTGGGTATTGAGACATATGCTCGTAGACAGGAATGAGGCGAAACACCCCTAAGGGAAGGGCACTTTACCAAGTGCCTGGTAGGTTAGGGCACTCCGCCATGTGCCCTTCTCCGTGGCAGGAGGTGAAGTGCCATAGGGGGCCACGGGTTCCCTAGGGGTAGGCCTCTGACTTTGGGGTCCCACAGGTAGGGGTGCAATCGGATCGGATAATTTCCGACCGACCGACCGGATGTGTTCGGATCGAATTCGGATAGATTTTCCGGATAGTTTTCGGATTCGGAATCGGTTTCGGATATTTTTTTCGGATTCAGATTCGGGAGATCGCTATCCGTCGGATCGGGATATTTCGAATCTATTTTCGGATATATCCGAATTCGGACAAATCGGATATCCGTGAGCCTGGTCTGTCGTCGGCCTTCATCACGCCGACCGCACGCGTTCGTCGCCGTGCGCTGTCCTTGCGGCACTTCCCATCTTCACGCCACCGGACACGCGAAGCCACTTGGCCGTTACCGGGCCACCTCCGCTCGGCTTCTACGGGGCTGACCTGCCCCGGTCGATCGCCCTTGCGTCCCGGTTGTCTTGCCGGCTTCCGCGCAGCCGCCTTCGACTTGTGCGCCAGGCCTCCTGCCTCGTCGCAGCGCCTCTTCGCATTGCGTGGCCCTCCGGAGCTTGGCCGCCTAGCCGCCCAGTCAAGCAACTTCAGCCTCCATCGGCAAGCGCCCGAACTGGCTCGCCTCGGCTACCCGCTTCGCCGGCACTCTTCGGCTACCCGGCCTCTCCGCTCGCAAGTTGCTCCCGTGAAGAAGCACACCAACCAAAGACTTTTGCTCTACTTCCATCCGGACTTGAAGCTTGCTTCTGGAAGCACAAGAAGTTTGCTCTTGAAGAAAACTAGTGGAGACAGCCAGCCAAGCTTTGCACGTGAAGCTCCAGCCTCGTGAGTCATGAAGAACCGAGAGTCTGAGACCTGATCTCACCCGTGACCGGCTGAATGCTTAAGCTCCTGGACTTGAAACAAATCCCACAGGTGGATTTAATCCAGCGTCGGCTCCGGTTATTGAGTCTTTGACCCCGGTGCAAAGCAGCTTTTGTGAGCTCCTTAGCTTCGGCTTCTCCAAATCGGCACTTTGGCTCATGAGCCCTCTCGGCTCTAGTTTTTTCAGTGCAGCTCCGGCTTTTGTTCTAGCGGAATTTGCTATGTGCACCCGAAAGTGTACTAGTGGACATTGGCCATCGTTCGTAGTGTGTCGTGCAGTGTACGATGTACCGCATTACTCCTAGCTCATCTTTTATCACGGATGACGGAACATCATAATTGTGGATGTGCAGGATTCGAGGTCTCTTTTTACTCGCTAAGGTTAACCGAGGTGATAAACCAAAGTTCACTATTCTTGAGTCTTTTGTCTGTATGTCTGTATGATGTAATCAAAATATTATTGACTTGTCGTATTGTCCCTTTCATGAAAACATGGAGTTATGAACCTCATGGTCATGTTATTGACTTATCGTAATATTATTTACGTATCATTCTATGTTTCGAAACTTGTCATACATGTACCATTCAAATTTAGTGTACTTTTGCAATTTTGTTGTATTGCCCGATAATATGACTTGCTAGACTGTGATAATCTTGTTGCATGTTGAACTCATGCGGTTGGTTAATCAGTACTGTATGTGTGCTTTATGCGGTATCTGTTTTTGTGCGTTATCCGATAAAAGTTATTCGATACCGTATCGATTCCGTTCCGTATTCGATTCGAATCCACTACCGATATTATCCGCACCGTATTCGTATTCGGTACTATCCGAACCCGATTCCGAATTCGACAAAAAATATAATTTAGGATATGGAAAGAGCGATATCCGACCGAATCCAAGCCGATTGCACCCCTACCCACAGGGTCCTGAGGCTTGGGCCCTCCTTCGGGGGCCGACCTTGCAGGGACCACAGGATTAGGCAGCCCCATTCGTTAGTCGATCCTAAGTGAGATGAGAGTGCCCATCCATCTCTATGGGCGCCTAGGGGGGCGCCCTAGTGAACCGGGTGTTCAGCCATATGCCTCGGTAGACAGGAATGAGGCGAAGCGCCCTAGAGGGAAGGACACGTCACCAGGCTCTCGGAAGGTTAGGGCACTTTGCCATGTGCCCTTCTCCGTGTAAGAAGTGAAGTGCCCTAGGGGGCCACAGGACTTGGCGATCCCACTCATCAGTCGATACCGAGCGAGGTGGGGGTGCCCCTCTTATATCAATGGGCGCTTACGGGGGTGCCCTCACAGACCGGGAGTTGACCCTCACGCCCTATGATCGCAAACGAGGCAAAGTGCCCTGGAAAGCTAGGCACCGTACCACGTACCCTCTATAGAGGGCTGGCGGAGTATGATGGGATCTCCCCCAACACACCGCACTACGTACCCGCTGCAGAGGGCTGGCGGAGTATGATGGAATCTCCCCCCAACACCCCGCATTACGCCCCTGTTTAGAGGGCCGGTGCGTATGATGGGATTTCCTCGAACAAGGTTAGCCATTTGATGAATAAGCAAGTTCTCTACATGTACGCGTGTGGGAGGAGGCAGGATGAACACATGTTCTGTGATGAGCTTCTGTTTTGTGCTTGTTGCACTGTACAGGATCCAAAAATGCAACAACATGCATCACAACATTCACCCAGTAGAAGGCAAATGAATTTAGTAAACTGTAATGATACATAACGGAATACTACATTCATTTTCGACTAGCAATTCACCTACTGGAAAAGAAAAATATATCCTAACCATGATATTAAAAACAACAGCTTTTAACATAAAACCAGATGTATCCTTATTGCCTTATTGCAGCAATTTGCAACAGGGAAAAAACGTATGCCACGAAACAAGTGTATTCAGAATAAGGATGCATTTGCTGAAGTATGAATTTAACTATGGGCTTTATAGAAAGGAGGGTGAAAGTGAGAAGTGGAATAAGCTGACTTATTGGTGTAATAGTACAATTTTATTAGTTCAGGCTTCTCCCGTACAATATCCACTCTTTCTCTTTTTGCCCCCCCCCCCCCTGTGTTGGGGGGGGGGGGAGCTTTTGATGGCATTCCTTTGACCATGATGGGAAAATTTTGGCTTCTTTTCACAGCTCTTCTTGATCGTGGGTGGAGGAGATCTGGCTGTTTTCTTTACAAACCTGAGATGGAACGGACATGCTGTCCCTCATATACAATACGCTTGAAGGCAAGTGATTTCATTTGTTCCAAAGAGCAAGGCCGTGTACTTAAAAAGATGCAAAGGTACATGTTTTGTTCTGTTTACCCCACACTCACCAATTTCTGTATATATGTCCCACGATCCATGTGAAGTTTATAATATATATATTTTCTAGTTACTTAAGTTATCAAACTGTCCGGTGTTGTGTCTTCACCCTATACATGTGCAGGTACCTTGAGGGTGAGCTTGATCCACATGTTGGAAGTCCACAGAGTAAGACTAGCACTACAAAACGTTCACTCAATGAACCTATGAATTCACAAATTTCAAAAGTATCCAAGGTATCAGTACATGAATATCAAGCAGTCACATGTCCAAGTTTGTCCAAAGAAGATGAGCTTATCAGTTGCCTGTCAAGCAAAGTCAATGAGGCACTAGATATGTACTTCCAAGGTGGAATATTAGGTTCCGATGTTCAACTCCCTAAAGCTGTTGTGAAGACCGTTAAAACTCAAGTAAAAAAGAAAGTAGGGGAAGCAGCACAAGATTTGTTGTACACATGTAATATAAGTTTCCAAATAGTTGCAGCAATTAGACGTGCATTGCCTAAAGAAAAGGGTGCTAATCAGAATGAAGTATTAGCAGATCTTTCTCCAAATTCTATTGCAGAAAAGCTGGCCATGACAATGGAATTTCATGGAGAAATAGCTAGTTTTGCAGTAAAAGCTTGTAATGGCCATCTGAACTTTTATTCAGCCACCAATCAAGCGATGCAGAACCACAGTATTGATGTATCTACACAAGCTCCAGATAAGTCTAGTAGCTCAAAACAAAGCTCCGTGAGCAAAAGTGACGCAAGACATCCTCAAAAAAGAAGAAAGCTGGAAATTAGGACGAGAAGATCACATTTTGATCCAGAGGAGTTTGCTTTGTATCAAAGATATCAGACAAAAGTGCATAAGGAGAAGATAGTTACAGAAAGCTCATACAGGAGATTTCTTGTAGATACACCAATCGTGTTTGTACCCCCACAGAGTGGTGATAATACAGTTCCACCATGTGGGTTTGGTTCATTTCATCAGCAGTACAGAATTGATGGAAAACTTGTGGCAGTTGGTGTAGTTGATATCCTTCCTAAATGTTTGTCAAGCAAGTATTTATTCTGGGATCCTGACCTTGCTTTCCTATCTCTTGGAAAGTATACAGCTCTAAAGGAGATAGAGTGGGTCAAGACAGCACAGGAGCGATGCCCCAGCCTTCAGTACTACTATCTTGGTTATTATATACATTCCTGCAATAAGATGAGATACAAAGCTTCATATCGACCATCAGAACTTCTCTGTCCAGTCCGCTATGAGTAAGTTGTTTTTCCTCTTATTTCACAACACGCATCCTTTTCTAATGCAAATGCAATAATACCCAAAGTTTATAAGGAAGGTAGACAGGGAGGCACACTAAATTGTATCCTGTGTATGCTGGAGTCATAGATAGTTGAAAAATGGGAAGGATATATCTCCTTTCAAGAAGCCTACAATTAATCGTTTCAAAGTAGTAATTTGCTTGAGACTGCTGTCATAACTGACTGTCGATAGTTCAAGTACATGTCATCTTCCCTGAGCATAGGTTAATGAAAAAGTTTATGTTTCCTACCCAACTATTCAAACCGCAGGCTTTCATGCAAAATGTAATGCAAGGTGTTTTGAGTGTTTCTTTTGTTTGCTCATCAAAGCAAAACTTTCTAGCACTTCAATGCTATGTTAAAATGTTGGAGGAATACATAATGGGAGGTGCTTCTATGCATCCCCATTTGAAAGTTGCACAAATATTAAAGCATGAATGAAAAGTAGATGGTGGTTACTTACCCTTTTGTTTGTTTCAATATTTGTGCAATTTGTATTGGGAGGGTGATGCATAGTAGCACTGCTCATAATTATTTGGGCCTTGTTTGTCCTGCTAATTTGTCCATAGTTCTCTAATATTTAACTCTTGACCTTGCAGGTGGGTCCGCTATGATGTAGCCAGACCTTTACTAGATAAGAGTTTGTATTCTGTTCTGTCTGATTTTGCCAGAATGCAAGATGAAGTGCCTCAACTACAGATTTGTGGTCCTTCTGATGAATCTTCTGCAAAAAATGACAGTTGTGATTCTCCCATTGATAAGGATGATGAAGATTTGGACTATGATGAATCGGACATGATTGTTGATCAAGAGATGGTTCATTCAGAATTCAAAGCTGATGCAACCGAGGATTGTTCCAACATAAATGATATTGAAAATGTCGTCATGGACCTTAATACTTCTCGAGTAAAATATAAGGTATGTACAAAAATTTGAGCTCCAACTTTTTAGATGATCAAAGTTCTAGCCTGTCGATGCACTGAAATAGGGTCGTATAATCAGGCAGGCATTAATTTTACCTTTCTAGTACATTAGGAAATTGCCAGCTTTTTCTGTTATTAAAATCATCGTCTTTTTTAGGGAACATGTATCAGAAGCTCTCTTTTCTTTTTACCTAATTTAACAACCATTTATGCTGCATAAAGATTAAAATAGCATAATTGACGTGTAGGAAATTTTATTTCTTTGCTCTGGTTGTGATATATATACGATTTTTCTTTGAGTTTGTTGATGCCCTACATTGGTCCTGTTGTCCCTTTCAGGAACTTCAGCGAGTCTTTGGGCCAATTGAGAGGAAACACCTAGATGAGCTAGAAAGGCAATTGAGTAGGTACGTCAAAGTTGTAGGAAAGGAGCTATCTGATCGTATGGTTTATTCCCTTACTTGACCGGCGACTGTGTGTCTGTGTCCGAGGGAGCAATGCAACTGTTCAAAGGTCAAAATGAAAATTGAACTCTCCTATTTTTGCATGTTTATGCTCATCGATTTGCTGTAAAAACCCGAAGAGCTCAGAATGGAGGCTTGCATGATACATTGTCCAGCCGATTCTTTTGTTGTCGTCATCGAAGTCTTTCTTCTAAATGCCATGCGTTACTGTTTCAAGAGTACAGTGCGCCACACCAAGTAATTTGATTTCTACATATGATTCTAGGCTATCCGAATAGCACATGTTGAAATCGTAGAATTAAAGGTGCTTAATGAAAAAAAGAAGTATATGATTTATACAATGTCCATACGTAGGGAAGATCCGACCATGACTATATACAGACCTTCCATCTCACACCATGACTCACGAAGCCGATCAGCAGGCTAAGGGTCTGTTTAGCAGACGAAGCTTTTCTCAAAAAGCTGTTTTTTTGATTTTTTAGCCTAAAAAGTAACGGTAGTTTTTAATAAGAGACCATTTGATAAAATGATAATTTTTCTCAGCAATAAACTGCAAAAAAAAAAAAAGGTTTCATTCAGTTTTTAAGTTTTGCTAGTTACATGTAGCTCCTAGCTTATGTCAAAAGGCGCTTAAAAGCTTATTTATATTGCATATGGTTGACTTATTTGATACTAATTAAGTTCGACGAGTTGATTCCCGCAATTACGTATAAACTATGTTTTTTTACCTGGCATAAGGTTCTAGTTCTTATACGCTTCATGTGAGGCCACCAATCACAAGCCGACACATGACACATGCACCGTCATGAACATAACATGACCTCACGCCAGGACATAACACGGCCTTACTCTAGAATAGATGTGCACACAACCATCTTCCACAAACCAAGCCCTCGCCGTTAGCTTAATCTTTTCCAAAATCATATCAACAAGTGACATGTCATTCTTCTACAGTATGAATAACCTACCATCTAACTTAGGTTTTTGTTGAGATGTGATTGACATAATAATCAAGAAGGGTTTTTACCAATAATATCATATGTTATAACTATCATCCAATTTATTGTAAAATAGTTTATACGAAATTATCATGCATTCCTATCAACTACGAAAATAACATGCATGTATTTAAATGGTTCAACATGATCAAAAGAACTAGATGCGAAGTGAGCACGCGTGTTACTGCAGGTGAAAAGAATCGTTGAGATAGGCAGAGGTTTTAACAGAGAAAGGGAATTTTTTCGGAAATACCTCGGAAAAAGGAAACAAAAAAACACCGATCTCTGTAAAAAAAATATGTCCTTGAATTTTTTTGAAAAAATATTCTTGTAAAAAGTTTTTAAAATACAGAAATATAATTTTTTTATGGTAGCTCAGGCATGCTCCTAGGACCCTCTACAAAAAATTTCAAACATTTACAAATTTAGTAGCTCAACTAAATCAGTGAAGTGACTTTAAATACATTAATAGCATTGTTAGATTTTTTTTAAATCACATAAGTTTGATCATGACCTAGATTTTTTACAGTAGCGTAGGCATGCTCTCAGGATCCTTCTCAAAAAAATTCAAGAATTTACTAATTCAGTAGCTCAATTAAATCAGTGAAGCTGCTTTAAACGTATTAGTAGCACTATCAGTTTTTTAGAAACCACATAAGTTTGATCATGACCTGAATTTTTTATGATAGCTTAGGCATGCTCTCAGGGCCCTTTTGAAAAATTTTCAAGAATTTGTAAATCTAGTAGCTTAGCTAAAGTAGCGAAGTTGCTTTAAATGTATCAGTAGAATTGTTAGATTTTCTAAAAATTGCAAAAGTTTGATTACGAGCTAAATTTTTATGGTAAGTTAGGCACGCTCTGGAGACCCTCCTCAAAAAACTTCAAAAATTTATAACATGATTTAATAGTGCAAAAAAACAAAAAAAATCCATGAAAAATCACTTTGGCTGGGATTTGAACTGGAGACCTCACGCACGACAGCAAAGTCTCTGCCAGCTGAGTCAAGTGGCATTTGTGAAGCATGACGCGCTGTAAAATCTACAGGAGATGACGGGACATAGCGGCTAGGTGAGCGACAGCCTCTCCACAAATAAAGATATATATATATATATATAGTATAATTACTTGAGACACCATGGTGTCTGAGCACCATGATCTAAAAAGGATATTTTTACTATGTATTTTCATGCGAATTTTTTTGAAATTTTTAGGATGCTGAGTTTAACCAGTTTACTGACTAGTTCAAACAAGTTTGAACTGAAATTCAAACTAGAGTTTCCCTTTTTGATGATAGTTTTGTTGTAGGTATGTGCTGATTATATATATAAATCATTAAAGCATGTGACCTAAACTCGTTCAAAATCTTTGAATTCGAGTATATTTTTTCAAAGGTATGTGTTTCATTTGAATTGTTATAGATGGGTATATACCCTAAAACTGAAATTTTTGAAAAATCTACTCGAATATGGCTTGAATTCGCGCATTTGAAATCATGGTGCCCAGGCACCATGGTGCCCCATTTCAGCTTTCTATATATATATATATATATAGTACAAATACTTGGGGCACCATGGTGCCTGGGCACCATGATCTAAAAATGATATTTTCTCTATGTATTTTCATGCGAATTTTTTTGAAATCTTTAGGATGCTGAGTTTAACCGGTTTACTAACTAGTTCAAACAAGTTTGAACTGAAATTCAAACTAGAGTTTCCCTTTTTGATGATAATTTGGTTGTAGGTATGTGCTGATTTTACATATAAATCATCAAAGCATGTGATCCAAACTCGTTCAAAATCTTTGAATTCGAGTATATTTTTTGAAAGGTATGTATTTCATTTGAATTGTTATAGATGGGTATATACCCTAAAACTGAAATTTTTAAAAAATATACTCAAATATGACTTGAATTCGCGCATTTGAAATCATAGTGCCCAGGCAACATGGTGCCCTATTTCGGTATTTCTTGGCTCTTGCTCGATGTAGTCCATCTATCCAACTTTTATCGTAATACTCTTCATCTTGTACTAGGTCTATCATCAAGTCAAGGTCGTCATACCAATCGTCGACTCTCTGTCTTGAAAACCTTATTTCTGATCACCACTGTCTAGGGCGAAGTGAGTCCAAGGTTCTCGTACCAATCTTAGAGCTCTTTGTCTTGAAAACCTTAGGCCTGGTCATGTATATATATACCTTATATTAAAGGGGAGAGGAATACCGGCCAACGGCCGTTGCCATGTCAGTATCCTCGTGAAAAGGCTCTCTGGAGAAATTGAAATTACACTTAGGTCATCCGGTGGTTTTTAGCAGAAAGGATCCAAAAAAAACCAAAATTACGTTTAGGTCCAAAACAAAAATACGTTTAGATCCTAAAAAATTGGTTTTTAGCAGATTGGATCCGAAGAAAAACGAAATTACATTTAGATCCCTCCGCGGTTTTCTCCAAAAATAAAACCACAGATTCGTTGACGGTTTATAGCAGTCCATGGACCCGAAAAATGTTTAGGTCCCTGTGAGGTTTTCTTCTCCAAAAAACATAGATTCGCCGACAGTTTATAGCAGTCTACATATTCGTCGACGGGTCCTAGCAACGCATTTTAAAAAAAAAACAAGAAAATCGAAATTACGCAAAAAAAATTAAGTTTAGGTCCCTCCCCATTTTCCTCCCAAAATATCTACAGATTTGCCGCCGACTCCTAGTAGCCCATTTTTTTAAAAAAACAAAGAAAATCAAAATTACGCAAAAAAATTTACAAAAATATCCTTCGTACCAAATTTCGCACAACACAGCGTCGTGCGACCGAATTTCCCAAAATTTCGCATAACTCACCGTAGCGCATGACCCTAGCTAGTATTCTCCAAGAGCGAAGCGAATCGAGTCATGTTCTAGCATAAAGGCAATAAAATCTAAATAAAACCTCAAAGACCTTATTGGCGCCAAAAACTTAAAGTAGGGTTTATTGGCCACAGCACATCTGACGAATACCAGGTTCCGTGGTTTGTGGCGTGCTAACCGATTTGATTCTACAATCGGTAAAATGAATATATTATATGCTCAAAGCCGATCTAATAAAATAATCCGCTTAGATCTAAACAGCTGAAAAAGCCGATTAAATCGAAGGTAATGATAAGTCTAATGAGCTGATTAGGGCTAATCAGATGGTAAAGGTAGATCTTTTCCAAAGAAGGCGATGCACAACAAAATCGAAGAAAAATCAAAACCTGATAGCGTAATTGATGAAGATCAACAATCGGTGATGCACAACTTTATTGATCAAGATCAAATTACAAAGATTCTAAATTACAGAAGCTACTCCAAGTTGACAAAAAGTAAATAAAATTAACGCGAGTTGTTTGATTGGATTGTGTTGTTTTCCTCGCTTGCCCATGACCATCTTTTATAGCTATCAACCGACCATGTTCACTCCAATACGCTGGTTGCCATGATCCGTGTCGGTCTTAACTCGTACAATTCCTTCCATCTTTAGATAAATATCGATCATAATCCAAATTTAAACCTTTTTTCCTATATTTGATATCGGCCAAAATTCTCCTAATCCTTAGCTTCCAAAAATCTTGGCTATCGGCTTATTCGATATCGGCTTGATGTGTCACCTTCACCAGTAACCATCCCATTTATGGCGCTGTAAAAATCTTGATATGCGTATCGTGCGTTTTAACTATACGCGCCTCTCGAAATCTCTTCCCGTCATTTCAACTTTTTACCTTGCTATAAATATGAGGCCCCCCACACTGTCATTCTCACGCGCACGCGCTCTCAGAATGTTTGACATCGGCTTCCTCACTCCAGCTGACAAGCTCCTAGTGCTCCTGTCTTCAACAATCCCCAATCGACTTCTACTCAGATCGGCTGAATGGATCCCAGCCAGGTACTCATTCCGATCCCTAACATCAATGAACAGTATTACCTAGGCCCGGTAGGAAACCTAGATTCTGACACGATCATTAATCAATAAATTCCGTGTCTCCCCCTATCGGCTTTTGGACATAATATAGAGGGGTGGAGCAAAAGTTTTAGGGTCTGGCCGACAACGCTTAAGGGATGGAGGAACTGGTATAATCGGATAGCGGCCCAGAAGAGAGGTGTGGGAGAGAATGGGGATAGCCGAGTGCCTCCCACTTTCTTTAGTCGTTCCAGAGGCCAATGAGCCCTTAGTGGCCACGGCCTGTTATTTCTAATCGGACACTTTTAATGCCTTTATGTTTCAAACCGGTCCCGTCGGCCCAACTCTTCTAGATGTGGCCCAATTGTGCTGTTTGAGGCATGACGGGGAACATATATCGGCTTACAGTGCCAAACCAAAGCTCAAGCTCATTAGATCCAAAGGTGAAGGATGGAGTAAGTATATAAGCAAATAATAACCAACTCAACGAGCCAGTATCGAACGAAGAGCATGTTGCCTTCCTCAATCTTTGGCTGGACAGATTTCTTTTCTGCGGGGCTTCTCTTGGGCTGACCCAAGTTTATCAGACCATAACAAAGCAGCTAGTAGAGGGCCGTCGGCTAGCCCTAGGAAAAATGTTGCTAGGGGCAGTGTATCAAATGATGTACATCATAAGAAGTCGGCTATTCATAGGCTTTGCTAGTTTTACTGTCGGCAATATAGGGTGGCCACTTTGGTTTGTGCAGATCTTGTTGTATTGTCTATTTAGCCGATCTTTTGCTTTGAACCCAACCGACGATACATCGTTTCCATGGAAGGAGACTCCAGAGGATGTAGTGCCTCAGTTCAGAGCAAGCCAATTGTACGATGAAAGATTCATAATGTGCTTTTGGAATGATACAAAGGTCACGCCTATTGGCTCAAGGAAATACCTATCGTTCTTCTTACAGCTTGACAGTGAAGACTTCAAACAACAAGACTTCTTCAGCCATAGCAGTGCAACCGATTTCCCATGGCTGTCTTTTCTGCATTTGGAAGCCGATAGCTCCTTGATGCCTCAAGAAACTTTGGAATTTTATAAGCTTTTCATCTCTCCGAGTATACTACATGTTGGCCTTAACACAAGGGATCAAACCTTTCAACCCACATACAAATTTTATCACCCATCGATTTACTCCAGACAATTGGGCTTTGCACAAGTCATTCCAAGTCTCACACTCCTTGTTCGGCTTTAGCCAAGAACTCGGGTTCGCAACGCAACCGCAACCAACATTGTATTGGAAATAGCCGACGAACTTCAGATTGAAGACTTGCCGCATTTTGTGCCGAATACACGTCGAGCAGGACACTTCTCCTCTTGGTGGTCAGCGGTTGCAGAGGCTTTATATTTGGAGAAGACACCATCGGCTATTATAAATGAGTTCTTTCCAAATCTTCTAGAGCCGACAATAGCCACTAACAGCGAATCTAGCAATGAGGCTAGCTCTTTGGGATACACTAACACAAGTTTTGTAGATATAACTAGCGAGGTATTGGCTCAGATAAATTTTGTTACATATTCTTAACTTTGCTCAAGTACTTTTCACTCCTTTTTTGCAGACCAAGGTAGCTGGCAAGAAGCCAGCATTTGGCCCATCGGGTAGCAGCCATCAAACTAAAAGGTCGCATCAGTCGACCGGCCTTACTGGGTACACTTCTAGTACCTTGAGCATCCAGAGCCTTTCTCTATCGGATATAGAGAAGCAGCAACAGCCCAGTAAGTATTTTCGATCGGCTAGTATTTCTTTTATCTCAAATCTTTTTAGAGACTAATCTTTTTAGCCGATTACTTTTAGAAAAGAAGTGAGCCAAATACACTAAGGCTCCTCCCAAAAGAGGTTCCAAGCCAGTGGAACAGAGTGGCGAAAGCTCCACGCACTCTCCACACACATCGGCCATCGGAGGGGTAAGTTACCTTCATAATTTTTTCTTAATAGGTATTTCAATGTAATTGGCTTCTAACTTACTTTGAATTCCTTTCCAACCGACTCTGTCAGTGCAGGTGGCAAACATCCTAGCTGACCTACCCGCAGCTTCCTTCGAGCCCCCGCCACCATATTCACAGCCGACACCGCCAGCCCCTACCGTCACTGCTGTTAGTGTTATGCCCTTGAGGCAATCATTTAGATGATTGTAACATGACTATGTTTATGAATAATAATATGATTATTGGTCCAATGAATGTATATCATTGTATTGATCAACAAGTATGTTACTTGCTTATGAAGCTCTTTACTTATTGATGTAATTCGATAAATATCTATGATCGGATATCATCATATAGGACAACGATGAATAGATCAGCACATGTAGTGATCGATGATCATGCTTCATAGATCATGGGATATGGAGATATCATCTATACATTGTGGACGCATGTTGAAGAACATGGGTTAGATAGACCCGCCATGGGACACTGCGAGAATGTTACTTTCTTATGTGTCATCAATGTATCTCATACATAGTAGATGTATGATTCTTAGACCTAAGATTGTCATATTCCCTACAAGTGTAATAGTTTTCCTTAGGGCTATCAAACACTACTTCCTAACCGGATAGTTATAAAGGTAGCTTTCATGTTTACTATAAACGTGTAACACCCTAAAATTTGCTATATTTTAAATTTTGGAGTTATTTTGTTTTTTGAGAATTTATTGGAATTTATTTTGATTTATTCAAATATGACCCTTCTTGAAATCAATTAAAATAATACAAAAGTTCATGCAAAGTTTTATTGAAAATATTTTATTTGAGTTCAGAATGTCTTTGGCTTTGTTTATTTATCAGAATTATTTTAATTCGGAAATGCTTTAAAAATCGCATGAGCAGTGTTGGGCCGAAACCCTGTGCGGCCCAGCCCATCGCGCCGTCGGCCCGCACAGCCGCCCGAAACCCTAGCCCCGCCGCCGTCCGATCGGGATCGCACGGTTGTGAGTGCGCCGCGTCGCCATGCGTTGGTGGTCGTCCGATCGAGTCCCCGTGGACGTTCAGGAATGCGCCACGTCGTTTCGTCTCCGCGGGATCACCGGCGAGTCGTGGGCATTGATGGCTGTCGGTTCCGCCGCCAGTAGCGCGCACGTCGAGGCTCCTTTAAGTGCGTCGGTTAGCGCATTCTGCAGAGGACTTCAAGCCGCTCCTTTTGACTCCTTTCGCGCTCGCCGATACCCCGTCTAGCGCCCGCCGTTGCTTGCCGTAGTTGCTCTGTTGCGCCGCCGTAGTTTTTTACTTCACCCCGCCGCTGTTCGAGCTTTTCCACCGTGCTCCGACCCAGTTTCGTGATCACCGAAGTGAGCTGCGTCGATTCCGTCAGTTCTTCACGCCAGAGGACCACCGTAGCACCGCCGACGACCTCGTCTCCTTCAACTCCGGTAGCCTGCTTCCTCATCGCCGCCGTCAACCTCGCGAACCCTTGCCGACCGTTCGATCTTCATCGCGTCGCGTCGGTAAGTCCATGTCGGCCCCTTCTCTGTTTATGCTTAGAGTAGTTCGTGACCATTGGATCTAGGATGGACGGCGTGGATTAGATCTAGATGTTAAGTCTTTGGTAGATTTTAGGCGTTAGATCTGCAGTGGACGCTTGGGATAGTGCCACGTTGCTTCGTGCACAGTGAACCGCTCCGGTAACCTGCGCCATTGGATTGGATCTGAATGATGGAGGTTAGATCGGGTTGCTCTAAGGATCTGCGCCGTTCAGATTTGACCGTGCGACGGTGATTGCGCCGCGCCCTCACCAAATCGCGTGTGAACGCGTGTGCGCTTTGATCGGGGACCAGACCAAATCTCGGCCGTTGATTTTAAACGGGCCACTGGGATTGCGCCACGTGTCTTCGCGTAAGTCGAGGCATCGCCAGGCGTGCGCGAGATCCAGCCGTTAGATTTGGGAGCGCCGTCGGATGCGTGACGCGTGGAGGCGTGGAGCTCGAGGCGTCGCCGGGTCCGCGCGGGAAGCTGACCGTTGGATTTCGCTGGCACCGTCAGATGCACGACGCGTGTCCGTGCTTGAATCTCGAGGCAGTCGGCTAACGTCAGCAGTGACGCCAGTGCTGACGTCATTTGGTGGGCCCCATGCACTGTTCTGTGGACCAGAGCCGGTCCATGGACCGAGGCGACGTGGCGGCACCAGGAAGCGCCACGTGTCAGCTGACATCATGCTGACGCAATAAATCGAGTTTTCAACAGAAAAATAAATAAATTAATTCGGGATTTTCTATTTTCTAATTTATATTCTAATTAAAACTTTGAAAGGCTATAACTTTTGCATTTTAACTCCGATTGAGGTGATTCCAGTCTCTAAAAATTTGTAAATTTGTGTTCCTTTTAATGGTGAATTTTATTTGAATTTTTGAGGTTATATAGACTACTGTTTTGGTTATTTATTGCATATATAATTTTTACACGTAGACACAAATTTGCCTGGAAGTTAGACCGTGAACAGATGCTTAGCCTTGCATCGAGTCATCAATGATCTTTCAGAAAATGCAACAATGTTGACTAACGACATATGGAATGTATTTGAAAATGGTGTGGTGATGCCACGTGATGAGACCAAATACGGAGACTGTGTGGTTCAGATCGATCTTTGAAGTTCTCATTGGCATGTGTTGCACAATAATTAACTGGGTGGGAAAATGATTTAGACTGGGGCAAGTGGCAGAAGGCTTTGTGCCGGGTGGGCCTGTGTGGCAAAGGGTTGATGAGAGTTGTGAGTCTGTGTGCCACTGTTGAGTGATGAAAGGCTTGCCTTGGTCAGCTAAGGACTTTACCTTGCAAGTCTTTGAACTGAGTCACCCGTACAACCACATGTCTGATATGGGACAGACCTAGTTGATTAGGGTTCTAATATCTTTCCTCTGATACCTTGGGGTGACAGTACACGGGAGTGTATCTGTGTGGGGGAGCGTACCTGTGCTACGGCTTGGTGCCCATCCAACGGTGTTGACCTGTTCTATACTTCGGCTCTGTGTGAGGGAGGTGATAGTGAAGGTGATACTGGAGAGGTTCATTGGATAAGATAGAGGTTCCTGAAAGGCTTTGTTATGGGCAATCACCTGTGTGGTGAGCGGCTGTATCTTGTGGGTAAAGTGTACAACCTCTGCAGAGTGTCAAATCTATTCGAATAGCCGTGTCCGCGGTATTGGACATTGCTCGGGGATTATAGTCAAGGGTTAGATCTTCAAAAATAAAATGTAGAAAGGGTGGTTGTGTGCCAGTGTCAATGATCTAATTAAGGCTGTGTGCCAAGTTTACGGAGAAAAACTGTTTAAAGAACTTAGTACTATTATTAATTGTTTCACTGCTTTTAATCTAAATAGATTATTAATTTAAAAATGTTGTTTGATGCAAATGAGCCAAGTAAGCCAATTCTTTGGAATAAGTCTTGCATATAGTAATAGCAATGCACTCTATGCATTACTTGTTGAGTGCCTTGAGTACTCACCCCTCCTTGCCTATCAACCCAACATCACTGGAGTCTACACCAGTATGGGAGGAGGAGTACATCGAGGAGCCGGACAATTAGGGGGCAGGCCCAGTCGGTTGCCTGTGGCAAGTTGATGAGACTCCATGAAGTTTATTGCTTTCCGCTGTTACCCTTTTATTACTCTGATAATGTAAGCCCTTCGTGGCTGATCTTATGTAAGGAGACTATAAGGGCGTACAATTCAGTTTATATAAATGTTTGCACTATTTATTATGATATCATTGTGAATGTCTGTATTTTCAACCCTGTAAAGACTGTGTGTGCTAGCGTGATCCTGGACTAGCACAGAATACACGGAGGGTCCTGATTCTCAGAATCGGGTCCCGACAGAGGTTGCAGAGGGAAGTGAGCAGTCAAGATGGAATTTGCCACTCCAATGAAACGAAGATATATGACAAGGCCAC
The DNA here is from genome assembly GCA_036346275.1 of Otatea glauca. Classification (NCBI taxonomy): domain Eukaryota; kingdom Viridiplantae; phylum Streptophyta; class Magnoliopsida; order Poales; family Poaceae; genus Otatea; species Otatea glauca. The sequence goes on along the minus strand of CM070720.1, from coordinate 43,159,784 downwards.
TCGTGTGATATGATTAAGGAAGTGCATGGCCATGCCGTGATTGAGGAGTCAATCACAACTTATTAATATATCACGGATACGAGAGATGGATTGAATCATCAAAGGATGACATGCTTCTCGCCTTGATTTCAATCTTCATATACTTGGCAAAGGGATTATTACATGAGTACTTTTGATAGGTTCTGTCCGATTTGATCATAGTATGTTTGGGAGTTGGCATGCTTTGCAAGGATCCGCTACCAACTATTGGATTGAAAAGGAGTTTTCCGAATCCATGTTCAAACGTACGTGAACCTGCAGAGTCACACACTTAATGGGCTGGGACGCATTAATTTGGATTGGATCCGTAATTAATGGACCTCGTGGGCTTAGCACACTTATGGGTCCTGGTTTAGGGTTTCATCTCGTGGCTATATAAGGAGTGGAGGAGGGTGGACGCAGTGTGTGCTTTCCACGGTTTAGAAGTGTTTCACCTAAAACCCTAACCTCCTCCTCTCGCTGCCCTTGCTGAGCGACCAGGTGCTTGCACACCGACACACGGCGTTCTATCCCCGGACGTGTGGACTACTGCGGTGATGCTGCTGCGACTGCGGCGTGGGAGGACGATCCACAGCGAGCGAGGATGATCCACTCCATCGACACGTGAAGGATTCCGCAACTGCGCGTCTAGTGGTAATCTAATCTATGATCCCCTTCTTGCGAGTAGCTTTCTGGTTATGCGGTAGATTTTTTTTTGTGCTAGCGTAGCATACCGCGTTTCTCTTCAACTGCTACCCCAACATCATCTGATCCGACGGATCTACTGGATTTCTCCTTAGCCGATCTTGATGACCCAGAGGTGATGGCCACAGATGACTACCTCGCTGACATGAGAAAAATCCTTGAAGTATCAAAGGAAGTGTCGGTTGCGGTGACTTTTGCACCTGGGATGCAGGAGTGGCTGAACAGGCTTTTTGATCAAGTCATGAAGCCTGAAGCCGATCTCCTCAACAACACCCAGCCTCTCTGAGATGCCATGGCGGCTATGGAAGCCGATCTGCCTCCGAAAGCCATGGCAGCGCTTCTGAACGTTTGCCATTTAGACGACAAGAGGGCGGAGGATGCTGCTGCTAGAGCTAGGATGGCTCAAAGAGAGACGCAAGAGGCCAACTAGAAGCTGCTTGACCAAATTGTGGCAGAGACCAAGTCAAAGAAGAAGAAAAAATGATGTGGATGCCTTGGCCCTCAAGTCAAACAAAGAAGTCGTTCAAAAGCTTGAGTCGGCCAAGAAGTTAATGGAGGAGGAGCTGGCCAAGCTTACAAAATAGATAGCCGACGGCTAGCAAATAATTCCCAAATCGACCTCATCCATCAAGGATCAAAAACTTGAAATTGCCATGGCCGTTACTCAAGTCAAGAAGAAATCGGCCAAGATCGTATCCATCCCTGGAAATGCTAAGGAGGACGAGAAAATCCTTGATGATGTCCAATTTACAATTGCCAAGGCTACGGGAGCTCTATCGGCTCTGGGCGCATGGCTTTCAGGATCTGGGATATAACCAAACTTCTATCGGTTTTTTATTGAAACAATACTTGAAACACCTTTGTAACCACGATCGGCTGTTTAACCGATTGTTTATTTCTAAATCTTGATTCATGTATGTATAACTTGTTCTATTTTTTCAACTTTAGCCAAAATTAACTGCATCGAGTTAGTTTGGCATGTCAATTGACAAACGTTACTAGCCGATTAGGAACCAATCCAAACGCTAGTGTAGTATTTCTTTAAGTATTTCCTGTCGATTGCTTTAGGAAACACTACACCTTCCAACATTTTCAAAATGTAAGAGTTTCCATCAACAAGCCGATTTATCCTTTACGGCCCATCCCATGTAGGGGACCACTTCCCAAATTGGTTATCTCTAGAGCTGATAGGAAGTATAGTTTTCTAAACCAAATCGGCTTCATGAAAAGACTTAGGCATCACTTTCGTGTTGTAAGCCTTAGCAACCTTCTCCTTGTTCCTCTTAAGACGATCCAATGTACACGAACGCAATTCTGCCAAATCAACTAAGTTGTCAATCATTAACTCTTTGTAATCTTGAGCTGACAAACCGTTTTGTCTGACCACACGTATAGAATCAATGTTTATCTCCACTGGTAAAACAATTTCCTGACCATAAACTAGCTAACAGGGTGAAAGCTTCATTGGTCTATGATATGCAAGCCGATAAGCCCACAACGACTCTGACAACGTTGAGTGACAATTCCTTAGTTTTTCATCAATTTTCCTCTTAATTAGCTTAATCAATGTCTTGTTAGACGATTCAGCCTGTCCATTTGCTTGAGCATAATAAGGTGATGAATTCAATAGCCTAATACCTAAACTTTTAGCAAAACCTTGGAAATCATCGGGCATAAACACAGTACCTTGATCGGTCGTAATGGTTTACGGGATTCCAAACTGATGGATAATATGCTCGTTAACAAATTTGATATCTTCAACACTTGTAACCTTTTTGAGTGGTATAGCCTCAACCCATTTAGAAAAATAATCGATCGCAGCCAAAATAAACTTATGACCTTTGCTCGAAGAAGGAAATATTTGTCTGATTACGTCTATCCCCAGCCTCTAAACGGTCAATTCTTAATAATGGGATGTAAAGCTGATGCTAGAGCCAATTGTATATTACAAAATTTCTGACAAGTTTGGCATCCTTTGTAATACTTGAAGCAGTCCTCCAACATTGTCGGCCAAAAGTATCCAGTACGTCTTAGCATCCATTTCATCTTATAAGTCGATTGATGGGATCCACAAATATCTTCGTGTACTTCACCCATTGCTACTCTAGCTTCATCGACTTCAAGGCATCTTAACAGCAAACCTTCTAACGTCCGATTATATAATACATTATCCAAGATTACATACTTTAAAGCTTGACGCCTAATTTTTCGCTCCATCGGCTTAGAAGGATCAATTAAGTATTTTATTATCTTTGTCCTCCAATCAGCGACATTAGCACACATCACTGTTTTCTCAATCGACTTATATACCTCATATCGGCCAAAAACCTTATAACTCGATGCCTACTGAGCTAATAAGTTGGCCTTGTCATTTATCTCTCGAGGAATATGATTAATAATGAATCCCGTAAATGAGCCTATTATAGTAAGGTATTGCTCTAAGTATTTAATCAAAGCCTCACCATAACAATTATATTCTCCCTTAATTTGCTGCAAAACTAACAGAGAGTCTCCATAGGCCTCAACAGTATCCATTCCGATATTCTAAAGCAACTGCAGGCCTCTAAGCAACGCTTCATACTCTCCTTGATTATTTTATCATCGGCGATTTAGCCGAAATGCAAATTCAAAATTATGCCCTTTGGGTGAAACAAGTACTATTCCAATACCTTCACCTTCTCGACATGTTGATCCATCAAAGTACAGTTGCCAAGGGGCTACAGATACCAAATTGACAGTAGTTTCATGACTTGTTATGAAATTGACTATCGCCTGCCTTTTAACAGCTTTAGCCGATTTATATATCAGGTCGAACTCGATGAGCACATAAGCCCATTTACCAAGTCGACCACGTAGAATTGGAGCTGCTAACATATACTTTATCACATCGGTTTTACAAACAACCTTACAAGTCGATGCTAAGATATAATGCCTTAATTTTGTACAAGCAAAATATAAAGACAAGCAAAGTTTCTCTATAAAAGGATACCTGGTCTCAGCATCGAGTAATCGTCGACTTAAATAGAAAATTACCTGCTCTTTGCAATCAACGTCTTGTGCCAAAACAGCTCTGATAGTTTTCTCCTCAACCGATAGATATAATTTAAAAGGTACACCTTTTTGTGGTGCGGCCAAAATTGAAGGATTAGTCAAATATTCCTTGATGTTGTCAAAAGCTTTTTGTTGATCGGCTCCCCATACAAACTCTTGGTTATCTTTTAATTTTAGCAATGGGTAAATGCACGAATACGGCCAGAAAGATTTGAAATAAACCGTCATAAATAATTTATTTTGTCGATCAACTTTTGCAACTCATTTTTGCACGTCGACGGCTTCGTCTTGGCTATAGCTTTTACTCTTTCTTGATTGACTTCCATTCCTCTCTCATGAACCATGAAGCCTAAAAATTGTCGAGTCGACATGCCAAAAGCACACTTATAAGGATTCATCTTCAAACCGTGTGCTCTTGTGTTTTTAAAGACTGCTTCTAAATTGGCTAGATGCTGCAAATATCATGTAGACTTTACCACGATATCGTCGATGTAAATTTTCACAATAGAGCCGATTAGATTATGAAAAATTAAGTTCATGGCTCGCTGATATGTGGCACCAGCATTTTTCAAGCTGAATGTCATCACAGTCCATTCAAATAACCCTAAGGCACCAGGGCACCTAAAGTCTGTTTTAGGTATATCGGATTCTGCTATGAATGTCTGATTATATCCAGCATTACCGTCAACAAAGCTAATAATCTTATTTCCTGATGCAGCATCGATAAGCATATCGGCTATTGGCATCGGATATTCATCTTTTGGTGTAGCTTTGTTTAGATCCCTAAAATCAACACATACTCTCAACTTACCATTTTTCTTCATGACAGGAACGATATTGGAAACCCACTCAGCATATCGGCAAGGCCTGACAAACTTGGCCTTCAACAATCGTTCAATTTCCTCTTTTATAATGTTATACAAGGCTGGATTAAATCTTCGAGGAGACTGTTTAATCGGTCGATATCCTGGCTTTATAGGTAGCTGTTGTTCAACAAACTGTCGGCTTAAACTAGGCATCTCATGGTATTTCGAAGCAAAACAATCTTTGTAATTTCTAAGAATTTTAACCAACTTTTTTTATAATCTACATCCAATTTTGCACTAATAAAAGTTGGCATTTTTCTATCCCCATCGCCTACATCGACTTCTTCAAGCAAACTAGTCGATGTAAACCCTTGGCCTAATCTTTTTATTTCTTAAAAATCTTCAATGGCCTCATAGCTATCTGTTTTTTTGTCGATAGCTTTGCATTTTGTCTTGTAATTTTTTTACTGCTCGCTTGGACTCCATCGGCGTAAAACTTCACTTGTCCGATCAAAGGTGCTAGGCCTCATATTGATTGGCATAAGTCTCGTCTTGCTGATGCAGATGAAATCACAATCGTCCAAAGCTTTTTCACATATGCACTCAGCTTCCTCATGTTGCCAATTCGCATCTAAACTGGCCATAGCAATATGAGCCGATGTGTCGGCTTGAACAACCTCGACCTCGTCCCCATTCCATTGGACGAGTAACTGATGCATAGTCGATGATATACAACAATTGGCATGAATCCAATCTCGCCCAAGACACTTTAATTGCCTTTGGCATTGACTATAAAAAATGTTGTCGGCAATGTTTTGCTGTCGATGGTTATTCTGTCACCATGATGCCCCTTGCCTCAATGGGATCGCTTGTAAAATCGTTCAAGACCATGTTAGTCTTAATCAGATCCTCATCGGATTTACCTAATTTCTTGTAGGTGGTGTATGGCATCAAATTGACCATTGCCCCGCCGTCAACAAGCATCCTAGAAATCAGCATGCCGTTAATATGTTCTTTTAAGTTTAACGGCTTAAGATGCCGATAATTGTCTTGAGGCTTTTTTAAAGACCGCATCTTGAGCACTCAAACATAGCTGAGCAAACGTCTCCTTAGTCGATTCAGTCTTTATCTTGAATTCAGCTGGTAAGGTGAACACCATGTTGATATCCATCGGAGGAGTGTCGTCTCGAATCATTGTAGAGTCTACATCATCAGCTGAATCCAGTTTTTCTTCAATTGGCTCCTTTTTCCTCCACTCCTTAATAGCTTTAATCGGTCGAAGCTCATCAAAAGTTTGATCCCTCTGTTTTTCTTTCTCGGCCTCCCTGATTTCTTGAGTTCTCAATCTTTGTAATCTTTTGCACTGTGACCGACTAAGACCACAAGGACACCCCATATTGGCTTGGGTTCAATCGGCTTTTGTATTTTGCCAGACAGATCTTCCTGGGTCGCAGAACTCGATCCTTCTGCTTCTGCCTTAGCCTGACTTAGCACGGAAATTCTTTCGTGCATCGGCTTTTTATAACTCATGTTGTGGTAGTTGAAAGCATCTAGGCCCCCAATTCGATTTGATTTTGGTAATTAATGACAATTACGGTTAAAGGACTAGCATTTCCCATTTGAGCATTTTGAGAATAGGTTGGTCCAAGTTTCGATGATTATGAAAGTATGAAGTTGATAAAGAGAATGGTGTTTTTGGGGGACCAGACAGGGCGGTGCTACCGCCCATGGTAGCGCGGTGCTACCGGACAAGCGGTAGCACCGGCCCCTCAGCCCGGTGCAAAAATTTCAGAGAAGCCCTTTCTGGCAGAGCAAAAAAAAAAAAAAAGCCCAGTGCTACCGGACCTAGTTGGGCGGTAGCACCGGACCCTCTGCGCAATGGGCTCTGGCAGTGCATTTAATGCATTGTTCCAACCGTTGGGTTGGAGCCCGGTGCTACCAGTCCTACATGGGCGGTAGCACCGGAAATCCTGATTTCAGCACATTTCGAGCTCCAACGGCTAGAAAAGTTGGTGGGAGCTATAAATACACCCCGCACTTGGACTCTAGAGGCACTCTTGATCCTCATTGATGATATTTGAGCTCTAGTAAGTCTTCTTCTCTCTAAAGTGCATTCAATTTTCATTTGAGAGAGTGAAGAGCAAAATTTGAGTGTTGCATTTAGTTTGAGCCTTTAGACACTTAAATTTGACCTCAAGCAATCGTCAAGGCTTATTACTCTTGGAGGTTTCCGCCTCCTAGACGGTTTGGAGGCGATCGTGCGCGGTGAGCTTCTCAACAGAGGTGTTGTGAGAAGCCCCGGCAAGTTGTGAAGGCCGGAGTTCACCTACCCGGAGCAGGAAAGAACTACCTTAGTGATCGAGGAATGCTCAAGCGGGTGGAGCCGGCTTGAAGTTGTTCGAGTCACCTCAACATGGAGTAGGGGAGATCGGCAAGTCTCCGAGACCACGGGTCAAAAATCTTGTCTCTTGCTCTCTTGTGATTTGCATTTACACTTCTAGTGTTTAATTCAATCTTCTAGCTTTTCAAGTATATTATTTGTGCTTATCTTTCTATTTTATTCATACTTGAATTGCTAGAGTACTTGATATTTACTAGAGAACTTAGTTATAAAATTGAAGGAAATCGCAATTCTTGCCTAGTGTTTTAATTGATTGAATTTAGAATCAAAAAAATTAGAAACCTCTTATTCACCCCCTCTAGTCGGTTATCCTTGATCCTACAGTACTCTAGCACTTTTGCAGACAATTTGTCTTTAGCCGATCGCTTTGGCCAATCATCCTGGGGTAATGTTCCATCAGGCAAGTATAGGGTGATGGCAAAGCTACTCCCCTTTCCCAGCAAAACTGCTAGACTAGAAATAAAAAACCAATTACATACATCACACTTAACAGACGGATTTAAGACGTAAATGGAAAATCGGTTAAACAGCCGATTATAAAGATTTACAAAAACATTCAAAGTATTCAAAAGACATTACAAAAAATCATAATATTGTTTCGAGGCAACACCATTACAAGTATTATAGTTTAAGTTCAGACAAGCCGACTAGAGCCCCGAATTGTGGAGTCTGGCCCCCAAAGCCGATAGCGCAACGGCGGCCTTAGCGATAATTGCCTCCACGTCTTCCAGGATCTTGTCGTCTTCTTCCTGGGACCCTTGGACGGGAGTGATCTTAGCTATTTGCTTCTTGACTGATGCAATGGCCATGCTTAGACCAAGTTTCTGCTCTTTCAGAGCTAATGCATTGGTCGCTAGGTGTTCTTGTGATTCGACCAAAGAAGCAGTCACCTTGGCCAGCTCCTCCTCCAGTGACTTCTTTGTCGATTTCAGTTTCAGCACCATCTCTTTGGTGGCATTGAAGTCTTTGGAGTCCTCATCGAACTTAGCCTTCAGAGCTCTTGTGTCGGCCACCAACTTGTCAAGCAATTTTTGGTCTTCAGCTTGTGCTGCTCGACAAGCAATTCTAGCCTTAGTTGCCTCCACCTCGCTCTTCTTGGCGTATAAGTGGCATACTTCAAGCAAAGCAGTCATCGCCTCCTCTGGCAGATCGGCTTGCACCGCTGCCATTGCGTCCCGTAGAGGTTGGGAGTTCTCTAGCAGTTTAGCCGATGGGGAGCAGACCAAGTTGAAGACATGGTTGAGTTTCTCCGTCATACCTAGGGCCAAAGTCACCTTGGCCAACGCATCCGTAGAGACTGCTAGGATCTTTCGGATTTCCTCCAGGAAGCTCTCCACGCCCAAGTCGATGTCATCTTCCAAGTCAGACCAATCGAATCCGAGCATGTTACTAACGGACTCGGTCGGCTTGGCGGTGGAGTGGCAGCCTTGGGAGGTGTAACTTGAGGAGCTTGGGCAGATGGTGTCGACTGTGACGGAGGAGGAGGCAGGTCCGTATCGGCTACAAATGCCCATGGAGAAAGAGACGGCTGCAGGAAAGTTTAAAAGTTAGGTAATGCTAGACTATATTCAAGAGGACAAATCGACTTATAAACTTATTTTACCTCGATGGTACCAGAAGCACGGGGGGAGCTTTCAGCCGATTGCTCTTGTGGCTTGCTGCCCCTGCTGGCCAGCATCTTCTTATTGATCGGACATGTTCTTCTCTGTTGAAAAAATTGGCAAGAAGTAAGTCATTAAAAGATAGTCGATTATATGAAGGAAGCTTGATGAACTGAAGACTTACTGGGTTGTTGCTTCTTGAGATCAGATAGTGAGCGGGATTGGACTCCCAAAGTACCCGATGAATAGCCGGTTATTACCGTGCCAGAGGAGGGTCTTTTGGCAGGAGGAGCGGCAATTGAAGTCTCGCCTGCAGGCCTCTTTGCAGCTGACTTTGCCTTTGGAATGAGAAAGATAGCCGATCAAGTAGAGTTCAAAGATGTTCAAGTTTCGAAAAGTGAAAGAAAAGTCTACGTTGGCCGACACCTCACCGGTAATATCTACAAGGCTCGTGTTAGTGTAGCCTTGAGTACTAATCTCGCTGCTGGAACTTGAAGTGTTGCTAGCATCAGTCAGTTCTGTCGGCTCGTTCGGGAGATTCGAGAAAATCTGGCAATGATGGCCGATGGAGTCATTTCCGCAGAATATAGGGCTGTAGAAATATCCGACCACCAAGTGGAAAAGTTCCCTGCCCTTCGAGTGTTCGGATAAAAATGCGACAGAGATTGGAGTTGGAGGTCATCGGCTAGGTGCAGAACAATATTGGCCCCCGAAGCGTTGCGAATGTGCTCTCTTGGCTGAAGCCGATCCAATAACTCAAAGGCTGGGGGACATGGCCAAAACCCAGCTGCCTAGCATACACTGACGGGTGATAGAACTTGTATAACGGTTGGAAGGTGCGGTTCCTTGTATTAAAGCCGACGGACAGGGTGTTTGGAGAAAGAAAAATCTTGTACAAATCTACTGTACTCTCAAGCATACAACTGCTATCAGCCGACAGATGGAGGAATGAAGGGCATGGATAATCACTAGCCTCCTTGTAGCTAAAGAAGTCGTGTTGGTCGAAGTCACCGCTGCTCAGTTGAAGGAAGAACTCTAGATATTTCTTTGAGCCGGTGGGGGTTATTTTCGCCTCACTGCCAGAACATGAAATAAATCTTTTCTCAAGTGATCGGCTATTCCTATATACAACGTCTGGCCCTCTCGGACTTCTTCTAGAGGGAAAGGGGTCATCTCAGATGAGTCTATCTTGAGCGATCTGCTAACAAGCAGTAGAGCCAAGTCTGGTTGAACCAAAGAGGACTGCCTACGTTGCCAATCGAGTGTGACCCCATCCCGGTGAATAGCCGATTTTGAATTATATGCATCATCTGATACACGGCTCCTAGGAACATCTTGCCCAGTGCTAGCCAATGACCATCTACTAACTTCTCGCCTAACACTTGGTATACTTGAATTGGTCCGAGAGAAGCACCGCAGAAGACAAATCGGTCAAGCCAGAGATTAAGAAAAGCTACATGCTCTTCGTCTGATACAGATTCAGTGCCTTTATTGTTGTCGATGTACTTGCTCCATCCTTCACCCTTAGCCCGGATCAATTTGTACTGGGGTTTGACACTAAAGTCCGATATTTGCTCTCCATCCGACCTTAAACAGCAGAGTTCGGCTACATCCAAGAGGGTTGGGCCGATAGGACCCGTCCTAAAAAGGAAAGCATTAAGGTTGTCCGACCAGAACTAGCAAGCCATGGCCACTAAGGGCTCATTGGCCTCTGAATCAGCTAAAGACAAAGGAAGACACTCAACTATACCCATTCGCTCACATTCAGGCATCTTATGGGCTGCTAGCCGATTATATCAATCACTCCAACCCCTCAACGTTGTCGGTCAGACTCTAAAGCTCTTACTCCATCCCTCTATATTATACTCCGAAGCCGAAAAGGGGAGACGAGGTATTTCCTGATCTATTACGACCGATGGGTCAAGTTTACCTAGCGGTCCTAAGTAGTATTGGTCATCGCTGTCGAAAATGGGGATAAATAACTGGCTAGGGTTTATGAAAGCCGATTGGTTGAGGAATGTGAACTGAAGGAGTTCCCGTAGGTAGCTTTGAAGTCTGGAAGATGATGGTGAAGCCAATTACAAAAGGTCCAAGAGCTCGTGCGCATGAAAATGACAGTAAGTGGACCTCATATTTATAGAAGTGGAAAAGGTGAAACGACGGAAAGATTTTCGGAAAGGGCGTGTGTAAGTTCAAGTTCCATTGGATTTGGTGATTGGTTTTAGATTAATGCTTAATCATTGTTTAATGATAAATCTAATCTTTAACGAGACTAATATATTTATTGAACTTATTGTTAGTAGTCTCATAATTTGGATAGAAAATGAAAAACCCATGGTATGCACTTGTATTCACTTTATTATTCTATTGCATACTTAGAATTCAAGTTAAAAGATTAATTCTTCCATTGCTTATATATTAAAGATGTGCATTATGTTTCTAATTTCATATATTACATGGATGCACATATCTAGGGGGAGTTCATACTTTTACTTGATGTTTTAATAGTATTGATCCATATCTTCTTGCCAAATAATTTAAAGGATCAAGACATTGAAACAAAATCTTAAGTATAGATTAACTTGCCTAGTTGTAGTATACTCATGGTATCTTAGGATAAATTCTAATGCATTCTCAAATAGAAATTGTGCATATTGATTCAAAGCAAATTATTTATATGCACAAGTTTTTGTGGAGTTTATTCTATTGTTGATGGTATTAAAAGTATTGATCCCTTTCCACCACTCCAACATAATTTTGCATGTGTTGCAAAAGAAGATTGCTCATGCAACTTGATTTTTATGGTTGTTGCTTGCATGGAGCTAGATATTTGTATGTGTTGCAAATAAAGAGCTAATGCATCGATGTCTTAGCTTGTGTCTTGATCATGTGTTGATCATTAAAAGGCTAAGATAAGTTTATGTTTTGTGTTTGCAAAATGTTGATTATTTATACTTCTTATTTTGGAGCATGACATAAGCTTTTACAAATATGTTTTGGAAAGCGTTACGATCATGTGTTGATCATCTCATGGTTTAAGATTTGATTTTAATTAAATGGATTTATTGTTTGCAAATATGTTTTTCAAATAAGTTAAAAGTTATGATTTCGATTTTAAAGCATGTATTGGCATTTGCTTAGCGTGTCGCAACGCGACACATGCTCGTGCGGCAAGAGCAGGCGAGCATGCCGCGGCCGGATGGCTTATTAGCTCCATCGCCCTCGTCAGAGGCGATCGCCCTCTGGCGATGAGGACAGTGTTTTTTTTTTAGTTTTGTTTTGTAATTACTATATGCTTTTAATATAAACCCGTAACTTTTGTTAGGAGTGTCCAAATTAAATGAAACTTGTTTCTAAATTTAAATTTTGGAATGAAGAATTAGAGTGTAAAATAAAAATCTGGCGGGCTGCAAGCGGGCGCGGTGCACAGTGGCGAGCTGCCTCCGCGTTAGCGCGCGGCTGGCTTGGTCAAGAAGCCGTTGGTCCTGGGGTTGATCGTATCAAACCATCGCTCAAATTCACACAGTGTGGATGAAACGAGCAAAGGGCCGCAGCGTGTGGATGCGGCGACGAGCAGCGGGGCAGCAGCGATGTCGACGACTTCTTCATGGCGAGGCATGTGCGGCGGGCGAAGGCGGCTTCTTGGTGGGCGCAGGCGACATGAAGATGGGCGTGGTGCATTGGCCCGACGGTGGGGGCGGAGAAGGCCATGGCGAAATTGTCTTAGGCCGAGACGCCGAGTGTGGACGAGTCCGGGATCGCTTGGTTGACAACTAGAACGAGTTGACTGACGGTATAGTTTGCAAAAATTTGATTCGGACGCATAGGGCTGGATGGGCGTGGTGCAAGGTGGGGCGGAGAAGGCCATGGCGAAATTGTCTTAGGCCGAGACGCCGAGTGTGGACGAGTCCGGGATCGCTTGGTTGACAACTAGAACGAGTTGACTGACGGGTTGGGCTAGTATGGGCTAAGGTCCGTGATTGGACTGGCGGAAGACAGAGGCGTCGGGCCGAAAAGGATTGGACCGCAGTCAAAAGAAATGGGCCTTATCTGATGAGGACATGGGCTGGGTCGACAGTACTTGGCCAGCCCGATTGGGTGTTTCAGAGATTAAGGAATCCACAGGACTTTTGAGCAAAACTTCTAAAATCAAAATAAATCAAGAAAAGCAAGTAAAATCGGGTAACGCCAAATACACTCAAGAAAAAGGGGAAATTTTCATGGAGTGGTTTTTGGAGTTTTCGGTTTTAAAAAGTCGCCAAATTTTGGGCCGTTACAATATACCAGTACTACTTTACGTTTTGATCTACGTACGGTGCCATGTGGGATTTACATTGGGAAATATTTTTAAACGAGGGATCTGGTTTCGACGAAAGCTAAAACAACTGGATTCTTGGTAAGACTGAACAATAAACAAGTAGTAGAAGTCACAGCTTGTTGAGGAGTGAGGACTGAGCTACGGCTCAGTTGGCTAGCTTCTGCCGAGCCGCGTTCGAACTCCGGTTCTCCGACGGCAGGGCCGTGCCGGGCGTGCAGTGGTGCAGATAAAAAGGGTTCTGCTGCCGATACCGCTTCTCCGGCGTTAATCGCATGCCGAACAGAGCCTGGTCATGGGTCATGGCTAGTTTGGCTACCCAGTGAATTCTTGATCACTGTGCAAATCAGAGTCATAAAGCGTGCAATTTCGCTGTTACAGAAGCCCAATTAGCTGCATGATTCTTCGCTAAGAAAAAAAAATAGGCTGCACGATTGAGATCAGATGGTCGCTTCCATGGAGGCCGGGTGCCTCAGTGCATGGCTCCAGATCAGGCGTTTGGTAGGGAGCAACACTGTGCAGTACGCACGCAGGTACGTAGGGCGCAACACTAGTCACCGCTCACCAGTATGCCGGCGATTTTTATCGTATGAACATCTCTGTTTTACTAGGAGTATTCCGAACGTAAAACGTGCATGATTTCTTGGTGCTATTCTGGAAACGACTAGTCTCTCTCTCCTCCATTATCCATACAACACGTGTTACACCAATGCTCGGCCAGTTACCGACACCTCTCCTGCACGGCCCATCTTTCCGAATTTACTGCGGTGGGCAAAGATGCTCGCTTTCCTCAGCGATTTCTCACCGTTCACCAGCACTCAGCTCAGCACCGACGACACGCCCATGACCAGACCTGTCGACCTTACCACGCTACCAGGCCCACATGGCTGGCCCCGTATTGACACGCCAATACTGCCTTGGCAGCAGCACAGCACAGCGGTGGGAGTGACTGCCCATGGCAGGCGTGGCCATCAATAGAAAAGAGATGAAAAGACGATGCCGCTCTATTCCGACTTCGGAGTAGGTGAGGAGACAGTCGAATCGAGAGAGAGAGACAAGATTGCAAAGAGATGAAAAGATAATGCAGGGCACTAACCTCCAGAAGCGGTGGCTGACTGGGGAAAGGGGGACGAGTGTCGTCCCGGTGTGACGGGCTTCGGGAGCGGCGACGACGCGCCGACGACAGAGGGACTCGCGAGGCTACGTCACTGACGTGCGGAACCCATGTCAAGTTGGTCCAGCGCGTCGGGGAAACGGTGCGGACAGGCCGCTTCCGAACCGTGCGGCGCGCGGCAACTGCCAACATACCGGGCCCCGCGGTCCTTGAGGATCCACTTGCGGCTTTCGATCGTGTGTTCTCTTGTGTTGCCATGGTGGTTGGATTGTCTTTGGAAAAAATTCATATGATACCTTAAATTTTGCTCGAAAATTCTTTTAGCAGCTTAAATTAGAGAGGAAAGGAGCTACATGGCCCAATAGCCATATAAAGCATGGCTAGGAGCTCAGCGGGGAAGAAGTCCTTTTTGACCCTATTTGTCATTGACTTGATTAACGTGTCATCCTATATGATAAAATCGTTCACTCATTGCACCATACGAGCAATACTACTAGGTATTATTTAAACTAGATTGCATTCATAATTGAGGTGTTCGATAGACTTTCAACCAAAGTTGTTCCTTGTTTCTTTGGTTTGTTGATGATTACATTAGCTTAACTCGCAGAAGCAATGACTAAATTGTTCCTAAAAAACTCTCGTTGAATTCATGTGATGATGAATTGTTTGTAGCAACGTGCTTCACCATGAAAAAGAGGAAGCGGAAGGAACAAACTCTGCTCATAACTGTGTGGTAGCATAGATCCTCTTCTATCCGCTCACCAACCTCGCTTTTTTTAAGACTCATCGACCTTGTTGATAGCTAGCAGAGCGCATACCTATCCATTCTTCAAGTTTTAATGATCCTATCGCTAGGCATCAGCAAAGTGAATTACCCTATCTTGTGCACCCATCCGTAAAGGGCAAAACGACCATAGGGGTGAATCCAACAAGAAGCTTAGGCTTCAAGCTATTGTCCACACTAGTGTTGGTAACCTCCTCCCCTGCCCTCCGATGGCCATGGCTCTAGCTAAGGCTTCATGGATTTGAAGAAGAAAACAAGGAAGAAGACGGACTGAGTGATTGGGAAATAAATTTATGGACTTTTGCCAAAGTCCGGAAGGCCACATGGCCCAAATACAGCCCCAGATCCACCCTTAGCCTACTCCACCCCATGTTCCTAATCCCCACCCGGAGCATCGAACTTCATGAGACTAAGTGATAGGAGAGCGCATTTGAGGGCTGAGGTTGAGCCGTGGTCGTGGCAGCGGAGCGACACCACGACGAGCGCCCTGGGGGAGACGACCGGGGAGGCGTTGAGGATTGCATGTGTTGGGGTGGGTTTGCGCGGAAGAGGGGGGCAACGTGACTCGGGTGCAAGGTCTCCACCAACTGCGGATGGTGGAGGCAGGGCTGGGACGGTGGTGGAGGCGTGTGGAGCTCACCAGAGAGGAAGAAGAAGAGGGTGGGGCAGAGGAAGAGTTTTGCCGGAGGGGAGGCACTGAGGCTTGCGATTCGATTTCTCTACATGAGTGGTGACCGATACGGCGTTGAAAGGATAAGATGGGGACGTGCTGACATGGGTAGGTGGCCCTCTTCGTTCTCAAATTACCTATTGAATATTTGTTGCCTAGGCATATCCAAGGAATATCTTTCCCACATCGAACACAAACAGAGGCTTCACACCTTCTCTAATTTCCTTGACAAGGAATTCAACATGTATCCTATGTTCTTTGGACCATACACGCTTCTCAAAGTCTACCAGAAACCACATGTCTATAGTGGAACATTGGTCAAGTTGCAATAAGATGTAACTAAGATGATGTTAGTTTAGCTAACCTGAGTCGATAAACAGGGTCAGCGTAATTGAGTGTCTGTTGGCTTCCTCAAGAATGCTCAACTAGAGGTGGGCATCATGCTGTTCTGGGCCGGTCTGGCACGAGCTCGTCGGGTCGCATACCTAAATTGTGTCGTGCCGCCATGGCCCATCATGCCTACTGTGCTATGTCGTGTCGACCCTGCTCGCCTTCGGCGAGCTTAGGCACAACCTATTTATGCTTCGTGAAGGCTTCATAACGTGCCGGCCTAGGCCCAACCCATGTGCACTGTTGTGACGGGAAGAAAAGAGCCGAAGATGCATGGAGATGAGGCTGTGGACACAAATATTAGGGGAAAACGAAGTAAATTTTATTCATTCTTGAACAGGTATAGAGTTATTGTCTCGTTAAAAATCTTACACTGCAGTGTGGGGTACCCCCGATGATGAAAAGAGTCAAGTAACTACGTATATATACATAGACTACTCGAGACCGAGGTAGTCAAAGTTGGCTAACACGTCCGTGTTCTCCGGATCCTCAGTCTGATGTTGTGTCCTGTCATTTGCATACTCCTAGTCTTTGGGACATGTAATTGCCTCAACCATCTCAGGCGTGAGAGATGACCTCCTCGACTCAAATATCCTCCCCACTGAATTAAAAGTGGCTTCCAACGAGACAATGGACACCGGAACCATAAGTACATCTCGTGCAAAGTGCGATAGGACGGGGTAAATACATTGGTGATTCTTCCACCACAAGAGCAAGCTGAGATCATTGTCCTCCCCGATGTCAAGCTCAGTTTCCACAAAAGGCGTGTCGAGGTAATGGTTGATCTCTACTCATGGATTTCATTGCGACCTGCTCGGCGCTTCGGAAGACGAACTAGACGCCTTGACTTTTAACTTCTTCCATATGTTTGAAGTGGTAGAACTGCCTCATGCTTGTTATGTTGTTGAGGTAGATCTTCTTGCTTCATTTCTGCTGCCAAACTTTTCATAATATTTATCAAAAGCTTTAAAAAAACTCGTTATAAACATGAGTATAGACCTCAGAAAAATCAAGATTGAATGCTTCACCTATTCCCTCGAAGGTGCCCTGCAAATCAGATAATTTTCTCTAAGAATCCAGAATAGTAGCAAAACAGTAAAGATGTAGAATAGCTATAAAATATTCTAAAAAAAATTCTCCATTGGTTCTACCATGGGTTGTAAAATATAATTATCTCTGTTTACTTTGAAAGTATTTACAATACTAAGCAAGAAATTGGGTAGTACACAGGATAAAATCTTAGTTGTATTGTAAACTTTTAATTTTTTTTTTGAAAATAACGGGCAACTTCTCAATCCACATCATTAACCAACGGCTTATAATTATTGTAGTTGACGAAGACAGTGATAATATGCTCGTAGTCATTGCACCGCGCCAGCATAGTATACGTGGAATTCCATCTAACATTCAAATCAAAGTTGAATCTTCTTGGTGGCTTATTATTGGCCTTACAGTACTCCGAGAACTGGGCGTACTTTATAGTCAAACCTATAACAAATTGGATAGCATCGTGTATGTTATCCAAACTAGGTTTTATTACATGTAACCTTCCTACACAATGAGATTGATGATATGGTATATGCATCTCTGGTGAGTATAGCACCTCCAATATAAGTCTCCAGGTGCAGTGAGAGGTGCTCTATGGTTATCATGTTAGCTGATGCATTATCAACAGTGATGAGCATTATCAAGAGTGATGAAAATAATTATACTTTCTATTTTAAAGTCAATAATAACCTCAAGTACACGTGCAGCGATAGTCTCTCCGGTGTGTGTCTCATCGATTGGCCTAAACCCTATGACCCTTTTGTTTAGGACGTAGTCGTCGTTAAGTAATGTGCAACAACACTAAGATTGGCTGCTATTTGGTGGGATGAAGTTCATATATCTGAGATCAGGGCAAAAGAAAAACTAACTCTCGTGAAAGCCTCTTTCAACATTGCTAGTTTATCTGTATACATTGTGTATATGTCATATGTAGTTGTTCTCCTACTAACGTGTTAGTATTATGGGCAAAAACCATGTTGCATTATCATTTCAAAACTAGAGCACCTACCCATTCTAAGTGGAAGATCCTTCGTAGCTATATAACGTGCAATTTCGGTTTTAGCTATCTTTGCGTTGTATACCCATGTACTTATCGAACCGTCAGTCTTGAAATTGAGCTGTGTCTAGATGCCTCCCCTGGCCTTCATCCGGCCGATATCTTCTTCAAGCAAGCTTCCGCGTGTCACTTGAGATGACATATTCCTCCACATGCACGTGTAGATAATTTAGCTTGACAGTATTTGCAAATAGTATACACCACCTCACGTCCATCCATAATTTTGATGGTTCTATCCATATGTTGCTAGCACTATGTCCGTCGATTGCCAGATATCGGTGTCCATCCCGGATACACCGATGTAGTGGCATCGGAGGTCGGTGCGGAGCTTGGCATAGAGCTCATCCCCTCGGGAATGTAAGGGGCATCCTCGATGCCGTGCGTACCGTCCAAATGACGATCATCTATACTATAGTCTCCTATGCTGAGAGAGAGTTGACGCGGATCAATCTCTTAATCCCAATGACAGGGACTAGGAGAGCGAGGGCGTTCTCTCCTGCTCTTGCTCTTGCCAAACATTTTGTTTCATGGCGAGAGAGCAAAGAGAGAGAAAGCTCAGAGCAAAGAGAGAGCAAGCTCAGAGCAAATAGAGAGAAAAAATGAGAGAGTGAGGGGGATTTGTGTGCTGAACTCAAGAGAGAGCGACAGGGATTCATGTGCTGAACAAATGAGACAGCTAGCAGGATTTTATAGCAAGGGGGATTCGTCCATTGAAATGCCCGTTGGAATGGTTTATTTCTTTCGGTCATCACATCGCTGTCTTCTATCTTTTCCCCATTGGAATGCTTGTTGCACTCGCCCATTTGTTCTGTCGAATTTGCCTGTTGCGCTCGCCTGGAATCTCTTTTCCCCACTGGCCTCGCCCTCCTCTTTTTCCCTCTCTCCCTTTCCTCCCCCTCTCTCTATTTCCCCGCCAACCCTCTCCTTCACCGACCTTCCCCGCCGCCCTCTCCTCTTCCCCCTCCAGCATCCGCAAGGCCCCCCACCCCGTGCCGGCCGCCCCTCCCCTTACTCCTTCCCCTATGCCCCCTTAGCCCCGCCACCTCCCTCCGCCCCAATCTTTCCACCGCATTCGACCCCCATCCCGGCTCCCCTCCTCTCCGGCCTCCTACATGGCCTCCCTCCTCAGCACGACCGCACTATGGCGTGCCGTGCCAGCATGAGCATGGCCCACATTGGCACGCCGGGCTATGCCGCCCACCATGCCTGGTTCCCGAGCCTGGCACGGCTCGAGCAATCGTGCTGTGCCGACACAACCCATTCGTCTTCGTCCTGGGCCAGGCTTTGAGCTGTGTCGTGCCCTCCGTGCCTTGGGCCGGCCCAAAAAAACCCAGCCCAATGGCCACCTCTATGCTCAACAATGTGAAGCAACTTGTGCTCTCCTATGGATGCTGCCTACGATGATTTGTTGGGACGTCTTGACAGCCAATGCCTGCGGTTTGGTATATATAAATCTGAATCTTGATCAGTTGATTGCTAATTTCTTTCGTTATTTTGCTCATCCTCAAACCAATTAGCATATAGTCATATACTCAATATATATTATATTATTTGTATAGTTAGTAATATAGTTCTATACTAGATGCGCGGGCGTGGCGCATGCCGCGCTAGTCGTATTGCGTTCAACGTGGCAAAATCGCATCAAAAAACCATCTCGGATGTATTTCGGGATTTTTCGGAGTGGCTGGGGGGGGGCACGATTTTTGGGGGGTTTTAGGGTCTTTTAAAAAAAACACCTATATGTAATTTCAAAAAGAATTTTCAAAAAATTTTGTAGGGTCTTTCTAAGAAAAGATATCGGGCCGAAAAGTCACGATATGCTCTTATGTATCATTGTTTAGATCTGTAGTAGAAAACGTTACTTTTTATGCACACACACAAAACTTATGCGAAAAGATGATATATAGATACCAGCACCAAGTAGGAGAAATAGTTTGTGGACATATATTTTTTCAATAAAAAATAGACTAATATGTAATTCCACAAAAGTTCAGGGACCGTTCCGAAAAAATCCAGAAGTTTCAAGGATTTTTTTCGCAAAATCTCGGGTTTTCTATAAAAAAAAGGGTTTGAATGTAATTTCGACAATTTCGTAGGGTCTTTTTGTAAAAAAACCGCTGCACGGCGCGGCAAGCGCGGACTGAGCCGAAAGTTGGTGCCACGCGTCGCCCGGGAAAAATCGGAGGCAAGCGCGCTCGCTTGGGATCGAACACGTGACTTGTCGTTCACAACGTGCGCGTGCTACCGCTGCGCTGTCGCGCCGTTTAACTCTGACCGCCGCGACTAATCAGTTAAGCTTTGCAACCAGGCTAACCACGTGGGCGACGTGGCTCAACGAATTGCGCGTCGTACGAACATCGGCCCGGTTTACTGCTTGCACGGGCGACGCGGCGGGAGAGCAAGCGGGCACGTCGCCCAGGCGTCGATGCGGTTGTGCGAGGGGCGGCGAAACTTTCAACGCTTAATATACGGAGTATTTGTATTTGTTTTGATTCTCTTCTATTCATAATGCATGTATAAATTTAGATTGTATAAGAGTAAAATATTATATTTGTGACGATGTAGCTTAATCTCTTGAGCCTACCCTCGATTTTTGTCGTGGCTTCACCCTTGAACAAGCCATACTAGAAGGCGACAAGGTTCGATGGTGTGTGACAACGGACCTCAGCAAGCTCTTCCACTTCGGGTTTTGCCTAAGCTTGATATTTGATTCATCGTGCGGTCAGCAGGACCAATTGTGGGACGGAGAGATAGCGAGAACTTTGTTCGTTTTGGGGTCATATCTATCTGTAACGCGGACAAGGGTAATGTTTTGGAGTTGTGTCGACGATGGTGGGTTGGGAAGAGGTATCGAAGCGGAGAGACAATGACATCGTTCTATTTTGAGCCAAGAGACCTAATCCAGTCCATGCCATCCCCTTACACTAGATTGCTGCTAATGTCGCTCATCGCGGAGAAATGCATGGATATCTTGGGTGAAACGACTTCAATGTTGTCACGCAGCCCTTCGGGAGATTAGGACTTGAACAAATTATGTAATTCAAATTAACGATGATACCGCTCGTTGTGGAGAACTCGAGATGTATGGATTTCTTGGGCGTGCATGGCTTCAACGAGTGTCTTGTACCCTAACTTATAGACTATCAAATTATTGAAGTTTTATAGACTATCAAATTATTGAAGTTTTCTTTTAAATTACGGGATTATGTATTATGCTTTACTTCATATAATCAGAGGTGCTCTACTTAGAACCCTATATCTCTTAAGAAGGGAGACATTGACACCCAACTTTCAACTTCTGTAGCTATTTAGTCAAAAATTGTCAATTAGTACTTGCTTGCTTACGTGCTAGTTTAAAGTTTGAAATCTTCTCTCTCTACTTTGTGAAGGGAAATTTGACAATCTTCTAGTTGATCATTCCATCTATCACGCAATTCTTTAAATTCATTAATAATACATGAAAGACGAAATGCACAAAACCTATTATATAATAAAAATTGCTGACATGTGATTTACAAGTGCTAAGAAAACCGTAAATAAAAATAAATACATCTAGCCTTTAATTTGATGACCTAATTTTAAAGGCTTAGATTATATATGTGGTTTTATATAAACTAATTTGATATAAATAAAAAATTAATGGCATATGATTTGTACTGCTAAGGTAAAAATAATACATCCTACAAATTCTCACAAAAAAGAAAAATATCTAGCTCTTAATTTTGTGGACCTAGTTTTGAAGGTTTATATTTTATTGTCAACACATAAATATAATAATTTGAAATAATTCTTAAAAGGAAAAATATTTAGCCTTTAATTTAATGGACCCTAATTTAAATACTTAGATTTAATACTTCCTCAGAGTTATATTAATTTGAAAACAAAAAGATAAGCAGCACTACCTATAATTCAAAAGTAGAGTGTACAAAACTAGACAGGCAACCTCTCGGTCCTCTCTTCCACATGGGGGAGAGATATTAAAATAAACTACACTAATTCAATATGAAATTAAACATTCCAAATGTATTTAGTTTACGAAGATGTCAACGTCTGGAATTCGCAAAGGAATTTTTTGTACGCTCTATACCACAATATATTATACGTTGGCAAATCGGCTAGTTTAATTAGAACAAACAAACTTACCTGCTCAACTGTGTATCTAGATATTATGATATAATTGTCTTTGATATACAACTCTACTTCTAATGATTGAAATACAATTATATTTGTTATATATGATTAATCTGCACCGTGATAATCTGGCTCCACCAAAATAAGTGGTGGAGATTATTTGTTTGATATATAACTCTACTTCTAATGATTGAAATACAATTGTATTTGTTATATATGATTAATATGCACCGTTATAATCTTTCCTATCAAAATAAGTGGTGGGGATCTTTCTCTTTTTCTTCCGATTAATGTGAGAATTTTTAGAATTTAGGATTATTGTGAGATTTTCTTACCCTTAAAACGAAGCAGATGTTTTGAATATCACCTGTTATTTATATATATATAAATTAGGAGACATGTCCACTGTCCAATATGCCAAGTACAGGATGTATTTTTCTAAGAGTGCCTATTACGCAGGGCGTAGGCGCCAGAGAGATGCACAACTTGTGGACGCACCCCTCTAATCCCCTTTCGAGCTCCAACAACCCACTTCTTATCCCGCCAAATAATTCGAAACTCCCGAATGATTAAAAAACTTTCAAATCAGCGAGATTTCAACTCGGCACTCTACCTTGGGAGCAATGGTGGTTGGTGGAGCAAGGAAATTTCGGAAGTCGACAAGCATAACTACGGCCATAAATGTGAACTAGTCCATATACATATCACACAAAGAAAGATGTGACAAGTATCTCACTACGACACTATCTACGCTTCAACGATTCACCAACAAAGGTCTAACCACATGCTAAAAGAGACTCCGTAAGATAAAAAACATTGATTAGTGCATCATATAACATAGGAAATATCTTCACATTGGAATATTGAATTAGTGCATCACATACCACTAGTGTGCTAATCACGCTTAGTACGAAACAAACTCTTTTTTCGAGTCTTCATGCTTTGGAACCATCGCATAATGGTAACATCATCAAGTGATTTAAATATCTCTTACTCGATATAGCAAACCATTAAGCAATTGAACCAATCATCTTAATCTTGTTGCGTAATTTCTGGAATATCACAAATACACTGTAGTCAAAACAGTAATACAATGTAGTCTTATACACTAAAACAGTAATTTCAATAGTCAAAACAGTAATACATTATACACCGTAGACTGCAGTCTTATTTAGTTATTCTTGTACCTTCTGTTGGTCTAGGGTTTGAAATTTTGTTTCCAGTTGACATCTCGAAGCATCCAAAATTTCGGTGAAATCTCATATTTTCAAATGAAATCCGGTCAAAATCCAAAAAATAATTGAAATCCATAATTTTTGAACCGAAATTTGGCCAAAATTACCGAAAATTCGTCGAGAAATGCCGAAATCTCAACAAAATTCAACCGAGCAAAAAATGGTAGAAATGATGTTAAATTTTTTGAAATTTTTTAATGTTCCTAACACATCACTAATATTTCCATAAAAATTTCAGATCATGATCAAGCCTGTGTTATTTTTAAAAATTCTGATAGTGCTACTATCCTGATAAAAGGCTGACTAATAAAATTTTAACCGAATGAAAAATAGTGTAAACCATGTTAGAACAATTTGAAATTTTTTTGGATGGTCCTTACATATCAATAATATCCCCATAAATTTTTTTTATATCATGATAAATCCTGAGAAATTTCAAAAAATTAGGGCAGTGCTACTGAAGGTTGATCGGTAAATTTCAACTGAATGAAAAATAGTTCAAACCATATTATAAATTTTTGAAATTTTTTTTGGATGGTACTTAAGTATCAATAATGTTCCCATAAATTTTCATATGATTATCTATCTTTAGGAATTTTTAAAAATTATGATAGTGCTACTGTCCTGATAAAAGCCTGATGA
Source organism: Otatea glauca (assembly GCA_036346275.1). Lineage (NCBI taxonomy): Eukaryota > Viridiplantae > Streptophyta > Magnoliopsida > Poales > Poaceae > Otatea > Otatea glauca. Next base: position 43,135,817 of record CM070720.1, on the reverse strand, counting down.
TCAATAGATAGAATTGATTGAGAAACCAAAAAAGGGTTATAATTTTTGAAACTTTTATATAAGGGTTCTGAGGAAATTATTAAGATCTCATAAAATTTTTGGATCATGATCACACTCCAGTGAATTTATAAAATTCTTACAATTGTATTGTACCATTTGTGTTCCTTGTGTTTTTTATTTTTGAAAGATAACAAATGGAGTTCAATGAATCCATAGATTTGATTGAGCAAACAGAAAAAGTTTGTTTTTTTAAAAAAATTAAATAATGGTTCTGAGGCAATTCTTAAGCTTTCATAAAATTTTTGGATCATGATCACACTCGAGAAAACTTATAAAATTCTAATAAAGTTACTATCTTAGTTATGTTTATTATATTTTTGATTTTTTAAAGATAACAAATGTGGCTAAATTATTTTTAAATTTTTTATGTATAATCCTACAATACTAAATATAGTACCATAAATTTTTTAGAGCATGGTCAAACTTGTAATATTTTATAAAAATCTGATAATATTTCTGTTGAAATTATAAAACATCTCAAAATTTTGGTTTTTTAACAAATTTTCATGGAATATGACTTTATTAAGGGTTCCAAATCTGGTCAAAAAAGTCAAAATCGGTAAAACAACCTGAGATTTGACAAAATCTTGCCGAAAATACTGTAGCAATTTAAATTTTAAAAAACTTTTATCTGGTCGGGATTTGGTATCACGTCCCCAACTGAAATCTGAGATCTCGTGAAATTTCGCCAAGATTTCATTCCATGGGTTGGTCCCCTCCTGGTCTCCTAGCTCCTACCTCGGTTCTTCAAGACTTCAACCACCGAGAGAGGATAGACCCTTTCCTCACACCTCAGAGGTAGCTGGCCTCGCCTCCATCCCAATCAAGAGCCTCAATCCTCCCCCGCTACCCCACCGAGTGGCCAAACCCTGCTCCACTGCCTTCGCCTGGTTCGCTTCCAGTCCACCGAGGAGCCCCGCATCCAGCCCTGCTGTGGGACTGAGTCCCGACTGCTACCATGTAGGCCGCCACATCAACACTGCTCCTCTCCATCGACGACCCGACGCGGCCTAGCCCTCGCTGCCTATCGCTACTTTTGCACTTCATCTCCGCCCGCGCTCACAACACGCCGACCACCGTCCTCCTGCAGGTCCATCCGCGACTCCACGCCACGGAGCTTGTTCCACCAAAAGATGCCCCTAGTTAGCCACCCGCATAGGTAGGGGATTGGGGTTTAAGGGAGACTGACCGGAAGAGGTTGGTAGGGGTTTGGGGATTTGAGGGATTTTGGATTTTTGGGGATTTCGGGTCTTGAATGGGCTCGTTTGCGGGTTTTGGCATTTGGCCCGCCAGTTTGCTTTAGCATGGTTTTTGGCGTGCGATGGCTCACTCGAAATGTCGATCGCTTGCCCAGGAGGAGACCATGACCGTAGCTCAGTGGTGGCACGGCGATGGACAGACTCGCCGAAGGGTTTACTGTACATCACCGGTGAGTCCGGGCAAGCATCCACCCTTCCCGAGAGCTACCTCAGCAACTGCTTAGGAGAGCGGCGGGCCTTGTCGGTAGCATAGTTAGTCACGGCAGCGCATGGCATGAAGAGAAGAAGCACGCTATTAAGGGTCTGTTTGAGGGTGTTGTTGCTTTTCTGAAAAGTTGTTTTTGGTTTTCTAAGTTGAAAAGCTCATGTAGTTTTTTATAAGTGACCGTTTGACAAACAACTATTTTTTCTCACTAATAAATTGCAAAAACAGGTCCCGTCCAGCTTTCATCTTTTGGCTTTTGCTAGTTATATATGACTTCTAACTTATACTAAAAACCGCTTAAAAGCTGAGCTATTTGAGAGACTTGCTGGCTTTTCAAAAGCTGAAACTGGCTTAAAGCTTTCAAACAGGGCCTAAGGTTAAACTGGGCAAGAGGAAAAAACACGAAGTAATCTCTTTTTCCAGCCCCCTCTTCTCGTTTTTGGCAAATCTAGCATCTTCGTGAACGTATTTGCTCATTTAGCCCATTCTTATTGCAGAAAGCTAGCGAGTCGTGGCATTGAGCAAGCGAGCACGGGATCAGTCGTGTAACACCCTAGCCTAAATTTCGCTCAATGCCAAGCCCACCTATAGGGTGGATCTGTGCATGCATAGCACTCCGCTCACTTTTGTCCTCGCTTCGTGTTAAAGGGTTAATCCGGAGGTGTTATATTTAGACCCATGAGACATTATATACTACTACAAGTAATGTGGGACTAATCTCACCACCGCTCTACATAGGCCTTCACAGTAACAAGCCTGAGTATTACACTCATCCACTGTATACATGGTAGATACTTAGAACCACCTATCAGCACATGACCATGCGTCCAGTGCCAACATATATGCCATGTCGTGTGGTCACTCTAGATCCACATGCGCCATGCGTCATATGCCTACGTCTCTGTCCTACACGCGCTTATACAGCGAAGGTTGATGCTCTGATATCATCTGTAACACTTTGGTCTAAACTTTGCTCAATGCCTAGCCCACCTATAGGGTGGATCTACGCATGTATATCACCTCGCTTATACTTTCGTATTCGTTTCGTGTAAAAGCGTTAATTCGAATATGCTGTGTTTGGACCCAATAGGCATTATATACCATACAACTCACTTTTATATAAGCAATATGGGACTAATCCCACCACTGCTTCACATATTCCTTCAGATTAACAGTCAAAAGTAATACAAGCCACTTTTGTGCCCGAACAACATGGGAGGAGCATCGGTATCATGGTTGAATACATGGGAGATGGCTTTCGCGGTAGGAGAGCGTCAAAATGATGCTTCCATAATTGAAAATGAGACCAAATCGCACAAAGCTTTAAGTTTTCTTCCCTTCTACCTATACTAGAAATTTATACGCGGCGTGCCACGCCGCGGGTGCCGCTCTACACGCGGGCAAATCGAGAAAACGCGCGATCGACGCTCCACACACGAGTAAATCGAGAAAACGCGCGAAAAGGACTAAAAAGGATTTTGTGTTTTCCGCAAAAGGGCTTAAACGTAATGCTAGAAAAACGCAACAAGAACCTAAATGCGATGTATATTTTTTCCAAAAAAAAGTGACCTGAACGTTTTTTTTCTTCGAAAATGACCTAATTGTAATTCTGTTTTTTGGTAAAAGGACCAGAGCGCAAGCCTTAAAAACGCATAAAGGACCTAAACATAATATATATTTTTTTTCGAAAAAAGAACCTAATCGTATTTTTTCTGGAAAAAAGATCTATATGTAATTTTTTTTCAGAAAAGGATCTAGAATAATTTTTTTCGGCCGGCTTGGCTCAAGCCACGAGCCGAGCCAACTTGCTCTACGGCTTAAAGCAAGGAGGAGGCAGGAATCCTTCTAGGATTAGTAGGAGGTATTATTCAATGTCGCGCGACGACGCTCGAGAGAAGGACGTGAAGATGTAAAGTCACTAATAGTGCACATGGGGTATTCTATTCATCCAATTGTTTAGATGTTCCTGCGCGGGGATCGGACGGCTCGAAGTGGTGTCCGCATGTAGCTAGCTCACAAACGTTCTTGTTTTAGCGAATTCTTTTTCTAAATAAAGGATATAATTTTTTATTTTATCTTTTTTATATACTTCCTTTATTCAAATTCATAAGACATATTTTTCTTAACACATGACTGAAAATTTATTAAAATGACTATATTATCTTTAATTATTATCACTAAACATTATATTTAATACATATATATGTAGAGAATATAAAGTAAAGATGAATAGTATTTATTAGAGGGGTTTTCTAAAACATCACACTAACTTTATATTAAGATATAAAATACGTCGTATGCTTATATATAAAAGTATTTTAAAAATAAGATTTATAAATTTAGCCGATGAGAGTAGTAGTATAAAACTATAAATATAGAGTGCACGATGTTCTGTTTGGTCGGACTTCCCGTTGCGCTAGGCGCGCGTGGGGGAAGTCCGCTACTCCGCTCCACAGCATGAGATGAAAGTAAGCCCAGGGCTTGCGCTAGGGCTCTGCGCCCAGCTGAGGGATCACAGAAGAAGAGTCACCCTCCTTTCCCCTCCTCTCCTCCCATTTTCTCCATCGACGCAGTGAAATCACAGATCAAGCCAAAGGCTGGCCGTTCATGGATTAATCTTCCTTACCTTGCCTTGTGCTCGCCAGTATTTAGCCTTGATTTTTTCTGTGTTGCGAACAAAGGTGGCTCCGTGAAGTACAGCAATCTGTAAGTTCTTGGCCTGCTTCTTCCCCCAATCCTTTTTCCTCGTTTGTTCTGGAGTTCTTTGTCTTTTTTGTTTTGGTCTGCTTTTTTTATTTATTTATTTATGAAAGGCGCTTCCGTGTTGATCTCCTTTTTTTAATATATTTGAGCAGAATCTAGAGGTTGTACTTCTGGTTTGCCAGACTCAGTTCATTACAAAATTCTTCCTTTTTCAAGGATCAGTGATCTTTTCTTCCCTTAGAGATTGTGGCAAAGCAATGCAGTTCTGATAGCTCATTCACGTGGGTAATGGACGAAAAAAAATCTGAAAATATCAACAAGTACTGAACGTTGCTGTTTGTCTTTTTAAGTTCAGGCATGCTTTTATGTTCATCATGGCGGCTTATGTTTCCCCTCAGCGATGAGAGCAGGCGATGGTCGAGGTTTTAACCAAAAGAGGTTATTTTTCCCCATTTCTTGATGACCTGCAATTCTGCATTTCACTGGCAACAAGCATCTGGAGGGGAACTTATCTACCTGCCTTTTGTTGTGCGTGGTTTTGCAATCCTTTGTTGATCCCTCCTTTACCTGTGTTTTGCTGTCCAAATAACACGTTCCTGTTTAGAATCCTGTACCATTCGAGTATCAATTACAATGGAATTGACCGGACTTTGTAAATCATTTTTTTCCTTTTCTTTTTCAGGGGTTTGGGGAGTTTTTTCATCCCATTTTCTTTTTCTTTCTTGGTGTTATTTATTCTTTTTTTTTTGTCTTATTTGATCTTCTTCTTTGTGCAGGTTGTGGAAGAAGCAAGGATGGACCCCTCAGAGCTCAACCTGCAGGCAAATCCTGCTGAGAACCAGGAGAATCGGACCCCCGGCATGTCGGTGGGGAGGGGCACTCCAAACATCCTTGGCAACAGGCCTCAGTTCCTGGGCGTCGGGGCGCCCAACTTAGGCCGGCAAAATCTTGCTGGTACAGCCATAGCAGGCGGGAGCAGCCCGATCACCCGGTCAGCCGTGTTCTCAGGATGCTCCACGTCGATGCCGAATGCCATGCATGAGTCCACTCCACAAGCCGCTGTGTCATTTTCCATGAGCCGCGCTACTGAACAACATGCTGCCCCCTCCATCCGGCCATCCTGTAACCTGCCTGCAGGATGCACACAGGTGCCGATAAGTATCTTGGTATTCCATAGGCGGCTGACGGGAAGGGAGTCGAGATCGCAGCTGCCACTAACCCATACTTTTATGCCAGCTCCTGCCCTGCCCGGTGTTTCAGAGGGTGAGCGTTTCTTGCTGCTTTTCCTCTCGAGGTGTTATGTTAGTTTCGTCAAAGCTTTGTGGCTGAATCGTCGTACATTATGAATAGACTGGCTGCCTTTTCTGTTTTCCTCTACAGATTCTAAAAATGGAGCTTCTACTCAGCTTGCTCAAAGTGATTTCTTGTCACTTGGAAGAGAGTCAAACATTGTTGCAAGTGATATGGCAATGAATCCTTTGGCACTAGCCACTCCAGATAAATTCAATACGGAACATTCACCTACACGTTTCCAGGCAAATGGTTTAGATGGTGAAGTATCCAAAACTGGGATTCAAAGAGAAGATAGCCAACAATCAGCAGCAACAGAAGTTATCTGTGACAGCCACAGTAAGTTAGAATCGGCTATCCCTGCAAACACTGAGGAAGCACAAGGTCAACACCCTGAAGAATCAATTGGACTGCTTGCAGAAGGCTCAACTGATGGCAACATGCGTAAGTACCAGCAGACGCAAAAAGGGCCAAAGACACAAATCAATCAGAGTCATCACACAGATTTGTCAACACCAGCTGTATTCAAGGAACGAACACTAACTCAGATAGAGATGCAGATTTCAGGTGCTGAAAAAATTGAAACATTCAACAATGAGAAGGAGGAGACCCCAGCACGAAAAGCGAAGCCTCGGAGGAAAAAGCATAGACCAAAGGTAATCTGTGAGGATAAGCCAGCCAAGAAGCAAAAGCCTGCAGTTACAACGCCAGAAGTAAAGACTCCAAGTCAGAAAGCCAAGAGAAGTTATGTCGGGAAGAAAAGAAATTTCAGCTCTCTGGAGAAGTGCTCAGGACCTGTTAGCAACCAATCAATATCTGGAGGAACAAAAAATGCTGCTAGAAGCAGATCTTCATCAGTTCGAAGAAGATTGCAATTCGAACTCGAGGAACAAGGAGTTCAGGGAGACCAATCATCAATGGGAAACTCATGGTACCACAACCAGGTGAAACTCGTTCATGCTAAAAGTTCTTTGTGCTCAGTGGCTAAATCAGCCGTGCAGATTGGAAATGGACCACAAGTAGACATGGAAAATTCACCGGAAGGGTTAGCTTTTGGCATGAGTCGCAAACTGAACAAACTGTTAGATGAGTACATACATTTGCCAGAGGTCGCACCAAATCCTACACAAGAAGTTTCAAGTTTTAGCAGGGAATTGTCAAGCAAACAAGATAATGTGGGAAGCACTCATGATCCTGATGCCACAAGAATGTCTGGATTGTGTATTGAAGAAAGGAGGGAGGCGACCGTAATGGAAGGGAACAACGACTTGGAGATGAACTACTCTAACATAGATGGTTTTGAGATGTATTGCTCTGCTAAGTCCTTATCTGAAATAGAATCCGCAAAAAGTCAGACGAGTAAGGTGTCGAAGGTGGAGAAACAGAATCATACACAACATAATGATAGTGAGTCCTCCCTAACCGGCACACGAGACTCTATTATCTTGAGAACTGCTGCTGATATGCTAGCATTTTGCCAAGCTGGTGGGATAAAAAAGAAGCGATCCATCCGGGTCCGCAGGAATTCCTTTGTTCCTATTATGGATATTGAGAGCAATAATTCACAAGCATCATCAAGATTGCCACAGTCATGCATGGAGGCCCTGTATGAAAGTTCCAGCATTAAATTTATGACCAAGAAACGTTCACAAAAGGCACGACTTCATTCTCCCAGTTCCATTCAACCAAATATGGATCAGAAAAACAGTTTTTTATCTGGAAGCCTTTTTTGTGGTGGATCTAATGGATCAAAAAGGTCAGAGGGGAATTTCCGACAAACTTTACCTCATGCTCCAGATTTTAAAAGTATCAACCTTGATATTTATTGCGAAGTACCAGAAAGAAGTTCAGCAAATACATCAACTGTACCATACATGGATTACCTTCAAGGAGTTGCATCAAAGCTGAAATTTCTTGATTTGAACTCCGAGCAGGTGCATAGAATTGAGATGCATTCGTCTCTGACCACATCCGCTGTTGTTTCTTTTGGAGGAACAGGTGGTCTGTCAAATACTCTTGTCCCATATGGTGGTGGGGTGGTCTTTCCATACGAGAGGCCATTGCATTTAGTCAAGAAGCAACGCCCTCGAGCTAAGGTTAACTTGGATTTTGAGACAACAAGAGTTTGGAACCTTTTGATGGGGAAAGCAGCTGACCCTGTAGATGGGACTGATGTTGAGAAAGAGAGGTGGTGGCAACAAGAAAGAGAAGTTTTTCAAGGCCGTGCTAATTCATTTATAGCACGCATGCGATTAGTTCAAGGTACTTTTAGTGCAGGTGTAAATTCTTTTTAAACGTCCATAATATGCTGAATTCAGATTTCCTTGAATATTCTTTATTCCCCTTTCTACTATTGACACCCTTATCTCAAGAGCATGCCAGCCAAAGAGAATTGGAGGATATAACCCTTGAAACGTTGTCAAATTACCCATTATTTGACAACCTAGTTTCAAAAAGGCTCTACTGGCGGTGAGGCGCTAATAATTTTAGAGCTTGAAAGAGAAGAAATTACCTAACATTTGTTATGCTGAAGTAACTCCACTGCTCAATGTGGAGGAAGTCGCGATGTTAAAGAGATCATCTTGGCAAGTGATTAACCGCTCAAAACTTTAGTTCTCTATTTTACTAACTTGATAGGTAGCATTCAAAGTTTGCAGTTTGAGAAGCTAACCTCTTGCTTCCACACTTGGCCTCTGGCTTTGATAAAAAAGGGGGGTACAATGTGGGGAACTTTTAATTAATACCTGTGGAAGAATATGACCCTTGCAATCTTGTAGACTCATCGTATCATGTTCTAGGTATGACCATTACAGTATACAGGAAAGAGAAGTGTGTGAATGCAAATTGTTACTATTTTAAAATATTGAATTTCCATGAATCCATGGTTGACATTTGTAGCTATTTTTTTATAATCACTTGTTTATCAGGCGACAGGCACTTTTCTCCTTGGAAAGGATCAGTAGTTGACTCCGTAGTAGGGGTTTTCCTCACTCAGAATGTAGCTGATCATCTTTCAAGGTATGATATTCAAAATCAGAGTGATTCTAACGATACTCTCGATTCTTTAAAATAAAATAATGAATTGATCTTATGTACATACTCTCTTTATGACTACTATTGACGGAATGCAGCTCTGCCTATATGGCCCTTGCTGCAAGTTTTCCTCCAGGGTCAGTCAGTAGCAGTTGTAAGGATGAAATTACCACTCAAGACAATGAAGAAATCATTAGCATGAGTGCAGTAGGAAACAAAAGCATGTTTGACTTTTTTGGTAATGGTGCAAGACCAGATCTAGGAGTGAATTTTGAGGAGCTGTCAATTACCTATGAGAAGATCCACATGGAAACGGAAGACAATGCTAGTGCTTATGAGTTGACCAAAGATGAAAGTTATTCTCTTTATTCCAAAGCATCAAATGGAAGTTTTTTCAACCACCAAGGGACAGAAATAGACCATAAGGCACAACAATTTCCAGATTTTTCCTCAGTAGAATTAACAGCATCTACGAAAAGTCCACAAGAGAAACAGTTCCAGGAGATGTCATCTTATCAAAGTGTTATAACTTCAGAAACTATTCTTCAATCAAGATTACCTTTGAGTTCTGGGATAGATTATGCACCTAGAAATTTTGTCGGTAGCGTTGGTATTGCAGCTTCTCAGCAGCTTGGAAGCAGTTTTGATGATGGAAATTCATTAGCAGGAAATGATCCCACAACCAATGAAATTGAATGCCAAAGAATCAAAATGGCAGCAGTAAATGATGATGGTGTAGGTGAACATGGGACGCCTTCTAGTTCCATGATGTATCCATTTATCTCAACAATTGATTGTCGACAACAAGATGTGAGAAATGAACCATTTGTGGCTTCCACATCTCCCAACAGTTCTTCAGGTTCTGCATCACCACACTTGAAAAATGGCACAATTGAGAAGAAGATTTCTCTTTTCATGCCATTCGATACTCATGCAGTAGAGAGGAATGGTAATAAGACTGTTGACTCAACTCTTAACACTCCAAAAACAGGCACAGAGCTTCCAGGTCAGCAAGCATCTCTTTCTTCCGTCACTTTAATTGACATGCAATGTTTGTCTGTTAATTGCTTGACAAAAAATTGATGCCCATGCAGTTAAGTTACACTACGACAAAAGTACTAGTTTTGAAGCATCAGTCTTGCAGGAGCATGAATCTCACCCTGCCACTGGTGGAATGATAGCAGAAACAGCAAGCAAAGCAGATGAATCTACTTTAAAATCCGGTTTTCCTTCCTATAATGGAGTGCCAGATACAACAGCACAAGCATCAAGGCCAAAAAAAATAAGAACCACAAGTAAAAGGAATGCAGAGAATTTTGACTGGGACAAATTGCGAAGGCAGGCTTGTGATAACAGCCACATGAAAGAAAGAATTTTTGAAAGAAGAGACTCCGTTGATTGGGAAGCAGTAAGGCGTGCAGACGGACAAATAATTTCTCACACCATTCGGGAACGAGGAATGAATAATGTTTTGGCAGAGCGAATCCAGGTACTAATTGAATAGTTAATAGGATGCTAGGTTTTATATGCTCTGCTTGATGTTTTGTTGTAAGTTAAAATATTACCTTTCTCAGAAGGTTGTATTAACCTCGCAGTTTAATAGTTACTAGGATTTACTAGGTTTATATGCACTGCTTGATGTTTTGTTGAAATATAAACATTTGTTTTCCTCATAAGACTTTGGAAGATTTTCATTAACCTTAGGGAAATTTTCTTCTGTAGCACTGAGAAATCTCATGTCACTCTTAATTGTTTTTGCTCACATCAATTGATGTTTTCACAGAATTTCCTAAATCGTTTGGTCAGAGATCATGGGAGCATTGATCTTGAGTGGTTAAGAGATATTCCTCCAGACTCAGCAAAGTAAGATACTTTTTATTTACACATCTCATTACCTTGCTGATGACATTTTATAGTGCTCAAAATGCAATTCAAATATCACAAAAGTGTTTGAACCGATTAAATGGAGCAAGAGGTGCAACAGGTTGAAGTTTGCAATTAATATCCAAAACTGAACACTATGCGCTAATGTAGAAGTTCTATGAAAGGGGCAATTGTATTGCACAAAAAGTTGTAATGTGTGATGCAATTGACTAAAGTGGTGAAGGACTTCTTTAGGAAAACACACATTTCTACTAGCCCCTTGCTGTTCACAAATTAGAAGTGTTTGTTGGAATAGAGATTTGAGGAGAATTGATTGACTCTCATTGATAGAGCAGGTACAAATATATAGTACAGAGCTTGATCTATCTATAGCAGGTTATCTCTAGATATGGACATCTATCTCTATACAAGGTACAACCCAATCAGGAGATATACAAATCCTAAATATAGATATCTCTATATATGGCGTGAGGATATATGGAAATAGATTCCAACAGCCCCCCGCAGTCTCAGCCGGGAGCATTGCGGACGTTGAGACTGGACCGAAACTTCTTGAAAACAGTAGTAGGAAGTCCCTTGGTGAAGATGTTGGCGTACTGTTGATCCGTCGGGACATGAAGAACACGAACATCTCCAAGAGCAACACGCTCTCGCACAAAATGAAGATCAATCTCGATATGCTTTGTGCGTTGGTGTTGGACTGGGTTGGTGGAGAGGTAGATAGCACTGACATTATCGCAGTAGACGACGGTTGTCTGGCGCAAGGGATGTCCGAGTTCAAGTAAGAGTTGACGAAGCCAACATGCCTCGGCCACACCGTTGGCGACTCTGCGGTATTCGGCTTCGGCGCTAGAACGAGAAACGGTGTGTTGCCGCTTGGAGGACCAGGAGAGAAGGTTGGAGCTGAGGAAGACACAATAGCCGGAGGTAGACTTGCGCGTGTCGGGGCAGCCGACCCAATCAGCATCCGTGTAGACAACAAGGTCGTGAGACCGTGTACGATGGAGCTAAAGTCCAAAGTGGAGGGTGCCCTTGATGTAACGCAAAATCCGTTTGACCAACTGAAAGTGGTGGTCGCGCGGGTCATGCATATGAAGGCAGACCTGCTGAACGGCATGAGCAATGTCGGGGCGTGTGAAGGTGAGGTACTGCAAAGCGCCAGCAAGACTCCTGTAGAGGGTCGGATTGGGCATTGGTTTTCCGCCAACAGCGGAAAGCTTGGAGCGAGCCTCGATAGGAGTGGCGGAAGGGTTGCAGTTCGTCATGCCGGCGCGCTGAAGAATCTCAGTTGAGTACTTGTCTTGCGTCAGGAAGAGCCCGTGAGATGAACGGGAAGCAGTAATGCCGAGGAAGTAGTGGAGAGAGCCGAGATCACTCATGGCGAACTCGTGATGCAGTGTGGCGACGATGCGTTCGAGAAGGTCCGTAGTTGATGCCGTAAGCACGATGTCATCTACATATAGTAGGAGAAAAGCACGGTCGGTGCCCTTGGAGTAGACGAACAAAGAGGGATCCGACTTGGTGTTGGTGAAGCCGTTGGCGGTGATGAAGGAATGAAATCGATATGCGAGCACGAGGAGCTTGTTTGAGGCCGTCTACGATTTGTTGAGGCGACACATGAGTGGGCTTGTCGGGGTCGACAAAGCACGTGGTTCTTGAGCGAAAATCGCTCGCAAAGTGCCGCTGAGAAAGCATTCTTGACGCCGAGCCGCCGAATGGGCCAATCGAAGGTGACGACGATGGAAAGAACGGTGCGGATGGTGGTTTGCTTCACCACCGGACTGAAAGTCTCATCATAGTCGATGCCGGGTTGTTGAGAAAAGCCCCGTAGGACCCAGCGAGCTTTGTAGCAAGAGAGGGAGCCGTCAGAATTGAACTTGTGTTTGTAGATCCATTTGCCGAGACGATGTTTGCGTGGGGTGGTGGAGGCACCAAATCCCATGTATTGTTCTTGACAAGAGCGATGAACTCATCAATCATGGCGGCTTTCAGCTTAGGATCATTGAGAGCACCCGGTATGTCTTGGTTCGGGAGAGGTTCTTGGAGGTAGTGGCGGTCACCGGAGCAGTGAGGTGGAAGAGTGCCATCCTTGCTTGGGTGGTCATAGGATGGGACGACTCCAGCGATGACGATGCTTGTCGAAAGTGGCGGTGTTTGTGAGGCGTCGATGGCCACAGCATGTACACACACACGCACGGCGGTCTCGGCGGTTGGGTGCGGGAAGCGGTGCAGCGGCAACCCCTGCAGCAGAGACAACAACTGGCGCTGGAGAGGAGGCAGTAGCATCCGACACTGCTGCTGGCAACGAAGCAGCGGCGGCAGTTGGTGCGGCAGGAGGAGCCGCAACAGGAGCGTGAACCGGGCCGGCGGCAACCAATGTAGAGGAGCACCAGATCTGCATCCAAAAATAGCCGGCAGGAGGTGGGGTGGAACTACGGGCAAAAGGAAAAGTAAGTTCATCAAAGATGACGTGCCGAGAGTGGATGATACGGTTTGAGGTTAAGTCCAGACAGCGGAAGCCTTTGTGATTGTCAGGATAACCCAGAAAGACACACTCGGAGGAGCGTGGAGCAAGTTTGTCTTTGCATGGTGGCGGAGAGGTTTGGGTAACATCGACAACCGAAAACTCAAGATTGGCATAGGAAGGAGGAATGAAGAAGGGCTTGGTATGGGGTAAGGTTGTCGAGGTGGAGGTGGGTAGCGATTGAGAAGGTATGTGGCGGTGTGGAGGCTTCACCCGATAGGAGGGGGCATGGATGCTTGAATAAGGAGAGTCGTATGATGTTATTGGTGGAGCGGATGATTCGTTCGGCTTTGCCATTTTGAGGAGAGGTGTGTGGACGGAAAGACGAAGATGAATGCCGTTTTGCAAAAAAAGGTGCAGTGGTAGTGTTAAGGAATTCGGTGCCATTATCACACCGAAAACTTTTGATGGTGGAAGAGAATTGAGTGACAAGATAAGTGTGAAAGTGTTTGAGAGTAGGAAGGTGTCGATTTAAGTTTTAGGGGAATGTCCAGAGGTAGTGGGTAAAATCATCCAAAGCAGACGAGATAGTACTTAAAGCCGGAGATGCTAGAAACAGTGGCGTCCACAAATCACAATGAATCAACTCAAAAGGTTTATTGGTGTTGGACATAGATGTAGAAAAAGGAAGACGAACGTGTTTGCCTAGTTGACAGGCATGGCATGTATGAGGTACAATTTTATTTGAAGCTAAAGGGATGGCGGCCGCGGCTTGGAGATGGGAGAGGATGTGGTTGCCAGGATGCCCCAACCGTTGATGCCAAAGGATGCTGGGAGTAGAAGGAGCGACGAACGCGTGGTGCTGGACTGGGTGCGCTGGATAGAACGGGTAGAGATCGCCCGAACTATTGCACCTGTGAATCACGGCTCGAGTGCGGAGATCCTTCACAGAAAAACCAAGAGGATCAAATTCAATGGAGCAAAGGTTATCTTTGGTGAATTTGCGAACGGAGATGAGGTTGGCAATAATATTGGGAGAAACAAGAATATTGGAGAGGGAGAGATGACGGTTTGGGGTGGAAAGAGTAGTGTCGCCGGTGGTGGTAACAGGAAGAGAAGAACCATTACCAACTATAATGTGGGTGGAAGGACGAGAGGTGGTGTGACGGACAGAGAGTTTACCGGGGTCGGCGGTGAGATGAGAGGAGGCACCGGAATCCATGTACCACGTGGAAGAGTCTGGCTGCTGCATGGTCATAGCATTCATCGCCTGAATGAGGAAGCCTGATCCCAAGAGGCGTCGGTGGAGGCGCGAGAGGAGTAGATGGCGATCTTTGCATAGTAGGCGAACGGTCTTTGTCGACGCCATGGGAGACGGCATCCGAGGCGCATGCTGCAGCTGTTGTGGACGAGGTCCAAGGATGCCGGGTCCGGAAGCAAGCACTGGCCACAGCTGAAACGTACCAGTGGATGGATAAAAACCCATGCGGGTGGTGCTTGTGGGGACGACAGGAGGCCGTGGGCTAGTAGAGTAGCGACCCTTGCCCTTGCCCTTGCCCTTGCCTTTGTAGCGGGAGTTTGGGACGCCGGGACTGCTGTGACCCATGGGCGAGGGTGAAAACTTGGTGCTGTTGGAGAAAAGAACAGTAGCCCCATCGGACTTGCCGGGTTTGATCTTGAGATCGGCCTCTTCAATGAGCAGCATCGAACGAGCCGTCAAGAAAGAAGGGAGAGGATCCTTCGTTTTGATGATGGTGGCGATGTTGCGGAAGTTGTCGGTCAATCTGCGGAGAAGGGTGAGGACAAGGGTGTCATCACGAACGGGCTGGCCAATGTCTGCGAGGGCGTCGGCATAGACTTGAGACGCTGGGAGTAGGCGAGGATGGAGAGGTCCCCTTGAGCCAAATTGCGAAATTCGGCTTCGAGGGACAGGGCACGTGATGTCCTGTTGCTGCGAAACAGACCCTCCAGGCTCTCTCATATGATGCGCGCCGAGGCACCACGATGGAGAACAATGCCGAGAATTTCCTCGGAGAGGGAGGCGTAGAGGAGAGATTTCACCGCCATATCTGTGGTGGTCCAGATGCCGTCGGGTGGATTGGGGGCATCTTGGGTGAGGTGGTGAATAGCGCCGAACTTGCCAACAAGGAGTTCAAAGAGCTCGCGCCAGCGGGAGTAGTTGGGTGGATCGAGTTGAAGAGAGAAGGGGATGTGCGTGCGCACATTTATGGTGGAGAGAGCGGTGGCGGGGTTGTAAAGGTTGTATGGAAGAACGGCGTCGTAGAGAGGAGCACCGGCGGCCACAAAGACCAAGAAGATTGGCGGCACTGCGGTGGTCATGCTTGATGCAGCGGGTCCGCCATAGACAGGGGGGAGGCGGCGCTGGAGGAGAGGAGAGGTGTTAGGGGGGGCTCCGGCCAAGGGAATAGAGGAAAGGAGCGCAAGGGGATGCGCTGTGGATAGCCAAAGGCAGGGAACCTAGGCTTCTGATACCATGTTGGAATAGAGATTTGAGGAGAATTGATCGACTCTCATTGATAGAGCAGGTACAAATATATAGTACAGAGCTTGATCTATCTATAGCAGGTTATCTCTAGATATGGACATCTATCTCTATACAAGGTACAATCCAATCAGGAGATATACAAATCCTAAATATAGATATCTCTATATATGGCGTGAGGATATATGGAAATAGATTCCAACAGTGTTTCTATTAAGAACAAGTTCGATTTATTTTCAGGGATTACCTGCTCAGTATACGTGGACTGGGACTCAAAAGTGTCGAGTGTGTTCGTCTTCTGACATTGCATCATCTTGCCTTCCCAGTAAGATGCTGTTGGAGTAGTTTTAATTCACCTGCAGTCAAATTTAATATTTACAAAACAATGCTTTGGCCACTCAGGTTGACACCAATGTTGGCCGCATATGTGTAAGACTGGGATGGGTGCCTATTCAACCCCTTCCTGAATCTCTACAGTTGCATCTCCTTGAGCTGTAAGCATGCTGCATTGTCTACAACATTTATTTCATTATGTATTTTGAGCTAAAATTTGGTTCAATCGATTTATTTTTCCTTGTTAAAGATATCCTGTCTTGGAGACTATACAAAAGTACCTTTGGCCTCGTCTGTGTAAACTTGATCAACAAACACTGTGAGTTATAAGTTATAACAATATCTGCTTAAATTTGTTCACGTTTTTATTGTGTTCTGTAAATTATAGGCTCCCTCTTCCATGAAATTTGCAATCTTTTTAGATTATGTATAAATAAGGACCATTAAAACAATAATCAGAATTATCATAATTTTCACAGGTACGAGCTACATTACCAGATGATTACTTTTGGAAAGGTACTTTATTAGCATCTACCGATGAGTTTGTTCTCTTCTGGAACCACTAAAGATTTGTTCCCATACCCAATGCAGGTGTTTTGTACCAAAAGCAAGCCAAATTGCAATGCATGCCCAATGAGGAGTGAATGCAAGCATTTTGCAAGTGCCTTTGCAAGGTATAGTCACATTTGCTGTACTCCTTCAGAAATAGTGGCTTATATTTGATGAGCAGAAAACAAGTTTTATGGAACTATAAGGAGACTTAAAAACCATTTGCACCAATTGCCCTGCATAATTGATATGTGTATAGTGTGCAAAAAGAAACCAAATGATGGATACCTTACTTTTGTTGGTTGAGAAACAAATATTTAGCTCAACTAAAAACAAGATAACCTGCTGACTAAGGGTTCAAAGGGAGTGGTTCTGAAGAGGAAAAAGGGTAAAAGAAGCAAGGAGAATCACTAATGCTATTCCTCAGAACCAGATTGATACTGCTTCACTTGGAACTGTGAACCGGATGGTTCTATTAGTTCTGATACTCAGACACATCTTTTTTTTTTCTTTGGTGCAACTGAAACATACGTGGCACTTCGCTTGGTCTTATCTGGGAGCTTTAATTTTGTGTATTTCTTCATTTATCAATTTCTTTTTTTTCTTCTGCATTCCTTTTTCTTTTCTCATTGCTTTTTCAATGAAGTGCGAGGCTTGCACTTCCTGCTCCTCAGGAGAAAAGTTTGGTGAAGTCTAGCAATCAATTTGATTTCCAGAATGGCAGCATGGCCACTCCCAATTCAATTCCTCTGCCTTGGCTTGAGGGGAGTGTCCATGCGAGGGATCTTCTTGCTAACAACTCAGAGCCAATAATTGAGGAGCCAGCAAGTCCACGAGAGGAAGAATGTCCGGAAACTTTGGAAAATGATATTGAAGATTTTGTTGAAGATACTGGTGAAATCCCAACAATAAAGCTAAACATGGAAGCTTTTACTCAGAACTTGGAAAATTGTATTAAAGAAAGCAATAAGGACCTTCAATCTGATGATATAGCAAAAGCATTGGTTACTATTAGCACTGAAGCAGCTTCAATTCCTGTACCTAAACTAAAGAATGTGCATAGGCTTCGGACAGAACACTATGTGTAAGTGGAAAACTAATTTTGTTTTGGATTAAACATGCAACACTTTACACTTACAGTATGGCTATTGTTTCCCCCCATGTAAATATTGTTATTCATCCAGAAAATGTTAAGTTCTTTAATTGCCATTGCTGAAGTTAGATTCTGCTTGCAGTTACGAACTCCCAGATTCACATCCTCTCGTACAACAGGTGAGATACTGCCATCTTTGTTTTAAGCATTTCAAAACATCCTTCCTGATTTAGAAATGATTAACAGCTAGGACTTGACCAACGGGAACCTGACGATCCAAGTCCTTACCTATTGACAATATGGATGCCAGGCAAGCTTATTTTCTTTGAGAATGGATGACTGCCCATCTAAGTTGGTTTTCACTGAACATTGTGGCTATTGTGCAGATGAAATAAAGGATATGAGCAAGCCACCAAAATCATGTTGTCAATCTCAAATGGAAGGTGGCTTATGCAATAACAAGATGTGTCAGTATTGTATGCCTGAGCGAGAAAACCAATCTAGATATGTCAGAGGCACAATTCTGGTAAAGCAATCAACATTACCTGGCAACCATGAATACTTACTAGAGATGATGGTTTATGTGCATCAAGTGTCTAGTTTCATAGACCTACAGTTTGGTTCAGGGTAAAACTAGCACCCTAGAAGGCTGGAGCTAAATCCCTGAATTAAGACTTATACTAAGAAAAATAAAATTACAAAGCTATTGATTAACCTCTAAACTTTAGAAAGAAAGGAAAAGTTAAAGCTGAATTTCTATATAATGCTTGTAAACTGTGGATCAAATGCGTATCTGTTCTTTTATGTAACTTGTATTTATTGCATGAGAATAACCTATCAAGAATCTCGCTCTAAAGAAGAAGAGCAGCATATATTCTGGGTTTTTGGGCTAATCCAGGCATACAAAAATTACTGTTAATACCGATAGTTTCGAGTAATATAAATAATTCATTGTTGGTCTGCTAAATTGCATGCACTTATCCACTAATGATAAGTTACTGGAACATGAACAGGTTCCTTGTCGAACAGCTATGAGGGGTAGTTTCCCACTTAATGGCACTTATTTTCAAGTTAACGAGGTATGTCATGTTTTTCATAAACTTGTAATGTGAACACCTTTCCTTCTTCCGCAAGAAGAATAGGGTATATAGAAGAGCTGCTAGTAGTGCTCGTCCTCTCTCTACGGAGTTGACATTCAGGCTTTTGTGAACTTGTTTATGCAGGTATTTGCTGACCACAAATCGAGCCACAATCCCATACATGTTGCAAGGGCACAGTTATGGAACTTGCAAAGGCGTATGGTCTACTTTGGGACTTCAGTGCCTACCATATTCAAAGGTTCTCACCAACATACACTAACAATTCGAAGAAATCTTATCTGTAATAGTACCAACAACATTTATTTTCGTTCTGTAGGTCTAACAACTGAAGAAATACAGCACTGCTTCTGGAGAGGTATGAAAATACATTTTCATTTGCTGTGTCAATTCGTGCTATTCTGAGGAAAAATCTTGTTGTCTCTTCTCATAAAAGATCAAACAATTTTCAGAATGCACATACCATGATATAACCAGTATTTTATACCATGGAAAAGCTGATGACAGTTTATGTAATTGTTTCTGGTAATACAACATTTACCTGATTGTTTGGAGGTGTCCACTCAGTATTCATGAAAACTTTTAGTGATGGTTATATCATTGACCTGGAGCAAGTCCATGCTTTAAGATAACATGAGAATAGTGACGACATCTTGGAATGTAAAACAAGTTAGGACTGAAGAACTACTAGATCATCAAATACGAATGGAGCAGTGAACTAATGAAAAATGGAAGAGAGATGGATTCTCTTATTCAGAAATTATTTTTCCAAACGCACAAAGGTCATGGAGCAAAGCAATTTGTTGGCTCCAACCTAACAATGATGTTCAATACAATGTGAACCAAACACAATCTGTTGCTTATAATGTCATCCCCTATACTTGTGCTGATGAACGAGGACTGGAGACACCTATTCTTGAGTTCACATGCCCTTTCAGCCAGAGCTGCTGTAGTGTGATAGCAATTCAGTGTAACCATACAGATAGTATCTTCGGTATGCTTCATGGGGCCAAAGACACTACTACTATAATAAAACCCTTCTTTTCTGAGTTAATAACATTAGGATGTTAGTATATTTGGCTACAAACGAATGGTTGTATTTTTGAATAAGTGCTTCGGCTGCTTCCAAACCGGTTTAGGTGGAAAAGGATGTTTTTAAGCATGGTTTAGATCTTCTTAAAGGGTTCTTATTTCCCAGTGGCTAGGCCGATTTCTCTTTTCTCCTTTCCTCCTTTCTTTGTACGTACAGTAAGGTTGTCCACTACTGCACCCCCCCCCCCACCCCACCCCACCCCACAAAGGTTTTTTTATTAAAAAATATAAACCTTCGCTGATTATTTCGGAGTTTCCTTGACAAGGACTAAAATATAATGCAGGGTTTGTCTGTGTGCGAGGATTTGACATGGAAACTAGGGCTCCAAGGCCACTATGCCCCCATCTGCACCTTGCAGCAAGCAAATTGCCCAAATCCCGTAAAACAGCAGCAACTGACCAAAGAGACTGATTCAGCGAAGACATATCAATTTCATAAATATTATGTCGAAGGTGATAGCATTAGCTCTCGGTCTGCGCATGGGTCATATTAGTTCCTGCCGGACGACAGCCATTCTTCTAGGAAATAAAGCACGAAGTAGGAAACTGTTAATTACAAGATGTGGGAGCTAATTGAGCATGAGAAACACTAAATATTTCATATGCACCAAGTCATGTGAATTATCATCTAGCTGTTTATTTGAGTGTAGAATGTAATTGTGTTTTTTTCTGTGAGAGACTATATCTTATTCACCTTTCATTTGGTTTATCCATTGTACTTGTATTAGCTTGCAAAGAGACCTTGTTTATGTACCGGTATCTTCTTGCATATATATCATTGGTTTTTCGTACATGGCTTAGCTTGCCAAAAGACCTCGTCAGTACAGGTATCTATCTTCTTTTTGTGTATAAATAGTTGGTTTTTCATAACTAGCAGTTTCTCTGCATCTGGGGAGGTATAGACAATGTCATATTAACAGGGTTTGCCGCAAGAAGAGCTTGTCGGAGTGACAGATCAGTGCCATAGTATTTCTTGTATTTACGCTTGTTTACTACTTGATTCTATGCCCTGAATATAATGGCACTGGTTCTTCTCGCCTCCATCTTTGTCATGTCGAAATTAAATAAATGAGATGGAACAATCAACGACGTTGCATGCACTTTTTACTGAATAGCAGAAAACATGTTCATATACTGGTGGAGTTGGCATGCATGACTTCAATCCAAGAACTAAGCTAAGCTTTATGCAACTTGGGTTGTGCGTGTGTGTGTGTGTGTGGGGGGTGATTTGACCTGAATCCTGATGTCACCAGTCTTGTCATGTTCAGTCCGATGCTTGATCGTGAATTCGTGATACCCTGCCTCTCATGGTTAGTCATTTATTTCATTTAATCCAACCATTCTTATTAAGAGGTTTCCATTTATCCAAAAAGAATAATATTATATATGGTATATGTTGGAGATAACTCAATATCTCTAACTACCATATCTGTTGGTTCTATCCATAGTTTGTTAGAAGTCAAGTCTTCTACAACTAGAACTCTTTGACTATATAAATCAATCCCTTGTACTTGTAATTTTGAAGCATTATAGTGGATTGTTTTTCGTGGTTTTTTCCGTAAGGGTTTTTTCACGTTAAATCTCTGTCTCTATTATTATGCCGTGCATCTAACTCTAACAAGTGGTATCAGAGCTAGGGTTCAATCCGTGCCGTCGCCAGTCCGTCTACCTCGGTTTCACCCGAGCCTCCCGCGTCGTCTTCAAGATCACGCAGTACACCGGCGCGCGCACCGTCTCCGCCCGCGGCCATCACGCCGTTCCAGCGCGCCCTTCGCGCTCGGCTGCCCGGCCTCCGCCTCCGCCACTTCGGCCACCGGCCATCTTGGCCACACCTCGGTTCCGATCTACTCCATGCGGTCTCTGCGTCGCACGCTCGCGCCGGCCGCCCATCTTCCATCTCGGGCCACCTCAGCTTCCGTCACTCGGCGCCCCTTTGTGCAGCGTCCGGCTACCGCTGTCTTGGCCGCCGAACCGACGAGCACGCTCCCGACCGCTTGCGCCGACTTGCTCCTCCAGTCGCCAGAGCCGCCGCCTGGTCCCATCAGCACCAGTGCTCCTTCGGCCCTGCTTGGCCCGCGCACAGGCCACGCCAGCCGCCGGCCCCTTGCGCGGCCGCTTGCCCGTGCCCGTGAAGAGCAGCTCGCTCGTGAAGCTTGCTTCTGGCCGCACTTGAAGCTTGGTTCCATCCGTGAAGAAACCCGCACTTGAACTCTGCCGACTAGAAGTGCTATTTGCTCATGAAGACCACCCGTGAAGAAGCTTCCAGCTCAATCGGTTTTTTGCTTCATCGGGACCTGAAACAAATCTCATAACTTAGTCTGATTATAATCCAGTTCGGCTCCAGAGCATTTTTTTGCCTTCAGCTCCAGAAGTTCAGTTTGGCTCCAGATTATTGAGCCTTGGCTCCGGCTTCACGAAGGCAGCATCTTATTTTTGATGTGAGAAAAGAATTGTTTTTACCTCGGTGACTGTTTCAATGCCAACAAAAGTGAAATTTTATTGCAATTCTGATTATTGGCAGATATTAATGCACAGTTCAGGCTTTTATACCTATTATTTTGTACTCATATTATCGACGGATTTCATTCATTGCAATTAGTGCTTTTATGCATATTATTGGCGGATTCTATTGCAATTCAGGCGGAATTTATCATTGGAGATTTATTTGACGTTTCATCGTCAACTTTGGATTAAAATATAATATCAGTTGAGTAGACAACTGAATTTGGTGTTTTATCGCCATTACTTGGAACATAGTGTTTCATCACTATTATTTTGGTGTTTTATTCACCGTTTGGATACGTTGTCCATTATGGAGGTTTTGGTAACGTTTATTGGGGATTCTGACATCCTGATGGTAGCATTATACTCTTTGGAGTTTTACCAGTGAAAGTTTTGCTCTAATGTCAATTTCAGATGAAGGTTTGAAGTGCAAGAAGAAGTTTGTTTCTGCGTGGATACTACAACGTTGTTTTGTTGTCCTTGCTCGATATGAGGGGTCTACTGCAATTTATACTCTTTCGATGGCACGAGAAGTTTTTCTTCATATTGACATTTTTTGAGCAGTTTCAACTATATTATGGATTTTCAGTAGGCAGTTTGCTGAATTTTATGTTCCAGATGGAGCATTTCAAAAGTCCATGTTATGTATTCTTCGCTATCTACCCAGCACCATAGGTGATGTCTTGGCTTATGTCATTTGATGATTGAGCGTTTGTTTCAGGAGGTCAGTTGCACAGACTCAGACTTTACTGGAGTTATGAATCCTTGAAGACCTAGATTCTTCGTCTGCTTTGTCACAGCTGTGTTACATTGACTGTTCCAATCTTTCTCTTGACCTACTGGTGATTTGCTCAATCTCACCTCATCAGAAGCATTTGGATAAGACTGTTATAGTCTTTCATACCCTTTGTGGTTTTTCGCACTACAAGTGTTTGGCTTAACTGTTCCAATCTTCTTCATTCAGTAGTTCTTTGGACTTTTAACGCATTTGTATTTTTCGTGCTTAATTACCTTTCAGGATTTTTCTGGAAATAATTTTGTTATAGATTTTGAGTTAAGGTAGGAGTCAAGTCTTCTACAACTAGGACTCTTTGGCTATATAAACCAACCCTGTACTTGTAAGCTTGAAGCATTATAGTGGATTGTTTCCTGTGGTTTTTTCCCGTAAGGGTTTTTCTACGTTAAATCTCTGTCTTCATTATTATGCTGTGTATCTAACTCTAACAGTATACCTACCAAACTTGTCGATTTTGCAGTAGGCGAAAGCCATGACAACATCATCACGCTGTGTTATGATAACGGCCGGCAACGGTGGCGGCGCTAGATATGTCAGCAAATTAAGATTGCTCGGGAAGCGAGCAATACTTGCTATCATGAAACAGCTCTCTTGCCGTATAAGCTACTCCTTCCCTCCTGGGCGTATTTTTTAAATAGTTTTATCTATAAACATAGGGCGACGTTTTTATGTTATTAGGCTAATCCCAGTGCATAGTATTATATTCCAAAATCCAAGACTACCACGTAGGATAGAGAGCGTGATACTGTTGAGAAGAAACACCATCTCCAATGCATAGTATCATACTACAATATACAAGATAGTTTGCGTGCATTAATTGTTGCATGTGTTGTGATCAAATGTTTCATATGAATATGATATGGTTTGCTCCCAGTGCAGTATCATACGAAATCCAAAACATTGGATATTGAGCCCAAGCAGTATCATCCTCATGATACTGCTATTTTCTCTTTCTTCATTAATCGATTGCCATGTCAGCAAGAAATCCTATGTGGCGGATCATTTATGACGTATGATACTACCACTGGGACTAGTCTTAGTGTTATATTCTCCTTGTACCCCTAATAAATATCTAGATTTGCTTGATATTCTCTACATGCATGCATTGAATACAATGCTTAGAGACAATAACTAGGGGTAGTCTAGTTATTTTCAAAACCTTCGTAGTCTATGTGCCAAAAAAAAAAAGTCTTATAAACTTGAATAGAGGGGGTTATGATAAACAAAACAAAAGCCAGGAAAAAGCAATACCTGCCACGATGGATGCGTATTGTCAAGCAGCAACGACAAAGGGGACTCGAGACATGGCCACATGGGTGCACTCAGATTAGTTTCTTTGCCAGTCACTGTGAAAAGCTCCATTTATAGGATAATTGTGTTATGTCTTGGCAAATTGGCACAAGAGAAGAATATTTCAAACGCCAACACTGCTTATAAGCAAAAAAAACTTGTTCTTGGATTGCGATACTACATGATATACATCATTATCAAACCGTAGGCAAAATTGATGCGCCAAATAGCATCTTACTCAAGACTATCCTGGGATCCTAAGCATGCATAACTTCAAGACTCAGAAGGTGTAATCACCACCATACTGGAAGAGCATGCCTGCATCTCCAGAAGGCATTCCCCTTAAATCAATGCCAGACCTTGGAATTTCAGGGATGAAAGAAGCGTTCCCTATTGTGAAGTCTGACACCGGGATGCTACACGCACCAGCAGTAGGCATTGACAATAACATAGAGCTACGAGGATCGTAGTATGGATTCTTCAGTGATAGAGTTGACATGATATAATTAGCAGGGTTGCTTGAAAAGCTGGTATGCCGACTTGTTGCTGTCAAACTGAACCTTGAACCATAGCCATCAGTCAAACACACCTCGTTTTGGGGAAACCAGTCTGTTGGCAAACGAAACAAACCAGCAGGCCCAACTGGTACTTTCGCATCATCCCATGGTAAATTGATCCCGCTAAGGTAGTTTCCTGATGCCGGTAGTGCCAATATTTCTTGGCTGAGCCGTCGTGATCTGCAGAGTGGAAGTTCTGTGACATTGATTGGCGAATCATCGTTTGTGTAGCGATCCTCAGGTGCTGGAAGTGCCAACATGTCCTGGCTGGGTGGACTTGGCATGCTCAGCTTTTCTCTGAGGGACATCTTGGCACGTTGAAGGGCCTCTAGAACACCTCCCACATCATCAGTTGACAGTTGATACTGCTGTGTGTCCATCTGATTATCAGTATGGTTATGAAAACATGACGAGCTCCATTCAGATACTTTGCTTTTAGGGGTATCACTTAATGGACTCTCAACTGATGGTGTACTTATGTAGTGCCCGGAAGATAGAGCATCTGCATGGTAGCTTGAACCACTGTCTGATTTTTCATCTCCTCGACCTTTATTTTGCCCTGCATTGGGATCATAGCTTCCTTGTGGTGAAGGAGCTGATCTTCCAAAATTATTCCAACCTCCTTTGGTAATTTCAGTATAACTTTTATTTACCAACTCATCCTTCCTAACCTGCAATTCACTATCGATTGAAGCAACTGTTGCAGTACCCTGCCCAAAATCATGCTCAGACTCAACAACTTTGCACTGCTCAGTAGCACTTGCTTCTGGTGTATTTGGGGGCAATTCAGAGACAGAACCATTCAACAAACATTCAGCAGGACCGCTGATGCCAAAGGGTTGTTTATCGCTTGACCTTGTTGCCTCTTTACAAACTATTCCTCTGTCCAAAATCTGAGAAGCTTTGTCCCTCTGCTCACAAGTATTTTCAATCTGACTAAACTTATTGTCTGAGTGAACATCATCCTGGAAGATGGAAAGCAGTGCATGTCAAACAAGGAAATCTTTAGCTCCCGTTAGTTTGTATCCAGTTAATTGCAACGTTCGGTATGAAAAGAAAGCGAAAGAAAAGCTTGATTTACATTGACAGCAAATATTTCATGTTAAAAAGTAAATTAATCATTCCATACCAGATCAGCAGGCAGGTTTCACAAAAGGACAACACAGTAAAATGCAGTGTACTATTTCAATAAACAAATCGATATGATGAACAAGTCCATATAAAATGCTTAAACCAACCACCAAAATCCATCTTAAGTTCTTAAACAGATCCGATATTTCTATGAAACTGCAGTAAAATGCAACGTTAATCTTTGAACATGGCACAATGTGTATACTTGTGAGAAGTACTGGCACAATAACTATTCAATCAACAATATTTCGAATCTCAGAAGGACAGCACATACCACAGTTGAATCGTTGCTCTCGTTGAATTTCTTCTCCCACTCCCTCTGAGCATTTTCTTCTGCCTCATACTGCCCAACCAGCTCAGCCTGCTTCTCGAGCACCCTCTCCATCTCCCCATCCTGCTCATACTCCATGGCATACCTACCGCCATCCTCAACTCTTCCATCACCACAAGAACCCTGTCCATCCTGGCTCACCTCACCATCCAAATCATGCTGCTCGTCGGTGCAAACAGTACAAACTGATCTCTCCTGACCCTCCTCCGGACTCCCCAGGACATTGTTCTTGCCCTCCTCGCCTTCAGTCGGCAATCTGTCAAAACAGTACAAGTACATCATGTCAGATGACCAATGCACATCTGCAGATAAACAATTATCACAGAATTTCAGCAATGTTCAATGCCTGGACCTCATCAGCTCCTTCCTCTTGATCTTCCGGCACGACTGCCCCGGCTGGTACTTGGGCGATGAATCCGCGGCCAGCAGGTAAAAGTAGCTCCTCCCATTGCTAAGGCTATGCCTCGGCCTGAGCTGTCTGCCCTTCTGCTGCAGCTGCCGCCTCTCCGAGTCGTAGCCCGCAGCGCGGCCCTTCCACGACAGCCCCCCGGCCAGCTCCGAACCTGACAGCGCATCCTCCGCCTCCCCGCGGGCCTTGGTGCCGCCAGTGTCGTCGGAACCGGAATCTGCGGCGTCGGAGAATCGGCTAAACCCCTGGGACTCGAGGATGGAGAGCACCTCCGCGGCCGCCCGCTCCGCCTTGCGCCGCTGGGTCGTCACCGTCCGGAGCTGCTCCTCCAGCTCCGCAACCTGCAGCAACAGGCTCCGCCGTGAGTCAGACAGCAACGTGAAGCTAAGAAACAACCAAAAATGCGCGCGGGAGAGGAGAGCGGTGAGAGGTCGCGCACCCGCTTGGCGAGCTGGTCGGCGCGCTCCTTGGCGGCGCGGGAGACGGAGCGCTCGGAGAGGAGGCGTGCGCGGAGGAAGTCGATGGTCATGGCCGTGGTCGCGTCCGCCGCCATCTCGAACCCACCCGCGGAACCTGGCGGGGTTTCCTCTCCGCTCTCAGCACGGCATCCCCTCCTCTAGACACTGCAATAGCAGGCTAGCAGCAGCTGCCGTCTCCACTCTCCGCGTGGTCCGGTCCACGGTTCCCAAGCGATGCGATGCGATTCCGCGACTTGGTTGCGCAGCTACCGACCCTACCGGCCCGCGACGGGTTCTTGCCTTTGGGCACCGCGGGGCACGGTGGCGGTGGGCATCGGCTGCGACGTGGTGTGTGGCCTGTGGGCGCCCCTCTTACACGGTCACGTGACTCACGACAGTGCTTTCTTTGTCCCTGCTCCCGCGTTACGCCACTCGCGCGTCCCTCCGTGACGCACTGGGCGCCTGGCGCGCGATCACCGTAACCGACTGGTACGCCATAACGTCGGTACTCGGTAGTAATAAACCACCACCGGTGTGTGTCGGGTTGGAGCTTCGGCTGCCCCGGCCGGTGTGTACCTCCGTTACGTTACCACGATTTGGTGCTTCACCCGTAGCACCGTTGGTGTTGTTAAGGAATCTCGCTATCGAATAGTCCGGGGTTCCCGAACAGATTTGAATTGGAGAACAGAGAGAGAGAGACACGTGTTTAGGGAGAGCAATATCGGAAATTCTTTATTGCTAATGATTTACAGTACATAGAGGATCCTCCTCCTCCTTTATAAGCGCTCTCCAGAGTTTAGGCTTAGGGACCAAGATGGACCTCATGGGCCATTAGGGTTTCCCAACACTCCCTGGGCCCTTTGCTTGAGATGCATATGCCTCATTAAAACTCCAAAAAACCGGTGGAAAAATACTTGGAGAAAGATTACATAGCATACGTTTACTATGTTGCACGAATTGCCTCGTTAAAACCTTATGCAGGAAAACTTCATGAAAAACTTGCTAAGGAAAAAGAGTACAATTCTCCCAACTTCAATTGCTAATCTTCAAGATTCATGTCGGGTATTCATAATTCATCTTCGAGATTCATGTGGGAGTATGTGAAATATCTCCCCCTGAAATCTGCACTTCTCTAAGTCTCATCATTCCAATTCCTTTCATGCACCTTTCAAAGGTAGATGCTGGGAGTGATTTAGTGAACAAATCTGCAAGATTTTCACATGACTTAGTATGCAATATCTTGATCTCGTTCATCTTATGCAATTCCTGAGCATACAAGAACTTGGGGTTGATATGCTTCGTGAGATTGCTCTTCACATAACCCATTTGTGCTTGAGCAACACAAGCTGCATTATCTTCATAAATTATCGTGGGAGTTTGCTCAATGTTCAAACCACATGACTTCTGGATGTGGTGAACCATTCTTCTGAGCCATGCACATTCACGAGATGCTTCATACAAAGCGATGATTTCCGAGTGATTTATCGACGTCGAGACGAGTGCGCTTAGACGACTTCCAAGAAATTGCTTGTTCCTCCACATAGGAAAACATAGCGGTCTGGGACTTGCCGGTGTCGGTCGATAAATACCGGATCGGCATAGCCAACCAAATTCAATTCATTGTTTCTTCTAAAAAATAGACCGAGGTCTTTGCTTCCTTGGAGGTAACGGAAGATGTCCTTGATCCCTTTCCAATGCCTTTTGGTGGGTTCGCCTTTGACTGCATCGAAGCTAGCAAATTCACAAATAATGCAATGTTCGGCCTAGTGCTATTCGCAAGGTACATGAGCGCTCCAACTGCACTCAGATATGGGAATTCTGCTCCCAGGACTTCCTCCCCCTCTTCTCTAGGTCTGTATGGGTCTAGGTCTGCTTGGAGTGACCTTCCGACCATTGGAGTCTTTGCAGGATATGCTTTTTCAAATCCAAATCTTTCCAACACTTTCTGCGTGTAGGTTGATTGATGTACCAAGATTCCTCCTTGGACATGTTCAAGCTGCAAGCCTAAACAAAACTTGATTTTACCTAAATCCTTCATTTCAAACTCAGACTTCAAGTATGAGCCTGCTTCTTCAATTTCTTCACCCGTCCCAATGATGTTCAAGTCATCTACATAGACGGAGATTATCTGAGAATCCATTCGGGATCATTTGTATAAACACACATGGACAATCTTCATTGTTTGTGTAGCCTTTCTTGCGACAAAAAGTCACTCAAGCGATTGTACCATATTCTTCTGATCGCTTCACCCATACAGTGATTTCTCCAATTTCACATCTGCATGTGTTTCTATTTGCTCCGTCTTGGTTGGGATAGGAATTCCTTCCTAGACTTTCATGTATATCTCCGAATCCAAGTTTCCATCTGAGTATCTTGTGACAACATCCATTAGCTTCATTCTCAACTTCAAGTTGATGCCATTGAGATCAAATATCTAAAGGTAATTCCTTCCATGACCGGAGAATAGGTTTCTTCATAATCAACTCCGGGACGTTGAGTGAAACCTTGAGCTACAAGCCTTGCTTTGTACCTTACTACTTCGTTGTTTTCATTCCTCTTAGAACAAAGACCCATTTGTGACCTACGGGTTTATATGGGGAGGTGTGCGGCATCGAGCTCAAACACCTCTCTCTTGTTCGGAGAGACTAACTCTGCAGATGATTGCCTTTTCCATTCTTCCCAATCTAGCCTTTTCTTGCACTCTGCGAGATGCGGGCTCGGGATCATGATCAATGATTGAGGCAATCTTCTTTGCAAAGTATGCATCAACGTTGGTCGTTGCTCCATTCGAGGATTCTCTGTTATTACAAAGTTTATGGCCATTTCTTCATGGGGTGCTTCATGCACTTCTACTTGCTCTTCGCTGCTTTTCCCTATCGCGAGAGCAAGTTCCTTTAGCTTTCATCGCCTATGTGTGCGCACATTATTTCCGCGGCTTCCTTGATGGAAGATTCAAGTCAGGAATTGCCTTTCTGTTGGCTTCTTTCCGGTGCAGTCTCAACTGCTCCCTTCTTTCCTTGGGGAATTTTCGTGATTGGTGGTGGTAAGTCCTCTCGCCAGCTTTTCTCAGACGTCTCGGGTACTTTGGGTTTGAGGAGCAGATTTCTGCTCTTTTCTTTGAGGCCTCTGAGCAGGTTGAGGATACCTTCTATTTTCTTTGGTATTTCCACCCTCTCGGTGCATTCCTTGCGGGTACATGCGACTTAACCACGCCCTTGGATCACAAAATGATCAGCGGTTCATTTGCTAAATTCGCAAACCAATTATCTTCCGGACTTCTTGATTTGCTTCATTAGTTCGGGGTCATGTGCGGGGATCGGTGTAATGCCATATGATTTCCGGCATTTTTCATCCAAAGGTTGATTTCCTCCCTAATAACGGAAATGATCCTCGTCAAAGATGCAATCGTGAATCGGGTTGTATGCAAGTCTCGATCATGGGTTCCAAATACGATTATGGATGCACTCTCATAACCAGCGTATATCCCGGACTTGCGGAGAGGGCCCATTGCGATCACGAGGGTGGTATAGGTACATATAACATACACCCAAATTTTCTAAGATGGGAGATCTTGGGATGATCCGTGCACAAGCCGCATAGGAGAATGGATGTTGTAGGCCGATGGTCCGAAATTGATAAGTCTTCTGCTGCGTGCGGAGACTCGTGTCCCCAACAAGTGTTGGGCAAGTTACAACTCGCAAAAGCGGTCCGGCAATGAATTTAATCCTCTTTATTAGTGCTTCGCTAGTCCATTATTCGTATGGACGTGCGATGCGGAGTGCTCAATCGCTATCCCCGTTGTTTTGTGCAATAATCATCAAATGCCTTTGAAGTAAATTCTCGGCATTGTCCATTTTAATGGACTTCACGCGATGATCGGGAAAGCATTCTTAATTCTTATGATCTGCGAGATCGGCTTTGCAAAAGCATGGTTTTTGTTGACAACAAGCATACATGCGACCATTTCGAGGAAGCATCGATGAGCACCATAAAGTATCGAACGGCCACGACAGGGCTGAATCGGACCGCAAATATCCCCGGATGCGTTCCAGAATGCAGGATTTCACTTTGCACTTTCATGACAGAGGTTCTAGTTATTAATTTCCGTTGGCACATGCAGGCACACAAAATCTTCATTATTCGGAAATTTTTAACATTAATGCCATGACCACGTAAGTTGTTCACTATATTCCTCATCATTCTAAGACCGGGATGACCTAATCTACCATGCCATAAAGAAAATAACTCGAGCTTCTAAAAGCAGTCTTCAAGGAAGTATACACTTGGTGCATGAATATTCGTGTAGTACAACCCAGATTCATATGAGGGACATTTTCTAATACCATTTTTCCACATACCGCGTGCTTCACAATGCACAAGTATTCTTTGCCATTTTCTTCATTGGTTTCTACGTGAAAACCATTGGCGCGGATGTCTTTAAAGCTTAAGAGAGTGCGCGTTGATTCGAGGTACAAAGGGCTTCTTCAATTACCAAAGTTGTACCCATAGGCAATATAATTGTGGCTCTTCCTGAGCCGATTACATATGAGTCGCTTCCTGCGATCGTAGTAATCTTTCCAGCGTTTTTCGTGATTGACTGGAAATACTTAGACTCTCTTAAGATGGTATTTGTTGTGCCACTATCAACAATGCATATCTCTTCCATTTTGGGCGCTACACGATTTCTAGATAAAAGAAATATAATTCTAATCAGATAGATGCAAAACAATCCAAATATTACTTGCAAATTGAAGAATACTGGAATAAAGAATAAATTGCGTATTTATTCATGAAAGAAGTATGCTCTTCTAGAGCTTACAATTCATTATTCAAAGAAAAAAATGCTAACCATAATCTAAAAGAAATGCATTAAACAGAATCTGTAAATATGCATTAATTTCTGCTTCTATATCATCGGCAGAAGTTTTCTCTTCATTTGCCATAATAATGGTTGCAGCATCGATGTCTAGGCTATTCTGTGAGGATGAGGCAAGTGGGGTATCTACATCCATGACATCATCATCACCGATGTTGGCGAAGTGTGCTTCTGCGGGGGCGTTTTCCTTTGCCTTTCTTTTAGCCTGATATGCGTTGATCACTTCTTTGGATTCTCGACATATCTTCGACCAATGTCCCCAAGTGCCACACTTGAAACACGTTTGGTTCTGCTGTCCATACGGCTTGGCGTGCGTCTTTTCTTTGTCATCCCTCTTCACAGGGGCTTTGGACTTTCCTTTGGCCTAGGGTCTCTCTTTTCCACCCTGCTTGCCCTTCTTTCTATGAGTGGGTTTTCTCACCTTGTAGCTATTTGCATTGACTTCTGTGCCAGTGCCTCGTCCAGGTGGCTGCGAGACATAGTTCTTGCGTAGAACATCGTCTTGTGATTCCGCAACTTGCATTACATCAATCAGTTCGCTATACTCCTTGTATGCGTCCTGACGATAGCTGCGTGCACTCTGGATAGCATTAGGGTGGAAGGTAGAGAGAGTTTTCTCAATCTTCTCTTCATCAATGATCTTCTTGCAACATAGAGAGATTGGTACAAATTCATGCAAGGCGAATTGTACTCGACCATGCTACAAGTCCGCAAACCTCAGCGTACCCAATCTTGCTGTGCTTGGGGCAAGATGGTGTACTTGAGCTTTTCGAACCGCTTCTGAAGTGCAGTCCAAAGCTCAAGTGCACTCTCTTCAGCCATATATTCATTCTTCAGAGTGGCTGAGAGGTGGTGCCTGAGAAAATGCAGAGCTTGATCGTTCTGCTCAGCAGTAGGTTTTGCGTCCTGCGAGGACCCTAGACCAATCGCTGAACGGAGCTTCTTGCCCCCAAGAACAATCTTTACGTCCGATGCCCAAGTGAGGTAGTTACGACCGTCGGGGCGCTTCTTCAAACTCACGATTCACAATGCCAGACATCTGCATGATTTCAAAATTCTGGTTTAGATTACTGTGTGTAATCTGATAGAAAATGGTTGCAAAAACATAAAGTGCAGAAAAAATAAATTCATATGCATTGCATTATCTTAAATAAAGCAACAAATTCAAAATTCATAAAGAATATTCATAAAAACAGAGAAATAAAGCAAGAAAAAAATTAAAAACAGAGCCAAATAAATCTTCTTGATTTTCTGGCAATTTTTCAAAATTTTCTACAATTTTTCTCTCTTTTTTCCCCCTTTTCTTTCACTTTTCTTTCTTTTCTTTTTCTTCTTTCCTTCCGGCCGAACCGGCCCGCTGGGCAGGTCATCTCGTCATGCACAAAAGCTAGAGGTCATATCCAGGGTTTGAAAAACCATGTTTTTCCGACGTTACATTCCAATTTGAGAAGCAAAATCATTCGGTTTACCGGTAGTATTCAAATAAAAAAATTTAGAAAAAATTATTAAAAAATACTCTAAAATTAGTATTAATTGCTTTATGATCTCTCGTGTGATTTTTTTGACAAAACGAAGTTTGAAGACGTTTTTGAGCCATTCAAAATCTAGAAAATAGAAAAAGCCAAAAAAAAGAAATTAGAAGTATTTTTAGTAGCAATATTTGTTCAAGTATGTCAAGTAGCAATATTTACTTCAACATATTTTAGTAACAATATTTGTTTAATTATATTTAGTAGCAATATTTATTCAAGTATGTCAAGTACCAATATTTACTTAAACATATTTTAGTAGCAATATTTGTTCAATTATATTTAGTAGCAATATTTGTTGAAGTATATTTAGTACCAATATTTGTTCAATTATATTTAGTAGCAATATTTGTTTAATTATATTTAGTAGCAATATTTGTTGAAGTATATTTAGTAGTAATGCACGACACTCAAAAATGGTACCATTTGTTCAAATAGTGATATTTGTATGCACATAAATTATCTTGCTATGGTATATTTTAATATGTTAATGTTATCCAATATTGAAAAACTTACTTCTCGTTGTATGCATGCATGAACTACTAAAACTTTAGCATGGAAGTTGTACTCTGTACCACTAGTTATATTCTGTACTTATTTTGTTGTACAACGTGCAATTTGACACTAGCAATTTATTGCAAATTATTTACACAAACAATTTCTGTAAGGTATTGGAATGTATTTAGAGTTGATATGTGAATGGTATTGATATGTCAATGGTATTGGTATGTCATTATGTGAATGCCTATTTTTGCACTTGTTGGATTGATATGTGAGTAGTATTGAAATGAAAGATTATTTGTTAACATATTATTGCTAAATGCCTACTTTACAATTTGTAATTGTCTAAATTATAACAAAGGTCATGTCGAATTTTTTTCATATTTAGGAAAGATCATGCCAGATTTTTTTTTTGTGTTTCTCCGTTCTTTTTTATATATTTCTTACATTTTCCTATTTTTCTGGCTTTAAATGGATTTTTAAAAATTTTACAACTTTTTTTTTTTGCAATTTCCCCATTTCTCCAACTGTTTTCGATTTTCGGCAAAAACGGCTCGATTTTCGTGTATTTTCGAGCGGGTTTTCACTCGCCGGTTTGACAAGATTTTAAAATAGTTTGACTTTCCATACGTTCGGTTTTCAAGAGTTGTCAAGCGATTTTTCATGATTTTCGCTACCGCCAAGGTGTCGAAATTTGCTCACGATACGGTTTTGTTAACCATGGTCGTAACATCACTAGACCATAGTGTTCAATATTTCTTCCTTCTTGAAGCTGTTCGGACCACGGTATCTATATGTGCTTGCGTTGAAATTGCCTCGTATAGGTTTGTATAGCAGCTCCCCATGACTGAACAACGATAACTCTGATCGGATGGCTCGCTGTGAAGTTTGAATGTCGGCACTGAGATGGAAATTAACCCCCGATACATACCACATATCAACAAACACCGATGACCCAACATATGAAACATAACTGATACAGTAGTAAAAACTGCTCATACATGAGTAATAGCGATTAGAGAGGTACAATAATCCATCATGGAAGATCTGGCTAATATTTATCAAGGCAGTTGTGAACTTCCATTGTGGGAAAACCGAGCCATACACCCATGAGTCTACAATACATTGCACGAATCACCTGATTATATGGTGCATGTTTTACCTGAGATCAAATATAACGAAACTTCTCGAGCGATTAGTCTCAGATTATTTTTCACCACGCGATGGCAACTTCAATCACTGCTCGCGCATCCCCTGCATCCACAATGGACACATTCTATCACCTTTTCTTCCCTGAGGTCCCCCGTGTTTGTATGCATCGGAGGCAGCAAAGGCACTCATAACCCGGCTGCAAAGGACTCAAGAAAAAGGTAGGAGTGAGCAGTCAGAATACTGATTTACACAATTCAAATGTTATGTTAAAGTAACCCTAGCCTAGAGACTTGGTAGATATCTGGTGGCTACAAAAAGAAAAATAGAAATTGAACATAACCGAAATTAGTGAATCATTAAAGAGTGCACTTTACACTAACAAAAAGTCCACATGAAAAACTAAATATTCAGGCAATTTCTACAAATGCATATGTTAGGAGCAGGGGAACCTTTCCTTTTGAGTTTGAGTGTATTCATAAATTAACAAGTAATCCTCACCAAAAATAAGAAATGCTCACATTGCAATCTATAATGACCCTTCTTCTTTCAGAGAAAGAGAAAGGCTAATCCTTTTCTACCAACATTGATTTTATATGGTCGTAGTGTGTAAAAAAGGTGAAAATCTGGAATGGAGTTGCTCTTGA
Source organism: Otatea glauca (assembly GCA_036346275.1). Taxonomy (NCBI): domain Eukaryota; kingdom Viridiplantae; phylum Streptophyta; class Magnoliopsida; order Poales; family Poaceae; genus Otatea; species Otatea glauca. The sequence goes on along the minus strand of CM070720.1, from coordinate 43,100,076 downwards.
TATGTTCTCACTTGATCATGGGGGTAAAGATGGCCTGAATAAGTTCATATGCTTATAATCTACGAGAACTGGAACATAATTGAACACAAAGTTCCAAGACACACCAAAGTGGAGAAAAGCATGCCACCACAGTTGGTAGAAACCATCAAAGCAAAGCATGCATATAAAGAAACCGTCAAAGCAAAGCATGCATATAAATGATCAAGATTACCAACTTTTTTCCACTTGGCAATCAGATTTTTGTCTGCATAACCTTGGTCCAAGCAAAATTCATATAACTCTTTTGATATAACTTGTGATGCTGTTTGGCCTCGCCAACGCGCCATCCACGTTCCAAGTTCTAATGAACGGGGTACTCCGTGACTTCCTCCGGCAATTTGTGCTTGTTTTCTTCGACGACATTCTCATCTATAGTACCTCGGAAGAAGAACATCACTACCACGTCCGCCTCGTCTTGGAACGCCTACGCCAACACATTTGAAGCTCTACTTGAAGCGTTCCAAGGGCACATTTGCACAAAAGACTGTGCACTACTTGGGAAAAATCATCTCGGCGGTAGGCGTTGCAGCGGACCCCGAAAAACTCACAGCCGTGGCAGCTTGGGCTAAACCCCTCACGGCCACGGCGCTGCGGGGCTTCCTCGGGCTCACGGGATACTACCGGCGCTTCATTCGCCTCTACGCCAACATCACCGAACCGCTCACGTCCATGCTATGTCGCAACAACTTCCACTGGACAACGGAGGCAGAAAACGCCTTCAAACGCCTGAAACAGGCGCTCACGACGACGCCAGTTCTGCGTCTCCCCAACTTTGACATCACCTTCATCGTGGAGTGCGACGCATCGAGCAGCGGCATAGGGGCGGTGCTGCAGCAAGAGGGTCATCCCATTGCCTTCTTCATCCGCAAACTAACAGACCGCCACAGGAAGCTCACTGCCTATGAGAGCGAGCTTATTGGGCTCTCAAAGGCTATTCGGCACTGGCGGCCGTACCTATGGGGGCGCCCATTCATAATGCACACCGACCATGCAAGTCTCAAGTTCCTCCTCGACCAAGCCCTCATCACACCTCTGCAATAACATTGGCTAAGCAAACTGATGGGCTTCGATTTGATGCCTTGTCGCGGGTCAACGACGACGCGCCCGTATACGCTGCAATATCAACACCAACGTTGGTCGCGGCCGAAAATATGGACCCACCTTGTTATTAACTTTCACGCTCAAAGTCCCTTTTTGGACAACCATTTTTATCCAACCACACCACTTTTCACAGAAACCTCTCGTTTAAAGGCAAGCAAAGAGGAAATCTCAGATAACTTTGACATAAGCCTTTTCAAAATCTAGTTTCAACACTACCCTTTTATTTTTTGACCTCCTAGTTTCACGGATGATTTCATGCAAAGTCATCACTCCATCCATAATATTTTTCTGTTTTATAAAAGCATTTTTGGCAGGGGTAAATGAGTTTATTCATAAAACGCTCAAGTCTTATAGTCAACACTTTTGTTATGATCTTAAAGCAAACATTCAGCAAACAAATTGGTCAAAATTGGGGCATTTTATCAGCCTCTTTTGTTTTAGGCAACAAGGTAATTATACCATAATTCAGTCTATATATATACAACTTACCCTCATATATATCATAGAAAAGATTCATCGCTTCTTTTCTCAGAGAAGAAACAATGATGGTATCTAAGGAATAAGCATCGGCAGTGTTATCAAGGCGTCGCCTAGGCATCTAGTTGCCGGTGGCCGCCCGGCGTGGCTCGTCGCCTCGCCTGGTCGAGTGAAGCTGAGGTGCTCGACGGTGGTAGGGAGATGAACCAACTCACCAGTCGCTTCTTCGCCAGATCTGGATCTAGAATCACCGGCCATCGACTCGCCAGCGCTAGATCCGAGCTCATCGGCACTGGATCCACGTCGCCTCCAGCCGAGCTTCACTGCCACCTCTGCTCCATCACCAATGCCGGTTGCAAGATCGAGGTGAGGTTGAGATGGGGGAGGTGATGGAGGAGCTCGATGGGGGAGACGGGAGAGGCGACGGGGGAGCTCGATGGGGGAGACGGGGGAGGAGCTCGATGGGGGAGTGCGATGGACGCGATGGTGAGGCGGTGGGGGAGCTCTGTAGTGGTAGAAGTATAGCAGTAGTGGTGATATATGTTATATATATTATATATATATTAGTCGCCTAATCCTACCTAGGTGCCCCGGAGGAGACTCGCCTCGCCGGGGCGCTGTGATAACCATGAGCATCGGCTAACTTTGTGCTAGCATCTACGATAAGGCAAAGGATGCAAGCGTTATCCGGAATGATAGGGGATAAAGCGTCTGTAGGTGGCTTTTTAAGTCCGCCGTCAAATCCCAGGGATCAACGCTGGACAGGCGGTGGAAACTACCAAGCTAGAGTACAGTAGGGACAGGGAATTTCTGGTGGAGCGGTGAAATGCATTGAGATCAGAAAGAACACTAATGGCTAAAGCACTCTACTAGATCGACACTGACACTGAGAGGCGAAAGCTAGAGGAGCAAATAGGATTAGAGACCCCAATATCAAAAATAGCAACTTTGATTTCTTCGGTGAAAATTTTACAAAATTCCTCATTGTCATTTACAGACATTTTCTCACTAGAAGACCAAATACTAGGATCAAGTTGAAATAGATTTCCATCAGCAGGGCCAAAAAGTCCTTTGTAATATTCAGTGGCATGTTGTAATAAATTTTCATCTCCTTCAATTATTTCCTGTTCATTTTTCAAATAGAAAATTGAAAATGATCAACACATAACTAAATATTCGCACTATACATATGACACTGCTACTGTGCTAAAAAATTAGTAGATTGTTATCAGGCATATCATATTATCATCTAAAAGCACATCATTTACATCCAAAACATCGCACAGGTCATCTCCCGGCCCAAGTGCTAGAAAGCACAAGCAGACTGTACTAGAGAGCCTAGTAGGGCAATAGTCGATTAATAATGCACGCTAATTGCTAATCAACACTCATCCAGCATTACAGATTTGGATTTCTGGCCTGCTCACCTAGAGAAATCGTCTTTAGAGACATATGCGACCAAACCCCTAGGTAGATTGGCCAAAAAAGTACTTCCTAAAGAGCAGCCACTTCCTCAAGTACAGGAAAGCAGGGCAATAATGAAATACTTAAGGACAAATTGAACAAACCTCTAGAATTGAAAAGATTGAGAGAGATCTAGAGTTTGCGTTGCGCAAAAGAATAACTGCATTAGGGGACCAGAGGGACGAACCTTGTCGAGTCGCGGGCGGAGGATCAGGGCTCGGAGCGTCGACAGGAGATGGTCGGGTTGGCGGCGGCTGCTCACCGGAGCTCCAGCTCCGCTCGTCGCTTCTCGGAGAAGGATGAGCGAGCGAGCGAGCGAACGAGAGGGAGAGAGAGAGTTGGGTAAATATGGGTGGACCGCGAATCCGCGACCCAATACAGTCAGCACGAAGGCGTCTATCAGCTATTAGCTTTCCAAAGAGGGAGACGAGCCCAGTTCGTTCGTAGTATTAGGGGTGGGCTTCTTAACCCGAAACCAAAAAACTGAACCGAATCAAACAAATTAATCTATTATTTTAGATTTTTCGGTTTTCAGTTTCTTGTTCAGTTTTTATTTTAACATTATTCAGTTTTTGGTGTACAGTTCACTTGTTTGCTTCCGAAAACCGAAATACGAAACACCGAATAGGCAATTCGTCTATTCCCCAAATCCCAATCCCCACTGAATCACCATTTACCATCCCCAAATTCCCAATCCCCACTGATTCGCCATTCGTATCCTCCACCTGCCCTTCCTTCCTTTCCTCTCTCTCTCCTCCCTCCTCTTCTCTACCTGCCTTGCCATCCCCATCTCCGGTGATCACCACCCCACCAGCGATAGCTTTCAGCAGCAAACACACACAGAGAGATAGAGAGAGCGAGACAGGAGTCGAGTCCAGCAGGCAAGAGAAGAGGCCATGGGCAACAGTCGCTGATCTACGCGTTTGTGGCGCGTGGTACAGTGGTGCTGGCGGAGTACACCGAGTCCACGAGCAACTTCACCACCGTCGCCACTCAGTGCCTCCAGAAGCTCCCTGCTAGCAACAAGTTCACCTACAACCGCGACAGTCACACCTTCAACTACCTCGTCGAGAATAGATTCATTGAGTGCCCCCTTCCCCTTGATCAAATCGATCCCCTCCTCCGCTCGCTCGATTGGGAGCTGGCCTTGCACTGATCTGCCTGGATCTGCTCCTTTTGTGTTGTAGATCTCACTGCTTGCTTGGATCTGCTCATTTGTGTGTTGAAGATCTTGTTAGGTTCACCTCAAGTAGTTGGATTTGCGGTTTGCGCCGACTCTAATCTAAGTTGTGCTGTGCGATTTGTTGTTAGCAAGAGGTAGTTGTGTTAGCTTCGGTTCGAATTGAGATATGCTTGGGAGAGAGACGAGCTGTGGATGCGTTGATTCGGTTAACCACAAAACCGATTAACCGAACCAAGTATTTTTGGCTATATCAGTTTGGTTTTCGATTTTGGTATGAGAAATTCGGTAGCCAGTTTTCAAAACCCGAATTATTTTTAAACTGAATTAACTGAACCGATTTAGTTGAAAAAATCGAATGCCCACCCCTACGTAGTATAACTAGTAAGCTATAATAGAGTGGGAGCAGTAATTCAATCATGGTTCATGAGGCACCCGTTCCATAGCATTATAGCAACAATGCAATTGCTCTTTGTAAATCAGCATGAGGATATGACGACAAAAGCATTGAGATTTTTTTTAAAAAAAGGAATAAGTTTATTTTGCATCCCTAAACTTTTTAAAAAGTACATTTAACATCCTCAACTATAAAAATGGATATTTAGCACTACAAATATACAAAAAAATGGCCCAATTTATACCCTAAGGCAGTTTTGGAGAGCGGTTTTACTGACAGGGATCCAACCCAAGGTGGTTTTTGTTATGTTGGCAGCCATATCATCCACTTTTGCTGATATGGATCCAAATGAGAGAAGTTACGAAGGCAAGAAGAAAGAGAATGTACATAGAGATAAAATGAGTAAGAAAGAGGTTGACGATGTGGATGTCCATACCCTTTAATTGAATCCTCATTGCCAAAACTCGATGACATATCTACCGACATGGCAACAACCACTTTGAGTTGGATCCCCATCAACAAAACAGCTCTCCAAACTGGCTTATAGTGAAAATTGACCCATTTTGTAAGTTTGGGGGTGCAAAATACCCAGTTTTATAGTTGAGGGAGTTAAAAGAACTTTTTGGATAATTTAGGGTGTAACATAGACTTATTCCTAAAATTTACACCAAAACTTCAATTAAGTTCCCTCGAGATGTATTTTGGCTATAAGCTTTTTTATAATTTTAAATATGTATGTTAATAGCACACAAACATCTCAAAGCTAATCTAAATGATAGTAAAATTTACTTAATTACGAAAAAATTCGAACAACTAACATAAAAAAATCAATACAATATATACATAACATGTAACAATCTAGCCGCATAAATGCACAGGCCATCTTGCTAGTTTATCTTATTAAAGCAAAGAAAAAAAGAAGCCTCCATGTTTGCTCTCAAGGGTCAGAAATTACCACATTAATGGAAGGAGAAAGATCTACGCCGTTAATCGTGGTGTGTTCAGATTATAACGGTCTAGATAAAAAGAAAGAGTCCATGTCAAGTACAAAAAATAACTGAAAATTCAGAAAATAAAATTAGCAATTTGATTTCCATACAAATTCCTAAGTAAAATCACAAAAACAAAATAACTCATAATAAAAAAATAGCATTTGGATTTGTATATGAATTTCAACCAAAAATCACTGAAATTCAGAATAAAACATAAAATAAAATTAGTAATTTTATTTCCATTCGAATTTATAAGGAAAGTACCTAAACAAATATAATTTGGAATAGAAAATATAAATTGGATTTGTAGACGAATCCCAACAAAAAAGCTGAAGTTCAGAGTAAAAATTTAAAAATAGCAATTTAATTTCTCTATGAATTCATAAGTAAAATAAATATAAATATAAATATATATATATTTATTTATTTATTTATATATATATTTGAACAAAAGGTAAAATTTAGCAATTGGATTTGTATACGAATTCTGAGCGAAAATAACTACAAATTAGAATAAAAAAGAAAATTTATAATTTGATTCCCATTCTTAATCCAATGTAAAATCCCTAAATAAAAAAATTCAGAATAAATTGAATAAAATTGGAAATTTTATTTTGGTACAAATTCCTAAGTAAAACCACTAAATAAATATAATCTAGAATAAAAATAAAAAAATAGGAATTCAATTTGTATACGAATTTCAACAAATATTTTTTTGAAATTTGGAATAAAAAAAGTAAAATATAGATTATAAATTTGATCTCTATACGAATTCCTAAGTAAAATCCATAAATAAATATAATTCACAATAAAAGTTAAACAAAACTAGCAATTAGATTTGTACATGAATCCCAATGAAAAAGTAACTAAAATATGGAATACACAATAAAATAAAATTAGAATGTTATTTTCATACAAACTCCTAAGTACAAATGGATAAATAAATAAATAAAATTTGGAATAAATCCATAAATAAATAAATAAAATTTGGTATACAAATCCATAAATAAATAAATAAAATTTGGAATACGTATACAAATCCATAAATAAATAAATAAAATTTGGAATAAAAATTAAACAAAAAATTGAAATTGGATCTATATACGAATTTTTATAAAAAATAACTAAAATTCAGAAGAAGAAAAAAATTCAATTTGATCACCATATGATTTCCAGAGTAAAATATCTAAATAAAAAAATTGAATAAAATTAACAATTTGGTTTGTATACAAACTCCAATAAAAATAACTAAAATTTGAATAAAATAAAAGTATGAGAGGTGTTTCCATGCTTTTCTTTTTTACAATTGCACAAATATTAAAGCATGAATGAATGGTAAATAGTTATTACTTACCCCATCGCTTGCTTTAAGATTTCTGCAACCTATATTGAGAGGGAAAGCATTGAAGCATTGCTCAGTACAAATGGTGTTGGACAAGTCCACAAAAGAGTACAATGGCTTCGATCTATCCTAAAGGAAGATATGGATCAACGGGGAAGCAAAGAGCCAAGATGACGACGACGGTGATGAGCACAACGTCATGCTGCTAACCTTAGCTGTTCGACGAGCATAATGTAGTGCTACTCGTCGGAGCCGTTGGGGAGAAAGGCCAGAGTAGAAGTATGTGGGCAAAGAAGTTTGATGATGGGGAAGCCTTCATAGAGAGGAAATAAAGCTCTGCATTTAAGACAAGCTATGGCAACACTGGTGAGGGGCATAGTGTCATGGGAAATGGCGAGAAGGTTCTCCATATTGTTAGACAGTGACTAAAGCATAATGCTAGCATCAATAAAGATGGGAGGTCACCACGGTTTGTGATGAACCCACCATGTTGAATTGACCAATGTCGAAGAAAAGAAGCGACTAGCACGGGAGAAGAGGAAATAGAGTATTTGTAACATCATGCATATGTATATATAAATGCATGCATGCATCCGTACGAATAGAAGCAAGGGCGTACAAAAGTGGATGAGAAAAGATCTTGGAGTAGAGATAGAACAGTTGTAGAAAATAGGCTCGGGGCCACTAGAGAGAGTGTGGTAAGTGTCCCTGGCAGGGATCAACGCCAATTGCATGCATAGAAGCACGAGCGTACAGAAGCAAAGGAGAAAAGATCTCGGAGTAGAGATGGTGCGACTGTAGAAAATAGGCTCAGGGCCATCGAAGAGAGTGTGATAGGTGTCTCCTGTAGGGATTGATGATGATTGCATGTGTATGTGTGTTGATGTCGTAACGTTAGTATTAAGCGATAATTGGAGTGAAGTACAGCATAACAATGTGGTAGAGTATTGCATTGGAAGGGATAGCAGCTAAGAGGGATCGATCCAAAGTTGGGCTTGTTGTTGGGGGTTGAAGAAGAAAAGTTATGGCAACGAGAACAGATAGAAAACACACAGTTCAGTGGGGCAATTGGCACGTGAGAGAAGATAACTTGAAGATAGGTCGTCCATAGTGCATCGTTGTATATGTGAGCAAGTGACTCTAATATCGTGTAAACTAATAAGATAATTTGCCGCACACATAGTCAATATATTGTTTGAGATTAAATAGAGGTACATATGCATGCATATATTTTGAAAAAGAATAACTAACGGAGGAAGAATAAGGGTATCAAGCTATATGATCCATACATGATGGAAAGCGGTTATGTTTCTAAGAACCATACCAACTTGTTATGGCCAATGATTGATGCACACACATAAAATGTTGAACACTTTTATGTTAAATGTATTATTTGACCGGAAGGAATTATTGAGCCACGTTAAATATTGCCAGGCGAATCTTTTTCTTCGTCACTTTCCCTTCCTACATGAGAACTGTATGCTACCTCATACTGGTTGTTTGCTTGTTGTTAGGTATGAAGGCGACAAAGAATTTCAAAGGAGCCATGTGTGCCACACTGCTACTATGGTCCGAGGGAACTGCACTACAATGCCTAGTGGAACCATCGATGGGTCGAGAGACACGGGCGCTACAGGCCTTATTAGGGGGCTTAAAGCCAACTTTAACTTCCAAAGAGCCAGTAAGTTCCCTTAAACAGGTCATCTTTTAAGCGGCTTTTGGCATAAGCGAGAAGGCACATATAACTAGCAAAAGCCAAAATCTGAAAGCTGGGTGGGACCTACTTTTGCAGCTTATTACTAAGGGAAATAAAATGTTTGTCAAACGACCTCTTATAAGCTCTGAAATTCAAAAAACAGCTTTTTCGAAAAGCTACACCTCCTCCAAACATACCCAAGTGTCAAGTAGAACAGGAGTGCTACAGTGCACTGTCGGTTTGTGGAACAGGAGACGAGTGGAACAGCAAAAAGAAAAACCGGTCAGTTTTCTAGAGGAGGAAAAAAAAACCGAAGATGGGTTTTTGAGAGAAGTATAAACCACAGTGTCTAGTTTGAATTTAGTTCGGCTTCTAACAGTAACAAAATTCGGTTCAGCCTGTTTGGCCGAATCAAATCTACCGGCGGTACGGCTCTCTCTACCCTTTACATTCACATCTATTTCATTGTAAAACGTAGACATCAGATAGATAGCTATTTGTATCTATTAAACATTCCTCATTGCATAGGCACAGAGAAGTAGAATTGGGTGCTTTTTTCTGAATATCGTTCTGACTTCTCACTGGAAATTGGGGATATACGTCACATGTGATCTTGAGGAATCAAATAGTTGCAAATCCATTACATTAGCAGCGGAGTTTCAGCTAGTATTCATCAATAGAGCATGTGAATATCAAAATCCTACGTCATGAAGTCGGGCAAACTCCGTATCAATGATTTTCTTCTATCAAATCTTATGCTTTAATTATGTTACTTAAGTTGTATTTTCTTCCAAGCTTCTATTATCATTTCTAATGTTTACGTTGTCTTGAAAATCTAAATAGCGTAAAATATACATAAATATATTCTCAAGTTTCTAAGTTATACCATTTAATTCTATAAAATTTGAAACAAATCTACCCTTACAAATACACGAGCCTCCCTACTAGTTTGTTTATTTGATCTGCCGTGGAATATATGTCTTAAGTTTAAGCGAAGATCACTAATTAATATGTTCGATTAATGGTCCCCTAGTTTAGTTTATTCGATCTGCCGAGGAAGCTATCTTAAGTTGTAGCAAAGATCACTAGTGAATATGTTTGATGAAACTTTTTCGCACTCATACACACCCCATCCACCACTAGGTCTCAAGCGAAGGTCGCTAAATAAATTCAGGATTTATCCTGTCACTCACAGAATACGGACACACGTTGTCCACTGATGGCACACTCGTGTGTGAAATGAGGCGCACCGAATTTAATCAGCCATTGAACCCGGGTGGGCTGCTTGACACAAGTGCCTACACGGATCCAAAGTTCATTATTCGATCTAAAGCCGGAGCAGCATAATAACAACAAAAAAATCAGCTGGGTTTCACTCGTCCATAAAAAACCGAAATATCTTATTCTGGAGATACCTGTTGAAACTCAATTTGTGCAGATTAACATTAAAATCTCAAGATCCGTGTGGCACTCGCATACTCACATATCAAGATACTAGCAATATACATTGTCTCAAGCAAAATAGAACGAACATTGGGACTCTACACGGCACATATATTGCAGATACTGTCATAGCAGACAATAAAAACGATACTAAGTTGAATAGGTTGACAGCGATCCTTAGTCGAACAAACTGAAACCCATATCCTGCATCAAGTTCAACAAAAATATCAATTGGCAAGGTAATAGTAACTTACTGAAAAAAGCAAATTCATGAAATAACTTGCATGGGAGTGAACAATATTACAAAAATTATAAAACTGTCGAGTGTTAATGCAAGTCTTCATAGAATCACAGATATGCAACCCTCCACGTACGCTGTTATACTAGGTAATCAGTGAACGATAGTGCGGTAGAAAATAGTAATTGATGTCCAAACTCAAAGATGGCGCTTGCAATGACACAGAAGAACCATGGAACGAAGTATTGGGGTTGGTGGATGAAACGAATATCTACAATTGGCACACCGGATAATCCTGCTAGAGGAACTTATGGGAGAAGTAAATGAATGAGTGGAACCATTGCTAGGTGGAAAATACTTACATCATCAGATTCTTCCTTCTCTTCAACTTTCTCCTCCTTCTTGGCCTCTTCAGCAGGTGCTGCACCACCACCACCACCAGCAGCCGGAGCTGCCACAGCCATTGCACCGCCGCCTGAAGGCACAGAGGCAAACTTCTCCCTTCCAGCTGCAATCACTTCTGTTATGTCCTTATCTTTAAGTTCAGCAAGCAGGAACTCCAACCTGTCTTCATCAGCTTCAGCCCCAACTGTAAAGAAAATCAAAGCAGTTGCTGAGGCAAATGACACACAGAATCATACAACTACATTACCTCACATAAATTCTCACAACAATAAGCATTTTTCTCTAGCTGTCTTTGACATTATAAACAATCACTACATCACCAAAAAAGAGTTGTGACCATACTTGGAATTAGCATAAGTGCTTTAAATTTTGTAAAATTTAGAAAATGAAATGGCCCTTTATGTTACACCCAGCAAAACATTGGAGCGCAGCGGATAAGCCAAACCATAAGATATACTGCAAATTAGGCCTAGTCAGAAGAAGCTGAACTAACAGCACTTATAACCAACATAGCAGAAATACCTGATTCCAGGATGTTTTTAACGTCATCAGCAGTTGGTGAAGTGTTCCCACCCAGAACAGCAAGCAGGTAGGCAGCGATCACCTTCATTGTGAAAACTGGGAAACGCCTAAATCAAACATTTTTACAGATAAATCACAGCATCAACTCAGTGTATGCTAAACATGGAGGGAAAATATATGCATAAAGCGGGAAAGAAAGTGACTGTAACATATGAAAGCACCAATAGAAATAGAATTTTTTAAAATAATTGTTTTTTAAAAAATAATACCTCAAAAAGAAAAGTTACAAAAAAATACCTCCGTTAGCAACATAAGCCTCAGCTTGTCGACCAAATGAATCGATGACAACAATTTGTGGTTCAATTCATTCGGCAGCAAAAACAAACATCTGCCGTCAAATAAAACGGTAATAGAAGATAAATCGCCATTTCATTTGGCGACATAGATATACTTTTGTGAAAATAAATCGGGGTATTATTTTAAAAAAACTAATAGAAATAACTAATAGGCCATCCTTTCTCTCAAGAATTTGAGCAAGATAAATAAATCAAGGGACTCAATTGGATGCAATTATGCAACAAATCCATTCAATTAGGCATGTAAAGGCAGCCAGTAGGCATGTCTTACTTCCCCGGGCATCTAATTTCGAGACCTCTAAGGCCCAGGTTTCTTCATTAGAGAAACTAAGATTAAATTTGCGAGCTCGCATGCCATTTCACATGCATTCTATTGTCGCCCTTGGAACTACGCTGGAATAAATCGAGCTTAGAAATGGGAAAATCGGACTTGTTATGGAATGCCTACGGACGCCAACATGCTAAAGATCTACCCTAGAAACGTTAAGCAACCTATAGGGTACAAATCTACCAGAAATAATCAAGAACGCTAATTTTCTTGGCATCCTAGAAACAATTCCCCCTACCAAAGAGATGTAAATAATTGCAGAACTACAAAGATTTTCAACTCGTTAGAAGACCGTTGCACTAGGACCCTTGTCTAATCAATATAAGACTGCAAATCGACAAGGAGCAAGAGGCGGAAGGTTGGGATCGGAGCAAGCGTACCACGAAGCTGAACAGGAGAAGCGGATGATGCGAGGCCCGCAGCGGCGGAGAGGGGTCGTGCGTGCCTAGGGTTTTAGACGGATTGAGCCGAAACGTTTCGCTTGTCTATATAGCCAATCGGAACGGCCAGGATGGAAGTCCTCCAAAGGAAGCCAAATCCAGATCGTTCGATTCCGATCGACGCTACAGGATAAGTGGAGAACGTCCTCCGAAGCCCGAACGGAGGCCCACAGGATACAAACTCACCGCATACGGGAGAGAAGCACAGAGCCCAGAGCCGACAAAAGCCCACTGGGCGTCAATTCCTGCCACCTTTTGTGTGATGTACGCCTCCGACATGTATGATGCACACGGTACGGTACACAGAGGCACATCCGCCTTCATGTTCTTCTTATGTCTGCGTGATAAAACTTCTTGGAATTTAATCACAGACACACCACACTAGTTCCACGTAGTAACGTAGGAGTAGAAATTTTGTTGGGGTACGTAGTATTAGAATTACAGGATAACCTACCTAGATTTTCGTTTGAACGCCTAATAGCAAAATGTGCATGCCACACTGTATTGCAGCCAAGCTCTAATGGACAGTGCATGGGCAGTTGTGGACAATGAATCAGAGGCTTCTGTTTTGCGAGTCCCCTCGGCTGAGATAATTGACTGATGACACTATCATATCACATCGGGTCCACTGACATGAAAACAACGAACGCTGTGACCAAGTGATTGCCGCTTGGAAATTCACCACCCGTGCTGTGCTATACGCCTATGCAGTGGACAGTCGATATCAGAACAGCGTCAATGCAATTAAACTGTGCTACAACCTACATACAAGTCATGAAGACAATTGATATGAAAGCGAACAATGAAACAAGCAGCATTGTACGGCGCTACAAAAACCATAGTACGCTAGTAGCAATCGAGTAATCTCGACGACGTAGATATCCTCTGTTTACCCATCGCCATCGGACGCCTCAGATAGTCAGGCATCTCCGGTGCGGCGTCCACGGCTGCCGGCTAGGGAGTAGGGACTTGGCTTGTAAGTAGACCCAGGCGAGGGATTGCGAACATAGAGGAAGCTAGGCCCAGAAAGTGGTGGACCCATCTTCGGCCTCGAAACATTTACAGGTTGAGAGTAATGAGCCTATATATGGCTGACAGCCTGCTTCACACTTACATGAGACCTCTTCTTTTCTTTCGAAAGTTACAAATAACTCATGTTGGTATTGTTAGATCTTAGGGTTGAACTAATATATAAATATTAGCTAGTCTAAACCATGATCACAAAATAAATAATGCGGAAGTTAAGTCATTAGTCACTAACCCGGTGATGGAGAAGCCATTAGAGATTCGGTCGAGGTTCTTGTGCGTTGGTAGATAAAGGCCGACGTAGATGCGTAGCGAAGGGGCACCGAAATCTTCTCGGTGGCGGAAGCAGTCTTCAGCAGCCTGGCGCTAGCTCGGTAGATCGGGTAGGTGTCCGAAAGAAGCAAACTCGGGATCAAATCTTAGCATCACGAGTGCCGTCCTCTTCCTTTTCAATCTAGCGTCGGCTGACGGGACCACAACCAACTGGTTGTTGCGCTCCCGACCAGAGCGTGGGGTCTAGCCCCAAAACTCGGTTCTATTAGTTAGCCGAGATCACAATCAACATTCTCCCACTTGATCATAAGCCTAATATCATAAGTCCATACTTAATAGAACAACACACTAAGATAAAGTATTACAACGATTAATTTAAGCACCGCTACAACCCTATCTATACCCCTTTATAATGCACCTAAGTAATTTTTCCTACGTCCACCCCAAATAATGCACCTCATTAGAGATGGCCTAATGTTCGTGCACCCAGCAAAACGTCCCCAGAAATTTGCATTCATCAAAATGAACGTCTCAGATCTTTCCTCGGTTTTACTCATCCACATCCGATGGCCATTATTTAGTGTGTCTAATCATCCCTGTGGCCCACAACAGACCTCCCCCACCTACATATTTGGAAGGAGAGCGAATCAAACAAAGAAACAAATAAGGAGGATCCGCATGCAAGGAAATCAGACTTGAATTTTTTACTGGCCAAAATTGCACGTACTACATATTTGGAAGGAGGGTGAATCAAACAAGGAAATAAATAGGGAGGATCCACAAGAAAGGAAACAAGACTTGAATTTTTTATTGTCCTAGCATTGTGATCGTATTTTTTTTCCGAATATGACCCTTCTCGAAACTTTTTTACGGATCTAGCCCCACAGAGCCTAATTTCAGCGCACGGAGAGCGTTGAATTTTTGTTTTATTTTTATCTAAGGAACCAACGGTCTGTGAGTGTTTGCTTAATTTTATCAATTTTTTCTCGCGGAACGGTACGTGAGCAAGCACTGCTTTAATTTTATCTTTTTCCTTACGGATCCAATGATGTGCGAGCGAGCTTATTTTTCTATATTTTTCAAATCATCCCTATAGCCCACAATGACCTTCCTCACCTTCAAAGATCAACAAGGAAAAGGAAACAAACGTCTTGGAATCAAGGAAAAGGAAACAAACGTCCTGGAAAAGGAAATGACCATACGTTACGTGCTGGGAAAAGGAAACCGGGAGATGGGGCAGCGAGGCCGCGAGAACGCAGGTCTGCAATAGCTCCAAGGTCGCCATCGGTGGCTTTGCCGACGCGGCGAGGTTGTTGGTCAGCGATCTCGTGGCCGCCGTGCCTCGGTAAATTTATAATTTATTTTTTTTTGAAAATAATTTTATTAAGTACAAAATAATCAAAAGTTTTTTTGAGAATTTTTCTAGAATTTTTTAACTTAATGTGCTATTTTTTCAAAAATCCTTCTATATTTAAAAAAAATGAAGGCAACTCACTGTGTAACTTCTTCTAGTGCAGCCTGCACTGGAGAAGCTTCTTCTCTTCCCTCCCTCCATTAAAGCAAGAAAGAAGCTCCAAAGCTCCATCAATCCCGCACCAAATATCCTCTTTCCATCTATGGTGTTAATTCCCCAAATTTCATGCTCTATTGCCAAAAATTTCCTCTCAATCTGATTTGATCCCAAATTATGGTTTCCATAAATATGCTTATTTAGGGTCTATAAAAGCCGGCGAGCTCTCCTCTACCCCATCGCATTGCGTAAATCCCCAAGTGCTACCTCTTGTAAAGATCACCGGATTTTGGAGGTAACCTAAGCTATCACCGTCATCTTTCTCGGCGAAATTCACCGCAACCGTGACTCCTCCCCCGCAGGCGCCGGTGCCGGCGATCTCGCCGCACCAGTGCCGACCCACTACGACCGGCCGGCCACCCCTGGCCTTCCCTCCCCCTTGCGCTGGCCAAGCCTAGAGAGCACGATGTGCTCTCTGTGGAAGCTGCAAAAAAAATAATCTAAAATCAGAAAAAAAAAATTCTTTCTCTTTCTTGATTTAAAATCTTTTGGGAACCCGTTTTCGCCCATTCGACCTCCATTTAGTTCCGTTTTTCTTTCTAAATTCATTTAAAATTCTAAATTTCTCTTTTATTATTAAGTGTTGTATTTATACTTATCTTCTCATTTAATTGATAAGTGGGTGTACTGCCGTCATAGCGTTAGCACAGGCACTATACTAGTTATCTATAGTGCATCATTCTATCTCGATAGGATAATTACTTATTCTTAACGGGAG
Source organism: Otatea glauca (assembly GCA_036346275.1). Classification (NCBI taxonomy): domain Eukaryota; kingdom Viridiplantae; phylum Streptophyta; class Magnoliopsida; order Poales; family Poaceae; genus Otatea; species Otatea glauca. The sequence goes on along the minus strand of CM070720.1, from coordinate 43,084,069 downwards.
TTGGTTTTATACTTATGGTCCTCATTTACAGAATCAGATGCTTTTCAATAAACCCATGCCGGCAACATGCTCTCGAAAGAGACTGGGTGGTAAGCCTTTAGTAAGTGGATCCGCAAGCATAGACTTAGTACTTATATGCTTGACATCGATTGTCTAATCCTGGATTCTATCTTTCACAACATGATACTTAATGTTAATATGTTTGGCAGCACCACTTGACTTATTGTTATTCGAATAGAAAACTGTGGCCAAATTATCGCAGTAAATAGATAGTGGTTTATATATGTTGTCTATCATTCTTAATCCCGGGATAAAGTTCTTAAGCCATACAGCCTGCCCAGTAGCCTCATAACATGCCACAAACTCAACCTGCATCGTTGATGATGCAGTAAGTGATTGTTTGGAGCTTTTCCACAAAATGGCTCCTCCAGCAAGTGTGAAGATATAACCTGATGTGGATTTTTTAGTATCAACACAATCTGCAAAGTCAGCGTCTGAATAACCCACAACCTCAAGAGTATCAGACTTCTTATATGTGAGCATGTAATGCTTAGTGCCTTGCATATAGCGCAAAGCTTTCTTAGCGGCTTTCCAGTGGTCTAGCCCTGGATTTGATTGATATCTGCCAAGCATCCCAGTTACGAATACTAAATCAGGGCGAGTACAAACTTGAGCATACATAATACTTCCGGCAGCTGAAGTGTAAGGAATCCCCTTTATCTGATCAGCTCAGTGGCGTGAGAGGCAGTTAGGCGCTCAACCGACCCGGGTTTGAGTCTCGAACCTGACGTTTCTCGCAGAGACGATGTAACACCCTAAAAATTCTTAATTTTTGCATATTTAATTATTTCGCTTTTTCCTCTAAATTTTATAGCTTTAAAAAAAATGTAAAAAAAAACTAAAAGTAAATTTAAAATAGATTTTTTTTCTTTGAAACTGTATTTTCCATTTTCTGAAAGACTGTTTGCATTTCTGCAATTATTTAATTCAAAAATAGAAATTAATTCCTAATCCTTCCTCTTGGCCCATGAAGCCACTCAACTTCCTTCTCCACTGGCTGCTCCTTGGCCAAGCCAGGTCGCCCACCTCTTCTTCTTCCCATGTGCACGAACCAGACACAGCCAAGAGCAGCCATGGATGAGTTTTGAGCTCAAAAGACGTCTGCTTTCTCTTCGCTTAAATACGCACTCAAAGCCAATGAAGGCCCTCATCTCCACTACCTCATTACCCATCCGTTTCAACCATTTCCTGCACAATAATGCCGCATTTTGTGCCGCCGGCCGTCGCACTACTCGCGCCCGTTGATGTCGATCTGATGCTCCTTACATGCTATAAAGTGGAGCACCGAGTTTGCCTCGTGGTTCCGATTCCATTTTGGCCGCTCCCGCCTCTCTCCTTCATCCAAACGCTTGAACGCGCCATAAACCGGAGCTCTGGCTCGACACCAGCCGCCGTGTTCTCTCAGTCTCGCCGCTGCCTCGGACCACCTCGACAAGCGTCGTTCGCGTCATCTTGTGCGCAAGGTCATCCTGCCTATTCTTCCCACATTAATTTTGCATTTCGCTTCCTGTATGCGACTGATTTTGGTCCTTTGCTCTTTGCGGTCGAGCTCCGATTTTCCTCAAACTTCATTTTGTCTGTGCTTCCCGCCGCCGGCGACCTCGGTGACGGCTTCACGACAACGCCGTCGAGCTCATGCTCGCCTCGCCTTACTCTCGGCCGGTTCCTTTGCGTCGACGCCATGGCCGCAGTCAAACAGCCCAGCCACCTCAGCGTTGTGCAGTGTTGGCCAAGCTGGCACGCGCAGCACAAGCCGAATACATTTGCCTGTAGCCAAACCCATGCACCAAATGCATTGCTAGCTATTCCACCAAAGCCTTACCCCACCTGTCATTTTGCACTACCCATGCAAAATCAATTCAGCCGAAGGATCAATGAGCTTACTAACGCCTCCAACACAGGAATTTTTATTATGAAAATGAATCAGAATGCCAAAACAGTGTTTTGTGGACCCTTTTTCCTCCTAAAAAAAATTTTATAAAAAAAAATTTAGATTCCTTATTTATGATGATTTTGTTATTTATTGGATGTTATCTGAATTTATTTGAACTTTTGTGTTTTCTTTCAACGTATAGACTACGAAGATCCGAACGAGTTTGCGACCACCGACTCAGAGCTCCTTCCCTACGAACCAGGCAAGTTGCACATCTTGACCATATTTGCGCCCAATTTTTAAATCATATTTTGTTTTAAATGTAATTGCATGCTTAAGTTGTATTAAAAATAGTTTAGTCCCAATTTAAGATTGATTAGTTATATCCTGTACTGATTGTGACCCGCATTTGAAATTCGATTCCATTATGCCATTGTAACCCTAAGTATATAATCTGGATTTATGATGATAATTACACGTTAGGGATGCTTAGACCGCATGGAATCAAAACTAGAATTTTAAAGTTATGCCAAAATGAAAATCTGTTGAAATAAAATTTTGCTGTGGTGATCTAAGAAGTTGTTTGAAATAAATAAATACAAATGTGGTTTAGATCAAGCGAGAATGGTTGATCGGTGGTCTTTGGGTTTGTTGAAAAGCTCGCCTAGTCGATTAAGGACCGTCAGTGAGCTCTCAATGTAAAGCGCAACCGTGCTTCCACAAGTCCGTATGGGACAGACTTGGCTATCCTTTGCATCATTCCATGTTTATTTATGCCATTCGGTTGAATGTGGGGATGGTTAGTCCGCCACACAGCGAAGGGGCTTCGACTAGGGTGGTTAGCCCTTTCAAAGAGTGAAACCTTAGCGGTGTAGCTACATGGAATGAAACTAATAGAGGTTTTGTCGTGATTTTCTCCGCCAACATACCAAAGGAAGTGTGTATTTGGGCAAAAGGAGAAAATCATGTCTTGTGGGTAAAGTTGTACAACCTCTGCAGAGTGTAAAACTAATCGATTAACCGCGCCCGCGGTCATGGGCATGCTGAGCAAGTCTTTCACGGATTAGATTTTTGATGTTTTCAAAAATGAGTTTGATAAATGGAATTTCAGGTGAGTGGATTTCACCATGGGAAAAAGTTGGTTATCCCCGGGATGGATTCCTGTGTCAAAAATTAGCTAAAAGAAAATCTATATTAAGTAAACATGTGCCTCTTTTAAAAAAATATATGTATTTAATTAATTAAAGTATTACAAAATGTGCTTTGTGCAAAAATTGAACCATAGCCATCCTTTGACAGCCCTTCATTAATCATGCATCCATCAGTAACTTAAGCAGTACTTCTAGTACTCACCTTGCTTTAATTGTTGTTTTTAGAGGAAGAATTCTACAACGATGGTGAGGATCAGGACGTCTAGGTCGCTTCCCCAGTCGATTGCTGGTGGCATTTCAATTGGGCTTTCTCTACTATGTCTTATGCTTCCGCTGTAATCTTTATTTGGCTCACAGCCCCCTTTTATGTGATACCCTGGATATTATAAATAAATGCGAAGGATATGCCATGTTATCATTTTGCTGTGTGTACTAGCTTTTCCTGGACTAGTATAGTTTACACAGAGGATTTCGAAAGTGTTTTTCCGGGGTCTGACAGACGAGTACAAGCGCGGGTGTGCATGCATGTGGAGGGGTGTGTGTGCGCGCGTTTGTAGCTCGTCTGTTATTCTTTCTTCTATAATGAATGATAGTGCTCCTGGTCATTTTTTCTTAAAAAAAAGACAACCTTAACAAGACGGAACAAAAAGCACATGCGTGAGATTGAAAGCATAATGAAGGACCGAGATGGCAATCAGAGGGGGTGAATGATCCCAAATAATTTTTTTTTCACTCAAGACACTCCAATCAAGCCCACAAAAGAGACAATAAAAAACAAATCAGAGGAAGTTAACTGCTCTGTATGACCGATGCTACCTAAGGAGAACCGGTAGCACCAGATGCCGGTATGACCGTACCAGGGGCGGTATGACCAGGCTCAAGAACAGCAGAAAAATCAGCACGAACTCCAAAAGCAAAAATGATCAAACTTTTGATCGGTTGATCCAAAACTCATAAAACTTGGCATGCACCTTCGTATGGAGGTCAAGAACTTATTCCAACCTTCAATTTAAGGGATTAACGTCAAAGTTCCAACCTTTTTTGGATCTAAGGAAAAATGCACTAAGTTTGAGTAAAAACCAAAAAACTTGATCTTGAACTTGCTCATGGGGTTTAGATGATCAAGATGATCTTGGATAGCCTCCCACACGTCAAAGCAAGTAAGAACACAAGTCAAGAATACCAAAAATCCGATCTTCCAAGAACGATCCTCTAAAAAGCAAAAATCGGTTTCTTACAAGAAAAAACACAAGATTTGTCTAGATGATTGGTGTATGGTCTAAAGAAGACTCATCCATCAATCATACATCCTCGGTACAAGATCCACAAGCATTTAGAAGGAGGGGAGACAAATCCAAATGTGCGAAAAGTAAATTATAAGAATGTAAATTGCGGAACTTAAATGCTGAATTTAAGATATAAAGTAAATACGTAAAGTAAATTCAAACATAGAAAAAAATGATTTGCATTTCTGGAAGGGAGGTTTATAAAACCTCACAATAAAGTAGGCAAAGTTCAAAAGAGAACAAAACCTCTAAAACCTTTAAGAGGGGAGAGCTACCCCTTCCCCTCTATTTATACACTCTTGAGTCACTCATACATGGGCTAACCCGAAATCCTCTAACGTAACGGGTTTTTGCACATTTTTTCAAAGCATACTAACTAAACCCGCTACTCTACCACCTAGACCGCGATCTGACGGTCCTCCTTGATCTGAGAAGCTCCAAATTAGCATATCATCCATTCTTTGTCTTCTCGGCTCGTAGCGACTCCGTCTTCGACCATCTTCCGGCGAACCTCGATCGTCTATACCTCTGGCACACCTCGCCTAATCCCGATCATCCTCCGCCTCACCATGATGAAGCACCGACATCCTGCAACCATCAAGGACAAGAAATACCTAACATAGCAATATTAAAAAATATATGCAATTAAACTTCTAAAATCATAATTTTTAGATCATTCACGCTCATAAGGGCCAGTGCTACCGCCTACCCTACATCCAAAAACCCAAAACACTGCTCTCTGAAATTTTCACACCGGTCTAAGGTTGGTGCTACCGCTCCCACATGGCCGGTCGTACTGCACGCTCTAAAAACCTCAGCGAATGCACTCTATGAAAAATTCACACCGCCTCTAAGGCCGGTAGTACCGATACCCTGGTGCTACCGCTCCCACATGGTCGGTCGTACCGCAAATTCCAGACAGAGCTCAAATTATTTCAAATTTAGAATAACGCTCAAAACAAACTCAAACTTAAGCACTTCATTTTTATACACAGTCAATAACTTATCACTATCAAAGATAGATCTTCGCATAGTCTTTCACATAACTATGATCGCATAACGGGGCAAATGTTCTCCCCAGGGTACAGTCCAGAACGCACGTTGCCTAAATCCTAATTAAACCCGGCGTGCAAGCCAAGAGAGAGAGAGTTGCCACTCAACCCACATCATTTCGACGTAACCATGTGCCGCCGTAGTGCCCAACCCAACCTCCCGCTCCATTCCATTCCTCGCCACCCCAATAGGCAAAATGGCAAATCCTCCGTCGTCGTATAATACTCCTACTAGTCGCTAGATTTCCCTCGTCCCCACTCATCCGTTCCTTGGGAAAGGCCTCGGCTCGGTTGATCGGTTCCTCGTCAACGTGATCTGATCCCGCGGAACGAACGAACAGCCAAGCGAGAGCGGTAACGCTCGCACCGCGTCGCGTCGTTTTGCTTCCTCCGCGCGCGGCGCGGGCCGGGGGCGCTGCGATTGGCCGCTTTTCGCCGCGTGCGTGCGTCCTCCGTCTGGGTCTAGGCGGCCATTAGCGCACATGGGCTATGGTTGTGTGGGTGTGTCATGTGTGCATGCAGTGCACACCGAAGCGGGCGACGGACGGGGCCAACCCACCGCTCGCGGTAGGTGGCTGGACGGCCGGTCACTCCTCCCTACCGACTTGCCGGTTCTGATTTGTGGAATGGGTGCGAGTGATGGGACTCGCCTGAGCGCGCTGTTCATTTCGCGGTGCCATCGTGTCGGAGAAAGCTGCGCTTGTTCGTCTCTCACGTGGCACCGGCACTCTGAAAAGGATTATTTCTGGCATGTGGCAAATCCATGGAGTTGGGAAGTGATGACTTTTCTAATCTTTTATCTCATTTGTTTCTCAAATCTAGTCTCTTTCTAATTAGAATTGTAAATCTAGTCATATCTAACATACTTCCGCGCTCCCCGGCCGCAGCAGGTCAGCTCCCCCGCCTCTCGTGCCGCCAGCCATGTGCCGCGCTGGTCCGCTCCTATGCTCTCGGGGAGCGATAGGTCGGCTTCCGCGGTAGGGGAGCATGGGAGCATGGTGAAAGGGTTAGATTTGTAATTCCGCTCGGAAGGAGATTAGATTTGAAAAAAAAAAGAGTTAGGGGCCAGAAAAGTCATCACTTTTCGAGCTAAGGTTCAAAAGCTGAGCATTGATTTTTTAGACATTACAAGCATCCATGTGTTCGAATGCATCGGACAAGCCTACTAGTTGCTAGCAACTCACTTCTCAACTGCAACTAGCACATATATATCCTTAAACCTTATCATTCCGTTGCCGCGGAAGAGCATCTCGCCACAAACCATTCCTTAACCCTTCTTGCGCTCTCTCTCTCTCTCCACGAGCTCTGATTTCAGCCGAGCCACTTCCACCACCGACAAACTGCTCCACTCCTGCCTCAACCCTAGCATCCCAAGCTTCGCTGCTGGCTGCCGTGTCAGTTGCGCTCAATGAGGCCATCCACCGCAATGGGAGCTTGTGCAAAGGCCCTCTTGCGAGAAGCGACTGGAGCTTGCCAGATCCGACGAGACCTAGGGTTCGAGGAGGTTGGGAAGTCAAGATGAGTGATTCGGCTGGTGATGAGGCGGCGTTGTGGGGCAGAGACGAGGCACTGGGTCACCTACATCCCAACGAAGCGGTGGTGGCAGTGGGTGGAGTGGCGACGAGGTGGTGGTGTGGGCCGTCCATCTCCTTTCTCCTCTCATGAACTCAGATCTAGTATGGTTGTGTGTATGTATTTCTCAAACATGCCACAACCTCCTTCTTTGACGAGCACGGCTACTCGCCTCTGTCCACACACAACCTCTTCCATCTCATCCTGGTAAGCTTTGCATGCATTTTCTCAAAATGTAGCAATATTTTTTCTCCATTGTTGCAGAAAGTGATTTGGCTTGCTGCAACATGTCTTGCTGAATTTTGTAGCAAACATGATTTTATTGCTAAAGGTTGTTGAATTTGTTGTTCCGGAGTAAATTTTTGTTGCAATATGTTATTGGTTTTGTTGTGCTAATTTGTTGACATAGATTTGTTTCGACTGAATCAGTTTTTATTACACATATAGCTTCTCATTGTTGTGATCGCCAAAATTTGTTGCACTAGTCGCCACAAAATTTACAAGTTCTCTAATTTTTTTGAGGATATTATACTTCTTTTTTGCATTTTTTCCATATGTTGATTACAATTGTTGCACGTATTGTTTAGTGATCTTGCGTCGACGCGTACGGTGTGAAGCTTCTCATCATACGTTTGATGCCTAGTCGTTCCCTTTTTTTTATCATGTTGAAATTTTCTTGAGTAAATTTTATGTAACCACACTTCCTTAAGTAAAATAATCATAAAACTACATTTGTAAAAAGCAACAATTTTATAGAACCATACTAATCTTTACCTAACATTTCACAAAACAACATTTTTAAGTACTCAACAGGCTGGAGTCACTTGTCGGTCTTATAAGCATATCCCATTTCTGTTTGATAATATGAATAGGCTTGTGAGGCTGACAAGTGGGCCTGGCTCTTTGGATATGACAGTAATGCTTGAAAGTGTGATTTTGTGAAATGTTATATAAAGAGAAGCGTGGTTCTTTTGCTTAAAAGTGTGGTTTTGTGGTAGTTTTACTAAAGATGGTGTGTTTTTGTTAAATTTACTCAAATTTCTTTGGGTGGTGTGGATGAAAGCTAGAATGAGTGTGAAAGAACTTCAAATGTTGACGACTCTGCTAGGACCGCAAAAACTGTTTCAAATTACTGAAACAATTGAATTGTTTTCTAGAGATACATTCTAAGCAAAGCCTTAAGTGACTTTTAGGAGACAATTACCACACATTTTTTTGGTAAGTGAAGCATCTCCTCAACAAAAATAGGTGAACATCATCAATCTGAATTTTGATCTGCACAAGATTATCCAATAGAGTCAATCAAGGTTATGATTTGAAAAGAGTTCAAACAAGGGTTTAAAGTGAGATCTCGTAGGATTTATGATGACACCTCATCACATTTAGTAGACCCATAAGGCCATAATAGACCCTTTTCAACCCCATGACATATGAAGAAGAAATCAATCATATCTTTGCATGACCACGTGTCATGATTTAAAAAGGGTCCAAACGGGTATAGAGGTGAGAATGTCTCGTACGATTTTTTCTAGAGCGAACCGTAGCGGTAGTTTGTTTTTTCTAACCGCATATTTTATACGATTTTCTCTCTTTTATCTTTGGAATTCAACATTTCAAATCTAAAGCCCTCCTCAATCATGGCAAGTAGGAAAAATAATGCAGCGATTAAAAAATATCTCTTTAGTTTTATTACCAGCCAACACTGGTCAAATGGAACTAGTATTTTATCACTGGTGCATGAGTGCGAGCAACTCCGGCCCACTAGCCACTAGCTATAAAAGATTTTTACAGGCAATAGCATAACACATGCTTAAATTTTCTAGGCCAGTGCAGAACACTGACACTTTCTGTATCACCCATTTTTCAGAGCATGCCTGCACTAGTTAAACTCCAAAGCAGTTGATATGCTCACTATCGATCTCTCATTTCAGTTATCCATTTTGCCAACTGATAAGTGGCCCGGAGCACATAGGGCTGAAGTGTCAGCCAGGCATTTTGTAGTAGTGCCAAATAGCGCTGTAGTGTCAGCCTGGCATTTTGTAGTAGTGCGAATCTTGTAGAGAGCATGCACTGTGTGTTTAGCTATTAATGACCTTTTGACCTTTTGTATTTGCTTATGTGAGTCGTGAGATGGCATCTCGCACTCTCACACACCTGTAGCTTTGTCCATTATAGCATCATTCAGCACATACAATGTTGCAGTCATGGTCGTTAAATAAATAAAAAAATCCCCTTCTCAAGGAAATAAAAGAAAACTCTCGCAGATCTTTGAAAGATTCTGTCTTTCTGAAAGCTAATTAGAGAGAGATTTTTTTATACTGAGCTCATCATTCAGATGAACCGCGCTGTCGACCAACCGGCTACTCGACGGAGATTGCTGCTCTGCTTTGAAAGAAGCGTCAAATGGATATCCTCCACATCGTTCGATCGAGCGTATGTTCGATTGCTTTCTCTGAGCTTGATTAGTTCCTCCAGCCTTCAAGACAGGTACATGAAAAATTCTGAACCAAAAACAGTATCTGCATGCCGCTGGTATGAAATGCACCGTAATTTGAAAAAAAATCGTGCAATCAATTAACACTTACATACATGCAGAGGAGGGCCACCTTTTGCTAGGTGTTCATCAAAACTCCCTTTCTTTTGCACGTAGCAACACTACACACTATACACGAATGAGAAATCAGGACTTGTGTGATTTCTGATAATAAGACGAGCGCAAGGAAGGACAGAGGTTACAATCACACGAGACGTGCTGGCGACGCAACGCGCAATTCCGAACGCATGTACCACCCGCATAATGGTTTTCGGATCAAATATCTCTCGAAAGGCGCCCACTTACACCCAGTTTTTGAGCATGAGTTCAGTGGGCAACCGAGCTTGGAAGTAGGAACCAACCGATGCCTCGCAATAGGACAGATGTATATGAATGTGGTACCAAACACATGATGATTCCTTCTCTCTTCGTTGCTTCCCCTACTAAAGAAAACGTGCCCCCCACCTCACCTATACGAAAACGAAACTGCGGGGGATAAACGACTTCATAAACAATTGCAGCACATGGCCATCTCATGGCAGCTATTAGTTGGCAAGGGTTCGGAAGAATGCTCTCGTACAAGGTACTTGAAAGGTAGGATCCAACAGTGGCAGTCCCACGAGGCCCCGAGCACATGTGCATTGTTCCCCTCCGAGTCATGCTCATTTTAGTTGATGATGAAACGAAGCGTCCTATTTTCACAGAAATATTGCACTCTCCTATACTGAAAAGAGCCGTCATTTGATACACTCCGCTGTTCTACACTGCTTAAAAAGCATGCTCATCGGTCGTCCCATACAATGGTTAGATTTCAGCGGGATCTAGAGCTGACTTCCTTTACATGGATTATCATCTGTTTGATCACTAATTTCTCGTGCTCCTATCAAAGCAGGTGCTACTAGCATCCTATTCTCTATTCTCCTGTATGTTGACGGAACGTTCTGTATGGCAATATCGTATTCTCCCTGTATTGAAGAGAGTTATCATCTTACACACACCTCTGTTTATATGCTGACACGCACGGGAAGCGCCCTGCTTAATGAGCATGCTCTTCGCTCGTCCCAACTGTATACTAGTCACTAGTCTGATTTTGATGGTATCGAACAAGTCACATTTTTCTAATTCAATGGCCGACCACCTTGCAATAATTGATGTCGTCCATATAAAAAAGGTCACGCGGAAGAACATTTAGGTGTGCATTCTGTAACTTAGAATCTGCATTTTTCTTTTGAAGAATGGCATCGGAGGTACGAATTCTGCTTTGAAGTTGGAAAGAATTACACCATACATTCACACACACATGCTGACATGCACAAGCTTTAGTGGCGGCTGCTCGCTTTATCCAAGCAGAAAAGAAAGGTCGTTTAGCCTAATCCGCTCAATTATGATCTAAGAACACAGCGCACTCACCAAACTGAGTGCTGGTCTTGATCGAGTAACTCATAGATTACAGCAACTTTGCATGTGCATGATCTAATGATCGGTTTCAGAGCAAAAAGAAAACGAATAGATCGCGCGTGGTGACGCGACATTTGATTAACTTATCTTTGGCGGGCAGTGCCCGCTCACACGCGCTCGCCGGCGCACTCTGACCGGCACGCCCCCGGCGAACGTGGCGGTGAGCCCGGGGGCGAACTTGGGCCGGTGCGAACTCCGGCCCACCGCCTCGATGTCGAAGCTCTGGACGACGGCAGCGATGACGGCCTTCATCTCCATGAGGGCGAGATCCTTGCCGATGCAGACACGCACGCCGCCTTGGAAGACCGGGTAGCGGTACGGGCTCTCCGGCACGAACCGGCCGTTGCGGAGCCACCGCTCCGGCCGGAACTCGGCGCAGTCGGGGCCCCAGACGGAATCCATCCGGCCCATGGCGTACGCGTGGTAGGTCACCCGGGTGCCCTTTGCGACGAACGTGCCGTCTGGGAGTGTGTCCTCGCCGGCGGCGAACTTGGAATCGAATTGCACCGGTGGGAACAGCCGCATGCACTCGTACAGAGCCGCGTGCACGTAGTGCATGTCCTTGAGCTTGTCGGAAGTGACGGCCGTGGGGTGGTCTTCTCTGCCTCCGGTGATCCGAAAGACTTCGTCCCGGATTGCGGCAGCGACCTGGGGGTAGTCAGAGAGGAGCAAAAAAAAGGCGGTGAGAGCCGAGGCGACAGTGTCGCGTCCTGCTAGCATGAAGCTCACGACGATGTCACGGAGGTACTTGTCGTCGTTGATGGAACCCATGAAGCGAGACAAGAGGTCGTCGCCCGAGGTGGCGGCGCCGAGCTTGCGGCGTTGCCGGATGACCTCGGCGGCAAGAGCGTCGACGAGGCGGATCGCATCGCGGAGCTCCCGCTCCTCCCCGACGTTCAGTAACCGCTTCAGCTTCCAGAACACATGCATGGGCGCTGTGGCACGCCGTGCCGAGAGCATCGACGCTGTGTCGAACGCGTCTGCGAACGCCGACATCGGCAGCGACAGCTCGAGGCAGCCGGGGTCGAGGCCGAACGAGATCTTGCATATGCAGTCGAAAGCGAAACGTCGGAACACGTCCTGCAGGTCGAGCAGCCTCTCACTGACGTCGCTTGAAGCAGAGTGGAGCAGAGGAATGAGGCGGCACCGCAGCTCGGAGGCCACGACGTTCGCCGCGAAGGCGCGAAGCGCGGGGGAGGCAAGCTCAGCCGCGGCGAGCTTGCGCTGGAAGAGCCAGGAGTCGCCGTCGACGTTGAATATGCCGCGTCCGAGGAAGTCGGCGAGGATGGCGGAGAAGGGGGCGCCCTTGGGGTAGTTGTCGAAGCGGCCGCGCAGCATGTGGTCGACGGTGGCGGGGTTGGCGGTGAGCACGTTGCCGAGCACGTGCACGTGCACGGTCCGCCCCGGCGCGCGGCGCAGCAGGTGCGCGTACCAGTCGCAGAGGTTGTCGAACTCGCCTGCCCACGACGCCGTCACGTACGACTCGCACACAGCGCACGCGCACCACCACGGCGGCCGCAGCCGCAGCGAGGCCAGGAGGACAGCGAGGACCACCGTGCACGCGGCCGAGGCGAAGAAGACGGCGGCCACCTGCGGCTGCAGGGAACTCGCCAGGGCGTGAACGGCAACGTGTAACGTGGTTGCATCCGCGCCCATGACGAAGAATAGTGGGTTTTTCTCTAGCTCTTTTTGGCGCGCGTGCGCCTGAGGTGTGCTTTACGTGTGCGTCTGAGTGTGTGCCTGCGCGTTTGGGTTATGGCATTCTCAGTGCACACCGTTTTATACTGGATATCAAACTTTTAGCTATTAAAAATTTGTACGAAGAGGTGCAACCGACGGTACGTGACTGTGTGCCCTTGGTTTTGACCTCTTGCTTGCTTTTAAGCTTGGCTTTATGCACATCTCCTCTTTATTTTCCTTTCTTTAGTCCTTTTAGTTGTTCTAGTTCTTCTTTTGCTTATTGGCATTCTTTTCAAATGAATTTGTTGTTTTGCCCTAGGGGTGATTAGGGTTTGGGCCGCGCCGGCACATGCTTAGGGTATGCTTATGTATTAAGACTAATTACCACGTCCGATTTGTAGAGTTAGGAAAGCTTTATAATTTATTTGAAGTTGCAAGAGTAGGGAGAATTAGAGATGTACATTTAAGGAGTGAATAAATTATCTTTTGGTTTGAATTTTTTGGTGGACCATAAAAAAACATATGTTGCATAAACTTACTTCCCCATATGCATGGCCATACAGGAGAGCCAATTTGGCACTTCATTGAAATAAGCATATGTTTGCCCATATGGCGGGGAGTTTGCATGCTTGACTATGCATGCTTTTTTAGAGGACAGTAAAAAAGGAACTATTGCTCCTATAAATATATGAAAGCAATTTACGAATCACAATATATTTTTATTATTATTTGGGTTATCTGTGAATTTTCAATATCCTTATACAATATGTTTCATTTGAGTTCTTACACTCAATCCTTTCTTTGATTTACTCACAATGCTATGCCGTTAGTCGACTAGCTAGTAACTCAACAAAAAAGGTAGAACATGAAAAAGTTTAAGATGTTCTTGTCAAAAAAAGATTTTAAAACATCACAGGGAAAGAAATTCTACTTTGATTACAATGTCGAAGTAATTTACACCTCTTGTTTGGTCTGTAATGCTAACCATATCATGTTAACAAGTTACAAGAACCTACGAGGATAACTAATTATAAATTTACAATATATCTTCCTTTAAGTTTGTTAGACATGTGTAGAGAGAGTAAGGGTCATAGATTTCATAAAAGTAATGATGGATGTGAATTATGAATCACAATTACTTATCTTTTAGTTTCCAATCTTATTATTAAATTAATTGATTAGTGCCCTTTTCTGCTTAGCTAGTTGCAACACCAAAAGCAATGATCAGCAATGTCATAGGCCTACTTTCGCTGCATCTATCTAAAGTCATGCTATAAGTTGAAAAGGTTTCTCTTGGGAATCAGGGTGACCATAATACCCGCTGTGATGATGATGATGACATGTTACACCAACTATCCTAAGTTTATTAGCTTTTTCTGCTACTTAGTGTTTAACTTAACTTTCGAGTGACTAAGCCGCTCACGTTAAAGCCAAAACCATTGTGATTTTGGACAACCATGCCGCTTACAACAAATCACCACTAATAATATTAAATATTACAAAGTATGCACATTACTGGGAAACACACTTACACAAGAGAATGATAACTCGACTCTTTATTCACTACTAAACAACTTGATACAACTAAGATACTAACAAATCTTCTGTGGCTACCTGCCTTATCTTCTTATGCCACTATGTAAGACATGATATGCTAATGACTCATGGTAGCTCATATGGTGGCTCATGCGGTAGAAGGAACCCCTATTTTTAGTTGTACATAATTGTTGGATTGGTGCCAAGTGGCAACCATCCAAGCATACACACTACAAACATATCTATCTCTAGAATTCTCTCATCAAATATCTAAGCCCTAGATAATTCTATACTTGATCACGAAGCATGGCTCAATTATTTTGTTCTAGATCATTCCTACGAACTATCTGGCTTATGCATTATGTTTGAACATTCTAGAACACTTATGAAGTGTGCATTGCTATATTCAACACTCCCTTCAATTCACACTTCTTCATGTGTTGATGTTGGCATTGGATCTTATGCGCTTTGCCATTCTGGCTTTTCTTAGGCTGGTCGCCCTTCAACAAGTCCTTCCTATTCTTCACAAATTTGCCATGTACACATAGCTCACTTTTCTCCACACTTGCTATGGTGGCCTTGATCTCAAAACTTGGACCTGAGTGTAAGATCATGCGTACCTTGCATGTCATCCTTGATTCCTTGTAAAATTTTCTTCTCCATATACATCGACGTATTCTTGTTGATAGACAATGCTCTATCTGTGACCTCATTATTCTTGTTAGGCTTCTTATCTTGAGAAATATATGCTCTTTCTGCTTCAACATAGTATCTATCTTGTCGTCAGTGAAAGCTTCCCAATCTTCATCACTATCATATCCAAACCTCAGCAGAGAAGCCACCTTTTGCACCTCACTCTTTCTCTCTAGATTCCTTTATATTCACATCACCGATCTATGGATGCTCACACTCTATCATATCTTCAACGAAGTAAACATCTTCAGTTGCAGTTTAGGCATCCACTCTTTTTTACGGATGCATCCCTCCAAGATAACTGCTCTTGCAGTAGACACATTTCCTTCTAAGCCAGGGGCAGAGCCAGCCCAGGCCCAAGCGTCGGGCTAGCCCAGAGGTTATTAGGCCGATTTGTGTTTTTTTATGAATTTTTAAGAGAATTTACATGGGCTTTTCTTGCCAGATGCCCGGGTGGTTTGAGGCCTGGCTCCGCCCCTGTTCTAAGCACTTCCATGGACTCCTACAGTCTCTTGCAAGATGCCTAGCCAATTAAAGTACTCACCTCACTTTCTTCTTTGTTCTTCTCTCCCTTCTTGAGCTCCCTCTGAATAGACGCGCTCCTTTGGGCAACACCTTCCTCCTCTTGTCTATTTCTCCTTCACCTCTCCTCGGCCTCTAAGTGGTCTCTTCTTTTCTCCTTCACCTCTCCTGTCCTTCTTCCTACTAATGAAGAACTCTAAGAACGCTTTCTCATCATCCTCTTCCTTTAAGGTAACTCCACCCATCTCCTTGCACTACTACAGGAATATACATCACAATCGGTTCTTTTTCGTCATCACAATTGGTTCTAGTGGCGACACAGAATCATTAGACAGTGATGAGATGACGTTATCACAGTCGGTTCTAGCCCGATGGTGATGAAGGGGTCATCTCTATCGGTTCTTTGTAGGAACCGATAGAGATAAACCCCTCATCTCTATCGGTTCTTTTTAAGAAGCGATCCCTCATCTCTATCGCTTTTTAGAAGGAACCGATAGAGATGATTGTGTCATCTCTATCGGTTTTTACAAAGAACCGATAGAGATGACCCACTCATCTCTATCGGTTCTTAGGAAAGAACCGATAGAGATGACCGTGCTATTTTCTAATTCACCCTCCTAAATCAGCACATATTTCACACAGTATAGCACATATCACATTAGCTAGAGAAGCTTACCGACAATCTAATCACAGCTCCCCTGAAAAGGACAATCTAACCACAACAGGTTTCATTGGAAATCTAATCACAATAGGTTTCAATTAAGATAGTAAATTCTAATGCTTCAAATAAAAATTTCAGACATCAGTAGGCATATATGAAATACAATTTTATAGACACTCGTAGCACCAAATTTGACTGTACCGATTCAGGTGTAAAAGCTCATTAATAATCGATTTACAACTGGTTTGAAACTAGATAAATGAATTTTAGTTCCACAGTTTTGAAGGTAGTAGTTACACGTAGAGAAATTTTTATTGCAAAAACAACTATCATAAATCAACTTTGTCGGGACTCAAGATAGATCCAAAGAATCACAGGCAACGAAAAGTGGCAAACAGTGGATTTATGCTCTCATTCAGTGTAAAAGAGAGCAGTGGGGAATAAGCTAACCTAGTTCATCCTTATGATGAGCACTATCAACAGTCATTATCTCGTGAACAAGATCCTTCTGATGTGCTGATCCTCTTTTAGACCGAAGTACTGTATTTCAACAAATTTATTGTTAGCATCAAGACATAGTTATACATTAATTGTTTGGATAAAGAGAAAGGGAAGTAAGAAACAAACCTGGAAGACACCTTGGCTGGCTTTAATGTCACCAATGAGGAACTTAATTTCCTTGTGTTTGAACTCGCATGCAGCACCATAATAAGCAGACTTGAAGGTCCTTAAACCAGTATTTGAACATCAAATCAGATATGTCGAAACAGATGTTACTCGACATCAAACCGCCAGATGAAGATTTCTTCAACCATTATTTACTTTCATGCCTTCCACTACCCTCCCTATCAAGATTTCGGTGGGTAGTCCATTAGCAGATGGGTATAATTTGCTGTTGATGGCTCATTATTCCTTCAAGCATGAAACCATTCCAATCAGCAATGGTTATCAAAAATCTACAGATTCGATGCCAAAGCTGAAGAAAATAAAAATTACAATGCACCGATACCAAGTTATAGAACACAAATCAGCTAGACACCTAGACGTAAGTGATTTGAAGTTTCGTGTTGAAACCTAAGTGGCTAAGTTCTTCACTATACTTTAGGTCACGGAAAACACGAATTTAAATAAATAACTATCTATCCAATAACTTCCAAAAATTATTTCCGGCTATAGCTTTCTACAGATAGAACATTTAAAACATCAACATATTTGTGTGTGTGAGTGTGTGTGTGGTTTGGCATTTGGATCAGGGAAGGGGTAGTGATCATTGAGGAAGCTTATTTGGTTGTCAACAGACTGAACAAGCATCTATCATTTTGCTTTTGCTTGCACTAATCATCTAAACCACTATCAGGAAACAAGAACTTTACAACAATTTTCAAAGATGCATTTCTATGCCTTTCATTTTTCTTCCAATTGAGCTAGTGCTTCTGAAAGCACCAAGATCAAAAGGGATCTAACTACCTACCACACGCAAGAAGCACATTAGCTTTACCTAGAATATCCAAGAAATCTGAACAACTCCTCTGAGCACATTCAATCCAATATGATCAACGCAAAAGAGGCTTCACCATTAGCACCAAGTAATAGCTAAACACATCCTATGATCCTAAAGAAGTTCTATATAAACCACTACGAAAATTTACAAGCTCTACACTCTCCATCACCTACATGTGTTGGTACATTCGGTCTCTCCACAAAAAATTCTGCCATGAGCCTGTAATGAATCCACCAACCGAACACACAACTCAATGAAAAAAACCAGCAACAAAGTAGAGGTGAATTGACACCGTCCGAATCATATTGTGATCCCTCAAGTGAAATTCTTCGAGTATGCGGATCGTAGGCCCACCTAGCCAAGGAGCGCAAGCACATCGGAACAAGGGGGCACCACCACACCCTATCCTTGATCGGCTGATCACCTTCTCGGCGATTACCCGCAGGCGCAAAGAGGAGCACCCGACTACTATAGAGCAACCACGTTACCCCACCAGAGATTTGGATCTAAGGCGCTCGTTACCTTGCCAGAGCGATGGCGAGGCGGAGTACGCCACCACGAAGACGCGGGGAGAGGCTGGATTCCATCACGTCCCTCGCGCCTCCTCCCCGGAGCAGCGAGCCGCCCCACCGAGATGCCCAGAACCGACAGCCTAGTCATCACCCAGGAGATCGCCCATGCTGGGAGTTTGGGCTCCTCACCCCCGTTCGGCTCCGGGTGAGACGAAGATGCGCCGAGGAGACGAAGCTGCGAGGGAGAAGAAGCTCGCACGGGATCGCCACCGGAGGGATAAAGCAGCGAGACAAGGCGTCGGGAGAAAGGAGGGGTCAAGGCGGAGTCGCGCCGGGTCAAGTGGGGGGGCGGAGGGGTCATGGCGGTCGGGCGAGGAATGGAACTGGCGGCTGGAGAAGATAGGGGCAAGATAAGGAGTAGGAGTGGTTTTTATGTCGGTTTTAAATCCTAACCGACTGAAATAATGTCAGTGCAATCGGTTTTAATTGGTAACCGACGGAAATGTCATTGCAATCAATACCTGGAAACTGATACAGATTAAAACTCATTGCAATCGGTTTTACCTGGTGAACCGATACAGGTATATATTACTATCGGTTTCAAATAAAACCGACACAGATGAGGACCATATTACTGTCGGTTCTAAATAAAAACCGACAGAGATGAGGACCATATTACTATCGGTTCCAAATAAAAACCGACATAGATGAAGAATTACTATCGGTTCCAAATAAAAACCGACATAGATAATGTCTATATTACTGTCGGTTCTAAATAAAACCGACACAAATGAAGAACATATTACTATCAATTCCAACTAAAAACCGACACAGATGAGGACCATAGTACTATCGGTTCCAAACAAAAACCAACACAAATTAGGACCATATTACTATCGGTTCCAAATAAAAACCGACACAGATGAAGAACATATATTACTATCGGCTCCAAATAAAAACCGACACAGATAAGGATCATATTACTATCAGTTCCAAATAAAAACCGACACAGATGAAGAAAATTAACTATGCACTGCGAAGAGGATATACATTTTTGACAAATTGTGTCAAATGAAATATTTTGGTGAATTTCAAATGTCTACAACTTTTCACATACATTTTTGGCAACTTTTATAGAGATTTACACAAATCTGGGCCTTCATGCGTAGTTCCTTCATTTATAGTACATACACAATTCTAGTGCAACCTAAACTTTCTTCGCGACATATCGAAATTACCTAGTGCAAAATTGAAGGGGTTTGAATGAATGCTCATATTTTTTAAAAAACCACAAATGAGGGGTAAAAAGAGGGGATATCTCCTCAAGCTAGGGTTTCAAATTTACCCTCTTAACACCCACCCTTGAGGATTTCAAATTTTCTCACCTAAGTATGGCTTCCAACCAGAATATGTACTGTTTTTTCAGGTGGCGGCGGAGAAATCTTCTCTAGAACAACAACAGAGGAAAGCTTAGCCCAAGGGGTATAAATAACCTAGCGAGGCACATCACAATTGGTTCTCACTTAAAAAACGATAGTGATGTGTACGCACATCACTATCGGTTCTCACATAAGAAGCGATAGTGATGTGATCATGCACATCACTATCGGTTCTCACATAAGAAGCGATAGCGATGAGTACATGCACATTACTATCGGTTCTTTTGTAAAAACTGATAGTGATGTTCATGCACATTACTATCGGTTCTTACATAAGAACCGATTGTGATGTGCCCAGTGCACATCACAATCGCTTCTAACCAGAGAACCGATAGTGATTATTATTAACACCCCTCCTAAGTCATGTATCACAATCATTTTTTTCTAAAAACTTAAGAACCGACACAGATGAAGCGATAGTGATATACCATTCTGTAGTAGTGTTGGCTAATGCCTACTGATAAGGCAACAAGATGTTTCTTTGGCCATACTCTTACCACGGCCATAAACCCACTATATTCGGGACTTAGGCCATTTATGATCATTGCCTCACTAACGTTATCCTTATGTTAAGCAGGGATACCTCACAATAACTGACTACTACTCGAGTGCATTGTGAGATACCTGTGAACTCATTTTCTAGGAGCTGGAGTCATGCCTCGTTCTTCTTAGAGAACAACTTCTCCAATATCACCCAAGTAGCCTTCGATGTTAACCTGTTTTGGGTGTGCTCTATTAGGTCATCCTCAACACAAACATAGCCTTGCCTGCCTTGATGCATAACTTCTGAAAGGCCTCTGCATTCTCTTTCGGTGGAGGAGTCTAATGAGCCTTTTCATTTCACTACTTGCGCTCATGATATCCGCCATCTCTACTGACACCCAACGTCAACTTCGCTAGTCCCTAACTAGCTATCTGTACAATTCCAGATTCAGATCTCTGACAAAATCTCAGTGCCACACAGAACAATGTAAGTGCCCAGTGTTTATTGAATACTAGATTCACCAATGTAAGTGCGCATCACTTACCACAACCTTCTCCTACTCCTAAATGTCTCGGACCGCCTCCACTCTTGACTGTCTCGGGCCGACTACTTTGATACGGAATTGGGGTGGTCCTAATACCCACTATGATGAGGACGTACACACACGCTACACCAACTATTCTAAGTTGGTTAGACTTTTCTTATTACTATTTAGTGTTTTACGTAGTTTCTAGGCAACTAAGCCACTCATATTAAAGTCAAGACCGTTGTAATTCCGAGCGACTGAGCCGCTCACGTTAAATCACAACTAACAATCACTAAGTTCTATGAAGTACACGGCTTACCAGGAGAACAAGAAAACACAAGGTAAATGATAACTCTTTATTTGCCGCTACACAACTTGATACAACAAAATACTAACAATTCTTTTGTGACTACCTTGCCTCTCTTATCTATTTATGCCACCACCTAAGGCATGATATCCTATTGGATCATGGTAGCTCGTATGGTGGCTCGGGGTAGGAGGCACCCCTATTTATACTTGTGCATGACCATTGGATTGGTGCTAAGTGGCAACCATCCAAGCATACACACTACAAATATCTCTACTTATAATTCTTTTATCAAATATCTAAGCCCTAGAAATTTCTATATTTGACCATGAAGCATGGCTAAATTATTTTGTCCTAGATCATTCCTAAAAAATATCTTGCTCGTGCTTTACGTGGGAATGTTCTGGAACACTTGTGAAGTGTGCATTGCTATATTCAATAGTTTCAGAGTGTTATACTCCCTCCGTCCAAAAATATAAAGCGTACTTTGACTTTGCATAAGGATTAAGGTTGTGTTGAAATTGAAAAAGGTATGAGATAAAATGACTTAAATGCCCCCACTTAATTGTCTTGGAAGATGAGAGATAGTACTTTGTGTAGGTGGTAATGAATAAATGTATATGGTTGAGAGAGAATAAATAGGGATATAGAAGGAAAGGCCTCATTAAATCTACATGCAAGTCTTATATTTATATATAAGACTATTTAAAAAATAAGCCTTATATACTTGGATGGAGGAAGTACTTGCTTCTACCGTAATTATTATTTCCGATTTGTCTTCAGAATTTAGGCATGTTCTACATTTGAAAGTCACTCAGTGTAACGGTGTGAGACAGATTCCTAACCTTTATATTTCAAACAGTTATGCACAAAAAGCATGATATCTTTCCCACCAATCATGTAATCCTATGATTCAACAGTCCGACATCCACCAATCGTGTGTCAGTTTGAGACCGAGCTGGCGGTAATGCTTTTAAGGCCCATTTGAAACACAAGTCCCATCGGGAATTTCGTAGGAAACACCTACATCGATAAGAGTCTATGTTGTAGGACTAGTTAATCTCCCACGTAACACATCCAAGCTTTGCTATTCTCAAGAAACCACGATGAATTTCCTAATCATACAATCTAGTAATACGCGGGCAAATAATTCAATATAGTACACCAAACATTCCTGTAAACGGCGGCACATGGACGTCCAAAACTAATATAGTCAACGGACAACTTAGATCACAGGATAGAAACTTTAGTTATAAAATACCACGCGTGACATTCCTACGCTCCTCTGGACAGGAAGCTTCCTGTTGCATAATTCCTGTCCGTGACAACGTGATACTCGTGCTGAAAGGACGATCGAATCAAAGCAGGCCGCAGTACTCAGTAAAGTTGCAGTCAGCAAGTACGCGGACATAACACCACCGGCATGAAAAAGGCCGAGGGCCAATCAGCTCACCATCAGGCAGGCCATCACCGAGGCAGGGAAGGGACGAGACCACACAAAGGCTGCCACCCTGTCTTTTTTAGCCCCAGCCTGACGCCCGGCAGCGCCGGGGCCGGTCGACATGCCGGGGGGCGCCTCCCCCGCCGAGGCCCATGCAGCGCAGGCATCGCACGTTCCGCGCAAGACGCGGCTTGCTCGGCGCCACCCCCCCCTGTGCATTATTCATACGTACATACGTGACCGCACCCGCTATTCCGCATGGTCCATGGCCTTGGCGCTCACACCGCACAAAACGTTAAGAGAAGGAAGGAGAGAAATCAGGGAGGGCAAAAGCGCGCGCCTACGCATCAACCGCCGCACTAACGCGATCATTCATGAGCCCCCGGGGACCGGCAGCGAGCGCGCGCGATACGTCGATCGCTTGCCCCCCAGCCGGTGCGCGCAACGGGCCGAATTGGCCGGCCGGGCTCACGGGTCAACTTCGGGAGGGGGGGTCATCGATCGGAGGAATGGTTCGGTGCGCTGTGCTTGTGCAGGCATCGGGTTTGGCTAGGCTACAACTCTACGGGTGTCAGTTGGACAGTGTCGCGGTACTGTGCGGATAAGGATGCATGATCGGGAAGGGGGAAAAATAATCCGCGGCACGTGCTGGAAAACGAGGGGGCCTGCTTACGTGTCGAGCGAGCAACGGAGCATGCTCGCCATTCTTCTACATTTTTAACCCCGTGATGTTTTCTTCAGCACTGGCACAAAGATAAGGGAAAATTGCAGAAACAGCGCCGTTTGTCTGCTTGCAAAATAGCAAAAGACTGTTACTATGTCCTAAAGGAACATGCTACAAAATAAGAACCAGTCTTAAAATAGTCTTCAAATATAGAACTATCACCGCATATGCTAGGCATCACAACCAGTTTTGCATACATAAATTTCACAAAAAAATTTGTAGAAAATTGTATAATTTCAATGTTCCCTTATGCGGGAAATTGGCACCAAATACAGATCGTGGACCAGCTTCTACTTTCTACCATGGGACATGCCTGGTTAGTTTTTGCAAAACCAAGAGTTTGGGTGCTATTTTGCAATTTTCTTTTGGTTGAGTTATTAACTTATTATGTTCTTTTCTTCCGGTGACGAGAGCACAAACTTATCCCAGCCCCACCTGCAGGGGCCTACAGACACTATGATTGTGCGTGTGATATGGAGTAGGATCTAGATCACTCCTTTCTTTTTTCATTTCTCTTGGCATTTGCCCCTAGGATTTGTACTACTGATAAGTATGGGGAGATGAATGTCCTCTTTATTTCCCCCCTCTCAAATCATTTTCTAGACAAAGAGATTCCGAAGTCTTTTCGTGGAGAGAGAGAGGCCTGACGCCTGCGGCATTGCTGAAGCAGCCACCACCACGCACCCCGACCATTGCTGTCTTCTCAATATGAGCGAAATATCTGCTCCTAAGTTCCAGGGCCTTTCCCAGTATTGATTAGTTCTGGTTACATGGAGGATTAATGTTTCCCTAAGTAGAACCTTAATCCCTAATCAGCATTGTTCCAAATGAAGCCATCCTATTAATGTGCCTTCACTGAGAGCCTTTCTGTCTTTCAAGGGCCAGAGCTATCAACTCAAAGTTAGAAAAACAAATCAGTAATGAATATATATGCAAGTTATTCCAAAATTTATGTATGATCGATAACTAGGAGAAGTTGACTGCTGCATTTGTTTTGGAGTAAATTTCACAAAACTATAGTTTTTTTTGTACAAACTATCATGAAACTACATGTTTTAGTTCCTATTCACAAAACTACAGGTTTTATGAGAACTTATATCAGAAAACTACATATTTTAAAATTGATCATTTCTTATAACGGTTCTGAAAGTGTGAGCCTACATAGCAACCTCACACGTGAGTGAAATGGGAAATAGGGACGCATGAGGCTGCTATGTTGGTCTATACCGTCAAACCTGTTACAGTTGACTCTCAATTCTAAAACTTGTAGTTTTATGACATAAATTTTCCTTAAAAATATATAGTTTTGTAAAGTAGAAGTAAAAACCTATAGTTTTCTGATAGTTTGTATAAAAAAACTTGTATTTTTGTGTGACTTACTCTTTGTTTTATGATATGGCACAACATCTTTGGATAAAAAACTACTAGCTTGATTTTATGATTTTTTTCGGATCTTGAGTTATATTAGCTTCTTGTTATGTGGAGAACCTTTTTAAGCTAGCACTATATGATACTCAAACCTACGAGCTTTGTTTAAAACTATACATGTGGGCGCGATGCACTCTGCACTGCGTCGCGCCAACCGCAGCGTGAAATCCGAGTCTTCCCGCGAAGAAAGGGACCAAGATTTAGTTTTAAAAAATCTTCGGGACAAATCAAACAATTTTTGCAATGTGCGCTGTAATTTTTAAAGGTTTTAGGGACTCTGGGATTCTTTTTTTTGGATAATTTTAAAAATTTTCTGTGACTCAGGGATATTTTTTTGGTGGCATCTCTGAAAAAACCCAGGCAATGTGTGGGCGCGACGCACGGCGTGCCGCGTCGCGCTAGACGCAACATGAAATCAGAGCCTTCTCGCAAAGGAAGGGATCCAGATGTAATTTTTAAAAATCTTTGAGACAAATCTCACAATTCTTGCAGTGCGTGCTGTAATTCTAAAAAGATTCTACGGCTCCGGGATAAAATTTATTTTTTGGGGGGCATTTCTGAAAAATCCAAGCCTTCCCGCGAAGAAAGGGACCTAGATGCAATTTTAAAAAATTTCTAGGGAAAAACCCATATTTTTTAGGTCTTTTCTGCAGAAAGGACCTATATGTAATACTGCGAATTTTTGGGGATCTTTTCACTAGAAAATAAGGCCATGTGATGGCCGCGCACTCGCGCCACGCGTCATGCAGGGGAAAAATCGGCTGGCCGAAGCGCGCACGGTGCCGGGGACTCGAACGGGCGCCGCGGGCGTCACGCGCGAAGCAGCTCCCGCTGCGCTACACGGCCGTTTAAGTTTCATCGACGCGATTAATTAGTTAAGCTGGACGATTGGATTAGCGACGCGGCGCGATGGCGCGCGCCCACATCAGTCCGAAGGCGACGTGAACGCAACGATAGCACGCGAAAGTTGCGGGGTTTAATATATATAGTACTACTAGCAAGTAGTCATAACCGTTTGAAGACCGAAATATTTCATGGTCTTAATTGTATTGAAAAATAATAACTTACCATCTACAGTCAAAATGTTCCTTTTGTTAACGGAGAAAACCTAGGGGCGTGTTGCCGTGTCCCTTCCGATCTCTGTTTGCAGTACTAAGACAACCTAATTCCCAATCGAACAAGTGCTACACTTAAATTAGGAGCACGAGCGAACATCAGCCCGCGACATTTAGTTCAGCACCCTGTGAGCATGACACAAGCTACGTGCAATGGAGTTGGCAAAGAAAGGAGCAGTTAAAACGAAGGGAAAGAACATGACGGATGATGAATCACATCTCTCTCCCAGGAGGGAAAAAAGGACGAACACTCGGTATCCAGGAAAAAAAGAAAGAAAGTTAAATGCTCCCTTCTGATGGGGAGTAGGGATGAGAATCTTATCTGATTACTCATGTACCTATGAATAAAAACTCTAATAGAGGTGAATATGTTTATCTTTTGTTAGTCGTGGGTATGTTTATAAGGGGCAAACAAGTACATGTATAAGGGAGTTCCACCCGTGTCCATTTCGCCTGATTACTCGTCACCTGCTGATATATGGGCCATAACAGGAGCTCAGATGGCCCCTGGATCCCCAATTTGCGGTACCTTGTATTAGCGATTTGTGTTTGGTGAATGCTATGATTGGCGATTTGTGATGTGTGTGATGACTGATGAATTATTTCTATTTTAACTGTTGAACTTAAGCATGTGTGATAACTGATGAACTATTTTCATTTCAATTATTGAACTTGAGCATCTGTATGTCCTTTGTTTGCATGTATTTTTTTATTTTCATGTGTATTTGAAATTTTGAATCATTAATAATCATTCTTCGATCCACATATTATAGCCGATTCCCACAATTTCATCAAAATGATTGTATCAGTACCATAACTCATTAACTCCTAGTGCCCTTTGGTTGGAATGATTGTTGATGGTGGCATGTAAACGAGTATGGCCATAGGTATTGAGTACTCTTGGACAACGGTATGAGCGAGATTCTTCGTACGTCACCCTTTATGAGTATATTGTGAGTAAGATTTTGACTAATAGGTATGAACATATACAAGCACTACTCGTATCCATTGCACCCGACTGGCATGCCTAACGGAGAGCAATCAAATGGATGCAGTTGTACCACTCAATCGCGACAAGTCATCCTTTTGCTATCAGACATTGCTATCTTGACACGGCCGTATTATCCGTCACACATGATGTGCTGGCTCCTCCATCCCTGTCTGCTGGCTGGAACACAAGATGCATTTTTTTTTCTCCGACCCCTATGGCTAACGAGTAACGACCGATCGGTTCGTTATTGCCACAAAAACCACCAATCGAAGATGAGCTCTGTTGAAGTATAAGTGAATTGCCCTTCTTTTCTTATAAGTTTAAGTTTTTGGGTGAACTGGCTGGAGCATGCAACTCAATATGGTATCAGAGCCAAGAGGTCTCGAGTTCAAGACCCGGTTGACGCGATTAAAAAATAATAATTGCAGCTCACTTCTATCCCACCTCTTAGGCTTGAGGGAGCTTATACATGAGAGGGAGTGTTGAAGTATAAGTGAATTGCCCACACCTTTCCTCATAAGCTTAAGCTTTTGGGTGAACTGGTTGGTGCATGCAACTCAATATGGTATCAGAATCAAGAAGTCTCGATTTCAAAACCTGGTTGGCGCAATTAAAAAAAAATTGCAGTCCATTTCTATTCCACGTCATAGGCCTGAGGAAGCCTACACGTGAGGGCGAGTGTTGAAGTATAAGTGAATTGCCCTCCTTTCCTCATAAGCTTAAGCTTTTGGGTGAACTGGCTGGAGCATGCAACTCAATAAGCTCATAGCCTCCTACGCATACTATATCAATATACCACTGAATGCAAAGAGAGGCATGGGCAACATCTAGTACTAGGTAAGCTGAACATTATGTCAATCCAGCAACCAAAATGGACAGTTTTGGACTAACATTGCTGTGTCAACATCGCACCGGCTGATATTTGACATGGACCGTGTTGCACCCTGCTGGAAATTAAAGGAGATACTATTTACTAGCTGTTTGGCTTATGATTCCAGTCAGTTAAGACAAACTTAAATGGAGAAGGTAATGCCATGCTGCCAATCTTCCCCACATGGTGGGGGTCCTGATCAAGTTGTCACAAGATAGCCCGGTTAAAGTAAACTATGCTTTCATCCTTCTTTAGCTGTATGCAATCGACGTGAAACAAATTAAAAATGACTGTAAAGAAGCTCTAGCTATATGAGACTTGAACTATGGTAGTTTTGGTTGCTATGCTATTTGATTTGATCTCAAAATGCTACACTCAGGACGTCAATGCATATATAAGCAACCGAATTTTCTTTTAAAGGCATAAGAAACCGATGCATGTCAGTTCAGCCTTCCTATGTAGGCACACAGTGATGTGTAGTAATGGCTAGGTTACCACCTGCGTGCAGTAGATGCTTTAATCCTGATGCAATGAAGCTTTCATCGTGTTACATCAGTAAGAGACATGCCGCAGCTGCAAGCAGTAGATAAATCAGAAATGTGTTCCAACCCTGTCCACGAAATATCACAACTAGGCTAGCTTGCAACTAGCTAGGACATCAATCTATTCCAAGAAGCAACGAAACCATGGGCTGCTTCGTGATTGGCGGATCGAGTCGAGGCTCTGAAAATTACAAGCGATGTTTTCCCCTTAGCTAGCAGCTAGTGCCACTCATTGCTATCTGAAAGCAGCACAGTTTGCGCCACATTCAGATATAGTCTTTTCCTTGGTGCAACTCGCTTGGTACGCGTATTCAATTCAGACACGGTTCATGAAATCACTGAAACCGGAAAAGCAGTGACTTTGCGCCTAAATCAGATGGCAAATATATTGGCATCTGACAAGAACCGCAACAACAGCACACGGGTGAGCGCGAAGGATCCTGTGTGGCCCCGGCCGTGGACAAGAAGCACTGCAGTTTGACAAGGAAGCAAATGATTTCGCAGAGACTTCTGAACAGAAGAAGAAGACAGCGAAATAAGGATCTCACCGGCCTAGCCAGCTAGCCTCAAGAACAGACAGCGCCCGTGCGTGCAGATACGATACTACAAGCCCCCAGATTAGAACCGTTCAAGATGAACAGCGAAACAGTGCCCGGAATCAGAAGAAGAAAAAGAAAAAAATTTAACGACATTGCTTGGATCGTTTCCTATCCTTGTATAGCGTCGTCTTGTGCGGCATCGATCGCGTGACTGATTTCTCGCTGTTGTACAGAAGGTGACGCCTCGCTGTTGTCTCAGACATGGATTGGTCCATTTGGTGAGAGGTGACGGTACGGCGCACTGTGGGCGCTGGGCCTGCGATCCATGCGGTTGACCGCGGAACAGTAGGGGTGCTCGGCTGCCTCCGGTCGTACTTTTGCCATTGCTGCAACGACCCGTCGTCTAACGACGACGCTGTTGCGTTGTCGTACAGAGAGTGGCTGGGCATGTGATGTGATCCGGCTAGCCGATGGGAACGAGCTAATTCTGAGCAGAGGTTTTAGCTGAGACATCAATTGTTTCGGGCCGGCGTGTCTCTGTGCCTTGCGGTTTCAGAACATCCTAATTGGCGATTTGTCACGAGGGAGAAGCACTGTTGGAAAAGCAGATGCCATCAAACGTACTACCACAAATAAGCTTGAGTGTCTTTTTTTTTTTGCGAGGATCTTATATATGTCGTCAACCATTTCCAGTAAGTAATAAGTAAACGTACATATGTACCAAACTTATGAAAATTGCAAAATAGACAACTTGCAATGTACTCGAAGTTCACTTCCACATGATAGAGGATGATACATTTCATGGGAAAAGAGGGTTTTGGTTCATGCGTGTGGTAGAGCTCTTGCCATCCGTTAAAAAAAGCCCTAAAAAGTAAACGGTACTTTACCTTCATTTACTAAATTCGTTCCCGTGAAGTCGAAACTATGCCAAATAAGAGAGAGTTTGAAGCGAGGAATTCTAGATGATTTGTTCTGTTTCCTATTGAGTTCATGATCCAAAGTAGCTACCAGGGTTATTCGCTTTCAAACGGTTGGTGGTGATGGGAAAAAAAATCCTTTAGTTGTTGAAGAAATGATTAACATACGTAAACCTCCAAAAGTTCAGACTATAGTAGTGATTTGGTCTACATAATGGACATTGCCCGTTTTATATAAAGCTTACATGTGGCTAGCGTCTCAACCTCAAATGCACCTTGCCCTATCTTTTCCTACAGAGGACCACCCAAATTCCGTGAACTATAACATTAGGAAAACACTGCATGTCCAACAGGACTAGAGAAAAAATTAAAAAAGACTTGAGCAAATTCACATAGCGCGGTGCTGAATTGGGCTTAACCTTGATGATCTTGAATTTCTAGCCTCCCAGCCCATCTTCACAAGAGAGTAAAGGACCTGAGATGGTGAGGTCCACTAAGAAAAGCCCACGAAAACTGAAGCATGCGTAGGACAGTGTACTGTATACACAAGCCCTTTTCGAGGGCGAAAACTGGAGAGCACTAGCAGAACGTCTGTCGAGCCTGAAGGCGAAAAACAGCAATCGGCTTCACTGCCTTCCCATTCCTCGCCATCCGCCCGCTAGGCCGCGGCCCATGTAGGGATGAAAACGGAACGGAAACGATCGATAAATAGTCGTTCCGTTTTCGTTTCCACATCTTTTACCGGTAACGGAAACGGAATCGGAAACCCCGGGAACGGAATCGGAAACGAATAATGATTGAAACGGATGCGGAACGGAACGGAGCGGATACGGAAACGAAAGTGAAAAATTCCACAAGAACGTAATACATGATCACAATATACATGACCACAAAAACAATGTAACTCATTCCATCACAAAGGTGGATACAAGAACAATGTTATGTTCACCGGTATCACTAGAAAGTTTTTTATCAAGTTTGTCAGTTGAAGGCTCGCTACTTGTACCCCAGATCAAACCATCATATCCTCCCAAATATCATTATCATCAACATCCTCTTGCTCCTCCAACTATAAAGATGTAATGCCCTAAAATTTACATATTATTGTTCAATGTTAATTTATGATTTTTTGAGATTTATCCTGGATTTTTTGAAGTTTATAAATGCCATTTTACTATTTTTAGATTTATATAATTAATTTATTCATGAAAAATAAAGCCAAAAATATGCTATAAATAATTTTCTAGGTTCAAAATGTTCCAAAGTATTTTTGAGAATTTTTTTAGAATTTTTTGAACTTTATTTGATATTTTCTATAAAACTATTTGTATTTCTAAAATTATTTTA
This sequence comes from Otatea glauca, assembly GCA_036346275.1. Taxonomy (NCBI): domain Eukaryota; kingdom Viridiplantae; phylum Streptophyta; class Magnoliopsida; order Poales; family Poaceae; genus Otatea; species Otatea glauca. Next base: position 43,053,308 of record CM070720.1, on the reverse strand, counting down.
ATTCGAAAATAAATGTAAATTCTCTATTCTCCTTTTTTTGGGCCAAATAGGCCAAGTTTCCGACAGAATTTTCGGTTTCACTTATACGGAATTTTCGATTCCGTTTCCGTTTCCGACGGAAATGGCTTTCCCGTTTCCGACAAAAAAATTCCGTTTCTGTTTCCGTACCGACATTTTCCGTTTCCGTTTTCGAAAAAAGGCTTCCGTTTCCGTTTTTCTCCGGAACGGTCGGAAATTCCGTTTCCGTTTTCACCCCTAGGCCCATGGGATCCACCCGACCTCCGCCACCGGCCGGCCGCCGCATTTGCCGTGACCTCGTCGTGCCGGTGTACGGAACATGTTTGTTAATGCACGTCGTTGCCGGGTACTGTAGGCTATCACCTGGAATCCAAACTAGCCTAAGGATGTGTTTGGTACGGCTCTAACTCTACAGATCCGTGAAACTGAAGTTATAGATATATTAAGAGTATTTAGATAGGTCATTTTATTTACATTTTAGGTTAAAAATATAAACTGAATTTAATTTATTTTAACTTACAAAATTTAGATATAAGGTGGAGCATAAATCTAAAGCTCTACTAAACAGGATGTAAATGTCCGTGCCAGCACCCCCGCACATCCATCAGCAAGGAAGCGGAGTAGGATGACAGTCACCAAGAGCTGCGCTTCCAGTTCTCCTACGCGGCAAGAACGCAGCGACCTTCGCACCAAACCAGGCCCCGAAGCTGCTAGGCACGCTCGCCTCGTCGGTTCGGTTGAAGGATGATGTCGATCCCCGTGATCATCCTGGCGACCACCAGGCGTTCGACGAAATTCCGCACCGGGATGCCGCGGCGGGCTCCAACCGCGTTCTCTTCGATTACGCGCGGCGCGGCATGGTCCGGGAGGCACTGGACCACTTCTTGGACGTGCTCCGCCTCGGCGGGCGTGTCGACGGCGCCACGCTGTCCTGTGCTCTCAAGGTTTGCGGGTCGGTGCCGGACAGAGTTATTTGAGAGCAGCTGCATTGCCTGTGCGTCAAGTGTTGGTTTGATCGGGTTGAGGTCACTGTTGGCACGTCGCTCGTCGACATGTACATGAAGTGCTACAGCGTTGAGGACGGGAGGTAGGTGTTTGAGGGGATGCCTAAGAGGAATGTTGTCACATGGATGTCGTTGCTTACTGATTATGTCCAGGGCGGGGCGCATACAGATGTCACGCCGCTCTTCTTTAGGATGCGTGCCGAGAGGTTATGGCCCAATCCATTTACATTTGCAAGTGTTCTCTCTGCAGTGGCGAGCCAGGGTGCGCTTGATCTTGGGCAGCGTGTGCATGCTCAATCAGTGAAGTTTGGATGCCGCTCGACCGAGTTTGTGTGTAATTCTCTGATGAACATGTACGCAAAATGTGGGCTGGTTAAAGAAGCCAAGGCTGTGTTTTGTGGGATGGAGATCAGGGACATGGCGTCGTGGAACACATTGATGTCAGGTCTTCTGTTGAATGGGTGCGAACTGGAAGCCCTGAAGCTGTTCCATGAATCACGAGCTGCTATGGCGAAGCTGACACAGTCGACCTACCCTACGGTGATCAAGTAATGTGCAAACCTCAAACAGCTGGCCCTGGCACGTCAGCTCCACAGCTGTGTGTAATAACATGGGTTCCGTTTAATGACAACCCTTAAGGATGCATACAGCAAATGCAGTGAACTAGATGATGCTTTCGACATATTTTTATTCATGCCAGTATCTCAAAATGTCGTTTCATTGACTGCTATGATTAGTGGGTGCATTCAGAACGGTGACATTCCTCTTGCTGCTTCTCTTTTTAGCAGAATGAGAGAAGACAGCGTCGAGCCAAATGACTTCACCTACTCGACAATGCTGACAGCATCACTATCCACCTTGCCTCCCCAAATTCATGCCCAGGTCATCAAGACCAACTACCAGCATGCACCATCTGTTGGAACTGCACTTCTTGCCGCATGCTCCGGCAGCACTGAAGAAGCCCACTATATTCAAAATGATTGACCAGAAGGATGTTGTTGCATGGTCTGCAATGTTGTCTTGCTATGCCCAAGCTGGCGATTTGTGATGGTGCCACAAATGTATTCATCAAGATGGCCATCCAATGCATGAAGCCAAATGAGTTCACTATCTCCAGTGCCATCGATGCTTGTGCTAGTCCGACGGCCGGGGTTGACCAGGGTAGGCAGCTCCATGCTATTTCGATCAAGTACAGGTACCAGGATGCAATCTGTGTAAGCAGTGCACTTGTCAGCATGTACGCAAGGAAAGGGAGCATTGACAGCGCTCGAAGTGTCTTTGAGAGACAAACGGATAAGAGACTTGGTGTCATGGAAGTCAATGATATCAGGGTATGCGCAGCACGGTTACAGCAAGAAGGCCCTTGATACATTACGACAGATGGAAGCTGCGGGCACTGAGATAGATGGTGCCACATTCCTTGCAGTGATCATGGGATGCACTCATGCTGGTCTTGTCAAAGAAGGCCAGCGATACTTTGATTCGATGGTCAGAGACAACAAGATTAGTCCCACCATGGAGATGCAAGCTGGATGAAACAACGAGCCTTATAGGAGGCATGCCATTCTGCAACAGTATGGCGCACATTGCTAGGTGCTTGCAGAGTTCACAAGAATGTTGAGCTTGGGAAGCTTGCTGCGGAGAAGCTGCTTTCACTTGAGCCGCTTGATTCGGCCACATATGTACTGCTCTCCAACATTTATGCGGCTGCAGGGAAGTGGAAAGAGAGGGACGAAGTGAGGAAACTCATGGACTCTAGAAAGGTGAAGAAAGATGCTGGATGCAGCTGGATTCAGATCAAGAACAAAGTTCATTCGTTTATAGCTTCTGACAAGTCGCATCCTTTGTGACTTGTGAGACCAGATATATGCAAAGCTCAAGGCAATGAAAACAAGGCTGAAGCAAGAAGGCTATTGTCCTAACACGAGCTTTGTGCTACATGACATGGCAGAAGAGCAGAAGGAATCCATGCTGGTTTTGCACAGTGAACGGCTAGCTCTTGCCTTTGGCCTGATAGCTACACCACCAGGGACGTCCCTTCAGATTGTCGAAGACCTACGGGTGTGTGGGGACTGCCATATGGTTATGAAGATGGCGTCGGTGATTGAGGACAGGGAGATCATCATGCGGGACCGCAGCAGGTTCCACCACTTCAATGCTGGGGCCTGCTCCTGTGGTGATTTCTGGTGAATAGAGCACAGAATAAACTGACTGTGGAACAGTATACTCTGGCAATACCATCCTAGAAAAATATCACTGGCAAGCTGACTCTGGAGTCATGGGTTGTCTGTAGCTGTTATCAGCTACAAGCCTACACGTAGCGTTATTGGTGCTTGCGGAAGCATAAAGCAGCATTAATACCAGTGCTGAGGTTTGTCGGCATTGCTACTGCATGCAGACAAGCTGTGACGAGTGATTCAAGCTGCAATCCCGTACCTCAGAGCCTGTTAGTTGCCAGAAGTGGTAGAATTGATTTTTCAGAAACACCAGCACTGGAGATATAAGCTTGCTGTTATTTTTTTTGTGATTCGTAAGTGAAATCCTGCATCGAAGAAGCAGCACATTTAACACCTTCTCAAAGCTTTGCCATTCTGAATTGCTGGAATCTGCAGATAAATTGCACCATGTGGATATATAAATTCTTCTTTTCGTTAGCACAGTTATGAGCTCCAAAGTTCCTAAAGAAGCAGTTTTAGTACTTGAGTGGCTCTGCAGTGCCCGAACAGGGAACAAAGTTGTCCAAGGCTTGAATCTAGAGGCACTGGACTACCGGAGTGGTGCCTTAATAGCAACATAAGGACGTTTTAAGCTGATGGAGTGTACTCAACAAGGACACGGATTTTCCATGAAAATACCGTACACTATCAGGAAACACACTTTGTCAACACAGGAGATTGACGATCTCATGGAAAACCACCTCTAGGAAGCGCAACTTCAACTGTGAGCAGTCAGATCCAGGTAATCCACATGTGCTATCCATGCTATCCAATTCCATCATTGCAAGTATAGTTTTTCCGGTAAGAGGCTCTATTTGTGCTTTCAACTACAGCTCCTGTTGCAAAGTGCAGTTCAGGTCTACTATTGCATCTGTATTTGAGGCCTTCTTGGAAAGAGTGGGTATGTTAATCATGGATGTATATTATGTTGGCACATCGTGTGAATGCAAGATACTTCCCTATATACTTTCAGGATACTTGTAGATTGAAATTATATGTCTCCTATTGGATCTCACGCCCTTTATTTATAGTGAGAATTGCAATCTTAACACAATCGAACTCTATCTCGAACTTCCTAATTTATCTCTAATCCAGTCGAACTCTATTCTGGATATTATCCCAACATCCCCCTCAAGATGGGATAAAAATATCAATCATGCTCATCTTATTACATATTGTAGTACCCTTGCTAGGATCTAACCATTTAGTGAAGTAATCCTTTAACTGTTCATTGACTTGATATACTCCAATTTCAGAATTCTGTCATATAACTTCGCCTTGATAAAGAACCTATCGATTTCAATATGCTTAGTATGATCATACTGTACTGGATTGTTAGCTGTGTTGATCGCATATTTATTGTCGCAATGCAATACCAAGGGACCACTCCTCAACAAACGAAGTTCAGATAATAGACCATTCATCTAGATCATATCGCTCAAGCTTAACGCCATTGCTCTATATTGTGCCTTTGTGGTAGATTGAGCCACTACTTACTGCTTCTTACACCTCCATGACACGGGGTTACCGTCCACAAAGATGCAATATTTAGATGTAGAACTCCCATCATCTATACTGCTTGTCCAATCATCATCACAATATCTTTTCACACTCAAGTGTTGATTCTTCCTGAATCAAAGCCCTTTCCCAGGATTACTCTTCAAATATTGTAGGATCCGAAAGACAGCTTCCATGTGTCCCGTTCTAGGATCATGCATATATCGACTTACCGCACTCATTGCATATAAAATAGCAGGTTTTGTATACACAACTAGATGAGACGCTCAAGTAGTCTTTGATAAGCCTCCTTGCCAACTAGATCAACAGACTTGGCATGGAGTTTGTGATTCCTGTCCATAGGCGAAGCAATAGGATGACACACAAGCATTTCTATCTCTGCTAATAGACCAATGACATAATTCCTTTGAGAGAGAACTATCCCTTTTGGAGATCGAACTATCTCAATTCCAAGGAAGTACTGAAGTGGTCCAAGATCTTTCACCTCAAATGCTTCTCCTAGTTTCTCGTTCAGGCATTTGATTTCTCACTATCATCTCCAGTTATCACAATATCACCAACATAGACTGCTAGTATGGTGATATATGAACCTCTATGCTCGTAAAACATCGTATGATCCCCATTGCATCGAGAATAGCCCATATCACAAACTGCACATCTGAATCTATCAAACCATGCTCGCGGAGACTGCTTCAGACCATATAGAAACCTCTTAAGCATTCACACCTTTTTGGTGAATTGCTTGTTCTCAATGCTAGGAGGTATCTCCATAAATACCTTCTCGTGTAAATCTCCATGAAGAAATGCATTTTTCACATCCAATTGATGAAGAGGCCACCCAAAATTAATAGTATAAGAAATCAGTGTTCTTACTATCCATTTTAGTAGATGATGTTGTGAGCTGTCCTATTTCTCTTTTGTTAGCAGCCACAATGAATAAGTTATCATAATAAAATAAAGTTGAAGTTTATTCATAGGAATGTGCAATCTTTACCCCCCTTGTTCTCAAACTTTCTCTTTCCAACCCAATCTTTATCCCCCGTGTTCTCTAAATTTCGCATGCAGTGCATTTTCAAATTTTTGAATTTTTTTGGATGTCGATTTTAACTAGTTTACTAGCTAGTTCAAACAAGTTTGAACTAAAATTCAAACTAGAGTTGCCTTTTTTATGGTAGTTTGATTGCAGGTATGTGCTGATTTTGCCTGATTATATATATACATCAGCAAAGCATGCGAAATAAATTCATTCAAAATATTTGAATCTGAGTATATTTTTTCAAAGGTATGCATTTCATTTGAATTTTATAGATGGGTATATACCCTAAAACTGAATTTTTTGAAAAACATACCCGAATTTTCATATTTAAAATCATGGTGCCCTAACATCATGGTGTCCTATATATGCATGTATGTATGTTTGTATTCTTTATTGATTTTTTTTAAAAAAGGCAGTGTTGGTGGTTCATCTGCCACTCCCTCTCCTCACAAAAAAGGTCACGTCGAAATGTGGGTTTTGCCTCTCTTGAGATTCCTTTGCCTTCATCATATGCAGTGCGATTTTCATCATGTTGATCTTTGCCTATGGCCAAAACCAACGCCGCCATCGTGTCTTCTCTGCCTACAATGGGATGCCACGCTGGATCTAATACCACACCACCACACCATCTCACTCGTCCATGGCGAGTGTGTCAACACGTCACCATATGCCTTGCTCACCGCTGTCGTTCGATGGGCCTAACATGGGATGGGCACCGCACCGTCACCACCACCGTCTTCGGGTCAGGATGGGACAAGCACACGATGCCACACCTTCACCAAACCTTGCCACCACCGCTACCGTGTTGTTGCGACAAGAGGATCGTCGTGTCATTATCAGGCCTCGCTGCCACCATCATTAGGGACGATGGGATGGGAGGGCCATCGGCCTCACTTCCACCGCTGCTTCGAGGAGGATGATGAGCCAGGAAGAGCTACGCTGCACTCAAACTCGCTCTTAAGCTCACCATCACCGTTGCTAATGTCGTCGACGTTCGGATCAGGGCAGGATAGAAAGCCACTGTATTGACGCCGCTACTTGCCACTGTCGTCGCGCTCGCCTTCACGAGTGTCGCCAGGATAGAAGGGCATTGTTACGCCATCTTACCACCTTGGCCTCGCCATCATCGCCACTTCTTCATCTCCAGGAGAAGGGGAGTGTCAGGTCAGGAGGACGCCACCACTGCTTTGGATGTGTGCCCTTGTGGCTTCCCACCACCGAAACAGACCGGGGCATCCTAGCCCACATCCCGCCATCGCCATCACGCCTGCATCCCGCCGCCGCCATGCCTAGATTTGGAGTTTGTTGTGTTGTTTGCTTTTTGCTTGTTTGCTTGTGCTGACTTAGGTGGAGCCATCGATCGAGAATAATATATGCTTAATGAAAGCATATTTTTCCATTTTGCGTTTTCTTGTTGTCAAAGCATAGTAATGGAGTATGTTAGGGATAGATGCACGGCAAAATAACTAGAGACAGGATTTACGTGGAAACAATCAACTATATTGTTCCAAGATTACAAGTACAGGGGGTTGGCTTATATAGCCAAAAGAGTCCTAGTTGTAGAAGACTTGACTCCTAACAAACTATGGATAGAAATAATAGATATAGTAAGTTGAGATATTGAGTTATCTCCAACAAACCTCCCCTTAACTCAAAATCTATAACGAAATTGTTTCCGAAAAAACCCTAAGGTACTTAAGCACATGAATACAAGTGCGTTAAAAGTCCAACGGACTATTGAACGAGGAAGACTGGAACAGTCAAGCCAAACACTTATAGTGCGAAAAATCACCAAGGGTATAAAAGACTGGAACAGCCTTGTCCAAATGCTTCTGATGAAGCGAGATTGAGCAAACTGGTAGAAGGTAGTGAGAAAGACTGGAACAGTCAATCCAAACGCATAGCTATAACAAAGTAGACGAAAAATCTAGGTCTTCAATGATTCATAACCCCAGTAAAGTCTAAGTCTGTGCAATTGACCTCTTGAATCAAACACTCAATCATCAAACGGTATAAGTCAAGACATCACCTGAGATGCTGGGTAGATAGTGAAGAACTCATAGCATGGACTTTTGGTATGCTCCACGTGGAACATAAAATTCAGCAAACTGCCTACTGAAAATCCATAATATGGTTGAAATAGCTCCCAAGAAATGTCAATATGAAGAAGAATTATCGTGCTGACAATGAAGTATAAATTGCAGTAGACCCCTCATATTGAGTAGAGACAACAAAAAGAACGTTTTAGTATCCACGCAGAAACAAACTCTTTCTTGCATTTCAATATTTCATCTGAAATTGACATTGAAGCAAAACATTCACTAGAAAAACTCCAAATAGTATAATGCTACCAACAAGGTGTCGTCAAATTCCAATTAACGTTGCCAAAACTTCCATAATAGACAACGTATCCAAATGGTGAATAAAACACCAAGATAATATTAGGTGATGGAACACCAAATTTCAATAAACGGTGATAAAACACCAAATCAGTTGTCTCCTCAACTGATATTTTTTCTCTCCAAAGTTGCCGATGAAACTTCAAACCGACGATGAAACGTCGAAGAAATATCCAAGAATCCACCAATTATAAATCATCTGAAGCCGAAGCCAAACGGCCTTAAGAGCCAAAGTTGAAGAATCTGGAGCCAGAAAACAGGAAGCCTGAGCTTATGCCTTATGGGACCCAAAAACGGATTTCAATTGGGCCTCCGGATTTATTTGAAGTCCGGAGCTGAGAATCGTTTCAAGTCCAGACACCAGATCAAAGAGCTTCAACCGGTCACGTTGCTCCTTTACGGGTGGAGCGCCGCGCCGAAGGCCGGAGTGGTGGTGCCGGCGCGCGCGAGGCCAGAAGCGCGAAGGCGGTCGGCGAGGCAGCACAGTCGTTCGCTGCCGGAGATTCAAGCCGCAAAGATGGCGAAGTAAATAGGCTGCTTCATCTTAATCAGATGCATGTGCGTATGCCCCTGATGCATGGCTCTCGGTGCACAAGGCTTGATCCGGGCATCCTCATAGTCGATCCATCAACTAGAAAAGACAGCAAAGACAGCAAGGGAACCAAGTCAGCAAGCTCCATTGACTAGAAAAGAGATCCCAGGTGTTAGGCGGCGCAGATCCACGGCTCCACGCAGGTCGACCGGACGCACGCGACCTTGAACCTCAGCCGTGCCACCTGACGACTGCAGCGTCGCCGACCCGCGAAGCAGATCGCGCTGATCAAAATCCGGGAGAAGCCGATGGGCGGTGGCAGCCGGTTGAAGATGGATGACGGCGTTGGCAGCCGGAGGGCAACGACACGTGCTGCTAAAGGTCACGGGCTGGAAGGAGCAAACCGGAGGGGCGGCGGCGTCAGGGAACGCGAAGGATGCCCACGGATTCGATGGTGCCGACGGCTGACGGTGACAAAACCGGGGTGCAAAGCGGTGTGGGTGGCTGGAGGCACCGCGAGGAGCCGCGGGGATGGCGGCATGGAGCAACTGATGCTGGCCCGGCTGGAGGCGGGGCAGCGACGTGAACGACGGTGAGCAGCCGCGACGGGTGGCCATGGAGGAAGCAACGACCGATGCGGGAGCGGATGGCCGCGGTCCCGACGTGGCGGGGCGCAGGCAGATGAAGGACGGCGGTGATGTAGATCGGGAACAACCGTGTTGGAACGGTAGCTCTGATACCACTTGTTAGGGATAGATGCATGGCAAAATAACTGGAGACATGATTTACGTGGAAACAATCAACTATATTGTTCCAAGATTACAGGTACAGGGGGTTGGCTTATATAGCTAAAGAGTCCTAGTTGTAGAAGACTTGACTCCTAACAAACTATGGATAGAAACAATAGATATGGTAAATTGAGATATTGAGTTATCTCTAACAAAGTAATTATACACTTATTTTATTTCGTTTTCTTGCCCTTGATGCATAGTCTGTCATGATCATATTCTTTGATCAACATTGATTATCCAATATTTTTTTAATCAGAAAAACTAGCGTATGGTATATTGTATGAATGGAAATCAACAGAACAAGAATCCATCGTCCATTGCCTCTTCGGCCGTCGCCAATGGCAAGCCGTCGGAATACGCCAGCGTCATCCTCCGCGTGACCGATGCGCACTCACCGTAGGCCGCGAGTACCGAGAGGGACCTAGTTAGCTTTATGTGACGTCATATTGACATCATATCGATGGCAAACACGAGGCTGCGTGTGTACCAGGAGGTGCTACGGCTGGTGCGGTGGCTGCCGAAGGAGGCGCGCCCCTACTACACCAAGTACTCCTGCGAAAACTTCGCCAACTACCGCGACCTCTCCGCCGTCGATGACCTCGCCACCGTGTTCGCCGCGTGTATGCCCACTCCGCATGGGTACTCTCCAAGGTGCTCCTCGATCGCGATTCATCCATCGATCGGTCAATCCATCTACCTATTATCTCATTCTGGCTTGCAATACTCGATCGACGCGGAGGAGGCGGCGTCGGCACAGCGGCTCAAGGAGGTCTACAGCTACCATAGCGGGGAGTGAGAGGCGTTGGTGCACGCGAGGTGTTCGACGATATGCTCCTATCATTAGCTAGTAAATCTATTCCACTGTCTTATAGTTTGGTCAACACTTGCATGTGTTTCACTTCACTAGTTTGATCTTGACATTCTTTGAGACAATGTGTCTGGAATAAGTTTGAGTTTGATCTTGACATTCAGGGGGATAATGTGTGGAATACGTAAATTGATTCCTACTCACAACAGCTGACTAAACATAGTTTTTCTATGATACAAACTTGAGCAATATGGCTTGTTTAATTATTCATATCCATCCAATATCCCATAGTAGGCTGGATGGTTAATGGGGTTGGGTTTATGGTGCCGATTGTTTGTTCTGTGAAGGATTGGCTCTCATTTTTTTGTAGGCTAGATTGATGTTTCGATAAATTCATCTGGTTTAATGAATCTTCAGGAAGATTCAGCGCTAAGTTCTATGACGTTTCATTAATATGTTTCATAAGGTTTCATCGCATAGTTTCACTTCTACGTTTATAGTTTCATCAGGTATTTGATAGTTTTTATGACTATGTTTCAGTAGGTTTCCTGTTTAAGTTTTTCGAGGTTTCATGAGTCGGCTAAGTTTCACAACGTTTCACATATAAGTTTCATAAGGTTTCATGAAATAAGTTTCACGGTGTTTCATATGTTACAATAGGTTCAAGTATCATAACTTTTCATGGATAAGTTTCATGACGTTCCACAAATGTTTTATTAAAACGTTTCATGAGGTTTCATTATATAGTTTCACGTCTAAATTTACAGTTTCATCAAGTATTGATAGCCTGTACGACAATGTTTCAGTAGGTTTTATGTTTCATGGCTAAGTTTCACATATAAGTTTCATGAGATTTTATAGTGTTTTATCCAGATATGCGAACCATGTGAAAAACGCTTGATTTTTTGAATATTTGACGAATCTCATGAAACTCATATGAAGCTGGTTTTCATTTGTTTTTCCTCGAAACTTGTGAAACTTTGAAGTTAGCCTCTTGAAACTCAGTTAAAATTATTTTGAATTTCGTTTTAAATCAAGTTTCAAATTTGAAACTCAACGAAACTTATAGTTGCATATTAGAAACTCATTGAAATTTGTTGAGACATGCTGAATTATTTATAAAATCTATTTAAAACTCTTTTGAAACCTACAAAATGTGAATAGAATACTTTGAAACCTAGTGAAACATGTTATACCGTTGGAAGTGATTCCAACGGTATAGCGTACGGTAGCACGACTCTTTTTAAATTTACTAGAGTAATTGTGTACCTTAATGTATAGTACATATGATTGCTTTTATTTCTTTTTTAAGGGAAACAGTAGTTTTTTTATGTTGTTATTTGGATATATGAATAGCTTCCACTTTTCACGAGTACGAATTAAAGTTTCTCTTTTTTTGTGCAAAGAATGCATAACAATAATTAGTAGTGTCAAGTAGCACAAATAGTAGCTAGCAGTAGTGCCACAACCATTCAAGAGTAACCGCTCGGCATTATAGTGATAATTGATACTGAGTTACATCTAAGATCGATTGTGTTTTTTAAAAGCCGAAGTATCTAAGGGCATGTACAATAGTCCATCTTTTAAGATTGTTTTTAAAGATTTTAACTCGTCTAGAGACAGTACTAGAGACAACATCTCTATTAATTCGTCTCTAAAATCATTTCTCTAACTATTTTATATTATTTTTCGTCACATTTTCCTCCTCACACTCCATCACTTTTTATGTTGATTTGTATGATTAGGTTGTCTCTTGCATAAGAGACTGTATATTCTCTTTCCTCACCTCCTCTCTCCTACACGTAGGATTTTGTTGATATAATATAGTTAAGAGACGATTGAACTGGCATTATTGGAGATCTCTAAGGTAGTAAGGTCTATATGTTTTTTTTTGTTTCATATTCTCTCTGCTCACGTGATGCTTGTCTCAAAGTATCTTTGAGTGTGTACCATTTGAAAATGCACTAAATGTTAGAAATGCCGTGAAAATCGGTCTAGGGGTTTCAAAAATTTCTAAAAAAAAGTTACTAGAGTTAGGGGAGGTGATGCTATACAACTCCACACAATTTCAATAGCAAACATTATCTATTTGAGAGATGAAAAATACAATTTTTATCTTTGCTTCTCCTATATTCATAATTCATGTATGAATTTGAATTGCACAAGATTAAAAGATTATACTTGAGTCAATTTAGCTTAGTCCTTCAAACCCACGCTTACTTTTTATCCTGGCTTCGCCACTGATCCTACCCTTTTTGTCTTTCTTCATTGGATCAAACCCAACCGGGTCACTCGTGTTTGCATCGAACTAGAACAGATTACAAGTTTACGACACGGAGCGGGTTCCCCTGCAGTCTCGTGGCAGTCCTCCATAGACTGTCTGATCAAAAACCGAAGCTCCGAATCTTACCAAAATACTGTACTGTTTTTTTTACTGTGCAAAACTTTGTAGCACTGAACTGTTCACTGATCCGAAATGTAAAATACCTTAATCGGACGAACGGTCCTCACGGGAAGTGGTTAAGTTGCAGTCCCGTAGGACCGTAGGGGACCCTCTCCGACACGACACATCTTTGTTCCTTGACTCAGCAAGAACTTCTCCAGCCCCAACTTCAATTTCTCCTTCTCACCTGTTATTCCGTGATTGAGTGTGGGAAATCACATCGCGGCAACCCACGGCTTTCTGGTACGGCCGTAGCAATGAATTACCCGCCGAAGTGAAGCCTCCCTGGCGTGGGCTGTGGCTTCCTGTTAACAAAAGCCGGTGCGTGCACCACCTATTCGATGGAATTGCACCGTGGTGAGTGGGTATTTTTGTGTGCGCAGTCGCCTGAAGTGAGCATCGGCTACTTGCCAATCCAGACACCAATTCGATGGAATTGTATCGAGTGTTCCCTTGCTATAAGATCATTTGCTCTCTGTTTTTTTTGGGGGGTGGGGGTTGACAAATTTAGCACTGATGTGTGGGATTTCATTGGCAGGAATAGGCATTGGAATTGAGATGAAATTAAACTAGTACTTTACCTGGTTGTGAAGATTACTCTGTTGCGTTGCCAATATTTAGAGGCATTGGTATGTTCTTGTGGTATAAATTGTTGCACTCATGTAGTACCGACAAGTTTTGAATACCATAATATTAAAATTGCTTAATTTTTGTTTTGAACAGAATCACCAGCCAAATAACGGTCAGATCATTCAATTGAGATTAAACCATTGGCCTATCCATTTTATCTTTTTTTAATGGAAGCAGTAGGGAAGACCCCTACGGCGCGCGCGCACACACACACTATATATATATATATATATATAAAAGAGAACAAGATAATGTACAAAAATTAAAAGGAAAAAACAAGCCCAAACTAGGAAAAGAGATCAAGATAAAGAGTCTGGCCAATCAAATAAGCTTAGTTTATGCTGCTCTTTAACGCGATGCGCATGCAAAGAGAGCTTATTTATAAATAGCCTTTTCCAGTTTGATATAGTCAGAGCAATACTCTCAAATATCCAATCATTTCTTTGTTTCCAGATTACCCAAGCTGCGATAGCAATAATTTCCATGTATAAGATAGAGTCAAAGTTCTTGGCACGTTCTACCTTTAAAACAATATCCTGAGTATTATCCCAAAGTAAACCAATAATATTCCAGCATGCAATACTGAAAGAGCAGTTGAAGAACAGATGATTTAATGTTTCCACTTGTTGATCTTGGCACAAAACACAATAATGACCGTCCTTCAAATGAAAATATTTTCTATGTAGCATATCTTTAGTGTTCAATTTACCCATAAGCAATAACCATGCAAACACTTTGAGCTTCATCACGCATTTACTATGCCAAATCCACTGAAAAGGTTTTGGTGTGGCCATTGTATGAAATGAATACTTATAGAACTTTTGTGACGTGTATGTGTTGTTATTCCAAATGTAAGTCCAAGTATCCGAGCAATTGTTCATTGGCAAGAATCGTTGGATGTCATCAATTAACAAGTTGTACTCATGAAAGGCATCATCAGAAAGTGGCAAATTAAAGTTATATCTTATTCCTGGGTTACTTAAGAACTGTGAAACTGAGTTGTCTATCTTTTTGGCAAAAGAATATAGAGCTGGAAATGAGAGGCGATAAATATTGTGATTCAAAATGTATGTCCAAAATAACGCTAAAGTCCCTATTCCCATAGTAACCATAGCAATACTTTTGTAAGAAGTGATATATTTCATAACATCCCTCCACCACTAAAATCCTTGAATTCTATAGCAATGAGGAATTTTATCCCTATAATAAGTTGACTAAATCAACTTTACCCAAGGAAGGTCATGTATGTTATAAAATTTGTGGAGATTTTTCAATAGAAGAGCCTCATTCTGAGTTTGCAGTTTAATAACACCAAGGCCCCCTTTGTTTTTTAGTCGGCATACCAATTCCCATGCTGCTAGATTTCCACCCTTTTATTGAGGTTAGAGCCACACCATAGACAATGTTTTCTTGCTCTATTAATATTGTTGATCACTGTTATTGGAATTCTCAACGAGCACATATAATAGGTGGGAAGGGCTGACAAAACAGAGTTAACCATTTGCAAGCATCCACCGTAAGATAGATAAGATGCACAACTCGATAATCTTCGCTCAACTCTGTCTATTAATGGTGAAAAATCACTTACTCTTGGCCTTGTAGTACCCAAAGGTAATCCCAAATATGTAAAAGGCATGGTTCCAATTTCGCACCCAAATGTTTGTGCTAAAACTAGTATTTTCCCTTCATGAATATTTATTGGTACCATAAAAGATTTATGTAATTTACCTTCAGTCCCGTAGAAATATAGAAAGAATTTACAATCGCTTTCAAGCAAATGTGTTGTGTAGCATCTGCCTCCATAATTATTAGAGTGTCATCAGCATACTGTATAATTGGAAAGTCATTGTCCATTGAAGAAGAAATTAGCATAGTAAAAACTCCCCTTTGGTGTGCCGTGTTCACTATTGATTGTAGGAGATCAGCAGCCAAAACGAATAGGAGGGGTGATAGTGGATCACCTTGTCGAACTTCTCTTTTGCATTGGAATTGTTTTCCTGGGACTCCATTTAGCATAACTTTAGATGTGCCGGAGTTGAGTAAAATCTTTATCCAATCGATCCATCTCTCAGGCAACCCCATACTTTGCATCACTTCAATGATGATAGTATGTTCAACTGTATCAAAAACCTTTTCAAAGTCCAACTTTAGTATTATGATTTCTTTCTTGGACTATTTGCATTGGTGAATGTACTCGGAAGCCCATGCTAGGCAATCATGTATTGTTCTATTCCTAATGAACCCGTATTGATTTTTGTGAACTAGCTGTAGAATTATCTTTTGCAGCCGGTCAGCTAGCAATTTTGTCAATAATTTAAGAGAGGAATTGAGAAAGGATATGGGTCGGTAATCATTTACACTTTGTGGAGACTGCTTTTTTGGAACTAGAGTAATATGAGAATTATTTATGCTATGAAGCTGAATTTTATTGTCATAGAAATCTTTGCAAAGTCTATTAAAATCATACTTGATAATGTGCCAACACCTTTTGATGAATTGAACGTTAAAACCATCTGGCCCTAGAGCTTTGTCAATAGGAATTTCCTTCACAAGTTTATCAATTTCTTCATTAGTAAACCTTTCTGTGAGGATTTCAAAACCATGCATAGGAGTGATCAACTCTTGTAAGTTAAAAAGCATAGTTGGCAAAATAAATGTTCCCAATCTATCTCTAAAAGAATCCCATAGAAGAGTTGCTTTTCCATGGTGCCCTGTAACAATAGAACCGTCAGATGTGGCTAACTGAGTGATTGTATTTCTTCTGTAACTCTCAGTAGCTAAGGTATGGAAGAATTTTGTATTTTCATCCTCAAGTTTTACCCAACGAATCGTGCACCTATTTTTTCCAATAGATTTGCTTATAATGAAGTAAATGGAGAAGATGTTTCTTTATAATAGATCTGAAATTCCGCTCTAGTCTACTTAAAAGTCACTGCTCCTCAAGTCCATCCATAATGTTAATAACCAAGTTGCAATGTGATATGAGGATGGATAGGCGTGAGATTTGCTTACTCTAGATTTTTAATCCACGCCGAAGCAATTTGAACTTCGCAGAGAGAACCATATCTGTACTGATTAGGTGACATGGAAGATTTCAGAAATATGTAACGGTGTCAAAGAAATCAGGGTGAGCTGTCCAATAATTTTCAAAATGGAAGACTTTAGCCTTTGGGATAGAAGTTTGAATAGAGACCACACATGGAACATGATCAGAGACATTTCTAGTGAGAGATTTGACCATTGTGTTCGGATAGGTTATTGTCCAACTTACTGAGGTAAAAAAAACAAGTCCAGCTATTCAAGAAGTGGTTTTGTTGCATATTACTCCATGTGAGTGAACGTCTTTTAAGAGGAAGCTCAATTAGGCCTAGTTGGCTAATGACTCCATTGAATATGAAAATATCATTCATGTTGCCTCCACTTCTGTTGTGGTTCTACGTTAAACGAATAAAGTTGAAGTCACCAATAATGAGCCAGTTATCATCATTTAAAAATTTCAACTTCTGTAACCAATTGATGAAAATAGTACGTCTTGGGTTGTCACATGGTCCATAAACACAAGTTAAAGTCCAAACCTCTGAAGAATGAACTGAAGTGAATTTTACTATCAAAGCAAATTGTAAATTGTGAACCATTTGACCAGAGAGTATAGAGTTATTCCATATAATCAAAATGCCCCCAGAAGTGAAGAGTGCTCCTGTTCATCAAAGTTAAGACATCGACAACTTTGTGTTTCTTTCAAGGTGACTCCACACCAAAAATAAAAGATCTGAATTGACGGCGGGTGGTAAATGACATCTCGTGGGAACAGCATTGAACACTTTCGTTTTGTAGTTAGAGACATCAAGTGAACTTTTATGAGGCACCATGACAAGGTTGGAATCCATGGAAGGCATGACGGTTGCAACTTAAAACATGACAAGATCTTCTGGAAGAGTTGATCAAAAGACTTATCAGACGTGGGGAAATACTTACTGAGAGAATTGAAATCATGTTAGGCCGAGCTGCCGAGGTGAAGATGGCAAGAAGAGGTAAGTGGACCAATCTCTGAATTATTTTGCAGAAGGTTGGAATCAACATGAGCAGTAGGAGACAACAAACTTGCTGTAAAAGAAACATCATGATGCATTGAACTGACATCTTGGTTCAAACCCTCATGGCCACCACCCAAGTTATTGACTTGATCATCTTCTTGAGCTACTCCATTGGCTTCATCTTGATGAACAGGCAGAAAAACTCCATGAGCATTGATCCCCCCCCCCCCCGGGCGGAAAGGCAAACATTGGATGAGGGTTGCCATTGTTTGGGGGTAGAGGATCTTCCTCACCAAGATCAGAATCTGGGAATTCAGTATGTAAAATAAAGACTGGAACTGTCATGGTGATTCCATTGCCTCCTAAATCAGATCCATATTTAATAGCTACATCTTTTGGGACTGATTTTTTGTCAAACACCAAGACCTTGACAATGACACTTGCCATGTTTCTTGAATTACGTTGCCAATGTAGAAGTGTACCAAAGGAAGAGACAGTACTAGCAATATTCTCTACATTTCGGCAGTCCAATGGATATCCCAGCAGCATGATCCAATAGATTTTCATGTAGATGTTATTTCTAACATTGATAGTTTCATTATGCTTGACAAAGATAACATGGTGGTTTGGTCCAAAAACATGATGAGGACTTCTACTCACCACCAAGCCACGCTGGAGAATGCTGCCAAACTGGAATAAACCAATGCCAAAGGGGGTAGGGAAGATATCAAGAACACGCACCAAGTGATTCTGCTGAAGGAAGGTCTTGATTGCCTGACAAGCTGCTATATAATCTTCTTTGTTAATTGGAGGAACCAAAGTTGCAACTGCAAAATCCTCATAATGCCTCTGAACTATGGGGATGCTGACCCAAGAGCGTTGTGGCCTTTCATTGGAGTCTTCAAGCTGTATCCCATGGGGAACAAAGGGATAAGGGTTAACTGCAAAATTTGCCATCTCGTCCACTGAAGCAATCCGCGAACCTCTATCAACAGGAAGCGAAGCAGGAGCAAGGACTGCTTCCTAGAAGACCAAGAAACAAGAGAAGTGCCAATGAATTGGCTAGTATCAGAAGTGCTTTTCCTATCTATCCTATAGCCAGTAAAATCTGCATCTGAAAAGGCTCTAAGGGACAGACAAGAAAAAGAACAATACCAGATGCCATAGTCAATGGTAGTTCAAAGGTACCTGAAGATGTGCTTCACTGCATGGCGGTGAGAGGCGCGAGAAAAGCCTAAAATTGAGCACACAAACACACAACAAAGTGTATGTACAGCCTCAAGGTAGTGAGGTACAAGAGGGAGCCGGTCATGCTCCTGAACTCCTTCTGATCAACTGGCTCACTATCCTCATCAGGCTCAAGTACAGCAGTGGTGGCCATAGGAGTCACATCGGCTTCCCATCCGACATGTCAAAGTGCCTCAGGAGGTCGGCTTCCCATCCGACATGTCAAAGTGCCTCAGGAGGTCTCGAGTGTACTTGTCTTGATGCAAGAAAATACCCTCTCAAGTCCGTTTGATCTAGAAGCTGAGGACGCGCTACGGAACCTCCACCGTGCTAGCGGCATAGGAGCCTACTCAGCGTCAGTAGCTCAACTTGTCCATCATACTCATCTCTAACTCTGTGCTCATCACATCTGAAAACTGAGACACAAGAAAATACGAAGAGCCACCAAAGATAATATCGTCCACATAAATCTGGACAAGTAAAAAATAAAAATCCTGGTGTCAAATGAACAAAGCCTTTATCTACTTTACCCATATCAAAACCATGACTAAGAAGATAGGACTTAAGCCTCTCATACTAAGCTCTAGGGGCCTGCTTAAGTACATACAAAGCTTTGAAAAGCTTATAAACATGATTTGGGTATTTGGAGTTCTCAAATCCTGGAGGCTGTCTGACATAAACCTCTGCCTAATATACTCATTGAGAAATGCACTCTTGACATCCATTTGTACAGCTTGAAGCCCTTGGGTGCCAAAAATGCGAGTAGGATCTTAATGGCCTCTAATCTAGCTTTAGGGGCAAAGGTCTCCTCAAAATCAAGACCTTCAACTTGAGTGAACCCCTGAGCGACTAACCTAGCCTTGTTCCTGATGATTACTCCATCCTCACTTTGCTTGTTCTTGAATACCCACTTGGTCCCAATGACATTATAACCAGAAGGGGGTTCAACAAGCTGCTAGACCTTGTTTCTCTTAAAGCTCTTAAGTTTCTCATGCATAGCATTGATCCAAGACTCATCTGTCAATGCATAAGAAACGTCCTTTGGCTCAAAAGAGGCAACATAGGCAAAGTGAAGACAGAAGAGAGATAAGCCTGACTTTGAGCGAGTGACATGCTCAAACAGATCATCAATCATCTTATCAGGCGGATGACGCCACTGAATGTGGCGAGGAGGTCCAGAAGCATAAGTAGCCTCTACCTCATGAACAGAAGAGGTAGGAGCAAAACCACTAGCTGCAGGATGATCTCTCTGAGATGCAGAGATAGAAACAGGAGGTACCTCAGGTACAGAGGGGACTATATCAAGTGGAACACCATCATCTCCATCATCCTCATCCTCTACAAAGATAGTCTCGAAGAGAGAAGAAGAGCCTGAAATATTTAGTCTATCTCCTGAACTAGCCTCATCAAAGGTCACCTCACAAGTCTCTACAATCTTACTCGTCTCACAACTCCAGACCATATAGCTACGAGAAGAAGTCGAGTAACCTAGAAATATGCCATCAGAAGAACAAAACTCAAACTTATTTAGGTTTCCACACTTCAGAAAGAAACACTTGCATCCAAAAACTCAAAAATGTGCAACACTTGGCTTTTGCCCATACCTCAATTCATATGAAGTACGGTGCAAGTGCGCTCTCAAGAAAACTCGATTGGCCACATGGCAAGCAGTAGCTATAGCCTCAGCCCAAAACTTCCTAAGAGTACTGTACTCATCTAGCATCGTCCTGGACATCTCGACCAAGGTCCTATTTTTCTTTTCCACTACGTTATTCTGCTGAGGGATGTATGGAGAGGAGAACTGATACTCAATATCTAACTCCTCACAGAAGCTTTCAAAGTAGGAATTCTTAAGCTCTGTACCATTGTCATTGCGTATAGCTCATAAGGCATCTAGGAGCTCAATAGACTACCTACTGATCAAAACCCTGAAGTGGGTAAAAGACTCATCCTTCAAGGCTATGAAGAACACCCAAGAATACCTCAAAAAATCATCAACAATGATAAGAATATATTATTTCCCACCTGCTGACTGCACTCTAGCAGGACCAACAGTGTCCATATGTAAAAGCTATCCTGGTGAATCAGTCATCACAACAGTGATTAGGGGATGAGAAACAGCAACCATCTTGCCATGTCAGCAAGGAGAACAAACCAATTCTTTGACCATCTTGAGTTTGGGCAAATCACGAATAAGATCATGGTCAAATGATCAAATCCAATGTGATCAAGTCTCCTATGCCAAAAGGAGAGATCACGGGACTCTGAATCAACTAGGCAACGAAGAGAATCACCAGAAGAATCAGCAAAAAAATAGCACGAAAGACTCTTCCAAACCTAAAAATCCCACAATTCAACTCTCTAGAAGAATCGAGAATTCTACATGCATTACACTTAAAGCTTTACTCGAAATCGCCATCGATAAGCAAAGCAAATTATACTACAACTTACTAACCAAGGCAACATCCTTGAGAAAGAATTTTTCATTAATACACACAGAGCCTTTTGTGATGACACGACCTGAAGAAGCATCCCCAAAAGTGATTAGCACGTCACCTAGGGCACGAGCTAAGGAAGAGAACCAACGGGAGTCTCCGATCATGTGGCGAGAACAGCTGGAGTCTACAAGACAAACATCTCTCTTCCCAGCCCTACGCACCTAAATCAATGAAAGCGAGAGGTCGATGACTCAATACTTGGGCAGATAAGTGCAGATCTATGGACCCAATACTGAGTCACACAACGAGCAGAAGTACCAGTCAAATAAGCAAAAGACTGAACTCTAACGTCTCTCCAACGCTCAACTCTCACAAAATTAGGAACAACACCTGTAAAAGATCTAGGAGCTGGAGCTGAGTTAGCCCGCCGACATGCAAAGATCGGACCATCCCAATAACGTTGTCTAAACCTCCTACTAGTGGGAGCAAACTCACATCATTGATATCCACCTCTATGGGAAAAATTAGGAATATCATGAGGACGATGGAAAGACTAACCACGAACAGCTCTAGAAAGAAAACTAGTAGGAACAGCATAAAAACCAAGTTCTGAACGCTATCCAAAAAAAGGAGACACTCTAGCCTATCTAGAAGCCATGGGTGCCTTGAGAGCACTCCGAGACTGGGGATGACCTTGAATACCTCTAAGAGCACGACCACGCTCACACCGTGCAATCTTGGTACATCTAAAGCAAAACTTAGCCGAATATCTATCCTTCTAACAGAAGGTGCAAGTATACTTCGCCTTACTAGAGGCATAGGCTACAGGAGGGGCTACCTTCACATCATAAATCCCTTGAAAAACACATGCTGAGTGAAACACCGTAGTGCTAGATCTAGGTGCAACTACAATCTCACCACTCTTGGAGCCACGCACAATGATGGGAGGATGTGCCCGAGCGTGTTCCAATTAGTCAAATCCTAGACCCTCATTGAATATACTAATCTTTGCTTGGTCTAAGATGAGATTGAGCTTCTTCTTACCTCCAACAAACTTCTCAAGAGTGCTCACGAGGTACTCATACTCTTGGAAAAGAGAGGCACAAGAAGAATAGGGGGAAGATGATAATAAAGAACCAGAACAGCAGAACGAACAGTACGTGCATATCTCTCTCTATGCACGGCCGCCTCAATCTTAAGGGCCTCGCAAGAAACAGACTTAGCATTCCTAATCCTAGCACTATGGGCCTCTAACTTCTTCCTAAGCTCCTCATGAATCTTGTCCATGTCCTCCTCAATCTTAGCATATCTAGCACAAACATCTTATGACTTAGCTAGTAGGTCCTTAGCAAATTCAACACACTTGACACACAAAGCATCATTGTCAAGTTTTAGTTGTCTACAATACTCATATGAGTTGACTGGGTCCTTAAAAACAAATTGTTCAAGTTCTTCATCTCTACCAGAAAGCTTCCTAAGGTGAGTAATCATGGCATCAATCTCAACTAGCAACTCAGGGCAATTATCACAAGAAGCACATGTAGGAGCATAAAGAAGACTAGCATTAATAAGAATAGCATCCAAAGTACTCAAACTAGCATTCTTCACTCTAAGAACCTCAACCTCAAAAAGCACACTATCATGTAAGGTCCTTAGGTTCTCAACTCCACAATCAAGGCATCACACAAATAACAATCGTCAGCGTCACGGGAGAATCTAAATCTAAGTAAAGCAAGCTCCCATGACAAACTACCTACTTCCTTCTCAAGCTTCGAACCTCTAGCTCTAGCCCTAGCATGAAATTTTTCTAACTTGCAGAAAGCATCATTGAGCTCATCGTAGGTAGATACCTCATCAGACTCACTGTAGAGGTCGTCGTCGCTGATGCCGTTCTCGTCGGCCATGAAGCACATGTCAGTGAATTCATCACCGCCCTTGGTCTTTTCTTGCGGATCATCCTCTCCATCATCGTTGCTCCATGTCTCAATGTCAGAGAGGGAGATGTTATCGAGTACGGTGAGATGAGGTGGAAGAGCTTCTTGTTCTTCGAGAATTTGCAGAACTTCTTCTCACGTGTAGGATCACGAGCTGGAGTCTTCTTGTTACAGTTCTTATCGGTGTAATTATTCTTGTTCACACCATCATAGTCGTTCTTGCCCTTCTCCAGCTGGGGACAGTTAGCCCGAATGTGGTTGGGGCCACCACACTCAAAGCAAGTGATAAAACCACCTCTCTTTCTCTCTCTCACCCTCTTGTATGCATGGGAGAATTTTCTGGCTAGGAGGGCAAGCTCATTTTCTAAAAAAAACTCTCTAGATACTCATCACTCATCTCACAGAGAGCCGAGAAGGAAAAATCAAAGGAACTCTCAGAAGTAGTGGGATCGGTGACCAAGGCTATCGACTGTGACTTCATCTTGCGAGAGACGATGTCAATCTCATGAGTCTTGAGTCGGAAATAAATCCCATCAAGGTTCAAGGTCGACAAGTCATTGGTGTCCTTGCTGGAGGTCACCTTCATCTCCTAAACCCGAAGATCGAGTGCCGTCAGAAAATACCGAGTATTATCCGAGTCAGCGTATGTGGTACCAACAGCTCAGAGATCACTTAGAATCTTCGTGAAAAAACCAAAGCACTCATTTATGGACTCCCTAGCGTGCTGCTCAAACTTGTTGTAGTTACGCTTGTACTGATTTTGCCTCACCGTCTTGATTTGGGTGGTGCCCTCATAGTAAGCATCGAGGTCACCTAAATCTGATGTGTAGATCGTAGATGGGAGGTCCTATCATACTCACTGTGGCTAAGCCCCTATATGAGGATGTTCCTAGCCTTAGCGTTTGCCTCAACGTCAGCCATATTCCCGACATTGATGTTCTCATCGGCATGAACAACATACGGGAGCTTCACCTTCTGCCATATCATGAAACCCTAGGCAGTGATGTATGACTCCATCCTAGATTTCCAAAAAGGATAATCCACCCAAGAGAATATTATAAGCTTAGTAGAATATTTGTCCATCGCCATGGTTCTTGAGACCGATCAAGAACTAAAAAGAGCAAAACCGGGCTCAGATACCAATTGAAGGACCAAAAATAGCGATCAGAGGGGGGGTGAATGATCACAAAACATTTCCACCGTGACGAGAATGGGATATTCCCCGTCAGTTTTGAGGATTTGTTTCATGTGTACCAATTGATAGCCATCGATTTGAACCAAGCTAAACCCCCAAGAGAACAAATGAAAGCTAAAAAAAATCAAATTTCAGAGATTTCAACCCGGGGACGGCACTACCTCCTATGTAGGAGCGGTAGTATCGCAGTGAACAGTAAAATTAGCACGAATTCAAATCCAAAAATTGATGTAACTTTTGATCGAATGTTCCAAAACTCGTGAAAATTTGTATGCACCTTTCTAAGGATGTAAAGAATCTATTCCAATCATCAATCGCAAAGATTGATGAAAAAATTCTGACCTTTTTCAAATTTACCTAAGGTTGCACCAAAATCGATCGAAATCCAAAACTTCACCCTGAGCATGCTCGTGGGGATTTGATGATCAAGATGGCCTCCCACATATCACAGCAAGTAAGACCTCCAAAGAGATTGCCCTCAAACGTGCAAGATCAAGATCTCCCTCAAATCCTTTTTTCTCAAGACAAGAACCGATTTCTTGATAAATCTCTTAATGATCATGTGAGAGCTTGCCTAGATGATTAGGATATGATTCACAAAGGATTCGTCCATCAATCATTCATCCTTGGCAACACAAAATCAAGAGAAGAAAAAATCACCAAGAAATATCAGAAACTCAAGAAGAGGGAAGATCAAAACAAGAGGCAAAACTTAAGCACAAATTTTAATTTCATTTCAGATCATGAGAATGGATTACAAAGCCTCTCACATGAGGGAAAAGCTCCCAAGGAGCACTCACACACCTACACAAGAAAACCAAAATCTTGTGGAAAGCCTAATCCTTTCTCTTAAGGCTTCAAGGCTTAGAGCCTCACCTCCCACTACATCTCCTTATATAGTGGAGGCAACCCTAACACTAAAACCTGGACACACATGTGGATACCATCTATATTTAGATGGGCTAATCCGATAATCCAACACACATAATGGGTTTTACACTCACACATGCACACTTCTCAAAGCGGCCATCACAAGATGCTCCAATTCACTCCACGTGTTCGAATTTGCGTCCATCTCCACTTTAGCTTGACCTAAACCACTTAGGCTACCACTGCAGTTTTTTAAACCGCCTTGACCGTCGGTATTGAATAAATTACTAATTTGCCCCAATGACCAGTCTTCCTTTCTCTTGAAGCATCGCCCATACTTCGCGCTTTCCACGTGGCCTCAATGACTTGCCACCAAGCCTCTCACACATCCGGACTCCCTTGAACCGCCATCGCTTGCAAACGGACCCAAGTCACTTGGCATGCCATGTGTCCTTGATCACTTCAACATATTAGCATCGGCTTCCTTGACCGTTCTGGACCTCAACTCCTCTTTGATCCTAGTCATGGTCTATGCCGTTGCCCGCCATATCCATCACTAGTGCTTCACACTCCGGTTCCTTGTCTTCCTGGCTTGCAACCACCTCCCAGCCTCAGTCATCTTCCGACATCCCTTGACCGTTCTGGACCTCAGCTCTCCTAGCCTAGTCTCGTTCTCCTCATCATGACCTAACTCAAAAGTCCTGCAACCAACATAAACAAGCAAACAATCACATAGCACTATTCATAATAATATATATTAATCAACACATAATGCAAATATTAAGCTCAAGATCACTAGAGAGTCAGTACTACCGCCACCTAGGGGCGGTAGTACCGCAAGTCCAGTACTACCGCTCCTACATGACCGGCAGTACCGATCGCCCTGCGAAACCCCGAGAGAACCCTCTCTGAAAAATGACTACCGTCTACTAGAGGCCGGTAGTACCGCACCCCTAGTGGTACCGCCCCTATGTCCGGTAGTGCCACCCTAGACACACCCTAGAGAAATACTTCTTTGTAAAAAAAACTACCGCACTCACAGCAGGTAGCACCGCAGGGCTGGCACTACCATCATCCCAGGCCCGTAATGCCGCCTAGCCAGTACTACCACCACTACAAGGCCGATAGTGCCGCTCAACACTGGCAGCACATCAAATTGCTTCAAATTCAAAACAAACTCAAACTTGAGAACCACATGCTCAAACACTATCAATAACTCATCATAAACGTGGATAGACCTCCACATGGTCTTTTATCTACCTTTTAAACTTTTGGTATCTCTTGATAGTAGATTAATTTATATTTTGGTACTTATCTAGGATGGTAAAAAGTCTCATATTTCTAATTTCGAACTCTAGAGTGGTATATCTCTGATCGGTCACTCTATAGTGACACATATATATATTTATCGTGGATGTACATGCACGTGCATCATATCAATGAAAGTTTCATCTTTGGAGGGTGTTCCAGACTCAAAGTATGTCTGGTTTATATACTAAGATTGCCATGCTTTGCCATAATTTTTTTTCAATCTTGCTTAAGGTTAGGTCATCAAAACTGAAGACACACTTTAACTAGTAAAATGAATTTTGCTATACTTTTTTAGTCAATGACACGTGAGACCTAGATAGCAAGAAAGAATCTTGTCACATGTGTGACTATGAATCAAATAGATGCCTAACTTAGTTAAACTTGCCTAACTCGACATGTGGCAAAGTTGGCTATGAACCAATCAGCCCCTAAATGTAAGTTTGATTTAATTTAGTACTCTGCAATGTGTATCTAGTTTGTTTTGCGAATAAACTCTTTCTATCAAGTATTTCCTTCTGAAATGTCATTTGATCTGTTGATACTGTTTTTATGTACCATCTTAGCTTCATATTCGTCACGACTCACGGGGCATGGCAAAAGCTTCTACGGTGATACTTTCTGTAGAATTTTACAATGAGTAATTGTTTATGTAGTAATCTGGGAGCAATAAGATTTTGATATCGCCAAAGAAGCAAATACTGTGGCATGCTCGCGATTTCACATGCCACTAAAGCCTGTGAACTATTTATTCATGGGAAACATTACTCAGAAATAAATTTATTTCCTTCATAGGCAGTTTCTTATTTTTCAAATCTCTTGATTGATGCTATTCTGGTTCCCACGGAGCACCTCGATGATGATTTTCTGTGGAGACATGGCGATTCTCGAAGGAGGTTTAGTAAGTTATAACACTGGAACTTCACCTTATATTTCTTCCGCATTTTGTCTGTGTTGCTACTTTGCTGGTACTTATGCAAACCAGCTGTGGTGGTTTTCAAGCTCAGTCCAAAAGCTCCCCTTTTTTGCGAGGAAAAAGCTCCTGTTGATCCCTTTGTTGCCAAGTATTTACTCGAGTAATTCTTAGAAAATATGTTCTGATACCCCCTTTTAATCCAAATTGTTATTTTTGCTTGAAATAATAACAGTTTTGCATATACATGAAGCGCACAAGATTTTATACTATGCAGATTTTATATACACACACACTAACAGATGTGAACTTCTTCGTGCTGTTTCCTTTCTTGGCTGTTAAAATTAGA
This sequence comes from Otatea glauca, assembly GCA_036346275.1. Taxonomy (NCBI): domain Eukaryota; kingdom Viridiplantae; phylum Streptophyta; class Magnoliopsida; order Poales; family Poaceae; genus Otatea; species Otatea glauca. The sequence continues at coordinate 43,025,645 of CM070720.1, read as the reverse complement.
ACCACTTCCTGTTGAATTATCCTCACTTGGAAGTTGTTGATATTGGGCTGCTGCTTCTGTACTTGAAATTGTTTCATTGTCTGAAGAACTCTCACTGCATATATTACAAGCAATTAAATCTGTAAGGTTTCTGCGACATGAGTGACGTATCTGCAAATGGATCCAGAAAGATTTTAACAAACTTACTGCAATGAGTAGATGATCAATCCAATGGCGACAACTGCAAATGCTAGATAGTACAGCCAGTTTATCTGTGCGTTGTAACTAAATCATGAGAGCATATAGTACAATATATTATAATCTGGTGCAAGTATGGGTCAGAAATTTTCACCTTTTGATGATAGAATAATACTCGAATGGCGACTGCCCACATGTCAGATGTTAGGAGTGAAAGGTTGAACAATGTTGCTCCACTCATCTGCAAGAGCTATGGTCATCAGCACAAAGCTAAAAATTCTTGGACTGCGAAATGAAAATGAAGGTCCTTTCAGCTGATACTTCCTAATGAGCTAATGTTATCCAAAGAGAATTTTTACTATTATTAAAATTTACATTGAGGCGGTAACGTACCAAAAGTTGGTACCTCCACCTATTAAATTTTTTGTGTCTCTTGGAATTAGCTCAATATAAATTTTAGTACGTTCTAAAGATGGTAAAATATCTTTTATCCAAATAGTATCTTTTATGTTAGTTTATTCAAATAATTCATAACCACTTGATGCGACCTTTCTTTTGTTTCCTACTTGTGGAACTTATTTCCTGCCTTACGTGTTAGGGAAATTTAACCTTAAGGACAAAAGGAGTAACGGTGTAGAACATAAAGATTGCCACTGCAAATCCTGCGAACAGACTTATCTGAAAAATAAAAAATAAAAAAACAAACAGGAGTGAGTTTTCTGTCAAACAATTCAAACAAGTGTATTGCAGATGAAAGAGTTTAACCACAAACTGTAGTACGATACCATTGTTGGAGACCAGGCAACTGCTTCTAGGCTCTTCCTTTCGAATATAAATCTAAGGTTTTGTCGGATTAAAGGTAACATAAATATTTGCTCCAGAAAAGTAATATCAAAAGATTTTTTATCCAGCAAAACTGTGGTGATAGTTTAACTATGCAAGAAGAAGAAGAAATCTATAAACGGCATTGTCAATGGATTATGCCAGTTTGCTCTACTGGTCTGTAATTAGTAAAGAAATATGAAGAGGATACATCTGAATTGTACTGACTAACAACCCAAAGAGTCCAAGCATTGCGACAACTTCAACTTGATCTTTCTTCTTGACACAGTATTCCTACACATTCGAGGATGCTTATATGCTTATTGGCTATTAGAAATATGAGAAAATATTGCCGATAGCAGCAGGATATATAATGCATCACTAACCTCCCCGACATTGCTAAATGCAAAACAAATTGTCCCGGCAATAACAAGGGTATCCCCCAGAAGTGGTATTTTACTCGGATCTGCATAAAATTAAGTTTTTTGTAACCTGTTAGTATTTATCTATACTTCGCTACTATCATGGTTTGTTTTTTAAAGGAGGCAGTAGGAGAGAGCCCTACTGTCAAGAACTTCATCCTGTGTATCTGAAATTCTAACTTCCTATCCTAGGTCTGTCTTTGAGATTCTGTAATTGGCATTCTAATTTAATCGTCATGGTGTTTTCAGTAGTTACCAACTTACCTTGCTCATCTGGAGATTTTGCATCTGAAAGGAGCACAAGAGCAAGCCCTGCCACACAGGTCCCTGCCCCCACAAATTGCCAGAAAGAATATCTTGTGCCTAGTGCATACCAGGTGAGTATGATGACCCATACAACAGTCCAACAGTCCAACAACGTCACGCTGGTGATATATGAGTATTGGTACGCCTTGACAACTGCAAAATAAGTTTCAGGGTAACAACATGTTTGGTTGTTTATCATCAGGAGCAAGAAGCACCCAAAAGGATTGCATTGGTGGTATGGATTTCCATTGCAAAATTGTGTAATGTCTGTACTGACCAAGATAGTTCCCCTGGACATCAATGAAGGCCAGGGCTAGGTACCAATACCAGGGTATCTGCAAGACAAAAATACCCAGAACAGTGAGCTGTGAATCACAACAGCTTCCAGAGTTTATTCTTATGCAGCTGTGCTCACTTGCAGCTTCTGCCGTCGATGCAAGACGATTGGTACATAAACTAAGGTCAACAACAGGTATGCGAAGAAAGATTGTGTGAGTGGTGCATCAACTCCTGCACAAATATATTCATGGTAATGAAATGATATTTGCATCTGTGAAGATAAGAGTCATCCGGTGCTTTATCAAATAGATAATTTTGTGTGTCTGGATTAGTCCAATGAGAAAGATGAGTAAAAAATTGAGTACCAAGATTAGCAATGAAGGAGGAGGCGAAGCTGGAGACGGCCATGGAGAAGGCGACGAGCTGGCCGAGGAGGAGCACGAGCAGCAGGCCCCATACGTCCTTCCTCTTGATCTCCATGAGCCTGAGCATGGCTCACGCAAGCCTCAGATCGGATTAGATGCAGAGGCAAGATTTATACGCTTGCAAAAGAGGAAGCTGGAGCAGAAGAATGGAAGGTAGACTGGCAGATGGGCCTCGTGCGATAAACTAAGCAAAGGTCGAGTAGTTGAGTGCAGCAGCATGTGACCTCCGTTTCGCTCTATGCTGTCATGCGTCAGGATCTTGTCATTAGCTGAGCAGATTGACCTATTCGCAATACAATATAGCCTGTGCCTCACGATCTGGAAAAATTTATTGAAAAGCTTCATCATGGCCCATGATTCAGTAGGTCATGGACTTATTTTTGATACTTCTTGCAACTGTTGGAAAGGAGTATAACGGACCAATCATTGCAGGCCATGTAGTTCTACTCCGTGCAATTGGTGATCCTTGCACCTTCAGAAATGGAAACGTTTGGCTTGAAGGGTGGGAGGGATGGACAAGGAGCGGATCTGATGCAGGTATAGTTACTGGTGTCGATTATAGGCATACTGGTACAGTTATAGACCATATATCTACTACATACGGATATGTATGTCAGATGGGCACTAATCAGATTGAGACACAAACTTTCTATGAACACTGAACACGCAACGTTTTTTTATGAGCACCAGCTGTTAATTTGATGCTTGTGGTACCATGATATGATGGATGATGGAAATACCTGAAGCACTCGGAGGAACGGTCCCGGCAGAATGGCAGGTGCCTATCATGCAACTGGTGGCACAGTTAACATTTTTTTAGTGCCGATCACCATTTTAAGCCAACCTGGTTTGCAGTCTGAACAACAACCATTAAGCTATTTGGAAGAACATATGGGATCAAATCAGTATTGTTAGTTAGGGCGATGTTCTGGACAGGAAATGAACAAGGAGCAATAATACACACAAATGTGTAGTTAGCTATCCCTGTTGTACATTTACTCTCTTTTCTAGTTCTCATCTGGCTGGATGTACTTGGTATCGTACTAATTTCACATTGAGTCTATCACGGGCTCCCCAATTTTTTTCTTCAAATTCATGATATATTACCATGAGTCAATGTCGTATGTTAATTAAGCAAAGTAAACATTTCTCATGCTCACAAAAATAAACTGCAACTGCATGAGACTATTAAGTTGATATTTGTTGTTGTAAGAGGGATAATGAGAGTAAGAATCTTTAGTTTCCTTAATGAAATTGAGGAACTCCAATTTATATATCTATCTATCTCGGTAATGCAAAGTCAAAAGAAACCATCATGTTCACTCTCAAGGTTAAAAATTGCCATATCATTTCAGTAAAGAGAGAAATATCTATACCATCAATTCTTAATGAGTCCAAATCATAACGATTCATATTACAATATTATGAAAGGAAAAAAATATGTGAGGTGCTTCTATGCTTTTTCTGAAGTTGCATACATATTAAAGCACAAATGAAGGGTAGTCTAGTCATTTTTAATATCTTTTTGGTTTATGTGCCAAAAAAAATGCTTTATAAACTTGGATGGAGTACCTGACAATTTTATTTTTTGTCTACAACACCTTCTTGAATAATGTGCTTAAAATGACACTGCTTTCATTTGCAAACACTGACTAATTTCCTGCAGACGTTACAACGTACCGACCGTAAATTCTTTGCTATCTCTTCTGACTCAGCTTAGTGCGCAATCCATACTAGTTTAATGGGTGATACTAGCAATCAGATGTCTGATTACTATTTATTTTCTCGGACGCGTCGTGTAATATTTTTTTCCCACGCCTACAATATTTTTTTTCAACGTCTGCAACATTTTGCTTCCCGCAGACATTTCTACTGTTATCGAAGAAAAATGTTGCACGTATGGGAAGAAAATGTTTCACATATGAGAAAAAAATATTGCAAGCATCCGAAAAAAATGAACGTCCGAACACAAATCATTCGGTAGTTTAATACATGCATGCTTTGCTTTAATACCACTCTCTCCTAACTTTCTCTCTCTCTTCCTCTCACTAGGAGAGTACATCAACATGCAGAATGACAGCATGCAACCAGAGTTCACATGGTGGGGGCAATCAGTGGTGAAACTAGAAATTTTTTAATGAGTGTGTTAATAGCCTCGTGCCATCTGCTCAAGCCGCTTGCCTGGTCCGCGATGCACCGCCGCTCGCCTGAGCCTCCTGTTGCTTGCTGCGCCACCGTCCACCAGAGCCGTCTACCGGCTATCGCGCCGCCGCCTGCCACCTGCTCGAGCCGCTTGCCACGCCGCTCTCATGGCTCGCGCGTTGCATCTACGCCACGCAGCAGCCCGCCCAAGCCGCATGCCGCATGCCGCGCCGCCGTTCGCCCCAGCCCCACACTGCCGTCTGCCCGAGCCACTTGTCGTGTCGCTCGCCCCACCCTCGCTCGTGCTGCCGCCTGCCAGAGTCACTCGCTACCGCCACCAACCCGAACCGCCACGACGTCTGCCACGTCGCTCACTTGGCCCGCCTAATGCGCCCTCACAGCTCGCCTGGGTAGCTTGCTGTCAGATCCGTCTCAATGCTAGATGGATTCGAGAAGAAAATTAGGATTTGAGAGCAGAAAACGAATTGAGAAAGTAAGTTTCTTTGCTAGGTACTTTACTCTACTTAGGCTAAAGCTTTGCGAATCAATCATGATTCATTTTCTTCCAACCAGAACAGGTTTTAAAGCTTTTTATCTTTTACAACAATGAAAAAGAGCAGTAAAACGAATATGGAAATTAACTCTGCTGATTACATGACTCTAAACAATAGCACCGATATTACAGACAACAGTACTTACTACTCTCGTTCTGGAACGTCGGATCTCACTTTAGCCATATTTGTGTTTTGATCTCAACCCTTGATCTACTTTAACTGAAATCGGTCACCCGTTATGTTCATTGCCGATTTTGCTGCTGACTATAAATTTCAAACTATCATCTATTTCTTCAATCCGTATAGCTTTGACCTGGATACTTGTGTTCTCAAATTTTTGAAGGTACTGAGGCATACCTTACACTCCCACTGGTTCCGCCTCTAGGGGCACCCAGAGTAGGACTAAACTATTGATGCGCTTGTTGGACTTCAAGCAACATCCCTGATTTGTACGAGTTATTGCCCAGATAAAGACGAGTTGCTTAACATTTCCAACATGAAACCAGAGAACATAGAGGGGATGTTTGTGAATTGTGAAGGTAGGGAGAAATTAAGGGAACAATTTCTTGTTGCTCTGATTGATAAAGCCTTTTTTGACTGTTTGAGGTAGCGAACGCTAGACGTGTCGTCTTCCTCTACCACGCAATTTTTTTTTTTTTGAAAGAGGAGGCAGAGCTTGCCAATATCTATACCTCTTTATAATGCACCTAAGCATTTTTTTCTACGTCCACCCCAAATAATGCACCTCACTAGAGATGGCCCAACCTTCATGCACCCAACGAAACGTCTCCAGAAACTTGCCTCCATCAAAATTAACCTCTCAGATCTTTCCTCAGCTTTACTCACCCACATCCGATGGCCATTGTTTAATGTGTCTAACTCATCCTTGTGGCCCACAACAGATCTCCCCACCTCCAGCATCATCTCAAGGAAAAGGAAACAAATATCCTGGAATTAAAGAAAAGGAAACAAACGTTCTAGAAAAGGAAAAAACTATATATTACATGCTAGGAAAAAGAAACCGAAAGACAGGGTACTATACTAGTTATTGTAACGATGCCTCCAGGCCACTAATTAGCACATGAGTTTTACGGTACATTTTTATTATTGAGCAAATAAATTGCCCTATAACATTTTGCAAGTTTGTTTGATGAGTAGTAGTTGTCAACATACAGGTTATTGCCTCTTTCAGACATTAACTTGGTCATTAATGTATATCTTTGACTATTTATTTTTTATAATATGTTAACATAAATAATTAAAATTATAATATCAAGTAGCCACACGAATCGCACAGAGAATTACGACCAACTTTCCGCGAGATTCCACAGCTCTTAGAAAGCAATGAATGCTGATGGTGATTGATGGGCGCTTTTTAAAACGTTGGCATTGAGTTATGTAATATGCTCAGTTATTCCCTTTACATTTCTTCGATATCTTGACACCAAAAGAATGATTGATAATTCTTTCTACATCTAAGATTGATTTACAATATATGATGAGGACAACTCTTTCACTGATACAGTCACACTTACTGCAACTCAACAAGATATACAAGAACTAATCACTGGAGCACGTATTCGTCAACTTAATTATCAGGCAACTATGTTTCTTATAGTGAACTTATATTATATGAACTCTACGATACTGACTGATACAAGTGATATTATTCTAATTAGGAATTAAACTCCCTACACGGCGATAGGACCTAAGAGTAGCAAGACAAGGAGCACGCTTCGAGGAGACCTAAAGAATGGCTACTACACTCAATTGAAGCCACCATAATGCCACAATGAAGGATGGCCAAACCACCAAGACTATTTGCTTTGGCCACTACCTTCAAACATCTAGATTTATTTTTAATTAATAGCTATGGTGTTGTGCCACCTTATTTGGGCCTAGACCCATGTATCCAGTCAAAGTCTAAGGAGAGAAGTCCTTTTTGGTTTCCATATTTTGGCCACACCCCCTTTCTCCTCTTTCTCTATAAGCTGTTCGCAGCCCTAATGAGAGGTGGATTTTAGTTTAGTTGTAGTTTTTCTTCGTGAAACTATTCAGTATTCTCTTATTCGGCTATATCACCAACAATATCAAGTTTCGAAACCCCACATCAATATTAGTACTTCAATCATATTCGTAATTTCATATTGCACTTTACTTTATTTTTGCTTGTTCTTCGATTGCTTGTAGGAATTGATCTTTGTGATCAGGTTGATCATGCTTCTAGCTAGGTCGTAATAATCCCAGAGTTGGTTCAGCAATTGCTTGGCATGTTAGTCATGTACGGTTGGTAGCCGGATCGTGAGAGTCTCTTCACAAATCGAAGTTATTCTTCTCATCGAAAGATCGAGACCAACAATCTGCATCAGTTGGTATCATAGCACAAGTTTATCGGTGAGAATTTACTATTTTTATAGATTAGATTTTCATCCTAGAGTCCAGAAAAAGCAACACAAAAAATATTAGGGTTCCAAACCAAGTTGTGCCTCGTAATTTCTCTTCGATTTTTTTTTGTATTGTTGAATTTTTTGTTGCATTGATATGTCGAGTTGCTGGTGTAGTGTCTTGTCCCTTAGAGTTTCGAGTTCTTGTCACCCTCGCATTCACACTACTGCAGCACACCACCAACCATCATCTCATCGCACCGCCAACCATCATCTCGCCATGCCGCCTTCGCCTTTACCTTGGATGCACAACGTCAACCATCCCATGTCTCCTATCGCGTGCCGTGCCATGGGGAACAAGAAGACAGAAAAGGCAGGATGTGGATCGGACCAGAACGAAATTGAGTTTGAATCGGATCGGATCAAAAGAGGCAAGATTATGTTCGGATAAAACAAAGAAAGTCAAAAAAGGGAAGATTAATTTCAAAAAAATCGAAGAAAAGGGAAAGAAGAATCCGAGCATAATTGATATTGTGTTGGAGTTGGATTCGTTGTTCTTTTAATTACCTTTTTACCCATCTACCTCTCGCGCGTGCACCATGTCACATTGTGCTGCCTCGCATCCTTGAACATTACCGCATACCTAAAGCCGACGCTCACTTCTGCAAAAAAAAAAGTATCGCTTCTTTTTAGGCTATGCTGTGCCGTGTTTGCCTCTAGTATTAAGAAGGAAAGCGAAAGTTACCACGCAAATTTTTGATCTCCAGCTTTGGTGTATGGGCCGTGAGGCCCACGTTAGGCCTCGCATTTGCTAGGCCCATTCCTTTCAAGGTCCATCCTGTGGCCCACGAATTCTTACTTGGTTCGACTATTTAGGATATTTCTTTCGCTCAAAAAAGAAAAGATTTCTGTAAGTAGTACTGGAAGAATAATTTTTACAGTATGAATTTACTTTCATGGGAGTATACTGGTGAGGTTCAAGGGCAGATTATGAAATTTTTCATGACCATTTACAAAATTACAATGTGTTTCGAAGAGGATATGGAGTGCACCAAAAGTTAGGATGCAGTAGCTGCGTTATCTTACCTCACCTCCTCTAGGGCGCACGTACATCTATTGCTTGGTTTCTCAATGACTCGGATGTGAAGCGTGAGTATCCCCCTGAGCAAATACATTGCTCAGCTATGTCCCTCTCAGTCATGCTGCCCTGTAATTGAATTGTTGTTGCCGACAAAAGAGTTCCCTGGAACATGTTCCTTGGATTCCTTCAGTGTTCAGAATTCAGGCGAAACAGAGTGCACTCTGTCCGTTGAATGGGCAACCCTACTGTGAAATTCATGTGTTAGCTGATCTCCTGCGTTGAACCTCTGAACTATGAAACATCAGTACATTCAGAGACCATGTCGCATTCTCTGAAGATCTTGCAGGAAACAAGACTTAGCGCCCTACCGATTCCCAAAACCAGCACTGCCTACATGCAACACAGGTCGTAGCTTGTTTTGTCCCATGCAGAACTGCAAAATTCGAGTCAAACGGTTAGCCAGGCTATCACATTCGTATCAGATCTGCACTGCACTGTAGAACTGACGGTCCAATTCTCCGGTCAAGGCTTAGCCCGTTAGACTGTACGCACACCAGAGCAAGAGATGTCGACGCCCACAGTACAACATGAAAGTACGCGGTAGTACGAAGCTGCGGCGAAAATGGTGGACATGGAAAACGAACGCAGAGAATAGCACGTAGGTCAGTCAGGCCGTTAAATACTGCGAGCGGCGAGCCTGTGTGAGATCAGATGACATGGATCACCCGTCTCCCTTGCAGCAGAACACTTGTGCGTGGGTGCGACTGCCAAAATAGTGGTCACGAGCAAACAATAAAAAGGAGCGACGCCCATGTACACCTGCTAAGCCAGATGAATATGGACAGCGGACTCAAATTACTAAGCTAAATTGATACAAACATAATATTTTACTCTTGTGTAATCTAAATTCATACATGAATAGAAAGAAAACAAAGAAAAAAGAGAGAGAAAGAAATAGGTGTCTCAGTAATGAAAAGTGTATCCCGTATCCCCTCTAGCTCCCAGCCTTCACCTCCCGACCTCCGCTCCTCGTCTCCCCCAATACCCCAGTCTCCTATGCCAGCTTGGCAGCTCTGCTCTTGACCTCCCCCACCCCAGCATGGCTCCCCCACCCCAATCCCCTCCCCTCTCCTTCCCTTTGGACTCCGACCCGTTGACCGCCCAAGAGCTCCCCTCTCCTCCCCTCCAGCTTGCCTCCCGCTTCAACTCACCGTTGTGCCTCCTCACGCCTCGTATATGGCTAAGTATAATACAATAATACAAATAAGAAATTTGAAATGAACTAATTAAGATTCAAATAATACAATATATTATATATATACCAAGTATATGGCTACATGCTAATCGGTTAGGGGATGGGGAAAATGAAAGAAAATAGAAATTAACAAATCAAAGTTCAACATTTACATATATCGGCAGCAATCCTCGTCTCCTCCAGTCCTCTGTCCTCCACTCCTCTCCTTCTACGATCCCAACCGTAGGCAGAGGAGAACCACACGCATGGGATGGACAGAGGAGGAGGAGAGATTAGGGGAAAGAAGATCGGGCACCAGGGTAACCTGGTGGACCTTTTTGTGGTGGCCGGTTGTGCATTCTGGCGTCCCCGCTGTCAGATTAAGCAACGACGGTGCAGTCGGAATAGGAGTAGAGAGAGATGGGAAAGAAGCAGAGGAGTAGTAGGCTCTCCTCATCCTTGTCTTCTCCGCTCGGCTGCACACGCCATGCTCGTGTCCTCCTCCGTTCCTCACCTACTCGGCAATCTCTCCTTTCCTCATCGCTAGAGAGGGGAAGGGGGTTACCAGCGCTGGCGTGGAGGGTAGGCTCGAGCCTAATGGAGACCCCCTGTTAGATTCGCCTCTGCCTGCTCTTTTTGTTAAGGTTTTGGGCACATCAAGGCAAGAAATCTCGATTCGTAGGTGAAACAACCCAAGTGATTAGCAAATATAAAGTACATATAAGCAGGATAATAACACACTTAATTAAACACATGTAGCACAAATAATCACTATTTCCATTAATTAACAAATGTCACCAAGAACTTATACATCAGAATCTTATACAATCATTAGTTACAACAAATGAAATACAAGACTTCTTCAATAGCATACAATCTAATCTGGCGTTGATCACCTGAAATTGTTAGTCATCGTAAATATAAATGAGAGATAAACAATAAGAAATTAAAATATAAATCAAGTGCCGTCAGACCCGTAGTGAGCACTCATCGAGATACCAGACCGTCCGGAGCCAGTCGGCACCTCTCGCTAGAATGGGTTTCATCATTCGGCAGTATGCTAACCTATTCGTAGTAGGGTAACCGTAGCCATGCTTGAATAGTGTTGAAATATCTCACACAGTAAAAAGATAAGCATGACCATAGTTAAAAAGGAACGCAAGCCAGAAACAGCCCTCCCCATACCCTTTCACTCCCAGACACACCCAAAGCCAAGAGGCCAAAGATCACCAAAGCCAAGAGACCATTCGATACTTCTGCTAACTTTAGAAACATAGTACTCAAATGCAATAGAGAGAGTAAAAGAGTTAGGGATACTAGTGGTCTCGGAGAAGTGGTTGCCGTAGGGATGACGTCGTGCGTGCCTGACAACCGCCTCGTACTCCCCAGTGTACGGGAGGTTCCCAGGTGTCATCGCAACATCACCTTACCTTGAGCATCACCTTACCTTGAGCAACAACACACAAATCATCATCCACCAGTGAAAATAACTCAATCGAAATTGGTCAACTAAGCAAAGCTATCATCTTCATCTCAGTAGAAAGAAAAAAGGGAAAAAGGGCGAGTAACCGGCCACTGGAATGACGCGAGGAGGAAAAGGGGGCTGCGGTGGGGCCGTAGGGCAACGGCCTCGGTGACGCAGGCATGGGTGAGACCCGATGGAGCGGGCGGTCAGCGACGCGGGCGGTCGACGGTGCTGGACAGCGCGCATGTGGGCGTGGTGGCTCCAGGGTGGGCCGGCGAAGGCACTAAGAGAGGGAGGTCCGGCAGAATCTGGGGGCACAAAGAGAGGAGAGGGGCAAAGCCAACAGGGCTGCGGCAGTGGAGAGGCCGCCGACCGATGATGCAGTAGCTCTGGGACAGCGCTGAAGGAAGAGCCCAAAGGGATGGCAGCTTGGAGCAAGGTGAGTAGAGGAAGAGATGGAAAGAATGAGAAAGAGGATAAGAACAAGAGAAATGAGCCGGTTCGGCCAGCGTGAAGCAACAAAGAAAAGGAAAGAAAAGAATAAATAAATAGTCATAATGCAAATAGGGAATAATTCCGATATTAGAAAATTAAATGAAAACTAAAAGAGGATAAAAGCGAGTGGATAAATAAATAAAGAGAAAACTAATTTTAGCAATCGCCATAATGATCAAAATAAGAAAATAATACATTTGTTAGAGTGAAAATACGATCCAAAAATTTTGATGTGCAACCTAGATTAAATCATGCCATATGCAAGTATAAATTTGATAGAAATCAGCGAAGGGTTGGACACCGCAAATACGTAATAATATGGTAGCTATCTGAAATATAGTATTCCAAAATTTCAGGAAAGGAGTTAAATCAAGCAGAAGATCACCTCAGGAATCCGCGTGAGGATGATTATTTCAACTCAGTTTCAGGCAAGCATTTCTTAATCATATTTGGAATATTTTTTAATTAAATGTATTTAGTTATACGCGTTATCATCGATGCATTGGAAAAGCTCTTTTCAAGAAAAAATCTCAATAAAAAACTGATGGAAAGATGGATTAAATGAAAAATGTTGAGGCAATGATTGTTGATGTGTATGGGATGGCTCGTATAACGATTGAGCTAGTGACATATACATATGAGGTGGGTAGAGGGTGCCGTTGAAAAGGGTAGCATCAGTGAAGCCCTCTACATAGGCTAGAACATAAGGATAAACCGCTACACTCGAGTAATGAGCCGTATTTATCGTATCAACCATAGTATGTGGAAACAAATTGAAAATATTGTCTTATGGATGTTATGATCTCCGCATTGGGTATGAGTAGATAACCAAGTGTAAGAAGACGGGTAGACCGGAAGGCCTGGTGAGGAACACGAATTCGGAACTCAGCTGCAGTTGAATGTTTCGGGGCGCTATATTTAAACGTAATGAGATGTGTACCGTCGATGTGCATTGAAGACAGGGTACAACTGGTATGCTGCGAGTGGGTGGGAAATGTTGTGAAGGACACCACGAGTCGTTAGTTGCCAGGGTTAGAGATCTAATATCTGAATAGCGATAAACGTTATGGGGTCTCAACAAATGTTGAGATCACTATAGGTAAAGTGGTACAAATCTGTACATGGTTAAATCATAAATCCATATCTGTCTCCTAGATTGGAGGCTACTGAAGCTAAGTCTACCTCATATACGAGTGCTAGTAGCATTTTTAATAATTAAAATCAGAAACACAACTTTTCCTAATAAAACTATTTTCTAAAAAAGGATTTGAGGATGGTATACATGAGATGGATATGGGAGAAATTCATATGATATATTTTGTTATTGATGCTTACTGTGTACTTATATACTCCCTCTTGTTTAACCCCCTCCCCCTTTGCTTAGAAAACGATCCTTATGTACTCGTCTACAAGGTGTGGGGTGAGGATCACCCGCAGGATCAGGGTTACAAGGAGATAGAGAACTACTAGGAGGACTGGGTGAAGTAGTGAACCGTATGGTAGCTCCCGTCGATCCACTAGGTATTTTAGTATTTATGTATATTAATTATGTTGTACTTAGATGTTATGTATGACTTTATGTTACTGGTCTTGTAGCCCTGAAAGACCATTTGGAGGTATATCCAAGTTTGTGATTAGTTATTGACATTGTTTGAGTATGTGGTGCTTAAGTTTGAATTTGGTCTTGAATTCGTTGTTGAATTTGAAGCAATTTGAGCTGCTATCAGCTGGAGCGGCACTACCGGCCTTGGAACAGTGGTAGTGCCGGCCAAGCGGCACTACTGACCTGGTAGTGGTGGTAGTGATGATCTTTCAAGGTGTTCCTCTGGGTTTAGCACAGCGGCACTACCGACCAAAAGACGCGGTAGTTATCTTTCAGAGAAGGTCTCTGTTGGGCTTCAGGTTGAACGGCATTATCGGCTACTAGGGAGCGGTAGCACCGGATTTACAGCACTACCGGCCTCTAGTTGGCGATAGTACGGACTTTCTAGCGAATTTGTGCTTAAGGTTTGCATTATGTATTGATTAATGCATATTATTGTGAATAGTGCTATGTGATGGTTTGCTTATCTGTGTTAGTTGCAGGACTCCAGGGCTAGGTCATTGTGAGGCGAAGACGAGATCTTAACTAGGCTAGGAGAGCTGAGGTCCAGAACGGTCAAGTGACACCGGAAGATGATTGAGACCAGAAAATGGTTGCAAACCGAGAAGACAAGCACCCGGAGCATGAAGCACTGATGATGGACATAGCGGGCAACGACATAGACCGAGACTAGACTCAAGGAGGAGTTGAAGTCCAAAACGGCCAAGGAAGCCAGTACCGCCATGATAAAGTGATCAAGGACACGTGGCGCATCAAGAGACTTGGGCTCGCTTGTAAGAGAGGACGGTTCTGGGGACTCCAAACGCATGAAAGGCTTGGCAGCAAGTCATTAGGGTCACGTGGAAAGCGCGAAGCATGGTGATGCTTTGAGGAGAAAGAAGTCCGATCATTGGGAAAATGGTCATTTTGCCCAATACCAATGTCTGAGCAGTTTGAAAAATCGCGACGGTGGCCTAAGTGGTTTAAGTCATGCCAAAGTAGAGTTGGATGCAAATTTGAGCTCGCAGAGCGGATTTGGCGTCAATGTAATGGCCACTTTGAAAAGCGTGCTTGCGTAAGTAAAAAACTCGTTAAGAATGTTGGGTTTCGAGTTAGCCCATATAAATGTGGATGGTATCTACAAGTGTGTCCAAGTGTTAGGTTAGGATTGCCTCTACTATATAAGGAGATATAGTGGGAGGAGAGGCTCCAAGCCACTAAGCTTAGGATTAGGGTTTCCACAAGGCTTTTGTGTTCTTGTGTGGGTGTGTGAATACTCTTTGGAAGCTTTGCCCTCAAGTGAGAGGCTTTGTAAACCTTCTTCATGATCTGAGTGCAAATCATCTCTTTGCTGAAGTTTTTGCTTTAAGTTTCGATCTTCTTGCTTAACTCTTGATCTTTTCTTGCGGTTTCTTTCTTACTTGATCTCGTGCTGGCAAAGATATATGATTGATAGATGTATCCTCTGTAGATCATCTTCTCAATCATCTAGGCAAGTTTCTTATTGATAAACCAAGTTTCTCTAAGAAACCGATTTTTGAGTTGAGAAGGAAGTTCTTGAGGTAGATCTTGATCCTGCTTATTTGAGGGATTTTTCTTAAGTGTTTTTGCTTGCTGGGACATGTGAGAGGTCATCTAGGATCATCTTGATCATCAAATCCACACAAGCAAGCATAGGTTGAAGATTTGGTTTTTGACCCTATTTTAGTGCAATTTCTGATAAACTTGAAAAATATCAGAACTTTAACATCAATCTTTGCGATTAAAGGTTGGAATAAGTTTCTAACATCCTTAGGAAGGTACATACAAAGTTTCACGAGTTTTGAATCATCCAATCAAAAGATACATCAATTTTTAGATTTGAACTCGTGCTGATTTTACTGTTTATATGCCTGAAATCACTATTCACTGGTAATACCGCCCTCACCATGGCGGTAGTGCTAGCCTCCAGGTGAAATCCTCAGAAAATTTAAGTCTTAGAAGGTTTTTGTTGGTTTCTTTGGAAGAAAATTTGTTTTGTGATCATTCACCCTATCTGATCGTCATTTTCAGTCCTTCAAGCCCTGCATGACAATGGATGTAATAAGTTTTTATTTCAGTCTTTAATTATTGTTCTGCTGTAACACTCTTAACACTGTGTTTTAACTGATAAAATATCAAAAAATTCTGGTGTTTTGTTTGCTAATATATCGAGATCAGTGTAATTATCTTATATTAATAGTAGTGTTCCTAACATTACACGGAATTAATTATGCGGGTCACTACCGTTGGTCACGTGTTTAGCGCAGCGAAGACTAGAATACACACGGCGTCCACTCTCGGTGATCCGTGTGACATGACTGTTGTGCAGTAAACAACATGCAGTTTCGTCAAACCATTCGGTCCCAGTTCGTTGCAGCTGCGGCGTGCAATGTTTATGCCGTTTACACTAGATAAGCTCGGAGATTGGTGGTCGATTTAATCAGGTTCGTGGTGTGTGTGACGCAAGATTAATCAAAGGCCAAGCGTGCAACGTTAATTGTTCTAAACTAGACTCGTCGCGTCTGCACGCAGTACGTGGCCGCGTGCGTCTCGTCAAGTTAGTTGAGAGCCGCACGCCTGACTTTCGCAAGAAATTCCCAGTTGCGATGTTGTTTATGGCTCGAAGACGCCAGCTAGCTTTTGATGTATGCAAGCCATTAGTTGTTGTTTTCCGTCTCGGCCATGTACTTGGCGTTCTCGCTCGTCGACGAACGGCGGAGTTTATTTATTTAATCTGCGTACGTACGTATATCGGACCGGCCGGGACTACTCAGCACGCTTGATGTGATGGGGACACAAGGGAAGCTAATTGGTGCGTGCGAAAGCTACAAAAGACAATGTCACAGATAACTCAAATATCCCAACAAATCTGTTTTGATCCTAGTTTGTTTAGAGTCCAATCTACAATGACTCAGACTCTTTTGTCTGTTGTTGGCATCAAAAAACTTGAGGTAGGGTTTCTGACAGCAACACACCAGACGAACACCTGATTCAAGAGCGTGCCAGTCGATTTGACCTATAACCGACAAGCTAAAATATAAAATTTACTCAAAAGCCGATCGTAACGATCAATCGGTTTAGACCCAATCAGCTTGAAGCCGATTAAGATCAAAGTAACAAGGTAAGTCTAATTAGCCGATTAAGGCTAATCAGAGGATAAAGGTAGATCGATTCTGAAGAAGGCGATGCGCAACAAAATCAAAATAAATCAAACCTGGGGTGTAATTGAAGAAGATCAACAATCGGCGATGCGCAACTTTATTGATCAAGATCGATTACAGAGACTAAATTACAAAAGCTATTTCTAGTCGACAGGAAGGAAGAAAGTAAAAGCTGGTTGATTGTATTATGTTGTTGGATCCTTCTTGCAGTTCGCTTTGGTCCTTCTTTTATATCCGCGGCCGATCGTGTTCTGTTACAACACGCTTCAAGTCCGTTTCGTATCGGCCTTATCTCGGACGGTTGTTTTGAAATCTTGCAGTTACCAAAATATCTTCAAACCTTTCCATCCTGTCCGTTAATTCCGTATTTTTGACTTTATTCCCGATTTGACCAAGTTTGCCAAATTTTGGTGCAAACATATGCCCCCCATTTTTTAGAGATGACATGTCATCTTTCAAAAATATCAATAGTCGGCTTTTCAATCGGCTAACGTTTGAACTTCACCCATTAACTGTCGCTTTTACTCGCGCCGCAATTTTTTGACATGCGGGTAGTGCGTTTTAACTGCTCGCGCCTTTTGAGATTCACTTCCCGCCTCTTCAAATTTTCACCGTGCTATAAAATGCGGCCCCCACCTTGGTCATTCTTCACGCGCACAAGCTCTCGCATCACCTGCAATCGGTTTAAGCTTTCCGTTTGAAGTACTCCCGAAGCAAACCTTTAGCTCATCCAGCTTCCTTCATCGGCTACAATGGACCCACCAGTACTTATTCCGATTCCGCATAAAGAATGACCAATATTTTTTGGGTCCATAGGGAAATCTAGACATCCATACCGTAACAAACCAAGAAGTCCCTCGATTGCCTCTGTCGGCTGCTGGTCATAACATAGAAGGGTGGAATAAGAGTTTCAGGGCTTGGCCGACAGCTCTCAAAGGATGGAGAAATTGGTTTATCAGGGTAGCAGCCCAAAAGAGGTGTGAATGGGAAAGAATGGGCATAGCTGAATGTATTTCGCTTTCTTTAGCCGACCCTGAAGCCAACGAGCCCTTAGTGGCCACGACCTGTTATTTTTGGTCGGACTGCTTTAATGCTTTTTTATTCCGCATTGGTCCCATCGGCCCAACCCTTTTGGATGTAGCTCAGTTGTGTTGCTTGAGACCTGATGGGGACCAGGTATCGGCTTTCAGTGCCAAGCCTAAGTATAAGCTTATTAAATCCAAGGGTGAAGGATGGGCGAAATATATCAAAAACAACAATAAGGTTAATGGGATAGTATCGGATGAAGAGCACGTTGCCTTCCTGAACCTTTGGCTAGACCGCCTTTTGTTCTGTGGAGCATCCCTTGGACCAACTCAGGTATATCAAGTGATAGCAGAGCAGCTTGTTGAGGGTCATCGGCTAGCTTTAGAAAAAAATTTCTTGGGTGTTGTGTATCAGATGCTTTATATAATAAGGAGTCGGCTGTACACGGGTTTTGGAAAATTTACCGTCGGCAACGTAGGTGGCCCAATGTGGTTTATACAAATATGGTTGTCTTGTTTATTCAAATAGCCCTTTTAACTTGGATTCATGATGATACTCCTTTTCCAAGGAAGATATACGGAAGGGCACCTATTCAATTTAGGCAATGCCGATCTTTTGGTGAGAGGTTTATGATGTGCTCTAAAAATGAGACAAAGGCCTTTCCCGACACCGCAAAAGATTTCTATCATTCTTTTGCAATTGAACACGAAGACTTCAAGCGAAGAAGATTTCTTTAGTTATGGTGATGCAACCGATTTTCTCGGCCTTCTTTTCTTCATCCGAAGCCGAGCGGTTCTATGATGCCTCGGAGACTCGGACTTATATAGAATTTTCATCTCTCGTGCATATTCCATGTCGGCCTTCATACTCGAATCGAACCTTCCAACCTTCATACGAATTTTACCACCCTTCAAGATATGCAAGACACTCGGCTTCTGCGGTGATCCCAAGTTTGCCACTTCTAGATCGGCTTGACCCGAGCGAGGTCCGCAATGCCACATCGGCAAAGTTAGTCTTGGAGTTAGCCGACGAGCTACAACTTCGCAATCTCCCCCACTTCCATTTGAATGCTCACCGCGCAGGGGGTTTCACGACATGGTGGTCGGCTATCGCAGAGTGTTTGTACATGGAGAAGACTCCATCAGTTATCATTAAAGAATTTTTTCCAAATCTGCCAGAGCCATCCTTAGTATCTAACAGCGAATCTAGCAGTGAAGCTAGCTCGTCGGGTTATACTAACTCAAGTTTAGTAGATAAGGTATCGGCTTCGAATAAGCTTTATTTCGTACATCGGTCTTTTCCCAGATGTTTTTTTCTAATTGTTTTTACTGTGTACTTGCAGGCTAAGGATGTCGGCAAAAAACCTATTTCTTGCCAATCCGGGAATGATCAGGGCAAGAGAGCACATCAATCGACTGGCCTTACGGGCTATACATCTGGCACTTTAGGGGTTCACAGTCCATCCTTATCGGATATCGAGAAAAAACAACCAAGTAAGTGTTAACATAATCGATTAATACCATCTTCTCCTTTTCTTTCAAACTAACCTTTATCCAATTTGTATCTCCAGAAAAGAAAAAGGTAAAGTATACCAAGGCTCCGACAAAGAAAGGGCCCAAGCCTAAAGAACAAAGCGCGAGAGTTCGCCCCATGTATCGGCTATCGGAGAAGTAAGCTACGATACCTTGTATAATAACTTATGTATTTTAATGCATTGGCTCACCCTTTGTCTTATTTTCCTTTAGCCAACGCAATCCGCTCAAATCGCGAAGATCTTAGCCGATCTTCCAAATATTTCAACCGTGCCAACTCCAATGCCGAAGCCGACTCAACCCTCTCCAATCACCGATTTGCCAGAACCGTCAGATCCAATGAACTTGCTCGGATTTTCTTTGGCCGATCTTGACGATCCGGAGATTATGGCAACTGATGACTATGATGCAGAAATTAGAAGAATCCTTCAAGTGTCAGAAAAAGCATCGGCTACAGTCACCTCCGCCCCGGGCATGAAAGAGCGCCTTGATAATCTTTTCAAACTTGTGATGCAACCACAATCGGAGATCTTGGCTAACAATCAACCAATAAGAGATGCCATGGCTGCCGTTGAAGCCGATCTCCCTCCGGAAGCAATGCAAGCCCTCCTCAATGTGTGTCACCTGGATGATAGAAAAATTGAAGTGGAGGAGGCACAAAATCGGATTCGGTCGTGAAGCCCAAGAGGCCGATCGAAACTCTTGGAGGAATTGGTTGTCGATGTCAAGGCAAAAAGCGCAAGTTTGATCTCGTGCTCAACGTCTTAAATCGACCAAGGAATCCTCTCCAAATTGGAAAAACAAAGAAACTCCTCTTGGAAGAGTTGGCCAAGCTTGAAAAACAAATCGGAGAAGGCCAACAAACCTTGGAGACCACTGCATCGGAGCTGAAGAATCAAAAACTTAGCATTGCAGCGGCTGTTGAAAATGTGACCAAACAATCGCCAAGGTAAAACCAGGTGCGGGAATGCCAAGGACGATGAGCGCTGCTAAACGAAATTCAAGACATCATCGCCAAGGCAGCGGGTGCTCTGTCGGCCTTGGGCGCGACTCTTCCAGGATCGGGCATCCAGTATTGAATTGTAAAACTTTTTATGGTTGTTTTGAAAACACTTGAAAACACTTGTTCTGAATGCTTGTTCTGAACGTTTGTAACTTGTTATGTTTATAATCGGCTGTTTAACCGATTATTATTTTGTTTATATTCTCTAAGTTTGCAACCCTTCCAGCCGATTAACGGCATCGTGTTAATCTTGGCTCTGAATATGATCTCTAATCGGCTAGGTTCCAATCCAAACGCTAGGGTAGTATTTCTTCAAGTATTTCCCGTTAATAGCTTTTGGCAATACATACCCCTCAAGTGTTTCCAGTAAGTACGAGTTTTCGCCGACTAGCCGATTAATTTAGTATGACCCTTCCCACGTAGGTGACCATTTTCCAAATCGGTTATCCTTAGAACCAACAGGCAATATTGTTTTCCATACTAAATCGGCTTGATCGAAAGATTTAGGCATGACCCTTTTATTGTATGCCCTTGCAACTCTGATCTTGTTCTTCTTAAGCCGATCAAGCGTAGACAAACGTAACTCCGCTAACTCATCCAAGCTGTCGACCATTAAGTCATTGTAATCTTGAACCGACAAATCATTCATGCGGCTATTCGTACGACTCAATGTTGATTTCTACAGTAAAACAACTTCTTGTCCATATACCAATTGGTAAGGTGAAAGTTTTGTCGCTCCGTGATAAGACGGTAGATAGGCCCAAAGTGACTCGATAGAGTCGAATGCCAATTCCTTGGCTTCTCATCAATTTTTCTTTTGATCAACTTGATTAGTGTTTTATTAGACGACTCGGCCTGTCCATTAGCCTGAGCGTAATATGGCGAAGAGTTTAACAATTTGATTCCTAGACTTGTGGCGTAACCTTGAAACTCGTTAGACATGAATACCGTACCTTGATCGGTCGTGATTGTTTGTGGTATTCCAAACCGATGGACGATATGTTCATTCACAAAACTAATCGCCTCAACACTAGTCACCTTCTTAAGTGGGATAGCTTCAACCCATTTTGAAAAGTAATCGGTTGCGGCCAAAATAAATTTGTGGCCTTTACTCGAAGCAGGAAATATTTGGCCGATTATATCTATTCCCCAACCCCTAAACGGCCAAGGTTTAATAATTGGATGTAAAGCCGATGCTGGTGCTAGTTGTACGTTGCCAAACTTTTGACATGTTTGACATCCTTTATAGTACTTGAAACAATCCTCTAGCATCGTCGGCCAAAAATAACCTGTCCGTCTGAGCATCCATTTCATCTTATGTGCCGATTGATGAGAACCACAAATCCCTTCGTGTACTTCACCCATTGCCACCCGCGCTTCTTCAGTTTCAAGACATCTCAACAACAAACCTTCCATAGTCCGATAATATAGTATATCGTCCAAAACAACATATTTCAACGCCTGTTGTCGTATCTTTCGTTCCGTCGGCTTGGATGGATCGACTAGATAATCTTTTATTTGCGTTCTCCAATCAGCAATATCTGCGCACATGACTGCCTTGTTCACCAGTTCAGTCTCCTGACTTTGGTCAAAATCCTTATATCCTGATGCTTGCTGAGCTAAAGCATTAGCTCTATCGTTCAATTCACGAGGAATATGACCGATAGAAAATGAAGTAAAAGAGCTGATAATCTCTAAACATTGTTCTAAATATCTCAGTAGTATTTCATCCCGACATTGGTATTCTCCCTTTATTTGCTGTACTACCAATAGCGAATCACCATATGCCTCAACAACTCTTACTCCAATATTTTCTAACAACGGAAGCCTTTGAGTAACGCTCGTACTCGGCACGTTGTTGGAGCATCGGCTATTTAGCCTAATGCAAATTCAAAAGCTATGCCCTTTGGGTGAAGTGAGTACAATTCCGATACCATCCTTCCCCACATATTGATCCGTCAAAGAACAGTTGCCATGGTGCTACCAAGACTAGGTTTGCTGCTGTGTCATGTCCTGTTATAAAATCGGCTAGGACTTGTCCTTTGACTGCTTTGGCCGATTCATATGATAAGTCGAACTCGACCAAGGCGTAAGCCCATTTGCCAAGTCGACCTCGCAGAATTGGGTGACAATATATATTTTATAACATCGGTTTTGCAGATGACCTTACAAGCCGATGCTAATATGTAGTGCCTTAGCTTTGTGCACGAGAAGTATAAGGATAAACATAGTTTTTCGATAAAAGGGTACTGACCGCGTCCGAAGAACCGTCGGCTTAAATAAAAGATAACCCTCTCTTTACCATGCACTTCTTGTACCAAAACAGCTCTAATAGTATCTTCTTCTACGAGACATATAATCTGAAAGGAATCCCTTTTGAGGTGCAACCAAACCGGAGGGTTGGACAAATACCTTTTGACTTCATTGAAAGCTTTACGATCGGCTCCCCATATAAATTCTTTATTGTCCTTCAACTTCATAATGGAGTAAAGGCACGAATTCTACCGAGAGGTTCGAGATGAACCGACGGAGATAGTTAATTTTGCCGATCAACTTTTGTAATTCGTTTTTGCATGTCGGTGGTTCAGTATTGGCTATAGCCTTGACCCTCATTTGGTGACTTGATTCCTCTTTCATGTACCATAAAGCCTAAAAGCTGCCCAAATTGACACGCTAACGCACACTTGTAAGGATTCATCTTCAAACCGTGCAACCTTATGTTTTTAAACACCCTCTCTAAATCGGCGAGATGTTGGAAATCGTCTGCAGATTTTACCACTACATCGTCAATATATATTTCGACAATGTGGCCGATTAAATCATGAAACATCGATTCATTGCCCGACATCGTTGCTCCGGCGTTTTTCAAGCGAAAGTCATTCATCGCCCACTCGAACAATCCTATTGCACGGGACATCCAAAGCCATCTTTGGTATATCGGCTTCGCCATGAGTATCTGGTTATACCGGCATTACCATCTAAAAACTTATGATCTTGTTCCTCGATGCAAGATCGATAAGCATATCGGCTATCGGCATCGGGTATTCATCTTCGGCGTCGCCTTGTTCAAATCTCTAAAGTCGACGATACCAAGCTTTCCATTTTTCTTCATAACAGGAACAATGTTGGAAACCCACTCTGCGTATCGGCAAGGCCTGATAAATTTTGCTTCCAACAACCGTTCTATTTCTTCCTTTATGACTTGGTACAAGGCTGGATTAAAACGCCTGGGATACTGTTTAAACGGCCGATAGCCCGATTTTATAGGTAGCCGATGTTCCACCAGTTGACGGCTTAATCCGGGCATCTCATGATACTCCCAAGCGAAACAATCCTTATAATCTCTAAGTATTTTTATTAGTTTCTCCTTGTACTTTGCATCTAAATTCGCACTAACAAAAGTTGGTCTTTTTCTATCACCGCCACCTATATCGACTTCTTCAAGTAAATCAGTGGATGTGAAGCCTTGACCTAACTTTTCATTTTCTTCAACATCTTCGATGGCTTAGTAGCTATCCATTGTTTGCCGATAGCTTTGTATTTTATCCTGCAGCGCTTTCAATGTTTTTCTTGTCCCCATCGGCGTAATACTTCATTTGCCGATCAAAAGTGCCGACTTGACATCGATCGGCATGAGACTGACTTGCTCACACAAATGAAATCGCAGTCGTCGAGCGCCTTGCCCGATATGCAGCCGGCTTCTTCGTGTTGCCAATTCGCATCGGAGCTAGCCATGGCAATGTGAGCCGATGTATCGGTTGTAACGACCTCGACTTCTTCTCCGTTCCATTGAACAAGCACTTGATGCATGGTCGATGGGATACAGCAATTTGCATGAATCCAATCTCGCCCGAGCAAAGACACCGTAGTTTCCTTTGGCATCAATTACAAAGAATCTTTCGGCAAGGTCTTGTCGCCGACGATCCAACTCGATGACCATGACACCCTTTGCTTCGTAGGGTCACCGTGAAGTCATTCGAAACCATGTTAGTTTTGATTAAGTCTTCGTCGGACTTACCCGCTTTTTGCATGTCGTATGCGGCATCGATTCACCGTGGCGCCCGTCTACTAGCATCCTTGATATCGGCTTGCCATTTATATACCCTTTCGGATACAATGGTTTGGATGCCGATGATCATCTTTGGGTTTCGAAGATGGCGTTACGCACGCGAGCACACCGAGCAAGCGCCTCTTTGGCCGATCGATTCGACTACGAACTCGGCGGTAATGTGAACACCATGTTAATATCCATTGGAGGCGTGTCATCCCGAATCATGGGAGAATCCAAGTCATCAGCCGATTCGAAATCTTCTTCGGCTTGTTCTTTTCTTCTCCATTCTTTTTTGACGCATTTAACTGGACGAAGTTCGTTAAACACTTTGTCTCTCTCTCTCTCTGCGTCGGCCTCACGAATCTCTTGCGTCCTTAGCCTCTGAAGCCGCCATCGTTGCGATCGGCTCAGGCCAGACGGACACCACCTGGGTTTGGGTTCCACCGGCTTCCGTATTTGACCAGCCAAATCTTCTTGATTAGAACTGGGCTCGTGCGTCTTGTCTTGGCTCGGTTCTTGATTCGGTTTAGATATTCTCTCGTGGGCCGACCTTCTGTGACTTCTGCCCTGCTCTCTGATCGGTCCAGATAGCCTATCTCTGGCCGATTGCCTTGACCAATCGTCTTGGGGATAATGTTCCATCGGGCAAGTGTACGGTGATGGTAACGCTACTCTTCTTTCCCAGCAAAACTGCCAAAAGGGACACCTTCTATGTGCCCTCTCAACATTCTCAGTTCGGTACAAATTATCCGACCGGCGAGTATTACTCCGTGGTCGGCTATTCATCCTTTCGTATTTCTCCATTAATTGCGAGAACGTTGGACCTGACCTTTTCGCTGGATGCCTTGACGGAGATTTCTCTGCTTTGTACCATTTACCCACCTGGGGATTCCCCTTGGGTTTAATGGTTCTTGAATTTTTTCCTTCTTGATCGGCTTCTATTTGTAAGGAACCGATGGTAATCTTCAGTGTTTGACCGCCGTCCGAGCTTGATTGTATGTCGACTTGTCGACCCTTTTTCTGCACGTCTTGCATCGGCTCTTTTCCTTTAGCCGAACACTGCACCATGTTGATGGGGAACGGATCAACATCAACTTTCATGGTCGGCTCATCGGCAAACTTCAATCGACCATCTTCAATAGCGATTGAATCATTGACGAAAGATATTGCGATCATTAGTGTTATGCGAATAAGAATGATGCCACTTGCAATACTGCGTTTTTTGATCTCATCGGTGACGGTATCACATGTCCCTCGGCAATCATATTATCTTTTCTTGCGTATAAATCAAAAATACGATCGCACTTGGAAACATCAAAAGAGTACTTAACTTCCGACTTATTCCTAGTCGGCAGGCGAGAATGCACTAAGGATTTCTTGGATCCTTTTACCCATTCGGCTATATTTATTTACGCTTCCTCGTCTTCCGATGAATCACTAGGGCAATATTCAACCATATTGACCTTAGCCTTGTCCTTTTCTTTGTTATTCTGTTTTTGAATCGTCCTTGAATACCTTATTATCGGTGAATCGGCTTTCTTGAGCCGATCTGCGATGTAAAAAGTGGCCAAGGTCGGTGAATTCTTGCCCTCAAATTTCTCCTAAGCGGCGGGATCAAACCTCGAAATGCTAAATCGGCGAGTGGTTGTCGAACAACGTGGCGCTAAAACACCGATTCTAATTTCTCGAACCTCTTGTTATGATCCGTTATCGCTTCCCCAAACTTTTGGCGTCACGGAACTCAAATCAAATTCGAGCTCCAAACCGCACGAAAAGAAATGTTCATAGAATCGGCTTTCCAAATCATTCCATAAATGGACCGAATTCGGAGGTAAACAATTGAACCACGTAAATCTTGCTCTGATAAAGACAAAGGGAATAGTCTAATTTTTAGCCTGTCGAATCGGGCCGCTTCACCGCCTTCTTGCGATAAAGCGTCCAACATGCTCGAGGTGGTAATAGAATCATCCCGAGAATTTGGCAAAGTCCGGACTCGAAATTATGAGGGTAAGGCATGCGATCTATGTAATCGAGTGCGGCTTTCAGAGGCGATAACCTTCCCTTTGGTTGTATGCCGAATTGGTCTCTCAAAGCGGTGAGATCCGATCGGCCCGATTAACGTTATCGGCCGTTGGCATAGCGGGTCCTTGATAATGTCGGTCATAATCGGCGTCCCGCCCCGAGTGCAAGCTCGGGTTGCCAATTATCTTGTCGTGCCGCTGGCACACGACCATCTTGATCGCGTCGATTATGCAGGTTTGAGCTTCCACCTTTGGGGCAAATGGTTGAGTATGTTACTACCCTATGTGGACTGGGTTCCTTAGCGGGGTAGACTCTTGTGGAATCTCTCGGGCCGATCGGTGTGAAACCGATTGAGGAAAGGCATAGAACGGGCCGACGGAGGCAAATTGATTGATGCATCCATCCTAGCGGCATCGGTATAGGCGTGGTAATGGCTCACCCGCTGACCGAGGGTCCCTAGGCAATATGACCGTGGGTTGTGTGGGCATCATGGTGGGGTGAGGTCACGGCCGATGGTTTAGGATCGGCCATTGTGCTCTGCGTATTTTGTGATATTGAAAAACAGGATAATTTGGCGAGCTTGCGGTGGTCGGCGAAGCTTCTGACGAGGCTAACTCTGGGCTATAGATTTGACACTATTTGCTATCATCGGCTTGAGTGTTGTAACAAGAGCCGATGATTGGTTTATTAAGGCGTGGTGCATAGACTGATTAATCATAGCCGATAATTCGCTTGAGCGGTAGGTATCGGCTTACTTGTTACATTACACCCGCACGCCTGTATGTTGACCGTCGGCAGGGCGGATTTTTGAGTGACGCCACGTCTTGTTTTCTGATAGCAGCTTAGCATCATCTCTTCTAGCGCAGCCTTCCGAGCTTCAATCTCTTGGCGTTGCTCCGCAGATAAATCGTCCATTGTTGGGACGATTATAGCTTCTGAGTTGAGATCTGATGGCGGAATCGACTTCCCTGATGAAGACATTGCGTGTCCCACCGGGCGTGCCAAGAGTGTGTTGGCGTCAAAAACTTGAGGTAGGGTTTCTGACAGCAGCACACCAGACGAACACCTGGTTCAAGAGCGTGCCAGTCGATTTGACCTATAACCGACAAGGTAAAATATAAAATTTACTCAAAAGCCGATCGTAACGATCAATCGGCTTAGACCCAATCAGCTTGAAGCCGATTAAGATCAAAGTAACAAGGTAAGTCTAATTAGCCGATTAAGGCTAATCAGAGGATAAAGGTAGATCGATTACAAGAAGGCGTCGCAACAAAATCGAAATAAATCAAACACGGGTGTAATTGAAGAAGATCAACAATCGGCGATGCACAACTTTATTGATCAAGATCGATTACAGAGACTAAATTACAAAAGCTACTCCTAGTCGACAGGAAGGAAGAAAGTAAAAGCTGGTTGATTGTATTGTGTTGTTGGATCCTTCTTGCAGTTCGCTTTGGTCCTTCTTTTATATCCGCGGTCGATCGTGTCTTGTTACAACACGCTTCAAGTCCGTTTCGTATCGGCCTTATCTCGGACGGTTGTTTTGAAATCTTGCAATTACCAAAATATCTCCAAACCTTTCCATCATGTCCGTTAATTCCGTATTTTTGACTTTATTCCCGATTTGACCAAGTTTGCCAAATTTTGGTGCAAACATCTGTATAAGCCATTCTCCAGTACATGTAAACATTGAACCATTGCAGTGATTCTTTCCCGCAAGGATTTTTTCATATTAAATCTTATCTCCAATTTTTACCGTGCTTCTAACCCTAACAAATGGTTGGGCTCATGGTCGGTGCTGCAGCGTCCAGAGGCTCGAGAGGTGATGTTATTAGCATGCAGATCACTTGAGATTGTACTCAGGGATCTCTTCAGCAGGCATGGGTGGAGATTTAGTAACAGATGTGTGGATTGAGACTTTGTGTTTTGTATTTTTATGGCTTGTTGCAACTCATTTCAGTATTTGTCTCAATCTTTATTATGGCATTTGTGCTGTAATTTTGTAATAAATAGTAGGCTATGTGCATCTTATGATGCAGAGGCCAGGAGATTAAAAGCTTTCATTATCTAAAAAAATCTCTAACAAATGGTATCAGAGCACTAAGGTTTTGATCCAAGTCACTGCCCTAGGGAGCAGAGGCGGAACTAGTGGGGGTGCCGAGTATGCCCCAGCACCCCCAAAATTTTGAGAACGCAAGTGTCCAGATCAGAGCTATGCGGACTGAAGAAACAGAGGAGAGTTTGAAATTTGCAGTCAGCAGCAAAATCAGCAATAAACATAACGGGTGACCGATTTCAGTTAAAGTAGATCAAGGGTTGAGATCAAAAACAAATATGACTTAAGTAAGATCCGACGTCCCAGAACGAGAGTAGTAATTACTGTTGTCTGTAATGTCGGTCATACTATTCAGAGTCATGTAATCAGCAGAGTTAATTTCCATATTCGTTTTACTGCTCTTTTTCATTGCTGTAAAAGATAAAATGCTTTAAAACTTGTTCTGGTTGAAAGAAAATGAATCATGATTGATTCGCAAAGCCTTAGCCTAAGTAGAGTAAAGTACCTAGCACAGAAATTTACTTTCCCAATTTGTTTTCTGCTCTAAAATTATAATTTTCTTATTGAATCCATCTAACATTAAGACGGATCTGACAGCAAGCTACCCAGGCGAGCGGTGAGGGCGCATTAGGAGGGCTAGGTGAGCTACGCGGTAGGCGTCGTGGTGGTTCGGGTTGGTGGCGGCAGCGAGTGGCTCTGGCGGCGGCGGCCACGAGCGCGAGGCAGCGCGCGCGACAAGTGGCTCAGCGAGCGGCAACCCGGGCGAGGCGGCGGCAAGCGGCTCACGAGGCGGCAGCGCGACAGTGGCATCGCGGCTCGGGCGGCTGCGGACGCGCAGAGAGGCAACACAGAGCCATGCGAAGCGGCGCGAAAGCGGCTCGGCGCGGACGACAGCGCGGCGCGATGGCCGAGTGAAGCGACAGGTGGGCGATGGCGTAGCAAGCGGCGGGAGGCTCGGCGGCGCGCGCAGCCGGCGAGCCGGCGGCGGCTCGAGCGGATGGTGCGAGGCCCCATGCACACCGATTAGAAAATTTCTAGTTCCTTCACTGCCAGGAAGGAGGCAACTCCCAGGGACGGCACTCACATGGCAACATTGCACGCGTACTGGGAGTTTCAATCTACCTTCATCACTTGTCGCCGACGGCCTCCTCGGCTTCTGCGTCATCTACTTCAACCTCCGTGGTGGCTGCCCGGCGGACACCTCCGCTTTCGGCCGCACCTCCGCAGACATGTTGTAATAAAGTGATACCTTGTATCAATATGTTTGCTTCTCTCGTGATATACTGGATTCTTGCATAGGGAAATCGTTGTTTTATTATCAATCTTCGACTCAAACTTCTCAGGTTGTATCTCCATCAGACTTGCTAACATTCGTGCTAACCAAATCCCTTGACAAGCAGCCATGGTTGCAGCCACATATTCAGCCTCACATGATGACAAAATCACAATTCTTTGCTTTTGAGACTGCCAAGTAATTAAGTTTTCCCCCAAGAAAAAAACAATCCGGTAGTGCTTTTCCGGTCATTTACGTCGCCGGCAAAATCACTATCGCAGTATCCAACTAGCCCAAACTCTGTACCTCTGTTCTTGCTGTAAAAACAACCAAAATTCAAGGTTCCATTCACATACCTTAAAATTTGTTTGACAGCAGCTAAGTGTTGTGATGTGGGCTTCTCCATGAATCGACTTACATAACCAACTGCAAAGGCAATGTCAGGACGAGTATTCACCAAATATCGCAGGCTGCCAACAATGCTCCTATACTTAGTTGCATCCACAAATGGTTCATTGTTTTGCTTGCTAAGCTTTATTCGATTCTCCATAGGAGTATGACATGGGTTACAGCCCTTCAAACCTGCTTGCTCAATTATTTTGGCTGCATATCCTCCTTGGCATAAAGAGATACCGTAAGCTGATTGTTTCACATCAATACCCAAGTAATAGCTCAAGAGTCCAAGGTCACTCATACTAAATAGCTTCTTCATCTGACTCTTAAAATCATCAATAACAGTAAGAGACGAAGAAGTGATTATCAAGTCAAACACATGTACTCCCACAATCAAAACAGCACCTGCACTCCTTTTCTTATAAACAGCATGCTCATATGGACACCTCTCAAATCCCAATGATTCAAGACTTTTGTCCAGCTTGTGATTCCACGCCCTGGGAGCCTGCCGAAGACCATACAGGGCTTTCTTCAACTTACAAACCATATGCGACTTGTTTGCAATGACAAATCCAGGAGGCTGTGACACATACACTTCTTCCATCAAGTCTCCATTCAAGAAAGCAGATTTGACATCCATATGATGCACTTCCCAGTGTTTATGTGCTGCTATTGCAATGAGCAATCGTATTGTTTCCAGTTGAGCTACTGGAGCAAATACCTCCTCAAAATACACCCCTTGCTTCTGCTCATAACCTTTCGCAACAAGGCGTGCTTTGTGCTTCACAATCTTGCGTGCCGAGTCTTTCTTGACTTTAAAGACCCATTTCAGCCCAATCGCCTTTTGTCCCTCAGGTAAAGACACTAGATCCCATGTCTTATTTTCCTGAATTGAGGTTAATTCTTCCTCCATAGCCTTTCTCTAGCAATCTTCACTCATTGCACCTTGTATACTTGTTGGTTCTTCTGAAGTTAGCAATAACATATCATAGTCAAATGAACCTACCTCAGAAGTTTCATTATAAATGTCTTCAAGACTTCTGAAACACTGTGGTTCCTCTGATGAATATGAAGTAGCGGGTGTTGTAGGCGATGACAGTGAATCTTGAGCTTGATCTGTTGCCCCGTTTATTGGAAATTCAATACCTGCATGCGAATGAACTGAATCACCTTCGCCTGTTTCATTGGTTTGATCTTCATGTGATGAATCTGGATGATCACCCGTCTCTTCTTGGTTCTGTACTTCTTGATCTTCACCTGAGACAGCACTTGTTTCAATTTCAAAAATGTTTTCACCTCATCAGATTCAATTCTGGTTTCTTCTGACCAGTTCCACAGCCCTTCTTAATCAAAGACCACATCCCGGCTCACCATTACCTTACAAGTATTCGGATTTAAAAACCTGTAAGCTTTTGAGCCTTTTTCATAACCAATAAACACCACCTTGACACTCCTGTCTTCAAGCTTCTTAAGATGTGGTGCAGTTAGTTTGATATGTGCAATGCATCCAAAAACACGCAGATGTTCCACTCTTGGTTTCCGGTTATACCACAACTCGTATGGTGTTTTTGCTTGAACACTTCGAGTTGGGGAGCGGTTTAAAAGATAGACTGCAGTTGCTACTGCTTCACCCCAAAAATAACCAGGCATCTTCTTATTCTTCAACAAGCATCTAGCTGTCCCAACTATTGTTTGATTTCGGCGTTCTACTACTCCATTCTGTTGAGGAGAGTATGGCGCGGTAAGAAGTCTTCTCACTCCTTCTTGAGCACTGTAATCATCAAACTCATTTGATACAAATTCACCCCCCATCAGTTCGAAGCACTTTCAGTTTTCTGTCCACCTCTACTTCAGCTAGTGTCTTGATTTTCTTGAAACCACTCAGAGCTTCATCTTTGGTTTTTATCAAGACAACCCACATGAATCTAGAGTAATCATCAACAACAAGCTGAAAATACCTATTTCTAGCTGGTGTTTGAGGGGAAATTGGACCACATAGGTCTGCATGAACAAGTTCTAGCGGCTGTTGTGCTCGATACAATGACTTCTGAGGAAACGGTTGGCGCCTTTGCTTCCCTGCTAGACACGCCTCACAGAGTTGCTCTTTGTGATTTATACAAGGCAATCCTTCCACCATGCATTGCTGTGACAAATCTTTCAAAGCACGGAAATTGATATGGCCGAACCTAGCATGCCATAACCACTCTTTCTGGTCATACTTCGCCAAGAGGCAAACTGGTCTGTTCGGTTCAGGTGATAGGAATAGAGGTGATTCCAAGACCTTCTTGCCTTGATTAGCAAGCTTCCCTCTTGATCAAAGATGCTAAGACATCCATCTCCAATTATTGTCTTACAACCAGATGAGTCAAGCCGTCCCACACTAATCACATTACTTCGTAGCCGGGGTATATAATACACCCCTGTGAGCAACCTATGTTCCTGGAGTGGTCCTTTGATGAGTACTGAACCTTGCCCTTTGATTTCAACAACTGATCCATCGCCAAACTTCACTGAGCCTCTCACAGATGTGTCCAACTTTGTGAAGACACATTTGCTTCCTGTCATATGATTGCTAGCACCTGTGTCCAGGTACCAAATGTCCCTGGAATCTTGCCCTTTGCTTTCATGTCGCAGTTCTGGATCAACTTGCTCTTCATTAAGCATGACAACACTAGTGCTTTGATCTGCCATATTTGAAAACTCACATGTTTCAATCATCAACAGAGCCGGTTCCTCCTCCCTTACCTTCACAATATAATGCGCCTTCTCCTTCCTTGGTTTGGTGCACTCTGATGCGAAGTGCCCCATCTCAGAGCAATTGAAGCACTTAATCTTCATCTTGTCAAATTTTCTATATGGCTTTCTCTCAGCATCATCTCCACGGCCAGCCACATGACCACGGCCTCATCCTCGGATGTTTCCACGGCCACCTCCTCATTTGAAATTGCCACTGGGAACATCCCTACCCTTCTTCTCCTTCTCGAACAGGGCCTCCCACTGAGCTCGCGAAAGCATCAACTGCTCTCCTTCTTGCTTTTGGTGACGTCGGCCTTTGATGCTCTCTTCAAAGATGCGAAGTCTTCCAATTGCTTCTGTGAATGACATACTTGTCAGATCTCCCCATTGCTCAATTGTACCGACTATGGGAAGAAACTTGTCAGGAACAGCACTGAAGAGTTTCTCCACGACGGCGCAATCTTTCACTTCTGTGCCCAATGCACGGATTTCGCCCACCAAACTAGTAAGCTTCTGAGAAAAATCGGCGATGCCTTCAGAATCTTGCATTGCAAGCCGATCAAGTTGCCTTTTCAGCATCTGCACCCTTGCCTTCTTGACGCGATCCTCGCCCACCCGCATCTCTTTTATAGCTTCCCAAGCCTCTCTTGCGGTTTCCTTCTCTGCAATTGCCAGCATTACATTATCCGGCACAGCTTGTGAAATTGTAGCCAAAGCTCCCTGGTCTTTCTCCTCTGCGATTGGAAGTTCTCCTTCTATTGCTGCCCATACTCCAAGAGAGCGCATGATGATCTTCATCTTCACTGCCTACATGCTATAATTTGAATCGTTGAGGATCGGGTACTAGATTGGCACTGTACCGCTTCTTGTCAGCGATCTCCCGGCTGCCGATGCTTCTGCATCTGTTGCAGATGTGCTGCTTTTCTTCATTGCCCTCGGCGGCGGTTCAACAAATCCTCAGCTGGCTCTGATACCAATTGTTGTAGCAGAACCGATCAAACTTGCTGTGTCGCCCTTCTTCTTCCTATCGCTCAATCTTGCTGGCGAGAGAATCAGGGAAAACAGAGGTTTGCAACCTGAAGGAAAAACCAAAGGGCACACAAAAAAACAGAGATCGATATTTGGTGCTACTCTATTGCCGCAGCTTTTCTGATTTCTTTTATTACTCTTTTATATCAAACTACAGATACTAACTCAAACTCTCTTAGGAAAGCAATACAAAATTACCTAAACTTCAGAGACCTTAACTTATACGTTTACTATTCCTAAACCAGCAAAACAGAAAGGAAATCAGAAAATGATTACAGACTGAATCAATCAGAAAACTCCACACATCCAAGTTTAACTTACATTACACCCCTAAAACTTGATGTGCTGACTCAACCTTGACAACACCCAGTCTCCAGCGCTGGCTGCCATCCGCGTTGGCCTGCCTCCTTCTAGCTTCCGCCAGCCAGTTGCCCTCTGGCCGCCGACGCCGTCGCCCGTCGTCATCTGGCCGACCAGCCAGCCTCCCACTGCCCACTTGAGAGCTTCACCCAAGAGAGCAGCCAGATCGGTTTTTGTCTCAGCCCGACCTCAAACAAATCTCATAGGTGGATTTAAATCCTATCAGCTCTGGCTCCGAAGCTTCTCCAGCTTCTCATTCGGCTTTTCAGCTTCAACTCTGGCTTCTCGGCTCCAGCTTCTTGTTATCATATTTAGCTTCTAATTATTGTCAGATTTTTCTACGTGCACCCAAGCGTACCAAAAATTGCTACGCGCACCCGAACCGTACCGTAGTTTTTTTTAGAATCTACCATATATTTTTTATCTGTAATTTTTCTCTACTATGTCATCTACTAAATTTGACATTGAGAATTTCGATGGCAAAATCAATTTTTATATATAGTAGATTTAAGTGAGAGCCGTTCTTACACATGTGAGCGTGAGGAAAGCATTGCTATTTACCCCGACGATTGTTTCAATGCCAAAAAGTGGGATTTCATTACAATGCAAATTCAGATTTTTATGCCTATTATTGGCAGGATCTCATGCGCAAATTCAGGTTTTCATGCTTATTGGAAATATTTCATGCACAATTCTTATTGTTGGCAAATTTTTATGTACAGTTTCAGGCTTTTATGCTTATTATTGGCGAATTTCATTGTTGCAAATTAAAGCTTTTATACATATTATTGGCGGATTTCATTGCAATTTATGTGGGATTTATCATTGATGGTTTCTTGGCAATTTCTTTGACATTTCATCGTCGGTTTATTTGCCGTTTCAGCTTCTACTTTAGAGAAAAAAATAATGCTAATTGAGGAGACACTTTGTTATTTTAGTGGTGTTTATTCATCGTTTGAATATGTTGCAATTGAGATCGTTTACGCGGCCATTGTGGCGTTTTTGGCAATGTTAAGTCTCTGGAATTTGATAACACCTTGTTGATAGTATTATACTCTTCGGAGTTTTACTAGTGAAAGTTTTGCTTCAATGATAGTTTGATGTGAAGGTTTAAAAAGCAAGAATGAGTTTGTTTTCTATGTGGATACTACAACGTTGTTTTGTTGTCTTTGTTCAATATGAGGGTTCTACTGCAATTTGTACTCCATTGATAACACAAGAATTTTCTTCATCTTGACATTTTTGCAGGAACAGTTTCAACCATGTTATGAATTTTCAGTAGACAGTTTGATGTACGTGATAACTACGCGTGCAAGTTGCTCTTTCAATGAGCTTTGTTTGCTTAATTTTATGTTCCAAGTGGAGCATGTTATTAGTTTTTTGCTATCTATCAAGCGCCACAGGTGATACATTGACTTATGTCGTTTCATAATTGAGCATTTGTTTCAGGAGGTCAGTTGCATAGACTCAGACTTTACTAGGGTTATGAATTATTGAAGACCCAGATTTCTTCATCTGCTTTGTTGATAGCTGTGTATTTTGGATTGATCGTTCCAATCTTTCTCTCGACCTACTGATGGTTTGCTCAATCTTGCTTCATAATAAGTATTTGGATAAGACTATTCTAGTCTTTGTCTTTTGCACTACAAGTGTTTGGATTGACTGTTCTAGTCTTTTTTGCTCAGTAGTCCTTTGGACTTTTAACACCCTTGTATTCATGGTGCTTATTTAACCTTTAGGGTTTTCTAAAAATAATTTCATTATGGATTTTGAATTAAAAGGATGTTTGTTAGAGATAACTTAAATATTCCAACAAATCTGATTTTATCCGTAGCTTGTTATGAGTCCAATCTTCGATAACTCGGACTCTTTTAGCTATATAAGTCATATCCCTATATATGTAATTATTGAATTATTATAGTGGATTATTTTCCGTGATTTTTTGTTCCGTAACGATTTTTTCACGTTAAATCGTATGTTTAGTTTTTACCGTGACAACGAAACGTACGTGCTGCTCGCCGTCCGTGAACCTGCATCTAGACGGAGACAACAAAGAGGTACACAGGGCTAGGTTCGATGATTCTGTTCTTTGCATTGGGGAGAAATAGATGGAATCTGATCACCTCGAGAACGGCTTCCACGTTCCAATGGGCAGTTCCTAGATGGTCTGTGAAAAAGGTTAGGCCGTTCATTTCTATGGATTATTTAGTTTTTGCTTCTCCTGCCAATCAAATGTGTGAGCACGGCGCAAGAAGATTTGTAACGATCGTTGCTCCCGACTCGATCGGTGACTTGCCTTGTCACCCTTTCTTTCCTTGATCTCTAATTATTCTACGATCGAAAAGGCCGAGCTTATCTGATAATCATCTCCATCTCCCTCTATCCGTGCATTTTTTATATGAGAGCATACTGACGTAACTGCATATATAACCCCTTCGGTCCTTCGTGGTGTGTAAATTACTGATTTGTGATCGATCTCATATAATGGCCAAATTAAATGGTCTTGAATGGGAAATGGACGTCGGCCGTGCCGCGCCGCTCCGGCCGGCCGACAAACGCAGGTGGCGCGATGGCAACAGGCACAAATTCCCCACGATTAGCGCAAAACCGCAGGCATATGATGTGTTATCGACAGGTCTCTCTCGCTCTCATGCATCTCCCCCGCCCGGCCGGCCCACGGCTGCCGCCTTTTTGACATTCCTCTCCGCTGCGTCTCCTAAAGCGTTCAAACTCCTCGCAATTCCTCCACTTGCTTTATTACTTCTCTCTCCTTGCGGGCAACTTGCATATACCTTGTTTGCTCACGCAGGCCGCATATTAGAGACGGCAGCTACGGCTGACACGTCGGCCGATCGATCGAGGCCGGAGTCTTATCAGTCTGTGAAGCGTGGAACATAGATGTGCTCCAGTGACCTTAACGCTGAGGAATTTTCTCCGTAACACTGTACATCAGTACATGCTGACATGCACCGTGTCCATGCATGAAGGACGAAAGTAACATGCACAAACGGAACATGTGCGTATAACGTACGTATAGTACGTACTACTATACCAATGCAAATTTTAGCATGAGCCGGAGACCTTGTATATATACACCTCAACGCATTGCATGTGTGTACAACTGTATATAGCAAGCGCCTCTCTCAAAAAAAAAAGTACAGTTCCCGTGCTAACACTACGATGGCAGTACACCCGCTTATCAATTAAATGAGAAGATAAGTATGAATATTACACTTAATAATAAATAATCACAGTGCCCGTATACGAGTACAAAAATGAAGGCATGGATTCAGTTTGTGTTTTTTTAGAGGATTCTATTGCGTTCTTTAGTTAGGAATTCTCGGAACCTGCGCAAGGAACACGGAAAGGAATGCATTGATTCAATTTATGTTTTTTAGAGGATACTGTTGCATATGAGATCACGCAAGGAAGGAAGGATGTGAAGATACGAGTGCCTTTTTAAGCGCCTGTAGCAATTTTATCTTGTGATCATATTGTACGTACTACATATTTGGAAGGAGAGCGAATCAAACAAAGAAATAAGCAAGGAGGATCCGCATGCAAGGAAATCAGACTTGAATTCTGGCCAAAACTGTACGTACTACATATTTGGAAGGAGAGCGAATCAAACAAGGAAATAAATAGGGAGGATCCGCATGCAAGAAAACCAGACTTCAATTTTTTACTGTCCTGACCTCGTTATCGTATTTTTTTCGAATATAACCCTTCTCGAGACTTTTTTACGGATCTAGCCCCATAGAGCCTAATTTCAGCGCACGGAGCGCTAATTTTTTTTTTTTTATCCACGGAACCAGCGGTCTGTGAGTGCTGCTTAATTTTTTTTAATTTTTTCTCGCGGAACCAGCGGTCGTCGAGCGTTGTTTAATTTTTATCTTTTTTTTTCCTGCGAATTCAGCGATCGGTGAGCGCAGTTTATTTTTTCATATTTTTCCGAATTATTCAGTGGACGGGCACCACTTGATTGCTTTTTTTATTATTTTTTGGGAATTTTTTACTGTATTGGCATAGTCGTTATAATTTTTTCCGAATCAGACTCTCGCGGTGATGAATTTGCGATTGTAGCCTCAAGCCGGAAAAATTCAGCGGAGCGGTGGCGCGGTATTATTTACCAGCGCCCAGACTCGAATTTTTTACTATATTAGTATCGTCGTTATAATTTTTTCTTAATCAGGCTCTCGCGGCGATGAATTTGCGATTGTAGCCTCGAGACAGAAAAAAATCGATGGTGACCGTTCACCGCATTGCGGACTGTGTTCTCCAGCCACGCCCGATGCGATGCGCGCAGCAATCTCCTGTCGCTACGCTTTGTCTCCCGGTTTCCTTTTCTCAGCACATAATGTATGGTCCTTTCCTTTTTCAGGATGTTTGTTTCCTTTTCCTTAATTCCAGGACGTTTGTTTCCTTTTCCTTGATGATGCTAGAGGTGGGGGGAGGTCTGTTGTGGGCCACAGGGATGATTAGACACACTAAACAATGGCCATCGAATATGGGTGAGTAAAGCTGAGAAAAGATCTGAGAGGTTAATTTTGATGGAGGCAAGTTTCTAGAGACGTTTCGCTGGGTGCACGAATGTTGGGCTATCTCTAGTGGGATGCACTATTTAGGGTGGACGTAGAAAAGAATGTTTAGATGCATTATAAAGGGGTATAGATAGAGAAGGGCTACACCAATCAATCAAACAAATCGGCTATTATCTCTATTCAAACCATTTACACAGTTACAATTGATAAAAAAACATAAATTAGAAGAGGAAAGGGGCTATTTTTGTAAATTCATTTGGGGCTAGTTTATAAAAAAATTGATATAAAGGGGCTAGACAAGCACAATGTTGCCTATTGATTTGCAATTTTGGTCAGCCACTCGCTGACTCACGTTGTGCGCTGCCTTCCCTGCCTGCTCGCTATTGTCGTGGTGGGTTGCACGCCCGCGCCCTCGTTGCTCCCTGGCATCTACTCTCCGCGATGCGCGTCAAGTGCACTTGACTCGGTGGACCGCCATGTCCTCATGAAGGAGAGACGTTGAGCTGCGTCCTCTCTCTCGCTCTATGGTCTTTACGTGCTTTTAGGGTTCAAGTCTAGTTATGCAAGCAGCAAGCAAAGTCACCAATTATCAAATTATGTCTCCAATAACCAGCGGCCCACCAAGCCGTATGATACATGAAGCAGCTCATCCACCTAGCAAAACTTCTTCTTCCTCAAGCCGCTCCCAAGCATGTGCATTCGCTATTGCTATGCCAAAAATTAAACACCGATGCTAAAGAAGCACTTAAGGTCCGACGGCTGGAGGGGGCTCCAATCTAATGGAGCCCCCACTAGTTGCGCCCCTGTTAATATATATCTTATAATTAGAATATGAATGTACCTAAAGTGAGAAAGGAGTATTTCAAATTCGTTTATATGGTATAGCAAATGTGGGAGTAGATACTCCCAGAGTATAATGTGCGTGTCTATATATATATATATATAGGGAACCTTTTCCGTACTCCCGGGAGTACATACTCCCACCTCTAATATACCACTTAAATGAACGCTTTATACTTTTTTATCACTTTCGGTATACTCCAATAATAATTCTAAGATACTCCAATGCGATATGGTTGAAAAAATTTCATCAGAGTCATTATTTTTTTTGCTACATACCCTTTTCCATATGTAAAAGGAATATATAAACAAATTATGCTATAAAGGGTGGACTTTAATGAAATTTTTCATGAAACTCACTTTGGGGTATCTTATAATCAGTATTAGAGTATACTCAAAAGGATAAAGAAGTATAACAACGTCATTTAAATGGTATACTGGTGGTGGGAGTACGTACACCCAGGAGTATGGAATCACTTTCTATATATATATATATATATATATATATATATATATATATATATATATATATATATATATATATATATATATATATATATATGTGTGTGTGTGTGTGTGAAAACGGTTCCATATTCCTAGGAGTACATACTCCCTCCTTGCATATACCGCTTAAACAAGGAATTTATACCTCTTTATGCTTTTGAGCATACTCTAATAATGATAATAAGATACTCCAAAGTGAATTCCACGAAAAATTTAATCAAAGTCCACTTTTTATAGCATAATTTGTGTATATACTCATTTTACATATAAAAAAATATATAGAAAAAAATAAAGGGCTCCAATGAAAAAAAATTTCAACCATGTCGCATCGGAGTATCTTAGAATTATTATTAAAGAATACCGAAAGTGATAAAAAAGTATAACACATTCATTTAAGTGGTATATTGGAGGTGGGAGTATGTACTCATAAGAGTATGGAAAAGGCTTCCTATATGTGTATGTATATATATATATATAATAACGCTGAAATAGGGCACTATGATTTTAAATGCACGAATTCAAGTCAAATTCGCATATATTTTTCAAAAATTTGAGTTTTAGGATATATACTTATCTATAACTATTCAAATGAAACACATACGTTTGAAAAAAATATATACTCGAATTCAAAGATTTTGAATGAATTTAGATCACATGCTTTACTGGTTTCTATATAAAATCAGCATATTCCTACAATCAAACTATTATAAAAAAGGAAACTCTAGTTTAAATTTCAGTTCAAACATATCTAAACTAGCTAGTAAACTAGTTAAACTCAATATCCTAAAAAGTTCAAAAAAAATTCGCATGTAATACATAGAAGAAATACCTATTTTAGATCATGGTACGCAGTCATCGTGGTGTTCTATGTAATTATACTCTCTCTCTCCGGGACGGACCTAAATTTTTGACATGTTACGGTAACATTTTCACCTGGCCAAGCGCACTAACATATGTTATCTTCTGAGTCTTGATCTGACTTTATTTTCCTTTTTGGCTTTTTACCATCCCACTTAGATCGGCGCACCACGTCAAGGCTGGAATGGATCAAGGTGTGATCTGGTTCTTAGTCCAAGTAGCCCCAAAGTTGGACTTGGTCGAAACAGGCCAGTACTACTACCTCGCCTACAAAAGACTTTTGTGGGGAAAAGCATGCCATTCTGCTCGAGTAACTAATTTTCCCTGCAGACCGAATGCATTTTTTTTTTCACTCTGATTAGTCCCCTGTGCGTGCACTTTCCTTACCTAGCTAGCTGATTGTACAGTGCAGTCCTTGTGTAAATTATCCTTTATTAATATGTACTTAATTATGTCTAATCCGCGAGCGTGCAATGCATTAGTCGTTTTCTTGACTTCCAAGTTCCAACCCATGTGCCACTAATTTACGTACTCACGAATGGCGATATACAAGCGTGCGCCCACAGGAAGGGAAGAAAATTAATTTATTCGCACTTTCTCTTAATATACATATATATATTGACCGTTAAATTATCGGTAGTAAAAATTATAGGAAACATAACACGATAGACTTGATGAAAAATCTAGTGATTAATATCGTTTTTATGCCCGATCTAAATATTTATGTGTATTTTTATGGTCCATGTTTTGTAAATTTGACTATACAAATTATAAAGTAGCATCTAATTATTCGTGAACAGACGGATATATACATTCCCTCGAGCTTGTAGTTAACCCTAGAGCTCTCCTACTAATTAACCTGAACAAATCAAACCTACTCCGACCTGCAGTCTCTATTCAGATTTTGTTCATATGTATTTGTAAGGTATGAGACTATCCTAATTAATAACTCAACTTGTGGAGTAGTTAATGACTTGATAAAATCGATCAATAGTCTATATAGGTATGGTCAATGCACCTCATAGGTATGACGTACAATAATATATAGTTTTATTTATTTATTTTTTATTTCCTAGCGTTTGATGTAACGACTGATCCACGTGGCCGGATCGACATGCACATCAGTGGGTTAAACTTTTGGAACGGTCAAGTCAGTGCACTAAATTAAGGAAAACAACACGTATATATGGACGAAATAGACCGTATATTAATTAGAAGCTAGCTGCATGGGAAATGTATGATATCCATGCAACAACAAAGAAGACAAACACAAAAGAATTTTGCAAATAACACCAATGAATGATGAACCCATCAAATGTTAATAACTAATCAATCGATCTCCTTAATCCCATAAAATTTAAGTCATGCGTGCATGATAAATTGATACATACCTGCCAAAATATTAGCCTGTGAAGCTGACAAATTTTCTCCCTTGCAAATTACTAAGCTACAGAGAACTAACCTAGCTAGTAACCTTACACCAGTTTCTGACTCTCTGCAACTCCGCTCCTTCAGAAGAAAATTCAGCTACTTCACAGCCAAGCTTCTCCACGGCAATCTCCATGATATTATTGTCTACGTACGTACGTCCAAGTAATACGTATGTACGTGTCCTTTCTGTTACAACGTAACTCTATATATACGTGTGTATATGCAACTATGCAAGGGTGCAAGTATGCAACTAATGATCAAGAATTAACCCTGTTAATTAATCTGTCATGCACGGGCGGCGGCACCATGGCACTGGTCGAAGCGTATGATGCGCTCATTGGGCGGCGGCGGCGCCACGGCGGGCGCCCCGGAGGGAACGACGGGGAAGTGGCCGCCGCCGAAGGAACGGACGTGGTCGTTGAGGGAGCGTTTGTGCTTGAAGTCGGAGCCGCACGCGCAGAACCAGCGCTTGCCGCAGTTCTTCTCGTGCGTGCGCCAGTCGCCCTTGACGGCGAATGGTTTGCCGCAGCGGCGGCAGCCGAAGGGCTTGGCGCCGTGCTTGCGCTTGTAGTGCGTCTGCAGCGTGCGGAAGTCCTTGAGCGGCCGCGCGCGCGGGTGGGCGACGTTGTTCCGGCACCCAGCCGCGCAGCAGTAGCACGGCAGCTTCAGCAACGCCAGCGTCGTCGCCTGCGTGCCCTTGAGCGACTCCGGGCCCTTCCGGTACTCGCGGCCGTGGCCCCACATGTGCATCTGCAGCAGCAACATCGATCGTGTACACACATAATTAAGTCGCTGTTATGTACGTTGAGATAGATGGCAATGCAAAAATGTAACTATGAAATTAACTAGATGTGAAAGTAAACAAGGA
Source organism: Otatea glauca (assembly GCA_036346275.1). Lineage (NCBI taxonomy): Eukaryota > Viridiplantae > Streptophyta > Magnoliopsida > Poales > Poaceae > Otatea > Otatea glauca. The sequence continues at coordinate 42,982,572 of CM070720.1, read as the reverse complement.
ATATGTTCTTGGCATTTCGAACGCATGCTTGGCCTTTTATCTTTTGTCATCATCTTGGAGACAGGAGAGGAAAGATGTGTGAATTGAACTAGCTACCGGGTGGCTGTAGTCATTGTAGTTTTCTTTTCTTTTCCTTTATTTGATTCCTCACAGGTACATATGAAAATACTTGCTACGTTATTCTTCGGCAAACATGAACATGGATGAGACCGAGTTTAGATACCAGCAAAAGGAGTAGCACTGTCGATGTATATCAAGCATGCTATATGCATGTTTCATGATGCTTAATGCAAGTTCTATTCAGTTTACGACGAATTTTCTTTTGTACGTACAAGCACTTGGCCTCTCGTATTTTTCAATCTAGCTAGGCCCATGAAAGAAGAGACGCATGTTAATTACTCTTTCCAACTGATATCACCATATATGCATGTACTTCACTTGTTTAATCTCAAAGTGATGTGTTCTTGGAAAAAAATAGTTAATTGAGATCAAAATGCGTCTGGGGTAATTTAGATTCAAAATCATGTTGTTTGCGTCAATCTGAGTTATGGGTATTAATTAATCGAATAATATATGTTTAAATCAAGTCAAGTAGCACGCATACTTGAAAGCATCCGCAACAATTTAAAACAAAAGACGAACTCTTTAACACAACTCCGCAACCAAATAAAACAGGATGGGATATTGATGAATCACCTGCATGTTGTTGTATCTATTGAAGGTCTTGCTGCAGACATGGCAGACGAACTGCACCGGACCGACGAGTATCTGCGCCGGCGTCGGGATCCAATACGGCCGGTCGTGGCAGCCGGTGGCGCCCTTGCTTCTCTCCTCCGCTCCCACACACACGTAGTTTGATCCCTCCACTAAATCTACCATCTCACTATGTATTTGCTCTCCTGCTTCCACCTTACACCCCTCATGCTGCCTTGGCTTCTCCTCCATCTCCTCCTCGTCGTCCTCCTCATCATCATCCATGGGAGCCTCTTCAGAGCTATAGCCGCCGCTTGTAGGCAAGGCGATGTTTAAATCAACACTGGCCTCTTCTGTAATATTTCTCACCTCTTCTTTGATAGGGTTCTGCCCACCATCAGAATCCATCTCCTCCCCACCTCCGAGCCTGCCAAGAAGTGGCAAGCACATCAGAGTTTTTCGTTCTTGGCCTCCTCCTCTTCGACCTTCACCGAGTGCTTGGTGATCCTTCAATGGCGTCGAGAGGGACGACGATGAGGATGACGGCGACGGCGGTGACCGCGGCTTGAGCCACTCGAAGAACTGCACGCCGAAATCCGCACCCTCCATTGTGCAAGCCCTCAACACCATAGATCAGTTCGAACCCTCTATATGTATGTAGAATTGAAGCGCGGACTGCTTTATATCTGGGAGGTTTTGTGGTGTGGCCAAGGAGGAGGCCGAGAGGAGAGGGGTCGTCTATGTCAAGGCGTGCGTGTCACGCCCGGGAAGAAATGCGGGGAGCGCGCGAGAGGTCGAGAGGTTTGTGCGACGTTGGTGTTGCTCTCCTTATATGATGCCCTTTTGCGCGTGTGGTGCGCCCCTATGGAGTTTGGAAGGCTGTCGCGTCGCGTCGCGCGCTAGTCAGTGCATGAGATAATTAAGCAGGCCATGCAAGCAGCTGGGGACTGCACGCGTGTGAATGGGCTAGCAGCATAATCCGGGCACCTGCTAGTGATACCTAGAGCATGATAGCTAGGTTCGGAATGTGGTGCCTGCCTAATGCATGTGTACCACGCCGTAGCCGCCGTCTCTGGGATGAGCCGAATACAGATTGAGCTACAAGCAGCTAGGCCTCTTGCCGCAAGGGGAGTCGTACTAGGTTCTCTCTGGGAAATATAGTGGGAGTACGTCAATTCGAGTACGACAGGGAATCAGGGATGAAAAAACGTGTACCAACTACCGATGTTCGGCTTGGAATAGGTAAAATTAATCGCACTTTATACGTACGTACTGTAGATGATTATCACATGTACAACAGTTACGAGCCTATCGGACAAGGTACGTAGATTGTTGGCTCTCTCTACGCCTCTTCACACTTGTACTGTATATATACTGTGCACTAAATTAATATATAGTCCATGACTCCGAATTGCAGAGATCAGCTATTGGCCTCCCCGTAATAATATACAAATATCTTCCTTAATTCGTATATATGCGTGTATGTTTTTGGCACTTGTTACATGCAGCTAGGAGTATTTGTTTAGCTTGCAGGACGCCAGGACACCAACCATAACATAGTGACCCAGTGGCGGGGCCAGGAATTTGGAAGACCGAGGCAAACTTCAAGTTGAGATTGAGGGGCAAACCTGACACCTGGCAGGCTGGCCGCTCACCGCGACACGCCTCCCGCCGTCCCGCGCGGGCGCGCATCTGCGTTACGCCTCCTTGCTCCTCGCTTTGCCCGTTCATGGTTGACAACAGCCGATCGGTGCTCCCTCCCTCCCTGCTTTCCTCGCCCTCGGTTCGGGCCTCGCCGCCTCGGTGATTTGGATGGCGGCATCGGCTGCTCTGGTGGCTAGGCGACAGGGGACTGGGGAGTCATTAGGGTTATTACTTGGGCCTATGTTTGTGGACCTTAATTAGAAGTTTAGAACCTGGCCCATGCCAGCACAAGCCTGAATCAGTCTACCCAGCCAGGAGGGGACAGGGTTCCCTGGTTACCTGTTCAATTATTCCCACTAACCACATTTGAGTGTGTCATCTGTGTGTATTTTCCACTTTGATTATCCGGGATTCCAACCCAAGAACTTATTTGCTTTGAGATTACTACACTAGCTCTCATCCTCTCTCTCGAAAAAAAAAAAAAGGATTTAGCTTGTAGTACATTATGATTGCGGACATTGAGCCCTTGACTATGCTTATCCCTGCAGATTGCGAGTACTACATATACCAGAGCCACTAAAATTGGCATCGAGGATGATCGAAAAATTCATGACGATTGAACTTGAACTGTTTTTCCCATGAAAAGGTGTAAAACTAATATTCAAAGTCATCGGTCGTCACTCACACCTCAGGTGCCACTTTAACCGTTTCAGAATAAGCCACTCGGGTGTAGAGCTATAATAGGCGTCGTCAAAAAGAAGATATAACCCATACGCCCTCCACGCCATAAAGCAGTCAGCTCAATTGACAAATATGCATGCGTGTATGAGAAGAAGTGTAGTACTAGTTTAGCGTCTACATGTAAAAGGTTTAGAAACTAGTAGTACTGATTCTATCTAGAAGTGAGGCGCTCTAACTTGGTGAGCTAGCTAGCTAACAACATATGGTTGGGCTGCTTCTCCGTTTGAAGTGGAGGTCGCAATACCGTGTGGAGCGAGCAGTATATGCTCGGACGACCAATGGAACGGAAAGCCAGCCAGCCAGCGATCGAGCGAGCAATTGTCAAACACGAGTCCACAATGCGTGCATATGTGTGTGGTGCGGTGACTATTGGACTGGCATTTTTATTCTGAGAGACCGGACTAATTTGGTAGCAGTAGGTTACATCGAACGTATCAAACACGATGAGAGACGAAGGACCGACCGATCCTGCATGCATTGACGGACGGCACAGTTGGGGCTCGTACGCGCGTAATTAATATGGCCGTCCATACGTACGTTTACTGACAGCCGCTGTGGCACCCTCGCTGCACTCATGGTGATGATCTACGGTCGCCGTGAGCCAATGCACCGTGCGCGCGTACGTTTCCTAGCGCCATTTGCCCGGTTTGGGCATATCTCCAACGGTGCCACCTTGCCACGTATGATTTATACTAATCTAGATGAAAGACGGGGAAGAGAAAGGGACGAGGATTAAAACCCTCTTTTATTTAGCATCTCAAAATTATTCGTGACTATGTGCTGATAATGGGTCTACAAAACTTAAATCTTATAATATATTGAACAAAGCTCATCATTTCCCGAACAGTTAGATTTCCGATCAATTCAGCCAAAGATGATCAAAAACCTTGCTTCACACTGGTCGTCACCGACCAACGAAATGGTTGCGCCGACCAGCAAATTGGTCGGAGACAAGCGGTTCTCCCCGCACATGTCTCCGTGCGGACAGTTATCTGACATGTACACGCAACCACCCGGAAGTTGTCTCTGGAAAAGGCACCCTTCGGTGAGTAGACACCGTTTAGCAGGAAGACGTTTCCCGATTATACAATTGTCGTCTCTTTATCAAGGATAAATAGGGAGTCGATCCACGCTATTAGAATAATTGCCATTCCAATCTTGTAACCCGCATTTGTAACAATCAAGTCTGTAATTCGTGTACTCTGTCAGAAACTGTTTGGCTAATACAGAAGCAATCCCCATTGTCTCTATTTGGATATTTAGGGGCCCATAATTTATTTTTTCGTAAGTTCGATTAAGGGACCTAAGGTCTTAGATATCGACAGCTGGCGTTAGAGGGAGGGCCTTCAGATATTAGAATCAAGAAATTCTCTGCAATGGATGAAGAAAATTGGTTTGATCTCACCGATTACGCTCATCTCACTGCTGATGATGAGCCAATAGAGGAACAATGTAAGTGCGATTTCTACTCTGAATATGTTTCGGAGGCAGAGTTGGCAAAGATCGAGGCAGAGGTCGAGGCAGAAGAACAATCATCCAACGCGCCAAAAGGTAAAGTTCTCATTAATCCTTTCGTAAATTCAGAGGAAGATACCTATGAGGCATGTTCCATAGAAATTGACAATGAAAATGTGTCACAAAATAGTAATAACCTTTTGAATAATTCAGCCTCGAAAGATCATCTCTAAGGTTTAGATTATACACCATCATCAGATGAAGATGGAGGATTAACGCCCTCTGTCTACTCGGGTTTTCGCGCTTGCACGGTTGCCAGTGAGGTAGAGGGGTACCAAGCGAAACGCGAAGAGCTTGAAGCTCAAGAAACTGCCGAAAAAACTGCTCAAAGTGAATACGAGTGGTGTATGGCAGAGAAACAAAAGTCTATCGATGAGGCTAAACGTTTATACTTCAAAAATCAACCAAGCACCTCACGGAGAATCCAAGTCTCTAGAGGACAACCTTGTGAAGATACTCCAATTACACAACCACCTCCACAGGCGGTGGTAAGAGATTCCAACTTTGCTCAAAGTAGCTCGCGGCAAACAACACTCGTTGAGAGAATTCACATTTTATCAAATGCAATTCTTAATCATCCAACAGAGGGAGAAGATGTACTGAATGCAACCATCATTCGATCTATTGCTGCTGACCTGCAGGAAGCCGCAAACGAAGTACAAATAAGGCCTATATTTACAAGATCTCTTGAGGCACTAGTTTCGTGTCCTCTCCGCTAGGGTCCCATCGCAGCATTGCGCGAGGAGGGATCAGACCTTGGTCTTCTAGTTCCTTGATCCTCCCCTCGGTTAGGATTGACTTATCCATGGCCATTTGATTTGGGAAGAAGAAAGGAATTGAAGAACAGAAGTTCAGAGGTTGCAAAGGGCTTAAGAAAATTTCTACACTTGAATGCAGTAAGGAACAACCTAATGAGTGACAATTTCTGATACTGTTTTGGTTTCCAAGAAAAAGTAAACTACTTTTCAATAAATGGTAAATGACACCCGATTGATATTCTCGAAATTCTTTTCTCGAAGAAATCAAGAAATATTATTCTCAAACTTCTTAGATGTTTAAATTTTTCACCATCCATCCTAAATTATATTCCCCATCATATCTGACGGGAAAAGCAAAAAGAGTGGATGATGAAAAACTTAAAACAACTAAAAAATGTTTGAACATAATCTACTCTCTGGAAATCTGAAAGTGTGAAGGAATCCAATATTATTCTTAAAACTCCTTTAGATATTTCAACTCCCCATCATCTCCTTTTGATCATACCCTCATCATGTTTGATGAAGGAGAAGCAGAGGAAGATGATGAGAAGCTGAAAAATCTAAAGAGTTTTGAAAGCAATCTTTTTTGATTCAGAAGGAGGCCTTCGTCCCTTTATATAACACACGCATTAAAAATGACCAAGCGTCGGTTCAGCTACCAAGAGAATCGCAAGGATCTCCTATTTATCAGTACCTAAACCGGTCAAATAATTGGCGCATAATCCCATAAAGTCACAGAAGACGAAAAGCCTTAAGTAATAAACTTTTATATATTTCTCAAGACTTAGGGGCTAGCTGACGAGGATTAAAACCCTGTCTCTTATTTAGGCCCTCAAAATTATTCGTGACTATGTACTTATAATGGGCCTACAAAACTTAAAGCCCCATAATATATTGAACAAAACCCATCCTTATCCGAACAGTTAGATTTTCGACCAGTGCAACCAAAGATGGTCAAAATCTTGTTTCACACTGGTTGCCACCGACCAGCGAAATGGCCGTCCCGACCAGCAAACTGGTCGGGGACAAGCGGTTCTCCCCGCACATGTCTCCGTGCGGACAGTTATCTAACATGTACACACAACCACCCGGAAGTTGTCTCTGAAAAAGGCACCCTTCGGTGAGTAGACATCGTTTGGCAGAAAGACGTTTCCCGATTATACAATTGTCGTCTCTTTATCAAGGATAAATAGGGGTCGATCCACGCTATTAGAATAATTGCCATTCCAATCTTGTAACCCGCATTTGTAACAATCAAGTCTGTAATTCGTGTACTCTATCACAAACCGTTTGGGTAATAAAGAAGCACTCCCCATTGTCTCCGTTTTGATATCTAAGGGCCCACAATTTATTTTTCCATAAGTTCAATTAACGGACCCAAGGTCTTGGATATCGACAGAAGGCATACTCGATACACGAGTCGTCGTTTATGCAAAGACAACCTCTTCACACAAACCAAGGCAAAGCAGATGACAAAACATGTTAGAGAGGAGCCATACGCTCGCAACGCGGTTTGTGGGCTTAGCCATGAACTTGGTGATGAGGGCTACTGGGATGATGACGAAGTGGATAAGACCGCCACTGTGGCGGTGGCTACTGGATGACGACGAAGTGCTGGTGAACAGTGGATCTAGCTAAATCCAAGCAGATCTAGACTCCGGTGGCTTGAATCTGGTGATATCTAGAAGTGGCGGCAAGGATTCATCCGGCAGAGAGGGATGCTAAGGCGGAAGGGGAGACCAACACAGCATGGGAGGCTACGGTTAGGAAGGGGGAGGCCAGCGATAGATGGGGCGATAGAGAGCAGCAACAACGACAAAGGGGAAGGGGAGATCGGTGAGGGAGATAGCGGTAGGGGGCGGTGGTGAAGGGGGAGGTCGCGAGGGAGGTGAAGAGCACCGGCGTAGGGGTAGCATTGAGGTGCTCGAGTTGGTCGTGTGGTCGGCTGGAATGAAGGGGATGGGATGAAGAAGGAGGGTAGGGTGGGTTGTATTAAATTATTTGTTGATAGGCGGGTCCATTGAAAATAAAAAATTGTAAAACTTGGTGAGGTGGAGTGTGTGGCATTATTGTTAGAGATAATTTATTAAAGATGTCTCTAATATTTATCTCTAAGTGATTTAGAGATAACGTGAATAAATTAAAGAGACAACAGAGTTATATTTACCCTTAGTCCACCCGGTGGGATGACAGTTGATCGCCACCACGTACTGCATGCATAGCAGACAGGCGTAATGTGGCGAATTTGCGTGGGAAAACACACGGGTGGTGGGGAGTGGCCGAGTGGAGGTGTGGACTGTCGAACGGTGGTAGCCTAGTAGGGAAGCGCGGTGCCGCGCAGGTGGGGAGACCAGGAGAGGGCCCGAGCGTGCCAAAACAATCGTGGCGAAGAGGTATCACGGCAACTAATGGCGCCTGTAGGCATGTGGGGTGGCCTAGTTGCGTACATCTTAGGCTCCGCGTGGGCGGCGACTGTCAGGGTTAGAGGTGGGCGTCGTGCCGGGCTAGACCGGCACAGCACGGGCCCGTCGGGTCGCATGCCTAAACTGTGCCATGCCGCCACGGCCCAACTAACCCACCGTGCCGTGCCGCGTCGGCCCGGCTAGCTTTCGATGAGCCTAGTAAGCACGTCTTATTTGCGATTCGTGCTGGCTTCATGCTATGCTGGACCAGCCCCCCATTTACACTATTGTGACCAGAGAAAAGGAGTCGAAGATGCACGAAGCTAAGGTAGTGGACATAAATATTAGAGAAAAAAGAACTAAATTTTATTCATTCTTGAATAGGTACAAAGTTACTACCTCGTTAAAAATCTTACACCTAGTGTGAAGCGGCTCGGTGCGCGTGCCCAGTGTCAGTGAGCATGTACTCTCTGGTCTCCATTCTCTACCTTTTAGCATCTCCGTATGCAAGGACCGCAAAAGGCGCCGGCTATAAGGGAGCCACAATATGACGCAATGTAGCGGCAGAGCACCCTACAGTGTGTCGTGTCTGCTTCGAACCCATCATAACTGTTTGGTGTCGTACCGTGTCCCCCATCATACTTAACCGCAAAACTCATATGGCCTGTCATTCATACCATATCAGTCTGGCCCGTGAGTATACTTGCTGTGCAGTGCCTAGTGTACCATAGACCAACTAAAAAAATCTACCCTAGCGGGGCCATTGGGAAGCGCCGAAGCGGGAATTTTTTTATTTAATATTTATTTTTAATCTTTTTTTTCAAAACTAGGTGTTAGAGTTCAGAATTTACAAAAATTGACGTCGATCGCCTCATATACGGACGATATATGCCTCTGCTAACGGTCTAATTAACTGAAGTAACGGTAGGACAAAAATAGTCCAATAGGGCACCACCGTTTTCCCGCATAGCCCACGAGGAATACGAGATGCCATGTGCGGGCGACGCGGGACGTGATTTGCACTGCACAGACGTGCGAGTTTTTTTCCTTTAATATTTTTTTTAATCTTTTTTTCGAAACTAGGCGTCGGGGCAAAAAAATTACAAAATTGGGCGCCGGTCGCCCGTATATGGGGCGATCGCCTCATATACGGGCGATTGCCCCATATACGGGCGATTAGTACTACTTTAAACGCGCGATTTTTCCTCTGTTTGCGGTTAATTTCTAAAAAAAATCATAACTTTTTCATATGATGTCGGATGGAGATAACTTTATATGAAAATTGTAGCTCTTGACGGGATCTACAACTTTTGTATACAAACTTTTTCAATTTGAGTCCATTTAGATAGTCAAAAATGGATAGAATGTTCAGATCTAAAAACGGATCTATTTTTAGATCTGAACATTATATCCTGTTTTTGGTTATCTAAATAGACTCAAATTGAAAAGTTTGTATACAAAAGTTGTAGATCTCGTCGAGAGCTACAATTTTCATATAAAGTTTATCTCCATCCGACATCATATGAAAAAGTTATGATTTTTTTTAGAAATTAACAGCAAACAGAATAAAAATCGCGCGTTTAAAGCAGTACTAATCGCCCGTATGTGGGGTTATCGCCCGTATATGGGGAGATCGCCCGTATATACGGGCGACCGGCGCCCAATTTTGTAATTTTTTTTGCCTCGACGCCTAGTTTTGAAAAAAAGATTAAAAAAAATATTAAAGAAAAAAAAATTCCAGACGTGCTGGTGCGGCAGCCCGGAAGCGGGGTCGCGTTGGCCCGGCCCTTGTTGAGTGAGTTAGGCTGGTCGAGTGGAATTTCAGATTGCTTATGGTTGGAGTCATCTCGGGCCGCGCACTACGTTGAGGTATATGTAGTTGGGCCGTCTCAATCGGGCAACCAAAATGCTGTTTGGACCGTGGACTTTTGAGCTGCTCAGCTGCGCAACCGAGCGAGATCTGGAAGTGAATCGATGTGGCGCCGGCTGGACGACGGGAAGTGAAGGAGTGTGTCGTGGAGTTTCTAGTCGGAGGACAAATCTTCAGTTTCTTCCATCTTCGATTCGATGCTATGCATGAAAACGGTAAGGTGTGTTCTGTGCCATGCCTTTGTCCATTTTATTTGGGTTACACTGTGAAGGTGTAGCTGTGCAGATGTATTCCAAGATCTGAAGACCGAGTTCTTGGTGGTCACTTTCCATCAGGGGTAGCGTGCTATAAAGTACGGTCGCACTTGTTTGCTCGCGTCGACACGTTGCCAAGCTGGCATGCACGGGTAAGGGGCCGGATAATGTTGGTGTCTTCTCAAGAAAGCCGCAGTTCGTTTTCAAGATACAACCATTTCTGGGATATTTTTGTCCTGGCCCTAATGCAAGTTATAAAGTCACGAATTGGATATGGTTCATGTCCCTCAGTTGTTTGGCATGCCCAGATTGTTTATTTCCCTTCCTATTTCTCAAACGGAATTAGCTACTCATACCAATGCAGCACGTCCACGTCTCACCTGCTCTCTCGCTTTTCTTTATCTATGCTTTACACCAAATTTTGCAAAGTGCCTAACCCTTCATTCAATTCAAGAGCCATTGGAACATAAAGTGAGCCATCCCAATTTCTTCAGTTGGCCTACCAACTTTATGTTCTCTTTTCCCAGTGATGTTCCTTTGTCAATATCTTAATGATAGAACATTACAATCTCTCTCTCCCCTCACTGTTGGCAGAATTTGTACCCTCCTGGAGAAGCTTCAAAGGCCGGAAAATTGATTTTGCTGAGATTGATGAATAACCTGAAATTCGGTTCCTGTAGGGCTGACATTCTCTGACACGATGAAGTTCCTGTGAAAGAATGTACACCGAAAGTGAGATGCGATGTGATATTGACAAACGATTCAATGAGTTATATGTACACTATCGTCGAGGAGAATTTAGTCTTACTCGCGAGGACGGGAAACCCAAAGGGAGCTTAGAGCACGGAGACGGCTGTTATACTCTCCAATGGAGAGGAAACACCGAGCTGTTTGTCGAGTTGTCAGAATCCGCCTCGTGTGATGCAAGGTTTGCTGTCTCAGATTATCTGCCTGAACTTGAAAAGTCATGCGGCAAATGATATATTAGGTAAACTAGCTCAGGGTTTCAAATCTCCGCAAAATTCCAGTAAATCTCAACGAAATTTCAGATTTCGGTCGGGACCGAGATTTCAAATCTCAGCAGAATAAAAAAAAATTGGAATAAGGGTTTGATACAGTAATTTAAGTAAATTTTTCGGTTAGGACCAGATTCCAAATCTCAGCGGAATAAAAAAATTGGAATAAGGGTTTGATACAGTAATTAAGTACATTTCGTTGAGATTTCGGATTTTTGGACCGGTTCTAATGTTTTTGGGATCGGATTTCACATCAGTTTTATTATGGACAATTGTAATGTCTTTTACGAGGAATACATATGAAAAATTTACAAAAAAATACATATACAAATTATGTAAACCTAACCTTAAACCCTAACTTGGATTTCGGCCTTAAATGATGCATTTTGGCTTAAACCCTAAAACCTAACTTGAATTTCAGCCTTAAATGATGTATTTTGGCCTAAATTTGAAATCCTAACTTGGATTTCGGCCTTAAATGATGTATTTCGGTCTAAATCCTAAACCCTAACTTGAAAATTTTATGTCCAAATACTTACTATTTTTGTATTCAAACAGATAGGAAATGTAGATACATGCTTGCACGATTTTTTCATATTTTTTTCTCAATTTTTTCTAGCCTCGAGAGACTATTTGACAGGGGTTGAAAACCAACGAAATTTTGGTCTAGGGTTCCTAAAAAATACCAGATTTGAAATTTGGTTTTTGAATTTCGTCCGGATAGTGGCCAAAATTCCAAAATCTCGCAAAATTTCTGATTTTGGCCACCCCGAAATGCGATACGAAAACGAAATTCGAAACCTTGAACTAGCTATCCATATGATAATCGGCAGTCAAGTTGACAAGAAATGCAACAGTAGCACTATCTACATATCACACTGCGGAAGTGCAGAATGCAATAATTGGTAGCGGCAGCATCTGATGACAAGAAAAGGTCCAAAGCCAATGTTCCTGTTTGAGACATGGACTAGTTGAAACAACCTTAAAGATTCCTGCTGTTGCATATTTTAAATTGCTAATGTGATGTCATTTTCTACTAGTGTTAACCGATCCTAACTGCATGCAATCTTAATATAGTCTAAAAATATCTAAGTAGTTTCATGATTTTTTTTATTTGGGTGGCTAAATTGCTCCAATTGTTAACAGAAGAAAAACATTACCTACACCACCAAAGTTGTTCGACAAACCACAATCAAACAATCTCGATTAGAAATCTCAGTCTCCTTTTATTCAAAGGGAGAGAGAAGAGAACCTAGAGAAAAGACCGTTTAATTTGTACTCCTTTGATGGAGCAGCATGATCCTACTTTAATTCAGTTTAGGTTGTTTGTGTCCTTTCCTTGACTACAATTGATGGATTGATGAACCCCTGCAAAGTTTGCAACAAATGGAACATCATGTATGGCATCCAAAGTATTGTTTTGATGTGCTTGTGTATCTGTTGAACTGCCAGCAAACATAGTGGGAGGATAAACAAGACATGACCAGAAATAGGAGTAGTACACACAGAACAATTTCTACAGGAAGCCAAGAAGGTGACCGTCATATTCCGACATTGACTTTATATAGAAAGTGATATGTGTTGAAATCTACGAGTACATATATGTTTTATATGATAAGAAAGAACCTTACTTCTCCTGGACCCGGCCAATTTCTCAAAGAAAACACCAAGTAATTGGTACTACAAACATCAGCTTGTCATTGCTTATAACAGACTAATTATGCATGCTGTAAAGTGCTAATGATGTTTATCTGCATGTTTTAGTCAGTCACTCAAACAAAGTTGGCCGTCCTAAAGCTTAGGTCATTATATACCTTTCAATTATCCAAAAAGTAAGAACATTCTGTAGGATATTTCAAAAAGACAATTCTGTAGGACCAGCATTTCTATAATTTACAATAATTAGTAGAAATAGAACTTAATGTTAACAACTTAACATACCAATATATATACTTGCCCATAATTAATTTTTAGCTTCAAGTACTGTAGTTTTTATCTAATTAATCATCGTTCTGCACATCAAAGCAGTGCGTTTCTCTTTCTATGTTCAGAAAAAGGGTCAATCATTTTTTTTTTCTCATATAGGACCAATCCCACTGCAAGAGTAGTAGGAAATGGAGTTTTGCAGATCCAGAAACCAGATAAACCAAAAGAAAATTCCGAACGTTGAGCCAATCAACCTGAAGATTTGAGCCACCCAGAAACTAAAACTAAGCACTACTAATTTCAGTTCAATAATGCTACAACTAATTTCAGGGTTTTTTGGTAGGATGCACGAACCACAAAGAAGAGGAAATGCTGACCTCACGATAAAATCTCTCAAGGTTGTCGAGCCTGTCAAGTGATAGGGCCATGAGACCGGTGTAGTTGGCAACATCTACACCGTCGTTGAGAGGGCCAGCGCCCACTGCATCGGCCAGTGACTGGTGCAGCTGCTGAAGCCCCTGCGCGAGCGCCTCCTCGGCCTGCTCCGACGATTGCTGCAGGTTACACATCCCCAGCAGCTGCTGCTCCGTCAGTGGATCAAGCTGAGGTATCAGCATCTGATAAGAAGCCAACCAACAGACATACTTAGCATTTAACATTGCCTTAATAATCGTGCAGGGGGTGGCAAAAAAGTATGGTGCCTTCATGCCGCCGGACCTTGAGAACTTCTGAAGGCCGGAACCCGCCCATCCAGAGGAAGCACCGCTCAGCCGCTGTTGCCCAAACGCCAGTCATCAGGTGGAACACGTCCGACCTTGCGAGCACGGCCCTCAGGTGGAACAGCTCATCGTAGTGCCGCATGCATTCTTCAACTATGGCGCCAAGGTTTCCGTCGAGGAGTTGGGCCTGCAGCGCGCCCTGGAGCTCTATTAGGTACTTGCTGTCGTCATCTAACCATCGGGCGTACTCCATGTCGAACATCACGGCGCCTGTAATAAAAGATCACCTAGTTCCTCAACCAGACACAGTTAAAGTTGTGAAGCTTGCACCACTGTACTGAATGAGATGGTTACCAGAACTCGTATCTCCGGGCGCACTGCATCCTCCAGGAAACAGGCCCTGAAACAATTTAGGTCTTATAACATATGGCAATACTATGTAAATAATACTAGATGTTCTTATCTTGTGAGGCTGCTAGACAATTGGAACCTGTGAGCGTGCTCTCTGAAGCTCTTGGTCGATTTGCTGAAGCCTAATCCGGCTTGTCTCTAACTGCTGCACATAAGCCTGCAAAAAACGTTTTTTGTTTGTCAGGCATGATTTAAGAAAATTTTAAGTTTTTATTTTGCACCTTTTTTCTCAGCCTGCTCTTTCTTGCAGCTTCTCTGTTCTGAGCCAATCGCCTTTCGGTCTAAGAATTAGAAGTTTAGAACAGTACAAGTAAGAGTACGGCACAAATGCATGGCCATGCAAGCAATAAATCGACATCAAATGTAATCACACCTTGGCATCTAGCAACTTGCCATCTTTTCTTGTGGATACATGCTTCCTCTGCACCACAGCACACCAAAAAGGTAGACTTAGAACAGTGTGCAATGCTAGTTATACAGTAACATATTTTAGACTTAGAACAGTGTGCAATGCTAGTTATACAGTAACATATATATTCGACATGAAGAAAGTAAGTATATTGGAGCTAAATTTCCTCTTCGGTGTTACTACTCTCCTTTTCACTAGCATCTGCTTACCTGCTTCTCTCTCCATTCCACTGTAACTATTTCTAATAGCTCAGCGCCAGGAGCTATTGGAATTTGGAAGAGCGTGCGCTACTATTGCGGTAGTTTTTCTTTCCAAGGTACAGTTCAGGGAGGTTATCATGTTGCTTCTATCCATCACAAGGAGAGACAGGAACATTAGGCTTATGTCCATCACAAGGAGAGACAGGAACCATTATGCTTATGTCCATCACAACGAGACAGGAACCATTTGGGTGCCCCCAATCATCATTTGGTGTCCTTTTCAGCCTTGGACCAGTCTTGACCATAACTATTACTATGACCAATGTTCTAAATAGCTATGTATAGCTATACAGCTTTTTTTTTAACTCTAAACGTGAAGCTAGAGATGGATATTCCGTTGTATTAGTTACAAGCGCTATAGCTAACAATAACTCCGCTATATACTGGAGCTATCCTACATAGATACCCACGGGCAAAAATGTTACACCTATTTTGAAATTCAACACTACCTCTTATAAGCTTGAACTATGACAAAACATACTAAATGACCTCATCTCATCCTTTTTCAATAATCTAGCATTCATGTTTCTTAGTGATTAAGTACTTATTGTTAAGAACATTGTGATATAGTTATCAGTTATGATCTTTAACATGTATTATCATGTTTGTTAATTCCGAACTTGACTCGTATTCTTATTATAAAAATACTAATACTTTCTAAAGTAGTGATTTATATTATATACATAATTAATTTTTTAAAATTTCAACGCTGAAAACATGATGAATAATAACTTTTGCGATAGCTAGCTGTTATAGGTTTTTTGGGACTTTGCGACTAAGCATCGAAAATCACGATTTAATACCTTGTTACCGCCCCCATTCGTTCTAGAAACATGACATTTTGTTGCGCCTGCCAACAACCATGACCTCTTTATTCAAAGACATGCATGTCTGGAACTGAAAGCATGAGCTCAAAACCTCAACCAAATTTACGCATCTAAAAGTAAGCTGTTTAAGAATGACTCCCTACAGAAACATAAGCTTTGCTTTGCATCGAAAGGCTTAACCAAGAACTTCTCCAAAAGCTTAATCCATGAATAGTTGAAGACGACAAAACATAGTATCACCGTGTCACTATTACCTTGTCTTGGCCTCCTACATGTTGCTGAAAGCTTGGTGCAGTAGCTGCTGCTGCTCCAAGTCCTTGCTTGTAGTTGTAATCATCAATGGTCACCATCAACACCTCCTGTTGCTGCCCAAAGTCGGCCCTCATGCTCACTGGGGACACCAACTCGGCCTGTGGCATAGTGTTCTGAGCTGAGCTCGAGTCAGTGGTGCTCCCTGCTGACTGCGAGTTTCCCTGTGAAGCAATTAATCAAAGAAATAAGAGGAGCAGGCAGAGGAAGGCAGTGAGCAGTTAATTAACCAAGAACAACTTTTTTCTGTTCTGGTCAGCAAAAAACTGTAGGAGACTGTAAATGATCAAGGGAAGCAGTGCTTACACTGTATGGCTGCTGTAGATGACTCATTGTCCATGAAGGGAAGATCTCCAGTGTGGGGGGCCTAGCTGCAAGATATCCTGCTGCTGCATACATTACAAATACAAATGGAATTAAAGGCCCTGTCAATCGCTTTCTTCCCAAGAGGTTGCAGAAATGTAGACAGAGGTGAGATGTGGGTAGCTGTGGGATCACACCATTTATGCTGCCTCCCAATTACATGTGGTCAGGGCTCATGACTGTGTTTGGCAAGGCACAAACCAAGCCTATCTATGTGGTGCTGTGGGGGAGGGAAGCAAAGAAAGAAGCCTTTCTCGTAGGTGGTTAAGGTTTGGAGAAGGAGAGAGGTGTAGAGAGAAAGCAGTCTTACACTTTGTGTGCGCATCACTTTTGATCATGCCAGGATCAACACCAGCACTGGTGCCATGGATAAGGGCCTCCTCCAACTCACCAAAGCAAGCAGCAGCTGCAGGTTGCAACTCCCTGGACCAAGCAGTAGTGCACAGAGTTCAGCACCAGTGGTAAGTGGTAACCATATGCAATATATGGCAGAGCAGATAAAAACTAAACTTTTCAAGAACGTAAAGGAAATGACTGAAAGTTTTGAGGGTTAGAGGTGGACAGATAAGGATGAGAGCCAAAAAGATGGAGGATGGTAAGCAAATCACTCACAGGATCCAGGCCTTAGGCATTAAGAAACTATTTGGTTTGTGGGAAGAGGTGTAATCCAATGAGAGCAAGGTTGGATATATATAGCAGGAGAGTTGGTTATAAAGATAGTTAAAAAGAGGTGAGGGAAACTATATTTAAAGCAACTGCGTGACTTGAAAACAAGTAGTTGCAAAAGAACTTTAGCTGTGTTGTCTTTGCATGTACTAGTAGTTGAAAGAGAAAAATAGCAGAGAGATAGACTAGAGAGCGAAGCAGCAGTACAAGAAGTTGGCAGGTGGTGCAGCAGGACCATGGCCTTGGATTCCATGTACAAGTGCTTGGCTAAGCGGTACAGCTCTATCATGAATCATGATCACTTGCCATCCCCCAAGAACTCTCTTCACCTTGCGCCATGACGATGAGTAGAGCTCTACTGCAAGGGACTAGTAGACTAGTGAGTTAGGTTCACATATGCATGTACCATGTATTCAATATTCCAATTATGCTATATTGAAGAGGGGACTAGAGAAGAGAAAGGATTTTTTTTTTGTTTTTAGTCCCTTGCGAACGTTTTTCTTTCATATATAACTTCCATCTCAAATCATTCCCAGATTTAGTTCCTCACAAGTCACATCCCGTGCTTATAGAACTCGGCAAGTCGATTGCCGTGCCAAGATAAGCTTGGCTCAGTGTGCCTGGCTACCGATTCCTACTAAGCTCCGCGAGCTCAGCAGCTTGTTGCCCAGATTCCCTGCCGAGCTCTTCTGGGGCAGCAGGTGGCATGACCTTTCAAGGTTAATAAGGGGCTAGTTTCACAAATTTGAACGAAAGAAAGTTAAATATACCAAAAACGAATTTTAAGGGCTAGAAAAACGACAACTTTAAGAGAAAAGCATATATAAAATACTAGATAGGATTCTTATGCAGTCCCTACAGGGACTGCCCAAGGCCATTCGATCGAGAGAACGAATGAACCAGATTGCCCAACAGTATTTTCAAGCAGTGTTAGTGTCAAAATCAGCACAATGTTTTTTAATAGCATTTTTGAAAGATCTGAACAACCATTTTTTGATCTAATGATCCACGTACAACTGAATAAGTTCCCGATGTTATAGCAATTAACGACTGCATTGAATCTCTTTGCATAAATACCATATGATAGGGTGTTCCTCCTTTCTTGTCTGACTTCTCTCACACTGGCAAATCGAATCCCCCTTGGAGTTTCATCCACCACTGTACCGAAAAGAAGATCTTGTGTCCTTTTGAACATGCCCTACGAGCCTGTCAGCCCTGTCTCTCTTTTCAGTTTTTACAGACTAGAGAGAGACGAGAAGAGAGATAGGGAGAGATGTGGTGGGCCTTTCTCTGTCAAGATTTCTGTCTCCTACTCTACCGCTTGTAACCACCTTTCATCTCTCATTGGCTACCCTCTGGCCTCGCCTCTGAAACGGCAAGTACTCAGCAGAAGGATCATTGAAGAGAGAGAGAGAGATGGGAGGAGGAGACACACAAGACTTCATTTTCTATGAACAAATTAGGGAGCTTAGGAGTTGTTCTACGTGTCCATGATTCATGAATCATGATGCATCCACCTTCCTATTCAAAATTGCAAATGCTTACGAGTATATTTTGGGGGCAGGAAATGGGGATTGTTTGAGATTTTCCTTGACTTCCAGCTCATAGGTCAGCATCACTGCCTTGTCATGCACCAAATACTAAAAGCATTTTCCCTCGAATAGAAATTTAGTTTTAAGCTTTTAGCATTGTATCGTTTCTCCCTGTTTGGAAATGCTATGGATCACTATCCGTTACTAGATGGAGACGCACGCTGTGCTGCGTGCCAGACAAACCATGAGGATTTTTTTTTGCGAAAGGGCGTGCTTCGAGTCTAGGTGCAATTCTCTGGAACCATAAAGCATTTTTCGCAAAAAAGGTTCGGAGCTGTACACGAATGCGCGAAACCACAGGTCTTCGTGCAAAAGAGCAGGAGAGAACCTAAACGTAATTTTCAGAGTCATACGCGTTTCTATGGAACCATGAGGATTTTTTGCAAAAGAACCAACAGAGGACCTGAACGTAATATCGGATTTTGCGAGGGACTTCTCCTGAAACCGGCTGATGTGGTGCTCCTGGGGCGGCAGATCCTAGCAGCTTTAGATATAAGGAATATATGAGAATATATGTTCTGACCAAGTTGCCTCTTAATTAACTTAGTAGTGCTTAACCCTTCGGATAAAGTAGGCCTTCGGGTATGTATGAAAGAAAGTGTGGTGCGGTGAAGTGAAGGTGCATTTTTACTTACTGGAAAGCTCCTGAGGTCTGCTGCCTGCGCAGATTTGCTGAATCCTTTGGCTAGAATACAGATAGGCCAGTAGAGATCATTTATTACGAGCTCATAGCTTCCCCCTCTGACTGACCCTTTGTATTGCAGTCTAATGCGCTGGTAAAAGAGAGAATATTTGCAAAGAAAAAACATATTTAGCAACAGAAACCTTGAAGCACAAACATGAAGGGAAATAACAAATTCATGGCACAATCCTGAGCTATTAACTTTATACTATCCACTTACATAATATGTTCTTTAATCTAGAATCGTGAACATCAAGTCAAAGGAAGGACATATGAGCCACAATCAATTTCTGTGGATATTGCAGAATTGTATATTTTAATACCCATGTTCCATGAACTACGAGCCGGTCATTTCTAGTACACATATGCAGTATTAAAAAAAAACAGTATATGCAGTGTAAACCTTTTTCAGAAACTTCTATAAAACTTCACAGGCTCTAAAGAAAATTACAACAAAAAGTTCTCACAGGCATACCTAACAAAGTGGATGTGTATATCTGTGCGCAGGCACAAGTGAGCAAACCTTGCATCTAAACCATTTTTCATCAGAAGAAGATGGTTGATATTCCAGAAATGGAAGTGCATTTCGGTCTGTAGATCATGGGCCAATGCAGACATCTCTGATAGATCAACATAATGGCAGCTGGAGTGTGAGCATTGAGGCAGGCAACTGAGTTGGAAAGCAGACAGTCCTCACCAAATCACAGGGTTCAGACTTCAGAACTGCAAGATGCATGTCATCAAGTATGTAAAACAAGAAAGGTAAAGAGGTTAGTCACACAGAACAAAAATTAAGAAGAAATATATTGTAGAATTACAACTACTTTTAACTTGTTTATACTGATTTTCTTATGTCAGTAACTTTTTTTTTACAAGGATTGATAAAGGGTAAAGCGAAATGAAGCCACAGCTACATAAGTCATCCTATTCCGGTCCTGGTGTCTCCTCTTGGGGCCAGTGTGGTGTTTCCCCTTCAGGGTTGGTGTATTCTTTTCTTGAAATGAATGACAGAGTTACTACCCTTGGTTTCAAAAAAAGTGAGTCATTGTAATGAGTTTACAAGTTGAACTAAGGTCAAATTGATGGTTTGTTTTTCATGTTGTTAAATAATTTGAACCCATACATCCACATAGAAGTCCTATATAAGCTGAAGCCACAGGAACCTGGCTAGGAGAGTTCTCAACAACAGAAGAAAAAAGCTGCTCGGAGGTGACTTTTAGGGCCTTGTAACTTATAATCTGGAGATAAATATAAGAAATCTTATTGGAGAAGCCCAGCTAGGCCTATTGGGCTCCTAAATTGTGTAATGTGATTTTACTATCTCAACAAAATTTGCTGCATGAAGAATGAAGATATGAAAAATTAAAATTAGTTAAGGCATCTCGAACAACACTGATTCTTTCTCTAACAAACAGAACTAAACAAGTAATGGTGGAACCGGAAGGAAAAACAACTCTGGAGACCGTTACTATTCTGTACATGGTTTATGGTTAAAACGTGGAACAGTACAACCCTAGTGAACAGGAAGATCGACCTTACAAAACTGAAAGCTAGTGGAAAAAAAGTACCAGTGAAAAAAAAGGAGTAGATTTGCCTGCACCATATAGCTTGAAGAATCAGTTCATTGACGAAGCATTGCGGAAACTACACTATAATGAAACAAGTCGTGCTAAAATGTGAAGTCAGAAAACGAGAAACTTTACCATATAACACAACTTCAACTAAAATAGGATAGAGTTTATTCTGGGCTCTTCAAAACGAGGTGAAGCTTCTTTGAGATATCGACTACTTACAATCATTCCAAGGCTCCAAGAACCCATGGTCCAAAGTGCTAGTCCAGCCCAGTTCTAGAACTGCCACATTCTCAAGTGGAGAAGAATCAGAGGATCCTTGCAGTCTTTGGTGAAAAATTTCTTCTCAATTCATAACAAAAGATGTCTTAGAAGAAATGAAACAGCAATGATTTCTGAGCGCGCAATCTCATCAGCGTCATCAAATGGCATTCTAAATTTCAGTTATCTGGATTACATACATAGAACTTTCGCCAGATTATTGTTAAAAATTGCTCACAACCACTGCATCTAGACTCCAGACAATCTGTATTCTCACCAAATATCCAAATGTGTAACATTAACATCAACGATCATGTGATTCAAAGCGTTCCAGTGTAGGACCTCAATATTATCCACGTCGAGTATGATCTTATTCTCACCTAGTAATTTTGTAAACTGCTCCAGGTAGGGCTTGTCAGCTCCGATGTTGACTGTGAATCCAAAGTGGCAATCTCAAGGGCATCGAGCACTAAAAATTATATCCTAGGATGCACCGATACTTCGCTGAACTGCCGTGCCCATATCCGATACGGCGATACGGCGCGATACGGTATCGAAAAAGTATCGGAGAATTCTAGCAAAAAAACAATTAAAAAAATCACCGATACTTCGCGATACTTCTCCGATACTTCGCGATACTTCTCCGATACCTGAGGCCCATTTCCCCTTGCCTTGGCCCAAAAAGCCCAATACAAACATAAAAACCTAAGCCCTAGCATCATCCACTGCGCCGTCCTCTGCTACCCCGCAGGCGCCGCCTCTGCTCCCCGCAGCTCCCGCCGACGCCGCCGTCCTCTGCTCCCGTCGACCTCTTCTTCCCGTCATCCAACAGGCGTCCTTTGCTCCCCGCAGGCGCCGCCGCTCCCGCCGCTGCTCTTCGTCCTCCCAGCAGCTCCACCGGCCGGCACCCTCCTCCCAGCAGCCGTCCCTCTGCTCCCCGCAGGCGCCGGCGCCGCCGCAGCTCCCGCCGCTGCTCTGCTCGTCCTCCCAGCAGCTCCACCGGCCGGCGTGTAGGTGAGCATGAGCAGAGCACTGCTTGGTTTCCAGCGGCCGGCGTGTAGGTGAGCATGAGCAGAGCACTGCTTGTGATTCATTATTTTGTTGCACTACTGATATTGAGTAGTACTGATTTATTTAATTGCTCATAATGCAGGTTTACATTTACACCAAGTACTTACATGATTACATCAAGTTCTTCATGTACAGGATCATTTTACATCAAATACACTTCAAATTATTGCTATAATGCCTCTCCACTCTTAAGGTAACATTGCCTCTACAGTTTTTTATTTTACAATACATATATACTTGACGTATCGACGTATCCTTGTTTTTGAAAATTTTCGTATCGCCGTATCGCCGTACCCGTATCGCGTATCGGTGCTAATAGATTATATCTTCGGGCAAGCGACAACCAAAGGGTCAAATCCAACGGTGAAATGCTCGCACGCCTTAGAGAAAGGGATCTCATACTCTGATAAATCAGTTCAACACCGGTGATCATGGTACAAATCCAACACCTCCGGCTTCTGCCTCCTGGCACACTGCTGAGGCCACCATGACACGATGTGCAGCACCGAGATGTCCGAGGATTGCCGATGACTTCAACAATCAACAGACAGGTGTTCCATAGTACGCATTTATGCAATTCTGCGTCCTCCGAAATGAATGAACCAATTTAGTCGACCAAGACCCACAGAATCATCTACTTAAAAAAGAAAGGGTCCGATTAATCATGCTCTGCGTCACATGGAGCAACACAAATGCAAAGCCTTATCAAATCCATGCGGATTGTTAACGCCCTAGAATTCACAAATCACTCCCATGATTCCAGATTTGAATAAGCCCCTGCGACATATTGGTCATCCGTTCATGGACAAGCCGGGCTCATCTACTAGCCCAACATTCCGAATTCGGCCTAAATACTCCAACATTAAACAGTGGAAACGCCGCAGAAAACAAAAGTGGGACAAAATCCTCGCTGGTGGAGAAACTAGGATAATGAGCAGTACAACGATCCAGTTTCGACTGAGACAGTGTCGACGTACAAAAAACACAAAAAATCACCCGAAAAATGCTAGGGAACTGTACCTTCCCTTCCCGGTGACGGAACACGATCGGACGTAGTGGGGTAGGGGTAGAAGGTAGAAGGCGGAGTGGATTTGGATGCCACTCAGGGTGCGTTTGGTACGTATAATCCTATATTCCTTTAGAATCTAATATTCCTATCAATCTAATTACCGGTAAACACATTACTAGTAATATAAGATTCCAGCGTTTGGTTTCTTTGAAGGAAACTATAAAATAGTCTTAATAATAGTTCAAACATTTCATAACTCGAATCAACAATTCCACAAATTTAAATTTTTTTATTTGAAATTTTAAACATTGAAGGTGCATATTTATAAACTCTAAATTAAAATAAAATTTAAAATTGCAACCCTCAAATTTTCAATTTTTATTGTTCAAAATCTCATTTTGGGATCTTTGAAATTTGAAAATTAAAAATTGAGTTTTGGACTTTAAATCTCAGAATTTGAAAGTCCAAAATTCAAAATTTGAAACTTCCAAAATTTAAATTCCTAGAATTGGAATATCTAAAATCTAGAATTGAAAATTCCAAAAATTTAAATTCTAAATTGACTGAATTTAAGATTCTAAAACTCAGGATTCAAATTTTGATATTTGGGTTTTGAAATTCATATTTTGGAAAATATTAATTCCATAACTCTGATATTCAAATATTAAAATAAAACATAATTTGGATTTTGAATTTTGAAAGTTTAAAATTGTACTGCAACAAATTAAAGCAAATAATAAAAAACGCAACCAAAAAGATTCCTTTCCCATGGTAATCTAGGATTGACACCATTTTCTACAGGAATCACATTCGTGGAATTGATGGTAATATGATTCCCGAGGTAATCTTGGATTCCTATTTCAGATTCCTGATTAGTTTACCAAACAAGATAATCTTGTAGGATTACTAAATGGTTCCTGGTAATCCTGAGAGGGTTCCTCCAACCAAACGCACCCTCAGGGGCATAGCCAGCAAGAGGTTCTACTGGCCCCACCATTCGATTGTCTCACTCTTAAGTACTCTCTTTACCACTTATTCTTAGTTTTTAACTAGTAGGGTGCCCGTGCGTTGCAATGGAGTATTAAAAGAGGGTAATACATGTTATCAAACGTGATCTTAAATTGCATAATTTGGTAAGCTACCAGACCAAGTGCTTATAAAAATTATCTGCAGCCTAAACTCAGGATTTAATTTCCAAAATATATATGTACTGCATTCCGAAATAATCTTCATGACAATTATAAACCTCTTATTTTACACAAGGTTGAGAAAGGTGAGAGTAACTAATAACTCCATTAGAATACGAGAAATAGAATGTATGAACTACAGAGTGGTAGAACTACAAATATCATCTACGAGTGACGCTAGAATGCATATGCCTATGGCTTCCTAGTGTGATTGATGGCAACTTCCTTCTGATTAGCTATGGCTGCAGCTCTTCCTCTCTTGCTGCACCATAACAAAAAATTTCAGATTTAATAGAAAAGCAGCTCAAAAACTGAAAATTTTAATCCTTATAGTAATCAATCCATATAGCGGCACCTTGCCATAGTCATGATTGAAAATTTTAAGATTGCTTGAACAAAGGGACATAAGGTGTAAAATAACTATTTATGTACATACCTTACCAATCAAGTAATACTTAGAAATATAGGTAATATATATAAAAAAAGCCAGTTGCAAGAAAGATTCCTCCAATTGCTTAAAATAGTCTCCTGAATAGGGGTGCTTGGAGGTGGCCTTGGGGAACTTGCTGTGGAGGTAGGGGTAGGGAAAGCGATTGCATCGCCGGGCACGCCAGTGGATGTAGACCTTACCGAAAGTTGACGACGAGGTGGCACCGGGGGCCGGGCCCAAGTGCTTGTGCACGTGCTTTTTGCCGAAGTAGTCATCGGTTTCTATGTCATGTGGCGGTGCCTAGGGTTTACTGGGCTCGGGAGGAGGTGTAGGCGGGGGAGGAAGCAGTCAGATAGGGCTAGGGTTTCGACAAGTGCAGTGATGACACAGGAGGTCATGCCACGGAGGATCTAGAGTAGGACTTGGAGGAGGAAACCGATCCACCCTACTCCCACCCACCAAGTCGGCGGCAGTGACACCTGCTCGCGCGTGGGGGTAGAGATCATGGAGCTGAGGAGGTGAGGAAGTCGGGGAGGGGATTGTTCGGTGGGGTCTTTTTACAAAAAGAAAAACAATTAATTGGCTGAGTTAAATCCACTTCCATCTCAGCTGTTCATACCAAATCAAATGGATTAAGTGATTTGGAGGAGAACGGACGACCGCCACTAACTCCAAATTAGAAGTAGTAGAGATATAGTAGAGACAAATGCACACACACTCTGACGTGGCTGGGTGGTGAGCTCCTGGATCATATGGTTTGGTGACCACTTCTTGTTACAATTTATAACTTTGCATATTGCCTGTAAAATTGGACTTGAATCCTAGACGCACGCAGAGATCATATATAGAGAGAAGAGGTGGCTTGCACCTCTCCTTCGTGAAAATATGGCCGCCCACCGAGTCAGGGGCACTTGACATACATTGTGGGGAGTCGGCAATTGCGAAGGCACGACGAGGGCGTCGAGTGGATACCGGGAAGTCAACGAGGACACAGGCATGTGGCGACGGGCAACCCACTGTGACGACGGTGAACGGGCTGAGAAGACAACGCAATGTGAGTTTGTGAGTGTTTGACCGGTTGAGTGGGCTAACCAATGACGTGAAGAGGATGATTGAGATCTCCATGACGGTGGTGGAATTTTGGATTGTGAATACTGATTTTCAGGCTATGCGGATGCCACCCATTGATCCAGAAAGTCTATATTCTTGGTGACCTATGGCGCGCCTCCCAGCTGCCCGACACGCATCGATTTTTACTGCAGATTCTATAGTAACTTCACCATTGACTCATATATTTGTTACTCCTCATGTATCACAACCGCCTCCGGTTCTCAGTGGTTACAGTGCTTTTCATTTTCGGAAAAAAATAGAAAAGAGTTTTATTTTATTTTATTCAAATACTTTTTTGTTTTCTTAAGGGAAAAAAGAAAATAAATTTTTTTGGTGCTTAAGACTTCTAAAATGAAAATTCTACAGTAAATTATTTCCAAAAAAAATCCCTGAAAAATTAAAGAATTCCAAATATATATATTTATATATTTTTTAAAATCATTAAAACTAACAATATTTTTTTTTACTTTCTCATTTTTTAAGGCAATTTTATTCTCTGTTAAAATTCAAGGATCACCCGCGACAACCATCGATATCTATATCTATTAAATGATATTTCTACTATACATTATTTCCAAAAAATATTCTACAGAAAAACAATAAAAAATATAATTGTTAAAACGGATGGTATTTCTATTTTTTGTTACCATAAAAAATCGGAGCGTGATCGAACTTTTGCGATTTCTAAAAAATCTTACGATAGTGCTGGTACTTTTTTCCCCTCTTTTGGAAGGTATTACCGAAAAATCCCACTTTCTATTAAAATCTCTATCTGTCTCAATGATTCTTTTCGTCCGCAGCAACGCGCGGGCTGGTGTGCACCTAGTTGATCCGGAAAACAAGTTACAGATTGGTCAGGAACTGACACAAGGTCTTGGTGCTGGTGGGAAGAAGGAAATCGGCATGAATGCAGCCGCCAAGGAAAGCCAGGAGTTGGTAGAACAGGCAGTCTCTGGTACTGATATGGCTTTTGTGACGGTCAGCCCATGCTGCTCACGCAAATTGTGCTCTTTTCTGTTGCTTAATTGATGTAGGATGACATACTTCTCTAGTTCTCTTGGCATTTATTATAGATTTAGCACATCTGGAATATGTTAGGTTATAACTTAGAATTCCATATACCTAGATACATCATTTCTGTTCTTTGATTGAAAGGAGTACAATATGCTTGAGTTTGATCCTTTAATATCAATTTGCAGGCTGGAATGGGAGGGGGGACAGACACTGGTGGGGCGCCCGTTATAGCAGGGATTGCAAAGTCCATGGGTATATCAACTGTCGAAATTGTGACAACCCCATTTTCATTTTGGGGAAGAAGGCGGGCACTTCAGGCTCAAGAAGGAATTGCATCCTTGAGAAGCAATGTCGATACACTGATGGTAATCCCGAATGACAAGTTACTGACTGCTGTTTCTCCAAATACTCCTGTGATAGAAGCATTCTATTTGGCAGATGATATTCTTCGGCAAGGTGTTCGTGGAATCTCAGATATCGTCACTGTAAGAGAATATACAAGACCTTGTGTTAGCTATTTTCCATTTGTCGAGAATGATTTCGAAGAAGTGGTGTGTGTGATGTCATTAAAAAAATCACAGTTTGGTTTACAGTTTACACAATCTTGCAACTATGGGTTAACAAACCCTCTTGAGTCTTGAATTATTTGATATACATTGGTGTTCTAAATAAAGGCTACTAAGGTTTTGTAAACGGCTGTTAAAGGTAAAGTTGGCCTGCCCGTTACATTTATTTAGATTTCAAGGTTGGTCTGTTATATCATGCCGTTTATACGGAAGATGACTAATGACACAGCATGAACATCTCATATGAAGTGTTTAGCAAAAAGAAGTATAGAGCATTGTTAAATCTCGTTTCTTTATATCACCACGGTGGACAATTGTTAAGAGCTTGGTAGTTTCATTATATATTCAGGAAAGAAGATGAATAAATACTTATTTTCTTACTGCAAATATACGTATATATTTCTCTAAATTTTAAATATTAAAACCGTTTACAAGACTGCTTAGTGGGGTGACCGTTCATTAATTGTTTACCGTTATTTAGAACATTGATATACATTATGCTATAGTGGTGACCTTTTTCCTCCTCCAACACCATGTTGTGGGATCCATTTTTTTTGTCACTGTTTCCTTCTTCTTTCTTGATGCACACATGGCGTATATGTGCTTTAGTGCAAGTCAACATATCTACACTCTTCTAAATATATCCAAAAACCACAATATTATTATCTTAATTTTAACCATTATCCCTATGAAGTTACCTGCAACAAAATAAAATTATAATGCCATTGTTGACAAATGCACTTAGTTCCTTGATTCTTTCTAGTAATCCTTTTTGCACAACATTCACTGGTTGTCTGATTGTCATGCCATTTGCAATGCCAAGCCAGGAGTCTGAAAGTTTAAACATTTTTAGCCTATGTCTTTCTCAATATATGTGAATATATGATTTATGCAGCTAAACAGGTGATTGACTGCTATCACCTTTTGCTTGCAGGTTCCAGGTTTGGTCAACGTTGACTTTGCTGATGTTCGATCAGTTATGTCGGATTTAGTTTCATCCTTGATGGGAATTGGAACAGCAACAGGTTAAACTTCACAAAACTGTATTTGTTTGGCATCAAATAACTACATGCATATTCATACTTCCCTGCATAATGTTTGTTATGAAATTCCCAAGCATATTGTGCTATTAAAATAAGTGTAGTTTGAATCTCTTGCGTTATTATTGCATTTTCTTGATTTTATTCGTTGAAAATTATTTAACTAACCACAAGTTCCACTTTTATTATTTATATGACACTTCCAAAGGTGTATTAGACCTTGTCAGATTTCTGCGGAGTCTTATACAGATATCATGTTGGCGTGTTTGCAGGTAAGACACGAGCCAGAGATGCTGCGCTTAATGCCATACAGTTTCCTCTACTTGATATTGGTATTGAAAGAGCAACAGGAATTGTATGGAATATCACTGGCGGGAATGATCTAACCTTGATAGAGGTATCATATACATAATTTTTAGTTAGACAGAACTGCTTGTACAAGTTATTCATGTTAGTTTAGAATTAGATCATGAGAAACATAACAAGCAAGGGCTAAGCAAATGCACTTGTACCGGCTAACTACAGCAGCTAAGTTAACTTAGAAGGCCCCATTTTCAAATTAGGCGACTATCTAAATGGAGGAACATCACTAAATTAGTAAATTGTCAGATGACTTCTTTTAATTTCATTTGAACTGAACCCCGCTGGTCATGTTTTTGTTTAAGTGAATGCAGCAGCTGAAGTAATATATGATCTTGTTGATCCAAGTGCAAATCTGATTTTTGGCTCTGCTATAGACCCATCATATACTGGTCAGGTAAGTAAACAAATCATATTGTTTTTTTCCTCGTGGTCAACATGATTTTGCACATCACAACTTCTTTCTCACCCAGATAAAAATAACTATTACTTTGGTCATGTGAGCCATGTTTTAAATCAAAAGGTCACTGAAATCGACACTGGTAAATATATATGGCATGGCACACGTCAATAACATGATTTCTCCGTTCTGGTCAGCAATCAGCATAACTTTGATTACGATTGGATTCAAACGCCAGGAGGAAGGTAAAGGCCGATCGGTGCAGCTACATCCTCTTGCATCGTTTGCCTAGTCTCTGCTCATTTCTGCTATGTATTCTAATGTAAGTTCTGCATGCTCAGGCTGGAGGTGATACCAAGTTACCAACCGTGGTCACAATAGTTGGTTTTCTTCGTCTTCCCAGGAGGAAGGTCCAAAGTTACAGATTCCGGAGTTTCTACAGAGGAAAGGGCGTTCAGGGTTTCCCAGAGGCTGAATACTCCAGTAGTTTAGCTCATCACTTTTCTTTCTCATGGGTCTTATCATTTCTTGTAGGTTGTAGCCTCCTATGGCTCAAGTTCCTTACGTTTTGTTATCTTTTGTTATAAGCTTAATTTAGGTGATAGCATTAGAGCAGATCTGAACCGTGTCTTATCAACTAGATGTGTCGGCACGGCGCACGCCGCGTCAGCCGTAACGCATGCCCGTGCGGGTTTGGGGGAAAATCCGACTCCATGCGTCGCACGAAAAAAAACAAATTTTGGTTTTTTTTTGGGGCTTTCCCGCTGAAAAGGTGACATGGATGTAATTTAGAAATTTTTTGGGACAAATTTCGGAATTTTCAAGGAACTTTCTGTGAAAAAAAGAAATCTTTGGGGGCCTAATTTCGTATTTTTTGGGGGGGCTTTCCTCAAAAAAGGACCTGCATGTAATTTTGTGAATTTTTGGAGACTTTTCGCAAAAAAACCCTGACCCACACAGCCGCGCCACGCGTCGCATGGCAAAAATCTGCTAGGGCGACGCACGCGCGAGTAGGCGGACTCAAAGGCGTGACCTGGGTTTGGCGGCGGTGGCTGATCGCTGAGCCACATGTCGTAAGGGAGCGGGGTGAAAAAATAGTTAAGCCGTACTAAAGGGAGCTAAAACCAGGTGACGTGCCACACTGCGGAACGAACGTGTCGATGAAAATCGACGTGGATACCGCGCTCGGCTCGGAAACCTTTGGGATATAATATACGGAGTATGTGTAACCCTCTTTTTCTTTTTTTTGTCAGCAGTCTACTGAAATGGACCAGTATTTGAGATCTTAGTTCTAACGTATATTGAGCATCATCCTTGTGTTATGACATTCAAATGAAATCAGGTGGAAAATTTCAGCAACAGAGAGCAAATTATTAGGTGCCCTGTGTTGCACTATCCCTCTCCATTTTCATTTGTTCCTATTCCATGCTGCAACTAGCCAACTACGCACACACATAACACGTACTCAGGGCCGTACCTGAGATTGAAGACCCTGTGCTAAATCAAAATACTACCTATACTAAACTTAGGAGGATTCCCGGCCTCCCGTGCGTTTTAGCCGAGCCGAAAAGTTTAGCCCATTTTTTGGAAAAAAAAATTACATATAGGTCCTTTTCAGGGAAAAAAATTACAGATAGATATTTTTGAAAAGGAAAAACAATATTGCACTTATGTCCTTTATGCGTTTTTAAGAGTCGCGCTGAGGTCCTTTTCCGGAAAATCAAAATTACGTTTAGGTCCTTTTTCGGAAAAAACACAGTTAGGTCCTTTTTATGAAAAAAATATATATTACGTTTAGATCTTTTTTTCTGGTTTTTTAGCGTTCTGTTTAGGTCCTTTTTCGGGAAAAAAAATCCGTTTAGGTCCTTTTAAGCCGAATAAATGCGAAAAAACGCGATTACGTTTGTATCCTTTTAGCTGTTTCGCGTGTTTCCTCAATTTTCTCGCGTGGGGAGCGACGGTCGCAAGCGTGTCACGCCGCGGTCAATTATCTAGTTAGGCCCTATACCTAAGAAAATCCAATTACGAAAAAAATCATTGAAAACTGTAATATAACTTTCTCTAAGAATTAATATTGCAATATATGAAAAGTAAACAAGAAACCAACAGTATTTTGATGTCCTCAATATTACTCAAAATTCCTCGTAAATGAAGTGATAGCTTGGTCAACAATGGGGAAAATAAACTAATGAACCCTAAATGACTCCTGTGCAGATTGTGAAGCAATCGACACATCTCTCATCAAAATGGTTCTTTCTTCGAATTTCACGCTTTCTATAAAATGTTGAATCAATATCCATCTCAATTACAATGTCTTTTGCTATTTTCAGTGCATTAAAAGAAAACCAGTGTCTCTGTACCCAATGAAAAAGGAAGTTAGCCCCTACACTTTTTCAATAGAAACATGAATAAGCATACCATTTGATTGTAAGTTCTTGCTGACCAAATTTACTATAGATAGAATTTCATACTAATTGCCTATTGCTATTAAAAAATTGAAAATCATCAAGGTCATTATTCGTTGAAGATCCAGCTTCATTATTCGTTTTTGGATCATTATCACTATCAATCAGTACTTGGAGTAAAACTTCGTATTTACAGGAAGAACAATAAGAGGCTTCCTTAACTCACTTCCACCAAAATTGTCTGATGACCAGGGTTTCCAAAATCGTTTTGGCGATTTTCCACCGAAAACTGATTTTCAATTTTTGGAAAAAAAATCGCGCGAAAAAAACGGTAGAAACCAACAAGTTAAAAGTCAATTGTTTTAAAATCGGCAGTCAAACTTCGTCGGAAAAAAATAAAAAAATCAACCAAACAACGAAATGTTCTGACGGTCGATTTTTTTAGCGATTTTCACCATTTTTCCACCGGTTTACGTCGCATAAAATTGCTCGAATTTCTTTTATTTTTTTTAAATTGGACCGATTTACCGAGCGATTTTGCTTATCAAACCGTGATGATACAAGCGAAAATCGACGATTTTTTGAAACCTGCCGATGACTAATCGTAGTAATCAAGGGCTAGATAAAATTTAGGGCCCCTAATTTTTGGGGGTCCTGCACGTACTCCCTCCTGTTTTTTACTGGCTACTGTTGCTTAAGACTAGGGGAATTTAATCTTCAGCCAATAATTATTTTCTAATTTTTTAGATTAATCCTATTAAAATAATATTGTTAAATTTATCATAAGAAATACTTTCACAACATCATAACACCGTGGTATTTTGTAAATGTACTAGTGTAAAATTAACCATCAAAGTTTAACCTGAATACCGTGAAAATCAACAGTGCCAAATATTCCTAAAAGGAGGTAGTAGATAAATTTAATTGAGCATGCACGCAATGAATTGACGATACAAAGCCTGAAAACGCAATTTTATCCTATCGCGGGGACTCATCTACAAAGTAGTCTGAACCACCAAAGCCGAAGGAGGAAAGGGAAGGAAAGGAACACAACGGAAACTAGTCCAGAACAAGGAAGCCACCAACCGAAAGTTTCCCCCCTCCAAAACATCGTATTTTCCCCTCGCGCTCTAGCACGTGCGTTGTTCGTCGTCGTCTTCTTCCCTTTTGCGGATTTGAACCTGCTCGGGCGATTGGCGCAGCGAATCGGATCCCGCTCGATGGCGGAGGGCTTCGGGCGGTGGGAGTCGGATCCGCTTTTCCCTGCCGCCGAGTGCGTGCAGGACTCCGCCGACAGGTTCGTCGGGCTTTTGCTCGTCCCTCTTCTCTCTCGATCCGTTGCCTACTAGAATTTTGCGCCTAGTTTGGTTTTGGAATCTCGCGAGATTTGTTGCGCATTGTGGAGAATTCGGTGCGTGTTTCACGTGAATATGTGGTGCCAGTTCTGGAGCTCGGGAATCTTTCGGTGTAGTTTCTTGTGTTCATGTAAATTCTGTGCGGATTGGCATTTGCGACAAAGAAGCTAGGCCCGAAGTTTTAGGTGAATGTCGGAGACCGCTTCGTCGCCCAAAGTCTCGTGGCTGTCTTCGATGAGAAATTCTGGGGAAATTGCAGTTTGGTTGGGTAAAAGGTTGTAATTTTGGCATTCACTCCATCGCGATTGACTGGGACGATTTTTTTTTGGGGGGAAAAGATGTCTCATTCTTTGAGGCACTCCTTGAGGCCATGAATCTATGACTCTTTCTGTGGATGCCCGTGCAAGTGCTTAGAATAATTCTAGCAGGTTGCTGTAGCTTATGTCCAACATGAATAGTATCATTTCAAAATTAGGTTTTGGTGTGAGTTTCGTATTCGAACGTAGCTTACGTTATAGAAAAACTAGCTTTGAACTTTGCTATTTTGTTACAAACTAACTATCAGCCCCCTCGTGGCTACAGAAGTTGAATAATGTTCTTTTTATTGTTAACAATCGGTCAAATTAGGACTTGAAAACTTTCTGATATGTAAATCTAAATCAAATTAGGAATTGAGAACCTTAAGTTGCATAAATCCACACCCGATTGTGAATGATTTTTTTCAAAGAAAAAAACTTAGACTAGTTAAGGATTACGGATAAAAATTATTGAGCATATGAACTGATCAAATCAAATTAGTATAACAAATTATGTGTCTTAAATCTTAATCATTGTAGAGATTGAAAATTAAGCTGTATAAATCTGAATCAGGTGAGAAATATAAACCTTAAACGCCATGGATCCTAGAATTTTTTTAAAAAAACTTTAAGTTGTACCAAAAATCTATACGAGCTTTCAATGTACACAAAGGTATTTATCACTCAGCTAGGCCATCAAAAGTTGTTCCTTAATGGGATTAGGCTTTATCCCTCCACGATGTTGCAGGCAGGTCATAAATTTTTCCATGAGAAAATAAAGTAATGATGATACTTATCTAGTAACCAATCCATATCCACATGCTACAGTCCAAATCTAAGCACTTCTTTCTATATATACTTTTTGTGCACTGTTGTGCAAATACTGTGTATTACACCATTCTGAAGACATTAATAGTTAAAGGTGGCTTCTTTTTCTCTCAATTAACACGGTAAATTCTAGGACTTTTTTTTTATTATTAATCTAAGAATTTCTATGTTTTTTCTCTTCTGGTTAATGTGAGAGCAGCTGGTGATCCTACAATTAGTACATATAAATATGCCCCTTGTATGGTAGGAAGTTATAGCAGGAATGTAAGTGCAGAAATACACCATTTGTCTAGCCATCAAATCATAATATCTGAAAATTAGTAGTTTTATCATAGTAAAGTATTGTTTATTGAATGCTGCCTCAAAATTATATTGTGTTTAAGCTTGCACGGTGTTAAGAGGCCTTAATACTGCAAAAAATGTGTGTTGCGAAGCTTGCTGAATGTACTCATAGGATGTAATTTTGGTTTGGTGTACAGGATGGAGGGTGTCTACCGCTTGCTCTTGCACGAAAGGAAACTTATACAGGATGATACATCAGATGCAAAGATTCATGCACTGATACAGTATGAGAGAGATGTGGTTACTGCTCTTGGAACAACCAAGTGGCAGGTTCAAACAATCAAGCTTTCCTTGTATCCATTTTTTTGGGTTATCTGTTTGCTTCTGTATTTTTTCTAAGGCCTTCATTCTCCTGACACTGGCAGTTGGAGCAATTTGAGAGGGAGGTGAATGCAGCTGCATTCTCTGATAAGTCAAATTCAAGGGAAAATGCAGTTTTAAAATTTAGGCAATTCATTCGAGCTATAGCAGAGCAAATTTCTCAGGTAGAAGAAAGTTTGGAGAGTCTTAGGACAGATTTCAATAGAACTCCGAAATATTCATACTCCAGTGAACAGGATGGAGATGGGTTGGCGTCATTTTTTCCTGGTAGCAACAACAATGATACTCGTGTATATTATTCCACTGATACAGATGAAATTATTGAGCTTAAGCTCGACAATGCTCCTACAGTGAATGACTTCCATCCTGCCCAAGAACATACAGCATGTGAACTCAGATATTCAGGAAAAGATTTGGAAGGAGCAGCCAAACTCCAATGTTCATGTGGAGAAAGTTCATGCGAAGGGGATCATAACAGTTGCAATATGTGTAGTTTGGATGCTGATGATTCCGTTGATAGGAGCCATCGTTACAAGAGCAAACTGAGCAAGCAGTACCGTAGTTTTATGAGAAAGTTATGGTTTACAAAGAGAGGCCATGAGAGCATTACAAAGAGGAGGAAAGATGGAGAAGCGATGAATAGCGTGGGAAATGGAAATATATTACCTTCGTTCAATTTAGCTACATCTGGAAGGGTATGTTACAATTTGCTTTATTTTCTGAATGTTTATGTGTTGCAATCTAGGCACTATTTCGGCTGATAGTTCTTTAGTTGTTTGAAAATGTTGCTGTCTATTAATTTCCCCTGTAATGACCTTCTATTGTTACTTCCTGCAGGCTATGTATTTCTGGCCTGAGCTTGTCAAGAGGAGATTATGTAGATCTGAATGTTCTACACATTACAGTCACCCTCAAGTTTGTTTAGTAACATCACTACTAATTGCACTTGTCCTTGGTGAGTTTCTTTGTGCCATACTGCCATGGTTCATCATTTAAGTCTGATGATTGACCATATCCCTTTGGAACAAGCAGATATTTAGTTCAAATAAGTAGTAAGCACACTATGTTTGACAGTTTGAATACCTGAAAAATAGGAATGGAATTTGTGGTTTTTGTAGTTTATGTATTCTATTAGTATTTTCGTTGTATCCATTATGTTCCATCACAAATACTTTGCATTGATCACAATAACACTTGGAGACTGGAGAGTACCAACTTTTCAATATCTTTGACATTCACTTTTCATATGTTTTTTGCTGCTTTATTTGAATTAAGACAACACAGAAGATCAGCTGATATTATTTGAATTAAGACGATACAGAAGATCAGCCCAAACCATCCATGAGATTTTTTATCTATCATGTTTAGCTATTTGTTACTAGTTTGTTACTGGTCACGTATATTATGCCTTGGATGATATTTATGTAAGTTGATGACAGAAGTTCATTACCAGCCTCAAACCAGGATAATATTTTTCATAAGATGTATCGGTCTTCACTTCTTCATCTGAGATTATTTTACACATGTTGCAGGCTTGCTGGTTTTGCATGTCAGATGACTGCAATCCGTATCCAGTTTTGGTTCCAATTATGTTCGTTTCAATCACCATGCTGCACTGTACCAATCAATCCGTGTCATAGTTCCTTATGAAGAAGGGTCCATATGCTTTGAATCACCCAGATCGTACGCTTTAGATTGACATGCGATGCAGACACAGGTTTGCTGACGTTTTTGTGCAGTTGATAGCTGTGGTTGCTGGTCAGTAGCTTGTCCCTGCATCGATGTATGCTGTGATTTTTCTGCTAATCCACATTTTCGGTTCAAGACTGCCACGTGATATCGTTGGATTTGTTCATGGTACTGGCATAATCAACAGATATGGTTAAATTTGTCACTCCTGTTAATATATTCTTGCGAAAGGAAGGTGCACTTGTATCGAACTGATTCATTGTATTGTAAGTCTGTAACTGACCCTACCTGGTTATTGAAGTTTGCTTGCTTAACTCGGACCAGAATATTAGATGCATTGTACATGGATGTGCCTTCCGGTTTGCATTTGTTTGCTGCCTGCGCTGTATCGCTCTGCCTTTTCACGACCGTGAAATCTTCGTTACCGTACAGGCCGGCCTACAGCGATAAGCAAAGAACGATGCAAGTCATGTAACTGCTAACTTGCTAAGCGAACGCATCCGAACTATCTTTGTAAGCGTTTACATCTACTTATGAATATGAACTATCCAAAGTATTCGATTATTGAATCCAAAAAATTGTGACCTTTGAAAGGTAGATGACATCATGTCACTGACACACAATCGAATATGAATTATCCAAAGTAATCGATTATTGAATGCAATAAATTGTGAATGTGATTTAGAGTTTGTAGCAATCCGAATAACAAGATCTTCTCTTTCTGAATTCGTGTCCGAATCAGGTGTAAAAATGTGGATGTGAATATATATAGTTTTGTTTTGCACATTTGAATATAGAATTATTTATTTTTACAGGAGAATTCAATAGAATTAGTCACCATTTTTTTTGTTCCAATACCATTAATAATTAGATGCA
Organism: Otatea glauca; assembly: GCA_036346275.1. Taxonomy (NCBI): domain Eukaryota; kingdom Viridiplantae; phylum Streptophyta; class Magnoliopsida; order Poales; family Poaceae; genus Otatea; species Otatea glauca. The sequence continues at coordinate 42,945,384 of CM070720.1, read as the reverse complement.
ATTATTCAATTTAGTGTCAAATATTAAAATTTTGGCTTAATTTAACATATCACAATAGTTTGCTGTGTTCCACGGTGAGTGTATAAGGCTATTATTATCGAGCTGACGTGCGAGACTACCAATTTATGTGGATGTCCGAATCGGGTCAGACTCAAACTCGTATCCAGCACACATAAAATTCATATTGAAATCGGTGCTTATTCGAATCTGATTCAAAATATATGGATGTGATTACGGTTTCAACTACCATCCAACTCGAATTCAATCTGGTTGCCTATCAATGGCGAATCCATCGCTATTCTGGACCCTGGGCAACTTTTTTTTTAAAAAAATCTAGTGTACTTTCCGAACATAAATACAAAATAGCTCCTTCCCAATCGTAAAAGCTTCGACAGGTGACAACTCTCACTTGCCGCGCTCTTGCACCAAGGCAAGAGGTACCATGCAACATGAGCTTGGAAGGAGCACCTACTGAGCATTGCTACCTCGGTAGCATTAATGACCCGATTTAATTAAGCAAACACCATCAATTAAGTGAGTAATTAAATGGTTAATCAAGTGATTAATTAATTAAAGTGAATAACTAATGTCACAATTTCTTACCGAGCCATAGGGCCTTGGTAAGAACTTGCCGCGGTCCTTCAACGCAGCAGTTGATACTTTTCTACGGTTAGGAAGGTGGTTATTTTTGAAACATATCACTTACTGATGTTTTCAGATCGAAGAGGAGGTTATTTTTATAGTGACATTCAGAAAAAAAAACAACAAATTTGCAAAAGAAAAAAAAAACTCGTCAAAGTACTGTAAAACTGATGACTTCGCCAATGGCGGCCTCTGAGCCCTACCAAGGGCCGCGCCGTGCCGCACAGCCAAGCAGCCGCCCCTTAATCTGATCTAAGCCTCCCTCCATTACGCCGTAATAAACTTGACAATTCGTCTCATCAGCACGTCTCGGCCAAAAAAAAAAAAAAACGGCACACTCCACGGCGGCCTTTCGCCCGAGCAGCCAGCCGCGGCGAGGCGACCCACGGCCCAATGCGAGGAAGAGGCGTCGCGGCCAGGGCAGGGCCAACTGGAGTCGGCAAGAAAAGCAAAAATCTCCCCTATTAATAGGGGCGCCGTGCGTGCGTTTGCTGCGCCCATCTCAGTCTCCAACCTCGCTTTTGCTTCGCCTCGCCTGGAAATCGGCGTGCGCCGCCGCGCCCCACCGCCCCCCGATTCAGACTCGCCGGGAAGGAAAAGGAGGAGGTACGTACGCGCCGATCTACCACCTTCCTCGCTTCCTTGATCACGCGCGCGCATCCCGCTCGTTCCCTCGGTCGCGGCGAGATAAATTTGTAGCCGCAGATCGCAGCCTTGTCCTGCTGTTTCCTGATGTGACGTGCTCCGTCCCCTGGTGCTGCGTCGCGGCGAGTCCTAGCGCTTGCCGGATCTGACCCTGTTCGGTAGATTCTGCCCGTAGTAACAAGCTTTTGTAGAAAGCTTGATCGTTTTAGGAACTTCTCTGACGAGGATAATGCCCAGTTTTGTGGTTGTAGCTCTTAAGTTTGAAATAGTGTACATTGGGGCAAGTGATTTCAAGTTGGTTTACAAGGAAGTTGAATGGGATTACAGTTAACAAGCTGATTATAATTGCAAGATGCTATAATTGTTGTTCTTGTTTAGCTTTACCAAATGTCATCTGCATGCATCTGTAATCTAATTCTGTCTCTTTTACCAGGATCAGCAAGATGTCAACTGCCACTGCTCAGAGAGTGTGTCTCCCTAAATCTGGGTCTATTTGCCGGGCCATTGCTCCTCCGATCAAGAACCCTTCCTTCATCGGTTACAAGAAGCTAACATCAAACGTGTCGGGCTTAAGGATCTCCAACAAGTTCAGGGTGTCCGCGACGGCCGTGCACAAGGTGAAGCTCGTAGGCCCGGACGGGACAGAGCACGAGTTTGATGCCCCTGAAGACACCTACATTCTTGAGGCCGCTGAAGATGCCGGGGTGGAGCTGCCATTCTCGTGCCGTGCCGGATCGTGCTCCACATGCGCGGGTAAGATGTCAACCGGAGAAGTTGATCAGTCGGAGGGTTCGTTCCTTGATGAGAGTCAGATGGCTGATGGATATCTCCTGACGTGCATTTCGTATCCCAAGGCGGATTGCGTCATTCACACCCACAAGGAGGAAGAACTCTACTAGCTGGCTCACATATGCTTCTGTGGCGCATTTGTTGAAGTCTCAGCGTACATCCGTTGTTTGGTTGGTTATTGTTATCTAGAGATTGGCATCTCTTTCTGGCCATCAGTTCGGTCTTTTGATTTGACCATGGCATATGAGTTGTGACAATAATTTCTGTAATATGGTTTAGCAATTCAAACTGCATTTGTTCAAATTGCAGCAATTCCATCCAAGGCACATTATGGAAGTTATGAAATCATGTCATACTTGCGGGCCGCTCCTAGTAGTAATTTTTGTGGCTTGTCTGTTTACATACTGTTTTGCTAGATGAATGTGGCATCTGAAGTTGAGAAATCAAAACTGTTTGCATAGCTAATAGCTTGCCTCCTGCAAGTCTGAATGCTGCGTCTCAGAAACTGAAACTTGAGATGGTATAACTTTTTCGGTCCTTTGCTTTTCTTGTTGTTTTCAGTTTTCAGAAGGCAACTTTAGAACTTGAGATGCATCTTATGTTTGCAGGACATTGATTTGCATATGGTCTGTCCTCTGCACCATTTCATTGTTCTTTAGCTTAGCAATCCTCACTAGGTGTATGTTGAACTGTTTATCTAACACGGCGATTGAGGCTAAACTGACTGTACTCACCGGATTCGATTTGTTCAGTTACCGCTGAGCATTAGAAAGCAGCTGAAGCAAAGTCAAATTTTACTCTTGTGTAGTTCTAATCAACGTAGCACATGCTCCTTTCAAGCAAGGAAAATTCTCTAGCGTCCGTTTTTGTTAAACATCAAGTGAATCAGGACTCGGGAGTCGTAGCTCAAATTGGACGATACTACTATACAACAGTTGAAGTTTTAACTTCCATTATGTTGACCGTTGAACATGCATCTGTTGCTTTCAACAGCTAAGTAAAGCTTAGATGTGTTTATCTACTTTTGAACAGAAGAAGAGAAGTTCTGCCTTAGGCAAGGGAGGAAAATATCGAGAAAGAGTAGAATCGCCTGGTTTTGGTTTGGTGATAAGACACAATGACGATCAATCTTTCTTTCGAGATCACATGAACAGGCTTTCATTATCAAGCTCTCCATATGATGTGACACGCTGGCGTGGAGGATTTAACTTTTGGCCAGCGACCACTACCGGCCGCCTGCTGTGTGCCGCCGGGCCAACAAGGCTGCAGTTGACGACTTGACGTGCACACTGCACAGCAGCAGCAATCTTTCACCGTTCCGTTTCCGTCACTTACATGCCCTTTGTGCTGAAAAGTCTCTTTGTATCCCCCCCCGTCTTTACTGAAGAAAGGCGTAGGGCACAAAATTAACCCCTCTGTTAAACATCAAACGAACCAGGGTACGTATACCGGCAACTCTGTTTTCTTCAGCTCCGTAAGTCACGAAAGCGAGAGGTAAACATATACTCTCGTGTTTGTCGTATAGACTGTGTTGTAGTCGTATTTATGGGCGTGACGGTAGCGGGTGGCCATCTCGGAGAGGCATGATTTTTGTCCGTCTGTCCCGATTTGGACTACGGAAGGTGGGCGGAAGACATCGTACAGCTTTCTATGTCCAAATCTATAGGTTGTATTTTTTCTTGATACCTAGATTTAGGATAGTATTGAAAATGATTAGACTATCTCTAAGCATTATATTCAATGCATGTATATAGATAATACAAATTAAATTTGGATATTTATTAAGACTATAAAAGGGACGATACACTAATTTATATTGAAATATGAAATATACCATATATTTATAGATAAAATTATATTAAAAAAATGCGCTATATAAATTTAGACAAGGAAGTAAGCTGCATAACCAGCCGCTGCAGCTAGCCAACTACTATAAAGAGCAGGGAAAGGTAGGCGAGCCGGCCGGCCACGACAAGAGAGAAACGCACGAGTTAATGCAGACGTAACTGCCGCCCTTCCGCTTCGCCCTGAACTGAAGGGGCGAGAGAGAGAGAAGACGGGAAGGAGAGAGGCGACACGGGACGAGGCGCGAATGGAGCTCTGCGCCAGCTTCTCCTCCTCTCTTCTGCTCTGCCTCCTGCTCTCGCTCCTCCTCACAGGTAGGTAGATAGAGAGCTCCGATCCTTCCGTTTCTTTCTTTCTTTCTTCCGTGCATATGTGCATGCATAGTAGCCAGCTTTTGCAGTTGCAGCAAAACGTCCTTAGTTAGCTGGTCCTTGGACATGTAATCCTTCGTCTTCCAGTTGCTCGAGATTTGCGTGTGTCAGTTTTGGGTCATCTGATTGGTTCATCAACCAACTCCATGCGCTGAAACAGAATTAGCTTTTCGTGTTCTTTGTTTCTTCTTCGTCTCATTTCAGTTGGGAGAACTAACGAAGAATTAACGGTGATTAAGGAGGAAGGGTTTTTAGTGCAGTTTCCATAGGGGCATTTATGCGAATTTTTTTTGGAAATTCGGGCATGGAGAAATGAGGTCATACTATCATGTAAACAGCTGTTAGTGAACGGGAGCAATCGTCTAACTATTATGAGGTCGTTTTCCTTGATTAATTAAGCATATTTCAGTCGGCTAGTCCGACGTGTCTTTGACAGGGAAAACAATAAATTTCCCACATCATCCTGTGAGGCTGCCAGCCCTTGTTGAAACCATGCATAATTGATTTGACATTTGTTTGATATTTTCCTCTGGTTCCATGTATCATTTGGTACTATTTGCTGTGCATTTGTTTGTCGAAAACGACCTCCTACCCAAGAGCATTGCATGCCAAGTTAAGTTTACGTGACAGGGAAACTCATTTAATTCCTCTAATTTTAACTTTTACCTTTAGATATTTCAAATGTGCTGCTAATTATTTGAGCTTGCAATGATTTAAACAGCACATTCGAGACCTTGTTTGGAAGTTGTATTTCTGACCGTGGTCGACGTAGTTAGGCTGGAAATTTGAGCTTAAATTTTCAAATTTCGATCTATCTACATGATAAGCCAAGATTGTAGCCTAGGCAAACAAGACCAAAAAGTTTTTCTTACCCGGATAGGGGGGGAAATTACTGTACCATTATTCAAGTTAAATTTCCCTTTCACATTTTACCCCTCCTGAATCTACGTATTTTTCACCTTCTCTTTGGAACGTCTCGCTCCGACGCCGACAGCAGCCAATGACGTTGTATCGGCGGCGACGGAGCCACTCAAGTTCGGCATCAACTATGGCCAGATAGCGAACAACCTCCCGCACCCGACCAAGGTGTCCGGCCTCCTCCAGTCCCTCAACGTCAACAGGGTCAAGCTCTACGACGCCGACCCGGCCGTACTCACGGCCTTCGCCGGCACGGGCGTCGAGTTCATCGTCGGCAACGAGGACCTCGGCAACATATCCGACGCCCGCAAGGCCCGCTCATGGGTGGCGCAGCACGTGCAGCCCTTCCTTCCGGCCACCCGTATCACCTGCGCCATCGTCGGCAACGAGGTGCTCTCCGGAAAGGACACGGTCGCCATGCAGAGCCTCCTCCCCGCCATGCAGGCCGTACACCAGGCGCTGGTCGACCTCGGCCTTGCAGGCAAGGTCAGCGTCTCGACGGCGCACTCCGTCAACATACTCTCCAGCAGCTACCCGCCGTCGGCCGGCGCGTTCCGGGAGGACCTCGGGCAGTACATACAGCCGTTGCTCAACTTCCACTCTGAGGTCGGCTCGCCGTTCCTGATCAACGCGTACCCGTTCTTCGCCTACAAGGCGAGCCCCGGGAGCGTGTCGCTGCCGTACGTGCTGTTCGAGCCCAACCCCGGCGTGCGCGACCCCAACACCAACCTCACCTACGATAACATGCTCTACGCCCAGATCGACGCCGTGTACGCGGCCATGAAGGCCATGGGGCACACCGACATCAGCGTGAGGATCTCCGAGACAGGGTGGCCGTCCAAGGGAGACACCGACGAGGTGGGCGCCACCGTGCAGAACGCCGCCGCGTACAACGGGAACCTCATGAAAAGGATCGCGGCGGGCCAGGGGACGCCGCTCAAGCCGGACGTGCCCGTCGACGTGTTCGTGTTTGCGCTGTTCAACGAGGACATGAAGCCCGGGCCGGTGTCGGAAAGGAACTATGGGCTGTTTTACCCCAACGGCACGCCGGTGTACAATCTCGGGTTCGACAGGGCTTCGTTCAGCCCGCCGACGACGACGTCGTCGTTTTCCTCTTCTTCCAAGCCGACTGTAAGTAACAAAGTTCTGAGTTTTATGTCTGAATGAGAATTTCAAAAAGGTTCTCTCTTTCTCTGCTCATTGATATCAAAAGGCAGCTTTACAAAGCCTACCAGCGAAGCTAAAGTGCAACCACTTTGGGCTCTTGACCAGAACTATACAATTATACATCACCATGACCATGGCTTTGATGTTGCTTGAAGTTATAAAATTTGTTAAAAGAAAAGGAGATCGTCAAATAACACCTCCCTGACTAGAAGGCTAGAAGCTAACCCTTCTTTCGCTCTCGTTCACTCTTGCAGATTGCATTTCCGGTGGGGGTGGTTGTCCTACTAGCCACATTTTTCCTCTAACCATGCATCCTCCAGCAGTATATATTGCACGAATGATTTGGGATTGTTTCTTGACCGATAGTTCTGTGTGCTTACATGGCACACGAGAGCCGGTATTTTATTCTGACTTAGAGGTAAGCTTATCTCGATCATATTCCTGTTCAGCTGTACTTCTTACAATTTTTTTATGAAGACATATTTTTAAAACCATTTTTGGTACAATTATCATTTTATCTGTTTATATTCTATAACTAACAACAACAAAAAGTATTTTGTCCCAAAACCTAATCAAAATCTCTTGGTTTACGTTCATGAAAAGGATATATATTTTTTTACGTTGGCTTGCATTTATCAGCCATAATGTTAGGTGATCGGTCTATCCTATCTCGGTGGCAACATATGTTTGGCCGTTTTCGTTTCTGGTGCTCCATTTGGAGGATGTCTTCTATTAGCGTATTCCCCAGGGAGGTAGACCGGTGGTTGATCGATCGGTTGTGATTCTTGTTCTGGCCATTTCTTGATCTATAAACCGACCAACCAACCAACCACAGATAATCGTCTAAGCTAGTGTTGGCGTCAAAAACTTGAAGTAGGGTTTCTAACAGCAGCACACCAGACGAACACCGGGTTCAGAGCGTGCCAGTCGATTTGACCTATAACCGATAAGGTAAAAGATATAAAGTTCACTCGAAGCCGATCGTTGGGATCAATCGGTTTAGACTCAATCAGCTTGAAGTCGATCAAGATCAAAGTATCAGAATAGATCTAATTAGCCGATTAAGGCTAATCAGAGGATAAAATTCTCTCAAAGCCGATCGTAACGATCAATCAGTTTAAACTCAATCAGCTTGAAGCCGATCAAGATCAAGGTATCAGAATAAATCTAATTAGCCGATTAAGACTAATCAGAGGATAAAGGCAGATCGATTCTGAAGAAGGCGATGCGCAACAAAATCAGAATAAATCAAACCTGGGGTGTAATTTGAAGAAGATCAACAATCGGCGATGCGCAACTTTATTGATCAAGATCGAATTACAAAGACTAAATTACAAGAACTACTCCTAGTCGACGGAAAAGTAGATGAAAAGTAGACGCGAATTGGTTGGTTGACTCTGGGCAGCTTTTCTGATCACCTCTAGACCTCTTTTATAGCCATTGGCCGATAGAGTTCTGGTACAACACGTTAGGAATAGAATCCGTATCGGCCTCTATTTGGAGGGTGCTTTCCTTAACAACCTGTTTTTGTTTCCAAATATCTTGATCCGTTATCCAATCGTATCTTGTTGATCTTGGACTGCGATTTTGATCCTATCTGTCAAATTTTGGTGCAAACAACTAGCTTGCGTCATCTACAAGAATCGAATAAGCGTTGACACAAAAGAAGACGTTTGGGGGGAGAGAGGATGTTCGGCTCTAAATCTAATGTCTACTTTTCAGTTTTCAGACACCATTGCTCTCTTGGGTACTGTGAAGTCAATCACTTTTTTAGTCCTCACATTTTTTTTTGGCGAAACTAGCCCCATGAGAAAGCAATTATAAAAATAACCCTCTCCGACCGCGAAAATGATAGTAGATAACACGTATCACCTGTCAAGCTCGTGTACCGCATTAGGAGATGCCAAGCTAGGCCAACGCGATAGTAACCTGCCACACTCAGGCACCGTGGTAGGTCCTGCTATCCTACCTACACTGCCATCCTGCCAAGCCACCCTTCCGTGGCAGGCCACCCTACCGAGCAGAAGCAGCCGCTATTGCCTTGCTACCGCGCATGTGGTGCTCAACACTTCCTGCCACGGTACACGGGCATGACAGATGATACGTGTCACTTGCCGGCGCTTCCGCTGTTGAGGAGGAGATTATTTTTATAATTGCGTTCGTGTTGGGGTTAGTTTTGCAAAAAGGAAAAAAATATGCGAAGGGGCTAGAAAAAGCTAAGGTTTTGCTGTTGATCGAGCACTCACTGTTACGTTAACCCTTATGCGCAAGGTGTTTTCTGAGAGCTCCAAACTAACTAATTCCTCAGAAGTATCTGATTCAGCTGTCGGAATTCTGAAAGTATTTAGACACGTGAGGGGATTGTGTATATCTAGACTTTTATCTCCTACTTTTGTAGTGAAAGCATATGCACCATTATTGTGGTAGAAAGCTGGGAGGTTTTCTTTCTATGATAAGAATGTTTAGGCAAAACTCTTTACTGTTCTTTGATCATCTAGATTCTAGTTTCCATTTTGTTGGTGCCACATGGACTAGTGTCTTATTCCAGAGGTGACAAAAGCTAGACTCATAAACAACGATAGTGGTTTCATTCTTGTACACTACAAATTTGGCCAAAATATGATCAAACAAGAGCTTACGCCTCTTTGTTTTGTGTATGTTTAATCAATTGCGTTGCTATTCCTTGTAAGGTTCAGTCCATTGCCATGACAATTGTAGCTCCTAATATCGATCTAATTGCTCCTTTCTTTTCTAGTGCAGGATGTATGGTTTCTTCTATTGTTGAAACGGACATTAAGATTGTAATTGTACGACAGAGGAGAAGCTCGATGCATCACAAGCTAGCATGCCCATGTACTTGTTCTTGCCAGGCAAGCCGCTATAGAAGTTTGAAAGCATGAGATAAATTGCAACAGAAGTTTGTAGCTACATGGGGGCAAATTTCCGGGCTCATATAGTGTGGTTGTTTGTTTTCGTTTTTTTTTTCCAATTTATATTGAGTTTATTGTTGTAGAACCAGTCTGTTCACAATTGTTTTTGATACTCAATTATTGGCTTATAGCTTGGTGGTGTTGATGATACAATCAAGAGCCTTGAATTGATCACTCGCGTCTACTGTTTCCTCAAATCACCATCTAGACAAGAAGGCCAGAACTAGCACGAAGCAACATCTAGCTGCCGAACTAACGTTTTCGTCTCAAAAAAGAAAGAAAGAAAGAAAGAAGCAGCAGTATCTAAGAAAAAAATCTGGCTAATGGGCCTTGGCCGGAGAGCTCGTGAATCGTGATATATTCGTCGGATGGGAAAGGGAAACGGCGAAATGTTGCCGGCTTGCCCCGGGGGGGCGGACCGGACGGTGCGTGTGTGGGAGCAAAATAGAGCGGACGAGCCGCGTGCGCGATGCGGCGTCCGGGCGTTGGGGACCTGGGGCATCCAGGACGAGCCGACGGCAACCGACGAGGCTCGAGTGCGAACTGCGAAGGCCAAGGGGAGAGTGGCCGAGGAGGGCAGGCCATGAGGCCCGAGGCCATCTCTTTTTCTAATTTCACAACAATTTTTTTTAGCAAATCTGTTCTTATTGTAAATATAATTATAAAAATAGTTTCATTTTCAACCTTTCGAAAATATCGAAAGGCCGTACTCCCGCACTACGGGAGCATCTATCGAGCTTTGAAAGCGCGGCAAGTCACTAAAACTGTTGTGCTCCTAGAGTGCGGGCGCGTGAGCATAAAAGGTGACACGTGTCACCTTTCGATGCTTCTATGATCGAAAATAAGGCTATTTTTATAATTATATTCACACAGAGACTGGATTTAAAAATAAAACCACAGGAAAAAAGTGACTATTTCTGGAGATTGCGGCAGGGACAAGGACCTGGCAACGTGGGGTGGGCTTTTTTTTTTTGGCATAGTAGGCTGTCAAGTTGTTAGTGGTACGTGGCAATGCGGCTGCCCGCTGTGGTGAAAGTCCTTGCATCCCCTAGCCAGCCCAGATCAAGATTTGAAATCTCGGAGGTGGTCGAAATCCGAAATCTCATCGAGATCTCGGAACGGATAAATCTTAGACGAAATATAAAAATAAAAATTCAAATCCGTTTTTTTTCACTGAGAACACCAAAATTTCGGCTGAAATTCCCGAAATCTCGGCGAGATTTGCTGAAATTTCGTGAATTTGCACCGAGCGAAAAATGGCTCAAACGACGCTGAAAAAATTTGAATTTTTTCGGAGGTTTCTGACACATCAATAGTGTTCTCATAAAAATTTGATTATCAAGTCGGACGACTTTTTAAAAATTCAAACATTACTACTGTCCTGATAAAACACTGACCGGCAAGTTTGAACCGAATAAAAATGGCACAAACCAAGTTATAAAATTTTGAAATGTTTTGTGCATGGTTATGATGCATCGCTAATGTTCCTATAAAATTTTCAAATGATGATCAAGTTTCATGAATTTTTTAAAATTCGAGACAGTGCTACTGTCATGATAAAAGCCTTACCGATAAATTTCAACCAAATGAAAAATAGTTCGAACCACGTTATAGAATTTTGAAAATTTTTGTGGATGGTCTTGATATATCATTAATGTTTCTATAAAATTTTTATATAATGATCAAGCATCAAGAATTTTCAAAAAATTTAAAAGTGCTACGTCCTGATAAAATCCTAATGATCAATATATAGATTTGCTTTAGCAACCAAAAGAGGTTTAGAATTTTTAAATTTTTTACAGAAATGTGCTAAGAAAATTCTTAATATCTCATAAAATATTTGAATCATGATCATACTTCAGTTAATTTATAAAATTCATACAAGGGCACTGTACCATTTATATTCTTTCCGTTTTTGATTTTTGAAATATAACAAATGAAGGTCAAAACTTACATAGATTTGATTGAGCAAACAAAAAAATTCAAAATTTTTGAAGATTTTAGAGAATGGTACTGATGAAATTATTAATCTCTCATAAAAATTTTCGATCATGATCATACCCGATAAATTTTATAAAATTCTGACAAGGTTATTGTCCCAATTATGTTCATGTGTTTTTGATGTTTTAAAGATAACAAATGATGTTCAATTATTTTTAAATTTTTTATGTATGATATTACACTACTAAATATAGTACCATAAATTTTTGAGACCATGATAAATCTTTTACCATTTTATAAAAATCTAATAGTGTTTCTGCCAAAATTTTAAAACGTCTCAAAATTTGGTTCAAATCCGGCCATAAAAAGTTAAAAAAACCCGAGATACCAGTGAGATTTGGTGAAATCTCGCTGAATTTTCATAGATACCATAGCAATTTAAATATTTTTCAGTTTTTTTTATCCCATTGGGATTTTGGATCCCGTCCTCGTGCGGAATCCTAAATCTTGGCTGAGATTTCAATGATTTTTTGAACCTTGGTCTAGACGATGGTCGTTGGACGTTGGGCTACTGCCCATAGAGTAGGCATGAAAATAGAAACGGAATTTTCGACCGTTTCGAAGAAAAACGGAAATAGAAGCCTTTTTACATAAATGGAAATGGACACTGTTGGTACGGAAACATAAACAAATTTTTTTTTATCGAAATGAAAACGAAAGAGCCATTTTCGACGGAAACAGAAATGAAAATAGAAATTTCATATAAATGAAACCGAAAATTCCGTTGGAAACTTGGCCCAAAAAGGACAATGGACAATTTACATTTATTTTTCAATTAAAATAATTTTAGAAATATAAATGTCTTTATAGAAAATATCAAATAGAATTAAAAAAACTGAAAAAATTTTCAAAAATATTTTGGAACATTCGAACATAGGAAAATTATTTATAGTATAATTTTGGTTTTTTTTATGAATAAATTAATTTTATAAATATGAAAATTGTAAAATAGTATTTATAAACTCCAGAAAATCCAGATTAAATCTCAAAAATTATAAATGAACATTGAACAATAATATGCAAATTTTAGGGTGTTACACCTTTATAGTTGAAGGAGCAAGAGGATGCCGATGATAATATGAAGGACATGGTCTGATCTGATGGACAAATAGCGAGCCTTCAACTGACAAATTAGAGAAAAAACTTACTAGTGATACCGGTGAACATAACATTGTTCTTGTGTACGTCTTAGAGGTGAAACGACTTGCATTGTTTTTGCGACCATGTATATTGTGATCGTGCACTATGTTCTTATGGAATTTTTCACTTTTGTTTTCGTATCCGCTCCGTTACGTTTCGCATCCGTTTTCGTCACTATCAATTTTGGGATTTCTAATTTTATTTTTATTACCGGTAAAAAAAAATATAGAAACCGAAACGAAATGACCATTTACTGTCACCGTTTTCATTCATATCGTAGAGCAGTGGATGCATGTTCGACTTTACCGGTATTGCACATGCGTTTTACCGAGCCGTGACTGGTTGAGAAACTAAAATCTATATCTGTAAAACCAACCAGTGAGATTCAAGGTACCTCATCACTTTAAACAGTAAAAAAATCCACAATAACCCTAAAAAATCCTATAAATTCTCTTATTAATCATGAGAAAAAAAGAGATGGATATGTACTGTTTATTTCGGTGCAGCCAAATTATAAATGTGAGATTGGTCATATATGATATTAGAGTTGTATAACAAATACGATTGCACTTTTAATAATAGGATTAGAGTTGTAAATAAAGACATAATGTCTAGCCGTGCAATTGCGTTGGTAAAAAATAGAGGTGGGCGTCGTGCCGAGCCGACACAGATTCATCGTGCTTCGTGCTTAAACCGTGTCGAGTCACGATGGCTTGTCGTGCCTGTTGTGCCGGCTCGGCTCTTCTTCGACGAGCCCAGGCATGACTCATTTGCACTTCATGCTTGCTTCGTGTCGTGCCAGTCTATGTCTGATCTATTTGCACTATGGCGACAAGAGGAGAAGGAGTTAGAGACGAACGAGGCTAAGACAATTGACACAAATATTTAAGGAAAAAAGAAGTAAATTTTATTCATTCTTGAACAGGTATAGAGTTATTGTCTCGTTAAAAACCTTACACCTAGTGTGAGTACCAAGTGCAAAGTGGCTGGGTCCACGTGCTCGATATCAGTCAGTATATACTCTTTAGTTCCCATTCTTTACCTTTTAGCATCTTCGTTGTCTCCCTTTCCTCCGCATACAAGGATCGAAAAAGCCGTCTTGTGCCTGCTTCGAGCCTGTTTTGTGCCATGCCGGCCCAAACACAACCCATGCTAGCATGCCATACCGTGCCATCTATCGACACGGTCGTGTCATTTGTGCCGTGTTGTGTTGTGTCACGAGTCGGTCCAATGCATAGGTCCACTAAAAAAATGAGGGATAAAATATAATTTTCTAATTTTAAACCATGTAGGCTAATGTAAAGTTGGAGGTGTCAGGTACATCTAAATTGGGCGCGGACACGTTGAATTTTTAGTTACGTTGGTGAAGGAATTTTTGCAAAAGCACTGTTAATTTGACCTGTACTATGCCCGTGCGTTACAACGGAATTACAGAGGATGATATACATTATCGAGGGATCCTAAACCATATACTCAATCCTATCACAAAAATACATCATTTCGGAAATGGATAAAAACACATCATTCTAGACATGGATGGTCTAATTTCTACAATAATATATTTATAAAACCTAATAAAACACCAGCCAACCAATTGAGCGACGACCAGGAGTAGGAGCAACGACATTGCGAGGTGGTGATACTTACCCTTGAGGCGCATGAAGTGGGTCTTACACTGGGGCAATGTATTAATCCTCTTCACTGCCCTCAACGGGAATTAGGTCCACACCTTCGAGCGCCTTAACCGTGTGGTTGGCCGCCTCGATTGCCGCAGGGTGTAAAAGTTAATCCTATATCGGTCATGCTACACTTGAAGAGGCATAACACAACCTCGCATTATGGACGATTTGTATTCGTTTGTTAGAGCAATCACATACTACAATCAAGAGCAGGTATTTTCTAATGTTTAGTTAAAGTACATCGTAGATCAAATTAGATGCCATTGGACAAACCATGTTGGTCTAACCCGTGTGTGTTCGAATTGTTAGTATCAAAAGGAAGCGACCTAGCTGGCAGACTTCTCGGCTGACTGGCACCAATTATCCTAGGTATTCTTCGAGCTTGGAACATAATGCGAGGTTGAGTCATGGCTCTGTAAGTGCCATCACCACTGAGCTAGCGGTTTGGTGGCTACCAAGTCCGCACTGTGCACAAAACAATAATTCTGTCAGTACAGTTCAACACCTCACCATTTGTTTTACAAAGTACAGATCATAACCCAAACTAAGTACATACATCAGGAGAGTGTTGATAAACTTTATAAACAATCAGTGTGCGAACTGCTAGCTTAGTACAATAATACATTTGTTGATTTTACAAAAGAAATTTAGTATATAAATTAACGGTGAAGAAATTAAACGTAAGCTGACTGTTTACTGAGATGTTCTTGAAATGCATATAAGTTTATCCTATGGCACCTGAGCAGCGTAGCTCTGTCTCCACATGTATCCTCCATAATCTTGTATAATTTAAGTAAGTCTTCTTGAGTTCACTGACCTAGTTCCTGAGGAGAAATATCAGTGGTCAGAAGTTTATCTTACATAAGAAATATAGGTAGATGTGCAAACGTGGGTACTTCAAAGGTATTTATTTCCTGTCAGTTTCATCTGCCATGGAGGAAATATAATTATCAAGGAATCAACTTTCACCTACATCATAGGTGTATTAGTGTTAATGTAGTATGAAGAAAAAGACAAAAGATAACAATATACACGAAACTAAACTCAAACTTAAAATTTACTGAAACCACAATAATTTTTTGCAATGACAGCATGACAATTCACTGGCATGGCAGCTCACAATTTGAGAAACAATATGCTGGCATAGCAGTTGTTCGATAAACAAAGATTATCTAGTAATTAATCTACACATTTACTAAAAGCTAACTGATTAATGGAAATAACATAAAGATGTGAGATGATAACAGGTTTTTAAAGCTGTAAAAAAACTCAAAGAATTAGCAAGAGTAAAATCATCATATGCCATGTTCACGATGCTTATATATCTAAACAGAACTTCTGAAGCACTACCAATGGGGGACTGGTGTGGCATCTTGGATATGGCAGAGATGGGGCGACGCGGCCTCCATGGAGTCCCGGCTGCCAAGTCTTATTCCGCTCATCTAGTGTTCAATCGGTGGTCAAGCTAAGCTGCGTGCACAGGGAGAACAACATGGCAATTTCCAGGGCAATCCATTAGAACTCACCGAGGTAGCCTTTACCGTAGAAGGGGATCTGGGAAAATAGGAGATAGGGAGGGAGATCGAAAGCAGACATGGAGAGAGAGGGAAGAAAAGACCGGGGAGAAGGACACCATCGGGAGGGGGGGGGAGAGAATAGATTGGTACCAGGGAGTGGAGGATGCGAGGCTGCAGACGGTAATGCAGATAAGGTGATAGGGGAGGCCTTCGGCCACTGTGGGTCGATGGTGAGGATGACGACCACCACGGCGGTGCTGTGGTGCAGTGCGCCGGCGGTGAGGTGGTGAGGTCGAAGCTCTAGGCCGATTGGGCCCGGTGCTCAGAACGTCAAGGGTAAGGACCACCACAGAGGTGAGAGGCTGGCGTCGATGGCCGATGGACGATGGCGGCGTTTGATCAAGGGAGAGGGTAGACGTGGGGAGGCTGTTACATCGTAGATGCGGGCGGTGGATGATGACGGCCGCCCCGACGATAAGATCTAGACCGGTGCAGTCAACTGCTCCGATGCAGATGCAGCGACGATAGAGGATGTGGATGGAGAAGGGGCAGCGTCGGCGGAGGAGGAAAGGAGTGGCGGCGCTGGTGAGATGCGTCCGAGAGAGAGATAGGGCGAGTGGAAGAGGAATTAACGGGGAGAGTGGGAGAAACGGTTGCGGCGTTTTAACTGTGGGAGGGAGACTCGGGAGAAGTGGAAGTGGGGAGGCGGTTGCTTTGCTTCAATCCTAGCCGTTTCTATTAGATCTAACGGATCAGATCTTCTTAAGAAGAACGAACGACCGTCACTAAGTGCTAATTAAAAGTAGTAGAGACTAATGCATGGTGCGCGTGTGAACATAAGCGTTTGTTTGTTTAGTGGATTTCTGTCGACCTCCTTCGTCTTTCCTTGACAATCTACTAACAGTTCCTTCCTAAACTACCCGGGTGACGTATTTTAAACCCCGCACGACCGTCAGATGACACAGGTACGGTCCAGATCAACCTCTGACCATTGTAGAATCGCAGAAATCCATCTCTGTGTGCGCCGTGCGACCGAGTGTCAGGCCCCAGTGCGCGCACGCCCCTCTCCTCCTCCGCCCCGCCGTCCCCCACCTGGCCGAACCCGACCGGAGGCCGCCCGAGCCCTCGGTCGCCATGGCGGTGCGCGCGACGGTCTCCCGCTTCCCCGTGACGCCTGAGGCGCTGGAGGCCTGCAGCATCCAGTGGGGCATCTCCGTGACGCCCTTCGCCGCCGCCGACGAGCGCGGACAGCCGCCGACTACCGGCGCCGGCGGCGACCGCGTCCCGCGCTGCGAGCGCTGCTGGGGCTACCTCAACACCCACTGCGACGTGGAGCGCTGGGGCTGGGCCTGCGCGCTCTGCGGCACCCTCAACGGCTTCGACGACGACGCCATCCGCCGCCTCCAGCGCCCCGACGCGTGCCCCGAGCTCAACTCCTTCTTCGTCGATCTCGAGATCCCAGGTCGTACAATTTGCGGTTTCCTCACTCTGTGTGTGTGTGTCTTGGGAGCCTTGTGAGTCCGAATTGGTTTCTCGTAGCTTTGGTGGTAGAAGTGTAACCCCTGGATTGGGTTTGTGCAGTGGATGGGGCGGAAGGTACAGGAGACGGCGTGCACGCGCGGCCTGTGTATGTGGCGGCGGTGGATCTCGCATGTAAGTGGAACTCTGTCGCTTAATGCATCCTGATCATGGAATTACCCCCCCCCCCCTCTTGCCCCCCCTCTTGTAGTGGTGGGAGGGAGGTTAATTGTGCCTGTGAATGATAGGATTTTACCAAGTAACCCAACTAGACGAGAAGCATAGAAAAAGATAAGAAAATAATGAATGAATGTAGCTCAATTTTGTACTTTATGTGATAAGATTTGCATGTACGAGTCTCCATGCTCAGCGTGGACTGATTGAAATTTCAGCTGGATCATCGAATAGTCTATCGATAGCAATCTTGTGCTATGCTTTATAGGATCATTCTGGGAATTGATTATTGCCTTCTCTGAATGGCTTCAGGTTCTGAAGAATTCCTGGAACTCATCAAGAGTGCTCTTCTGGCAGCCCTGGAAGGTTAGTATTTTGAACATTTGGAACTTTCTGATTTCGGGGTTGCTTCAACAACTTTGTGTTGTCAGCGAGTTCAGTTTCAATTGTTCCTCAATTGGGTTTTCTCCTTGCAACAGCTCTGATTCCAGGTTCCCTGTTTGGGCTTATGACATTCAGCCACAAGATTGGGTTGTATGATGTACAAGGTCCGATTCCAGTTGTGAAAAATGTTTTCATTCCTCCAGACTTAGAAGAAGATGGGCTGCCGGTTGCCCTGGAAGATGCCATGCCCCTACATTCTTTTTTGGCCCCTGTATGTTACGAAACTATAGGAAGTGTTATTACAACTTGGTTTAGTCAATATGAACATATCATGCAACGATAAGATAATTTATGAGCAGGTTGACACATGCAAGGATCAAATTGCTGCTGCCCTGGAGACACTGCGACCTACATCTTCGTGGGAGAGAGGTGCTGCTTCCGGGCAGGAAGTGGATACTGTTTTGCTTGGTGGCCGAGGTTTGGGTACAGCCATGTCTGCTCTAATTGACTACCTAAGTTCGGAGTATGGGACTACTTTTGCTTTGGGTGGGTCAACATATTTCTCTTTCTGCAATTTTCTTGAAATGCCTTTTGTCAATTAGGTAATTACTTTCCTAAGATGTGTATGTTGCAGAAACTTTTGTACTTACTCTTTTTATGACTAACTAGCAATGGTTTTCTTGTTAATTTAAGAACAGCTAGGGTATTTGCTTTTCTGTCTGGTGCTCCGGATTATGGAGAAGGTCAACTAGACACCAGGAGATATGGTGAGCAATATGCTAGCAAAGGGGAAGACGCTGATCTTGCATTGCTCCCTGAACAGACACCTTTCTATAGAGATCTAGTAAGCTTCAGTTAAATCTTGGAGAAACAAAAAGTTAACTTTTGCTTGACTGTGCCTGTCCTATATCAACCTTATTGAAAATTTGAAACAGGCAGCTGTTGCTGTTCAAGCAGGAGTATGTGTAGACATATTTGCTGTAACTGATGAATACACCGATTTGGCTTCGTTGAAGTTTTTAAGTATTGAAAGTGGTGGCTCGTTATTTCTGTATGCAAATACGGATGATTCAACACTTCCCCAGGACATGTGAGCTTGATCTTATTATTGTTCTATGTATTTTATATTTTATTCTTCAAATTCCAACTGCCCAGTTCCTGATAAATGTTGCCTTGCCTTTTCCTCTTAATAGATACCGCTTGTTGAGTCGACCCTATGCTTTTGGTTGTGTTCTAAGGCTGAGAACATCTTCAGATTTTGAACCTGGCCATTCTGTAAGCAGTTAAGATATTGTGTTCACATGAACTATTTTGTACTGTCTAGCCAATTTCTAATGCGTCCGTCCTTTTTGCCTTTTTGCAGTATGGACATTTCTTCTCTGATCCTCAATATGAAAATGTGCAACATATCATCTGCTGTGATTCATTTGCTACCTATGCATATGACTTTGACTTTGCCCATTCTGATGGCTTCTCCAGGTATTTTATTTTATCTTCACCCTTTGACTGATCAATTGTTGCTGAATAATGAATACGTGAAATTGGAATCCATGCGTGTGTATGCACTGTGCAGATCATCTGATATGCCTACTCCTATGGGTGAAAAATTCTGATATGTAAAAGTTCTTGCAAAGTTAAATTTCTTCAGCACAGTTCCTACTGTTTAGGTTTCTGTGGGGAATAAATTCCCAAAATCAAACTTTTTTCGTGCAGATATTTTTCTAGTTTGGTCAAGGTAGATGTTGACACAGGGCAGCAGTATAAAGAAGCAAAATTATTTTTCTAGTTTATAACCATCATGGTATCTCATGGTTCAAACATTGTCATTTCGGCCATATAAAATGCAGTGAAATGCCGAAACATTATAATCACATGGAAGAGTGACTCAACATGCAAAGGGGCAAATAATTTTCCTTATATGATCGTCTAGAGAGTATAGAAGAGAGCTCGTGTTTTTTTTAATATAATTCAACTTTACTATATGAAGAAACCTTGTTCCTGCTGGATCATGTTAATCTAATGAAGTTCGGTGATACTTGTCGCCAGAGGTCTGAATATGTGATTTACATTATTTACAGGCACACAGAACCTGCTGTTATACAAATCGCTTTTCAGTACAGTGTTGTTGAGCCTGTCAAGGAGGCATCAGGGAATGAAGCACAATCATCTGCAAGGTACAAAGCATCTGAGTATTTAATTTTCAAGACATTTATTTGTAACTGTTTAAGTTTTAGCTAGCTTTTGCATGCCTTATCTCTTGTGATATCAGCATTTCTGTTTTATCTGAACTAATACTCGTTCTTACAACAATGGAGTAGTTAGTAGTGCATAACAAGAGTCATGCTAACATCTCTTCCTTTGTAACATTGTTTTTCCTGTTGTGCCTGTAGCTAAGTGACACATGTACTTTTGAAAATGACCATTTTTTCTCTTGTAATGTTACATCTCCACAGCTACAAGTTTTGTCTAAAGAGACGGTTGAGAATAAGGACATTGCAGTATCGACCAGCCAAGAATATCAATGAAATCTATGACAGTGTTGATCCAGAGGCTGTCCTACATATCCTTGTTCATAAGGTAACCATATTCAGTTTCGTTTAAATCATACACATTGTTTCCTTTTGAGATGTTCAGCAGGTTGAAATAGGAAAAATCATCATAAATAAAGATTGGAGGTGATTAGTTTCAAGAAACATGGATAGGATTAGAAATGATGTGAGCTCAGGATCATTGAATTAATTCGGTATAGATTTCGACTGGTAAAGATTCTGTAAGGAAAGTTCTTCTGAGCTGATCGGATTTGTAAGGAACATCTCCAGGAAGATGCTACATTTTCTTTACAATCAAGTCAATTAATTGACTACCCGAGGTGTTTGTTTATTTGTTATATTTCCCACCTTTTGGTTAATGCACACCTAAGGAAAATACTATCGTCTTTTTTTCTCATTTAATGCTGAGGTGCACACATTTACTATTTTTTTTATCCTCCTAACTTAATTCTCCTCTGGAACACTGTCATCAGGTTATTTTAGTTTCATTGGATAAAGGGGTTAGAGAAGGCAGGCATTTGGTGCATGATTGGCTGGCTATCCTTACAGCTCGGTATAATGAGGTGTTAAGATCTGATGCACGAACTCCAGAATCGCACATTGACATTGAGTTCTTACAATGCCCACAGCTGCAAATGCTACCCCAGCTTGTGTTTGCATTGTTGAGGAGCCCTCTTCTTCGCTTGCATGAAGAAGGCATCCACCCAGATTACAGGATATATTTGCAATGCCTTTTCAGGTGCATAATTGTCTTAAAATGTTACAATGTGGCTTACAAAGTCGCTTGTAGGATTTCTTGTACCTGACTTGGAGCAAATATTATCTGAAAAAACATACAATTATTTTGATTTTTATTCGTGGTTCTATGATATAAATGTCTTCAAAAAAAATCATGCAGTCAGAGTTGCTCACTCTGAGAATAAAATTTAATATAGTAGTTGCTGCAGTTATTTTTTGCGCTTTATTGTGATTTGATGTGAATTAATTTTGTCACTTCCGAGTTTATAAATCTCCTCTGGACTGTTCTTGCAGCGCACTGGAGCCATCTTCTCTAGCGAAAGCTATATATCCGGTTCTGGTTTCATATTCCTCACCTGACAAGCAAGCATTCCCACGGCACACTTTGAGCCGTGCTGCTCTAATCATGAGTGAGAGCCCAATATTTCTTCTGGATGCATTTACCAACCTTATTGTTTACTACTCATCGACTGCTGATCCGTCACTTCCTTTTCCTCCTCCACATGACTGTAAGTAAATCCTTTTAATGTTTGTTGGGCATGCAAAATTTTTTTTTGCTAACTAAACATACGATGCAGGTCTTTTAAGAACAATGATTAATGCGTTGAAGAAGGACAGGTGTATAACACCGAAACTTACATTTATCCATGGTGGACAAGATGATTCAACTTTGTTTGAGAACTTTCTTATTGAAGAGCAAGATGTTGATGGCTCAGGGTTAACAGCTGGTAAAGGGTTTGTATCCTTCCGTGAGAGTATAAGGAATGAAGCAGCAGATATCCTCAAGGAAGAAAGTGGCAGCTAGTTCCAGACCAAATACCTTCTGGTTCCAAAGGATGCTGTAGATTGTGTCAGCAGCTGTTATTTTAACTTTTGCCAGTTTGCATAGTAGATAACTGTAACATGATCAGCTGAAATGGGGAGAGATATAGCCATGGAGTAATAAAGATGGGAGGTCAAATTTCAATCTTACTAGTAGTTGCTTGTGTCAATAGCTCAATGTTGTAGGGATGATTGGTGAGATAAACTTTTCATTCTTGCATTTTTCGTATATCTGGTCCGGTTATTTTTCTCTCCTATTTTGTTAGCAAAGACATTGATGCAAAAGGTAACACATGAGTTTTACAGTAATACAATACACCGCTGGGACTCGCCAAGGACTGGATCTGATCTCCCAGTAGTGTGAGTGAATGTAATTTCTGGATCAAGTCAGATTCAGATGGATGCCAGTGCTGTGAATCCTTCATTCCTTCTCATACATGGATTTGTGCTGAACACACTTCTGCTACACTCCACAATACTGTTACAAATATTCATAATCTAGAAGGTAATGTAGAGGGGGGCAGCTTTGCAACTGATCCATGCAATGCTGCAAACATTCTTGCTTTATATTCTGTTTTGATATGTTACATCTGCATAGAGCAGAGTTTACCCGCAGCTTGAAACGGCAAAAAATACAGCTAGGGGAAGGCGAAAAGCAGGAGGGCGGCTCTCCCGGTGGTTAATACGGTGGAGCTCCAGCACCGGATGCCGGTGATGTGTCTCAGCGCTTCTTGTTGATGAGGAATGCTGCAGCAATGGCGACTGCAACCCCTCCAGCAACCATCAGCATGGACACGAGATCACTCCCGACGCTCGGTTTCCTTGCCCCATCCGCGTTGCTCTCCTTTCAGAAACAAATCGCCATCACAAGAATTCAGTACACAGAGCAGGAATCATGTGATAATCATCTCTAAGAATTTTTGCAATTGCGTTTGAAAAGGGATCAAATTTGCAAAAAAAAAAAAGTTATACAAAGTTAGAAAAGTGTTGAACTCGCAAGGCAAAGGATCGATGCATTGAAAGGTGAATACTTGATGTCGGTGTAGATGTGGAAGGTGTATCATATTGGGAGCAGGGTTTGAAATTTCGTTATCTCAGAAATTTGGATGAAATCCGATCAAAATTCAAAATTTAAATTTGAAATCCGGAATTTTTGAAACGAAATTTCGGCCGAAATTGCTGAAATCTCGGTAAAATTTAACTGAGTGAAAAATGGTCGAAACGATGTTAGAAAATTTTGAAATTTTTTGTGGATGGTCTTGAAACATTACTAATATTCTCATAAAAATTTCAGATGATGATCAATACTGAGAAATTTTTAAAAATTCTGACAGTGTTACTGTCCTGATAAAAGGCTGATCGACAAATTTCAACCGAATGAAAAATGCTTCAAACCATGTTAGAAAATTTTGAAATTTTTGTGGATGGTCTTAACAGATCAATAATATTCCCAGAATATTTTTAGATGATGATCAAGCCTGAGGAATTTTCAAAAATTCGAACAATACTACTGTCTTAATAAAAGGCTGACTAACAAATTTTAACCAAATGAAAAATGGTAGAAACTATGGTCCTGAAGCATCACTAATATTTTCATAAAATTTTGAGATGATGACCAAGCCTAGGAAATTTTAAAAAATTATGATAGTGCTACTGTCCTGATAAAAGCCTGGCTGAGTACATGTATTGCTTCCATAGATTTGATTGAGCAACCAAAAAATATTTAGAATTTTTTAAACTTTTATAAAAGGGTTCTAAGGAAATTCTTAAACTCTCATAAAATTTTTGGATCATGTTCACACTAGAGCGAATTATAAAATTCTGATAAGGTTACTGTCTCATTTATATTTCTTTAGTTTTTCATTTTTTAAAGATAACAAATAAAATTCAATTATTTAAAAAAAAGTCATATGATCCTAGACTGCTAAATATGGTAATATAATTTTTTCGGAGCATGATCAATCCTGTATATTTTTATAAATATCTGAAAGTGTTTCTGTTATTTTTACAAAACATCTCAAAATTTTAGTTTTTCTTTTTCAAATATTTTCATAGAAGATGACATTCTTAAGGGGTATTAACCCAAATCCGGTCAAAATTATAGAGATTTCAATGAAATTTGCCAAAATCTCGTCTAATACTGTAGCAAGTTGAGAATGTTTTTTAAACTTTTTTTATTTGGTTGGGATTTGAAATCTCACCCACGGTCAAAATTTCGTCGGGATTTTCAACCTTTCGGAGACGGATGGTGCAGCCGGTGGAAAGGCGAATACTTGATGCCGTTAATTACTCTAATGGCTTCGTTCTACGTGCGTGGCACCGGCGGCGCGGAAAATTTGTTCACTTCCATGCATGAAGCTGACAAGGTAAGTCATTAGTAGTATTTGCCTACTGATCGTGTACACTGGCGTATAGCTAGGCCTTTTATTTTCCATTTAAATTTGAACTATTTTTGGAAGTCAATATATGTTGACGACGAACGGTGATGACTTGTGAGATGAGGTACATCGTCACGTCAATAAATAGCTACTCCATTAGTAGAGATTACGAAAACCCCCATTGAATGCATAAGTAGTACTAGTACCTAACGAGTGGATGCACGGGGTATATTTGTTAGGATGGTGGTCGACGTTGTCGAGGATCAATCACACCAGCATGGCCCAACCGCCCAACTCACGTGATATTTTTCTTTCGTCGGTATTTCTTTGTCTTCAAGATCTTCTAAACATATCTTTACTTTAATCTTATATAGATTAAATATAGGTTTATATATAATTAAATAAAATAATAGCTACGGATCTCCAAATATAAACAATAAAGATTCAAATAAATTACAGTTCATTTGATAATATTTAATACGGTTTAATAATTCTTTTTAGTTAAATAATATATTTAACTAAAAAGAGTTGAGTACGTATATACGTGTCCATCTCTTTATTAATAAGTTGTCCATAGACATGCACTACTACAGAAAGATTTATATTAGACGCCTCAACATAGACGGTTAGAAAAATTCGTCTGTGATAAAGAACATTATTGACGGTTTTATACTGAAACCGTCAGTGAGATAATCGCAAATGGTACTCTTCATGAACCGTCAGCGATATACATCAATATCACAAACGGTTTTATTTAAAAACCGTCTGTGATAATATCACAGACGGTTTAAAATACGAACCGTCTATGATAAATTAACATCACAGACGGTTCTAACTAAGAACCGTCTGTGATATGAACTAACACTATTTGAAATGGCGATAGGACTCTATCGCCATTTCAAACGGCGAGACAGGCACTGTCACCAACAATGACAGAGGGACACTAAAAGCTGGTCAAGCACATGCTCGGTCAGAATGACCGTGTTTTTTCACATCTACCAGCAAGAAAGAAAGAGAGAGGGGGAGGAGAAGGAAAAAAGGGGGGAAAGCGGAGGGGGAGGAGGAGGAGGAAGAAGTTGTTGGCAACGTGGCAGGTATAATTTTTGCTTCTGTTAATTACGTTTCAAAAATATGAGTTAGCGATCAGATTAATTACATTTATAAGTAATTAGCTGTATAGAGTAGCAATAGTTACGTAGATATTTAGATATTTTTAGATTATAGAGTATTTGTGTGGCGTTGGATAAATCGGATTGGACATGAAAAAATGTGAAAAGTATGTGGGGGTAATATGTAGTTGACAAATTAAATCTAGGTATATTTGCAACACTCGATTCATTTAGTGTAGAGTAGACATGATGGCGTTACGTTGTGCACATAATAACAATTTGATAAAATACTCGACATGTATGGACGAACGAGTAAAATTTAAAATACACGAACCCTCCGTGGAGGCAGCAAGGAAGGCAACATCTGCCACAGGGAAGTCCCTAGTAGCGCTTGAAGAGTTACCCACGGACCCTCTGCAGTTGGTTCGGAGGAACGGACGGGGCACGAAATGCTTCTTCGAGTGGATAGAGCATAAGCCTAAGGAGAAGTGGGCTCTACTTTACGACACTAACGGTGCCAGGCATAGGGGTCTAAGGCCCTTTTCCCCTGGTAGCTATAGTGAAGAAAGTTCTTTATAGGATCACCAAGTATTTTGTAGATCGTCATGCTATGATGTTCGTCCACAAGAATGATGTTGGTGTGAAATACTTCGAGATGATTAGTGCATACATGGAATAGAAAGTCAAGAAGGGGGAGAAACAAAGAGCATTGAAGATGGGCATAAGAGAGCTTTGTTTCGAGGTATTGTGCAGAGACAAAGCTGGTCGTGGGACGAACAGATGAACAATTATTCAGGAGTGCATCATTCGGAGGCAAACATGTGTTTGCACATGCAACAAACCCCGTCTATTACACAGACCATACGCACACGTTATGGTTACCTACTCGACAGTGCGTATGGATCTAGATATATTAATGTCAGAATTCTTCACGAAGGAAGCGGTGACGCCAACTTAGAGTGGAGAAAAATATGGTTTCATGTGGTCGGTTCTTTCATAGAGCATCAGAGTTAGGAGCATACACGGTGGGTTTTCGACATAGGGAGGCTGAACAGCGTCGGGCGTCGGCAGACAAAGCGTATTAGGAACGATATAGATGCAACAGAATGTGGGCATCGTATTAAGAAATGTTCACTTTGCAAAGAGACAGGCCACACTTTCAAGTATTGTCCAACGGTGTAGAAGCCATGAAAGGTTGTATGGGTGTAATATAGTCTGTGTCTAAAATTATTGTATGCCTTTTATGTAAATCTGGTGTATAAAATTTGACTGTTGTACGCAATTTATTATTTCAAACTATTGTATTTGTATGTCAAATTATTGTTCTGAATTATTGTATTTGTACATCGAATTTATTGCATTGGTCTGAACTCCCTTTGTTAGACCGACGAGACAACACACTGCCCCTGTTTTTTATAGCGAAATGATAATACACTGGCCATTGCTTTGTCAGACTGATTTAACAACACATTGCCTCTCGCTTTATCAGACCAAATTGACAACACACTATCACCGCCTTTACCATATTTCTTTGCCAATCCCGACCCGCAAGTCTCTCAACCTATCTATAACCCATGCACCTCAGTTGACCTTCTTGAAGCCATTAAATGGCGGATATAGCAGGTACCTCGAGGGGTACCAAGGGTAGAAGGGGGGCATACATGGTCTCGAGGTCGCGGCCCCAACCTCCACGATGCGGACATCAATACCCTCTTAATACGCCTCCAAGAAATGCAGCAACTGCTACAGGTTGAGAGGAACAACAACGAAGCACTCCGCAGACAGAACATCGAGCTCCATAGGCAAACAACGACCTACTGCGTCAAAGGATTAGGTAGAGAAACAACTACCTCACCTACTGTTGCTGTGGGAACGCGAGCTGCAGCTGTGCTTGCCACTACCGTGACAACCAACCACGTCTACACCGCCCGACGACTAGCACTCTATGTGGGTGCTGTACAATTACACATTTGACCTCTAGCGGCCTTTGCTCATAGCGCAGCATCCATGTACCCTTGTTTCCAATTGCGAAAGGCCCCCAACTATCTTCCATGTAGTTTACATTCGTAATCTCTGTGTGGCCATTTATACCGTGGAACTAGTAAGGCCAACATCGACATCGATCTGAACTGTATGCGTCATGTACTCCCCACTTTTACGATGAAATTCTATATCATCCTTTGTTTCGTTCCTTACAACATTGAACATCGCATCACGTTATTATGGCCACAACGAACTTTACTATTTGACGACAAAACCACTTGTAATTTTTTAAACTTCCCATATATCATTTCCGCAGAGTACAGGACAAAAAAAATATGATGTGCATCTATACGAATAAATCCCCCGTCCCGTACACATTTCCTTGCCAATTACAACTCTTTAAAAAAGAAATTACCTCTCTGTTGCCATTTGAAACGGTGACATTGCCTCTATCGCTTTTTCAAATGGTGTCTATAGGGTATTTCTATAAAATTATTTCACGGCATATTATTTCTGTAACTTTTTTTAGAAAATAATATTTAAAAAATTCATGTATTATGTTGCTATGCATTTCTTGTCTTTTTTATTTATGGTGTGGGTTCCATTTAAGAGAAAGGAGATCCAATGTGGTCTCAACGTGAGACTACAACTTATGTAATTGCACATGGATCGTTGGATCAAAAAGCGATGGTTCAGATTTTCTGGGGAACAATGTTCAAAATCACTGTAGCCAAACACGGTGGCGGTACATCGTTGGACGATCCATGTTACTATTGGTTCGTTCAGATGGCGCTGAGAACCAAAGACTGCTTAATTTTTAGTCCCACGATGACTGCAGAGAACCGTTTCCCATTTGAGAGGAGAGCTGGTTCGATACCATGGAGCAAAATACACTAGCTTTTCAACCAACTGATGTGGCATAGTATTAGACCTATGTTGATTCAATACACTAAGATACTCTAATTGTCCTCGTGGGTTAAATCACCTAATGGGCCAGTTTAAGTCTTGTGGGTTGAATCCCCTAACAAGCCAATTCCAATCTTAGAACTGACCGTTTGAAAATGTTTCATATCCCTTATGATTGAATTTGTGGTACAACTATCCACAAGACAAAGTTTATGCTCCCGCTCCATTGATCGTATGCTTTCAACAATTCTAGTGTGTAATTTGCAATTTTTAATACAATAAGGTCCTCTTCATATTTTTTTCAAATCTAAGGGCTTATATTGCAAAATTTCTAGGGTTCGATCAGATCCCACTGTATCAGCCTGCTCTTTGGCCCATTAGGCCATATGCCCTATTAGTTTGTGTGGGGTGCGAGGCCCACATGACCTATTCCAGCGCGGCAAGGGTTAATCAAACCCTAGCTGGCCATCAGTCAGCCAAGCACCTTACGTGCTCTTGTGTGTGAGGCAGAGACGGTGGTGACCTACAGTCCTAGTGGCGAAGCGATCACGACGATGGAGTCGAGCGGCATGGCATGTCCCTCTCGACCCATCATCCCTCGAAATAAAGGCAACGACGGCAACAGGGCCGAGTGGTTTGTAAGTTCAAGCTCCATTAGTTTTGGTGATTGATTCAATATTAATGTTTAATCATTGTTTAATGATAAATCTAATCATTATAAGACTAACTTGTTTATTGAGCTTCATTCTTATTAGTCTAAAGTTTGGATAGAAAATAGAAAACCCAAGGTATGCACTTGTATTCACTATATTGTCTTAATGCATACTTAGGATTCAAGTTAAAAGATGAACTCTTCCATTGCCTTAGTCTAAATATGTGCATTATGTTTCCAAATCTATATATACATGAATACACACATCTAGGGGGAGTTGATAATTTAACTTGATGTTTCAATTGTATTGATCCATGTCCTCTTGTCATATAATATAAATGATCAAGACCTTGAAACAATCTTTTGAGTATATATAACTTGTGTAGTTGTAATATACTCATGCTAACATAGGATAAACTCATATGCAATCTAAGATTGATTATGTGCATGTTGATTCCATATTCAATTAGTTATATGCACATACTTAATGGAGTTTGTTCTATAGTTGATGGTCTAAATGTATTGATCCCTTTCCATCACTCAAACATATTGGATCATTACTTGCCATCAAATTGAGTATATGAAACTTGTGTAGTTATATATATCAATTTAAATGAAGTTTAAATTGAGTTCGGTTGTCTTTAAATCAATCAAAGAACTTTTCATCATGTGTTGATGGTGTCTCCTTGTTGATTAAGGATAAGCGGAAAGTTCTTGAGTATAATGAAGCATTAGTTGCATCAAAGTACTCCAGACACAATAAATCATTTAAATTGATTTGGGTTGTACTCAATCGATCTTAGAGGCATCCATTATGTGTTAATAGAGTGCAAGTGATGATTGAGACAACCGTGTTTGTTGGACTAACATCTTTAATGGGTTGTGAAGTAGGTTAAGTCCAAAAAGATAAAGAATCGGGAACGAGAAGTCATCATGTGTTGATGAGCTTTAAAAGGTGATCCCGAAGTAAAGAGAAGGGCTAGAGAAGGTTCATTATGTGTTGATGAACAAGAAGAAGGATTTGATTCTGGAGAGAAGATGATTAGAAATCATAAAAGCTCCAAGTGGATCGCTAGAGGCAAAGGTATAACTAGCTAAGGCTAAGAATGTGTTCCTAATCTTTTATCAGTCTCGGTGCTTGGATGGGAGATCGAGTTGCTAGTTAGGTGCCGTACTATTAAGAGGGGTTGAATCTTTTAGCTTGAGCTTCATCATGTGTTGATGAACTCAATCCGGTTCACTCTAGCTCACTCTCTTGTTTGGTTTGTGCATGGAGCTAACCATTTGGCATGTGTTGCGAATGGGTAAAGCTCGTGCGTTGGATTTTGCATGAGCTAAGTATTTGCATGTGTTGCAAATAAGAGTGCTCATGCTTGCATCTTTATTGAATCTTAATTGATTTGATTTTTGCATGAAGCTATGGATTTGCATGTGTTGCAAAAGGAAGATAGCTTATGCAATGTTGTTTATGTGGTTACTGCTTGGAGCTAAGTTTTGCATGTGTTACAAAAGAAGAGGCTCAAGCAATTTGGTTTAAAGTGGTTGCATGAAGCTAGAGATTTGCAAGTGTTGCAAATAGAGAGCTCATGCACTTGAGATTGTTTTGGTTGTTGCATTGAGTTAAGTTTTGCATGTGATGCAAAAGGAGAGAGCTCATACAACTTGATGTTTAAGTGGTTGTTTGCATGGAGCTAGAGATTTGCATGTGTTGCAAATAGAAAGCTCATGCATTGGTGTTTTAGCTTGTGACTGGATCATGTGTTGATCATCACAAGGCTAAGCTTGGTTTGTGCTTTGAGTTTGCAAAATATGTTTTTGCAAAATATTGAATGGATTTGTTATTTGCAAATATGTTTTGCAAGTGAGCTGGAAGTTATGGGTTTCGATCCTAGAGCATGTGTTGTCATTTGCAAATGTGTTTTGCAAAGGGTCGGGATCATGTGTTGATCCTTACATGGCTAAGAGGATTGATCTCATAAGTTTGTGGTTTATTTGCGAATGTGTTTCGCAAATAAGTTGAGTTTAATGCGATTCTTTGGAGCATGTGAATAGGGTTTGCAAATGTGTTTTGCAAATTGACTTGATCATGTGTTGATCATCACATGGCTCAAAGAATCAACCGTTATTGATGTTTGATTTGAAGAGAAAAGATTTTTGTGAAAAATCTGGTTTTGTTTGGAAATCTGGCACTACCGACGTGCTAACGCCGGTAGTACCGCTGGGCCGATAGTACCGCTTATGGGAGCTGTACTGCCGCTCGGCTGGTACTACCGCCATTGTGCGACCGGTAGTACCGAGGTCCAGTGCTACCGGGTGATGGACGGTAGTCATTTTCCTGAAGAGTGTGTTTTGCGTTCGAGTGAAGACCAAAGCTACCGGGGCTGAAGGGCAGTACTACCGGAGGTGCGGTAGTACCGGACCCAAGCCGCCGGTAGTTATATTCTAGAAGAGCATATTTTTGCTCTTCTTCTCGGCCGGCACTACCGGGGTTGTTGGGCGGTACTACCGGAGGTGCGGTAGTACCGACGCCTGACCACCGGTAGTTATCTTCCAGAGAGGTTTCTCTGGAGGTGCGCTGAGGCCGGAAGTACCGCCCGTGGGGGCCGGTACTACAGGCCTTTGGCCTGCAGTAGTACCAGATTTCCTGCACAACGGCTAGTTTTCCTAGCCGTTAGCTGGAGACTGGTACTACCAACCCCAGAAGGGCGATAGTACCGAAAAATGCTGAAAAAGCCCAATTTGCCCCCCAACGGCTAGATTTTGTGTGGGGGCTATAAAAGGATGCTAAGGGCTGGCATTTGTGAGTTGCTGATTTGGTGAGACATTTTGGAGGGGTTGTGCATGAGTTGCATTCTCCAATTTGGTTTTTGAGCTAAGAGTGAGCTCTAATTGCATGTGTTGCAATTAGAAGAGGATTGAGAGCCTCTTGTGCATGTGTTGCTCTAGGTGAAGTTCAAGCGGAAGGGCTTGGTTTGTTACTCTTGGTGTTTGCCGACACCTAAACTGCGTAGCGGCGTCATTTGCGGGAGCTCTCAACGGAGGTTGTGAGAAGCCCGGCAAAGTTTGTGAAGGTTGAAGCTCGCCTATCCGGGAGAAAAAAGGAGCTACCACTAGTGGATTCGAGGTAGGTGCTCAATTCGTGGAGCCGGTCTAATGTGTTTGGACTAACCTCAACGTAGACTAGGGGAGACCGACAAGTCTCCGAACACCACGGTAAAAAGTATCTTGTCTCTTGTGCTTGCATTGTATTCGTTATTTATATTCAAGCAATTTGTATTCATAGAATTAAATTGATTGATTGTTTGTCTTTAGAATTGCACATTCTTGTTAGAGACATAATTAGTTAGTGCACATAGTGAGCCTAGTTGATTTAGACTTTAACTGTCAAAACCTTAGTTTATCGCTTCCGCATTAATAATCGTTAAGGTTTTGGCATTAGGATAGTTAGGGGTGAATTGCTTTGTAGAAATTAGTAGAATAATTTTAAAAGCCGTATATTCACCCCTTTTAGTCAGCATCCTCGACCTTACCAACGGAACTAGAAATATTTCAATGGAGGTGCACACTTCACATGCACAATTTTATAATAGTTTTATAACATCATGAATCCAACACATAAGTTTGAAAATTTTTCAAAAACACAGTACAAATAGTTTAAATAAGATCTTGCATGAATAGAAAAACTAATCCTCTTATAAGATCTTGCACATAGTCTAAATAGTTCGAATTTACCGACTAAAGAATCGATTCACGCATATTTTTTAAATTTTGGGGGTGCCGGTGCATACCGGCACCCCTGCTAGTTTTGCCCAAGGAATTTTTTTTAATAATACATTTTAAAAATAATTTTACAAAAATAATATTCCGAATCAAAATTTTACAAAAATACGAGGTCTGAGAGCGTAGGTTCAAATCCCACGACTATTTTAAATAATTTTACAATAATATGCTGAACCAGTGCCTGAGATCATATTTGGTCGTTGCCTAACCTTGTTAGAACTAACCTTAGTTATATGTGACCTGCCATTCTTTTTATAGCAATAAAATTCAACGTTACAAGTGTGGCAAACTTAGACAAAAGATTGAGTCTATGACAGGTGTATCATAGGGCTAAAAAGTGTAGCAAACCACAATTATGTCAGCAAACCAAACACATGTCTAAGAAGCTATGACGCGTCTAATGTTAGATGTAGCAACCTTAGGCTGCAAACCAAACGGGCTATATCTGGGGCTATGGGTGAAAACGGATTAGATACAGGTAGATATTGCTCTTTCGTATCCTAACCCATATTTTTCTCGGATTCGAAATCGGATACGGGTTAGCTAAATACGGATACAAATCCGGGTTATTCCGAAAACAGACATAGGACGGATACACGACGGATTCGGGTCAAAAGCGGATAAAGATATACGGATAATACACGTATATATAAAGTAATATATGTTGAATTAAACTATATATGAGTACATGACCATAATAGCAAGTTACTCCCTTCGATCATAAATAGTTGTCATTGTGAACATAGATTTAGCCAAACTTTCAAAACTTTGACTAACAATATTATTTTAAATATTTAAATTGGATACATGAAAATCATACGTGTAGATTTGTCTCGAAAAGTACTTTCATAACATTATGATTTTATTTGGTTTTAGAAATATATTATAATAGAAATTAGTGGTTAAAAGTGTGTTTTGGAGGCCGTGTAGATGTCTAAAATGACAACTATTTGTGACCGGAGGGAGTATATATCAACCAAACCCAATAAATATTATAGAAAGAATATGCTACTTGAGGATCAATAGAACCAACTAATTGTCAAGATAAATAGGTTGTCATAGAAAATATGTAATCAGTGGACTGAGCCTTGCCAAATATCCGAATTGAAAAAAAATCCGACACCTGATTTGAAAAAAAACACTGATATCCAGATCTCGTACTGTATTTACGGGATATTAACTGCTCTAAAGCCGAATAATCAAATCTCTTTCTGAATCCGATCCAACCGAATAATCAAATCTCTTCCGGAATCAGATCCTAACCAGATCGGGATCCAGATCTAGACAGGCCGATCTCTTTTCACCCCCAAACAGCTTAGACCACTCAGCCAAACTGTCGTCAGACGTTAATTCTGTCATCTGTTAAATACAACACGTCAAATCTAACAAATGCTCGAGTGCAATCGCACTTCCCTATTTCTTCTGATCATCCGTAGACCTCAATGGCTCAGAGCCAGAGGTGTCTTGTTCTTTTCTGTTAATCAGAAGCATGCTGACAAGGGGATGCAGGGACAAGTTCATGCGAGGTGTTGGCTTGTGCAGTGCTACCTCGAATTTTGTTGGGCCGCTATGTCTTCTCCGAACCATTCGATGCTGCTCTTTGCCAAAAGCTTTGATGCAGCCTGCTCAAGCACGGGCCATGTACTCACTGGGGCCTGTGGGGTGACGGATTTGGGCATCGTATGTCCAACTGCACTGCAGGGCCAGAGCCCAGACTCACGCCCACTTGCCAAGTAAATAGCAGCAATTCAGCTCTGCTTGCAAGCTCCTCTCTCTCTGTCTCCCCAAAAGCTCCAAAAGAAAAACACACAAACACTCTACATGCAGGTTGCAAGTACAGGACCTTCTTGCGTGATACAAAGCAGAGTACTTCTGAAGTGACTAATGACCTCTAAATCTCAAGAAAAAATAGACCAGTGGTCTCTAATCGAGACCAGCGTTAGGATGCTGAATAGTTTCAGTACAGTAGTACTGAGTATTGAGTACTGATGCCGGCAAGCCTACGCCGCCTACGGTAATGTTGATGCTTTAATCCGTAACACCCCGCTAGAGTAAGGAAGTAAAATATTGGGAAAGAATCTCGAAAGGAAAAAAGATTGGGTAGCGAGGCTAAAATGGAATCTATATAACTTATTATTCTTGGAGAGGTATGGCTGTGAATCCGTTCGGTTGCAGCGCTTAGGCACTATAGATTTTTTTCTATTTTTCCAAAAAAGAAACCTATAGTATTTTTTAAAGAAAAATAAGTCTTATTTTTATTTATTTTTAAAGATTTTCTCCCTCGGTTAAAATTTACAGACTGCCCACGGCAACACCTAGGATTATAACTAGTCTCCAAAAGACAAAAAGGCAGAGACATGGAGGTTTGACACTTGTCCACCAGACTCTCAGCCTCTTGTTCCCAAGATTACAAGTTTGTGCTGAAATTTCGGCTTTCAGCCAAGGGCGAGGTTCCAAATCTCAGCGAGGTAAAAAATTAAATTTTTTCAAATTGCTACAGTGTTTTTCAGATTTTTCGGGTAGATTTCGAGTTTTTTGACCGAGATGATCGCAAATTCAACCGGGAAGTCTTCGCCGAAATTTCGGCTTTCAGCCAAGGGCGAGGTTCCAAATCTCAGCGAGGTAAACACATATAAATTTTCAAATTGCTACAGTGTTTTCCGGATTTTTCGATGAGATTTCGAGTTTTTTTGACCGAGATGATCGCAAATTCAACCGGAAAATATTTGTAGGACCAGATTTAG
This sequence comes from Otatea glauca, assembly GCA_036346275.1. Classification (NCBI taxonomy): domain Eukaryota; kingdom Viridiplantae; phylum Streptophyta; class Magnoliopsida; order Poales; family Poaceae; genus Otatea; species Otatea glauca. The sequence goes on along the minus strand of CM070720.1, from coordinate 42,910,003 downwards.
CACCAAATTTTTTGTAACCATTGTAATGACTTTTCTGAGAAATACATGTCAAAAATTTGCAGAAAAAAATATATACAAATTATGTAACCCTAACTTGGACCTAACCCTAAATCCTAACTTAAATTATGCAAACATGTTAACTACAATTTTTGGGATGGATTGGATACGTCGAAATGTTTGTGATTTTGGGATTTTTCGGCAAGATTTTGGATTTTTTGACCATGACGATCACAAATTCAACCAAAATTTATAACCTTGGTATGTTAGCCAATTATTGGAGATGATCAGTGAAGATAAAGTATCTCCTTTATATTATAACTTGATTTGTTGATTGTGAACTTTTGTAGGTTGATATCAGTTCTGGTTGTTGTTATTGTGTCCGCTACATTTGGTGGAATTGCCTTTTGCTTGCATTGAGCAACCAGTGAGTACTCTACTACTTTTGTCTCCTCTCATCTGTGCCGTATTATTACCTATATAAGATATATGTGTGTTTTACGATTAATGTGCCTAAAGCTACAACTCTAAAATACATTGCAGGTGATTACAGGTTATTTACTTGCAGGATCAATAATTGGTTCTGGAGGTTTTAGCTTTGTCAGTGAAATGGTGCAAGTAAGGTGCTTTCACCATTTGTTGGTTGCTTTTCTTAACGCTTAATCCACATAAATATCATTGTTAAATAAAATATGCATGCGCTTTTGCTCAGTCATTTCACTGCTTCAGCAGATAGCTAGATCATGCTTATTTTGGTCTATGCAATTAATTTTAAGCACATAAAAAATAAATACTTTTTACTTGCTTCTGCATGTATGTTTTCATATCCTATCAAGCCTTTGGAACATTTTGTTTCTTTGCTATTAATCATTAGAGATTGCTCTTATTAATAGATTGGTTTGTAAATTTAGAAGCTCGTGGAAGTTTAGATTATATTTCATCTAAAGCCTGGCATAGTATCCTGAAACTTTTTCGTGGTTAAAGTCATAACAGGTCAAGTTGAAGTTGTGGTACGTGGGACGTGCTTGTACAGTGTGTGTGAGATAGTTAATTTTATGACAAGTAAAGTTCAAATAATCAACCATGAGATCATTAACTATCGCCGAATTTGAAAATTTTCAAACTGCGGTGTATTGTGACAAGATTTCAGATTTTTTGACTAAGATAATCACAAATTCGATCAGCTTTAATGTTTGTAGGACCAGATTTAGCACCAAATTTTTTATGATGAATTGTAATGCCTTTTTTGAGAAATGCATACATATTGAATTTTCTTCTCTTACTTTTTTCACATATCATGCTACGGATAAATCATCTTATTCCTACGAAAAATGCATTTGCCCCGTTAATATAGGTAGGTATAGAAGACAAGTCAAATCTATTCCTCAAACTTCTCTTGTAGCATACTGCAAAAGCAGGAAAGCACGAGAGAGATGAGAGCTCGCCACACAATCTGAGGCGGCCTCATTGCTGTATATATAGCGATTACTAGAGTGCTTGGCAAGGAAACAAACAACAGAGATTACAAGCTGATTTATAGGATCACAAGAAAAGGAAACATCCTATGGAGATCGATCCAGTTTCATACAACAACACGAATGCATTCAAACAAATAGGATATATATATATATACTTGCATGATTTTTTTTGATATTTTTCCCAATTTTTTCTAGCCTCATGATCGGAGACCATTTCATAGGGGTTGAAAATGGTCGAAATTTCGGTAATTTCGGTTTTGCCTGCCTCCAAAATACTTGATTTAAAATTTGATTTTTAAATTTTGATCGAAATTCTGAAATCTTACCGAAATTTCGAATTTCAGTCACCACTGAGATATGGTACAAGAACGAGATTTGAAACCTTGGTTATTCCTACTTGATGCAGCGAGGCCCAGAGCAGCCATTGGGCATCACAGGATCTGCACAACAAGTGAACAAATCATGGATTAAGTTACAATGGACTCTCCTCGGTCCTCCTCACGCCGCCGGTCGCCCTGACCCCGGCGGCCACCACCAGCCACTGTGGGCCCTTCGGCAGAAGTGGGGCTCTCCATGTCACCCCTGGTGCCCTTGGACGCGGCACCCACCTCAGATCTGCCGCTCAAGGGTTCCTTCGATGAGCTCCCTTCGATTAGTCCTAGCGAAAGATTGCAATACCTGGATTGGGGATCTCTGGAAGATGACGATGACCTTGATTCATAAGGTTCCACCTCGCCGATGCTTGCCCCTGCCATTGTCCGTGTACTGAAGGCGTCACCTCAACCTCCAGTCTCCCTTCCCCCACCTCTGGAGCCTACAGATCTTGCCGGATTGAAAGTGCTCCAAGTGCCGAGCCAAACTTTTGGGGGTGACCAGATGGTCTCTGCGAAGGCGAACCAGATCTCGGGTGCCTTGGACCTCACCCACATCTCGGAATCGCCGACGCCTAAGGAGCACTCCCCATTCCCTCTGATGCTCCCGTCACCTTCCCCATCACCTTCCGTACCTGCTAGGGAGTTACCCCCATTCACCTACCTCGGCCCGACATCACAGCATGCCATTACTGCCCGGACTACTCCCCTCAGTGATGCGCTACACTGAATCTTCAGAAGAGATCTGCTAAGACCGTTTCAACTCTGCCTTTAAAGTCTGCAACAACCAATCCTATGGAACCTAAGCGCACTTGTACTAAAGGCGAGTCTTTAGCCTGGCAGACTGTGAGACCAAGATTCTGGTGGAGGAAGAACAACACCTCTTCCGTAGCCCCGCATTCAACCCACCATGACTGCTCCCCACCGGCTGCTCACTCCACAAAGAAACGCGCCTGCATATCACCTTGGGCTGTAGCTCTGAGAGGCAAATGATTCCACTGCCTCGCCTCTGATCACAAAATAGCCTCCTACCAAGACCCTATCAGGTGCTTCACCTGCAAGCGAAGCGGTCACCAAGCTAGAAGCTGTCCCCATCGTGTGCTTCCTCCTGCACACCGTTGTCCTGCGATGGCGGTCTCTGGAACCCCGACAAATCGGCATTTGCGCAGCACCTGCTCTTTCTCTACCACGCAGACCATGTTGGACGAGGCTACCAGGCTTAGCCAGCGTGCCGTCCTTCTTGTGGGCATTGGAAATAGGTATCTAGCTGATACTGCCAACACCTTCAAGGCGGCCAAGGCGATTGAAGCAAAGCTTGCTTTCCCCTGGGTTGACATGCGTGTCACACGCCATAGCTCGAAGGATTTCCTGGCGTGCTTCGACTACCCGACGCAATGAAATGCAGCTGTTCGTGCAAAACACATTGAACACGGCGACTGTGGATATGACATTGCACCTTGAACTCCTGACAGTGTTGCGGCGCACACCTCTCTTCTCATCAGGGCTCGCATTGGGTTGGAGGGGCTACCCCTCAATGCCTGGAACCACAATGCCGCGACAGAAGCACTCAGGGGATGGTGCTATGTCGACCGAATTGACCGACAGACGCATCGTCCCGAAACCACCAATATTTTCTGGGCTTGGGTCTAGGTCTCCAGCCCAGATGTCATCCCCAGAATTATCGCTTGCTCGGTCTTCCCTGAAGACTGCAGCGGGAGAGCATCGCGGACTTGGCATGGCGCTCCAGACGCCTCGCCTCCTCGCTCAGAACTACCAGATGGCTCCACCCATGATGTTCTTGTCCATTGTCCATCACTGAAGACTACTCACCCCATCTTATCATAGACGAGCAAGCCTGGCCGAAGACCTGCTCTTTTGCTGGACGCTCGGCATCGTTGATGGAACAACGCCGCTACGGTCTCCTCGATGACCAGACATGCGTTGCCGTTTGGGTGGCCGTCGCGATGACGATCGTCCTAACGACGATAATGACAGGGAGGACGCGGACCGCCACCTACGAGGTCGGCGCGATCGCCATGAGAGTCATTCCTGGGTGGGCCAGTCTTTTGGCCGAAACTGCTCACGAGACCGCTTACCCCGTGATAAGCGGGGTAATCGCCGTACTCGCTCCCTGAGATGTCACGGAAGCTCCAGGACCGTCCTCTGCATTCTGTGGGATGCTCAACTTGGTCAGGCCAGTCGCTCACCAGACCGTGTTGGAGGACAGCCCTCTTGGCGTCAAATGTCGAGGTCCTCCGAGCGCCGGCGCACAGCCCCTTCAAGTCCAGTCGCTCGGCGGGACGAGCCTCGCCGAGGCAAATCACTTCAGATGCGACCTTCTGCCTCTAGCTTGTGGCTCCCCATCTCTCCGCATTGCCGCTCATGGATGCGCCTTTGCATGAGGCTGTCCCAATGGACATCTCCCCTTCAGTGCAGTTAGCCGGTGGAACTGACGCACCGTCCGGTCTTTCCAATGGTCCGAACCCAGTGCTGCTCCAATTAATAGAAGAACAAAGCAGTCCTCACACGAGTGTCTAGAGCGACTCCATGCTGGATGAAGCAAAGGCCTTGACTCATGCCTTGAGCTACCCGTAGGCACCTTTATCACCACGGGCACTTGCTAGTTGCTATTCGCCTCGAGCCGCTGCTAAAGGTGCCGAGACTGCAGACCTCACCAGCCAGCCAGGATCATCCCTAGGACTGGATTTTGCGCCGATCGGCCAGCACCATTGATGTTGCAGATCGCTCCTACCGACCAATGCAACCCGGTTCTGCAAACTCAGCTGGACGGACTTGCTTTCGTGCAGAACCTTGCTTGCCCAAACAATCAACACAACTCTCCGACCCACTGCTTCCAGCTTGAAGACACTCCAATCAACCACCAAGACAATGCTGCCAAGCACATGCATATCACCCCGCAGGACGTTTTCGCCGACCCGTCGCGGCCTTTATTGCCACTGCCGGTGCGCTGCCTCACTAGCCCAAGGAGTGGTGGCAACGAGGCCTGGCCGCGCGATGATGCCGCCCCGCATCGTAGTCAGTGTCTTGCGTCCAAGCCGAAGACGGTGCCGACGTCCAAGATGGCTCATGACCTACTTGCTCGTCGCCTAGGGTTTTGTTCGCCAAGAGCCAAGGAGGTGCCCCCACAAGCATTGCAAAGATTCATCAGGCTCTTCGATCAACCGCTCTCTGATGATACCATAGCGGCCTTGAAAAATATCTGTCGCATTGACGATCAGCACCAGCAGGTCTTCGAGGCGGTCGGGTCCTTACCAGGGGGTGACCCAATGGTGGGTGATGTCTGAATGCACGCCTGCTGATCTTGTCCGCATCAGACGTACTGCGCTCCATTGCCAGAATGCTGCTCAACTTCTATGCCTTTTGTTTTAGGTCTCCCATGCCCTGTACCTCCGTGTCGGCTATGTCTACCTATGTGTCCTCGGGTTCAACCTGTCTCGCAGTGCCGTTTGTCGGTTCGCACCCTGCGAGGCCCTAGCTCTTGTGTCTTTGGTTCGTTGCTCCTTGTCTATCCTACAGAGCGACTGAAAGAACTGTCTGTCTTCTGATTAGTGCAAATAGTACCTTGTTGGCCATCAGCAAGGCTTCGCTCTACTCTGTAGCCCGTCCAGTGCATAATGTGTGATTGTTCCATACTAACTTGGAATGTGCGAGGACTGAACGCTCCGGCTAGACGCGTTACAGTCGCCAAATTCTTCAAGCCTCCCGACCTGCTGTCGCTTCCTTGCAGGAATCTAAGCTTCATTGTGTTGACCAAACCTCCATCCGCGAGGTTGGGGGCCATCGACTTGCCTCGGTTAGTTGCCTGCCGGCGCAAGGGGTTAGTGTAAGATCGAGGATGCCGACTAGAGGGGGGTGAATAGGCGGTTTAAAAAATTCTTCTCACTAAATACACACTTTATTTATCTCTACGTCAAAACCTAAACAATAATCAATGCGGAAGCGACAAACTAAGGTTTTGACAAATTAAAGCCTAAATCAACTAGGCTTACTAAGTGCATTGCTAATTATGTCTCTACTAAAGAATATACAATCCTAAAGATAATCAAGCAATTTGATTATAGGAATGTAAATTGCAACAATGTAAATAGAGAATTGCAAGAAAACACAAAGAGACACACCGATGTTTTACCGTGGTGTTCGGAGACTTGCCGGTCTCCCATAATCCACGTTGAGGCAAGCCCAAACCACTTTGGATCGGCTCCACGAATTGAGCACCTGCCTCAATCCCACTAGTGGTAGCTCTTTCCCTCTCCAGGTAGGCGAGCTTCGACCTTCACAACTTTGCCGGGTCTTCTCACAATCTCCTTGAGAAGGTCACCGTGCACGACGCCTCCACACGCTGTCTAGGTGTCGGCAAACACCAAGAGTAATAAGCCAAGCCCTCTAGCTTGAACCTCACCAAGTGCAACACATGCACAAGGATGCTCAATCCTTCTCTAGATGCAACACATGCAACTAGAGGCTTCTCTCCTTGCTCACAAAGTGCAACACATGCACAATATGGAGGAGAGGCTTACACTAGCTCAAGAGAAAGCAAATCAACACCAAAGAGATTCTACACAAGAAACTCTAAATCAAATTCATCTCAAATCACTCAAATATGGCTCTATGAGCTCTTGGGGTTTTGCTCTCACAAGAATACCTCAAATGGGTGCTAGAGCAGCTACAAAACCTCCTAGCTCGGCCCCTTTTATAGCCCCTAAAGAAAACTAGCCGTTGGAGGGTGAAATGGGGTAAAAACGCAGCAAACCCGGTGCTACCGCCCTACTAGGGCCGGTAGCACCGGCCTTTAGGCCAACGGTCACTTCTGTGCATTAAAACACCAAAACTAGCCGTTGCTACAGTGCCCTCCTGCTACGCCATCTAGGACCGGTAGCACCGGCCATTTCCACCAAAAAACACTTCTCTGGAGTTTTTACACCGCCTCTGGGCCGGTAGTACCGCCCCGAGCGGTCCTACCGCCCATCTGGGGCCGGTAGCACAGCTCGGGCGGTGCTACCGCCCATGTAGGGGCGGTGCTACCACTGTTAGAGCCACTAAAACGCTCATAACTTTTTACTCCGAACTCCGATTTAGGTGATTTTTGATTCTATGCGAAGCTTATCATGAGGGCTACAATCTCCACCTATTTTAAAGATTTAAGCAACCATAAATATTTTTTAATATCACAAAAATAGAGACTCTAATGTAGTCATTCAAGTCTAAAATCTGATTTCTCGAAATCCCTCACATAGACTTGATTAAGAGCATGACTACAAGCTAGAGGGAATCAAATAAGATCAAATCTTATGCCATTTGGTGATCAACTCATGATCAAAACAATTTGCAAATAAACCGAGAACCCATGAGATCAGTCCTCTAGCCATGTAAGGATCAACACATAATCCCAACACTTTGCAAAACACATTTGTAAATGCCAACACATGCTCTAGGATCAAAACCATAACCTCTAGATTATTTGCAAATAGAAAAATCATAAACTTTACTTAGCCTTGTGATGATCAACACATGATCAAATCACAAGCTAAAACACCGATGCATGAGCTCTCACCTTTTGCAACATATGCAAAACTTAGCTCTATGCAAAAACCATATAAACCAAATTACATGAGATATCTCCCTTTTGCAATACATGCAATTCCATAGCTCCATGCAAAAACCAAATCGATTAAGATTCAATAAGAAGCAAGCATGAGCTCCCTTATTTGCAACACATGCAAATACTTAGCTCATGCAAGAACCAAATAGAGAGTGAGCTAGAGTGAACCGGATTGAGTTCATCAACACATGATGAAGCTCAAGCTATAATACTTAACCCCTCTTAATAGTACGACACCTAACTAGCAACCCGGTCTCCCATCCAAACACCGAGACCGGTAAAGGATTAGGAACACATCCTTAGCCCTAGCTAGTTATACCTTTGCCTCTAGCACATCCACTTGGAGCTTTTATGATTTCCATCTTCTCTCCAAGTCGGGATCTTCGTCTTGTTCATCAACACATGATGACGTCCTTGTCCCGTTCATCCATCTCAACCTTGCACTTCACCTATTTCAAACTCATTGAAAGTGTTAGTCCAATACATATGGTTGTCTCAATCATCATTGCACTCCATTAACACATAATGGATGCTCCCAAGATCCTTTGATCTTTTCCTTTGATGATTGACCACAACCCAAAGACAAATGATTGAAAGATTAATTGTGTCTTGAGTATACTAATGCAACTAATGCTTCATATACACAAGAACTTTCGATTGCCCTAGGATCAACAAAGTGAACCATCAACACATGACTAGTTCTTTGTTGATTGAATGGCAACCGAACACAATTTAAATTGTATTTAAATTATCATGAGTATATATTAACTACATAAGTTTCATATACTCAATTCGATGGAATCTAAAAGTAATGATCCAGTTTATATGGAGTGGTGGAAAATGATCAATACTCTTAAGACCATTAATTATAGAATAAACTCCGTTAGATGTGTGCATGCAAATAATTGGACTTGAATCAATATGCACATATTCAATTTTTGATTGCTTTGGAGTTTATCCTATATTGCCATGAGTATATTACAACTACACAAGTTAAATATACTCAAGGGGTTGTTTCAAAGTAATGATCCTTGATATAGAAAGATGAATTAGATAAATACTTTTAAACTTCAAGATTAAGCATGAACTCCCCCTAAATGTGTGCATTCATGTATACATGGAGTTGAAACATTAATGCACATCTTGAGGTCTAAATAATGGTAGAGTTCATCATTTAACTTGAATTCAAAATATGCATTAAGATATCGTAAAATGAATATGAGTGCATACCTTGGGTTTTCCATTTTCAATGAGATGAGACTAATCTAAGATATACTCAATAAAAGAGTTAGTCTCATAAAAGATTTGTCATTAATTAACATTTGAAACTAATCAATATTATTATTATCAAAAGAGTTAGTCTCAAGATTAGATTTGTCATTAACACCAAAACCAACTTAATGGAGCTTGAACTTTCAGTTATGGACGGGATCCTATTGCTATGGGACGATGACATGGTCCAAGTGGCAAACCCGATCGTCTGCACCTGCTCGTTAACAACGCACGTCTCTCTTCGGAGCAACGGCAAATCTTTCTTGCTCACCACAGTATACGGACCCACAAATGACCGAGAAAAGGCCACACTCCTGGATGAGCTCACATCCCTCACCCCGACCGCCCAGATGCCCTGGCTCCTCCTCGGCGATTTCAACCTAATCTGCGAGGCGAGAGACAAGAGCAACTCCAACCTGAACCGTCGATCAATGGCACAGGTTGGAGCTATCATCAATCGATGTGCGCTCCGCGTGGTACCTCTGCAAAACCGTAGGTACACTTGGAGTAATGAGCGGGATGAACCTACCCTGGTCAGACTTGATCGTGTTTTTTGCAATCACGAATGGGACATCCTCTTCTCAAACCATCTGCTACAAGCCCTCTCTTCCTCAATGTCTGAGCACTGCCCGTTGCTGTTAACAAATGATAATGGACCCCTCAAGCCGCAAACGTTTAGGTTCAAAAATTTCTGGACTCGCCTTCCAGGGTTCCAGCAAGTTGTTCAGTAGGCTTGGAATGCACCTAGCTTCCACACAGGCCCTTTCAAGCGACTAGCGTTTAGGCTTCGTGCGACTGCAAAGGCGCTTCGCACTTGGAGCAACTCCTTCTTTAGTGACACGGCTCAGCAGTTCCACTTGGCAAACGCCATCATTTTGCATCTGGATGTTGCTCAGGAATCTAGGGATCTGTCCCAGCTTGAGCGACTTCTTCGCAAAGCGTTCAAACTCAAGGTCACTGGCCTGGCTGCGGTTGAAAGGGCCCGCAAGCGGCAGACCTCTCGGATCACTTGGCTTAAGGAGGGAGATGCCAACACTCCTTTCTTCCACTTGAGGGCCAACGGACGTCGCTGTAAGAATTTCATCCAATCTCTGTTGGCTGACGAGGCGCAGTGACTCTACACAGTGACAAGGGACGAATTCTTTTCGAGCATTTCTTCTCACTACTGGGCACAAAGAATTTGCGCTCTTAGGACATCGTTTGGCAGCACCTGAACCTCCCTCGCTGTGATTTAACTAGCCTTGAATCTAACTTCTCAGAAAGTGAGGTATTGCGCGCCATCTGTTCTTTGCCGACTGACAAGGCACCGGGCCCGGATGGATTTTCTGGAGCTTTCTACAACCACTGCTGGGAAATCATCAAACATGACATCCTAGGCGCACTCCACCGGTTCCAAAATTGCTCCACATCGGACTTCGCCCCTTTCAACACTGCCACCATTGCCTTGATACCCAAGAAAGATGTCGCGGGCAGGGCGACTGACTACCGGCCGATCAATCTAATCCATTCCATCTCCAAGATCATGTCCAAGGTGTTCGCCCTGCGACTCCAATCACACATTGAATTGCTCATCTCCCCTTCCCAGAGTGCTTTCATCAAAGGGCGAAGTATCCACGAAATTTTTTTTGGTCGTCCGCAATCGAGCGTGACTTTACCACCGAACGCGCACGCCGGTCCTGATGCTCAAACTGGACATTGAAAAAGCTTTTGACTCTGTATCTTGGGAATACCTACTGCACCTACTACAAGCACGTGGCTTTGGTCCTAGATGGCGCCAATGGCCGTCTACCTCCTTTACGACGTCTACCTCATCTGTACTGCTCAACGGGGTTCCAGGGACCAATATCAGACATCAGCGCGGACTGCGACAGGGTGACCCGCTATCGCCGCACCTTTTTATATTGGCTATATACACGTTGCACTACATACTCAAGAAGGCCACTGACGACGGGGTCCTATCGCCCTTGAAAGGCGACGCGAAAACGCTCCGTCTTTCCCTCTATGCAGATGATGAAGTAATCTTCCTCAACCCTGTCAGGGAGGAACTGAGGGCCATCATTGACATTCTACACCACTTCGGCGAGGCCTCCAGCCTGTGGGTTAACATGCAGAAGAGCTCCATAACCGCAATACAGTGTCATGAACTAGACCTACGCACCATCATGCAGCCATTTGTCGGCACTATTTCCCACTTTCCCACCAAATACTTGGGAATGCCGCTCACGCTGGGTCGGATGCAGCGTGTCCACCTCGAACCCATCCTGGATAAGGTGGCTCGACACCTCGCGTCATGGCAAACAAACCATCTCACGCTGGGAGGACGACTTACCTTGGTTAAATTCGTCCTCACCTCAATCCCGATTTACGTTTTGACAGTGCTCAAGGTGCCCAGGAAATTTATAGTGAACATTGACAGGATAAGGAGAAAATTCTTATGGGCAGGGAACACCGAAATCATGGTGGTAAGTGCAAGGTGCGTTGGACCATTGTCTACCGACCGCTCGAATTGGGAGGCCCAGGAGTAATGGACCTGGATAGGTTCGCACGAGCTCTCAGACTAAGACTACGCTGGTTGTAGCTCAGGCACACGAATCCAGAAAGGCCATGGATCGGGTTGCCAACACCGTGCGACCATGTTGACCGACAGCTCTTCATGGTAGCCACCAAAATCACCATTGGAAATGGGCAATCAATGGCCTTCTGGACTTCCAGATGGCTTCAAGGAGCAGCACCCTGCCAGATTGCGCCACACCTCTACAAGCACTCCAGGAGGAAAACGAGATCGATGGTAAATGCATTGCAAAATAACAACTGGATTCGTGACATCCGCCATCACCCGACCCCGCAACTCCTAAGGGAATATGTCACCCTCTGGTCCAAAGTACAGACTGCCTCTTCTCCCGGAATTGGACGATGTCATCATATGGACGCAAGCCTCTAACGGTGCCAACTCGGCAGCCTTCGCATACCGTTTGCAGTTCCATGGATGCACCCAGAAAACATTCATAGCTACGACTTGAACTGCATGGGGCCCGCTTCGATGCAAGGTCTTTTTTTGGCTTGCACAGCAAAACCGCCTAGGGACAGCACAACGCTGTAGTTCAGGGGTTGGCCTAATCAATATTTCTGTCAAATGTGCTGTTGTAACCTAGAGACGATTTTTGACCTTTTCGTAGACTGCACCCAAGTTTGGCATATGTGGTCCTCGATTGCACAGTGGGCTCACATACCGTCCCTGCATCCGGACTGGTGGAAGCCATCTTCGCAACTCGACCAATGGAATCTTCACCACATAGCCAACCGGTCCATCTCCCGGAAAGGCATTAAATCTCTCATAATCCTGGCGTGTTGGCAATGGTGGAAAGAGCGCAACAACAGAATTTTTCAAAGGAATTGGGCGACTCACGAACAGATCCTACAATCGGTAAAGACGAGGTCGCAAGCTGGGTTTCCACGGGAGAAACACACCTCAGAAAAATTTTACAGCGACATCCTTAGAGGCTCGCCGCTCCTTTTTCTTTTTCCTTTTTTCTACTCCTTCCCCTATCTTTCCACCTTCCCACCCTTTCAGGTGCAGTCTCCGCACCTTTGTTTCATATAATCTTGCAAGTCTCCTAATCAAATCACAGCTTACCGTTTTTTTAAAAGAAAAGTGAACAAACCATCAACGTTTCCTAAAGGACAAAAAAACGAAAAAGAAAAGAAGAAAGAGAGAAAAGGAGAAAGAAATTAAAGAGAAAACCAATAAGCTGTCTACACAGGTATCTCACCTCTATTAAACTTGGTGAAAATCACGCCTTCTGGTTGATTTGAGTCGGCTTGGCTCCAGCTCGGCTCGCAGCCGAGCCGAGCCGCCATTTTTTTTCGTTCGGGTCCTTTTTTGGAAAAAAAATTACATTTAGATCCTTTTTCGTGAAAAAAATTACGATTAGGTCCTTTTTAAAAAAATATATATATTACGTTTAGGTCCTTTATACGTTTTTAAGCATTACGCTCGGGTCCTTTTGCTAAAAATCAAAATTACAATTAGGTCATTTTCAGGAAAAAAATACGTCCAAGTCCTTTTTTTTTTGAAAAAAATATACATTGCACTTAGATCCTTTTTGTATTTTTTTAGCATTACGTTTAAGCCATTTTGCGAAAAACACAAAATTCTGTTTAGATCCTTTTCGCGTGTTTCCTCGATTTTCTCGTGTAGGGAGCAGCAATCGCATGTTTTCTCGACTTGCTCGAGTGAGGAGCGTCGCCCGCGGTGTAGCACGCCGTGTATAATTATCTAGTAGCCTCCATGTTTCGTACGAATGAAAGCTACTGTTCAACTCATACTAACTACAGGTCAGATGTGCTTTTTTTTATTTTCTTATTTTGGTAGAGTGACCTCCCATTTGAGCGTGCTAAATAAATGTCGTTAACCAAATGCACCTTTGCATCCTTTCTGAAAAACCAATGTGATGTGTCCGTACAAAACAAGAAAAAAGATTGCAGGTCGGGTCGTGGACATGGTCGTCACTCCACTCAATATTTTACTCACTCAACAGGACTAACAGCGGCAGCACGGCTGGAGACCCCGACCGCACGCGTCCACGGCACGTACGCACACCCACCCAAAAGCAAAAACGCTTCAACTAAACTCCCTTCTTCCTCCGGCGCTCGCAGAGGTGTGAAAACGTTCGGATATTTCTCGATTTGATCGTGCGATCAGATCAACGACAGCTTGCTATCAGATTCGGAGTAGTTAATACTTAGTAAATACGTGATCGGATTCAGATCTCAAGTTTTTTTTTCAATTTAGATATCCGACAAGGTTTAGCATATTCATTACATATTTTGCCATAGTTCATTTATCTTGACAATTAGTTGGTTCTATTAATTCTCAAGTGGTATATTCTTTCTATGATATCTAAAGTTGATTGATATATAACTTTTATTATGATCATGTACTTCTATATTTTGATTCAACATATATTATTTTATTTATACGTGTATTATTCATATATTTTTATTTATTTTCGATTTAAACTTGTCACGCATTGTCTTATGTTTGTATCTTAAATAACTCGAATTTATATCTATATCCGATTAGCTTGTATAAAAAAAAAAGTAAAATGAAGAACAATATCCACCGTATCTGACCCCTCTTTCAGCCCTAAGTGCGCGTGCGCCTCCGGAGTTGGTGAGCTGCGCTGCGCGGCAGGGCGATGTCGCAGTCCAGGGTGAGCTGTAGCCTGCTAAATGCTAGTAATCATATCATTCCGTAGTTTGTATTAATTAGTACAGGAGCATAGGAGCAGGACAGGGAAAAGGTTACTTTTTCGTGACTGGGTCGCGGCGTCCGCCGTGGAAGGTCGTCGTCGAACGCTAGCTGTCTCGCCGTGGAAGTCGAGTGGGAGGGAGCAGCCGAGCAGGGCAGGCACAGGAGTCGTTGCGGCCCCCGTGTCCAGGCGCGCGACAGCGACGCACGTCAAGATCCGATCCACAGAATCGATCGATTACTGTACATCAGAGTTGCTTATATGTTTTTTTTAATTTGTATAAATATTAAAGTATGAATGAAAGTTAAATAGTGATTATTTATCCTTTCATTGTTTTATGATTTGTACAACTTGTATTAAGAGAAAAATATTGAAGTAATGCTCTCTTACCAATGTACCTAGCCTTTGTTTTTTGCCGCTGTTTTGCTATTTGTCTGCTTACGACCTTATTGCATGATGAGGAAATATCGTTTATCTAACTTTGTAAGTTTTTTTTTTAAATCTAGTCTCCGTATATATATTTGTAAATTTGGTCTCCTACCCTACCGTAAAAGACACGGCAGGCTACACCTATTCCCTGCCGCGCCTGGGAGTGTGGAAAGTCACTGACGTCCTAGGAGCTTACCGTAGCAGAGATCCTTCATCGCTACCTGAGCACAGTAGCGATGCCGTGCGCACTACCGCAACTCCTCCTGTGTTCCCCCGGCACAGCAGCGCCTCCTCCTGCAGTCACTCGTCCCGTGGTGTCGGTGACCTTCCGCGCTCCACGGGTGCAGCAGGGGATATGTATCACTTCCCACTCCTTTTGTGATAGGAGAGAGTCAAATTTGTAAATGCATGCGTGAGAGATCTAAATTTGCAAAAAAAAAAGAAAAAGCAAGATACAGGAACCTAGATAAGCTATGAAACCCACGATGAGTGTAGCATCTAAAATGTGCAAACTGAGACCATGCGGGTCGTCTAACATGTACCCTATATTTGTATCTGTCAGGTCACTTTCTTCTAAATTAGCCGCGCACTTACGCAGTCATCATTTTTAAAACATATTTAAATGACTTTGTAATATATATATATATATATATATATATATGATTTTGTTTTTAAAAAAGATCGTTGTAGAACTCTATTTATGATATTTGAATATTATATATTATAAGAGAAAAAATAATCACTCTTTTTACTTATACTTGTCACATATGACCAAACTTTCTTCCTAAAAACTTATATAGTAGAATAGTAAACATAGTATAATGTACCATTTTTCATTTATATCAGTACCATCTCATTCTTTTATTATTGCAATATTTGTCAGTACTGCATGCTAATAATGCACATCACATAGATTATATTGGTTTAGTCGAGTGAACACTCGTCAATGAATCACCCTCTCAATCCCTTCATCCCATGGAGACCCACCAAATAAAGGATCAAAATGTTTTATTTTTTATGAGAATTTTTAGCATATTCTCTTCTTGCTTAGCGACTATAAACCACGTGTCATAGACTTTTATTACATAATAGATTTCGATTCCTAATTTGTAAATATGCAATCAAATTCCTTACCTTATTTTATTTTTCTCTCGAATTAGAATCTTTATTATGGAATATTAATTATAAATAAAACCATTTTTTAAATTTTGACTTAGTATTAAATTTTAAAACAATCGCTATTTTTTATTTTTATTCTGAATTTGCATATTTCTTGGACTATACTTCTTATAGACTTTTTTTAAGTTTTAGTTTAGAATTCACACATAAATCTAGTTGTTAATTTTTATTTCGAACAAATGTTATTTTTTATTGTATCTCACATGGACTCTTTCTTTTAATCTAAATTTTATTTTTATGTAGTTATGAATACGTGTTATTTTTTATTGTATATGACATGGACTCTTTCTTTTAATCTAAAATTTTATTTTATTTAATCTCAAATATTTGTTATTTTTATTGTACTTGGAATGGACTCTTTCATTTAATCTATTTTTCAAAATTTTGAATTTCAGTTTTAGGTTAGGATTGGTATACATATCCAACTGCTAATTTTCATCTAATTTTTGTTCTAAATTTCAGTTATTTAGGGATTTTAATTCAGATTTAGTATGAAAATCAAATTTCTATTTTCCTTGTTGAATTATGAATATCTAATATTTTTGTTGTTATTATTTATTTAAATTTTAATTTCAATTTTAGGTTATAATTTGTATACAAATCCAATTGCTAATTTTATCTAATTTTTATTTTGGGTTTCAGAATGAAAATCACATTGTTAATTCCTTTTATTTTAAATTTTTAATTTATAATATTTTTATTGAATTATAAATATTAGTTTTAGTTTAGAATTCGTATACAAATCCAACTACTAATTTTCATCTATTTTATTCCAAATTGCAGCTATATATGGGTTTTAATTTGGAGTTTGTATGAAAATCAAATGGCTAATTTTATTTTACTTTTTATTTTGAATTTTTGTTATTTTTATTTTACTTAGCATGGACTCTTTCTTTTAATCTAAACCATTATAATTCGGTCCGCTAGATGGATGGTCATTTGTTTCTTCTTTAAATAATAACATCCAACATGTGATATAGTTCAATTTAGTTAGGGTTTACCAAATTAAGAGTCAAATGTTTTGCTTTTTGTGAGAATTTCTAGCATTTTTTTGTTTGAAAGATCTGATGGCGGTTATAATTAGGGTCCACCAGATTAAGTGCTATGTTTTATTTTTTTGTGAGAATTTCTCTTTTTTAGCAACTCTCGTGAGATTTAAACGAAAAATCTATGACGAAAAGCCTCAGGCAGCGCAAGCCTTCAAGCTTGCCAAGGGTTTGCATAGAATGCTTCCGCAATGATGTCTTACATAGTGTTACCTTGGAGAGGTTTGCGAGATGGTGGATCCAGGTGGGCAATCCATCATTTCCTAAGGCGCCATTGATGTTCAGGCATCAGGCTCTTAAGGCTTGGGAGGTGGTGCTGTCTCTTCCATGGTCATCACTGAATAATCCCGCTCTCGCCATTAGTGAGTGGCCTGATCCATATTGACAGAGAGCGAAGGCATTTGCTCAACCTGTCGATTACTCGGAGCAAACACCTGATGCTAACTTGACAGGGAGAACCACACCCAGCTTCCTGAGCTCCGCGGTAGATTGCCAATCTCTTCCAGCTCAACATCACCGTCAAAGACTTGGACATGGGATAGAATCTCCATGTGCCTCATTGTCCCAATACTGCAAGGTGGAGAGCAACGATGACTCGGCCGGCAAGTAGGTGCTTCAGCTTGGGAAGGAAGATGTGCTCCGTGCCGGTGGCTGGCCCGTACCTCGGTTTGCCGATTGTTGAGCGTCTCCAGCTGCTGGAGGTTGTTGATCTGCTTGGGCAGCTAGCAAACGTCCGTGTTCCGAAGGCTCAAATACTTAAGCCAAAGTAGCATGCAGATGGTCTTCAGGGGGCACTTGCTCAGGCCTAGATCTACAGCCTCCGAGATCCAGCACGTTTAGTCGATAGAGTGGAGGGAGAGATTTGACGAGCTCTACCGTCTCATCCCGGGGACCCTTGCCTTCGCCGCCGCAGATCACCGGCGTTGGCCTACGCTTTCTACAAGGTCATTGTCCACAGATTTGTGATTTCTGATGTGGGCAAGTTGGTAGCTAAGGTGAGAAGGCATGGAATCTCTTTTTTAATCTAAACTGTTATAACTCGGTCCCGCTAGATAGACGGTTATGTGTTATTTTTAAAATAATAGCATCCAATGGGTGAAATAATTCAATTTAGTTAGGGTCCATCAGATTAAGGGCCAGATATTAGTATATTCCTATTAAGATCCGATGGCAGTTGTAATTAAGGTCCACAGATTAAGGACTAGATGTTTTGCTTTTTTGTGAAAATTTCTAGCATATTTCTCTTTTTCTTAGCAACTCTCATGTGCTTTTAATATATAATAATAGATAGATTTGTTGGATTTTGAAGTCTTTGTATATCTTTGTATGTATTTACGTGACACACGAGTTCTGTTGCTCGATCTACATGAAGGTTTATGAACAAAAACGACACACTTGAATAGTTCATGTCTACTTCAGATCTGACCAGCTGGCCAAAAGTTACAGGAAACAAAATGGGAAGATCGAACGGCCTGACGGGGAGGGAGCGCCGTGCAGCTCAATGCGGAAACTGGTACTGGTCCGTAATATGCATGGCCGCTGGAAATTGGAAAACGGCAATGTGATGCATCCACGTACTTTGATTGGACTATGATCAGGTCTGACTTGTTAAAAACTGGAAAAAGGAAGAACGCGTGGACCTCCTTCAGCT
The DNA here is from genome assembly GCA_036346275.1 of Otatea glauca. NCBI lineage: Eukaryota > Viridiplantae > Streptophyta > Magnoliopsida > Poales > Poaceae > Otatea > Otatea glauca. Next base: position 42,891,708 of record CM070720.1, on the reverse strand, counting down.
CGGAGTTCCATTTCCATCGATAAGTTGGACAGAGACCGTATTACGGGTTTCGTCCGGTAAACGAGCTGGCGGTTTAGGATTTTTGGGTTGACACCCTCGGACTTACGGCACTGCAACTGTTTCAGCAAACCAAAACCATTACATCGCTTTGGTAGGGTAATTTGTCCTAAAACTAACCTCCATCTCTTACTTCTATCAAAATAAACTGTTTGTCGCACTTTCAATATACCCTTGAAAACTATTAGTCCTTTTCTTTTGTTCTTTAACTAGTACTAGATCATTATGTAGTAGTGCAGAGTACAAAGTAGCACACGTCTTACAAGATTTTGCTTCTATCAAATCAAAGTACTCCCTCCGAGAGAGAGGTCAATTCTCGCTGGTTCTATCAAATTTAAATCAAGAAATATGGTGCTAATTAAGGTTTGCCTCTACCGTAAGAAAAAAGAACTTATCCTATTTCTTTCTCAAGAATAAGAAAAACTATACTAGTTGAGAAGAATTTAATTCGGAACATGAGTACTTGACCATTTTACATAACATATGTCAACGGTTACTGTTTCTCCAAAAGAATTTGTCAAATATTATAGCAGTTCCCCATGTTTTGAAAGATTATTGGTCTCACTTTCCAATTTCTCCGTCCACCACTCCATCTGGCACTAACCATTGGAAACAACTACCTGAAAATTAATTTCCAATGTCCCGCGGTCAATATGCTGGATGATCCCCTGCTGTCTCTTTGGATGGTTAGTTCGTGACACGCTCTTCACTGTTATGCAAGATCTTGTTTGGACTTCAGATCATATTCTTTATAGTGTATGGATATCATTGAAGAGGTCAACAAATAAGCTGCTCTCTCCGTTTGAAAAATAAGTCACATAGTTTGAATATTTTTGTTGAGAAATATAAAGCTTTATATATATTTAATAAGATGTTTACAATTATATCCTTATTTATTATTTCTTGTCCATTTATTCATTATCACTCATACATAAAATATTGTCTCATCTTACCCAGACAATAATATGTAGGGTATTCATTTTATCTTAACATTTCTCATTTTATCGTCACCTTAATTCTTGTGCAAAATTAATATATATCTTATTTATTTCTCATTGGAGGCAGTACTACGGGAATCCCAGTACTAGGTTGTTTGTTATGACAGATTTAACAATCCGGCAACCTTGGACCGGTGCCTCAATCCGACAGCTATGGCCTATGGGTGGCGAAATGTTCTGCAAGCCCCATGCGACAGCAGGGCAACGGCCACCAGTGAGTCAGTGACAGGTGAAACTCGGTACCAGCCCTAGTAGACCCTACTTATCGCTCCACTGATTATGGTTGGCACAGTATTGGTGAGACTGTCTCGGTTTAATTGGATTTGGACTAGCCCTGCTTGGTTCATATCCTGACATGAATCGTATGACTCGTATGCCTCACATTGGCTCAAGTCCACTTGCAGTCTTATACAGGGTTCTCTGCTTTGATGTCTTCCACATGCCACACGCCTTGAAGCAAGGCACTGCGTATGGTGAGCATACCAACCAAATAATACCTCAGAACTTTGCTATGTCTGTCAAACATAGCATGTAATCTCCTATTTTTAGCATTGATTCTTCTGTATTTGAAGTGTAGGGTCTGTATAGCAAGTCCCTAATCACCTTCCTTTCTTTTGTAACCTTTCCTTAGCTGATTGCTAAGCCAGCCTTTTAATTGAATTCAGCCCGCACTGAGTCAAAATCCTCCCTCTCTCTATTCGTTCGTATGGTATCAGAGCAGTGATTGATCCACTTGCTCCCTTCTCTTCTTCCTTCCGCTGCATCCATGGAACATTCCTCCATCCCACCCCAATTCGTCGGTGGCAGCACAACTTCCCCTTCCTCCGAAGATGCTACCGCCAGCCTGGTCTCTGCGCTCGCGGCTGCCCATGCCGCGGCTTCCTCCGGCAACCAGGAGGCGCTTCTAGCCGCCTTGGCCAGCGCGCAGGCTGCCCAGGAAAACATCTCGGCGGCCAGGCAGGCTTCTTCCTCCCCGCCTGCCACGGTGCTTCCACCACCTGTGGCTTCTCCCACCCCCCAGACCACAGTGGTCCCGCTGCCTTCGCCCCCAACGACCGGAGCTTCGTCAACGACCGGCGCCCTCAGCATCCACAGCGTCAAGACAAACGTTCCCGTCGTCCTCGACATGCAAAACCCAAACTACACCAAGTGGAGGACCTTCTTCGTCGCCTTCCTCGGCAAGTTCGGTTTGCTTCGCCACATCCTCGACCACCTTCCTCCTGCCGATGACGCCGGTACCTGGGCACAGGAGGACTTCGCAGTCCTCACTGCCCTATACTGCTCCATCCCCCCCGACGTGCTCGACGTCATCAGGGAGCCGTCGCAAACGGCCCGCGATCTGTGGGTCGCCGCCGAGCGTATCTTCCGCGACAACCGCGAAACCCGGATCTTCTACCAAGAAATGGAGTCCTCAGCCTCAACCAAGGCGACATGTCTGTGACAGAGTATTGTCGCCGCCTCAAGAACCTCACGGACTCTCTGCGGGATCTCGGCGAGCCGGTCTCCGACCGAACCCTCGTCCTCAACCTCATCCGCGGGCTCAGTCCTCGTTTTGCCACCCAGGCGGAACTGCTTCCACTCCAGGTCCCTTTCCCGACGTTCGTCAGTGCTCGCTCGTCCCTCCTCCTGGCCGAGATGCGTCGCCCCGCCGACGCGTCCACCATCAGCAACGACGCCGCCCTCTTCGTCGCGCCCTCACCCAGCCGCGGCAACTCCACCAACAACAAAGGTAAATATGGGAAGGGCAAGGGGAAGAATGGCGGCGGCAGCAGCAATGATCACAACGGCTCGGGCAGCAGTGGCGGGAATCGCAGCATCGGCGATCGCGGTCGGGGGCCGAAACAAACGCCGCCGCCACCTACAGGCCCATGGGTGATGATGGCCCCCTGGACACCTGCGCCATGGGCCGGTCCGCAGCCTTGGGCCGCTGCCTGGCGGCCTGCCGGTGGACCTGGTGGACCAGGCCTTCTCGGTCCACGGCCCAACTCGCCGGGGCAGCACGGCTTCCACGTCGCGCATCCGCCTCCAACCTTCGCCGATGGGTCCGAGGCGTCGGCCCAACCCACTTGGGACCAGGCCAGCCTTGTTTCTGCCCTCAACAATCTGCATCTCCAGGGCCAGCCCACTAGCGGCTGGGTTATGGACACCAGGGCAACTTCCCACATGGCTTCATCCGACGGTATTCTTTTTTCCTCCCGAGCACCCACCTCACCCATGACTGTTACTGTTGGTGACGGTTCTTCCATTCCGACCTCCCGTATTGGTCACACTACTCTCTCTACTCCTTCTACCTCCTATAATGTTAATGATGTTCTTATTGTTCCGTCTCTTATACAAGATCTCCTTTCTGTCCGTAAATTTACTCGTGACAATTACTGTTCCATTGAGTTTGACTCCTCTGGTTTCTCAATTAAGGATCCGCGTTCGGGGATATTCAGTATAGCAAAAATTAATGAAACCACCTTAAGTCTTTACGATCAATTTGTCTCGATCAATTTGAGTACAAAAGGTTTCGGTTATCGGTGGCTCTACTTTACCTGAAAAACATCCCCAACCATTCCAAACCACGTCTATACAAGGATCTTTTTCGACAGTTTTTGTGGTTCCTAAAGTAAAGCACCCCCAAACCCGAATTTGCTCGTCGTCATGTTGCATTTTTCCGTGCTACGAGCAGTGATGTCACAGCAAAGATGGTGATCGGTGAAGGCACACGAGTTCGTCAAAACCTTGTTCAAGAGGAAGTTATCCGGGGAAGCATAAGACTGACCCAGTCGTCCTCCCCGGCCACCACCATCCACAGCACACAGCAGTAGCGCACCGTGCGTGCGACCACCACTCTCGGTTTTAACTCCCACCACCACGACCTGAGAAAATTCTCCCCGATTAGGGCGGGCACCGAGATCACCATGTCAATCAACGACCCCCCTCGATCGCGTCCCTATATAACCTCACGCGCCGCGCACGTACCATACATGCGTTCTCACTCTGTTCGAGCTCGACGACGAGACTAGCTGCGAGCGAGTGAGTTGATTGACGAGCGCCGGCCATGGGCGAGCCGCCCCCGGGGTACCGCTTCTACCCAACGGAGGAGGAGCTGGTGTGCTTCTACCTCCGCCACAAGCTCGACGGCCGCCGCGGCGGCGACATCGAGCGCGTCATCCCCGTCGCCGACGTCTGCTCCCTCGATCCATGGCAGCTCCCAGGCACGTACAGTTTACAGGCCAAACATATATATGTCGTAATTAGTAGTAACATGCTGCCGTCGATCGAATGCATTGCCATTAACGGTTAAATGATTGCGTACGTCCAGAGGTGCACCGGGGAGCGTGCGCCGGGGACGGGGAGCCGTGGTTCTACTTCTGCCCGCGGCAGGAGCGGGAGGCGCGCGGCGGGCGGCCAAGCCGCACGACGCCGTCGGGATACTGGAAGGCGGCGGGCACGCCGGGGTGGGTCTACTCGGCCGACGGTCGCCCCATCGGGACCAAGAAGATCATGGTGTTCTACCGCGGCCGCGCGCCGGCCGGGACCAAGACCACGTGGAAGATGAACGAGTACAGGGCTCTCGAGGACGACGACGTCGACGCAGCGGCCGCTCACGCCGCTGCCTCGGTACCAAACACTTCCCTTCAGGTAACGATAATCCTTAATTTTCGGCAGCTGATCGACACTGTATAAGAATAAAAAAAATTAAGCACAAGTTGCCTTATCAGCTATCACTAGTTGCTTTTACGCAATGGACAATGGTGAATGGTGATCGTATGCTGATGTGAAAGCCTATGCATACACACAGACATACTGTAGTCACACGAGTCCTCAGGGCAACTGCTACTTGCAATAACTTTGATATCCATTTTTTGTGCTTGCTCGTAGACGAGGAGCGAGTTCAGCTTGTGCCGGCTGTACACAAGGTCCGGGTGCCCGCGGCAGTTCGACCGACGGCCGCGCGCTGCCGCTGCTGGCGGTGGCAGCGAGAACCCGGCGCCATCGTCGTCCGTGGCGGCTGCGTCGTTTGCGAACGAGGACGTTGAGGTGGAAAGGGATCGAAAGAGGAAAAGGTGTGCACCAAACGACGGCGGCGATCGCTCCGTGCAGCAGCAACTGATGCAGGGAGGTACCGATGACGAGCTCGTCGACAACATGATCGGCTGGGCAGAATTTTTGGACTGGGTTTGATATTGGTATTCAAATCCATGATCGATCATGCGAAGAAAAACTCCATGCTTTTGGTCGATATATATGTTTTTTAGAATTGTTTTTTAATCATTTTGTACTGCCAAATAAAATTTGAGCAGGAACTGCAAGGTTAATTTCAGGAGATATATATCTAGAGTCTAGACAGTGCAGCTCACAAACACAATTTTGTACCGAAATGAAAAACTGAGACTTCAGATAAGCTAATTAATTCTAGGATTTGTTGAATTTTTCCTTGATAGAATAATGCAGTTTGTAAAAAGAAAAAATTGGTGGAACGATGCGATTTGTTTGAATCAAAGAGAAATAAGAATGCAATTTGTGCTTTGGCCATGCATGCAAAAAACTATTTTCTACGATCGTCCGGTCCTTAGTGGTTGCAGCGATCGTGACATCTTAATTTGGCCTGTTGCTTCGGACCAAACGTGCAATGACGCAAATCGCTGGACATCAATTCTCACATTGACTATCCGTTGAACTTCGCTCGATGGTAGTCGCAGACTCGCAAACATATTCCCGTCCATTTCACCGTACGATGGCATGTTGTCATAAATAGGCAGATAAATTCATTGCAACAGTTCCTCTAAAAAAAATCATTGCAACATTTCAATTTGCCACAGCTTAATGCAACGTGACATACCTTAGAGTGGATAGTATTTCCTAGCACAAATGTTTTTTTTTAATCGTAGATTAGGGTCAAGCTCGCAAGACTCGTGTTTTCCGGCTCGTGTGGATGGGCTTCTAGGCCGGGCTCGGCTGGGCTGGCAGTTAGATTCTCCGATTTTGGGCCATACGCGCGTGCTCGTGCCGCGCATGAAGTAGCCGAACTGCGTCGCAACTCCCAAGCAGATCTAAAAGCAGTGACCACTGGATTCTGATCAATCAGGACGCTTATCCGTAGTTCAGAGCTTCAGACACCTATCCAGATTCCAGAGTCATTGAGTCAAGGAATCAGATTCCTATCGACCAGGCTAGATTATGCCCAATGCTCAATCTGCATTTCCACACCCGAAGTCATCTTCTCGATCGATCAAGATGAAAGGATAAGCGTCGTCCGTCGATAAAAAAGACCGACGAGAAAGCTTCACGTCCGGTCATCCACATTGACGACCGATATGGCCCCAGCGAGGAAAAGATTATTGTAGTAGCCTCTACAACGTTTTTTCTAGCCTTCACATGATAAATTTTTCAAAAATAGCTTTTTCTTTCACCACAGAAGACTCAATAGGTGACGTGTGTCACTTGCCACGATCAAAAAATACGGAAGGACATGATTACTGTGACTATGTGGTTCAGCGCGGGTGCCCGAGCCTAGGGATGAAAACGGGTCGGATATCTCCCGCCCGATCCGGATCGGATCCGGATACTTGAATCCGGATTCGGGATCGGATCCGGAGCATCCAATATTCGGTAAATACGGGACGGGATCTGGATATCCGGATTTTTCCTATTCGGATATCAGATCGGATATTCGGATATCAGCAAGGCCCAGCCTATTTTCATCAATTTTTTCCATATCAGCCCATTTATATTAACAATTAGTTGGTTCTATTGATCCTCAAATAGCATATTCTTTCTATGATGTTTGTTGAATTTAATTGATATATAATTTGTTACTATAATCATGTACTCATATGGTTTTAATTCAATATATATTACTCTATATATGCGTGCATTATCCGTATATCTTTATCCGTTTTCGATCCGAATCCGTCACATATCCGTCCCGTATTCGTATCCCGAATAACCCGAATCCGTATCCGTATCCGGTTAGCCCGTATCCAGTTCCGAATCCGGAAAAAAAATGGGTTAGGATACGGGAAGAGCAATATCCGCCCGTATACGACCCGTTTTCACCCGTACCCGAGCCCACCAAGCTGCCGCGCATGGGGGAGCACAGCCAGATGCGTGAGGCCGGGCTCCTGCTGGTTCCGCGCTCCCTGGGCGCAGGAGCTTGGTGGGCCTAGCCACCATGTAGTTGCACTGATCATGTCCTTCCACGCTTTTAGACCGCAGCCACCTGTTAGGTCTTTCGCAGCAGATGAATGGGCTATTTTTAGAAAATTTATAGTACGGGAGCTAGTTTTGAGAGAGAGAAAATGCGAGAGGGGCTACTACACTAAACTCTTCTCCAGCCAGGGCGAAGGTAGGACAAAAATAGAAGATAGACTTAAAAGAAATAAGTTAGATTAAGACAAACCTAGCAAACATAGTCTCGTACAATTTAAATCATTGCACATCAAATAAAAAAGAGACCTTACAATCACGGGCAGTGGCGCAACCACGTAGACCGAGTGCAACGGTGTCTGCACTTGACACTCCTTGGCTTCTCTGTTATTGCCAATTTACAAATAAATAAGTATAAATGTGTAATATAATTATATTACTATTTACTGACTGTATATTATAATATAAATAATTAAGGCTTAAAAAAGTATTGACTATTGAGTATATTGTAAATGTGTAAATTATAACTGTATATTTATAATATATATTTTAATATATACAAGCACAACAGTCGGCACTTGGCAATCCAAATCCAGTCCACCTCACCTCGACTCCTCCACCTACTCACCTTCTCCTCCTGACCTCACCTCGGCACTTGGCTCCCCCACTAACCCAATTTATGTGTTTGGCCCCTTGGCTCCTCAGCGGTGGTGCCCCCTCCCTCCCTTCCCCCACCTTCTATGCTTGCTTGCTTCGCCGCGTCATGCTGCCGCCCGGCACAACACGCCACACACCCTTCCCCCTCAATCCCTATTCGGCTCGGCGTCACCTCACTGCTGACCCTCCTCTGCTCCTTAGCTCCTCTTCACGCAACACCAATCTCGACCGCCAGGCGCCGGTCACTGCTACCTAGGTTTATTTGGTTTTTCCTCAACCTCAGGTAAGCTCTTTTCTTTGAATTGGATTGGGATTACCTTAGGTGCACTATAGGTGTGTTTTGTTGTCTGCACCATCCTAGCATGTTCCGTATGAGCCATCCAGACTAGCCTTGACTCTGCATAAGTGGATGTAAGTTGAGTTGTTTGGTCACTTGTTTATGCATCTCACGGGCCTGTATTGGAGACAAACCCAATTTATGTGTTTCCTCTATCCTGCATGAGTGGGTGCAATTGCATCCACCTAGCCTGAATGAACATAAAATCAAACACGTGTTTAACAGATACGGTTGTATTCACTCATACGATTCAGATACTATGCAGGCAACCAACACACCCTATGTTCTTTGAATTGGATTGGGATTTGGCGATTGGTTAATTAGAGATGGCTGAATGCGGTAGGATGGTAGAGGAATGTGTGATTGGTATGGTGGATGTGAGTGAGGCTGCAGGTGCCTTATGGGATTCGCCAAAGACCCACGGGACGACCTTCCTTTTCTTCCTCATCTCTTTGCAGCTCGCCTAATGGCCAATGTTGCCCAGAGGCAGCCGAGGGCCGAGGCCACCGAAGATACTGGGGATGGGTATCAATGCCGATGATATAGACTCAAGCCTGATGAAGCTTCCCGTTGGATTGATCTCTCCCCCAGCTAGACGGACGCCCGCTAGGTTCCCTGCTCGTAGGGTGAGAGGGAGCACACACGCAAGTAATTCTGTTCGGGTCAATAAAGCTGTAGACGAACCTGATCGACCTGACAAATAAAACGGGGCGCCTGCACGTACAGGATCTGGTACCGTCAGTTCACCTCGATACCTTCTACTAATTCCAGAAGAGTTCCGGCATTCACGTGTATTTGAGCCGTCGGAGAGCCGGTTCAAAAAAAATTACGCTCGGATTCTTTTTTGAAAAAAAATTACGTTTAGGTCCTTTTCGGGAAAAAAATTTTAATCGGGACTTTTTTTTGAAAAAGAATATATATTACGTTCATGCCCTTTTAGCGTTTTTAGGCGTAGCGCTCGGGTCCTTTTTGAGAAAATCGAAATTACGTTTAGGTCTTTTTTCGGAAAAAAAGCCGTCAGGTCCTTTCTCCGGAAACAAAAACTACGCGCTACGTTTAGGTCCTTTTTCGAAAACAAAATACGCTTGGGTCTTTTTTTGAAAAAATTTTGTTTACGTCCTTTTTTTCGTTTATTAGCGTTAAGCAGGCGCTACGTTTAGGTCTTTTTTGTTTTTTAAATTATTACGTTTAGATCTTTTTCCAGAAAAAAACACTTACATCGCGTGTTTCCTCGATTTGCTCGCATTGATAGCGACGTGCGCACGTTTTCTCGATTTGCTCATGTGGCAGGCGACGGTCGCGATGTAGCACGCCGCGGGCACTTGCCTAGTCATACCTATCCTATAGATCGCAGAAACGGCGCCCTCTGGGTGTTCTGAGCCGAGCGGGGGCCGGCTCGGCTCGAGCCGCGAGCCGAGCCGGCCAAATTTTTTCACAAACGGGTCCTTTTCTAAAAAAAAATTACGGATAGGTCCTTTTGAAAAAAATTACAGTTTGGTCCTTTTTTGAAAAAAGATTACATATTACGTCCATGCCCTTTTAGCATTTTTAGGAGTAGCGCTCGGGTCCTTTTTAGAGAAATCGAAATTACGCTTAGGTCCTTTTCGTGAGAAAAAATAATATGTCCTTTTTTTAAAAAAAAAATATGCATTGCATTTATGTCATTTTTCCTCTTTTCTAGCATTACGTTTAAGCCCTTTTGCGAAAAACACAAGCTTATTTTTAGATCCTTTTCGCGTGTTTTCTCGATTTACTCGTGTATGGAACGTCAATCGCGCGTTTTGTCGATTTTCTCGCGTGGAGAGAAAAAAATATGCATTGCATTTATGTTCTTTTTCCGTTTTTCTAGCATTACGTTTAAACCCTTTTGCGAAAAACACAAGCTTATTTTTAGATCCATTTCGTGCATTTTCTCGATTTACTCGTTTATGGAGTGTTAATCGCGCGTTTTGTCGATTTTCTCGTGTAAAGAGCGGCGCCCGCGGTATAGCACGCCGCACATAAATTTCTAGTAGATATGATATTTGGCGTGCTTGTGGCGCCTGCAGTGTGGACAGATCATGAGGGAGCATAATTCGTACATGAATCCTCGATAACATGCTGTTCAGATCAGGAAAGATGAAGACCTGATCGGTGAAGGGAAAGCTGCCTGGATGGGCATGGGCCTCCTGGCCTGGCCTACAGGATTCGGTACCGTGAATCCTCGATATCTAGCCTTCTTTTGGCTGAGCAAATCTGATCTTCGTGGGGATGATTCTTGCATACATGTGGCGTATGCAATGTGGATGGGTCATGACGGCGCGTGGAAACATACATGTGGATTATTATATTCCAAAGAAATTAAGCAAGCGATTGCAAGTTTGCAACTTCATCCGCGTAACGGGGGTGTTTCGATTAGGGGTCACTGCTATAAAAAAAATCTCATCATAAATAGTTTCGTGAACCATCGATAACAATGTGTCAGTGATGTAAAGGCACATCACAGACGGTTCTAAAACCATATGTAAAAATTGACATCACAGACGGTTCCATTTTAGAACCGTCTGTGATATGTAGGTCATCACAGTCGGCTCCAAACTAGAACCATCTATAATGACAAATGCAATACAGACACTTCTATGCGCCCTATATTGTCTAACAATCTTTGCATCATGTGACAGCTTTAATATCTTAATTTACTTATTTGCAGTCTATCTGTCAGATATAGACCAGTTCTCTTAGGCATTTTTTTATTACTAACTCTCTCTATATGTAAGACACTATAGCATCTCTGTAGATCTAACCAAAGCAGGAACCTCCTTAATTTTCATGAACTATATATTATTTATATGTATTTTGTGAGGTTGAGGTGTATTTCATACATGTCCTTCAGAAGTTTTCAGTACTAATAGATAATAAATTTAATTTTAAGAAACAAAGTATACAAATGCAAGGTCAGATAGCCTAATCTGCTTTACAAAATAGCCAACAACATTGTTATCTGCATAAGTTAAGAAATGGGTGAGCCCATCAGCATCTCGCACATGTTGCTTCAGATGATTCATTAACCTTGTCCCATAGCCCTTAATTTGCTCATCAGCTGTAATTGCACATAATGCTATTTCTTCAAACTTTGGCTACAGTTTTCAAAATCAAAATTAGGGCACTAACTTATGCATCAGAATCAGGACACTAACATATGCAGCAGAAAAGGAACATCATTGGCATGGTGCACAACATAACATAATAGAAACAAATCAATTGCCAGTGAAACAAAAGTAAACATATCTCTATCCTGCAATATAACCTGACAACTGCTTTGAGATCATTGAACAATGGAATTGTATGAGACAAGCTCATCATTACAAGTCAATATTACCTCAAATAAATTGAATTAATAGCTGTCGGCTGCCATTTGCTTTCAATTGTCAAGAACTATCAAATCTTTAAACAGAAAAAGTAACACATACGAAATTTGATGAATTGACCATGCAAGTGCAAACACAAATATATAATATCATCACAAGAAATGCTAGCGTTGAACAGCTGAAGTGGCAACATCACCTTGAATAAGGGCAGTAAGTAATGCCTCCTAACAGAATATTATTCTTGATAACAATCATTGACTTGTGAGTTCTGCAAAACAAATTAGTTACCTTGTATAAGTACCATTCAAGAGATTTAATAATCTTATAAGTAACTTTCGAAAAATAAGCATGTTGACTATATCTAAATTATAAAATATAGGCACATTACATTGGGCATTACCTATCCATAACGAGACAGACAATATACTCTTTAGGCACAATAGGAAACTGCCGAGCGAAGATATTCTTCAAACATTTCTGACAATTGACAAGTAAACTCATTTTCTTGAGGGAAAAAAGGAATGGTTTAATACCTCAACATAGATTTGAGTTATTCTTAACTACAATTAAATAATGTGCCACACAGTAGCTATGTTTAAGAAAACACCACATGGTATATGAAGCTACAACATATATTCAAACAAAATATCATAATCCTCTTACCACGACCATAAAATATGTAAAGGCACCAAGGCAACTTAATACCGGCTAGTTGAGAATAAATTGAAGATCCATTACAATGCAAAAATAACTAACCTGGTTGAGTGTTAATTTACTGGTCTTGTCACTACAAATTGTTGTAGCAGAACCCATCGTTTCACAAGCTGAAAGTCTTCGCACCTGAAATTTGACATGCGTAGAACCATATGACAACCAAAGGAATACAACATATACAAACTAAGAGAAAATATGTAGCAGGTCTTTGTCTGCCATCATTTTTCGCATGGAATAAGCCAGACTAGCAAAATAAAACAATAGGTTAAGAAATTAAAATAAACCTAAAATATGAACAAAAATATCGAATTATATCAACTCACGTTAGTGTTACAGCCAGTGGTAGCCCCTTAGGTACAGCAACGACAACAATAGTCACCTAGATTGTACTTCCCAATATTAGATTGAGATAAAAAAGGGAGGGGGGTTGTTCATATACAACAAACATTAAATCACTACTGTCGGGGATCGGCCACCCTGACACGTGGCCCCCCCGGGGGGGGCTTTGAGCAGCCCTCCTCTAAGATCAGGGGACTGTTCTCTAGCTCGGGCGGAGACGTCCCCAAACCGCCAGTCCGGAGCACCAATCGGACTGTTCCGAGCCAGGCTCCGACCAAAGGTCCCGCAAGGCCATAAAGGAGCTCTTCCCCGACCTAGCCGACCGCCCCGAGCTCTTTCCCGACCTAGCGGGGCGTTCGACCTTCGTCACAGACCGGGCTCCCCCGACCTCCGACCAGCCCGATCCCGGTCTCCGCCAAGGGTCGAGCATCGGGCCCTCCACTGACCTTTAACCACGTGTCCAACGATCGCGACCGCCTGAAGCGACCGCACAGAAGCAGGTGGCTCCTTCCCAAGGCAGCACGAAGGTCGCCAAAGTCAAAGCCTCAGTCCCATCATCCGATCGCGTCAACGATGGGAGTCCACTCACCCGAGCGTGGCTGGGCCACGCATGGCAACGTCATCATCTGACAAAACCACAGAGAGTGGGTGCGCTGTTTCCCGAAGAAGCAGCGACCTGCTTGCTCGGAGAGTCTACTAACCCGGCGTGGGCAAGGCCAGATAAGACTAGTCACCAAGACGAAGGCTTTCTGACATGAGCCCCTTCATCCTCTCGGCTCCCAATCCCCAATGTAACCTGCTCCTTTCGGCTGTATAAGGGAGGGCAGGGCCCTCCGGAAGGGCGGGCTTTTTCTTCTTTCTCACTAAACCTCTATGAACTAGGCTCCGACACTCTCATTTTGGAACCCCTAGCTCTCATTTGTAAAGGCCGAGAAGCCATCGGCATTGAGGGAAATACAGTACCATCATCCGAACTGAAGTAGGGACGTTCGGCTCGAACCAGTATAAATCTCGTGTCCCCTGTTTGATTGTCTTGGCCCCTGCTCGATCGCCGCCGAGGGTACCTCCCGGACGAGCGAAGCTCTGGGCCTCGCCCTCCGTACTACCCTTCACCCTCTTTCTTTGCGATCGACGGTCCAGATCGTCGACAGCTGGCGCCCACCGTGGGGCCCGAAGTATCGTTCGTCTAAAGTTCGTCACCTCGGCCAGCTCAACACCTCCAGCTCCACCACCAGCATGTCACGAACAACAAGCTTGGGCTCGAACGCTGTCCCCGAGTGCCAAGGCTCCACATCCATGCTCTCCCTCCTTGCCGCCCCGCGAACGCCGGGCCTTCGCGACCGGCGGACTTGAGGCGACCCCCGGGGCGGACGACGGTGGCCCGGAGACTCCTCGGGAGGCGCATCGGCTCGCCCAGATCGCCATCGACCAGGCCATCGCCGCCATTCGGCGTGAGGAGCGTGGTGCGACCCGCTCCCAGTCCGGCCAGCTCAGCCCTCCCCGTCCGGACGAACCTGCCCAAGAATGCCTACGGGCCATCGTCCGGGTCATGGCTGACCCCGCTCGGGCCGGCTCGGCCCTCTTTCGACGATCCTTGGCCGAAGAGCTCAACAAGGCGACCGACGGCGTCACACCCCGGCGGCAAGCAGGCTCTCTGGGCTCTGAGTCTCGCCCCACGACGGCCAGCAGCCCCCTGCCGCATGATCGCCGGCCGCTCCACCGGCAGGATCCCCCCCCGGGCTCGCGCCCCAACGCCATCTTCACCACCTCTCCGACAGGAAGGGGTGGCGTGTGGGCTTGCCCGTCACCAGCGGCGTAATGGCGATGCTCGCCCGGACAGCAGTACTTCCGAAAGTCTCTCTCCGGACGTCCGGCTCAAGCGACAGAAGATCCGCAACCACCCGCGACGCCACCGTAACAACGCTCCCGTCGACCATCGTGGTCGACGCGGGGTGCGCCGCCGCCTCGAGTTCTTCCTGTCGGCTGATGAAGACTCGGCGCCCGGCGGCGCAGTAGCCTTCCGCCTCTGCGCGTACTCGAGCGATCTCCGTCGATGCGGCCGGCGGCGCGGTTTAAGCCGGCGATGATGGAGCGGTTCGACGGGACCAAGAACCCCGCGGAATTCCTCTCCATATACTCCACCGCCATCTTGGCGGCCGGAGGGGACGAGGCCACGATGGCCAACTATCTCCCCACCGTTTTGGACGGTGCCGCCTGCACCTGGCTCTTCAACCAGGCGCCCGGCACCTTCCGATCATGGCGCCAGCTGCGGAGTGCTCTCCACTCCAACTTTCAGAGCGCTACGAGCGGCCTGGATGGGAAAGGGACCTGGACCGTGTTATCTAGGGAAAGGGGGAACATCTGCGAGACTTCGTGCGTCGGTTCACCCGCGCGCGAAACTTGATCCCTAACATCTCTGATGAAACCGTCATCAAGGCTTTCAAGTTTGGTGTCCGAGACAGACGCCTCACGGAGGACCTCGAGATTGCTACGAGGCTCACCGTCAACAAACTATTCTGCATGGCGGAGCGATATGCGGACGCGAACGATGCTGTCCGCTGGAAGCATGACTACGACCGAGGCAAGCTCGGCCTCGCCTTCGGCGAAACGGGACCATCCGGCGCTAAGGAAGGAGACCCGGCCCCGCGCGACAAAAGGCGAGGAAAGGACCGTGGCGTCGAGGGCGGCCAGCTCCGCGTAGTCGCCACAGTCGACAACAAACGTGAAGGCGCGCGCGCCGCCGCCGATCGCCGGGCCCCGACCTCAGCGTGAAACGATCGCGGCGCAACGCGCCGCGCGCCCCAGCGAGGTAGGGTCGGGGGCATCGTGCCGGGGAGCTCGACCACCCCGCTGGGGCAAGTGGTCCTCCCCGTCACCTTCGGCGACTCTGTAAACTTCCGCACCGAGTTGATCACCTTTGAAGTCGTGGACGGCGATCTCCCCTACAACGCCATCCTCGGGCGTCCTGCCCTGATCAAGTTTATGGCTACGAATCACTATGGGCACCGGTGCATGAAGCTCCCGGGGCCCGGTGGTGTCATAACGGTCCGCGGCGACCTTAAGGCAGCGCACGGCTGCGAGGAAAAGGCCCTGGCGCTGGCCGGCATACTGCCCCAGCCGAGCCCCGAGATCACCCCGAAGGCGCCGTCGGAAGATCGGCTATCGATAAACGGCCCGACCAAGGCCGTGCAGCTTGAAGAAGGGAACTCGGGCAAATGCGTCTGCATTTCCGCCCAGCTCGATCCCAAATAGGAAGACGAACTCGTCAACTTCCTCCGAGATAACAAAATCATTTTCGCATGGGAACTGGCGGACATGCCAGGGGTCCCACGGGAGGTGATCGAGCACAAACTGCAAACAAAGCCTGGCTGCAAACCCGTGCGCCAAAAGCTCCGGTGCTTCTCCCCCGAGAAGGCGGTGATAATCAGGGAGCACCTCGACAAGCTCCTCAAGGCCGGTTTCATTCGCGAGGTCAACTACTCCGAATGGCTGGCCAACCCTGTAATTGTGCAGAAGAAGGGCAGGAAGTGGCGAATGTGTGTCGACCACACGGGCTTGAACGCCGCATGCCCCAAAGATAACTTCCCACTCCCGCATGGACCGGTTGTGGACTCCACCGCCAACGCCGAGATGTTGAGTTTTCGACGCCTACTCCGGTACCACGGATCAAGCTCGCCACGGAAGACGAGGACAAGACTGCCTTCATCACGCCGTTCGGAACCTTCTGCTACACGACCATGTCGTTCGGCCTCCGCAACGCGGGCGCCACGTTCCAGCGGTTAATGGCCAAAGCCTTCGACCCACAGATCGGCCGGAACCTCGAAGTGTACGTCGACGACATCATCATCAAAAGCCCTTCTAAGGCCAACCACGTCAACGACCTGGCCGAGACCTTCGCCAATCTTAACAGGTTCGGCATCAAGCTCAACCCCGAAAAATGCTTCTTCAGCACGACCTCTCGAAAAGTACTCGGCTACATGATCGGGGGGTCGGGTGTGGGCCCGAACCCAGGGAAGATCAAGGCAATCGAGCAAATGACCGCTCCGACCTCAGTAAAACAAGTGCAGAGCCTCACCGGCCGCATCGTCGCCCTCAGCCACTTCATTTCCCGGCTCGACGAGCGCGGGTTGCCTTTCTTCAAGATCCTGCGCAGTCATGAGGGTTTCGAGTGGACCCCCGAAGCCCAGCGGTCTTTCGACGAGCTCAAGACATACCTCTCGCGTCCTCCTCTGTTGACAACCCCGCAGCAGGGAGAGGTGCTGCTGCTTTACCTCGCGGCTGCAACCCAGGCCGTCAGCGCGGTCCTGGTAGCCGAGCGGGCGGGGCGGCAGCACCCAATCTACTATGTTAGCGAAGTACTCCACGGGCCAAAGGAGCGCTATCCCCAGGTCCAAAAACTCCTCTATGCACTCTTCATGGCTTCGCGGAAGCTTCGGCACTACTTCCAAGCACATGCGGTGGTTATCCCGAGCGGCCTCCCGCTCGGGGAGATCCTCAGAAACCCTGAAGCCGGAGGTCGTGTCGCCAAGTGGGCCATGGAGCTGGCCGAGTTTGACCTCCGCTTCACGGCCCGCACCGCCATCAAATCACAGGCTCTGGCAAATTTCGTGGCCGAGCAGACGGTGGAGCCTGCCCCCGAGCCCGAGGTCGAGGCCGAGGACCCTTGGACCATGTTCTTCGACGGATCAAGGTCCTTTGAGTGCTCGGGGGCCGGCGTTCTCCTCATCACCCCTCAAGATGACCACTTGAGATATATGGTCCGCTTCGGCTTCCCCGCTACCAACAACGCGGTGGAATACGAGGCCCTCTTGGCCGGCCTTCGAGCTTGCAAGTCCCTAAGCATTCGTCGCCTCATTGTGAAAGGAGACTCCCAGCTTGTCGTCAATCAGTACAACAAAGTTTACCAATGTTCGGAACCTCTGATGGCCAAGTACCTCGCTGAGGTACGCAAGATGGAGAAATGGTTTCGGAACCTGAGAATCCAGCACGTACCAAGGAAGGACAATTCCACCGCCGATCTTCTGTCCAGGCTTAGATCATCCGGCGATGAGCTTTCGCCGGACGTCATCTTTGAGACCTTGGCCGCACCGTCCGTCACCGACAAGAAAGACCCAGTGGCCTTCCTCAAAAGCATTCCGTCGTGGATGGATCCATTCACCAAGTTTCTCGACCAAGGAGAGCTCCCGCCACTCGGTAGAAAGAAGCGTGCTCGACGGCGTGCGAGCTCGTCTGAGCTCATCGGCGGCTCTACCGTCGAGGGGCCTTGGGCGTTACGTCAAAATGCATCACTCGAGAAGAAGGTAAATACCGCTCAACGACATACACTCCGCCTATCGGCGCTCACTCCTCTTCGGGACCATGGTGGGAAGGCCTTGAGATGGGCTTTATCGTATGGCGGCGAAGATGCCCGGGGCATCGTTCGTTCTTACCAGTCCTGTCAGTTTCACGCCCGGAAAGCCAGGCAACCGGCCTACGCTCTGTAGACCATTCCCCTCACCTGGCCATTCTCGACGTGGGGCCTCGACATTCTCGGTCCCTTCCCGAGGTCGGTCGGGGGGAAGAAGTTCCTGTTCGTGGCCATTGACACCTTTTCAAAATGGATCGAGGCAGAGCCGATCTCTGCTATCACCGCCAACGCCGCGGTAAGGTTCTTCCGTTCCTTCGTGGTCACAAGGTATGGAGTCCATTGCAGGATCATCACCGACAATGAGACGCAGTTCACCAGTGAGCTGTTCCAAGAGTTCTGCGCAGATATGGGAACCAAAGTCTGCTATGCCTCGGTGAGCCACCCCCAGAGCAACGGGACGACCGAGCGCGCCAATGGGCAGCTCGTCCCAAGGGCTCAAGCGAGTCTTGACGAGCTCGATGCGCGCCATGGCCGGGCATGGGTGGGCGAGCTCCCCACGGTCTTTTGGTGCATCGCACCTCGACCACCGCAACGAGAACAAGCCCTTTCGGCTCGTCTTGGGCCGAGGTCGCTCGCGCCGAGTCACGCTCCGCTCCGTCGAGGCGAGCTCGATCGACAGTCGACCTCGGCGGAGCGATCCTCGACCTTGCCTTGGCGAGAAGAAGTATGGTGCGCAAGGCCTGCGCTCGGCGCGCTATCTGCAAGATCTCCGCAGGCATGCCGCCCGAGCTGTCCGACCCATGGGCTTCCGCGTTGGGGACCTGGTCCTAAGACGAATCCAAGATCGCTCCCACACCAACAAGTTGTCCCACTGGGAGGACCCTTGAGTCATCTCAGCAAGCCGCACGGGAGCTTACCGTCTGGCGGTCCCCGATGGCAGGGAGCTCGCGAGCTCGTGGAACGTAGGCCAGCTCCGGAAGTTCTACGCCTAGCGCTCTTCTTTCACCCGTCTTTAAGTTAAGATGTCTCTTCCCTTACTGTTATGTTCGTTCTTGTATTGCCATGCCCTGGTCCGGCCCAGGTTTGTGGCCGCAATAAAGATTTCCTTCGCTCCCGGTACTAACCTCTTTTGATTTGTGGAAGGGGTGGCGTTCCGCCACAACCCTAAGTTGCAGATTCCTTCGGCCAAAGGTCCCGCCGTCTTAAAAGACCACGGGCCCTGAGTCCCGTTCTCCTTTTTAACCAAAGTAATTCCTTTTTAGAACGCCTCAAGCGGCGCGACCCCGCGGTGTGACCATAAGGGCGACCATGAGGTCACGCGGCGGGCTTGGCCTCGGAGCGTCCATGCGTGTTCTTTTTTGCAGCGCCTAGGGTCGCGTTCTCTAGGTTCGCCTCGAGGATGAACAACCCGAGCCTGGGCATCCCCAGGATCGGGGGCCGCAGTAAGACGATCGTTATCAGGGTAAACCGACCATTTCCCCGTGCTGCCAACCATTGAACGTCCTCAGAGGGCGCCCCGAACCCGATGACGTTTCCCGGGCTCGAAGGTCGCAGTTTGGAATTCACCACCGGGGATGACTCGGTCGCGATAAGCCGACCTGCGCACTAAGCCGACCTTTCCTCCGGGACCGAGTGGCCGGGTTCGAATTTCTAAACCGCCCTCTGAGGGGGCCTTGCCGAGCTTGATGCATTTCCGAGCTCACCGAGTCGGACAGAGGCCTAAATCGGTCCGAGCTGAGCTACCCCAGCCGCCACCCGAGTTGTGCCTAAACACGAGTCTCGCCAGGCGAGGCCTCGGTTGGGCCCGCGTTCTCTAGGTTCGCCTCAGGGATGTCAGCATCCCGAGCCCGATGCATTCCCGAGCTCGGAGGCCGCGGTAAAACGATTCTTATCGAAGTAAGCCGGCTATTCCCCTGTGCTGCCAATCAGTGAACGCCCTCAAGTAGCGCCCCGGGCCCGATGACATTCCCGGGCTCGGAGGTCGCGACTCTTAAGATTACTGCCAGGGATGATCTCAGTCGTAATAAGTCACTCTGCCGCGATAAGCCGACTAATTCTCTGTGGCCAAATGATCAAGACATATCAATCCGAGTCGTGCCCGAGCCCGAGTGATTTCGGGCGAGGCCTCGGTTAAACTGACCTCGGGCATCAGTTTACTCGGTCAGCCTGAACTGAGTGGTTCGAGTGAAAGGCGGTGAGTCTCATTGCGAGAGCCTGCAGAAACGTGCTCACTACACGTCACGTATCCAGTATTGATCGGACCCTTCCACGAAGCAAGCCACGC
Organism: Otatea glauca; assembly: GCA_036346275.1. Taxonomy (NCBI): domain Eukaryota; kingdom Viridiplantae; phylum Streptophyta; class Magnoliopsida; order Poales; family Poaceae; genus Otatea; species Otatea glauca. Next base: position 42,871,490 of record CM070720.1, on the reverse strand, counting down.
AAAGTCTACAAAGGCGACACAAACCAACAAACGAGCTAAGTCTTCCAAAGAAACGCAACTCTATGAGACTTAGCAAAAAGTTATTTTTCTTTACAAGGGGGGGAATCCTTCGCCCCCCGACCCATCCGCTAACTTTAATTTACAGGGACATATCTCGGGCAAGTTTCTCCCGCTCGAAGTCGGAAACCCTCCGCCGCAGCGCGATGACCTCGGCTTCGGCCTTATCGACCCGGTCACGGTCGCTCTGGAGCTGGGCCAAGGCGTCCTTTCCTGCTCGAGCTATTTGCGCTAGCTTCTCCTCAAGACTGGCGGCCCTGGCCTTCGCCTCAGCTGCCTTGGCTTCCGCTCCAGTGGCCCTCGCCTCCAATCCTGCAACTGTCTTCTCAAGCTCGGCCGCCTTGGCCTCGAGCTCGGAGGAGGACGCCCCTTGCTGTGCGACCTACGTCTTTGATTGAAGGTTGGAGACCTCGAGCTCGAGGCGCTGGATCTCGACCACCGCGCCCTTCCGCTCCTCCTCGATGGTCTTGGAGAGCGCTATGGCCTGAAGGTCCCTCGCGGTGTTTAACTCCCGCTCGACCTCCCGGGCCCCGCGCTCCCGCTCGACCTCAACGGCTCGCGCGATCTCGAGGGCCTAGGCCTCTTTCAGGCGTAAGACTTCCTCCTGGCCGCGTAGCACAACAGCTTCGAGCTTAGCGGTGTCCCTCTGGTTGATTTCGAGGGCGCCGCATAGGGACCGAAAGGTGAGCACATGGTCACGCACGACGTTGTGCCCCCGAGAGATCAGCCGCAGACCCTACAAGGGCAAAGGAAAACTTACTACGACCACAAGGAAAAGGGAGAAAAGAAGGAGAGGTCACCACAACCGTGCTTACCTCCACTAACCGGACCTCCAGCGAGGGCAGGTCGACGGCGCCGTCGGAACCCCGGGGCAGTTCGTCCGTGGCCGTATCCCCGGCGGCCTCCGCCACCGCGGTGGTATCGGTACCCCCCGAAGGCCCAGAGCGGTCCGCTTCGGCCAGGGCAACGGCGGCCGGACCCTCTAGGCCGGCGAGCGGCTCGGGGATCCCCTGGCCGCCCTCGACAACAAGAAGGAGCCCTGACACGTGGCCCCCCCGGGGGGGCTTTGAGCAGCCCTCCTCTAAGATCGAAGGACTGTTCCCTAGCTCGGGCGGAGACGTCCCCGAACCTCCAGTCCGGAGCACCAATCGGACTGTTCCGAGCCAGGCTGCGACCAAAGGTCCCGCAAGGCCATAAAGGAGCTCTTCACCGACCTAGCCGACCGCCCCGAGCTCTTTCCCGACCTAGCGGGGCGTTCGACCTTCGTCACAGATCGGGCTCCCCCGACCTCCGACTAGCCCGATCCCGGTCTCCGCCAAGGGTCGAGCATCGGGCCCTCCGCTAACCTTTAACCACGTGTCCAACGATCGCGACCGCCTGAAGCGATCGCACAGAAGCAGGTGGCTCCTTTCCAAGGCAGCACGAAGGTCGCCAAAGTCAAAGCCTCGATCCCATCATCGATCGCGTGCAAAGATGGGAGTCTACTCACCCGAGCGTGCACACTGCCACGATGGCAACGCGTCATCATCCGACAAAACCACAGAGAGTGGGTGCGCTGTTTCCCGAAGAAGCAGCGACCTGCTTTGCTCGGAGAGTCTACTAACCCGGCATGGGCAAGGCCAGATAAGACTAGTCACCAAGACGAAGGGTTTCTGACATGAGCCCCTTCATCCTCTCGGCTCCCAATCCCCAATATAACCTGCCCCTTTCGGCTGTATAAGGGAGGGCAGGGCTCTCCGGAAGGGCGGGCTTTTTCTTCTTTCTCACTACACCTCCACGAACTAGGCTCCGACACTCTCATTTTAGAACCCCTAGCTCTCATTTGTAAAGGCCGGGCAGCCATCGGCATTGAGGGCAATACAGTACCACCATCCGAACTGGAGTAGGGACGTTCGGCCCAAACCAGTATAAATGTCGTGTCCCCTGTTTGATTGTGCTGGCCCCCCTGTTCAGTACGCCCGCCGAGGGTACCTCCCGGACGAGCGAAGCTTTGGGCCTCGCTGTAACATCCCAAAAATTTGGCTTATAATTTCGCTCATATGCTTTTTGGTGATTTTCTGAATTTATTGGATTTTTTTCCGTAAATTAATTGAATTGAATTTAATTAAGTATATTGAACCTTTTGTGAAATTATTTTAAATCAAAAAGCTTTTGAAAATCGAGTGAAACGATCTTGGTAGAAGCCCGATCTTGTCGCGTGTCTTGACCATCGACGTCGGCCCGATCAGCTGCTATTGTCGCCTCGCGCGTGGTTGGATGAAGATCGGACGGTTTGTCTCCTTCGCGAAACCCTAGCGCCTTCGGCCGTTGGATTGAGATCGAGCGGTCGGGATCGTTTCGCGTTGTTTTGGTAAGTTTAGATCTCGCCCGTTGATTTTGGAAAGAGCGGATCGGATCGTATCACTTCGGATCTAATCCTGGCCGCTCGTTGCAAATCGGACGGTATCGCCATAAATCTCCGATTCGGTTTTCGAATCGTCGCCGCTGCCGCCGCGCGCGTGATTTAGGGTTGCCGTTTTAGCGCGCATGCCGAGGCTATAAAAGCCGCACCCGCACAACGAGTTTCTCATCCCAGAGCGCATCCGCCAGTGCTAGCCTTCGCCGTTGAGTCACCGCCGTTTAGCCCCGAGAGCTCGCCGTAGTTTTCTAGCGCCGCCGCTCGTTTTCTCGCCGTTCCGCCGTCGTCAAGCCGCCGTTCGACGTGTGGGTTCCAGTTTCGGGTTCGCCACGTCGAGCCGCACCGAGCAGCCTACCTCTTCGTCGCCGGCAGAGCCGTAACGCCGTCACGGGTCGTCGTCGTCCTCGTCTCCGAACTCGCCGCCGCCGCGACATCGCCCGTGCCGAACCGCCTGGCCGGGATCTCGGCGGACCATCGAGATCGAGCCACGTCGCCGTCTGCGATGAAAGCGGCTCGGGTAAGCGTGACCGTTGGATCGGGGTTGTTCGGGTGAGATCGCGCGCGCGTGCGAGAGCGTTAGCCGTCGGATCGTCGCGGATCGCGCGCCGCGTCGAGCATCGGCGCGGCGCGCCGCAGACCAATCGATCTTGCGCCCGCGTGTCGGGCGCAGGTGCGCGGCGCCGTGGCCGCGTCCACGGTGGACGAGGCGGTTCCGTGGACCGAGTCCATGGACCGAGCGACGTGTCGAGACTGATTGGTCCGAGTCGTAGCTGACGTCGACGTCGCTGGCGCAATAAAATCTTTTCCAATAGAAAAATAATTGAAAAATCGAAATTCTATTTTACGTATTTTCGATTTATTCAAACTTCAAAAGGCTATATCTTTTGCATTTTAACTCGGTTTGAGTGTTTCAAATTTCTAAAAATTTGTAAAATCAAGATCTATTTATTGGTGAATTTTATTTTATTTTTAGAGTTTGGTTGCTCTCTGGTTTGGTGTTTATTTGCTATTTTGGCATCGTTTCGTAGACGTTGAACCGCTCGGTGATCCTAAGAAGATTCGTCGCTCCAAGACCCAAGCTCAGATCAAGACCAGCACCTACTCCAAGGCAAGTTGTGCTTTGATCATGTTGCACCTAATTTTCACCAAATTACTATTTTGTCTTTTAAACTTTATGCATGATATTTTATGTGTATAAATGATTTCAATTAATCTGGGAATTAGATAATATGCCTATTTGAATTAAACCATACCTTGTCAATTATATGCCATGATCTATTTGTCACCCTAGGATGTGGAATTATAGTTGATAATCAACATGGGCTAGTTAGATCGTCATAGATTGCTTAGCCATGCCACGTCATCACATGTGTCCGAATGTCGATACTTAATCTTGACTAATGGAATATGGAACAATGTTTATGAATTGGTGTGTCATGTGTTGTCACACAATGATATCAAGTTGTCGTGGCGAGGAGGTCACACATCGGGATTGAAATGTTGATGGCATGTGGTGCTTGGTAATCAACCGGGGTGGTAATGATTTTAGATTGAGGCAAGTGGCAAGGGGTGTGCCAAGGTGGGCCAGTTTGGCGGGGTATGTGGAAGTCTTGCCTTAATCACCTTAAGGACTTAACCTTGCAAGCCTTTGACCCGAGTCTCTCTTGCAACCACATGTCGGAATGGGACAGACCTAGTGAATAATTTGTGAAACCTAGATTTGATCTTGTCGTGGTGAATAGTGAGTCCCGGTTACGGTTTAACTCACATGGCGCAAGAGGGGGCCTGTTGTGGTGGTTTAACCCTTGATGTTGAAACCTTAGCGAGCAAGATTGGTCTAGGTGTAGCATTGTAAAGGCTTTGTTATGATCACTCGCCTTGGTGGTGTTTGGTTGTATCGTGTGGGTAAAGTGCATAACCTCTGCAGAGTGTACAATCTATTCGAATAGCCGTGCTCACGGTATTGGGCAATGCTCGGGAATTACAGATTAAGGGTTAGACTTTTGTTAAACAAAAACTTGTTGGGATGGCAAGGTGCCATGGAAAGTGGAAAATTAATTTAGGATTGGAAACTTGGTGTATTTGAAATCTTGAATTTATTAATTCTTGTATTTGTTTTATCGCTTTCCAATCTATTTATTGTATTCTTATTAAATGTTGCTTTATTGCAAAAATACCCTTACTAGCCATTCCTTTGGATTAAGCCAAACATATAGAATATTAGACTTGCATTATTTTGCACAACTTGTTGAGCCCTGTGAGGCATTATTCATGTAAGACAACAGTTATTATTAATTAATGAAGTTTATGCTATATTTACATTGTGTGTGACTATGATAGCATCTATGTTGAGCTGTGTGCACTAGCGTGATCCCGGACTAGTGCGGTATACCGGATTTGCTACACTCTTCACCCTTCACCCTCTTTCTTTGCGGTCGACGGTTCCGATCGTCGACAACTACATACTGAAAATAGCACATGAACAAGTTCAGTATAAAGTTAAAGTGTGTGTTGCATATCAATAAACAACACTTACTGATCATGGAAAACAATGGCACTTTAGCTAAACCAAATTAGTAAGACAAGCATATTGCACTTAACGAATGGACAGGTATTTAGATTGGTGTGTAATTGAAGTTCGCTGAGCCTGACATGCAGTTTTCATGTCTCCCAGTATATTAAAACGATAACATAGCATGCAGGTAAGAACAGAAATCTCGAAGGGTGCTGAAATTTGGTTGGTAAGTATCAATTATACCTTCAAGTGAGCATCAGCCTTCTCCCTGTCAGTGAAGACACCGGTGGACTCCACAACATACTCAGCACCAGCCTCAGCCCATGATCAGAACCTGTGTTTAGCTCCCTAACTCAGTCCTGCCCTGCATGCCCACGCACATCAGCTTACCATCCTCCGGTTGTCCGGTCAAAGTTTGTATGTGATTTTTTTCTTGAAAAAAGTTTGTAAGCATAGTCCTGATCTCACAGTAGCTCTTGTAGTTTTTTTTAGAGAAAGATGGTAGGAGCTCTACCGTTTAATTAACAAAGGAGAGAACAAAACACCGTCCGTCTGAGCTGTTCCGAAGCACCAGCTTAGTTAGTTCAAATCACACTAAACCTACCGAAGCACCATCTCAGTTAGTTCGAGTCACAAAAGAGAACAAAAGGAGCAAAGTTTCGAGTGATCTAAGCACGCATCCATGCGGGAAATTGGACGGAATCATGCACGGTCTAGCCAAGAATTGGGGGAAAGCGGAACAGGGGCAGTTACCAAGAAACACCTGGATTTCCAGTACAGGAGCAGCAGGAGGACGAGTGCAACTAAAGAGACGGCGACAAGTAGGGCGGTGGAGGAGGAGGACCCTGCTTCTCTGGTGGATTCTCCCAAGCCCTCGGCAGAGGAAGCACACACAGAGTGAGAGGGGAGACCGGGAGAGACGGCAACCTCGGTTGCGGTGGAGCTGGGGGGGGCAGAGGCGACGACGGTGGCGAGACGAAGCCGGCGCGGAGGTCATGGGACGAGACTGGCCCGAGCGGAGGCGAAGGGTGGCACGAGCAGAGGTGGGCGGCTAGGGTTTGGGGGAATTGCGGGCTGGGGAAATAAATTGGGTTTCGGTGCTTATTCACACATCATCAAAGACGGTTTCTGATGATGACTGTACACATTATAGACAGTTTTTAGTTGAAACCATCCGTGATGTAGACTTACCACATACGGTTCTTTTAAAACCATCGTAGTAGTGGGTATTTCATTAAAATATTTTAGAATCTAATTTGATATAGAATCTCTCAAAAAAATTCCACTCATTCAAACAAGACCATTCGCTATTGGTTGGGAGGCACGCTGGCACACACACATTCCCTCGGTAGTCACATGCCCAAACGCCCAAAGCGGATAAGCTAAACTAGTGCGACGCATCACGCGTGTACATGGCCGTGCCGCGAATCAAGATCAAAAGATCAGATTTTAAAAAAGAACAAAAAGAAATGTGCACACGAAAGGATAGGTAATTAACAAAAGTGTCTAGCTTTCTTGGGTCCTAGCAATATGGCTGATGAGCGTGACGTGGCATGTTACAAAATGGAAAAAGACAAGAAAGAAAAAAGTGCTAAAACAATATAATGGGAGGTGATCTTATCCGGGCGTCGCGTTGGCCAACAAGGCCGCCGGCGGCCGGCTGGGGTCCGATGGAATAGCCGAATAGCGACTCGCGTCAGCGGAATCCGAACGTGGGCGGTGTGTGCTGCAAATATTTGTATTTGATACCTAGAATTAGAATGTTCTCGTGGAAAACCAAGCAGTCACGCCATGATTAAAAGAGGGAAAGAGAAGGAGAGAAAATATCTGGCTCAAACACACATGCTGATTAGCTCTAACAATGCCTTTAGAAACAACAAGTGGCAATGCTTAAAAATAGTCACTGAATGCAAATCTGACAATCTACCATGGTTCTCTCCCTTTTTCGGGGAATAAATCCCTCGTATTTCCAACTATTTAATTATGTATCTTGTGAAGATCCATATGTAAGACCCTAACTCCGCCAATGACTTGTCTACAGCGTAGGTATAACAAAATTTCTCGAAACAAAAAGAAAAGTATACGAGTTTTTCTCTCTTCAAAGTAGCATATCCATCACCGTATCTTTTGCTAAGCGTCCGAACGGCTTCTCCTTTCAGTTGCGACGGGGCCACGAGCAGATACGATCATACGATCCGCTCGTCCTTGTTGGGATACCACATGGCCCAATGAAAAGCCCACGATAGTTCCTTAGCCGAAACCCTAGGAGAGCACTATATAAAGAGGAGGGGGTCTCTCCTATGTACAAGCAATCAGAAATCAATAAAGAATTCTGCCTTCACTCCCCATATACCTGTGTCTCTCTCTGTTCTCCACTTTAGATCTGTTCGGGAATCCCGGACTATTGGATAGCGAGGTTCCTTAACACGTTATCAGCACGAAGCTCTACCGGAGTTCAGAATTGAAAAGGTGAGAATTAGCGATTGAATCTAATCGTTGTTGTTTTCTATGCATGCATCTAACCTACGTATCTAGTACTGCCCGTCATGTGGCAAGAAGCTACACGATATGAAGCTACAGTACAAGTATCTACTGTTCATCTGAAAAAAAAAGAACAACAGTATGGCGCTCGAAGCGCCGCCGCCTCGATTTCGCGCCGCAAGCGCCGCCGTTGCCTCGGCGTTACGGGTCGCGGCCGCCACGTCGCCTCGCTCGCTGCTCTGCCAGCGCCCTCGCGAACCGCGCTCTTGCGGCTCGCATGAAACCGGCTTGAAGCCGGCGCTCGCCACGCCGCCGCCCGCCCCTCGCATCCAACGCCAGCGACCTTTCATTCCCTTGTTTCGTGTGGCACACCCCCCACAGCACCCCCAGCGAAGGGAGACCGAAAACGCCTTCGTTTTCCCCCTTCCGCCCTAGCCGCCTTCCTTAACAAGCCCTCGAGCCTCCTTTGCGCGCCGCTGCGCTCGCCGCCGTCGTCCGGCCCGCCCCGCCGGCGCCGCCGCAAGGCCCGCTCAAGCCGCCCGCCACCGACGGCCTTCGGCATGCAACCCGTCGCCGCGCGCGCCGCCGGCGCCGCCTCGCTTGGTCGGCCGTACCTAAGCGCCTCCACCTCGCGGGACACGCCGCCGCGAAGCCCGGCCGCGCCCCGCGCAGAAGGGCCGCCGCACCGCCTCCTCGGTGCTCGGCTCGCGGCCGCACCCGCGCCTCGGCCCAACTACGCGACGCCTCGAATCCGGCGTCGGCTTGCGGCCGCACCCCGATCGGCCGCGCGCCGTGCCCCCGCCCGCCGCGCCGCCTCCTCGGTTGCCCGGCTTGCGGCCGCTCGCTCTCGGCAGCGTCACGCCTCGGCAAACCCGCCCGCGGCCGACGCCACCCGTCCGTCGCGCGCCGCCGTCCCGACCACGCGCACGCCACCGCCGCCGGTCCGGCTCGGCTGTCCGCACGCCGTATGGCCTCGCCCCGTCACCCGAGCCGCCGCAGTCAACGCCCGAGACGGCCGCTCGCCATCGCGTGCTGCACCCGAAGCACGCTCGCGTGCCTCGCCAGAAACCGCGTGCTGTGCGGAAGAAGCTGGCGGCGGCTAGGGAAATGGGAACCCTAGCTGCTCGGCCAAGAAGGCAAAATGCCAGTGGAGGCGGCGCGGCCCAGTGGGCCAAGAGGCCTAGCTCAAGAAAAAAAAGAAAAGGGCCCAAAGGCCGTTCGGGTGCAGCGAAAAAAAAGAAAGAAAGGAAAGAAAGAGAAAAGAAGAAGAAAAAGAAAAAGAAGAGAAAAAAATTTGCAGAAAATTTTGAAAAATTGCCAGAAAATCCAGAAGATTTATTTGGCTCTGTTTTTAATTTTTTTTTCTAGCTTTATTTCTCTATTTTATAAATATTCTTTATGAACTTTGAAATCATTGCTTTATTTAGTATACAGCAATGCATAGCACCTTTTTTCTCTATATTTTATGCTTTTGCAACCTTTTTCTATTAGATTACACGTAGTAATCTAATGTCGGAATTTTTGAAAACATGCAGATGTCCGGCATCGTGAATCGTGAGTTTGAAGAACGGCCCCTTGACCGCCGTAACTACCTCACTTGGGCATCGGACGTGAAGATCGTTCTTGGGGGCAAGAAGCTCCGCGTCGCGATTGGTCTAGGGTCCTCGTAGGACGCAAAACCTACCGCCGAGCAGAACGATCAAGCCTTGCACTTCCTCAGGCACCACCTCTCAGCCACTCTGAAGAATGAATATATGGCTGAGGAGAGTGCACTTGAGCTTTGGACTGCACTTCAGAAGCGGTTCGAGAAGCTCAAATACACCATCTTGCCCCAAGCACAAGCAAGATTGGGTACGCTGAGGTTTGCGACTTTAAAGCAAGGGCGAGTACAATTACGCCTTGCACGAATTTATACCAATCTCTCCTATGTGGCAAGAAGATCACCGATGAGGAAAAGATTGAAAAAACTCTCCACCTTCCACCCAAATGCTATCCAGTGCACGCACTATCGTCGGGGCGCATACAAGGAGTATAGCGAATCGATTGATGTAATGCAAGTTACGGAATCGCAAGACGATGTTCTACGCAAGAACTATGTCTCGCAGCCACCTGGACGGGGCACCGGCACAGAAGTCAATGCCAATAGCTACAAGGTGAGAAAGCCCATTAATAGAAAGAAGGGAAAGCAGGGTGGAAAAGAGAGGACTCAGGCCAAAGGAAAGTCCAAAGCCCCAGTGAAAAAGGATGACAAAGCGCACGCCAAGCCGTATGGACAGCAGAACCAAACGTGCTTCAGGTGTGGCACTTGGGGACACTGGTCGAAGATATGTCGAGAATCCAAGGAAGTGATCAACGCATATCAGGCTAAGAGGAAGGCAAAAGAAAACGCCCCCGCAGAGGCGCACTTCGCCAATATCGGTGATGATGATGCCATGGATGAAGATACCCCACTTGTCTCATCCTCACAGAATAGCCTGGACATCGACGCTGTAGCCAATATTATGGCACATGAAGAGAAAACTTCTGTCGATGACATAGAAGCAGAAATTAATGCATATTTTACAGATTCTGTTTAATGCATTTTTTTTAGATTATGGTTGTTAGCTTTTTCTTTGAATAATGAATTGTAAGCTCTAGAAGAGCATACTTCTCCCATGAATAAACATGCAATTTATTCTTTATTCCAGTATTCTTCAAATTTGCAAGCAATATTTGAATTATTTTGCCCCTATCTGATTGGAATTATATTTGTTTGATCTAGAAATCGTGTAGCGCCCAAATGAAAGAGATATGCATTGTTGATAGCGGCACAACAAATACCATCTTAAGAGAGTCTAAATATTTCCAGTCGACCACGAAGAACGCTGGAAAGATTACTACGATCGCAGGAAGCGACTCATATGTAATCGGCTCAGGAAGAGCCACTATTATATTGCCTATGGGTACAACTTTGGTAATTGAAGAAGCTCTTTTGTATCCTGAATCAACGCGCACTCTCTTAAGCTTCAAAGACATCCGCGCCAATGGTTTTCATGTAGAAACCAACGAAGGAAATGGCAAAGAATACTTGTGCATTGTGAAGCACGCGGTATGTGGAAAAATGGTATTAGAAAAATGTCCCTCATATGAATCTGGGTTGTACTACACGAATATTCATGCACCTGAAGTGTATACTTCCTTGAAGACTGTTTTAGAAGCTCTGAGTTATTTTCTTTATGGCATGGTAGATTAGGTCATCCTGGTCTTAGAATGATGAGAAATATAGTGAATAACTCACAAGGTCATGGTATTAATGTTAAAAATTTCCCGAATCATGAAGATTTTGTGTGCCCTGCATATGCCACCGGGAAATTAATAACTAGACCCTCTGTCATGAAAGTGCAAAGTGAAATCCCTGCATTCCTGGAACGCATCCAGGGGAATATTTGCGGCCCGATTCAGCCCTTGTCAGGACCGTTTCGATACTTTATGGTGCTCATCGATGCTTCCTCGAAATGGTCGCATGTATGCTTATTGTCAACAAGAAACCATGCTTTTGCAAAGCTGATCTCGCAGATCATAAGAATTAAGAATGTGTTCCCTGATCATCGCGTGAAGTCCATCAGAATGGACAATGCCGAAGAGTTTACTTCAAAGGCATTTGATGATTATTGCACGGCAACAGGGATAGCAGTTAAGAACTCCGTACCGCACGTCCACACGCAGAATGGACTAGCAGAAGCACTAATAAAGAGGATTAAATTCATTGCCAGGCCGCTTTTGCAGAGTTGTAACTTGCTCAACACTTGTTGGGGACACGCAGTCCTGCACGCAGCAGCTCTTATTAATTTTAGACCGTCGGCCTACAACATCCATTCTCCTATGCAGCTTGTGCACGGGATCATCCCGAAGATCTCCCATCTTAGAAAATTTGGGTGTATGGTATATGTACCTATACCACCCCCTTAGCGGACTGCAATGGGCCCTCTCCGCAAGTCTGGGATATACGTTGGTTATGAGAGTGCATCCATGATGAATACTTATAACAGGGGTACCCCAACGGCCCAAGGTGACCAAACCGGGCCTCAAGCACAGCTCAAGCCCAACAGCCGCTTCGACCCTCCGATCGAAGCACCTGCAAGGCCACACGGGACTTCCCTTCCCGACCGACCGAGGGGAATGTCTCCGACCAAGCGGGGCGCTTGACCCTCGCCACGAGACGTCCCTTCCCGACCAATCGAAGGAAATGTCTCCGACCGAGCTAAGCTCCCGACCTCCTCAGCGAGACGGCCCCCCCGGCTCCGACCAAGTAGGGCTCCCGACCCTCGCAGCAGGTCGGGATCCCCTGACTCCGATCGTGCCAAGACAACCCCTGCCAAGGGCCGCGTGTCGAAGCCTCTACCAGACAACCGCCACGTACCCCACGAACGGGGTCAATCAAAGTGACTATACAAGGGCAGGTGGCTCCTTCCCCAGAGGGTTTATTGACTGAGCGAAGTCATGCTCCCAGTCCCATTAGCCGGTCACATACAGTACGAAGACACGCCCTCTCCCGAGGCAACACCCACGTCAGGCGCAGCAACGTCAACACCCGTAAGGTTCGCAGAGGGCAGGTACGCCGTTTCCCGGGGAAATACCTAACCGCCCTGACCGACTAAGCTACCGACCCAGCATGGGCAAGACTGAGCGATGATCAGTCAGCAGAACGAAGGACCGAAGCTCCTAGTGTAGGTCGTCTCGTCCTCTCCCAATTCTCGATGTAACCTGCCCCTTCCTTTCGTATAAAAGGAGGCAGGAACTCCCGTAGAAAGCAGGAGAGAGCGCCATCAAACCCATCTCGCTAAGTCATTGGCACTCTAAACTTGCAAACTTTGTGCGATCATCATCTTCAAGAGAATACAACGCCACCACACTAATCGGGTAGGGATCTTGGCCCGAACGGTATACATCTTGGACTTCTGAGTCTAACCATTCAGGGAGTGGAACGCGCGACCCCTTAGACTTACAAATTTACTTGCCGGTGCTCGAAACGCCGACAATCCATAATCAGGTATCTGGAACCCATGACTGGAGATTTGCATACAGCCCGATTCGCTGATTGCATCTTTGACGAGGACCGTTTCCCGTCATTAGGGGGAGGAAATCAACCTTTGGATGAAAAATATCGGGAAATCATATGGCATTCCACTGAGATCCCCGCACATGACCCCCGCACTAATGAAGCAAATCAAGAAGTCCAGAAGATAATTGATTTGCAGAATTTAGCAAATGAACTGCTTGATCATTTTTGTGATCTGAAGGGTGTGGTTAAGTCACATGTACCCGCAAGGAATGCACCAGAGAGGGTAGAAATACCAAAGAAAATAGAAGGTATCCCGTAGAAAGCAGGAGAGAGCGCCATCAAACCCATCTCGCTAAGTCATTGGCACTCTAAACATAAACTTTATGCGATCATCATCTTGAAGAGAATACAACGCCACCACACGAACTGGAGTAGGGATCTTCGGCCCGAACTAGTATACATCTTGGACTTCTGAGTCTAACCATTCAGGGAGTGGAACGCGTGACCCCTTAGACTTACAAATTTACTTGCCGGTGCTCGAAACGCCGACAACAGCGATCCCTGAATGGATTCTGTATAATCTCCGTCTATGTAGATGATTTGAACATCATTGGGACGAATGAAGAAATTGAAGAAGCATGCTCATACTTGAAGTCTGAGTTTGAAATGAAGGATTTGGGTAAAACCAAGTTTTGTTTAGGCTTGCAGCTTGAACATGTCCACGGAGGAATCTTGGTACATCAATCAACCTACACGCAGAAAGTGTTGGAAAGGTTTGGATTTGAAAAAGCATATCCTGCGAAGACTCCAATGGTCGGAAGGTCACTCCAAACAGACCTAGACCCATACAGACCTAGAGAAGAGGGGGAGGAAGTCCTGGGAGCAGAATTCTCATATCTGAGTGCAGCTGGAGCGCTCATGTACCTTGCGAATAGCACTAGGCCGGACATTGCGTTCGCCGTAAATTTGCTAGCCCGGTATAGTGCAGAACCCACCAAAAGGCATTGGAAAGTGATCAAGGATATCTTCCGTTACCTCCAAGGAAGCAAAGATCTTGGTTTGTTTTTCAGAAGAAATAATGAATTGAATTTGGTTGGCTATGCCGATGCTGGGTACTTATCAGACCCGCATACTGGCAAGTCCCAAACTGACTATGTTTTCCTATGTGGAGGAACAACAATTTCTTGGAAGTCGTCTAAACAGACTCTCGTCTCAACGTCGACAAACCACTCGAAAATCATTGCTTTGTATGAAGCATCTCGTGAATGTGCATGGCTCCGAAGAATGGTTCACCACATCCAGAAGTCGTGTGGTTTGAACATTGAGCAAACTCCCACAATCATCTATGAAGACAATGCAGCTTGCGTTGCCCAAGCACAGATGGGTTATGTGAAGAGCAATCTCACGAAGCATATTAACCCCAAGTTCTTCTATGCTCATGAATTGCATAAGATGAACGAGATCAAAATATTGCATACTAAGTCATGTGAAAATCTTGCAGATTTGTTCACTAAATCACTCCCAGCATCTGCCTTTGAAAGGTGCATTAAAGGAATTGGAATGATGAGACTTAGAGAAGTACAGATTTCAGGGGGAGATATTTCACATACTCCCACATGAATCTCGAACATGAATTATGAATACCCAACATGCATCTCGAAGATTAGCAATTGAAGTTAGGTGAATTGTACTCTTTTTCCTTAGCAAGTTTTTCTTGAAGTTTTCTTGCATAAGGTTTTAACAAGGCAATTCGTGCAACATAGTAAGCGTATGCTATGTACTCTTTCTCCAAGTATTTTTCCCACTGGGTTTTTCTGGAGTTTTAATGAGGCATATGCATCTCGCGAAAAAGGGCCCAAGGGGGAGTGTTGGGATACCACGTGGCCCAATGAAAAGCCTACGATGGTCCCTTAGTCGAAACCCTAGGAGAGCGCTATATAAGGAGGAGGGGGTCCCCCCTATGTACAAGCAATCAGAAATCAATAAAGAATTCTGCCGTCGCTCCCCATATACCTGTGTCTCTCTCTGTTCTCCACTTTAGATCTGTTCGGGAACCTCGGACTATTCGATAGCGAGGTTCCTTAACAGTCCTCACCAAGTCGTCAGCAAAGCGGTACGGGCAGGCAAGGTTGGAATCCCGAAGCTAATGCTTTTTCAGTCTTCTCGTATTTTTTTTCCTAAACAATCATGTACTAACGCAATTATAAAAATATTCCCCCTTTCTCAACGTAAAAACTCCAACAAGTAACACGCGCTTGTGTACCACGACAAGGGTGTGAAGGCATGTCATGCCAGATGCCACGCACCATGTGCGCGACAGTAGGGGTGCTGTAGCATGTCCTGCCATGATGCCTAAGCATGGCAAAGTCCCACCACCCTACCGTAGCTTAGATGCGCCTGTTGCGGTACATAAGTGTGACATGTCACCTGCCGACACTTTCTCTATGGGAAAGAGAACTATTTTTTTAATTACGTTCGTACGATTATATATATACACACACGGAAGCTCTATTCTACGCGTGCACGCCGCTACGCGCTGGTCGTAACTCGACGTCATGCAAAAAGAAATGCGTTCAAACCATTCACATAAGCCAATAAGTAATGTCTCCCACACAACGGAACAGTAAATGACTAATAAATGCTACTTATTTGTACATGAATCTTTCTTTTTTTTATTTGGCTATAACTTTCAAATGAGGATGATTTTTGTTTTCAAATTTTACACGATTGTAGAATATCATCTCCCCTACGTATGATATTTTTTTGAGAATTTTTCAAAATATGTACATATGGTTTTCATAGATTTTATAAAACACCAAATATATTGTCTTTTACTGTCCACAAAATAACATATTACTCGCTATTACATGAATTGTTGCTATATCTTGTGTAAACCATCTTTTTCGTGTAAAATCTATAAATTCACATGTAAAAATTTTAAAAAATCTAACAAATTACTATACGTAGGAGAGGTGAGCTTCTACAACCCTATAAAATTTGAAAACCAAACTCAATCGCATTTGAAAGATATGAAATTGAAAAGAACGCAAAACAGTGAAAATCACTATTCAACTGAATTTGTCTTTTTAATATCTTTTAGCTGAGATTGATTTTGATTTTCAAATTTCACATGATTGTAGAATCTCACCTCCCCAATGTATAGTAATTTTTTGAGAATTTTTGAAAACTTGTACATGTGGTTTTCATAAATAAGAATTTAGTTCTATTTGTCGAATCTGTAGTAAAATATTTGAAAAATTCTTAAAAAAAATTACCATACGTAGGGGAGATGATCATTTACAGCTCTGTAAAATTTGAAAACCAAAATCAATCGCATTTGAAAGATCTAAAATTAACAAAATACTAAACAGTAAGATATGATGTCTTTTACTATAAAAAATAACATTTTACCGTCTATTACTAAAGGTATTACTATATCGTGTGTAAAGCACTCTTATAGTGTAAAATCCATAAAATTCTATGTACAAGTTTCCAAAAATTCTCAAAAAATTATCATATGTAGGGGAGGTGTGCTTATACAGCCCTGTAAAATTTGAAGACTAAACTCAATCATATTTGAAAGATATGAAATTGACAAAGCGCTAAATAGTGAAAAATGATTAGTCAGCCAAATTTATCTTTTTCATATATTTAAGCTGAGATGTGTTTTAGTCTTCAAATTTTACTGTGTAGTATAATCTCACCTCCCCTATATAAGGTAATTGTTTGAGAATTTTTGAAAATTTGTACATATGGTATTCGTGAATAAGAATTAAGTTCTATTTGTCGGCCCTGTAGTAAATTAATTAAAAAAATATCAAAAAATTACCATACATAGGGGAGGTGAGATTATATAACTCTATAAAATTTGAAGATCAAACACAGTAGAATTTGAAAGATATGAAATTGACAAAGCGTTAAACAGTGAAAAATCATTATTTAACCGAATTTGTCTTTTTCATATCTTTCAGCTGATATTGATTTTGGTCTTTAAATTTCACAGGGTTGTAGAATCTCACCTCCCCTATGTATTATAATTTTTTGAGAATTTTTTAAAACTTATACATGTGGTTTTCATGAATAAGAATTTAGTTTTGTTCATCGGACATACAGTAAAATATTTGAAAAATTCTAAAAAAATTACCACACTTGGGGGATGAGCTTCTACAACCTTGTAAAATTTGAAGACCAAACTCAATTATATTTGAAATATATGAAATTTACAAAGTGCTAAACAGCAAGATATGATGTCTTTTACTATCAAGAAAATAATATTTTACTGGCTATTACTCAACGTGTTACTATATCTTATGCAAATCATTATTATAGTGTAAAATCTATAAAATTATATGTACAAGTTTTATAAAATTCTAAAAAACTATCATATGTAGGGGAAATGAGCTTCTACAACCCTGTTAAATTTGAAAACCAAAGTCAATCACATTTGAAAGATATGAAATTGACAAAGCACTAAACAATGAAAAATCACTAGTTAGCCCAATTTGTCTTTTTCATATCTTTCAACTGATATTGATTTTGGTCTTAAAATTTTACAAGGTTGTATAATATCACCTCCCCTATATATGGTAAGTTTTTAATAATTTTTGAACACTTGTACATATGGTTTTCATGAATAAGAATTTAGATCTATTTGTCAGACCTGAAGTAAAATATTTGAAAAAGTCTAATAAAAATTACCATACATATAGGAGGTGAGATTCTATAATCCTGTAAAATTTGAAGACCAAAATCAATCGCATTTGAAAGATATGAAATTGACAAAGTGCTAAACAGTGAAAAATCATTATTTAGATGAATTTGTCTTTTTCATATCTTTCAGCTGATATTGATTTTGTTCTTCAAGTTTTACAGGGTTGTAGAATCTCACCTCCCCTATGTATGGTAATTTTTTTGAGAATATTTGAAAACTTTTATGTGTGGTTTTCATGAATTTTACATGGTAGGAGTGGTTCTGTTTGTGCACTTTGTTTTAGTATGGTAACATCTTGTATAATAGCTAGTGACGTGTCATTTGTCTGAATAGTAAAAGGCAACATATCTAGTATTTTCAAAAGTTCATAAAAACATATGTACAAATTTTCAAAAATTCTCAAAAAAATTACCATACGTAAAGGAGGTGAGATTCTACAATCCTATAAAATTTGAAGATCAAAATCAATCCCATTTTAAAGTTATGACTAAATCAAAAAAATAAAGATTTATGTACAAACAAGAAATAGCATTTATTAGTCATTTACTAGTTGGAAAACGGTCTATGTTAAAGGGCATAGTTCGGTTGATCTGCGATTGACGCGTAGACTACGAGTAGCTGTAGAATAGCATATATATATATATATACTATTTCTAATTAGGAGTTGGTGACGGTCGTCTGTTCTCCACTCTCACCACCCCACCCATACTACCCCTTACCTTTTTATAGTCACATCAATGACAACGTGGTCCCACAAACCCTTTGTCCCACATGTCAGTTATAGAAGAGTAGTGGGCTAGACATCAGGGGAGACGAGCGTCGTGGCGCCTGAGGAACTCCTTGCCATAATCACTAGTAAACTATGAGTCCTTCTCGTTGTGTTCTCTCTCCTCGGTTCCCCAAAGCGGTTTGGGTTCTCTTCTCCGGTGAGGGGAGCCGACGCCAGCGACCGTAGCGTGGAAGGGGAGGGTCCATTGGATCCGACTGGACTGGAGTAGATTGGATTGGATCATCCCGTCGCGAGAGGTAAATGAATACCGCTTATTTATTGCTTTCCTTTCTCCCATCGATCTGGCATTCGAATCGGTGCTTTCCTTGCTCCTGGTGCTTTCTGGATTGGATTGGATTGATTGATTCCCTTCAGAAACAGAGCTCTGATTCGTGGAGTTGGGTCTCTTCTCGCCTATTTCCCTTTTGTCGCCTCTCTTCCGGTTGTTGAATCTATATAACCCCTCCGTTTCTTGCGGCTCCTGCAGATGTGTTGAGCTTACCTGTTGAACGGTGGTAATCGGCGACCTTCCTGATCTTGTCGGCGCAGCGCGGGACAAGTCGCTGGTGGCGGGCAGCGAGATAGGCTAGCGGGGAGGCAGTGGAGCTGGTTGATGGGGTGGGGCTATGGATGACAACATATCGGATGCCAACTATATCACATCTCGGCCTATCCTATCGACCCGAAACGAGTACATTGATAGGATCAATATGAAGATGGTTGACCTGTTTCATGAGGAGAAGATGGTGTACCATAGCTTTGACTATGCGGAGGATGATCCCCATAGCTACTACCCTCGTGAATTCCTAAACACCTTGACCCCTAATAGCCTACCTCCGCATGTACTCAAGCTCAAGATTAACTGTCTCATGTACTATTGCGGAACATTGACCCCGCAAATGGACTCGCAACGGGACGAGACTTGTAGTCCGGGCATTCCAAAAGAATACTATAGATGTCGAGATTGTGCTTGGCCAGCACGCTAGGAAGAGGGTGTTCCTGCCTCAAATACCTCTATGAGTCTCTGACGACAAGATGTTCCCATTTAGATTTAAGAGGAAGCAATTCCCGGTCAGGCTCAGCTTCGCAATGACAATCAACAAGGTGCAAGGGCAGACCATCCCGAATGTTGGTGTCTTTCTCCCTGAACCGGTTTTCTCTCATAGGCAACTGTATGTTGTGCTATCTAGAGCCACCGCAAGAAATAACATCAAGATACTTGCCGTCACAGACAAGGAGAAGGACAAGGGCCGAAAGTCTAAAAAAACTCACAGGAACCTCACAAAAAACATTATCTACAGATAAGTACTCACATCATAGACAATGTTTGATCAAATTAATATCCAAGTTGTGTTGAAATGTAACTTTATTTTCATATCTTTCGAACGTATACCAAGAATATTATTTCTAAATATGTTCTAATGTCATGAATAACTTATGTATTATGTACAATATATTTGGTTTTTTTATGTCGGAGTAGAAACCATAAAAACTTTTATAATCGGGAGAAATAGATGTTTGATCTTGTAACAAAATTTTCTTTTATTGCTTGACCTTTATGTTTCATTACCAATTTTATTTTTTGTAGCAACGTACAGGTACTAAACTAGTGTATAGGAAGCCTTTTCCGTACTCCCAGGAGTACATACTCCCACCTCTAATATACCACTTAAATGAATGCTTTATACACCTTTATCACTTTCGGCATACTCCAATAATAATTCTAATATACTCTAATGAGACATGATTGAAAAAATTTCATCATAACACTTTATTCTTTTGCTACATACCCTTTTCCATATGTAAAACAAATATATAAACAAATTATGCTATAAATGGTGGACTTTGATAAAAAAAATTCATGGAACTCACTTTAGAGTATCTTATAATCAGTATTAAAGTATACTCAAAAGGATAAAGAGATATAACAACATTATTTAAACGGTATATTAGAGGTGGGAGTACGTACACCCAGGAGTATGGAATCATATATATATATATATATATATATATATATATATATATATATATATATATATATATATATATATATATATATATATATACTAGTCATGTGCCCGTGCGTTGCAACAGAAACTTAATTTGTGACAAAAGAAATTATTTGCAAAGATCACTAACTTTAGTTATGTTTCAATTGTAGGAAATGCTTGTTCCTCTGAAGAGATTTGAGAGGGAGAGCTAAGCGCGCCAGATCGAGAGAATGAGCGGTGTTGAAGGGTCAAAATGGTTTGAGATGAAATACATTATGACCGGAGTGGTTTGGATTGCGTGAGCGTGTGAGAAGATCAAAGGAAGGGGTGGGACTATCGGATTAAATCCTCTTCTATCTCAGCTGTTCACGTCAGATCTAACGAATAAGGTACTCTGGAGGAGAACGGACCGCCACAAACTCTTAATTAGAAGTAATATATATATATATATATAAATCCTCTTCTATCTCGGCGTTCACGTCGGATCTAACGAATAAGGTACTCTGAGGAGAACTGACCGCCACCAACTCTTAATTAGAAGTAATATATATATATATATATATATATATATATATATATATATATATAGAGAGAGAGAGAGAGAGAGAGAGAGAGAGAGAGAGAGAGAGAGAGAGAGAGAGAGAGGGGCGCTAGAAAAACGTTGGTTCTGGAATCCCACCACCTGGGGAAATTCCGAATGGGGATAGAAGTAAAGCGGATTCGGCCGAATCCGAATCGGCCGTTTCTATCTCTCCATGCTATGCTCTGGTAGACTGGTACCACTGCGTGCCTTTCCGCACTGCTCATTTGGCTGCGGCCAGTGCCGCGTCACAGGTCGGCGCCATCCGAATCCGTCCAAAAGAGGATTAACCACGTGGCGCCTACTAGACCCGCACAGCGGCAAAGGAGTCCTTCCTACTCCATGTATCTGCCCTCTTCCTTTTCTCTCCTGAGTCCTGACTAGAGGCGGGCATCGTACCGTGCGGGCCAGTCCGGCACGAGTTCATCGTGCTTCGTGTCTGAATCGTGCCGGGTCGTGACGGCTCGTTGTGCCCGCCGTGCCGTACCGTGCCGGCCCGGCTCGTATTTGGTGAGCCCAAGCACGGCCCATTTGCGCTTCGTGCCGTGCTGGTCCAGGTCCGACCCATTTGCACTATTGCAACGAGAGGAAAGTAGCCAGAAACGCATGGAGTTGAGGCAGTAGATTCAAATATTATCGAGACAAAGAACTAAAATTTATTTATTCTTGAACAGCTACATAGAGCGAGGGGGATGTGCTCAACACAGGCGAGAAAGGAGGCAATGGGTGAGAAAGAGAGTGAGCGAGACAGGTGAGAGAGATTGAGAGAGACAGATGAGAGAGAGAGAGCTGAGAGAGATTGAGAGGGACGAGCGAGAGAGAGCAGCTTCTTACACTGTCTCTCAAACTCTCTAAGCTCTCTCTCCCATTTTGTCCGTCTCTCTCAGGTGTCAACGATAGGGGTGGCGTTCATGCTACTGGATGCATCCATGGCGGTCATGCTCTGTGAGTCGGTGACCTTCATACTATGCTTCTTCCTCACGTTCTGGGTCATCGGGCCCGGTACAACCCATTCTATAGTATCGTGCCAGCCATACCGCCCATCGTGCCCGATTCTCAAGTCCAGCACGGCTCGTGCTACAGTGTCGTGTCAGCCCAGCACGGCCCACTTCGTACCGGGTCGGACTTCGTGCCGAACCGTAACATCGTTCTTCGGGCCGGTCCAAAAGAACCCGACCTAAGTGCCCACCTCTAATCCTGAACAAGCGAAGGACAAACAATTCAATCCCCTCGCCAACATGGCAAACCTTTGATTTTCACTCTGTGGCATTCTAGAACATGGTAAGATATGGTAAGATATAGATTTTAGAGTAACCAATGGAACGACAATGTAAAGCCGATTCGCCGTTTTACGCTGAGATCATGTTAAACTTTTTAGTTCGTTGCCCCTTTTGAACCCCTTCACGCTTGTAAGCGCGAAGGGACTTGGTCTAAGGGTATATTTGTTTTAGATTTGGATTCTTTAAAAACTAATTCTGGATTGTGATTCTAGAGAAATTGATTCTCTAAAAGCTGTAATTCAAAAGCACATATGAAGTGAATTGTGGATTCTAGTGTATATGAGTGGGTTAGATTGTGAGAATCGAATTTTAGAATCGAACTATTTATTTTTTAATTATATTTTTAATGTTAAAATCTAAAATCAAAAGCTAAAACAAATAGACTTAAGCGCGCTCTAATTCACGGATTGCCAATGCGAATGACGCCAATGTCTCCCATACATTTACTCTGCTTCGTGTCTCTCGAGTGGGTTTCAAACTCCCATGCCATGATGCATCATTGTCCACAACTAGCATCATCGTCATTAAGCTAACAAGTTAATTTACTTTATCCTGCACTCCAACTTTTACAGCAGCGCAAGCGAATTCACATACTTGTGGATACAAGGGACTGAGCTGAACTCTCAGTTGCACCTGCACTGAGAAAGACCTGTTCAGTACTCCTTCCGTTCAGAAATTCAGTGAGAAAGACCTGTTCAGTGTTCCTTCTATTCAGAAGTATAAAACGTATTTTGATTTTACATAAGAAGTAAGGTTACGATCAAATTAAGAAAGTTATGAAAAAAATAACTTAGATACCCCCACTTAATTGTCTTGAAATATGAGAGATAATACTTTATGTAGGTAGTAATGAATAAATGCGTATAATTGGAAGATAATAAATAGAGATATAGTAGAAAAAGCCTCACTAAATCTACATATAAATCTCATATTTATAAACAAAACTATTTAAACTATATGCTTTATATTTCTGAACAAGGGGAGAAAAGAGTAAGGGTCTATTTGGTTCGTAGTCAAACTTTGCCACACCTTAAGTTAGACGAGTTTGATCGAGTTAGATCTCTGTTTAGTTCATTGCACATCTATGGCAAGATTCCTTCTTGTCATCTAGGTCCCACGCGTCATTAACTCAAAAAAGTATGATAAAATTTATTTATTTTAGTCAAAGTATAGCTTTAATTTCAATAATCTAATCTTAGACAAGTTTTATAAAAACCTATGACTAAATATGATAAGCTTAATATATGAACTAAAAGCATCAAACAAAGTAACGGGAAACGAGGGGAAAGGAGGGCAAAGAGGATAAACATAAGCACAGAAAATGCTCGTGCCAAAATCTCCACTCAACTGGGATGACGGCCGGCTCGGGCCCACACAGGCTTGGCCGAAACGCTCTTGTGGGCTACGCACGCTTGGAGGCCCTACCGATTCGTGGCCTCGTCTCCTGCCACCCAGCGTGCCGCCGAGCGGCTGAGGACCTGAGGTGATATGAATCTGACTGAAACACGACCTCACGTCGCGCTACCGTTTTCGTGGTGTACCGCTTGCGGCTAAAGTGACAGCAGCTCACCTCTTCTTGTAACCTCAGACATACGCACACGGGCACACGGCACACCGGTAAAGTATGTTCCGACTTCCTCGTCATGTGTAGAGGTGGGAGTTGGGTCTAACTTTTTTTTTTAACTGTCCTGTAGTACGGTTGGTATGTTACGGCCGAAGCACAGCACGACACGTATGCGTGTAGATCGGGTCTCGCGATCGGACACGATGGACGACGGCACGGCACATCTATATAGACCATGCTTGAGCCGGTATGGCACGAAACAGACCCGATGGATCCAAAGCAGGCACAACACGTGGTTGGGTTCCCTGTCATGACACCGCATCATGTTGTCCTTGTATACCGAGAAAGAGTAGACAACGGATATATCAAAAGTTGGAGAATGGAAACTACATGGTATATGCTTATCGACATCGAGGGAGCGCACTGAGACGACGCTTCGCCGTGTGGCTCGCTGAGCGTGTCCGTGACACCGTACACGGCCGTCTTCTCACTTATCTCACGTGGCTATCGATGCCAGCACATCAAACGTACGTTGACTTGGAATGCATCAACCATCTCAGCATTGAGGAGTAACTAGTATGTATGTATATTGTTATAGTACTTTTTCTATATCAAGGGAATCCCACTATAGGATGTAAGGTTTTTAACGATAACTATACCTAATGAATAAGTAAAAATTAGATGTTTTTTCTCTAAATAATTGTGTGTACCGAATCCTCGCCGGTAGTCGACGCTTGCTCATCGTTCTTGGTGCTATTCATGGAGACGGACCGACGACGATGGTGTCTACAACTTCATAAGTCTAACAGAACAAGACAAGGGCCGGCATAACACAGTGACGGTACAACGGCAGCATGACGTGCTTTGAGCTGTGCCTAGGTCTCGCCAGAGGCAAGTCCGGCTAGTCCGGTACAACCCAACTCCCACCACTAGTCATGTCCGTGCTGAACGCTTGGCATATCGTTGAATGGTGCCAGGCGTAGGGTCGAGTAACCCAATTTATTCTGACTTGGTTCTCTTTCTCTGTTAGGAACTCTTATTCCTTAGTGTGTATATATACCCTGTAGTCACACGGTTAAATGTGTTGAATGATTTCATACTTGTAATTTCTATATGGTGATCGAATTTCGCTTTTGTATGTTCATGATTTTTTTCGTAAGGATTTTTCATGTTGCTTGGCCTTTCAAGCTGCGGTCAGGAGGAGTCCTCCCGCCAAAGTCCATAGTGACACCAGACAAAGTCCATACTACATTCCACTTTCAGTTTCCTTTGATTCCCCAGTCCACACAAAAGAGGAAACTGAACAAGGCAACCAAACACACACACTACTACACCTTTACTATTCTATTATGTAATCCACGAATTATTCCTCTTCTAATCTAATCCAGCGATTAATCACCATGGAGGCGGCGCGGTACGCGTGCACTTACTCCGGTGCCACGCCACGGCTCACACGCCCAAAACGTGTGCGCGCGCGGGGTCGCGGGGCACACAGGATCATACGCCGTCCAGCCCCACTCCAAATCCTTCTGTATATAAGGCGCTCATCGCCTCGATCCAAGCAATCAAAGGCAACTGCAAAGAGCAGCCTTCGCAGGAACGGTAAGTTGCTACGCCCGCCTCTCCATCGAGTGACTAACGCGCGAGCATGGCTTCCTACGGCGGCGTGGGTGGGCCGTCGTCGTCGTGGGCGGCGCCGCCGCCTCCGAGCAGCAGGCCGTGGAGCAAGGCGGAGGACAAGGTGTTCGAGAGCGCGCTGGTGGCGTTCCCGGAGCAGGTGCAGAACCGGTGGGCGCATGTGGCCGCGCGGCTGCCGGGGCGCACGGCGCAGGAGTCCTGGGAGCACTACCAGGCGCTCGTGGCCGACGTCGACCTCATCGAGCGCGGCATGGTCGAGGCCCCTGACTCCTGGGACGACGAAGCCGCCTCCGGAGGACGAGGCCGCGGCCGCGGCGGGGGCGGAGGCGCCGAGGAGCGCCGCCGCGGCGTGCCCTGGACCGAGGAGGAACACAGGTACGTGCGCGATCCATGGCGCCGTCAAAATCTCAAGACCCTTTATTTCCTTGTCCTTTTCCCCTGTTATTCTAAGTGCGTTCTTCGAGGTCCTAGATACTTCCCCGGATCTTTCCACGTAGGATTAATCACTGGCCCACTCTTGCCCTTCTCACCGACACGTGGGCCCCAGATTCCCATAGCCGCGCGCCCTACCTGCGAGTACACGCTCCTGTACACCGGATGACTAACTTCCTTCTTCTCGTGTACGTGTTCGTGCAGGCTGTTCCTTGAAGGGCTGGAGAAGTACGGCCGCGGCGACTGGCGGAACATCTCGCGGTGGTCGGTGAAGACGCGGACGCCGACGCAGGTGGCGAGCCACGCGCAGAAGTACTTCATCCGCCAGGCCAACGTCGCCAGCCGCGGCGACAGCAAGCGCAAGAGCATCCACGACATCACCGCCCCGTGATGGGTGGAGATCGAGGACATGCAACAAGATCCGGTCTAATCCAAGCTTAGCTGCATTCACCCCTATACAAATGTAGGCTAAAGCTAGCTTGGTTGGAATCTGCGATCAAGAACTAATAAAAGCAATGTAACTGTATGAATTATGATCGAATAACAGTGTCTATGTGTGGGACATGTCAGGAAGGAACAGAGCCTGGAAGGATTTTAGCAGTCCAGCTCATGGTATTTAGAGACAATGGTAAACTAGTATTGATGATCATGGCTTGGTTTTTCAGATCCCATTGTCATCTTATCAATACATCTATCCTAGTGACAAGTGTCTTTTTAATGACATTGTTGGTTCTTTCTGTTGTGTTGGCAGGTTTTCGTTGCGATGGCACCAAAAGTGGATTCCAAATGTCACTCGTTATGTAGCGTCGCTGCTGTGTATCTGAGATATGTACATGTATACGAATATATGTTGAATAGTTTGGTTATGTGCATCTCACGATGTAAAAGTCGGAAAAGTTGATCTTTTATTATCTAAAAAAATCTAGCTGTTGTCGCCAGCACCGTTGCATCCCAATTGTAGGGTGCAAAAATCAAGCACATGGTAGACTAAGACATGCTAGCCGATTTAGCCAAAATCAGCACGGAAATGCAAACCGACGGGGTCGTTGATAGCCAGATAATTTAGATAAAAATTGATCCTGAATGATAATCGATATGAAGCAATATCGAACAGAAATAACTCTCAGATAGATATAAACCGATCAATGAACATTAACACGTCGATGCGAAGCAATATCGATCATCGTCGAATTACAAAGGGTAGATAGATCTACTAGCTAAAACTAGAAACTACAACTAATATACAGAAAAGGTACAGTTATATAAAAGGTAATTTTGAATGGTCGAGAATAATTTCTACGTGTAGCGTCTAGATCTTATTGATCCGCAGCTTCACGTACTTTCGCCTTCTTGCCCTTCACGTCAATAAGTCCTCACGCCGTCTTCACGAATGCAGGAGATTTGTCATCAGGTTCCAATTTCCTTGCACCCAACATACTCGGCTTCTGATTTCGATTTTCATTACATACGGCGACATGTAGCGGTTGATGCACTCCAAACCACTTAAGTCCCGTTTATTTAGACGTAAAACTTTTTTTTATAGTTTAAAGATAGCTTTTAGACTTAAACAGCTTAAAAGTAATCGGCTTTTATACGTGGTAGAGGTAGGTAATTTTCCGTAACTTCAATGATATTAGTTTAAGATCAACCTTCAATAAGCTAAAAAAAGCACCTCTTTGATTGCTTTTGGCTTTTAATTATATGGAGACATATAGCTTTTGAAAAAGTCAAAATAAAAACCACTTATTTATTTAGACTTTATCTTTTTATCTTTTAAGTTGGTAAAAAAAGACCAAACAAAAGCCTTTGTGCATGAGTCTGACTTCATGCAGATATGAGATACTTTTGCTTTATTAATTTATTTTTCCCTTCGTAGGCCCACATGCAGCAAAGCCGAAAATTAATTTAGGGTCCGTTCGGTATGCTTCTTCTGATTCTGATTTTTAAGGAATCAGGAGCAGTTTCTGAATGTGTTTGGCTAATTGATTGACTCTAGATTCTTGAAAAAAAAGGATTCGGGAGAGACAGAAGAAAGGGGAGCCATACCTCGGCGACGCTTGTCGTGGGGACGGCTCGACACGGCTTGGTGGGGTAGATTGGCAGCACTCGAGGCAGGCTCGAGGCGGGGACGGCTCGGAGGCACTCGAGGTGAGGTAGGCGCGAGCGTTGCGGGGATGGCTGATTCTCCGCGGGAGCAGGCAGAAGGCCACTCCGCCTCTCTAGGCAAGAATGAGCTCCGACTCCCGTCTGATTCGGATTGTTGTACTACGGGAGTGAAGGGTGCACGGTAGAGCTCTATCTTCACCGGACGAGAATCTAGGTGTCGAAGCTCTATAGAAGGCCCTTAGTCGCATCGGCCATGGGCTGGAACCTTCACGTGTGTGCTGGAGATGACTTCCTTGTTTTAGCGTTGCACCTTCCTTGTATTGTTAGAATTTGGCCTGATCTCCATACGGCAAACGACCAAGGTAAATCGGCTTCTTGCTTCCATTTAGCGTAATGCCCACGCATGGAAGTAAACAATATAATCGATGTATCATGAACTTAGTGCAGCAATGCTTAGTACTTAATTATCCATTTTCTATCTTCTCAGTCTTGTATCTTCTCCATCCAAACTCAGAATTAGACAAATAACGTATCATTGAAATAAGCTCGCCGAGATCTCTAATAGGTGGCCTTCATCGTCAATTCGTCTGTGAATTATTTCGCCTGCTATTGTTTATGTCTCAGAGCCCACCTGTTACCTTAAAATTTCCAGATTAGGTGGCAATACTGGCCTTATGGAACTAGACTACACAAGCTTGAAAGACACGTAGTTAAAAAGCTGCAAAATATTCCCTTGTCAAATCAACGCCCGAGACCAACATCCTAATTTGGCGCACTCTCACAGTCTCACTAGTGTCCAAGTTATCATCAACTTGGTGTGTCATCTAATTAGACAAAGGTACAAGCTTACGCAGCTGCTCTTTTTGGCATTTTTCGTGATGGAAACAATATTACTAGTGTGGACGTGTGGTTTGGATCAGTCCGGATGTTTTTGCTAAGTTTTGATGTCTAGGTCGATGTTCTGTACCTTACAATCTTATCCAGGAAATGAAGAGCGCTGCTCATGCTTTGGATAGTCTAACAGACGATCGTTCTTTGATCGTTTCTCCAAATCTAAGCTAACTTGCTGGGTACGTACGTAGGACAAGTGAGGATTGGGGATAGAGATGGCCAAACGGCACGACACGGTTAGTCCGACCCTAGCATGGTACGGTCCACCTGTAAACGGGTCGTGTCGGCACGGCCCATAAGCCTGTGTCGTGCTTGGACCGGCGTCACCCCGGCACGGCGGCCCGGCACGTTTAAGTGAGACACGGTCCGTTTAGTTTAAAAAATAGTCGTTTTATAGCCCTTAGAGGATTAAAAAATAAAAAAAAAACAAAAAAATCCCGAATTTTTTTCCTATAAATAGGTGGTTGCCCCCCTCATTTTCACACCAGCAATCTTGCATTCTCTTCTATTCATTCTCTTGTGAAAATTCTTTTGCTCCTTGTGGTAATTTGGCAAAATTCAAAATAGTTTTTCCAAAAATCCAAAAATCTAAAATTCGGCTTCCGGATTCTGTTAAGAAATCAAGGTAATAATTGTGATTTAATCTTTATATTTTGTTAGTATTTTAAATCATATTTTAGTACTAATAGCGTAATCATTTCTTGCACTTTGCTTTATGGAGCACGGGGATTTTTCGTCTTTTCCGGCTTCTGATTTCGGGATTTCACTCGAGGAGCTATTTGCTGCATCCTATGAAGCACAAGAAGCTACTGGAGCTGTGCCATCCTCAGGCTCTACAAGTGCTATTATGTCGACAAGCACCGGGTGAAAAGATCAAGACGTAGTACATCGGGAGTCTGGAAAGATTTCGAGCAGATTTTTGAGATATCAAACGGCGTTTAGAGAAGGTATGCTATTTGTAAATATTGTAAGAACAAATTAACAACGAAATCTTCAGGTGAAACGGGGCACTTGAAGAGGTATGCTGAGAGTTATAAAAAAAAGTAGGGATGACTTTGAGATAGACGCAGCTGCAGTACAACCCCGACGGTACGGCACATAACTTGGACTACAATCCTGAGGTAGCTCGTAAATCTCTTTATCGTTTAATCGCTTCTCAAGATCTTCTTTAAACTTTGGTGAGTCAGCTGCGTTTGAAAACTATATTAGGATCGTTTATAATCCTAGATTTTCTATAATTTCTAGACAGACAACAAGTAAAGATTTGATTAAATATTATAATAATTGTCTAATTTAAAAGAAAAATTTAGTACCTATACTTTTTTTGTGTCTTTGACATGTGATATATGGAGTGGTATAGCTAAAGAGGATTATCTTAGTGTAGTTGCTCATTATGTAAACAATGAATGGCAACTAGAAAAGAGAATTATAGGATTCAAATTAATTGATGTAGCACACACTGGTGAAAATATTGCTGATTGTATTGTAAAAAGTTGTGAAAGATTTTGGCCTTAGTGATAAGATTTTTGCAATAACATTAGATAATGCTTCTGCAAATACTTCTGCCATAAAGATTCTTACTCCGCTTTTCAATTCGTATGCTGAATCTTTCTTATTACATCAGCGTTGTGCTTGCCATACTATTAATCTTATAGTTAAATGTGGTTTGAATAGGTTAAATCAGTATATTGAATATTTTCGCACTGCAATATCTTTCTTAAATAATTCTAATCAACGAGTAGCAGCATATAAGACTTATTGTATTGCAATGAATGTGCGTTCGCATAAGTTTGGTTTGGATATGCCTATTAGATGAAACTCTACTTACTTGATGCTTAAGTCTATCGTACCATATGAGAGCATATTTTTTGTTTTTATTAACACGCACTATCGTAGACAGGATGGTCAACCTCTACTCACAGAGCAACATTGGTATGTTGCTAAATACTTGCTGTCATTTTTAGAACTTTTTTATGATTCCACTGTTGCTTTATCTGGAGTTTTTTACTCAACATCTACTTTAATTGTGTATCATATTTTAGAAATTGCTATTCACTTAAGGACCCACAAAAAAATAATATTTTGCGTGAATCTGTTTATACTATTAAAACTGAAATTTTGAAATATTGATGAGAAATTCCTAAGTTATATGCATTTGCATTTATTTTTGATCCTAGAGCTAAAGTTCGAGGATTATCTAATGTTCTCTCACTTCTAAGTGATGATGTAAGTACTGATTATTCTAGTTATTTTTTAAATGTCCGTGCTAACTTATCTGAAGTTTATGCTAACTATGATCATAAGTTTGCTAGAGTTCGTATACAGTGGCCTTCACCAGTACCCACAATAGGTAAGAAAAAAACTACGTGGGGAAAGATATGGGGTGGTGGTGGCTCTTCCTCAAGGAGTTCGTCTACAACAACGACAAATGCGGACGCAACAAGTGATGAAGATCTAGATGCCTATCTCAACGGTGACACTGTCAACTACCAAGAGCAACAAGAGGAGAACTTCAACATTTTGCAGTGGTGGCACGAGTACAAGATAACATATCGGTGCTTTCCATATTAGCACGAGATGTGTTAACAGTTCCTGTCTTCATAGTTTCTTTAGAGTCTGTTCTAGTCTATCCGAAAGAATAATCGAGGAGAGAAGAACAAATCTGACAAGTGAGATGGTGGAAATACTTCTCACTGCGAAAGATTGGGAATAAGCTGATCAACAAGCTCAACATACTACAGAAAATGCTGAGCTGGCGGAGACGTTCGAAAATCTTTATCTAGATAATCAGGAAGAATAATTGTAATCTTCACTTTTTTCCTGTATCACTTAGCTATAGGCTGTACTCTTTTTTCTTTGCCAAGATTTTCTCGTGTTGAGTTTTTTCATGGCAAAGTTTTTAATGAGGCAGCCAAACATCAATAAAGTTCATAATTTAATTTCAATTATTTGTTTCATTTTAGAATTTATCTCACATTTTAGCTTTTTTTTAATTTGTATATATTTTTTTAAAAATTCTACACACTCCGAGTTTGTCTAATTATTCTACATTTTTTTTCTGAATTTTTCTGCATTTTTCATACTTTTTCTATTTTTCTAATTTTTTCTAGTTTTTTTTTAATTTTTTAGCGCTAACTTAGTACCGGGTCGACCCGGCCCGTTAGACCCGCGAAGGACCGACCGACACAGCACGACCCGTGAGACCAACGGACCGTGCCTAGGCTGAACCCGGCACGTGGGCCGTCACGACACGACCCGTTTAGTAGCTGGGTCAAAACAGGCCATACCTAAATAGGTTGTGCCGCTTATTTAACGGGCCGAGCCGTGCCGTCCGTTTGACCCTCTCTAATTAGGGAATTGATGTAAAACAAGCACAACGTTGGGGGTTAAAACCTAACGAGATTTTCTTAAGTAGGCGCCGCGCCATAGTTGCCCCGCAAAAGAGAGAAAAGAAACCCTATTTCTTACATATTGGCACAATGACGTAGTCGAAAAGACTTTCCGTCGTCAACCCTGCACCGTAAGATCCGACAAATAGTTCAATGACAATGACATAAAGCGTTCATCTACCCCGGATGTTTGTTTCTCATACAAGTTCGGTGCTCGTCGTCAGCAACTTTTAAGGATCGCAACTACACATGGCGAGATGGCATTTTGCATGTTTGCGAGGTGTCCATTAGGTGTCTAGCGAGGTAACGTTGTATCGGTGTCTATCTTCGTAAATTGAGAATGCTTTAATGTCTACAGCACGGTACAATAAGATCATCTCAGTTTACTATTAATTTATATATATTAGTTTTGTCGTATGAGGAAGAGTGAGAAATGAGAAGAAAGAAAAGAACCGGCTCTTATTTAGTAGTTAGTATCGTACGGAAAAATAGTTACTATCGCTAGCTAAAAATCGATGTTAGAGTCAGCATGAGCGAGAAGTTAGTGTTTTACCAATAACTACAAAATATAAAGTTAGTGTTGAATGATCAAATTAAGAGTAGTGCTTCGATACTTTCCCTCCTAATACAAGTTGTACAAATATTGAAGCAAGCAAAGGGGTAAGTAATCACTATCTACCCTTCATTCATGTTTTAATATTTGTGCAACTGTAAAAAAAGCATGGAATCACCTCTCCCAAATTAAGTGATTTAGTATTTCTCTAAAGACAATCTTTAGAGATAATTATTATACAAGCTAGCTTTTATTGTTTACTCTACATGAGATAGATAAGAGATCTATCATCTTTGATATAATTATGCTAGGCCTTTTCCGATGAATAAGGAAATGGGCGTGTTCCCTCCTATGCTTGTTCACCAGGTTTCTATCAGAATTGACAATACCAATTTCGAAAAAAACAGTTCGAAAATATTAAGTCACAAATCGCTCAAAAATTGTCAAAAATTGAAGGTTAAGAATTCAAAATTTTTGAAAAAAAACAAAAAAATTGAAAATCAACAGGTTTTCACAAAAAACCATTCGTTTTGATCGAAAATCGACCGGCCAATTGTTGAGTGCGGACCACTGCAGCGTTGCCACACGATTTTGATCAAAACCAGTCGGTTTTGACTAAAAATCGATCTGTTTTACGTCGTATAATTTTTTTGAATTAGACCGATTTACCGACCGATTTTGAATATCAAATTGATTCAATACGGTCGAAACCGCGATTTTCAAGTGGTTTTCGACAGTTTTGTAAACCGTGGTTTCAACTACATGTCTACATATGCAATATTGCGTCAGCGTGTATCTTCGTAAACTCAAATGCTTTTAACGTTTACAGATATCTATCTTCTTTGATGTAGTCACTTCGAGCCCTTTTTATGAATAAGACCATAGACGTGTCGGCGCCCATGCTGTTTTGAGGGAAAAAGAAAGCAAAACCTACCGGAAAGGCAATGGTGTGGGTGTGGAAGAAAAACATGCCCTAGTCCTACACGGCCAACCTTAAACTGAAACAAGCAAAGTGGATTGCTTGATCACTCGAAAATGAGCGGAAGAAACTTTCTTTTTTTTTAGATTACAATGGAGGACGTATACCCTAGGTTGTCGAAACCGCCGGTTTTCGAGTTTACGTGCCGAGACGGCATTTGAAACTAGGTGGTTTTTTGCCGGGTTCAAATTAAAATCCAAAAAATTAGAAAAATGGAATCAAAAAATTCTTAAAATTAGTATTAATTGTTGTATGACCTCTGGTATGAAAATTATTTGGAAAAACAAATTTTAGAGACTTTTTTGAGCTGTTTCTAATGGTTGAAAATTGAAAAAACCAAAAAATAAAATAAAATAGTGAGCCCACAGGCCAAATTGCGTAAGAGCCAGTTTGCCGATCTCTCGGTCCACCCATGCGCAATGACTTCTCCGGTCGTCCCGACCAGAGAAGCGAGACCAATCCAGCGCAATCATTGCTCAGGAGCTTTCCCCATTCTCACGCTGTGCCGATCGAGCAGCCACCGCCTGGATCCAGCCACCGCAAGCCACAAAACCGCCGGTGAAGGAGCAAAAATCGCTTGGTTCTGCGTGAAAATCGATCGATTTCTACGGTTTTTCGAGCAGGCATCAGTTTTCAAGACCGCGAACGAAAATCGCTATTTGAGGTGCGTTTTTCGTGCGGTTTAGAGCAATTTTTGCTCGATTTTTGTGCAATACCGATCAGTAGTTCATTACTTACATGTATGCTATCGATTGTTGATTAAAGGGATGGCTAATTGGCTACTCCCCTTGTCTTTGGAGGCTGAATGGCTGATTGATTCCAGAGTTTGTCTCGTACTCTGCCCACTCCTGGATCGGATGAGATGTGCTGGTAGTTGTACACTTGTACCATATTATTGTAGTCCGTTGTAGTGTAGTATTCTTATATGGACTATCACAATTCATAAATCAGACACTAGCTAGATTTATGTACTCGTATATTCTCAGAAGAAAGTATTAGGGTAGAGAGATATCAACAGACCCCAGATCAAAGTGTAGCAATCAATTTCAAGAAGGAATACAACAAAAATGATAGCACCCTCCAAATGAAAGGGAAGCATCTCGCATATGAGCCTCATCTTGTAGGGAGTGATGACTCCACTGAGAATGAGGATCGTCGGAACCCGTCATACCAAGAGTTCAATAATAGTAGCTCGAAGATGGACACTGATGGCGGTGACAATACCTCCATACCTCTCATGCACCAATCAGAAGAGCATCAACCCATCACATTTATAGGGGAGTCGCAATACATTTATACAACACAGGATAGAGACCATGGCACTCCTCAATCACAGAGAACGACTATTAAGGGGAAGGGAAAGCGTTCACCACAGGATAGCTGCGCACCACAAGATAGCTCTAGCTTCTATAGCGTCGCCAAGACGCGAGGGAGTTATAACTCATATGGCAGCTACAACTACGCCATTCTCAATGCTCATGCACAACCTCCCATCTAATGGGTCTACGAGTAGCATGATCCAAAGTTTTATGCCATGTTGTATCAACAATGACAAACGACAAGCACATGGATAGGGCAAAGTTGGCACGATTACAAGGCGGAGTTGCTAACTACACGAGGATTGGCCTTGATGTCCACCAAGGAATGCAAAATGGCCAACCAAGTGTACACGTAACAATACTACCCATAACTCCGAAGGTAATGTTTTATTTTATTGCAACTTGATATTATATTAACATAGCATCCATATAGGTCCAACATGGCATTTGTATGGGAAGAACGACGAAAATATGCCTGCTTTATAACTTCAAATGGAAGGTATCTAAATGTAAATGGTATTGATATTTGAATGCCTATTTTTTTGCACTTATTGGATTTATATGTGAATGTTATTGAAATGATAGGTTATTTGTTCACATATTATTCCTAAAGCCTAAATGCTTACTTTACAACTCAGATTGTCTAAAATATAGTAAAGGTCATGCCAATTTTTTTTTCAATTGTATGTTTGATTTCATTGCAAGTGAAAATTTTTACTTACATTCCGTTCATGTAGATCGAACATAGCATTTATGCGACAATGGAAGAATGACGAAACTATGCCTCTGCCTACTTCATAACTTCAATTGAAAGGTATTATAATATAAATAGTGTTGACATGTGAATGGTAGTGAAATTGCGAATGATATTGCTATATTGTTATGTAAATGCCTATTTTTGCACTTTTGTGATTGTAGTATTGCAATGAAAGATTATTTATTGACATATTATTGCTAAATGCCTAATCTACAACTTCTAATTGTCTAAAATATAGCAAAGGTAATGTCGAAATTTTTCCATATTTAGGAGATGCTATACTGGAATTTTTTCATACCTTCTTTATATATTTATTACATTTTTAGTAAATTTTAGCTTTCATTGTGTTTTTACAAATTTTACAATATTTGTTTTTGGAAATTTTCCTATTTTTCTAAACTGGCTCGGTTTCTAGCGGTTTTCAACAAAAACTGCTCGGTTTTTCACAAACACCGAGCGGTTTTCGCTAGGGGGTTTGACTAGATTTCAAAGCGATTTGAATTTTTAAACCGTTCGATTTTTCGCGATTTTCGAGTGATTTCTCGTGAATTTCGAAACCATCGGGTAGAAAAAAAATGTCTACAAAACGAAATTTTGTACCCTGCGTATACCCATTCACACCGTATGCAGATATGTCGTGCATCTTATTGAAACATGTGTTAAGTCTCTTGCGACGAATCTAGAGTTTATCGTAGTACCTCACGGCGCTAGCATAAGTACGTAGTACTTTCCTATTTTTCTCTGAAAGCAAACACCAGCGTCGAATCTGGGTTTTGCACCTGGGTGGGCCAATTGCACGACGGCAACCATAGCCGACTTTTGTTGTTTTCGAGAGAGGAGGCAACCATAGGCAACTGAGCGCGTAGCTCTCCAGCGGAAGATCACCCACTCGGTAATGCCTGTTCGGACCAAATGAGCTCTCTCTGTAAATCTAGGCTGCCTACAACTCCAGGCCCACTCACCAATAGCAATCCCAGCCGGGTCGTGTTCTTCGTCGTACTCCTTTTTGCACCGTCGACAATAACGGCCTCTGATGGCTATGATCAATGATAGCGATGGCCCAGCCCAGCCCGGCCCGTTCAACTTCTATTTAGCAAGAAGCTGCTTCTCCGTACGGCACGGCAAAAGCTTCTTTGTATGTATCTCTTGACTCTTTTATTTTGGAGAAATCGCTCCACTTGAAATTGTTCACGGAATGTGCTCTGAATTGAATGGGAACCGGTAGTTTTGCGACCAGACGTTGATCGCATGTCAGCACGGGCACGGGCACATAGGACGGCCGAATCGAGATCGCCGAACTTTTGCTTACACCGAGATGGTCGACCGCGCTGCCGTGGTCGCGGGAGCTCGCAGGCGACGCGCGTACTATACGTCGACTCAGTACTAGTAGATCGAGCACCTCCCGGTCCATGCATGTCTCGCCGCCGGATGTGGGCGTGACGGTGCTTGGTACGGCACGCGGTCGACGCTGCCGAATGGCCCGCACACCGCGCCCATCGTTGCCTGACAGACCCGACCCCCTGCCAGGCTGCCACCGCGTGCGGCAGACATACCTTCGATGCGCCGTAGTCGGAACGCCGTGAACAGTGTCGACCTCGGAAGATTAGCTGTTTTTCTTTTTCTTTTTCTTTTTTGAGAGGACATGGGAAGATTAGCTAGGCAGCAGATTGGGCTTCGTTTGAAGCCCATCAAATCAGCGAAGTTATATTTTTTCCCCAAGAGCAACGTCGAACGGCACTTACCTAGCAGCTAGTTCGGATTTGGTACCCTCGCCATAGTTTTTCTCTTCGAATTTGATCCTTTCGGTTGGTTTTATACATCTGGCCTTCTCTCGACCCTAGCTAGGGGCAGGTATTCGATTTTTTTGGTTAAATCGGTTCGATTTATTCGATTTAAAAATATTACGGATTTTAAAAACTTGCAACCGAAATTCTTGATTCAAATTCGAAAACCGAACCGAATTAATAAAACAAAATCAGTTAGGTTATGTCGGTTTTCGGTAAACCAAAATTTGTTCTAGCCTAATTAAGATTATATCACTGGACTCATCCATGCTTCTCCTCGTTCAGGATCCAAGCTGCGCTAAGTAGCATGTTGATCCGAGAATCAATCCAAATCCATCATAATCTAACCAAGTGCTCTTTATCCGAGGATTTATGGAAACCAACCAAGCTACCACAGAAGGGGTCATCAATTGAGGCTTTAAATTACCCGACTCAAGATCTAATTTTTGTCTTCTAGATTGGTTAGCATCGCGGAAACAAGATCCTAAACATCTAAACAAGCAAGATCAGCCTTAAGAACCACGTTTAGCATCAGAACCAAAAAAACCAGCAGCGGTAAGAATAAAAAGGAATATGGCAACAGAGTGCTCACTTCTCACTTTGCTATCCTCCTGCTCCATGGAGCCCCCGGATCGGATCCAAGAACCCCCAAGCTCCGTGGCAGGAGGAGATCTGCGGCGAAGAAGCTCCACGGGGCCGAGGC
The DNA here is from genome assembly GCA_036346275.1 of Otatea glauca. NCBI lineage: Eukaryota > Viridiplantae > Streptophyta > Magnoliopsida > Poales > Poaceae > Otatea > Otatea glauca. The sequence continues at coordinate 42,833,552 of CM070720.1, read as the reverse complement.
GAGGAGGTCGGAGGAGGAGGCCTCTGCGCGACACACGGCACCGCGGCGATGGCAGCAGCTCAAGGAGGAGGTGGCAGGGGGAGTGCTGCGGCGAAGCAGCTCTGTAGGGTTGGGGCGAGGAGGTCGAAGGTTCGAAGGGGGTGGCCTCGGTGCGACGGGTGGTGCCACCACTTCAAGCAACGGTAGCAGCTCGAGGAGGAGGCGGCAGGGGGAGAGCTGCTGTGAAGCAGCTCTGCGGGGGCCAGGGAGAGGTGGTCGGAGGGGGCTGGGCGAGGAGGTCGGAGGAAGGCTCCACTGTTACTTGGTCCATGGGGAATCGATTTGAATGGCGTAAATAGGGGATTCGGTCGGCTAGTTGGCGATTGGATCTGGCGTGACGTCCTCGATAATTTCAGTTTCGGTATAATCGGTTTTTGAGAACACGAAACCGAACCGAAACCCATAAACCGAATAGTCTTGAAATAAAAACTTAACCAAAAATCGAAAACCGAAAAAACCGAAATAATTGGTTAATTCAGTTCGATTCAATTTAGTTTTTCAGTTTCGGTTTATATATGCCCACCCCTAACCGTAGTTGCAGCGGCATATGGTATCTGTCTCCTGCTGTAGTTAAGTACCGCAGAAGGTTCGTGGTAGAGCAGCAATAAACGGTAGCGTGGTAGCTTGGATGGACCTACCGCGGCAGGACGTCTTGCCAAATTACCGGACTACAGTAGGTCACCTACTACGCTATCCGACCACAGCAAGTCGTCATGCCGCTCTATCAGGCCATCCTCCCGCGCTGATGCCTATTATCGTAGCGACACCAACCTACTATGGTACTATATCGCACCATTTACGCTTGGAGGAAAAAATACAAATTCGTACGGATTTTTTTAAATAATATTTTTTAATGAGAAATTACAGAAATAATATGCCAAAATAAAAATTACAAATATACCTACTAGCCGTCGTTTGAAATGGCGACATGGAGTATGTCGCCGTTTCAAATGGCGATAGATTCTCTGTCGCGTTTTAAAATAGCGACTAAAACTCTATCGCCAATCCAAATGGCGACAGAGAGTCTATCGCCAGTCTATCTGTCGCCATTTGGGTTGCCGACAGAAAATCAAACATTGCATTGCCACCCCTTTGCCCTGGTTTTGCTATTCGATCGAGCGGTTACAGAGATCTTCCCTTTTGTAAAGGGTTTATCATTCCTCTGAAGTAGTTAACGGTATACAGGACGGATTAGTTCCCGTTGGAGTCTCTTTTTCTTTCAGTATTGTATTTAATCTATCCGACCTGTAACAAGGCCTTGCAATAGTGTATTATAAAAAAGGAGAAATAAAAAAACTATAAAATTTTCAATTTTTTTGTGTGCAGAATTAGTCATGTGCGATTTTTTTTGTTGGGAATATAGCCCCTTGGCCCACACGTGCCGCGCACAATTATTTGCATATTCTATATTATATGTGTTGTCATATCCGTTGATGTTGTTGTTGCAACTGGTACAGTCATTGCATGTTTAAAGTTCGAAAACAACAGAATGAATGAAATATAACAGTTCATAATAAAGGGGGATTACATGGTGCATACATTTTTGATGGTACAAATGGTGGCACAGAACAGCCACGAACATGGACAAAAGTACGATACTAGTGTGCCTTTTGAAAATGTAAAAGGGCGATATGGACTACGCTTTATAGGCGGAGGGTATTAAGGCTCGAATGGGTAACCATACGGTACCCACAGCGAGTGTTGATCGTCAAGACGGCGTGGACGATGCTGCTTGTCACTGTAGTGGCAATCACAACTACAGCTGGCATTGCAGCAGCAGTAAGTGTGGTAGTCGATGTCGAGGTGGACGACCTCCTCATTGTTCCTCTCCCTGAGCCTTTGATGATGTTAGTCGTTATTCTGGATCCAGAGCTCCAAGTTCTGGCTACGGAGCTATTCGTTCTCCTTCTTGACCTCCGTGAGGTCCTCTTGCATTTCATCGAGGCGATACAGCAATAACTGGATGTAGCATCAGGCATCTATGGGATACGGTGGATCCACCCATTTAGTGAATTTGCAATATGCGGTCTGCAAACAAGATTATGTGTCATATAGGAGACATGAGCCAAATGGTACGTAAGTGTTGTAGCGGTTACCATGAATACAGGGCATCGGTAGAAACGACATCCTGGGCTGGCATTGAACTCATCACAAACTTGCACAACGGCGTCGAGGTCGTGCTTGCATTTCAACCACTACAGGGAGAGGAATGGTTGAGCGTCATGGATTGGATTTTGAAGGTTGTAGTAGTCCCTTGTTCGTATAGGAAGATCTAGGCTGAGGGATCGGGGTCTAGAAGACCGTAGATTGTAGTATCCTCGAGGTAAGGATTGCAGCCTCGAAACCGTGAAGGGTCAGGGGCTTGAGTTGATGTTCGACCCAATCTTCCCCGTCTACCCCTCCCACGGCTTGAGGTGCCTCCTCTGTCTGTAATAGAGTGGAGGTTGGGGTAGTGAAGAAGTGCTGGCTAGGTGGCAGGTGGTTTTATAATTCACTTTAGTATGAGAAAGGGGGCCACAGTGTATTATCGTTTCGGTCCGAGAAAGCGATAGGAAGTGTGCTGTCACTTCGCTCTGAGATAGGCAATGTGTTGTCCGTCGCTCTGAGATAGGCAATATTTTGTTACTTCGCGATGTGCAGAGTGTTGTCAAATCGGCCTGAGAAAGCTGCTGGCAGCGTGTTGTTAAATCACACTGAGAAATTTGATGTGTGTGTTGTCCAATCGGCATAACAATTGATGGCATTACGGAAGCAAAAGATCATACCTTAATAGTACATAACTTAAGAAAGCAAAAGACCATATATGAATGGTACATAAGTTAAGAAAGCAAAACACCATATCCGATTAGTACATCGGGTATGAAAGAAAAAAACTAGCTGGCTCCCTACGGTGCGACCCCTCGTGTGGTCCCAAGCTTCCTACGACGCTGCACATGTCCAGATAGATACATGAGCTGGTCAGGGGGCAGTCCACGAGTACTCCTAGAAGGCTGTACTGGTGCTGTCAGATTAGCTAAGATGGGTTGTGACGGCTCACTCGGTCCGGGCGTATCGATGAGCTGCGACTGACCAAGGACCACACCCGGCGACTGCTGGTGAGGGTCCATGAATCACCCCTGGATCTCGGCGTTGTAAAGGGGAGTGAAGTCGCTGGAGTGGGTCACGCTCTTCTCAGGTGCTGCATCGACCGCTGCTGACAAACCTTTCATGTTAGTACACCGCTCAATGTAAAGAATATAATAGTTGAAAAGATATCACACATGTGTACCTGGAGTCATGTGGATGTACGGTGCATAACGCCGTCATCTGGAGCCCCCTGGCACTTCCGTAGGAGGGGCCGCCTGCATGTGCGATGTCCCAGCTGCGGTCTATGGCGCGTGTCGAACCCGTACAGCTGAGGCACGCCCATGAACCTATACGATGTCGTCGTCCCTAGGCCTCCTACATGACGTAAGCTGGACGATGCGAGCGGTCTTCTGGCGTAAACGCTGTAATACCCCTCTCAGGAAATCCATCGTGACCTCCAGCCTACCCCCCGGTTGACTCCGACCAGCAGTGAGTATATCTCCTTCGTAGCCTCCCTAGCAAGGTCGTCCTGCGTACACATTGAAAGGCAAGTTAGTTGTTACAATTGTAGTAACGATACATTGCATAGCATGTGAAAAAAGTACTAATTGAGCGATGGAATGCCGAGTCCAGCTATGTAGTGTAGGTGTCCGCTGTCAAGGGAACGTGCCTTGGAGGTAAGTCGACGAAACGCACAACACAAACACGTATGAGCGGGTTGAACCACCGGATGTAGTCGTCGTACGTGCCGTGGTCGTAAGGGGCAGCCTCCTCATGAACGTCTGCCAAAACCTGTGCCCACTGAGCATAAGGCAACATACGTGCCACCCAGCTCACATCACTAATGAAGCCCTTGCGGTGAGCTTGTATTAAAAGATTAGCAATGTATCGTCATTAGTAAGAACATCGCAAAGAGTGATGCAGTTGGAAGTGATGTACAAGAGTGCTAATGTGTGCACGCTCAGTGGGACGACGTCACCAGTAGGGATGGGGAACGTCTGCCGAAGACCGAACTACCTCTTGATATGGTGGACGGCGTAGGTCTCCACATAGACATCGAACACCAGGTGACGTCGTTTTAGCTAGAAGGCGGCGTCACGGGTGCACTACAACGAGAGGCCATGAGGTGCTCGCCCGCCTACCAGCTCTAGGACGTACAGACGCTAGATGACGCGATCATCTGTCAACTGGTCAAATATCACTACGTACTCGGGGTACGAAGCGTGTGACGTGACAGGCGTGAAAGTTGGCTGTAAAAACAGGAATAGGCGATAGTTAGACGAAACATGGCAAATAATTGCACATTGACGGTAAAGGTGATTTTTCTAACCCGTCGGCTACATCACAACGTCCCTATGGTAGGACGGTCGACGGCATCTCCAGGGGCACCGTACAAGCCTGCTCCGTAAGGTCCCAAATCCATATGAGATCGTTTGATCTGGAACCTCTCAAAAGACCGCAACTGAAGGAGTAGGGGACACCCGGTGAGAATGGACGAGTCCGCCACGCGACGACAATCGTCGCATAGGACCCTATAGGTGGCAGCCAGTACAGCTAGTCTCCATGCCAGCTGCGGGATCTCCTCCAGGTCTGCGTTTGCAATCAACCTCGCATACTGGATCATGTGCCTGTCGACGTTGTCCCCGTGGGAGAAGCAGAATAAGACCCAGCCGAACAGCCATAGCAGGTACACCTCGAAGTGGCGACTAACGACATACTCCCCACTCCATCTGCCATCCTCTCGGGCTACAGAAAATAATGGTCAGTTTGAGAACTAAAAGAGAAAGCGAAATGAAATATAGACAAAGTAAATCACACTTACGTAGAACTGTACCAGCCACTTCTGCGATGGACCGTGCATAGAAGTGAAAGGTGTGTACCCACGCTCGGCGGGTAGCACGTTCGCGAATCGAGCTAGGAGCTCTGTTCGCCACTCTAGTTGGACGTCGTCAGGAACCACCGCGTCCCCGGTGCAAGGTAGGGCTAGTAGGTAGTTGATGTCCTCCGGTGTCGGCGCCATCTCACCGCACAGGAGGTAAAACGTGTGCGTCTTCAGTCGCCAGCGATCTACCAGAGCGGTAAGCAAGCTCATGTCGTACGGGAAACTCCTCGAGGCACCACTCTTGCCCTGGGCGTTGGCGATAGTCGCCTCCACCATCTGTGCTATAGGCAGTAACCCTGCCGCTCTCAGTCTGTAGGAAAACACTGTAAGAATGATTGCTCCACACATACAATACATCGTAAGGCAACTATGGGAATAGTACACTAACATGGGAATCCATCGCTGGTCGATTCGCCATGCTCTCATGGGGGTCCACAAGCATCAAACGGCAGCTCCCCGTCTAGCGGTGGCAAGGTGGCTAAGCGGCTCCGGTGAGTCGCGTCTAACACTGGGTCGAGCAACTCGTACTGTTGGTCATCCGTCATACCTGCAATTCAATAAAACAATGTTAGTACATATTCAAATACACAAACAAACTAAATGCAACAATTACAAATAGAATTTGAGTACAACAACAGGACATACAATTTCAAATACACAAACACTAACAACTTTTAAATTCTCAACCTACCCATACTACTACACCTATATCCATACATGCATTACACATACGAATTCGATACAAATTAAATGCATGCATTACACATCTAATGTTCATACATGAATTACACATCCAATATCCATACATACATTACACATACTAATTCGATACATTACATTGACATGCGACTAAAGTACAGCAATTTCATATGCAAAGTCCATACAATAATTTCACGGCCTCTAAACCGTCGGGCAATACTTGAAAGTGTGTACCGTCTCCTTACAAACTGAATATTTCTTGACACGACGCCCACTTTCCGCAGCGTCCATGTCGTTCCTTATACGCCTTTTCTGCCACCGACCTACGCCCTTCAGCCTATTGACATCCGGAACCCATCGTGTATCCTCCCATTTCTGATGTTCTGTGAACAAGCCCACCACTCAAAAACCATAAATTTATCCACTCGAATTGCCGTCACTGCTTCTTTATTGAAGAATTGTGACTAGAATATACCCGGATCTATACGGATTGTTGAGAAGGCAACCATGACGTGTGAGCATGGCCTGTGTAACAGATGAGGATTGTTGCAGCTACAGACACATGTTTGCCTATGTCGGATGCATTCATGAGCAACTGTAAAGTTGAGGATGCCAACTAGAGGGGGTGAATAGGCGGCTTTTAAAAATACTTCTACTAATTTCTACAAACAAATTCACCCCTAATTATTCTAATACCAAAACCTTAACAATTATTAACACGGAAGCGATAAACTAAGGTTTTGACAAATGAAGCCTAAGTCAACTAGGCTCACTAAGTGCACTAACTAATTTTGTCTCTAGCAAATATTGCATCATAAAGACAAGCAATCAATCTATTTAATTCTATGAATATAAAATTGCTTCAATATAAATAACGAATACAATGCAAGCACACGAAACACAATACTTTTTACCGTGGTGTTCGGAGACTTGTCAGTCTCCCCTAGTCCACGTTGAGGTTAGCCCAAATGAATTGGACCGGCTCCATGAATTGAGCACCCACCTCGAATCCACTAGTGGTAGCTCATTTTCCCTCCCGGTAGGCAGCTCCAACCTTCATAAACTTTGCTAGGGCTTCTCACAACCTCCATTGAGAGCTCCCACGCACGACGCCGCTACGCCGTCTAGGTGTCGGTAAACACCAAGAGTAACAAGTCAAGCCTTCTAGCTTGAACCTCACCTAGTGCAACACATGCACTCCGGTGACCTCCTAAGTACAACACATGCACTAGGCTCCTCCTCAAGTGCAACACATGCACAAGAGGCTCTCAATTCTGTCCTAATTGCAACACATGCAATTAGAGGCTCACATTAGCTCAAGAAGCAAATGGAAGAGGGCAACACATGCACTCAACTCCTACAAACACCCAAATATTCTAGCAACAGCAACAACAACTGCCCTTGCCCCCCAAGGCCTCCTTTTATAGCCTCCAAGCCAAAAGTAGCCGTTGGGGATGAATTGGGCAAAATGTCCAGCAAACCCGGTGCTACCGCCCAACTGGGACTGGTAGCACCGGCCTCCTCGCCAACGGCTACAAAACTAGCCGTTGCAGAAAATTCGGTAGCACCGGCCAACTGGGAGAGGTGCTACCGGTCGGGCAGTAGCACCGGCCTCCACCCCGGTAGCACTGGACCCAAGCTGAATTCAAAAACAGCTCCTCTGGAATTTTCACACTGGCCAGAGGAGCGGTAGCACCGGACCCCCGGTGCTACCGGGCTACCATGGGCGGTAGTACCGGACTGCCAATCCGCCCAAAAATATCCCTCTCTAGAATTTTCACATAGACCAGAGAGACGGTAGCGCACCGGACCCCCGGAGCTACCGGCCTTACAAGGGCGGTAATACCGGCCAAGTGACAGTAACGCTCCCACAAGAGGTACTACCGGTCCTACATGGGCGGTACGACCGGCCTTGGAGAGAAAACACTGTTTTTCATAAAAACTTTTCTCCAAACCATTAAAGATTCATTCTTTGAGCTATATGAGGATCAACACATGATCACAACACTATACAAAACACATTTACATACTCCAAAGAATCTCATTAAGCACAACTTATTTGCATAACATATTTACAAATAAACCAAGAACTTATGAGATCAATCCTCTTAGCCATGTGATGATCAACACATGATCAAGTCAATTTACAAAACACATTTGCAAACCCTATTCACATACTCTAGGATCAAAACCCATAACTTCTGATTCATTTGCAAAACCTATTTGCAAACAACAACTCCAACTTATTTGCAAAACACATTCGCAAATAAACTACAAACTTATGAGATCAATCCTCTTAGCCATGTGATGATCAACACATGATCAAGTCAATTTGCAAAACACATTTGCAAACCCTGTTCACGTGCTCTAGGATCGAAACCCACAACATCGAGCTTATTTGCAAAACACATTTGCAAATAACGAATCCATTCAATATTTTGCAAAAACACATTTTGCAATCTCAAAGCACAAAGCATACTTAGCCTTGTGATGATCAACACATGATCCAATCACAAGCTAAACTCTAATGGATGAGCTCTCTATTTGTAACACATGCAAATCTCTAGCTCTTAGCAAACCACTAATCAAACTCAAGTGCGTGAGCTTTCTATTTGCAACACATGCAAATCTCTAGCTCTATTCAACCACGTTAAACCAAATTGCTTGAGCTCTCTCTTTTGCAACACATACAAAACTTAGCTCCAAGCAATAACCACATAAACAATATTGCATAAGCTATCTCCCTTTTGCAACACATGCAAATCCATAGCTTCATGCAAAAACTAATTCAATTAAGATTCAAATAAAATTCAAGCATGAGCACCCTTATTTGCAACATATGCAAATACTTTGCTCATGCAAAATCTAATGCACGAGCTTCACCCATTTGCAACACATGCCAAATGGTTAGCTCTATGAAAAACCAAATAAGAGAGTGAGCTAGCATGAATCGGATTGAGTTCATCAACACATGATGAAACTCAAGCTAAAAGACTCAACCCCTCTTAATAGTACGGCGATCTAAACTAGGCACTTTAGCCTATCTAGTTATACCTTTGCCGCACGCGATCCACTTGGAGCTTTTATGATTTCCAATCATCTTCTCTTCGGGATCACATCTTCTTCTTCTTGTTCATCAACACATGATGAACCTTCTCTAGGCCTTTTCTTCACTTTGGGATCACCTCTTGAAGCTCATCAACACATGATGACTTCTTGTTCCCGATTCTTCATTATCTTGGACTCAACCTACTTCACAACTCATTGAAGATGTTAGTCCAACAAACACGGTTGTCTCAATCATCACCGAACTCCATTAACACATAATGGATGCCTCTAAGATCGAAGCAGAACCCCAATCAAATTGAATGATTAATTGTGTCTTGAGTACTTTGATGCAACTAATGCTTCATTATACTTAAGAACTTTTCGCTTATCTTTAATCAACAAGGAACACCATCAACACATGATGAAGCGTTCTTTGATTGATTGTGTCGACGATCGGGACCGTCGACCGCAGAAGAAGGGGGGAAGGATCGTGCAAAGGGGCGAGGCCCAGAGTTGCGTTCGTCCGGAAAGAAGCACGAGCAAACAGGGGACACGAAGTCTATACTGGTTCGAGCCCCCTAGGTCGGGTAATAGCTCTACTCCAGTCTTGCCCGCAGGCGAAAGAGAACTAAAGGCTCCGCTAGGGAGGGGTACAAGGGGAGCTCGTCCTCGGGATCGCCCGGGAGCGGTGATCCAGGAGAGCTCGGTGAATAGGGGGTGTACAAGTCTTACTGCCGGTTCCTCTTGTCCTCTTTTTTCTCTCCCCCCAAAAGGGAGAGCCCTGCCCTCCTTTATACAGCCGGTAGGGGCAGGTTACATGGAGAATTGGGAGAGGGAAGGGTTGAGACTGTCCTAGGAACCCCAGTCCTCCGTCTTGATGACTGGTCGCCGTCCTGTTTCGCCCACGCCGGGTTGGTAGACTCACCGAGCAGAGTAGTCTGCTGTTTTCTTGGGAAACATCGTACCTTCCCTCTGTGGACCTGTCAGATGCTGACGTTGCAATGCGTGGTCCTAGCTCCGCCTCGGGAGAGGGCGTACCCTCATACTGCGCATGACTGGACGATGGGACCGGAACTCTGACTTTGGCAACCTTCGCACTGCCTAGGGAAGGAGCGACCTGCTCCCGTGTGGTCACTTCAAACGGTCGTGGTCACAGGGCACGTGGCTAGTGGCGGCGGAGGGCCCGATACGGCCTCGGTGGGGATCTCCTCGATCGTCGGAGGTCGGGAGTCCGACCATGAGTGGTCGGACACCCTACTTGGTCGGGACGAGCTCGGAGCGGTCGGTTAGGTCGGGATGAGTGTCCTTCGTGGCCTCGCGGGGCCTTTGGTCTGGGCGGGCTTGGGCGATCCGTTCATTACTTGGTGCGTCGAGGTCGGGGAGGACTGCATAAGGCCCACAGAAGTGCGGACATGTGTGAGGATGTTTGATCCCCGACAGATTGAAAGACAACCAAACTCAATTTAAACTTATTTAAATTGACATGAGTATATGTAACATTCCAAAATTTGGATTTAGAATGTTTGAATTTAAAAATTCACCATTTGCAATTTCTTTGAATTAATTTCAGCTTAATTTAAATTTTCTATTTATAAAAGGATTTAATTTGGCTAATCTATTCATCAAACATAAGATTTTCAGTTTTAGTTGGCTTCATTATGCTGCAAGGAATTTTTCTGTATTTTTGGAGATTTTTTTGAATTTATTTGATATTTATTTGAATTTATTTTCCTTTATTTGAATTTCTGGAATTTCTTTAATTCGGAAAATGATTTCTAATTCAAAAACCCTTTCCGGGTTGAATCCTTCCGCCGGCCCATTTTCGCGGCCCAATTCCCCTCCAGCGCCCGCTCCTTCTCCTCCGCTGGCCGGTCCGCCCGCCCGCCTCGCGCCTGCCCGGCGCCGCCGCCCAGGCCGGCGCTCCGCCACGGCCGCCCGATCGCGCACCACGTGGGCGGCCAGATCTTGCCGCGTCGCCCAGCGCCGCCGCCACCAAAAACCCTAACCCTAACTGCGTCGCCGTCGCGTCGCGTCGTTTTGGCGTCCGCGCCGCGCCCGCCTCCCGAGGCTATTTAAAGCCCCGAGGACCCCAGCCCGAGGTTCGCCTCCCCGCGCCGCACCTGCCGCCCCTTTCCTCGTCGCCCGAGACACCGCCGTCTTCGCGCACGAGCTCGCCGAAGTCCTTCGCCGCCGCCGAAGCCTTTCGTCGCGTCGATCTCCGCCTCCGGTGAGCCTCCGCCGTTGGTTTTGGTCCCGCCGAATTCCCCGCGTCGTCCTCTTTCTTTTGCCCCTAACCCGGCGCCGCCTCGTCGCGTTTCCCCCCTCGGCCGCGCCGTCTTCTCCGCCTCGGCGTGCCACGCCACATGCCGTGCTTGCCGACGCCCACGCTGCGTCTCGGTAGTCGACCACCTCGGCCGTTGGATGTGCGCCGCGTGGGCGAGACCCGATTGGCGGCGTCGCCTCTCCTCGGCCAGCGTCGGTGCGCCGCCTCGTTCCGTGCCGCGTCGCGTCACCCGCCCACGTGGCCCAGCCACGTGTGCCCTAGCCCCGCGTGGCAGCTGCGTCAGCCGCCACGTCAGCCCTAGCCCGCCGCGTGGTCGCCACCTCAGCGTGGTCCGCCACGTCGGCATCCCCTCTCCTCGGTGCTCCCGGTTTACCGTGGACCGAGCCACTAACATGTGGGCCCCACATGTCAGCGGCATTTCTTTTTCCTTTTCCGATTTTCCAGAAAATTCAGAAATCCAGCCAATCACGTCTCGCCACGTGTCAGCCTCTCTGTTTTTTGATTTTTCTGATCTGGGAATCTTCCAGGAGCCCGTTCTCCTTCGTTCGAGCTTCGATTCCAGTGATTCAAATTTCTAAATTCATCTAAATTCAAGATCTATGTTCCAGTACCATTCTTTTCAATTTTTGAATTTTATTTGAATTTGTTTTATTTATTTGCTCGTTTAGCGTGTAGGCATTTACTTGATCGAAGATCGATCGAATCAACAACGAGGTAGAACCAAAGAAGAAGCGTGAAGGCAAGTCTTCCTTGAACATATTGATCCCAAATTTTATGAAAATGTTATGTTTTTTTAAATTATGCATGCTTACTTTATGCAATGTACTTTAAATATAGTTTTAGAGTATAGTTAAATTCCAGTTTGTTATACCCTCATTGGTATTGATCATGTCGAACCTTTGACACCCTAGATGATATATACTAGTTACTTTATTTGGTGATATCCAGTAGATTAGCATGGAACGGTAGAATTGCTTAGTCCAGCTTAAGCGTTTCGGTAGTGTGCCAATATGGGAATCATTTCAAATGTTGTTTAAACTTATTTGTGAAAGTGCGGCAATTGGTGTTGCTGCTGTGATTTAAATGAAATAAAGCGGAAATGGTTTAGACTGGGGCGGATGGATGTTTGGCGGGTGTAGAAAGCACGAGACCTTGGTATGTGAATGTTCCGCCCTAGTCAATTAAGGACCGAAGCGTGTGTTACCATGGACCGAGCACTACCGCATAACCACAAGTCTATATGGAGTACGACTGGCTAAATAATTTGTGCGTCTCATTATTAGCTTCACGGTTGGTGAGTGCGAGATGTTGGCAGGCGCAAGAGGGGGCTTCTGTACTGGGCAGCTAGAACCCTAACAGCGGTGAAACCTTAGCGGGCGAGGTTAATAGTAGGGTTGTGCATTGTAAAGGCCTTGTCATGATCTCTTTGCCGACACACCAAAGGAAGTGTGTTAAGTGCATGGCAACAAGAGTCGATCATGTCTTGTGGGTAAAGTGTACACACTCTGCAGAGTTAAAACTACTTAAGTAGTCGTGCCCACGGTCAAGGGCAGGCGAGGTACGCTTGCACATTGTAGATTTTATGGTTTTGTTTCAAAGGAAAATGATGGTTTGGGAATCCGAGAGCAGATGGAACTCTCGGGTTATGGTTTGGCGGATGGAGCCAGTCAGGTAGATGGAACCTGCTTTAATTGTTATATCAAATTCAATTACTATGCTATTACATTTTGTTCAAATGATGCTTTATGAAATTACTATTGGTATTTACAGTTAAACTTTGCTTTATGCTAAAAGAGCCATATTATGCCTTCAATTGCTTAGCCTTGCATATAGTTATCATGCATTATGTTTCCAAGACTTGCGGAGTACATTTTGTGCTCACCCTTGCAACATCCCCAACCTTCCACAGAAGAGTGTGCGGTTTGAAGTCGACTACGATTTCTACGCTTGTGGTTATGATGAAGGCGATCCGAATGTTAGGACGCGAACCCAATCGATTGCCCTGTTGGGCAAATGGATGGGCTTACTTACTTTGCTGTTGTTATTTCGTTTCCGCTGTTTCTTATTGAACTCAAGCTATGATGCTTCTTAGTTGTAATAATTGGCCATAAGGCTAATACTCTTTCGCTTAATTAATATTATTTGATTCGTGATATGGATGTGATGTCATCACTGTTTCCACTGTGTGTGCTAGCTTTTCCTGGACTAGCACAGGTTATACACAGAGGGTTCGGATTTGGAAATCCGGTCCCGACAGTATATATCACTACATAAGTTTTATATACTCAATTTGATGGAAAGTAATGATCCAATATGTTTGAGTGATGGAAATGGATCAATACATTTGAGACCATCATCCATAGAATAAACTCCATTAAGTATGTGCATATAATTAATTAACATGGAATAAATATGCACATAATCAATCTTAGATTGCATATGAGTTTATCCTATATTAGCATGAGTATATTACAACTACACCAGTTACATATACTCAAAAGATTGTTTCAAGGTCTTGATCCTTTATATTATATGATAAGAAGACATGGATCAATACAATTGAAACATCAAGTTAAATTATCAACTCCCCTAGATGTGTGCATTCATGTATATATGAATTAGGAACATAATGCACATGTTTGGACTAAAACAATGGAAGAGTTCATACCTTAACTTGAATTATAAGTATGCATTTAGATAATAGAATAAATACGAGTGCATACCTTAGGTTTTTCATTTTCCATCCAAGTAAGAGACTAATAAGAATAAGACTTAATAGAACATGTTAGTCTCATAATGATTAGATTTATCATTAAACAATGATTAAACATTAATATTAAACCAATCACCAAAACCAATGGAGCTTGAACTTACAGCAACTTTTCGCCGGTTCGTCCCACGACCGGCTTTCTCTTTACACAGTACCTCGAAACGAAGCTCCCTCGTGCCCATCGTCAATGCTCTATGCATCGCCCCCTTCTTTCCTTTCTCATCCATGTATGTACAAATCACCTCAAAGTATTTCACATCAGGATTACTCATGCGGGCGAACGCCCTATCATGGTGATCCACAAAGTACTTCACAATACCGCGAAGAACACCCTCCACTTTAGAAACCAGGGGAAGGGGTCTCAGGCCTCGCATGACCCAATTGTAAACCTCAGCCAAGTTTGTCATCATGACCCCATACCGGTGTAACATCCCAAAAAAAAAATATAAAAATAAATATTTTAAATTTGAAAATATTTATTTATGAGCTTTATTGGATTTATTGGGTCTTATCTGAATTTCCTTGGATTTATGCTTTGTATGAAAAATCCAACAAATGAAATTAAAGAATGGAAATGGTAAAAAGGTAAAATGGTAAGAAGATAAAAGGTAAAAGTAAAATCTTGAAAACTTTACTTATTTAAAATCATTTAGCTGGTACAAGAGTCTTAATGCATAGCATAGTGATTAAACAAATGAAAAGACATCTCTTTGACCTCCAAACAGTGCATGGACAGATTTATTATAAAAATTTCGAAAATAATCTACAACTGAAAAATTTACCATGACTCCCACAATACAGTATTTACCTCTGGTAAAATTTGTAGAAATTTATCATGTCATCTAAGCCTTTTAAAATTCAAAATCAAGCATTGGAAATCAGAATCAAGATGTCGAATTTTTATAAAATAATTACCTAATATTTTGACTTGAAATTTTTATAGAGACATTATTAACCCAATACAAACGACTAAAAAGTTTTAAAAATAAATAATAATTTTTTCACCTTTAATTAAATCAAAATCCAAATCCAAATTACGAAAGCGGCACAGTGTCGAATTTTAATTAATTAACCATGCGGTATTTTAACCTCAAAATTTTACTGGAAGGTAAGAACTCCTAGTAGACCATGGTCAAAAAGTTTCGAAATTTTCCAGCTCAGTTTGTGGCCATTTGGACGCCCATGCTCGTAGCCATCTTGTCTACTATGCCTTTGGGACACCTCACCTCATCCAGAGCTTTCTACCAAAATCCACCAAATTTAAACCTTGTAAGTCGCTGAATCCCACGCCCAGCCCAGCCATTTGCTTCATTCTCACAGCAAAGCTCAAACTTTCATCCATTCCTTCACATGAGCTTAGCTCATTCCAGAGAAGCGAGCAAGCAAAGAAGAACAAGGAAGATCAAGCAAAATCGGTGAGTAGTAGTTCAATCTCATGAACCTTCAGCTTCTCCATGAACTGCTGAGCTCATCCCACTCGCTCCTTTCTGCTTTTCTTGCCCGCAGCTCTGCCACACCGTGTGCCTTTCTTCCTCGGCTCCGGTCGTCCGGTGGCGGCTCGGCCGTCGCTTCTCGGCCGTCCAACTACCAAAATGGAATGCCCTGACCCCATGGATGCTTAAAATGCTACCGATTCACCCGGAGCTCCCTTCTACTTCTTCCCCGACGAGCCGCACCTACCTCCGCCGCAGACCTCACGGTGGCGGCCCAACTCGTCACTTCTCCGAACAAATCGACCCCAAAGCAGTGCGCCTAGCCTCACCGATGCTCACATTGCTACCGATTCGTACGAGACTTACCCTTCTTCTTCTCCGGTGAGCTCCACCATTGCCGCCGCCCTCCTCTCGGTGGCACTCACTCCACCATCTCCGGTGAAAACCAACCCGCCATCGAGTGCGGCGTCGAGCTGGTGCTCTAGGTGCCATCGGCCGAGACCCTTCGCCGCTCCTTCGTCGCCGGCGAGCCGCCATAGCCGGACCTCATTACGTCTCATCGCGCCGTGGGCCCAAAGATGTCGACAGAGCAAGCCTTTCCGATTCAAACCGATAAAAGGCGCTTTCCAAACTTGAAAACGATTTTCTAGATTTCATTCATTTTACAAAACCGAGTCAAATCAAATGCTTGTAGATTTTGCATTATAGCTCCAATCTGAGTGAAATCAATTTCTATATTCATGTAAAATCAAGTAGTTCCAGAATATGCAATAACATTTTGAAAATGTTCACTGGATAAATTTGAAATTCAAATTTGAATAAAAGACTTAAAGAAGTGCTACATATTAAAATGTTGTAAACAAACTTAGGATTGAATGAAACTAATTTTAGTGGAATCCTTGTACTTACAGAAGTTCAAATATATATAAAAATATTTAAATTTCATTATTGTTTGAACTGCTTTCTATTAAAGATTGTATACAATGAGCTAGAAATTCAGATATACATAATTTGAATAAAAGAAATATGGAATAAGTAAAGTTTGGTTTCTAAATATTAGTGTGGCAGAGGATACCCGAGTTTGCCAAAATAGTTAAGAAATAAATTGGATTTGAACTATCTGTAATAAATATCAAATAATCCGAGTATGAAATGTATATGCATATGCATATAGAATCAAATAGTCAATATAGAGATCAATTGAATTCAAATGATCACCAAAACAGTTTTGTTTGTATTCCTAGCGGTACAAAGATTCCAGATGTAAAATAATGTTTAAAGTTTACTACATAAAACAAGAAATGATTAATAGTCAAAATGTAAATACTTGCATAATTGGAATAGTTGTAACTTTCGCGAATAAACTCAACTGATGAAACCAAATCTAATAACCTCGAAAAATAGTACCCTTGCTGTTTAAGCAAAAATATCTTATGTTAGTGTTAGGTTGAAATAAAATAATATTAGACCCTAATGATCGTTTATAGGAAAAGCATCGCGGATAAAAGCCATTTGTCGTGAAACCAACTTTAAATCACTTCTAATATCATAACCTGTCAATGCTTGAAAAATAAGTAGATTATCCTAGTCGGTGTAATCGCAACCTTATATCAAAAATCGAACCCTTAACGAGTAGTAAATTGATCTATCAAGCGTTTTGCCAACCTATAGAACCTCTCGCCTAAATGCAAGTATTATGGAAATTAGTTTAGAATGATATTTAGAATATGGTCTACCATATTCTAGAAAAATATTTTATTCACAACTTTTGTTTCAATTAAATCTTGCTAGTCAAATACTCTTGAAAATTACAGTTGTTATAGTCCTTAATATCACATAAGCGTTTTTAGCCATGAATATAATGTCTCGTCTAAACACAAAAATGTATGAAATCAGCCTAGATATGTTCTTTAAAGTATATGCTATCCATTTTCGAAGAAATAAACTTATTTCGTCATATTTTGCATATAAACTTTAGTAGTCGAATAACCCTTAGTTTTATGTTCGGTGAACCTTACCGTAATCGGAATAAGTGAGCCTTGAAATAAAGAAATCTATAACTAATATATTTGTATCACCAGAACCTTCTTAAAAACCGTAACTAAATCCAATAACCTATCCTAGCAAATCTAACATATTCAAAACCTCTTGTTATGCTTAATCAATTAGGGGTTAAGTGCTATTCATTCATATCTTTTAGCATAATGATTTAATGTCTTAATTCTATTAATCCAAATAATTTTAGCATCTATAATTCGAAGTTATAAATACAAGAATTCATAATTTTAGCCTCTTGAATTCGTAATTCAAGAATAGATAAGCTATAAAAGAAGCTGTTTAATGCTTAATGTTAAAAGCTAATAACAATATGGTTATTTAATCAACTAAGCACGATATGAAATCATCTAATTCAACCCTAAAGCATTCCTGTTTTCTGCAGTGAATCTTTATTTGGTTTGCTGTCTGTTTTCTTTTTGCCCTTATTAAAGCTTGTTATTTGCTATATTTCCGATTGATCGACGTGTAGAATTCGACGTCCCTTCCTCCGTCGTCGACTTCATCTTTTGCAACCTCGTCTTCACCGTAAGCAATGATTAAGCAAGGCAAGCGCCCCTTTGACCATCTTGATCCCAGTATTTGATTTGCACTGTGTTTACTAAATTATTTCATGCATGCGTTTACTTTTTGTAAATTCGCTATTTTGGGGTATTGGTAGATATACCTGTTGTCACATGAAACTCCTTGTTAATTATGGAAATGTGAACCTTGATAACCATAGAATAGGGCTAGACATTACTTAATGCCAAAATGGGTATATGCGATCTTGTTAAACCTGCTTAGCCATGCTTTAGCTTTTTGTGGGGCAAATGATCATGATTAAAATTGTTTCCTGAAATGTTTTATATGGAACCTGAATGGTCCTTTGTGGGAAAATGGTTGCTGGTAGTTCGATTAAAAACCCAAAATAAAACTATGGTTTGATGCGGGCGATTATTGGCAATAGCCGGATGTGCAGACGGGTTTGCACGTAGTGTAGGGTGGAGTATCGCCCGTGTCAGATTAAGGACCGAGCAATGGGATGTTGTAGATCCATGTTTTTTCGTTCAACCACGAGGGCTGGTATGGGACAGTCTTAGCCTATTAAGTTATTCAGATGTGGCTTTGCATCTAAGGAAGGCGGGAGATTGCACAGGCATTCCGGTCAGGTTGCCTGTAGGGGTTTCTACATACCAATGCAACGGTGTACGCCTTGCCCTGGACAGAGACGTGGTGTTGGGTGTGATAAATGTGGATCCACGGCTTGGGTGAGTGTCTCTGCTTTGGCGAGGTTAACGCCCCGGCCGGTGTAAAGCCACGCCTAGATAATGTAACGGCTCAGATGATCTCCTTGCCGACACACCAAAGGAAGTGTGTTAATTGTTCGCGAAAAGGTTGATCATTCCTTGTGGGCAAAGTGTACACCTCTGCAGAGTGTAAATCTAATCGATTAGCGCGCCATGATTACGGGCACTTGGGGAAGATCCTCCCAATGTTAGAGTCTTTGGTATTTTCTAAAATGGGTTTGGTCTGAACTTGTTTTTAGCAACTGTTGTTTTATGTCGAAGGGCTGGCATTGATGGACCTTATGGTTTGGTTTATTTCGAACTCACGTCATGGAGGACTGTGAGTATTACTTACTGTTGTGTATACTTCTTATCAATCAACTTGCTTTTATAAATTCCGTTTGCAAATGATAACTTGTTTTACAATTCAATTTCGCTTTATGCAAATTAACTGTATTAGCCTTTCCTTCGAAATGGCCTGCATATATTATAGGTTTTGCTCAAGTCTTGCTGAGTACGTAAAGTACTCACCCTTGCTTAATTATTATTTTAGGTGGATGAGTTAGCGAGGCTTCGAGTTTCTTTTCGTCGCAGGTTGCGGGATCTTCTTCGTCATGTTCTATCTGGAGTTTATGCCTTGTCAGTTGCCTGCGGGTCGGATGGGCAAACTACAAGATAATATTTCTTTTGTTGCTTTATTCTCCGAGTTGTAGCTTTTCCTTTATGTATTAGTTTCCGCTTTAGTCTATGTGAGGTATGGTTGTGATTGCAATTGTTGTAAACATGTGAGTGCTAGCTACTGATCCAGGGAATAGCACAGTAATCACATGGAGGTTCCTGTTCATCAGAACGGGGTCTCACAGCAGTGGTATCAGAGCTATGCTGACTGCAGGGTAAACCCTAGATAGAATGGTCGTTAGCATTGGAATAAGCAAATTCAAAATCTTATTCTCAAAAGCTATTGTATTTGCAAAATATAGGCTTTGCTATTCTCTCCTTATTCTTAAGTTCTTATCCTTACCACTACTTTCATTTTGATTTGTAAACAAATTCTTCTCTTTCCTTGAAGATAGTTTGTCTTTGCTATTTGCTTCTAAAGACGTACAAGATATGTCGCTATCTTGCTTGCAAATGAAGACTACAAGGTTGACGCCAACAATCTCATGGGAGCCGACAACGCTTTATTAACCTCGACAAAGCAGAAGTAAAACTTGAAGATTCTACTTCACAAAGAGATAGCATCACCCGATAGTAGATTACGAAAGATTAGAATATATTAGAATCCGCCTTAAGATAGGAACCCTTACGTATAGCATGTCATCTGCTCTAGTTACAAAAAGCATTTTTATGTGGTGTTTTTGTCTTGCTATTGTGAATCGATTGCTTTTCTTGACCGGACTGATTTATGTGCAAACTTAATATTTAGGCTAAAGTTTCACAATAAATTGTCCGTATGTGTGCATATGGAAAGTTCAAACCATAGGATAAATAGGAAATCATAAAATATTTTACCTCCTCCTTCTGTAAAATTTCATACAAGCTTACCCTTCTTTTCGAAGACTTCCTATCTATGTAATCTTTTGGTCATTAGCTTTCCTCAAAATCAAGCCTTATAAAAATTTACAATATAGTCTCCATTACTACTTTTAGCTTCTCGAGACCACATCCTCCACGAATAAGCCAAAGCCAAGACTCCTACATATTAGTAACCACCAATTTACCTAAGTCACTTTTGGCTAGTCAAAATCTGATTCTACCCATAACAACTTTTGACCATGCCTCAAAACTCATTTGATTATTTTGTCTAAATTATATGCCATGAAAATGAACTAGAGCCCGAGAAGTTATATACTCCTGAATGGAAACCTTAGAATGGTCACTAAAATGGAACTAGAAAAATTGAAAGTCTTATCTTCTAAAAGAAATATAAAGAGAGCATTATTAGTTGTATAGATACTCTCTTTCCATCTATAAGATTTAATTTCCTTATCTCAGATACTTTCCCTTTTATTGGATATTTCATATACCCATTTCTTCTTTGTAGAGCTTTCTTTCTTCGCTTCTAGTTATTCTTTTAGAAGGAATTCTCTCCTTATGCTTAATAAAACTACCGACAAATCTTTTGAAAGTAATTCGTAGTAAGTCAACAACATCATGACGTCACAGAACAACTTTAAGAAGATGGAAGTAGCAAAGAGTCATAACTTCACCGACTTCATAGAAGTCCTAGAATATTGACATCAAGAAATGGAGCAAATGTTAAAAGAAACTCACACCAAATAGCCTACTATAAAAGAAAGTATTATCTAAAGTACATATTATTCTAAGTAAACCTCTTGGATATAAATACGCACAATTAGACTAATGGAAAAAAACCTTAGGTACCCCATATACTAAGTTGAATGCGATATAATTCTATGGTACTATTGAAATTTTGTTGTAAACCTTTTGTATTGTTTTACGGGTTACTCTCTTAAATGTTAAACCATTAGGTTGAAATTTACGATGTGCCAACCCTCATTTAATAAGAAAATCTAATTAAGAAAGTTTTAAGGAACGAAAAGTTGCCTTATGAACTAATAACTACCTAATAACCAACCTTGAAACGATGTTTTAATAAATGAGACATTGTCTTATAAACTAGCCAGTAATTACCTAACCCGTATATAGGCTATTCTCAAAATGATATTTTTAGGAACGAAAAGTTGCCTTGTGACCCAACAGAGTTCCATTTAAATAACCTTGTCCTAATAAATATCATTGCAGGATGTCTACGACACAATCCATTAATACATCCACTAAATGTAATGAATTATAAAATTTTCAACCATTATAATCGACCTTCGGCTCTTCCCAAATAACTCTAGTTGAGACGTATCCTTTCAGTCATCTCAAACATTTTAACAAACTGAGTACCTCTCCTTAAGTTAGCTTAAATTTTGCTAAAAAAATCTTGGTATAAATTGCTAACACTCCTCATCTATTTCGTGAAACCCAACCAAGAAAAATGAATACCAAAATCTCCAACCTTGGCACAAGTGCTCGTCATAATCAAACAAATCAATAGGCACATACTTTTCTTATCCACGACAGCAAGCAGCCAGCTTTTTGTTAAAACCAAGCATCTAGTGCAATTTATTGCACCGAACACGTAGTTTCACTGCACACACAACAAAAGGGATCAATTCGACACTGCATCTGTTCACCTAGTCTTTTCCTTCTCCTCTCCTTTATCTTTCTTTCGAACAAGCCCGGTACAGAGTGGAGCGCAAGTTTTCTTTGCGTTCGCATTTGGCGCCTACTTCGATGGCTTGCTCCCACTACCTGATGATCACCACAGTAGGGCGCACCGCCTCCCTCACCCCATCGTAGCAGGCCGACACGATGCCCGACTCACCAATACCAGTAATGATAATGAGACAGCCGTTGTACTCTTATCTCTGTCTCAGTTATGTCCTACACCATTAAATTTCCAGTCATCGCTGACCGACTACCAAAACCGTCATCGTTTAAATCCTGTTTGTGCTGCCTTAAGCGCCTATATAGGTCACTTTACATCTCAATCAGGAGACTATATCGCTCCCCGTTACCGCATCTCTGCTCATGTGCGCCTAATTCAACCCTGCCATTTACCATCACCGCACTCAGCCATTAAGCTTTCCCTGTTTCTTTGGTCAATCAAAAAGTGGAAACAACACTTGTTGCACAGACCCGTTGCAACTTGGTTGCCTTTACTCGTACCCGTTCACCTTTTGTGGAAACATCTTCATTCCTTTTTAAGTACTCAACCATGGTTCTCTTGGTTTACCCCGCTTCTTTTCTACAAACGCCACAAACTTCTCTGTGTTGGCAAGGATCGTGCTCAGCCAGCCATTGCTTTTACAATGATCTCAAACGTTTTAGCGCTTTCCCTGTCCTGCATCTTGCAAAAAAAAAATGTTCTCCCCAAATCTGCATGTAAGATGAAAAACTAGCTGTGAGATGAATTTGAAACTAGTTGCTGTCCTAGCCGTTCTTCCTTTAAATACAGCTTGTCATCTTCGAGTGATGATTCCTTTCAAACTCTATTGTGCCTCATGTTCGTTTCAAAAACGAATATCCCATTCTTTTGAATCTTCATCAAGCTTTGAAAAATGACCATATCTCATAGAAGACTCGGTCAAGATTGTAACTCCAAGAATAGGAGGAATAAAAGGTGAAGAAGTTTGTCCAAAAATCAGATAAAGAAGGGGCGTTTGAACAAATACGCTTGTCTCGAAAAGAATTCTACTCAACTCCATGTTAAATTTCAATCGTCATTGGTCATTCCTCCAACAACACCAATGAACCTCATGTCATACTCAAAACCGAAAGTCAAACTTTCTTGCTTTTGATGTAGTAAACATGGGCAATATCCCAACAGCTTGCCTAAAGAAAAAAAATCTATTTCATTCTCAACCCTAGGAAGCTTTGTTATAACCTTAAAACTGACTTCAAAAATCTAAAGATCAACGATTCCTTAAACATGCATCTACACCAACTCAAGACATCAAACATAACATCTACCTGACTCAATGTCGATACATCCCTTCTAAATACGCTTTCTATTAGAACTTAGATTAATTTGAAATCATCTTGCCTCTTTAGATCTACTTGAAGTCAACCAAAGGTTCATGTAGAATCTGTTCTTAAGGTAATAATTTGATAAGAGAAATGTTGCCTATTAAGTCTTATGAACTCTCATCAAAATATGTCTTAACTTAGTCTATCCAAATGGCCGTAAAAGGTCAAGTACTAAACTTTCAATTTTCATCTTTAACCATTACCCGATAAGTCCTCCATCCATTGTGTAATCAATGAAAAATTAACACCTCGGATTTAGCCGCTTCCTACTTATGCTTCTAAAAGTCACTCAAACCAAATTTATTCGCAACTAACCTTATCAATCCCAGCTTACCACAAAGACTTATTCACGAAAGAAACTTATGACCTACCGATGTAGTATTAGATATGATGCTTATCTATATAAATATATATTTGAACCCGCTAGAATTCAAATTTAATTCCAAGGTCAACCCTTAGACCCTAGTCGCCTCGATCATTTGTTTTATAACATTAGCAAACAAACTTGCTATTGTTTCAATAAGATGGATAACGCCATCTACATTAATCAAGAAGAACTTGAACACTTCGCCAACATCCGCTAAGTAGAGTTCTTCATCTCACAAGGAAAATGTCGTGATTTCCAAGCTATCTCGAGGACCTAGGAAACGCAAGCACCCAAAACAACCCCGCCTCTGGTCACCTTTCAATATAAAGATCTTCCTTATGTAATTGCACCCAACGCTTAATGTAATATTGAGTACATCCCTTGTGTATTCAATTCTGCAAACAATCTTTTGATTCTGACATTCCATTCCTCCATAGTTGCCAAATGCAAGGGAAATCCAAAACCTCTATCTTCTAAGGTGGTCAAACGAATTAAATCAACAGATCATCCTATAACACATTTGCTTTAACCCAAATCCTTGAATTATCTTTACCTTGTTTTCAATCTAAACACAACTTTGAATGGTATTCATTCTTAATCAATCTCATCAACTGATGTTGACTATACAGATCAACCGTTGTATTCAAATATCATTTCTTGATGATAACATTCAATTCTTCCCAAATGAATTTAATGACAATGCATCTATTCTTTTACCTCAAGTATCCTAAGCATACTAAGTGCTATTTTCTAAATTTGATCATCCTTATTAACAATCCTAGATTTTCAATCGTAAGAGATATATAATAATATCCCTTATCTACTTACGCAAAGCTCAAATAGAAACCTTCCTATTCTTAGATTATCAACACGTAATTACAAGAAGTCCCCATAAAGCAACGATAACGAAGACGAAGTGAAAATAGAACGACAAGGTCACCTGCAAGAAAGAAATTCTCTTAACCTACCTAGTCCTTGCAAATCTCGGGGACGAGATTTCTGTAAGGGGGGTAGATTTGTAACATCCAAAAAAAAAATAATATAAAAATAAATATTTTAAATTTGAAAATATTTATTTATGAGCTTTATTGGATTTATTGGGTCTTATCTGAATTTCCTTGGATTTATGCTTTGTATGAAAAATCCAACAAATGAAATTAAAGAATGGAAATGGTAAAAAGGTAAAATGGTAAGAAGATAAAAGGTAAAAGTAAAATCTTGAAAACTTTACTTATTTAAAATCATTTAGCTGGTACAAGAGTCTTAATGCATAGCATAGTGATTAAACAAATGAAAAGACATCTCTTTGACCTCCAAACAGTGCATGGACAGATTTATTATAAAAATTTAGAAAATCATCTACAACTGAAAAATTTACCATGACTCCCAAAATACAGTATTTACCTCTGGTAAAATTTGTAGAAATTTATCATGTCATATAAGCCTTTTAAAAATTCAAAAACTGAAGCATTGGAAATCTGTAAATCAGCATGTCAGAATTTTTATAAAATAATTACCTAATATTTTGACTTGAAATTTTTATAGAGACATTATTAACCCAATACAAACGACTAAAAAAATTTTTAAAAATAAATAATAATTTTTCCACCTTTAATTAAATCAAAATCCGAAATCCAAATTCTGAGCAGTGTACAGTGTCAGAATTTTAATTAATTAACCATGCGGTATTTTAACCTCAAAATTTTACTGGAAGCTAAGAACTCCTAGTAGACCATGGTCAAAAAGTTTCGAAATTTTCCAGCTCAGTTTGTGGCCATTTGGACGCCCATGCCTGTAGCCATCTTGTCTACTATGCCTTTGGGACACCTCACCTCATCCAGAGCTTTCTACCAAAATCCAGCCAGCCTTAAACCTTGTAAGTCAGTGAATCCCACGCCCAGCCCAGCCATTTGCTTCATTCTCACAGCAAAGCTCAAACTTTCATCCATTCCTTCACATGAGCTTAGCTCATTCCAGAGAAGCGAGCAAGCAAAGAAGAACAAGGAAGATCAAGCAAAATCGGTGAGTAGTAGTTCAATCTCATGAACCTTCAGCTTCTCCATGAACTGCTGAGCTCATCCCACTCGCTCCTTTCTCTTTTTTGCCCGCAGCTCCGCCGCACCGTGCCTTTCTTCCTCGGCTCCGGTGTCCGGTGGCAGCCACCGCCGCTTCCCGCCCGTCCAACTACCAAAATGGAATGCCCCGACCCATGGATGCTTAAAATGCTACCGATTCACCCGAGCTCCTTCTACTTCTTCCCGACGAGCCGCACCTACCTCCGCCAGACCTCACGGTGGCGGCCCAACTCACATTCTCGAACAAATCGACTTCAAAACGGTACGCCTAGCCTCACCGATGCTCACATTGCTACCGATTCGCCGAGACTTACCCTTCTTCTTCTCCGTGAGCTCCACCATTGCCGCCGCCTCCTCTCGGTGGCAGCTCACTCCACCATCTCCGGTGAAAACCAACCCGCCATCGAGCGCTGGCTGTCGAGCCGGTGCTCTAGGTGCCATCGGCCGAGACCCTTCGCCGCTTCCTTCGTCACGGCGAGCTGCCATAGCCGGACTCTCTGTTTCGCCTCATCTGCGCTGTGGCCCAAAGATGTCA
Source organism: Otatea glauca (assembly GCA_036346275.1). NCBI lineage: Eukaryota > Viridiplantae > Streptophyta > Magnoliopsida > Poales > Poaceae > Otatea > Otatea glauca. The sequence continues at coordinate 42,807,429 of CM070720.1, read as the reverse complement.
CCAGAGCAAGCCTTTCCAGTTCAAACCGATAAAAGGCGCTTTCCAAACTTGAAAACGTATTTCTAGATTTCAGTTCATTTTACAAAACCGAGTCAAATCAAATGCTTGTAGATTTTGCATTATAGCTCCAATCTGAGTGAAATCAATTTCTATATTCATGTAAAATCAAGTAGTTCCAGAATATGCAATAACATTTTGAAAATGTTCACTGGATAAATTTGAAATTCAAATTTGAATAAAAGACTTAAAGAAGTGCTACATATTAAAATGTTGTAAACAAACTTAGGATTGAATGAAACTAATTTTAGTGGAATCCTTGTACTTATAGAAGTTCAAATATATATAAAAATATTTAAATTTCATTATTGTTTGAACTGCTTTCTATTAAAGATTGTATACAATGAGCTAGAAATTCAGATATACATAATTTGAATAAAAGAAATATGGAATAAGTAAAGTTTGGTTTCTAAATATTAGTGTGGCAGTAGGATACCTGAGTTTGCCAAAATAGTTAAGAAATAAATTGGATTTGAACTATCTGTAATAAATATCAAATAATCCGAGTATGAAATGTATATGCATATGCATATAGAATCAAATAGTCAATATAGAGATCAATTGAATTCAAATGATCACCAAAACAGTTTTGTCAGTATTCCTAGCGGTACAAAGATTCCAGATGTAAAATAATGTTTAAAGTTTACTACATAAAACAAGAAATGATTAATAGTCAAAATGTAAATACTTGCATAATTGGAATAGTTGTAACTTTCGCGAATAAACTCAACTGATGAAACCAAATCTAATAACCTCAAAAATAGTACCCTTGCTGTTTAAGCAAAATATCTTATGTTAGTGTTAGGTTGAAATAAAATAATATTAGACCCTAATGATCGCTTATAGGAAAAGCATCGCGGATAAAAGCCATTTGTCGTGAAACCAACTTTAAATCACTTCTAATATCATAACCTGTCAATGCTCAAAAATAAGTAGATTATCCTAGTCGTGTAATCGCAACCTTATATCAAAAATCGAACCCTTAACGAGTAGTAAATTGATCTATCAAGCGCCACAACCTATAGAACCTCTCGCCTAAATGCAAGTATTATGGAAATTAGTTTAGAATGATATTTAGAATATGGTCTACCATATTCTAGAAAATATTTTATTCACAACTTTTGTTTCAATTAAATCTTGCTAGTCAAATACTCTTGAAAATTACAGTTGTTATAGTCCTTAATATCACATAAGCGTTTTTAGCCATGAATATAATGTCTCGCCTAAACACAAAAATGTATGAAATCAGCCTAGATATGTTCTTTAAAGTATATGCTATCCATTTTCAAGAAATAAACTTATTTCACATATTTTGCATATAAACTTTAGTAGTCGAATAACCCTTAGTTTTATGTTCGGTGAACCTTACCGTAATCGGAATAAGTGAGCCTTGAAATAAAGAAATCTATAACTAATATATTTGTATCACCGTAACCTTCTTAAAACCGTAATTAAATCCAAGAACCTATCCTAGCAAATCTAACATATTCAAAACCTCTTGTTATGCTTAATCAATTAGGGTTAAGTGCTATTCATTCATATCTTTTAGCATAATGATTTAATGTCTTAATTCTATTAATCCAAATAATTTTAGCATCTATAATTCAAGTTATAAATACAAGAATTCATAATTTTAGCCTCTTGAATTCGTAATTCAAGAATAGATAAGCTATAAAAGAAGTCGTTTAATGCTTAATGTTAAAAGCTAATAACAATATGGTTATTTAATCAACTAAGCACGATATGAAATCATCTAATTCAACCCTAAAGCATTCTGTTTTCTGCAGTGAATCTTTATTTGGTTTGTCAGTCTGCTTTCTTTTGCCCTTATTAAAGCTTGTTATTTGCTATATTTCCGATTGATCGACGTAGAATTCGACGTCCTTCCTCCGTCGTCGACTTCATCTTTTGCAACCTCGCCTTCACCGTAAGCAATGATTAAGCAAGGCAAGCGCCTTTGACCATCTTGATCCCAGATTTGATTTGCACGTGTTTACTAAATTATTTCATGCATGCGCTTACTTTTGTAAATTCGCTATTTTGGGGTATTGGTAGATATACCGTTGTCACATGAAACTCCTTGTTAATTATGGAAATGTGAACCTTGATAACCATAGAATAGGGCTAGACATTACTTAATGCCAAAATGGGTATATGCGATCTTGTTAAACCCGCTTAGCCATGCTTTAGCTTTTGTGGGCAAATGATCATGATTAAAATTGTTTCAAATGTTTTATATGGAACCCGAATGGTCCTTTGTGGGAAAATGGTTGTCGGTAGTTTGATTAAAAACCCAAAATAAAACTATAGTTTGATGCGGCGATTATTGGCAATAGCCGGATGTGCGACGGGTTTGCACGTAGTGTAGGGTGGAGTATCGCCTGTGTCGATTAAGGACCGAGCAATGGGATGTTGTAGATCCATGTTTTTCGCTCAACCACGAGGGCCGGTATGGGACAGTCTTAGCCTATTAAGTTATTCGATGTGGCTTTGCATCTAAGGAAGGCGGAGATTGCACAGCATTCCGGCCAAAGTTGTTCGTAGGGGTTTCTACATACCAATGCAACGGTACGCCTTGCCCCGACAGAGACGTGGTGTTGGGTGTGATAAATGTGGATCCACGGCTTGGGTGAGTGTCTCTTTGTGGCGAGGGTTAACGCCCCGGCTGGTGTAAAGCCACGCCTAGATAATGTAACGGCTCAGATGATCTCCTTGCCGACACACCAAAGGAAGTGTGTTAATTGTTCCGCGAAAAGGTTGATCATTCCTTGTGGGCAAAGTGTACACCTCAGAGTGTAAATCTAATCGATTAGCCGCGCCCGCGGTTACGGGCACTTGGGGAAGATCCTCCCAATGTTAGAGTCTTTGGTATTTTCTAAAATCGGTTTGGTCTGAACTTGTTTTTAGCAACTGTTGTTTTATGTCGAAGGGCTGGCATTGATGGACCTTATGGTTTGGTTTATTTCAACTCACGTCATGGAGGATCGTGAGTATTACTTATCGTTGTGTATACTTCTTATCAATCAACTTGCTTTTATAAATTCCGCTTGCAAATGATAACTTGTTTTACAATTCAATTTCGCTTTATGCAAATTAATCGTATTAGCCTTTCCTTCAAATGGCTCGCATATATTATAGGTTTTGTTTCAAGTCTTGCCGAGTACGTAAAGTACTCACCCTTGCTTAATTATTATTTTAGGTGGATGAGTTAGCGAGGCTTCGAGTTTCTTTTCATCGCAGGTTGCGTGATCTTCTTCGTCATGTTCTATCTGGAGTTTATGCCTTGTCAGTTGCCTGCGGGTCGGATGGGCAAACTACAAGATAATATTTCTTTTGTTGCTTTATTCTCCGAGTTGTAGCTTTTCCTTTATGTATTAGTTTCCGCTTTAGTCTATGTGAGGTATGGTTGTGATTGCAATTGTTGTAAACATGTAAGTGCTAGCTACTGATCCAGGGAATAGCACAGTAATCACATGGAGGTTCCTGTTCATCAGAACGGGGTCTCACAACCGGGCACAATCGGTGTCATAAAGCAGAGCCCATTTCTCCCTAGGCTCATGCTTTATCCATTCGGAGAAGCATATTATGGCCCTACCATTCCTCCGAACCAAGTGGAGAGGGTCCGTGTGTAACACTTCGAGTGCTACTAGGTCCTCTTTTGTGCCAAGCATTGCCCTCTTCGCTGCCTCCGCTGTATGACTTGATGTTAGCTCGTCCAACTTCTTCCACAGTGCATCAAACTTTCTATGTTGGTTCTCATCGCACAACCTCTTAAAAAGTTTCAGGCCATAGATGTGTTTCTTCTACACCTTGCTGCAACTGCACGACCGCCTTCAACAGCCCGGGATGTCGATCATGTATAACACACACTCCAAGTCGTTGATCCACGACGCAGGCTTTCACGTTCCTTAGAAACCAGAGCCATCTTTCTGTGTTCTCACCCTCCACGAATGCGAGTGCTACAGGAAGAACCTAGTTGTTGCCATCTACTCCTATGGCAGTCAATATCTGACCTTTATACTTACCAGTCAAAAATGTCCCGTTATGCATAACAATGGACGGTAATGTCTGAACGCGTTGACGCATGCACCGAAAGCAAAGAATGCCCGCTTGAGTACCATCTTCCCAGGGAAGCGCTGCGAGGGCTGCTCACAAATATCGATATAAGTTCTGGTGTTCCTTTCCTTGATCACCTCAAGCATACCTGGTAGGTTCTGATAGGGGTCTTCATACGTACCAAACCTTGTTTCCAGTACCTTTTGCTTCGCTCTCCATGTCTTGGTATAACTTATGGTGTACTGGAACATCTGCTCTATTACAAGTATGATGGCACGTGGCTCTAAATCCAGGTTGCCCACAATCTCTCCGTACATTGCATTCACAACAAAGCTTGAAGATATGTTTCTATACGATTGGACAGACTCCGTTAGCACACATGTGTGTGGGACGACTATAGAACACTTACAAATGGTATCCCACTTAGGCTGGTATGCATGCACACACCATGGGAAACCCTCCATCTGGCATTTGACATCATACACCCACTGATCTGATTTCGCAACCTTAAAGGTTCTACGCAGCAACACTGCCTATGCTATCACTGCTTCATGAACATCAAACTTATTCTTGTAAATCGCACATTGCCTCACCTCATTCCTATCGGACTGCCACGAGAAGTGTTCACCCACGTTAACCACCAACCTATCGAATTGACACTCATCCCACTCCTCATGGAAATGCTCTTCATTGTCTTCGTCGTTACTCAAAGCCTCGTAGTCCTAGCTCTCTGCCTCCATCGCTTGAACCAATGATTTAATATGTTCTCGCTCGTCTGTCACACCCATTGGTACCTGCATATATGGCATTGGAACATCAACTTCCTCGCCTTGCACACCCTCATGACTCGAGCTAACATCCTGCCTCACTAAGTATTCTCCGGTTCGGCTGCTCTCCCCAACTTCCTCCGGTTCATCACCAACAACCTTCTCCTGAGTCGCATGGCTAGCATTGGTTTTCTGAAATGCTTATGCCAACAACACTAATGGCCATCTTTTCTCAGTCGTCAATCTTACATACGAGCTCTAGGACTTCAACCCCTTCAGATCCACTAACTCCCAGTACGAGCATGTTAGATTAATCTCGTTGCTTAGTAACTTATAAAATATTAAGTTAGTTAAGTGTCTATGCAGGTTAGTTCAGTGATTTGTATTGCATGGTCTGTATACTTTTTGTATGCGTGCATGAGTGTATTACCATTACACACTAGTTTGGTTAAGTCATTAGCTACATGATTAATAAGAGTCAAGGCATGAAAATAGGTCCTAGATGCATATCAGTGGCTTAGAGTAGTGGCATTGCATTAGTTAGTTGCTGCATGTGTATGAAGGTGCAGCACTTGCACGAGCAGTGTTGGGTCATGCCGTGAGAAGCGGTCAGATTTGCTACTAGCTGCGTCGAGCTATGTGCCTTTATATCTATACCCCTTTATAATGCACCTAAACAAATTTTCCTACGTCCACCCTAAATAATGCACCTCATTAGAGATGGCCCAATGTTCGTGCACCCAGCAAAACATCCCTAGAAACTTGCATTCATCAAAATGAACGCCTCGATCTTTCCTCGCTTTACTCACCCACATCCGATGGCCATTATTTAGTGTGTCTAATCATCCTCAGGCCCACAAATGCACTCTCCCCACCTACATATTTGGAAGGAGAGCGAACCAAACAAGGAAATAAATAAGGAGGATCTCGCATGCAAGGAAACCAGACTTGAATTTTTATCGACCAAAATTGTACGCATTACATATTTGGAAGGAGGGTGAATCAAACAAGGAAATAAACAGGAGGATCCACATGAAAGGAAACAAGACTTGAATTTTTATTGTCCCGGCATTGTGATCGTATTTTTTCCGAATATGACCCTTCTCGAGACTTTTTACTGATCTAACCCCATAGAGCCTAATTTCAACAAGACCGAGAGCGTTGAATTTTTGTTTTTATTTTTATCTAAGGAACCAACGCTTGTGAGTGCCGCTAATTTTTTCAATTTTTTCGCGGAACCGCCACCGCGAGCAATCGCTTAATTTTTATCTTTCTTTCCTTATGGATCCAAATGGTCGGCGAGCGCAGTTTATTTTTCCATATTTTTCCAAAATCATCCGTGTGGTCCACAACAGACCTTCCCTCACCTCCAGCATCAACAAGGAAAAGGAAACAAACGTCCTAGAAAAGGAAAGGACCATACATTACGTGCTGGGAAAAGGAAACCGGGAGATGGGGTAGCGCAGCCGGGAGAACGCAGGTCTGCAATGGCTCCACGGTCGCCATTGGTGGCTTTACCGACGCGGCGAGGTTGCTGGTCAGCGACCTCGCGGTCGCCGTGCCTCGGCAAATTTATAATTTTTTTTAAAAATAATTTTATTAAGTACAAAATAATCGAAAGTTTTTTTGAGAATTTTTCTAGGATTTTTTAATCTAATGTGCTATCTTTTCAAAAATCCTTCTATATTTAAAAAATGAAGGCAACTCACCGTAGCTTCTTCTAGTCAGCAGCTTCGCACTGCAGAAGCTTCTTCTCTTCCCTCCCTCCATTAAAGCAAGAAAGAAGCTCCAAAGCTCCATCAATCCCGCACCAAATCTCCTCTTTCCATCTATGGTGTTAATTCTCCAAATTTCGTGCTCTATTGCCAAAAATTTCTCCTAACTGATTTGATCCCAAATTATGGTTTCCATAAATATGCTTGTTTCTGGGCTATAAAAGCCGGCGAGCTCTCCTCCACCCCATCGCATTGCGTAAATCCCCAAGTGCTCTCTTGTAAAGATCGCGGATTTTGAGGTAACCCAAGCCATCACCGTCATCTTTCCCGACGAAATTCACCGCAACTGTGTGACTCCTCCTCGCAGCGCCGGCCAGCCGATCTCGCCGCACTAGTGCCGACTCCATCGCGACAGCCGCCACCCCGGCCTTCCTCCCCTTGCGCTGGTTAAGCCTGCAGAGCACGCTGTGCTCTCGTGGAAGCTGCAAAAATAATCTAAAATCGTAAAATTCTTTTTTCTTTCTCTTTCTTGATTTAAAATCTTTGGGAGCCCGCTACCATTCGACCTCCATTTAGTTCCGTTTTTCTTTTTAAATTCATTTCAAATTCTAAATTTCTCTTTTATTATTAAGTGTTGTATTCATACTTATCTTCTCATTTAATTGATAAGCGGGTACTACCGTCGTAGCGTTAGCACAGGCACTATACTATGGTTTGTAATTAGTTTGTTAGTTCTTGGGAAAATAACGGAAGTTTTGGAGTGAGTCCATTTGCTTCATCCTCGTGCGTGTGTGTATTTCTGTGAGAGAGACCTAACAAGAGAAAGAGAAGAAATTAGTGAGTGATTTCCAAAGTGAGAAGAAGGGTTTGAGTAATTCAATCCCAACAGTGCAATCCCGTCTCTACTCCGTGCAGCTTGATGTCATGCAATTCACGGTTTAACGAGAACATGTGGTACAACCATCTGGTAACCGTGCCCCATGAACGCTCCCCGGCACATGACAGGCTAGCCACGACACTTGAAAAATGAGTAAGTCCCACCCTTTGTGCACCCATATGCGGAACCCTTTCTTCGTAGTGTTTTTAAATTGTACTTTATCATCCATACCTGTCAAATATTTCAGGAATTTCTTAATACGTGCACAACATAACGCTAACACCTTTTAAATTCTCAACCTACCCATACTGCTATACCTATGTACCGCGACGACGTATTCTACATTACTTCAAACAACTGCTTCAGCCATACAAAAATTATTTTTTTCAACTACATAGTATCTCGTATAATTCTCGCAGTTTTTATGTCCGTAACTATTATTACTGTATTCAGCGAATTACTTACAAACCTAAATAATCCAGTCGCTAAACTAATTAATCTGGTCTCTAAGTCATGTGCGTCAATAACTATTGCTACTCTACAGGACTAATTACTTACAACGCTAATTAATCTAGTTGCTATGTCCTCTATCTAAATAATTATTACTCTACAAACCTAATTAGTTGCCAATCTATTTAATATGGTCACTAAATTGCATTTCTAAATTTTAATTTAAATAAACAATAAAAAATTTACGTGCACAAACGACGGTCTTTCTTCCTCCTACCCATCTTCTTTCCCTCCTCCCCTCTTCTTCCTCCTCCTCCCCCTCTTTTTCTTCCTCTTCCTCCTCCTCCTCCTCCTCTCTCCTCTCTTCTTTTCTCCCGCGCACAGCTCGATCGGTGAAGTGAAAAAGCGCTCGGTTGAAATGAGGCCGAAAGCCTGGGCGCCGCTGTTAAAGCGTCTCTGTCGCCATTTGGAATGGCGACAGAGAGTTAAACCGTTAGCGACAGCTCTTTGTCGCTATTTGGATTAGTGATAGAGCTGTTTTATTTTCGGCATATTATATGTAATTTTTCATTTAAAAAAATATTATTTTAAAAAAACTAATTCGTACACTCAAGGATCAATTTCGCAATAAAAATACGCTGGAGTCATAAACGCCGACGCTTCTTGAACTACACGTCTACACCCCCGGTCCAATATAGAACAGGTTACGGAGGATTGAACACAACTTTCAGCCCGTCCAATCTCGACATCATGTCGGTGGGCGAATGAAAGCGCGCGCGCGCCCACACCCACTCACGCGACACAGTAGTACTCCTCTCTCTTGCTTGTACAGCGGAGTGCCGCCAGCTTCCGCAGCCGTATGGCCCGTATGGCATTTTATTCCTTTGCCTCCGGTGGTGCAGAAACGCAAATGCCATGAGGGGTGACCCACGATCACGAGTCACGACTGTACCGCACACCTCCCGCCCGGCCGGGCTAGCTAGCTCCCACATGCGTGACACAGCATCAAGTCGATCGTCTCCTCCGAATTAAGATTCTGGCGAGACATAAAGACCGGCACATGGCGTCGTCGCGCGGCAAAGCCAAAATACCAGCTGCTACTATCTCGCAAGCTTATTCATGCGCCTTCATTAACTAGGAGCACCACAAGGCCGTGTACGTAGTGTGTGGGAGTGAGTATTCGCTTGTGCCCGGCCGGCTTGTGACAGCCAAGTCAGTGCCATTTAGGCACTCGGCTTGTACACCTCCCTTTTGGCCTCAGTGAAAGTAACATCTCTTTTTTTTCTTCTTCCAGGTGTGGTACGGCTCGTATCAGACCGATTTTATTTAAAATGCTATTACCTAATGCTATATTGTTGAAAGTGCTACCAACTATATAGCAAAGTTTTATACAGTGTTAACAAGTTTCAAGAGAACTTTCGAAAAAGTTTCATATTTCAGTCAGTTTCACGTATTTTTAGAAGTCTCTAAAAGATTCCTAACCAAATTTTCAACGAGTTTAAGGTTTTAAAACTCAAGTTACACTAGGTTTCAACCAATAAGTTTACGACATGCTTCAGCAAATTTCAACACAAAGTTTCAAGAAGTTTCATCAGGAAAAAATCAACACATAAAAGAGCAAAAAAACTCCCGGTATATTCACCTATGGCCACCGTCCCACTTTGCCACTCACCAGCACAACTGCCTCCTCCCCTACTCACCCAAGGGGTGAAACCAAAGCTCGGAATTGTTCGTGACGTGCACGACGGTGAAATTGAGCCACGAGATGGCGTGGGCAGAGTCGGCGTTGTATCGCTCTGTGGCCCAGATGAGGAGGCAGCCAAGGGTCATATCGGCTCAATTCGGTGGCCTACTGTGGATACCTGCTGCTCGACGCTGCAATGGAAGAAGGGCAAGAGCTTGGCTATGATAGCAACCTCTGCATCCACGGAGAAGGCATCGTGGAGGCCTCTGAGGGGGACGTTGACGAACCCATGCTCATCTTCTATATTTAACATCTCCCTCGTGGGCGTAACGTCAAATCGCTCGAGCTTGTGCTTGTCTCACATCAGTAACACGGCGTCAAATTGAACGGCACCTCGACGGCGTCGTGATCATAAGGTGGAGTCCTGGCGAGACGTTAGACATCTCACGTGCGTTGTGTATGCTCTCATCGGCTATTGTTGTCCACGCCCGTGCTCGTCGGCGCCACGTGGGATCGGCACACGCTCACCCTTGCCACGTCAAACAGAACCTCTTTACGCTTGCTACTGCCATCGTGGAGAGAAGGATGGTGTTGAATTGACGGTGGAGAATAGGGACTGGGGAGAGATCTAGAAGGGACCGTGAGAGACGTGGATAACGATGGCTAAATAGGATAGTTGATCTGATGTGTTACATTGATACACACAGATGATAGATATATGTTTATTCCGCTGAAAAGTAAAGAAACGCTGTAGCGTTTTCCAGCTTTTCCGATTTATTTATGGCATGTTCACCAGGTGGGCAGATTTGAGTCCGATTAGCACGCGGTAACCTTGCGGCTGTGCGACGTGTCAGGGCTCGGCACTGCTACTAGCTTGGCGATTGTGGGGCGCGCAGCAATTAACCGTGCGTACGTAGGTGCTGGTGGTGCATGTAGTTGCAAAATCCAATTCCAATCGCGGCGTGGTCCCGATTCTCCCGAATTCGACAACAAACGGCACGTACGTTACGGTTGAGCGAGTCAGCAGAAAGTCAATTCCGCCCGGATGCAATCGAATTCTTTCCGTTGCACGCATCCGCACCAACTTAGTTCGGCCAATGCTTGCCATGGCAATAAAGTATTTCTGCACGATCTTACGGCAGATCGACTTTCGAGGTTACTACTAGTGTTTTGCTGATTGATACCTTCAGTTCAGGGCCTCAGAGTTGAGAGGTGGTTTCTGCGCAGTCTGTCAAAAAATTGTCCGAGGGATATAGAATCGCCATTCACCTATATGTATGTAAAATCTGTGTGGATCTCTCGAGACCATTTAGTTACATGTTCTAGAATTAATGCGTCAAATTCTAAACCATGAAACTTGTCTTGATTAATTGGACCTCAATATACAGTCGTGCTTGGAGATATTTTTATATCTCCTTGGGCTGCTCTCTTATGCCGTAAGTTCTCAAACACTCAAGAGGGGAAACCCCAACTTTATTATTGAAACCAGATAACAAGTACCAATTCATAAAGGGTGTACATACTAGACAAAACAAAGTGAGGATTTAGACAAGTCCGAAGCATATACGAACACCAAATATCTTCTTTTCAAATAAAAAACAGAGAGAGAATCTGTCATATTGCAGCCCATGAGTGTGGCCAACCAAACAGCTAGCTTCGGATTGGGTCGTACCCCGGAGTGTAAGTACATCGGGTCCCAGATATCAGCTACATCTCTTCGTACGGGCAAACGACCTGTCGCGCGCGGTACATGTGTGATCGGAGGCTCAGGCTAAGCTTGCTGAAACAGGCGCAACCACGCAACACAGCTGTTAGTCTTGTGCTGTGACTAGCTGTTTGCTCGTTCAGGTATATCCTCGAATGTACCAGCAATCACAATGCGGCCGTGAACAATGACGGAGTTAGGATTCATTTAAGAAAGAGGGCTGGATATAACTATATGTACTAAATATAAAAACTATCAAACCGACATATTATAGTTAAAATTTAAATGCATGTAATATAGTATTAGTATGTAAATATACAAGGGGAAAAAATTATCTTTCATTACTTCAAAAGAGGTGATAGTTGACATTTACGAGTTTTCATGTTCTGAAAACGTTGTAAGATATCTTTCATGTTTATTTTTGAAAATACTTCTCTCTCAATGTAGCATACCATAAGATCATTCAACCAGTCAACACTTATCTTATTGCGCAAATCTGTTTTAATAATCTTCATTGCCGAGAAAGCCCTTTCAACTGTAGCTGTCCCCACAGGTAAAATTAGTGCCAATTCAATCAATCTATAGACTAATGGATAAACCATGTGCTTCTTTGCTTGAACCATCTTTGCAGCGAAGCTAGCAAGACCGTTATTACTTTGAGATTCATCACTTCATTCTCTTCTCATGTCATCAATAAATAAGTGACTGCTGTTGCGTATTGCTCTGTGGGTCGAGAGAGGGTTCGCGTGGTGGCCTAGGGGGGCTGGAGCCCCACCAAGCCCCCCTCCCCGGCTGCCTCTGCCTCTGGCCGTGGAATGTTGTTTTATCATGTCGAATTTTAGAAAGCCCAAGGAGGGGTGAGGATGAACTAACAGCAAGCTTAGCTGGATCGTATCTTTCATTTAAATCAACAGTAAAGTCCATTTACTCAGATGCTGTTTCAAAGTTCGTTCGTTTAATTTTTCGCCTGCTATTGTTTCATCATAAATTCCGTTTGTTTAATATTCTAAGCTTTTAACCGGTTTCGAGGTGTTAAACGGATGGGATTGTAAAGTCTAGGTGCTACATAACCGGTTTCATATTTTGGGGTGTCGAACGGACTTTCGAGCAATGTTCATGGTGTTATATGAACTTTTTCCCTACAAAATTAGCTTAGGGTGTTAAACGAACGGGATTGAAAAATTCGAGGTGCTAGATAATCGGTTTCAAAATTTGAGGTGTTGGACGGACTTTTGAGAAAAATTCAGGAGTGCACAGTGCACGCACCTCCTCTTCTCTGATGATGGGCAATGAAGGGTTAGGATTTATCGAGGTTAGGGAAGAGTTCATCGAAACCTCGGTATAAATAGAGGAAGAAGACGCTGCCTAGCGGTGGGTGGCGGTGGTGGCGAGGCGGCAATGACACCACCGGTTGGAGAGCGGTGGGCGACGAGCGGCACAATGATGAGGAGGACTGAATGTTAGGTAGAGTGGGGCTAGGACGACGACATTGTGGAAGAAAGGGTGGCACGGCGAGTTGCCAAGGGTGTCGACGGCCACGAGTGGTGGCAATAGTGGCGGCGGTGGTGGCGTGCGGAGCTCACCGAGGAGAAAGAAGAAGACAAATACAAGGGCGAGGCAAGAGCTCCCATAGAGATGTAAGCGTTGTGTAGACCACCCCAAATGTTAGGAGTAAACCTAAAAAAAAGTATGCCTTTTGTTTATCGATTTTTAAGACCTGGGTCTCTAGATCTAAGTTTATGAATAAAAATGGTTGTAGGCTTCTATGATCAAATATTATGAAAGGAGGGACAAAGGATTACTTTTATTAGCTAAGTGGTTTAACAGAGTACAAATATTACAGAGTTTTTGAGTTATTAACCGATGCCCTTAATGGCGCAAAGGCCTTCCTATTTATAGGGCTGGCATTCAGTTTGATTGGTTTTTTCAGTTTTGTTTATTCGGTTTTAAAATATTTCGGTTTTTGAAAACTGGCAACCGAAATTTTCAGTTCAAACCGATTTTCGTGTTACCATATAACAGGCACTCCTCCAGCACACATCAAAACTGATACCATAACCACTTCAAAACTAATACCACACCAAAAATTAGAGCCATATATTTATACTCAGCTATGCATAGAAGCATATGGGGATCACCTTGGTTTACTCGTGCTCTCCTCCTACATACATTAAGGACACAAGAGCCCGTGAGTTGACATCACCAACACAAATCAAACACCTGCGCATCCTACGCTTTCATACATAATCATCATTGTCGGAGGGAAGCTGATACCCTCCCTTCAATATACCTTTCCAATACTACACTTATGCATGGTGTTAGAGGACATCTCATGCCCTCCTTTCCAGATGCTCTTCTTACATTGCGCTTGTGTACGGGTAGATTCATACCCCGCGGGCACCCTCCGTGGGCGTACTCCGCGGGAGGTCCACTCCCACCATGGGTCTGCGTTACTAGCGTGCCACGGGAGGTACCCTCCTACCTCGCGGGCGTCTACGGGAGAATCCCCCTACCCCGTGAGCATCTATGGGAGAGACCCCCTGCTCCGCGAGCGTCTACGGGAGGCACCCTTAAGCCCTCGCAGGCGTGCCACGGAGGACTCCCTCCAGCCCCTGTGGGCGTGCTCCAGGAGGCTTCCTCATGCTCTCGCAGGTGTGCTACGGGAGGCTCCCTCAGACCCCTCGCGGGCTCTCTAAAGGAGGTATCCAAGGGGTCATCAATCCCCCAGGGGGTCTTACCAAGCCCCCTGGTCACAATGCGCTTGGCAAGGCTCCTGGTTCAAAAGGACGCTCCCCCAAACGCCAATGGAGATTGGTGAGCACTCTCGAACCGCTTGGGACCTATCGCCAAGTGGGTTCCCAAAGTCCCCTGTGGGGTCCCAGAGTCAGAGGCTTGCCCCTACGGGACGATGACGTGGGATCCACTACCTCCACCCAGGAATGACCAAGATGCCCCCGTTTGAGTCACTGTAGTATGGGTAGGATGGTATTTTATGTAACAGGTTGGACGCCTATAAAACCCCGCTGTAACCCATGCATGTAAGTTGAGCTCTCATTGAATACAAAAACTACACAACTGGTGTGTCCCTCGGGAGCCCGGATCAGGAGACCCCTCCCTACTTCCCCCGAGGAGCACACCGACGGGAGTAGGGCGCTTGCTTAGACGCCCAAACCTATATAAATCCTTGTGTCTACTCTCTTTTTCTTTCGGACGTAGGCCCGTAAGGGAGCCGATGTCCGCTCTCACTCTCGTGTCACGTTTTCAAACATACGACAATCATGTTGAACACATGCCCTACTCAAATGCTTCTGTCCATTGTTGAATTTGTCGCCCAATACAGTTCAACAGTTTGAAGTCCGCAAGAACTTCTACTTCTGAATACTCTTCCTAGTCCAACTCCCCCCATACCATACCATACATGTCTAGCAATCTCTACTCTGGCAAGATCCAAAACCACAAAATAAACCCTAGAAACTTGCCAAGAACCCCAAATTTGACCACGGAGGACACGATCAACCAAAAATCAGAAGAAACGAAGAGTACCTGGGAGCTAGGAGGTCACACAGCTCGCACTTGCAGATGTCTATCTCCGGGATGACCTCGACCTTGAACTTGATCTGGCCGATGATCTTGCCCTTGAGGTAGTGCCAGACAAGCTCCTCATCGGTGGGGTGGAACCGGAAGCCGAGCAGCAGCACATTGAGCTCCATGACCATTATCACCTCCATGGAGGGTGGCGGAGGGAGGCAAGGGGGCGGCAAGAGGCGGGAGCGAAGGGGCTGCGGGGCGAGGGAGGCAGAGTGGGTGGGAGAGAGCCGCGCATAGGGAGAGAGAGGGAGAGGTGGCGGGAGGCGAGGGAGGGAGCCGCACACGGGGAGAGGGAGGGAGGCGGCGGGGGTGAGGCCGTGAGGGAGGGAGCCAAGTAGGGTTGGCGATTGGGGAATTGAAGTGGGGACCGTAGGGAGCCAATGCCCATTATACCCTGGCAAGTAGCAAACATCGGGTGCCTATTCGGTGAAAACGGATTATTCGATTTCCGAATTTACAAAAACGAATTGAAAATCGAAAACCGAATAGCGACAAAATAAAAAACGAACCGCAAACCGAAAACCGAAAAACCAAAATAATCGGTTAATTCGGTTCGGTTCGATTCTATTTTTCGGTTTTGATTTAAAAGTGCCCACCCATACCTATTTATACAGAATGAAGGGATGCTAATTTATGCTTCAAAAGAGTGTCTTCTGGCTGAAAGGTATCTTCTTGCCAAAAGGTGTGTCTTCACGGGAGTAACTTCCAATTAGTTATTTATACCTGTCAAAGAAAACTATCGACGTGTTATTTCTGTGCGGAGGCAACTGCCTATCCCGACCAGTTTAACCTAGTTGGAGCAACCGAATCACTGGCTGGGACGAACCAGTATAAATTAATAGAATACACGTCAGCAAACTGGTCGGAGCCGTAACCAGGTAACTAATTGTGGGTCTTGCTGGTTGAATCCGTAACCAAATAATTGATCATGGGTCTTGTTCTTTTTTATAAGCTTTTTCTTATACAGGCCTGAAATAGAGTATGGCCTTTTAATCCTGGTCTTGTTTTTAGAAAGATTGAAGTATATAAGGGAGTACTAGCACGTCCTTGAAGTGATTTGCCGAAAGATAATTGCGCAAACACTGAAGCATCTAAAGTTGCATAAACCCATTCTTGCATTTTTTTTCCTTCTATTTGTTTCATTTTCTGAAAGCCATGTATTCTTCAAAAGTACATATAGCTAGGATTACTTCCTAGGAAATAATACTCTATTATGTGGGGAAGGATTCAAGCATTTTGAGGGCACAAGGTACAATTTTTTGCGAAAAAACCCTCAGGAAAATTTGAAATCGCGATTAGGTCCTTCCACCTGTTATTTTGCAAGACAGACCCTGGAAAATCCGAAATCGCGAACAGGTCCTTTCACGGTTATTTTGCAAAGATGGCCCCGTGATTCTGCAAATTTGATCCGGACGTCGGTTCTTTCGACCCGGGAGATTTCGAAATCGCGAACAGGTCCTTCTATCGGTTATTTTGCAAAAAAGACCTCGTAGTTCCGCAAAATCGACACAAGCGTCGGTTCGTTCGACCTAAAAGATTTGAAATTACATTTAGGTCCGGTTATTTTCACAGAAAAACACTTCGATCAAATTTTTCCACGTGACGCGGCATCGCGCGCGGATATGCCTAGTTGCACATATCTTGAAGATTTTCGAATTTCAACTAAGAAGAGGAGAACTTTGCGCCAGCCTTTTTTTAAATTTTTTTTTGTACTAGCTTAGTATAAGTCGCGATCCGGATTACTTAATTCTAAACCCGCTGTATATGTCACACTAGTCTAGGATAACGCTAGTGCACATAGTAACAACATAGATGAAATATCATTCCATACAATGAATTAACTACAAGAGGGCTTTTGAAAGGCTATTGTACTTGAACAAGGGTAAATATGATAAGTGTGCTCCAACAAATGAAGAATGGGATATGGAAGAGTTACTATACAAGTGTTGCACTGGTTTTTTCTGGTATCCAATATCCAACTGCAAATCTATTTTGGTGGAACTTTTGTGAGATTAAGATTGCACTTGCAGAATGGTGTGAAAAGTGTTGATGTTAATATACCTTCTATTATCGAGGCTATAAAAGCCAAATATAACAAGTATTAGGACAAGTGCAACATAGCTCTTGTTGTGGCATGCTTTCTTAATCCTATATACAGGAAAAGTCTGGTGGAATATTTTACGAGGAGGGTTTATTATGGGAGGGCTGCCCACGAAATTAATCGCTCACATGAAGCTTCAAAGTCTAATCCCAAAGGTCATTTTCAGCCATTTGATGATGCTGACTTGGGTCTTCATGACATTGAACAGTTCTTGTATGAGAATGCAGTTTTGACAACACATGATAATATACATGAATTGAAGGTATACATAAAAGAAAAACCATTTCGATAGGTCGATCCTAATGGTAAGGATACACAGTTTGACATATTGTCATGGTGGAACACACATCAAGAGACTTTTCTTGTTCTCTCATGACTAGCTCATGATGTGTTAGCTATTCAAGTATCAATTGTTGCTTTTAAGTCGGCTTTTAATGCTGGTGGACTTGTTATTGATCATTTCGTAGTCGACTAGAGCTCGAGGTGGTTGAGGCTCTAATTTGTACCGACGACTGGATAATTTCATGTAGGAAAAGTAATAATAAGTCATTTAGTTCATAGTAGTAGCTTCATGTCATTTTTACATTTTAGATTCTAATGAAAAGATAGCATCACGTGTTGACGAGGTTACGCTGATAAGGTTTTCGGTTTTTACCGACGGGGAACGAAACCTCGACTGGCCAATAACGAAAATTAAAATAGTGGCTAACAATCCTATTTGGTACGATCAACCAGTCATTGAAGCTATCAATCCTCCAACTGACCCATCACAGATCCTTCGGAGGATGCCACACGTAAGGGTTTACAAAATCGATGAAAATCACGAAAATCGAGCGCATCTAGCTGGATTGATATTTGAAACCGCTCGGTAAACCAGTGGACTTTAAATTTAAATTCAAAGAAATTAAAAATTTTATAGAAAAGTGTTAAAATTTTTGAATTTTTTTGTGAGGTCTTGTCGGCGTTTCGAGCACCGGCAAGTAAATTTGTAAGTCTAAGGGGTCGCGCGTTCCACTCCCTGAATGGTTAGACTCAGAAGTCCAAGATGTATACTGGTTCGGGCAGAAGATCCCTACTCCAGTTCGTGTGGTGGCGTTGTATTCTATTTAGCTCAGATGATCGCATAAGGTTTATGTTTAGAGTGCCAATGACTTAGCGAGATGGGTTCGATGGCGCTCTCGGTCCTGTTCTTCTTCTCTTTTCTACGGGAGCTCCTGCCTCCTTTTATACGAAAGGAAGGGGCAGGTTACATCGGGAATTGGGAGAGGACGATACGACCTACACTAGGAGCTTCGGTCCTTCGTTCTGCTGACTGATCAACGCTCAGTCTTGCCCATGCTGGGTCGGTAGCTTAGTTGGTCAAGGCGGTTAGGTATTTCTCCGGGAAACGGCGTACCTGCCCTCTGCGAACCTTATGGGTGTTGACGTTGCTGCGCCTGACGTGGGCGCCGCCTCGGAGAGGCGTGTCTTCGCATCAGATGTGACCGGTGATGGAACTGGAGCATGACTTGGTCACCATTTAAACCCTCCGGGAAGGAGCCACCGCCCTTGTAGAGTCACTTTGATTGACCCGTTCGTAGGGTACGTGGCGGTTGTCCGTGGAGGCTTGACACGCGGCCCTTGGCAGGTGGTCTTGGCACGATCGAGTCGGGATTCCGACCGCCGCGAGGTCGGAGCCCCGCTGGTCGGAGCCGGGGCCGTCTCGGCGAGGAGGTCGGGAGCTCGCTTGGCCGGAGACATTCCCTCGGTCGGGAAGGGAAGTCCTGACGGCTTGCGGCGCCGGTCGGAGGGTCGGAAGCGGCTGTTGGGCTTGAGCTGTGCTTGAGGCGGCGGCCGGTCACCTTGGGCCGTTGGGGTACCTCGTTATTAGTATTCGTCAGTAGCCCCCGAACCCTCGAGCGATTTTGGCAGATTCGGTTGAGGGTAGAGAATAGTGACTGGGCCCATGCGGTCAGCCCGACCGATTGGGTCAAGCGATTTCTGCCAGGTGTACCCTAACGCATCTGACGGCTACCTTGGAATTTTGCCTGGGTCATTCGAACCGCCGGGGGCTTTGAATCGCCTCGTCGCGCACGCCGCAAGATAGCTTACGCGCCGCCCGCTCGTCTTACGGATCGCCGGATTACGTGAAGGGCGCCGCTTTCCGACGCTTGCATTTATTCTGGAGACGTTTAACCTCCCTTCGTCCGGGTATATAAGGACGCCACGGCTTGCTTGAGTGATGAACCCTTTAGACAAGAATCCTTTTTGTTTTCTTGACTATGGCTTCGGGGCACCCTTTAGTCTTTGCTTTTGGCGATGGTGACGGGCGTAAGAAGAGGACCCTTTGGTGAAGCTTTGGGCTGAGTTCGACCAGCGATGGCCGAACTCGGGAGGAAGAAGCTGCACCGTGATGTCTTCCGCCGTCGATCTTGCCGCCGAGGTCGCCCGAGACTCGAGGTAGCAAGGGGCCCTCCTAGAGGCGATGGCGCGAGGACGCCGATCGTAGTTGGCACGGCTGCCGATGTCGCCGAACGGCAGAGGCGACGGTCGCCGTTTCCACATCTGTGGCGGCCGTCCCGCCGACCAGGCAAGGGCCTACCAACATATCATTGGTGCCGCCGGTGCCGTACAGATGTTAAAAGGCTTTGGAGCGGAGGAGGTCCTGCCGTAGTGTAGCGTAACTATTTTTGTATCTGTTGAGTACTATATCGCAAAGTTGTGTAAAGTTTGAGCCTGTTGGCCTATAATGAAATCTCTTTTTTCTTTTATGGGTGTCTCCGTTCTGAGTTGTCCGAGTTGCTACATCGTAGCTAGATCATGCCTTGGTCGGCAGGGACGACCGCGATGCCTCGGCGCGAGGTTCGGGTGTCCGAGTGCTCGTTTAACGTCGTAGCTAGACCGTGCCTTGGTCGGCAGGGACGACCACGATGCCTCTGCGCGAGGTTCGGGTGTCCGAGTGCTCGTTTAACGTCGTAGCTAGACCGCGCCTTGGTCGCGCAGGACGACCGCGATGCCTCGGCGCGAGGTTCGGTGTCCGAGTGCTCGCTTAACGTCGTAGCTAGACCGCGCCTTGGTCGGCGGGGACGACCGCGATGCCTCGGCGCGAGGTTCGTGTCCGAGTGCTCTTTAACGTCGTAGCTAGACCGTGCCTTGGTCGGCGGGACGACCGCGATGCCTCGGCCGTGAGGTTGGTGTCCGAGTGCTCGCTTAACGTCGTAGCTAGACCGCGCCTTGGTCGGCGAGGACGACCGCGATGCCTCCGCGCGAGGTTCGAGTGTCCGAGTGCTCATTTAACGTCGAGCTAGACCGCGCCTTGGTCGGCAGGGACGACCGCGATGCATCCGCGCGAGGTTCGGGTGTCCGAGTGCTCGCTTAACGTCGTAGCTAGACCGTGGCTTGGTCGGCGGGGGCGACCGCGATGCCTCGCACGAGGTTCGGTGTCCGAGTGCTCGCTTAACGTCGTAGCTAGACCGTGCCTTGGTCGGCGAGAACGACCGCGATGCCTCGGCGCGAGGTTCGTGTCCGAGTGCTCGCTTAACGTCAGTAGCTAGACCGCGCCTTGGTCGGCGGGACGACCGCGATGCCTCGGCGCGAGGTTCGGTGTCCGGTGCTCGCTTAACGTCGTAGCTAGATCGCGCCTTGGTCGGCAGGGGCGACCGCGATGCCTCGGCGCGAGGTTCGGTGTCCGAGTGCTCGCTTAACGTCGTAGCTAGACCGTGCCTTGGTCGGCAGGACGACCGCGATGCCTCGCCGCGAGGTTCGTGTCCGAGTGCTCGTTTAACGTCGTAGCTAGACCGCGCCTTGGTCGGCGGGGACGACCGCGATGCCTCGGCGAGAGTTCGGTGTCCGAGTGCTCGCTTAACGTCGTAGCTAGACCGCGCCTTGGTCGGCAGGACGATCGCGATGCCTCGGCGCGAGGTTCGGTGTCCGAGTGCTCGCTTACCGTCGTAGCTAGACCGCGCCTTGGTCGGCGAGGACGACCGCGATGCCTCGGCGCGAGGTTCGGTGTCCGAGTGCTCGCCATCGTCGTAGCTAGACCGTGCCTTGGTCGACAGGGACGACCGCGATGCCTCGGCGCGAGGTTCGGGTGTCCGAGTGCTCGTTTAACGTCGTAGCTGGACGTAGGCTCGTTTTACGTCGTAGCTGGACGTGGGGCATCCATCCTGAGTCCTCGTCTGGCGAGGGGAGCTACGAGAGGAGTGGCCACCATCTATCCCACACGTATACCCCATCCGCAGGTGTGGGACCTGGAGGGGGTGAGCGACGCGCGTTTACTCGCGTTGGTTTGAACGCCGTGCTCGTGGAGCTTTATAATAGGTAGTCCGAGTGGGTCCTGGGAGGTCCCGCCCAAGGGGGACCCTTCCGAGCGGACGGTCCCAGAGTAGGGTGTCCTGGCCCTGCTGTGGGGCGACCCATAAAAAACCTTTCTCTACTCAATCCCGTATGGGCCCGGTCGCTCACCGGCCCGGCACACCGGCCGCCGCCATCGATGAGCTCCCGGGAGAGTGTTAAGTATGGTCTCGGACACGAGTAGAGGTGATTGGGTCGTCAGCCGACCTAACCGAGGGCCCACCGTGGGGCTCACCTCATACTTGCCCCTTGCTCAAGTTTCGCTGGGGCGGCCTTATGCCCATCTGGTGGGGTAGGCCCTTTGAACCCGCAGCTTTTAGCTGGGCCCCTGGCGCAAGCCACGGGGCTTTTTGCCGTTTTCGGGGCCGCAGCGGCCCAGTGGGCCTCTCGCGCGCCGAGCAACCGCCCGGCCTCAAGGCGAGACCGAGAGGTTAGGGCGACCGCCCGGGCGGCGGCTTTATATTCTGCCGCTTTGTCGATTAAATGCCGAGTGGAATTGGAAACGGAGTTACCAGTGGCGTGAGTGGGCACGACGCCGCTCGGGGGCGCTTGTTCGGTCGGCGCTGCCGTCTTCTATATATACGCCGCCGGGCGCTTTGAGTAGTTACGCTTGTCGCTTTCTCGCCTCTGCCCTTAAGACAAAAAGATCGACAAAGAGCCAAGGAAAAGAAAACTCAACCTTCTCTTCTCCTCGCCTTTCCGTCGCCTCTTTCGCAAGGATGTCGTGGCCGGAGTGCTCCGCCCGAGCAATCGTGTGCTTGGCTTGGTGAAGAAGGGCTTCCTCCCTGCGCAAGATCTCTCGGTTGGAGGTGCCGACGGAGCGGCGCCGCCCTCGCCGAGGGACGACGAGGTCGTGGTTCTCGCCTCTTTTTTCGAGCGCGGCTCCGGCTTGCCGTTGCATCCGTTCGTTCGGGGGCTACTCTTCCATTACAAGGCGGAGGCGCACCATCTTAACCCCAACGGGGTCCTCCATATCACCATATTCATCAACCTTTTGCGAGGCTTTCCTCGGGATTGAGCCGCATTGGGCGTTGTGGAGGCATTTCTTCCAAGCGAGGCTCTGGAAGGACAAGCCGACGGACGCCGCGGCGCCCATTGGTGGCCCGCCCTCGGCCGGTCCGGTCGGAGCACGGAGTATCTCGAGGTCAAGCTGCCGTCGTCCAACAAGGGGTGGCGCTCTGAGTGGTTCTACGCTCAGAACGTCGGAGACAGCGCCCCGCCCTTCACCGGCAATCTTCCCGTGGCGGGGAGGAGTGGAACTGGGGCGCTAAGAAGCGAGAGAAGAACAAGGTGGCCCTGATCGTGGAGCAGATCAGGGCCCTAAGGAGGCAAGGGCTCACCGGGGACGTGGTCGTGCGTGCCTTTATGGGGATGCGCGTACAACCTCTCGCGCACAGACCCCGCCCCCTGTTCCGGTACGGGGGAGCGTCCGACCAGATGAGGATGGCGGAGCCCGAGCTGGCGCGACGGAGGTCGGCCCGGTGGCGCCGTCATGGGAGGAAGCGCCACGGAGGCGGCAGCGGCCACCAGAGCCATTCTCGGCGCCCACCTCCAACTGTAGGTCGGCGGTCTTCTTCCGCCCTGCTTTCTTTGCGCTTAACACCGATCCGACCCAAGTGCTCTTTATCTTCTAGGGACTCTTGGGCATGTCCACCCGGGCACCGCTCCCGGGAGACAAGGAGGTGAGGGCGGCGGCTCGGGCGAAGGCCGCAGCGCTCGACTCCTCCCGCAAGAAGCGGAAGGAAGAGAGGAAGAAGAAAAAGAAAAAGGAGCGCGCGGCGAGGGCCGCGCGCGGCGAGGATGTGTCGGAGGCCACTGCTGTGGGTGCAACCTCCACCGACAGCAGTGGAAGCACCCCCGGTCACGCGCACTATGGGTTTCCTTCCGACCCGCCGACCGGTGGTGATCCGGTCGTGGACCTGCCGGGGGGGAACACCACATGCATCGCACCTGAGGGGCCTCAGGCGGAGGGTGTGGTCGCTACCGTCGTCGCGCCTTCAGTGGAGGCAGCTTTAGGGAAGCGACCGGCAGATCTGCCCCTCGGAGGGGGACCGGTGAAGAGAGCGCGCCTGCCGCGCACCCGCTCGGCTCAGTAAGTACTTCTTTTCTTTTGTTCAAACACCTTTGCAGAGAAGCCGTTCGAACCGCTTTTTAGAGTTTTGCCACGTACAGCGCCTATACTGGTGTCACCGTGGGGCGTCTCGTGGCGGTTCCGCAAGGGACAACATCGCAGGAAGTTCCAGAGGCGCCGATCGGGTCGGCGCCGATCGTGGTGCTGGCGACCGAGGGCACGCCAGCTCACGAGGTCGAAGCTGACGAGGAGCTTCCAACGCCTCGGTTGGGGACACCGCCGTCCGATGTGGTGGCCCCTGCGGAGGAAGAGATGGCGGCGACGCCGCGATCGAGCCGGTGCTCGGCGTGCCCGACCGCCCACAGGGCGCGACCGAGGTCCCGCGGCGGAGGTCGCCGAGGGGACCCTGGGATCGATCCTACCATCGTTGCCGATGGTGCTGCGACGGGTAGCGCCCGCCCGAGCAGATGACCGAGGCCCGCCGCCAGAGAGGCCCCGAGTCGGGGTCGGTGGCGAGCGAGAAGAAGCGAGTGGGTCGCTCTTGACAAAAGCGTTACGGGCCTGCCGAGATGGAGCCGGTCGAAAGGGCGACTCTTTGTCCGAATCCTCCACCGAGCGCTGACGCGATGGTCGGGGAGTCAAGCCGACGACCGTAAGTTGGCGAAAGAACCCAACTTATAAAATTCGACGTCGCGCCCGTGAGACTAATGGTTAGTCATCACTTTGCGGATCTGCGGCCTTGCTCGATACGGCCGGGCGGTTGTCAGGAAGAATGCGATCGTTGCGCCTTGAGTTGCGCTCGCTCAAGAGGCGCCGAGCGTGAGGCGATCGGAGGCGCGAAGGTCCGCCAGAGCTTGAGGCCGCCGCACTCTTTTCGATGGCGCTGGGGCCCGGTCCACGAGGATGAAGGTGGCGGGCTCGAGTCCTCCTTGGCAGAGGCCACCGTCGCTAGGAATGCCGCCACCACCGCCCAGGGGGCCGTGCAAGCGCAGGCGAACCGTCTGCGAACCGAGCGAGACCAGGCTCAGAAGGACGCCGACCGAATCCGCTCCGAGCGGGAGGTCGCTCGGAAGGATCTGTCCTCCTTGAAGACCTCCTACGAGGCGATCAGGCAAGAGGTCGGCAACCTGGCGACCTCCGCGGCGGTAAGGGTCTCGCTTTTATTTAATTCGCAGGACTTTTCGTGAGTCGTGATCATCAGGGCCGTTGCCATCCGCAGAGCGAAGAACTTGGGCCTTGCGGTCGAGGAGCGAAGGGCGCTCAGCAGCCCGTGTGGCGGTCCGCGCGCGGGGCGTGGCTCTGGCGGCGGAGGTTGCCGAAACGATTGGGGTGAGCCGCCGCGAGCCGAGGCTCTTCGCAGGCCGACCGGAGGTTTGCGCCCGGTCCTTGGAGCCGCAGCGGTTCGAGTTCTCTAGCGCCCTTGCTAGCCCGAGTCCCGGAGCGCATTGAGAAGGCGGTGATCGCGGCGCGGCGCGGAGCTTCCTCGTGAGTCAACACCATCTCGCATTACGATGGTATTGACCTTGCGGTGGTGAGCAGTGGTGTCGCCGGGAACCGGACCGACGGAGAGATCGACAGGTTCGAGCTCCTGGTGGAGCCGCATGCTCGGGAGGTCGCCAGCCACATCTCGCCGCAGGTCGCCCTCGAAGAAGGACGAAATAGTTAGACTTAATCTTTTTAATTTGTAAAGACTATCATTGTCGCAAGCAATTTCTAATTTGAACAAGTTCCAGTACGCCCTTGCCCCTTCTGTGTTTTTGGCAAACATTTGACCGGCCATAGCCCTAAGGACAGCAAAGGTCACTTATGCGTAGGTCGGGTTGCTTCGAGAGGGCTAAGAGGATAGGAATCTTGGTTACTCGGCGATTATGCGCGCTTGCAGAGATCGGAGTGTTCTGACCGACAAAAGATCGCTCCACTTGGGCATTTCCTTCTTCCGCAAAGTATCAGAACCATAGCCGCTGGGGCGTAGGCCATAGTACTTGGGTCAAGAGGATTACCGCTTGGGGAGGACCTCGTGACCAGTCGGGTCACCGACCCGCATGAACGCGTGAGCTAGCCGAGTTTGCGCAGGGGAGGAGTGTTCCCGACTGACTAAAAGGTCATTCCACTCGGGCACTTCCTTCTTCCGCAAAGCGCTACTTAGCAACCATAGCCGCTGGGGCGTAGGCCGTAACGCTTGGGTCGAGAGGGTTACCGCTCGGGATCGACCTTGTGGTTAGTCAGGTCACCGACCCGCATAAGCGCGCGAGCTAGCCGAGTTTGCGTGGGGGAGGAGTGTTCCCGACTGACTAAAAGGTCATTCCACTCGGGCACTACCTTCTTCCGCAAAGCGCTACTTAGCAACCATAGCCCGGGCGTAGGTCAGTGGCGCTTGGGTCGAGAGGGTTACTGCTCGGGATTGACCTTATGGTTAGCGGTCACCGACCGCATAAACGTTGACCGAGGCGGCTCGAGCGGGCGCCAGGCAGCCCCGAGCGTCGCGAGCGACAGTGCTCGAAAAGATAAAGGTAAAGAATACGCCAGGGAAAAAAGAGTTTAGGGATAGAATCGCCTTAACTTTTCTATGTTCCAAGCGTTCGGAAGGATGCGACCGTCGGCGTCCTTAAGTCGAAGGTGCCAGTCGGAGTACCTCTATGGCGGTGAAGGGCCTTCCTGAGCGGTGATAGCTTGTGCTTGTCTTTGCCGGTTTGGACCCGCCAAGGACAAGGTCGCCAGACGTTAAAGGATCGCCCTCGAACTCGGCGGTGTGGTAGCGTCAGAGCTTGTTGATATTTGGTGATCGCGGGATAGCCACGTCATGCGCCTCGTCGAAATGGTCGATGGCGTTTTGTTGCGGCGAGCCCCGAGCCTCATCGAGGCTTGTAGTCTTGGGGCGCCATACTCCAGGTCCGTTGGCAAAACGGCTTCAGCGCCGAACACCATGAAGAACGGTGTAAACCCAGTTGCTCGGGTGGGCGTGGTCCGTAGGCTCCAGAGGACGGAGGGCAACTCGGCCACCCACCGCCCCACGAAGTGCTTGAGCCGACCGAAGATCCGTGGCTTGAGTCCTTGAAGGATCATTCCGTTTGCACATTCGACCTGGCCGTTAGTTCGCGGATGGGCCACGGCTGCCCAATCGACACGGATGTTGAAGTCGTCGCAGAACTCGAGGAACTCCTTTCCTGTTAACTGAGTTCCGTTGTCGGTGATGATAGAGTTGGGGACTCCAAACCGAAAAATGATGTCGCGGAAGAAGATGGCTGCTTGCACCGACGTGACGTTCACGACCGGCTTGGCCTCTATCCACTTGGTGAATTTATCTACCGCGACTAGGAGATGAGTAAAGCCCCCGGGCGCTTTCTTGAAGGGCCCGACCAGATCAAGTCCCCAAACCGCAAACGGCCAAGTGATGGGGATCGTCTGCAAGGCTTGAGCTGGCAGATGTGTCTGCCGGGCAAAGAATTGGCACCCTTCGCAGGTGCGCACGATCTGCTCGGCGTCGGACACAGCGGTCGGCCAATAAAAACCTTGTCGAAAGGCTTTTCCAACGAGGGATCGGGGTGCAGCATTGAAAGCATCTAGGCACCCGATATGTTTTGGTTTTGATAATTAATGACAACATTGCTATATGATCTAATGCTTTTGATGAGGATATTGAAAGTAGGTCGTTTCCAAGAAGAATGATCATGGAAATACCAAGGAAAAGTTCAAGCCAATCAAGCTTATGTCAAGATCATGTAAAGGTATTTGTCTTTATATATAAGGTTCTTTTTGGTCTTTTGACGATCTTGGAGTTTGGTAGAAAGATCCGTCTATTAGTTTTAGGGCCGTACTATTAAGAGGATCATGGCGCTTATTTTGATGTCGTTTAAGGGTTAAAGGCTCAAATGCATATTCAATTAAGTTGCTTAATTTTAGACAAGTTCCATCTTTTGAAAAACCTTAAATTATTTCAAGTCTCTGAAATCCGGTGCTACCGCTTATGGCGAGCGGTGCTACAGGGTCTTGTGATAGCACCGGCTCTATAGCCCGTGTGAAAATTCGAAGAAGGGCCTTTGGGCGTATTTCGGCCGGTGCTACCGCCCATGGTAGCCGGTGCTCACCGGATCACGGTAGCACGGACTTTAGCCCGGCGTGAAAATCACAGAGGTGAGTTTTGGGTGAGTTGGTGGCGGTGCTCTGGACCATCGGTAGCACCGGACCTTAACCGGTGTAAAAATTCGAGAAGCACCTTTCTTGAACTTTTGGAAGCCGGTGCTACCAAGACATAGTGGCGGTGCTACGGACCTTGGTAGCACCGGATCTCGATCCGGTGCTATATTTCGAGAGGCGTGTTTACTTTGAAAGAAAAGGAATAGAGCCGGTGCTACCGGCCTAGTGGGCGGTAGCACCGGACTTCTGTAGAATCGTCTCGGCAAGTGCATTAAATGCCTTTATTCTAGCCGTTGAAGCGAGCGGTGCTCTGGGTCCTACATGGGCGGTAGCCCAAAAACAATTCTGCGGTTTGAGCTCAACGGCTAGAAAGTTTGGTGGAGGCTATAAATACCTCCCCACCTGCCTTCTAGAGCAACTCTTGGTCTTCATTGATGATATTTGAGCTCTAGCAAGTGTTCTCCACTCTTGTGTGCATTCAATTTCCATTTGTGAGTGTGAGAAGCAAATTTGGTGTTGCATTTAGTGTTTTGAGCCTTTAGACACCGACATTCGACCTCAAGCTAGCGTCAAGGTTCATTACTCTTGGAGGTTGCCGCCTCCTAGGCGGCTTGGTGGCGATTGTGCGGTGAGCTTCTCAACGGAGATTGTGAGAAGCCCCAGTAAGTTGCGAAGGCCGGAGTTCGCCTACCGGAGCGGGAAGAACTACCTTAGTGATCGAGGAAGGCTCAAGCGAGTGGAGCCGGCAGCGTGGATCAAGTCACCTCAACGTGGAGTAGGGGAGACCGGCAAGTCTCCGAGACCACGGGTTAAAATTCCTTGTCTCCTATTTTATTGAGCTTGGTATTCTTGTTTGTTGGAAATCCATTTGATCAATACCATATTCTTCTTAGTTTTTGTGCTCATAAGTATACTTGATTCACTTGCATTGTTATAGCTTTTTGAAGCTTGCTAGAGACTTTAGTGCGTTCTTCATATTCTTATCTAATATTTGTAGTGTTGTTTGTATTTTCTAATTTGAGTTGAGAAAATTTAGAAACCTCCTATTCACCCCCCTCTAGTCGGTTATCCTTGATCCTACAAGTGTATCAGAGCTTGGACTCTCTTTTAGGGCCTCACCGCCTAGAGAGTAAGGATGGCTAGCGATGGGGTGTCGATAGGCAAGGCGCCATTTTTTGATGGTACAAATTATGCTTATTGGAAAATTCGTATGACCGTTTATCTTAAGGCCATGAGTCCAAGCATATGGAGAATTGTAGTTGAGGGTTTCACTCCGGGGGTTAATCCCACACTCACAAATGACCAAGAGGAGCGAAACACTCATCTCAATGCTCAAGCTATGAATGCTCTTTTTGGAGCCTTGAACGCGGATGAGTTCAATCGAGTGAGCAATCTTGAAACCGCTCATGAGATTTGGACGACCCTCTCGGAAATTCACGAGGGGACATCCTCGGTCAAGGAAGCCAAATTACATATGCTTCGAATCAAATACGAGAGTTTTATTATGTTGCCTCATGAAAACATCAATGAGATGTATTCACGATTGAACAACATAGTAAATGAGCTCAAGGGCCTTGGAGCATCACTAACCGATTTTGACATTGTTCGTAAGATGCTTAGGGCTCTTCCGAAAAAATATGAGACTTTGGTGACGTTGTTTCTCAACTCACCGGAGTTGCTAAGAATGACGCTAACGGACTTCTTGGAAATCTCATAACCAACGAGCTTTACAAGAAGGACAAGGAAGAGCTTTGGAGCAAAGTTCTTGAAGAAAAGAACATCGCCTTCAAGGCAAAGGCGAGTCAAGTGATGAAATGCTTAATGACTCGATGATGATGAAGACACCGAGGCGGAAATGGCCCTTCTCGTAAGAAGAATGAGAAAATTCATGAATAGGCGCTCAAGTGGAAGTGGTTCTCAAAAATTCAAGAAGGGACAATACTCTAGTACCAACCGATATGCAAATATTCGGTGCTATGAGTGTGATGAAAAGGGACATATTGCCTCAAAATGTCCAAAGAAAAGGGACGACAAAGACAAGTCCCCTTCAAAGAAGAAATTCTTTCATGGGAAGAAGAAGCTCTTCAAGAAGTTAAACAAGGATGGCAAAGGCGAGGCTCACATTGGAGAATGGAACTCCGAGGAAGAATATTCGGACTCCGACTCTTCCGAAGACGACACACCTCCAAAGAAGAAGGGTCTTGCCGGTATTGCTATTAAGGAGACTTCATCACCTCTCGACACTCCTTTGTGTCTTATGGCAAAAGGAGATTTTAAGGTAATCTCAAATGTTGATGAACCCTCCTATGATGAATTAATGGATATGCTTGAGGATTTGAATGAGTATCTTGGCAAAGAAAAGTCTAAACATAAGGCCTTGAGAAAAAATATCTCTCTCAAAGACTCTTATGAGGAGCTAAAGGAAGCTCATGAGACTCTTCTTGCTAAAGATCATTCAAAATCTCAAAATGATATAGGAATTAGTTGCAAAATTATTAATGATGTATCTTGCTTAGAAATTGATTCATGTAGTATATCAAAAATTAGCATATCTACCTCTTGTGATGATTTAATTGATATGCCATCAATATCATGCTCTAGTTCTACTTCATGCCATGAAAACCTAGTAGTAGAAAATAATGAACTTAAGGAACAAGTAAACAAACTTAACAAAAGTCTTGATAGATGCTTCAAGGGTAAAGACACTCTAAATAAAATCTTGAATGGTCAAAGATGCTCCTACAATAAAGAAGGACTAGGATACATTCCTAAGAAGGGCAAAAAGATTGATAGCAAAGCTCCTCGCTTTGTTAAATCAAACGGGAAGTTTTGTTATAAATGTCATGAGGTAGGGCATCTATCGATTAATTGCCTCTTAGATAAAACAACTAAGAGTAATATTTATGACTCTTGCTATGTGCTTAAGAAAGATAGCTTTGGTAAAATAATTGCTAAATTTGTTGGTACTCCCATACTTGGTCGTAAAAAGAATGCCATTTGGGTGCCCAAAGCCTTGGTTACTAACCTCCAAGGACCCAAACAAATTTGGGTACCTAAAAGAACTTGATTCTCTTTTGTAGGTGAACTACAAGACCGGAGGACGGCATTGGGTGTTGGATAGTGGATGCACTCAACATATGACCGGTGACCGAAAGATGTTCACCACCTTTGAAGTAGGAAATGGGCAAAACGACAAAATCACATTTGGTGACAATAGCAAAGGAAAGGTATTGGGTTTAGGAAAAATTGCTATCTCAAATGATCTTTCTATTTCAAACGTTTCTTTGGTAGAAACTTTAAATTTTAATTTGTTATCGGTTGCTCAAATTTGTGATCTAGGCCTTACTTGCATGTTCTCTAAGAATGGTGTAGTAATTTCTAAAGAAAATGATAGTTCTTTGGTGTTCAAAGGCTTTAGATTTGGAAATTTATATTTCGTTGATTTCACCTCAAATGAGTCATGCCTTCAAACTTGTTTAATTGCAAAGACATCCCTAGGATGGTTATGGCATAGAAGACTAGCTCATGTTGGGATGATCCAACTCAAAAAGCTTGAGCCGACGCTTGTCGGCGTAGCACGCCGGTCAGCCAAAGATCATGAGGCAGCCGTCGGGTTCAGGGAACTCGTCGTCCGCCTTCTTCTCCACGGCCCGCGGGGCCGTGGCTGGCTTCTTTCCTTTGCCCCGCGGCGTCGCGGGGGCGCAGGAAAGGAAGTGCCTCAGGACTTCGCAGTCCCGGTACTTATGTTTGACGGGGAACCCGTGGTTCGGGCACGGGCTGTCCATCAATTTCTCGAAGTGGTCAGGCGCGACGGTCGGTCGCGCCCGCTGCTTGATAGGGCGGTCGACAGTGGCGACCACCTGGAGCTCGCGGACCTGTTTTCCATGCCGCTTCCGCTTGTCGGAGCGGTCGGAAGGGGATCCGATTCGGACGCCGGGCTCTTGCTGGGCCTTTCCTCCTTCGAAGATAGCCCCCACAGCCTCCTCGCCGGAGGCGTGGTTGGTGGCGATGTCGAGGAGTTCCTTGGTGGTCCTGGGCTTGAGACAGCCCAGTTTGTGCACCAGGGCTTTGCAGGAGGTACCGTAGATGAATGCTCCCACGACATCGGCGTCGGAGATGTCGGGGAGCTCGTTGCACTGGCGGGAAAACCGCCGGATATAATCCCGGAGGGTTTCACCTGGCTGCTGCTTGCAGCCCTTCAGGTCCCAGGAGTTACCAGGGCGCTTGTAAGTGCCCTGGAAGTTGCCGACGAAGAGGGTCTTCAAGTCGACCCAGTTCCTGATGGTTCTAGCGGGCAAGTACTCGAGCCAAGCTCGGGCCGAGTCTGCAAGGTAGATGGGGAGGTACTGGATGATGAAGAGATCATCCGTCGCTCTCCCCGCCCGGCATGCGAGCCGGTAGTCTTCAAGCCAGACACCTGGGTTCGTGGCCCCAGTGTACTTGGCGATGTTAGTGGGCGCCCGGAATCTGGCAGGGAAATCCACCTGTCGGATCCCCTGGCAGAAAGCCCGTGGTCCGGGACAATCGGGGCTTGGGCTACGGTGGTGGCGCCCGCCGTCCACTATACGCGAGTGGACGGCCTCCTCAGCTGCCTTTCTTCGGCGCCTCGGGTGGCGCGAACGTCGTGGCGTCCTCGGCGCCGGCGCGCCGGGTGCGTGAGGCACTGGGCGGCTCGTGGTGTGCACCGCCTTCGGACCAACGGCCGGCGCGGCGGTGCGGGCCCGGTGGCCAGAGGTGGCGCCGGAGCGATAGGAGCCAGAGGCCTGCTTGTGTTGCACGGCCGCGCGCTCTACCAGCCCTCGGAGGTTCTGGTATGTGGCCTTGGCCTCCGGGTCGACCGGTTCCAGAAGGCCTCGAAGCAGCATTGCAGCCGCGGCCACGTTCTGGCTTGCATGGGGGAAGAACTGAGGGCCGTCGGATTCTTCCGCCGGCTTGTGGTGTGCCTGACGCGCGCGTCCGCGCGCGTCGCCGGGCACCTGCTGAGTCGCGGGCTCATCCTGCTCCAGGTTGGCCTGGAGTTGGTCGAGCTCAACCCTTTGCCTATCCAGCTCTTCGCGTTGTCGCTGGAGTTCGGCGCGGCGGGCTTGAGCGCGTTCAGCATGATCGCGCGGGTGTTCCCCCTCCTACGCCTCAGTGCGCCGGATGGGGACCCCCGTAACCGTGGGGGTTATTATTAAGTCGACCGTGCCCGCCATGTTGCACTCGCGAGAGTCCGTCCGTGGCGGTACTCGTATCGGAGCCGAGTCGTGGTGGAAGAGTCTTCCAACAGCTCGTGGATAGAGGCTGGCATGTAGCCGACCGTAGCCACAAGTCGCGAGCCTGCGAGGGGTGACATAGTCACCTGTCCAGGCCCGCGGGAGCTTTCGCCAGACGTGGCGGAGCGCTCCTCGGGCTCCAGCTCTGGGACTGCAGGGCGCCCAAGCCGAGTGCGGTCGCGGAGATGGCGCCCAGGCTTTCGGGGGGCGCCGGAACTCCGGTGGCGGCGGGGATGAGCGTAAGCCCTCCCGCCGAGGTGACGGCAAAGTTGAGGGAGCCGAAGCGGATCTGGCTTCCCAGTGCGGCCATGCCGTCGCAGGTGGAAAATGCCATCAGGGAGGTAAGCGGAATCCGGAGATGGTGATGAAGATGCACGAAGACCCCTACCTGGCGCGCCAACTGTCGGCGTTTCGAGCACCGGCAAGTAAATTTGTAAGTCTAAGGGGTCGCGCGTTCCACTCCCTGAATGGTTAGACTCAGAAGTCCAAGATGTATACTGGTTCGGGCAGAAGATCCCTACTCCAGTTCGTGTGGTGGCGTTGTATTCTATTTAGCTCAGATGACTGCACAAGGTTTACAAGCGAGAGTGCCAATGACTTAGCGAGATGGGTTCGATGGCGCTCTCGGTCCTGTTCTTCTTCTCTTTTCTACGGGAGCTCCTGCCTCCTTTTATACGAAAGGAAGGGGCAGGTTACATCGGGAATTGGGAGAGGACGATACGACCTACACTAGGAGCTTGGTCCTTGTTACTGACTGATCAACGCTCAGTCTTGCCCATGCTGGGTCGGTAGCTTAGTTGGTCAAGGCGGTTAGGTATTTCTCCGGGAAACGGCGTACCTGCCCTCTGCGAACCTTATGGGTGTTGACGTTCTTTGCGCTGGCGTGGGCGCCTCGGGAGAGGCGTGTCTTCGTCTCAGTATGTGACCGGTGATGGGGTGGGAGCATGACTTGATCGATCATTTAAACCCTCGGGAAGGAGCCACCGCCCTTGTAGAGTCACTTTGATTGACCCGTTCGTAGGGGTGCGTGGCGGTTGTCCGTGGAGGCTTCGACACGCGGCCCTTGGCGGGGTGGTCTTGGCACGATCGGTCGGGATTCGACCGCCGCGAGGGTCGGAGCCACGCTTGGTCGGAGCCGGGGGGCCGTCTCGCTGAGGAGGTCGGGAGCCTGCTCGGTCGGAGACATTCCCCTTGGTCAGTCGGGAAGGGAAGTCCCGGGCGGCTTTGCAGCGCCGGTCGATGAGTGGGTGGAAGCGGCTGTTGGGCTTGAGTGTGCTTAAGGCATTGGTTGTCACCTTGGGCCGTTGGGGTACCCCTGTTATTAGTATTCGTTAGGTCTTAATGCAATTCTAATGATGTTATAGAATTTTCAGATCATTATCAGACATGTGTCTTTTTCTAAAATTCTGACAGTACTATTGTCTTTTTATATACTATTTTTTTATTTTCAAGGTGCTGTAAATGAAGTCTAATATTTTTGAAAATATTTGTGTGAGGTTCAGAGTCAATTATAATGATTCTATTAAATTTTCATATGATGATCATCATACGTGTGTATTTTTTTAATATTCTAACAGTGCTATTGTCTTTGTATATGCTCTTCTGTTTTTGATTTTCTAGGGCAATAAATAATGTCTAATATTTCTGAAACTTTTACTGCATGATCCTTGGCAACTATTTATAACACCATTAAAATTTCAGATAATGATCAATCTTGTAATTTTTTTAAAAAATCTTATAGTGTCTCTATTTATTTTCATTAATTGTTGTTTTTGATTTTTCAGAAGCACTAAATGATTTCAAAAACTATTGAAATTTCTATGATATGTTTTATATATTAATTGAGATTTTTAAGAAAATTAGTTTTTTTATTTTACTTTGGTGTGCCAAAAATAGAATAAAATCACTCGAAAATCAAAAATTGAAAATCGGTGAAAATCTCTCAAAAATCGATAAATTTGCTCGATTTTTGTTTTTTGTTTGACCGCCAAATTCAAAAAATTTGAATCAAATCTTCTTCAATTTCTACATATTTTCAACCGGGTGTTGCCGATTTTCGAAAATAAGAAATCGTTCAAAAATCAAATTTTTGATTTGTTTTTAACCCTGATGCCACCTACGCCAGGTTTGCGTGGCTGGGGTAGTTAAGTAGAAATCGTCGCTTATCTGGCCCTGTGTACATATTTTTTTGCAAATCTATCCCCACTCAATAAATTTGAAATATATACTAACTCTCAATATAGTCGAATAATTTTTCTCGCAAATACTTTCCTGCTTAGTGTTAACTTGAGGGCTCCGCGAGGGTGGATTTCTAGGTGACGCACGGGTTGTGGCTTAGGGCGCATGGACGGGTTGATCGGCACGAACCGAGGAGATGAACGGAGTGGGTAACGAAGACACGCACGCAAATACGAAAAACAGGGGTCCTCTCCGTACGAAGAGCCGATGTGGCATCGGCCAGAGCTCGCCGATTCCTTCAGCTATAAGAGAGTTATGCTATTTTGGTACAGCTCTAGCTCCACCAGATCCGTGGATCTGGTGGAGTTGGGTATTCCTAACTCCACTAGATCCGTGGAGCTGGAGCTGTGGGTATATTAAGAGTGTTTAGATGAGTTATCTTGTTTACATTTTAGATTAAAAATATAAACTTAATTCACTTTATTTTAGCCTATAAATTTCAGATCTAAGGTGGAGCTAGGATCTGGAGCTCTACTAAATAGGACCTTAATATATATATTTCACCACGCATGTAGTTATTTGCTCCAGGAAAAGAGGTAAGCAAGTAATCGTAGCGGGCTCATAAATCAACTACATCCTTACCCAGCCAATAGAAATTTAATAATGGTACCCCCCATGGGTCACCGCTACAATTGCACGCAATAAAACCCTAATCCAATCCAATGCCTCCCATCCCATCCGGAGAATCCCCTGTATCCGAACACTCCTGAGAGCATCTCCAATAGTATCATTTCAACTATCTCTTAGTTACACCATATCAGTAAAATCTTGTGTGGTGTAGAGAGGATGTGAGGAAAAGAGAACGTGTTGTCTCTTATACAAGAGACAACCTGATCATACAAACCAACGCAAATAATGATAGAGTGTGACGGTAAAATGTGATGAAAATAATATAAAATAATTAGAGGAATGATTTTAGAGAAGAATTACTGGAGATGTTGTCTCTAATACTGTCTTTAGGTGAGTTGGAATCCTTAGAGACAAACTATCGTACATGCTCTAATGCCCTATAAATTCGTCTCAATCTCACCCGGACCCAATAGCAAAAACCTCCTCTCTCTCTCTCTCTCTCCCCTAGTCTTCTTCAAACATGAATTTGATAATTGTCAATTTGTTATGATCGCCTACTATATTTACTGTTTTTTCCTTATCATCCAAATTTCGAACAACCACTCATTGCTATCATTTTGTATTCCATTATCACATACTTGTCATTGGTATGAACTATGTAGGCTTTGTAGTTAGCCTTTGTCTTTGTTTTCATTTTGAATTTCTTTTCACTATTTTTTGTGTTAATCGATATATTTTTCGTAGGATGAGAGAATGACTGCGGCTGATATCGACTAAGACATGGTCATTGGAATGACTTGCTACTGGATGGCGGCCGCTACTAGACAAATTTTTTGTACCGCCAATGAGACGCTACTTACTAAGTTAGTACTTACTACTTGCTCTCATGATGTTCTGCTATCGTGTCCTATATTATGATGTTGTGATGTAATGAACTAGTGGTGTACATGGTTATGGGCTATGGCTAGTTGAATTTTGGACCATGCAACGGTTTAAGGTGTGAGGATTATGACTTACTACAATGCTACTTGCTAGTTGCTACTGGCTTAACTAGCTCCATCATATGCTTACTTAACTAGCCCCTGTCATGGGGTAATGTAGTTAAATCTACTTTTTAATCTACTAATGTAGTTGCATTTTGGACATATAATATGGTTAATTGATCCTAATATATGCGATATATATGGTTTATGTTTTCATGTATTATCCGACAAAATATTCGTGACCGAAACTAATTGTATTCAGAGCAACATGTATTCGCTCCATATTTGTGACTAAGATAATCCGCATTCGTATTTATATCTGGCATAATCTTTGCCTGACTCTGATTCCGAGAATAAATTTAAATTATGATACAAAATGAGTAAAATCTGCCCATATCCGCTCAGATTGCACCCGTAGAGAGCCTGATCGACAGGGAGGGAAGCAACACGAGTTTAAATGCTGCTGTTCATGGCAATAAAGAAAACCAGCACCTCCACCTCAACGCAGCGCCCTCTGCATTATATAACGCAAACGGGAGCTGAATCACCACCCCACAAATACCCAGGCAGGAACAAGGGCTTCACTTCCGTTCCGGCCGTTCTTCATTCCGGTAGCACCTACCAGTACATGCACGCGAGTGCCCGGCCGCCTCTTAGCTCCCGCTAGCTTCACCGCTCCACTACCACCCCAGCCACGCACGCTAGCTACATATATACCCCTAGTGTGTGTACGACTGATCTATCGATCGACAGATCGTATATATCGCGACGCGCGCTTCAAGTCCAAGCAGGTAAGTAATGTGCATCAATATATGCAACGTTGATTGACTGATTACATGATCTTATTACATCGATCGGTCGACCATGGGTACGTAGCTGTTGCTATTGTTCTGTGTTTTGGTGACACGAGCTGGCTGGTGTTGTGCAGCGGTGAGCAGCTGAGTGCGGGAGCTAACTTGAAGATGAGCAGGAACAACGGCAAGGGGCCGAAGCTGGAGCTGCGGCTGAATCTGTCGCGGTCGCGCGGGGGCGGTGGGGGCCCGTCGGCTGCGCCGGGCGGCAGCAGCTCGCCGAGGAGGCTGTCGTCGTCGTCGTCGTCCACGGCGTCTCCGCCGAGCTCGTGCGTGTCATCGGAGGGGAGCCCGGAGGCTGGCGGCGGAGGCCCGCCGATGGTCCTGGCGGGGTGCCCCCGGTGCATGATGTACGTGATGCTGTCGCGGGAGGACCCCAAGTGCCCCAAGTGCCACAGCACCGTGCTGCTCGACTTCAACGACGGCGTCGACCCGCGCCACGTCGGCGCCGGCAAGAGCAAGGGCAAGCGCGGCTGATCTGACCTGTCCTGTGTCATGACGCCGGCCGGAGAGGAGCTGAACTGGCATGGCTAGCCGTGCATGTCATGACGACGATCTGATCGTGCAAGAAACTAAGCTGCTACTAGCTGCTACTATCTCTTCTGTTAATGCTGTGCGTGTCCGTGCTCATGTGTGAGTTGATCGAAAAGGAATTATTGCGTAGACCCGTTCTTCCATGGACTAGGAGGCGTAAGCTAGCTAGCTACAGCCATGCGCGTGTGTGTCGGACATTGGGGTGCCAATGGAACGGGTCTAGGCAATAATTTCGCGTCTCTTCTCTATCTGTGAGGTGTAGTGTGCGTAGTGTGTATGTTCTAATGAAAGTGATGTGTGCTTGTACGGGGCAGTACTACTGCTAAGGATTAAGATTTTGTCTTGGAGATTTTATAGAACGTAATGCTCTTGTCTGGCGTCCTTTCGCGCTCGGGTACAGCTTGACGCGCGCGGCGTAAATATGCTGCAGTGACGAGCGGAAAAGCGGTGGGTGCAAATGCATTTCATACGGACGGACGGACGACGGACGTCGAGCTAGCTATCACCTAGGCAGCTCATCGTTAATTAACTAGCGCACATGAACACTGCGCGCATCGATCGAACTCTACCTATAAATACGTGCCTACACCGGCATAAAAAGAACTTCTGAATGCTCCATAGTCCATAATAGTTCATATCAATTTTCAGACAACGTACACAAATGTATGCAGAGAACACACAAAGATCGCGAAATAGGAATCGAAAGTTCAGACAACTTTTCTGCAAAAGAAGTTTGCGTGTTGTTTGGTTCGGAGATCGAAGACCATGCCATGCATGCATGAGGCAGCGTTTCTTTGGACAAGGAAACCAAGGCAGCCAGGCATGGGGAGATCGATCGAAGATAGGAAGATGCTGGGTGGTTAGGGTCATTCAAAGGGGAAACTATTGCGGATTAACTCGCTTTTAAACCAAATAAATGCACGAGTAATTGGAGACAGTTGAGGGCAATAAGAAGGGGGAATTGTGTCAGGGTGATGAAACCACAGTTCATGCCAACCTTGTCGCTTCAATGCATTGTTGCAAAGGAGGAATTGAAGCACCCTGCTTCGATGGCCAGCCACTAAATGCCCTCATATTCCACTGTAGTCGCACCTCTGCTGCACACAGAATTAAGGCACACTCCCTCCTCCTTGTAAGAAAGAGCTAGCTACTGGTACATGTCAACAGCTAACTACAAGCAACAGTGCAACAGCTGCCTACATGCAACAGCAGCAAGAAGATTATCAAAATCACTACTAGTATATATGGTGTATATCAAATTAAATAAAGGCAGTTGATCTTGCCCATGGAGCAATGTTGGAAACATCACTTCATCGCCGGTCTCTTGTCTGAAAAGGACCAGTCGAACAGTGATCCGGAGAAGCCATTGGGCTCAGGTGATGTTCATGCAGTTGCATGGTGCATCGCATGGTTTTCTCACACTATATCTATCAAGCCAGCTAGCTACATTTGGGCAGATGAGGCAGAGATTTTATGGTTGCATTCAACTGATGATGGCCACTCGGCCAGTGCAGTGTGTCAACTGCATGCATGCAACATGCATCACATCACATTCTTGGTGTGTGCATGGCCATGCAGCTGTGGAGTAGTAAACCGCAACAATAACATCCATCCTTGTCAAGCAAATTAAACTGAGCAAGGGTTGCAATGCAATCAAGGTCGACCAACCACTCACCTTTAAATCCCCCCTCCTAAAAGATCAGCTCGTAACCTCACCGCAATTAAAGGCCATATAGTTCCTAGAGAGAAGATACATAATAATAAGTGCTCATGAATAAGAGTTGTTGCTTGGCCAGGGTTACAGCTCCTACTGAGCTGTTCTTTCCATAAATTGAGCCATCTACGGCAAATACGTGTCAAGTGTTCAGATCAGATGCTAATTGAGTACTCCACTTGATGCTCAATGCATGTGGCCATCGATCTAGAAGTACTCCCGCATCATGCATGGAGATTAGCAAACTGCAGTCATGCATAGATGCACTTTGGTCCCGAATGAAGTCAGCTAACACGGGTGAGAAGGACCTATCGGTCGAGTAATAATGGCCGGATAAATCCACAGCATGGATATATATACTATCATGGTATGAGGAATTAATTAAGGGCTGAGCAGAAATTAAGCAGTGTGGGTGCAATCACAACTAAGCGGAACTGTCGTAGTTGATACGCTAGTGTTAACAGCTTGCAAATTTGTTGCGCAAATCGTATATTTATTACGAGATCAATGGTCCATACGTGCCACTTATTTGACATATTCCATCTGCTAGCTACCTGCTACTACAATTGGAATACGTACTCGAGGGATCGTCCACTGCTCATCACCTACAATGTTAATGTTGTATAAAGTAACGCAGATTCTTGTACACGAACAGAATCTGCAAGCTATTCATGTGCTTTATTTGATAACGATGGCTTCTGGAAGATTAGATGCGAGGAATAATGATATCCAAATTAACCGACCATTTGCTATATGGGCACTGAATAGTTGGCAATAGTTTTTCTGAAGATTAATCGATGGTGAGGTTAAATAGAAGAGCAGCGCTTCAATGCTTTCTTCTAATACAAGTTGCACAAATCTTGAAGCAAGCGAAGGGGTAAGTAATCTCCATCTACCCTTCATTCATGTTTTAATATTTGTACAACTATAAAAAAGAAAAGCATTGAAGCACCTCTCTAAATAGAATCATTCATGAGACATGACCGTCACTTAAATTATTTGGTGAGGTTAATTTTGGTTTTGGCGTACAAATATACTCCCGATCGAGCATGGTAAAACATCTCTTGCACTAGCTAGTTAGTGCGAATTACCAGAGCAACTGGGCGCGCAATGGGGACGAACAAAGGCTCTGAGCTTGCTGAAATGCAGGGGCGGATCTACAGGGTATGCCGGGTGGGCCGCGACATACCCTGTAGATTTGGTCTAATTCATACATGATTCTCGTCATAATCTGTCATAGCAATCTTGCAGGATTTATAACTTTTGATCTGTAGGTCCGATCGTGCTAATTCGTTTTTAGTTAGATGCGTATTGGAATCTAGTTTATTCTGTTCAAATTTCAGGTCAATCCAACGGTTGGATCTCTAAGAATTCATGATTTACCGAACACATCTACTCTGTTTTGTTGAATACGAAGCAAATATTTGAGTCTGAATTGGGGTGAAGTTTTTGTAGATCAAAAATTTGATTTTAGCTTCCGCGCAATCATTCACCCCCCTCTGATTGCTAGTTTAGTATATTTCGATTCTACACATATACTTTATTCGACTCGTACTATAGCACATAGTTATATCTTTATTTATTGTTTATCTTAGTTAGTATTTTAACCACTCAATGGACGTATTTTATTTGCAAGGTTTTTAAATTATGAAGAGGAACTGAGACATTGCATCTCTTTTTCGGAAACATGCAGCAAAGAAGGCTGCTACTACTTCACCTCCTCTCTCGTCACAAACTGCAACATTGAGCGAGATATTTTCTTCAAAATGAAAGAAGATGATATAATCAAGAGTTTTATGGCCATTAGAAGGAGTAGACCGAACAAGAAGAAGTAATATTATAGGTATATAAGCTTCTTTTAAATATATTATCTTATTTTTAATTATTTTTTTACTTGTATACCGAATTGCTCAATAAATTTTAAATCGTTTACCGAATTATTTTTGATCGGCATACCCTAGATTTAAATCCTAGATTCCCACCGCTGAAATGCCAGATGACTTTGAACGGTTTGTATGTCAGAAAGTCCTTGTGAGCAGAAGAGTGCGATGATTCCGTATATAGACTGCCGTATTCTCGGTCAAAGAAATCCCTTGTATATATGGCCGTACCAGAGAGGTCTTGCGTTTTCATCCTCGAGCCTCCGAACACCGGGCAGCAGTACATGTTCGCACCACCGGCATCTCAACGGCAGCGTCACATATAATCCAGCAGACACGAGAAATACCTTTGGGACAGGGACAATGCCGCAGGCTGGGCTATAAAGACATGGAGAAAACAAGGCCGAGAAATCCACCCAATGAGCGCCCCCGTCTCTCGCCCCTGTCACCGCGACATCAATGGAGAAAGAAAGAATCGCACAGTCAGACCACGGTACGGGAGCCGCAGGCGCACGTACGAATGGCCATCGGCTGCGCGGCCATTGATGCGAAGGCCCGCAGAAGTGCGGAGCCTCTGGGCTCTCTCTCTCTCTCTCTCTCTCTCTCTGAGCAATGCCGTGGACGAATTGGCTCACGTCCTCACCCTATCGGATTAACGGGCCGGGACGCGCCCCCTGACTTCGATTTCAGAATAGCCAGGCCTAGTGATTTTACAGAGCAGCCCAAGTTGATGTTTAGGACGAAGTGGGAGGCAGATGTTCCGTAATACGCGGTTGGGCCAGAAGGTCTCCGCCGTCCATGGGCAGAGGGCGCACATCAAGAGGCTTCTGATCCACACAGCGATTCTCGAAACGATCGAGGCAAGCGCACCACGCACACGCACACGCTTGCATGCAGTGGACGCCGAATGTACCGCTGTGAGTGTGTGAAGTCCAGTTAGCTAGCCGTAGCTGAGCACGAGTGCAGGAGCTAGCGTCGCTATGTCAGTACCACGTACGCTTCTGGATGCTTCGTCGTTATAGTTGTGACGTGCCTAGGCTTTAGCTGAGAAAGATGACACCTTGACGTCGGCCCGGGTGTAGGATGGGCCTGACTGGACGAGGTAGGATGGACCACCCAGCCCATCATTGAACTTCAGCTCTAGACACTGCATTGGCCGTGTTTTTGTCACCTGAAGCTGGTATCGTCCGTGAGACCTGTGCTTTTTCCGCTTGTCAGCAGGATTGTAGTCTAACTGCCAAAAGCCTGATTAATATCACAGTTCCTACTAAGGGTGAAAACAAATCGAATACATACGAATAATAGTTTTACCATATTTGTTTTCATAATTTTTCTAAGATGCGAATACAGATACGGATCGAATACGAATCGAATCGGATGATACGATTTCGAATATTTATCGGAACATGATAACCCCTTAAGATTGTACATAAAAAATCAACAAAAACACATAACTAGTTGATTTGATCAAAACATTATTGAAAATTGAACAAATATAAGCATTTTCATTCACTTAGATAATAGTTAGATACCATGTTGCAAACAAAATTATGTAAGACTTAGTTCATGACAAACATACGATAAGTTCATCATACACGTAGATCAAAACACAAAATAAAAGTAATCCTTGTCAAATATACAAATAGAAGCAAACATAGAACACACTAAAAGTTCGATAATACTTAGATACCATATCTCTAGAAAAAGTATATAACACATACTACATGACCCAATATTTATATTCTTTGTTAAATTATGTTAAAAATAATAAATTATGTATTTATGAGTTTTTATGCATTTTTAGCTACTTATTTAATATATTTTCCTATTAAGAACAGTGGTGTTTGAATTTTTGAGAAAATATAAAATCTGATAAAATCTTGAAAACATTTTTAAAATGGCATATTTTGTTTGGAACTTTCTAAAAAAATCATAATTTTTGGAATTGGTTTAGCAATTTTAATAATTGAAACTTGATTTGTGGATTAATTAAATTAGAAAACTATTTTAAAATTAAGAAACCTTTTTGAGCCAAAAGAGTAGTCTTAGCCCAGCCCACATACATATCCGGATATACGACCCATCAATATCCAGATTATCTGAATCCGTATCCGTATCCAACGGATAATGAGTTATCGAATTCGTATCTGTATCCGACAAAAAAATTTGTATCTATATTCGATCAAACAGATTCGTATCCAAAAATTATTCGAATCCATTGAAAACTATCCGATTGGTTTACCCCTGCCTACCTGATAAGTGCTAGTTGGCAAAACCGGAGAATCTATCGCAGATCTTGTGAATGAATTCCGATAATGGGAATCTCATGGCTCACTATCTCTTGAAGCAGAGCCTGATCAACTACGGATCAACCATACGGAATTGCTCGGTGTGCGCGGCGCGTGTCTCGCGCTCCGGCC
Organism: Otatea glauca; assembly: GCA_036346275.1. Taxonomy (NCBI): domain Eukaryota; kingdom Viridiplantae; phylum Streptophyta; class Magnoliopsida; order Poales; family Poaceae; genus Otatea; species Otatea glauca. Next base: position 42,763,447 of record CM070720.1, on the reverse strand, counting down.
TCGGCGCCTCGCAGGACACACTTGCCCGCGGGGTCCCGATTGTAAGCGCGGGTCGTCCGTGCCGCATGATTGTGTCCCTGCCCAGCTCAAATCGGTGCGGTGCAATGCATTTGCATCATTTCCTGAATCTGGCATACACCCAGGCTAGAAGCAGAACGATTGCACAAATGTTAGTACATTGGCCAAAACTCAAAGCAAGTTTGAAGTTTCAACTCTGTTTCAAATTTTCTATAATGGGGCAACGACCATGCACATCTACCTCACTTCATGTTGTGAAAAAAAAAAAGAAATTCTGCAGAACCTAAAGGACGCTGCGCATATGTAGTATGACATTGGTAACAGTCAACACGAGGGAGAGGAACACATGATGATCCATGCTTCGTAGGCTGCACCACCCTATGGTCAGATATTCAGACGAGGTGGCAAAAGCTTCAGGCTACAGGGTACTACAGTACTACTCCTAAATAAACAAGCATTTCTTCTCATATTTCACACCATGCAGATGCAGAGCCCTGCACGCTGTGCAGAAGAACAGTGCTGCAAGCCACATATGTACTACCCCTGCAGGGCCTGCACCCCGCGCAGCTCCTGCTTCCATATCTTTTTGATTGCCTTTCAGGCCAATGGCGACAGTAGCTAGCCGCCTGCTCTTCTTTTTCTTCTCTTTCTTTGCGCTTGCACCTTCTGTACTACTACTAACTTGTGTGAAGCCCAAAGGTGAAAAAGGGAAAAACAGCAGGTAAATTTCATTGTTCAAGTGTTCTTACTGCTAGAGTTGTTCAGGTATTCTTGCAATCTTGCTGTAATTTCTTTTCCCTGTACTGTACTTCTGATGCTGAAGAGAGACAAGGTAATCATGACGGGGAGGCCGGCCGGGTGCATTGAAGAGAGGTCGGGGAGATGTAGATGATAAGATGTTAGTGGAAATGGAATGGTACTAAAAAAGCCTGACCTGTTGCTGTTCCTCTGATGGCAATGTGCAAACACAAGACAAGGATGGTCTGCCTGTGAACTGTGATGATCATTTGGGTGGATCTGCCGGTTGCTAGACATGGTAGAAAAGGAGAAAATTTTACTATTATATATCATTATATCGCCATGATTTGGTTTCTTTACTTTCTATTTGCTTCTTGTGTTCTATCTGCTGCTGCTACCACCACAGTACATCATCCAAGATATACATGGCCATGCATACAAGACCATATATGTAAACTGGGAGGAAAAAATTTGAGTCGATAATTTGAGGCCATGCAAAACTCTGAAAGCTACAACTGGTACACACACAACTCGCCTGCAAAACTTTTTAAGTCTAGATGTAAAAAGCGCGAACGCTTTACACTGCTCTACTACCAGGCTACTCACACATGCATGCACCTCTAGGACCAGATCAGATCGATCAAAGACTTGCTTTCTCGCGAGTAACCGAGGCGAGCTGCGGCCGGCAGCGTGCATGCAACACAGTGCGATACTACAGGCGGATACGTACAAACTGTTCGGTCCTCATGGTAAATAGTCGCTGAGCCGATGAGCAACGCGTTGGACGCGTCCAAAGATGGCAGCTTACGCCCCACACTGTAGGGGAGCTGTCCATCTTTTTTTTTTCCCTGGGGCACAGTGCCGACGCGAGCCTATTCATCCATCGACTTTTGGATTCTAAAATTTCAGAGCACAGATCACATGATCTGACCGCCATCGATCCATCTCTTTCCAGCTAGGTTGCTGCAGGTATTTTATACACATATGATCTCTCCCCATCACTCTCTTTCCTACATGGTTACAACGAGAACGTGAATCCTCTTTGTAATTGGCATGAGTACACCGTTACGTGTATCCATTTGCATGTTGCATCTTTGACGTGGTGCATATATGTTGTGTGCTACGAAGTCGCTAGTGTTATTTGCTCCAGATATACGTGGGCCTCGCGAGATCTAGGCCCTGCATTATTAATCATGCATGCAATGTACTGTTCTGTCCTTAATCATGCATGCAATGTACTGTTCTGTCCTTAATCATGCATGCAATGTACTGTTCTTTCATCGCTTTCCCTTGCAAATATACGTCACGGTGTTCGCCGTGATTTGCTCTTGAGAGGCAGATCGACGTACGTCCTTAGCACCATGCTGTCGAGCTCTCATTGCTGCAGCTTGCAGGCAGGCAACACTAGCACTTCGGTTGCATAGAATTGAGCTTCGTGCATGAACACCATGGCCCATTGGCCCTACGCTGGTCGGGCAGGACTATTGCTAGGCTCACCTAATCTGGAGGAGGCTTGTTCTCTTAGTTATGTAATGTAATTAAACTGCTCCTGTAATTTGACATTCGTGCGGTAAATGCTCGATGATATATGGCATATGTATCTTCAGGTGCAGTTTTGATCACAATTAAGGAGTAGCTAGATTATTTGAATACAACCGTGCATGTATACAAGTTTGAGGAATTAGCCATCAACCACAGGCTACGTTATTTCAAGAATATCATTATTATTAAGAATTTCTTTCAGATTAGTTCTGAATGGATATAAAATTTTAGTATGGAATTTCTCATATCCATTTATAGAACTCAACCTTTTTCTGATTTTATATATCTGATACGCACAATGTGGTTGCTAAAATGTTTACAATTTTTAATTACAAATTTGCATGATAGGATATCACAATTGGATTGGAATTCTTAATTTTTATTTACGAATTTGTATATGATCGCACATTTGGATACCACAACTTTTCATGGAATTCATGCATAATCCCAAATTTATATACATTTCGATGCTATTTTTTATAATATTTGAATTTATATATTTGGATAATAGCAACATATTAGATGCAACCTACCTTTAATGTGCAATAGGTGCAAGTGCAGTGCAACACCTAGTTGGTTGGGACACCAGAACCAATATAGACTTTTTAAAAAAAAATACCGATGATGTAGTATACAGATTGTTGTAGCTTCGTTTAAAATTTAACTTCGAACTCATAGTGTGTTAGAAGAAAAAAAAAGAGATAAAATTGCTATAAATAGTAGCATTTGACTTCTTCTTTTTCCTATCCTTTTGATTTATCGTCAGTCATACTTATTTATGTTACTCTTAACACAGAATAATTTTGAACTTACAATTTTAATATTTTCTTGTGAGGGAAATTGTATACTCCCTCTAGTCACACGAGCGACATTTTGGATGTCGATATGGTCTCCAAAACATAATTTTACCACTAATTTTAAATGTAGTATATCCATAAAACCTAATAAAATTGCAATGTTATATCTTCACCAGGTTAATTATATTTTATGGATGGGTTAGATAGTGATACTTTTACATTGCTATTCAAATTTCTATTTATTAAAAATATTATTAACCCATGCAATGTGTATGTGGGCTAATGTTTCAAATAATATTTTTAGAGCTTATGTGATATGATTTTAAAATTTGAAACCATAAGCCATATCAATTTTGATACAATTAGTTGAAATATACTTCTAGTTAGTTTTATATACACAGTTTTCTATATTACACTAATAGGATCAGTAGACTTTATATCCTTGCCCCCAGAATAGAAGAGGATCTATTCATATTGCCAACATATTCCAAGAGGCCAGCATGGACATGTATTTTATTTTTTGAAACCAGACTGGAGGTCAGCCTCCACACAAATTGGATTTTCTTGTTAAAACGGACTGGAGGTCAGCATGCATAAGGATTGAATTTTTGTATTTGGATTTCATCTTTTAAATGATGAGTGCTAGGATTCTTGGATGTGCAGAACTTTTAGTTTTTGTCAACTTCTCATATCTCCTTGGATACATCCATCCAACACTACGTATACATTTTAATTTTTTAGTGGGAATTTATAGGTATTTTTCTATTTTGGTTATGTGGAATTTTCTAGTAAAGATTATATCATTCAACCAACGCAATAATACAGAGAAAAGATAAATTCAGACAGGGGGAGACGTGGTAACATAGTACTCCAAACTACTTTAATACACCTTGTCCTTGAGCATTGTGTAATTAATAAGTATTCTCTAATGAACTCTGTTAATTAGTTAAAGAGGTAGCTGGTTGAGTGCATGACAGAATCCGAATACACAAATCTAACTGTGTGACTTACATGATAAAGATGAGGACTTTGCGGTAGACTATATCCATAATTTGCATACAACTGTCGTTCTTAATTTTTTTCACGAGTTGTAATTTAAGCCATATATATTTTCCTTTTTTGATAGATGTGAGAATTTCTAGCCTTGTTTTCTTTTTCTTTGGTTCATGTGGAAATTTCTAGTCTTTAACATTCTAGGATTAACTAGCAGGCCGGTGGCCCACACATTTGCATGGCTAGATTTGTCTCAAAGTTTATAATATAAAATTATATGACTTATATGTTTGAGAAAATTATTTACATATATTGTAGGTTATTTAGGATTTTTAAGACATCACAAACATTGGAAATGACAAATAGAAGCTTGAAAATAACTACAACTTAAGAAATGTAATTAAAGTTTGAGCTTCGATGGAAGAAAATGATTGAACATACTAAACTGTTGGGGTTCTTAGAAACATAGGCTCTCTCTATCATGTATGGATCATGTAGCTCCATGCTTCTATTCTTCATCGATTAGTTACTCTTTTCCAAATTGTATGTCATGCACATCTACCACTCTTTATTTTACAAAGCAATACTCTGATTATGTGTGCAGCATATTGTCTTATTAGTTTACATGGTATTAAGAGTGCCTTGCTCGCACAAAAACAGATACACTATATGCGACATACCTTGAATTTATATTCCCTCACACGTCAATTGCCCTATTGAGCCATGTGTCTTCTATGTCTTCTCGTCGCTACAACTTTTCTGCTGCAACCTCCAACAACATGTCTAATTCCTGATCAACCCCTCTTAGTTGTACCCCTTCCAATACAATACCACAGAGATTTCTTCTACTTCTCTTCAATTAATGCTTAATGTTGACCGATGCAACATCAAACACGCATACATATGAAACCATCACCGATCCCTACACGGACACCTATCATGCTCTCTTTGGTGGTTGTGAGCCTATTCCCTACAGTTGCTCTGAGCTCATTTGCTTGTCTGTGGGGGTGGGCATTCCTTGCCTAGAGGGCCTTGTGCGCTTCACTTCAACGCACGAATTCTTCTATCGTTTCATCTCAACAAATATTTTCCATACGTTCTCATCAATGAACCCATACTTAGAGAAGGGAGTCCTATCCTACTTGACATATTCTGTGATGAGCATGCTCTTGAAGTTCCTCCATGCCCTTTCCGACACTAGCAGAGTATACTGTCGCACTAGGCACACGGAGTCTTTGGGGGATCTCGAAGATGTAAAAATTTATGTCAGTAGGTTGTTGCGCTCCTGGTCGGTTAGTGACTTCCAGGCTAGACGGGTGATGGGGACCTGTTCCCGTCCAACTATCCCGCACAATGTCCGAAATGTTGTCGCCGCCTTCCTCGGTTCGGTAGGGGCCCTATCCTATAGATTGACTGTCGTGATGATATATCGGTCCATGGGTCTTTCATTACATCCATCTGGCGAAGAGGAATAAGGGGACGTCATCTTCTTTTTAACTAGACTGTGTTATGTATTCAAAGATCAGACCAGTTGGTAAATCAATGATTCCCATTGTAAGTAGAGGAAAGTAAATTAGATCTCGATTTAATAGAGTTAAATTTTATTTGGGGTCAGGTTGGATGGTTGTCATATGAACATCAATCTCGTAGTCAATGAAATATCAAATTAATACTTTCTAGCATTAACAGAAGGCAACCATCCAGTTCAAGGCCAAGATTACTACTGAAATGTCTAATTCAACTTCTAGAGACTCTAATTACATCATATTGAGCATTCAAAAGGTAACAAACAGTGAGAATGATTCAAAGAACTAATTAAATTCAGCTATTCTATGTATCATGCTCAATTCGTATTCAATAATGACTTTACAGGTTGGTATCATAAGAGCAAGGCAAAAATCAAATCAGGAATAACTCATGTAGAAATAGTTGTAGTTCTAGTCATACTTAGTACATATTTGGGAATTTTGTAGTTGAGCTTTTATTAAGACTAAATGGCATGCTTTAGCATTAGTATTTCTGCTAACCACTTTACATACACCATGTACCATAAAATTTGGATCTGGGATTCTTAATGTATTGACAAACAATCAGACTCACAACTTGATGACTGTGATTCGGATAATACAATTTAACTAAATAGGTTATTATATTGATGATTGTGGTTCAAATAACAATAAATGTACAGAACAAGGGAGCTAATATACAGTGCAATTTGTAGATACACTACAGCACAAGAGATGTTTCTAGAATTATAAAATTTCAAATTGGGAAGGAAATTACATGTTCACATGAAAAATGTTTCTGTATTTTACAAACAAATGAGACAAATAGACATCACTTAGATATAACATGGGGGCAAAGTACATAGAATGATAGAAGCCAATTGCCTCTGTATGTAATGTCCAGCTCTATGATGAATCATTTTCGACTCACTGAGTGTGTTGCCTATACTCTAATTTGAAAGTAGTTGCACTAATAAAGCTAATAAAGTAGCCCCCAGTTCCTATCAAGTAGTCCATGGATAAGAAGTATAGCTAGTATGGTCCTATGCAGAATATGACAGTAAACAATAATGTTTCTAGTTCCAATCCAATTCAAGATATGTTCAAATAACTTTAAGTCGCAGGCTTCCCCTAGTCGATATACAATAAAGGATGGATACTTCATTAGTATCTGGCATTTTCTATGCACAACAAAGGCATGTTCAGCCTCAAACAACTAAAGAGCAAAACTAACATAAATTCTGAAGACAAGTTTAGCATAAGACTCCAAGGTTCAACACAACATAGGTAAGAACAAGTCCCTGTAGCTCAGCACATGGCCCTAATTCATCACAATTCACAAAAAGGAACTGAACCAATGCCCTATGTCAATAGCAAGAGCAACAATCATCAATGTAGAAATGAGGAAAAAAATTCTAATGAAGTGGACTAATCGGGGGAGGAGACATAGACGAACATGGGGGAGTCGGGGACCTAGGGGAGGATGCGGTGCCGGATCGGGGGAAGAGGTGGATCAGGGCCAACGGGGAGGTGGCGAAGCCGAACGGTGCAGGGAGGAGGCCGCTGCAGGAGGAGGTCACCGGGGGCTAGGGTTGGGGGTTTCGAGGGGCAGAGGCTGGGTTGGCTGCGGTTATATATAAGGGGCCTTTATCAGAGACGGTTTTAGTATAGAATCGTCTCATATGTGAACATGCCAAAAGCAAATCTTGTTTGAAGATCTCTCTTATTTCACAGCTGATTCTCGACTGTAATATGCTTTCTAGTCTATTATATTAACCCATAAGCTAGTTATGTAAATCAACACAATTATTTTTGTTTTAAATGGAGTGGTCATGACTACTTAGGGAGTGGCCGTGACCACTTGGGACCTACAAGGGAGTGGTCGTGACCACTTGTGTACTATGGTTTTGTGAACCACGAACAATCAACTCAAAACCAGTATCATTGCTTCTGTCAGGAAAAAACAAGCCTGCCATGCTATTGTAACACTGAAATATGAATTTATAATATACATATAGATATACTTTTATACATAAAGACATGACAAATAAACATGACTACTACATCATAACTCCACTTGCTTATTCTTTTATATAAAAATAAGCCATTCACGATGATCGACGCCTGTGTAGCTAGCTTCCTTAGGTTATTCTTCCTCGATCGTTATGCTGTTTTCGATAGGAGGCAACTTGTTGAATTGATTGTATTCTTCCTCATATACTACATTCTTAACTCTGACAATCCTCCTTTTTTCTTAAAAAACTGTGTGGCGCTTTTTGTTGGACGGGTCGGTTACATAGAAGACTTAAATAACTTGGTTAGCGAGTATAAATGGTTCATCTTGGTATCCGACACGTTGAAGGTCCACATTAGTGACGCTGTACTTGTCAACCTTCACCTGCTGGAGGTGGACCCAACGACACCGAAATAGGGGATCTTGAAAATTACGTAGTCGAGCTTCCAAATCTCCTCTATGAATCCATAGTAGGAGCTCATCGTCAACCCAGTGGTATTAAACGCATTTATGCGGACACCGCTGTTCTGGTTTGTACTCTTCATATCCTGATCTCTCGTGTAAAATGTGTACACATTTAAGTCATATCCTTTCTATGTTACAACTGTAAAAGTTGGCCCTTTTGTCAACCATGTGAGCGTGTCATCTGATGAGCTCCCAGTGATGGATCGCTCCTTCAACCATTTGTGGAACTGAAGGTTATGCTGTCTCATGATCCAAGACTCTACCGTGCCAGATTTTGTTGCCTTAGCCAGTGCTTGTGCTCGATAATATATAGGGACGTTACAACCATGTGTTGCAAAACCATAAAATAGGCTCGAGCACACACAATCGGATTAGCGCGTGTTTGCTTTCTTTCCTATGGTCCCGATACCCTGGAGCCTCCCCTCATGGCGAGATCGAGGCACACCTATCGGTTTGACCTGAGCCATGTAATCAACGTAGAATTCGATGACCTCTTTGGTCGCATAACCTTCGACAATGCTACCCTCCATCCAAGATCGATTTCGTACGTAGGACTTGAGAATTCCCATGTACCTCTTGAACGAGTACACGCTATGTAGGAACATGGGCCCGTACATCTTTATCTCTCTCACAAGGTGAACAATGAGATGGACCATGATATCGAAAAATGATGGAGAGAAATACATCTTAAGATTACATAGAGTCATCACCACCTCGGTCTGCAGAGAATCTAGTCCTTCGAGATCGATGACCTTCTGAACAATTGTGTTAAAGAAAATAACATAGCCTCGTGATTGTCTCCCAGACCTTGATCAACAAAATACTTATAATTACGATATGGAGCTTCTGTATCATCAGCACATGACAATCATAGGACTTAATGCTAGTTAATTTCAAATCTTGCATCGAAACAAGTCTCTTCATGTTGAAGGAGTAACCGGACGGAACTTTCACACCATGCAAGTATTGGCACAGTTCAGTTTCTCGGCCTTAGACAGAGTGTAACAAGCAGGTTCGCAGTACGTTTGGCCTTTATCGGTCTCTTTAGGTGCTAACTCAGGTCTTATGCTCATATCGACCAAGTCAAGTTGTGCGTTGATACCATTCTTTGTTTTGCCTTTAATGTCCAGTAAGAGACCGATCAAGCTATCACAGACATTCTTCTCTACATGCATAGCGTCGATGCAATGGCGAACTTCTAGTTGCTCCTAGTAAGGTAGGTCCCAAAATATTGATCTATTCTTCCACATGCTCTTCTCGTGGGTCTTTGATTTACGTTCCTTTCTATGCTCAACATCCAAATCCTTAATCATGTCATGAACATCTCTCTCACTTAAAGGCCTTGGAGCTGAACGGTTTTCATTCCTTTCGTCGAATTGTTTCTTCATCTTGCGGTATGGGTGATTCATCCGAACGAACCTACAGTAACATATGTATACGATTTTACGTGAGTGATTCAGCCACACACTCTCAGTATCATCTAAGCAGTGAGTGCAGACTTTGGCTCTTTTTGTACTCTGCCCGAGTAAGGGCAGGGTAATCATTTATGGTGTAGAACAACATGAAGTGCAAAACGAAATTCTCTCATCTGTACTCATCCCATACCTGTACCCCGGGAACCCACAATGTTTTCAGATCTTTCATCAATGGTGCTAGGTACACATCAATATCGTTCCTAAGTTGTTTCAGGCCTTGGATAAGTACGGATAATAAAATGTACTTTCGATTCGTAGACAACCAAGGAGGAATGTTGTAGATACAGAGATTCACAGGCCAAGTGCTATGTCGGCTGCTCGTATTACCGAAAGGATTCATTTCATCTATACTCAATCCAAACCTTATATTCCTCAGATCCACACCGAATTCTTGAAATCTCCTATCGATGTTTCTCTACTGGGTGGAATCAACAGGGTGCCTTAGCATTCCATTGTTATAACGCTTCTCTGAATGCCAACGCATCAATTTTGCCTCATTTGGGTTCACTAATAAACACTTCAAACAGAGAATTACAGGCAGATACCACGCCACCTTTACAGGAGGTCCTTTCTTCATCTCGATACACTGCCGTCATCATCTGATTAATCCTTACGCTTGTACCAGGATGTGTTGCACACCGAACATACATGCAAGTTTTCGTACTCTTTACGGAAGAGGATACAGTCGTTCGGACATGCATATATTCTTTCTACTTCTATTACAAAGGGACAAAGAACCTTCTTGGTTTTGTAGGTGATTGTCCGCAACTCGTTTCCTTTCGGAAGCATGTCCGCTAATAGACCTAACAGTGTCATGAAACTCTTGTCAGATCATCCATTGCTTATCTTCAATTTCATCAGTTCAAGCACGGATGACAACCTTGTGTATTTAGACTTGTAGTCCGAGAACAAAGGTTTCTTCGAGTCGTCCATCAAACCCCAAAATTTACCACATACATTGTCATCACTGTTCCCTTCTACATCACTAGTATCTAATCCAGATTGTCATCGTGTAACCTATCCTCATCGGAAGCACAATCAAAATGATCATCCGGCATATCGTTAACTTCGATGACGATGTTCATATTGGCTGCTTCCTGTATAGTCTGCTCTTCACCGTGACTGGTCCAACATGTATACCCTCTTTTGAAACCCTTTAGAATCAAGGGTGCTTCGATCTATGCTGAGTTTCAAAACATCCTTAGATGCTTGCAGTCAATGCACGGACAAGACATAAATTGCACCCTCTTATTAAACATATCCTCCTCTGCACCTCTTTTAAAAAGCGGAGACATCATTAATGTACTCGGCACTCGTAAGATTCTCAGCTTACATCTATCTTCGGTCCATCTACTGTACGTATATAACAATTAGTGTTAAATATTGAAGCACACTATGTATGCGCATGCACACATTCTTAAATTAATTATGTATTGCTAGCTACATCTTGAATATAATGCAATTATGTAACCAATTACTACCTTAGATCACAATGAACAAATGGATCTACAAGCTAGATCTAAACACAATCTCCAAATTCTCTCTTCATCAAACTAGCTAGATCTTAAATATAATGCAATTAGAACCAATTAATAGCCTTAGATCACAAAGAACAAATGCATCTACAAGCTAGATCTTCAGTATAATACAATTAGAACTAATTACTAACATTAGATCAACAAGAACTCAAGGATCTACAAGCTAGGTCTAAACAACCTTCAAATTCTTTCCTTACCAAGCTAAATCTTGAATAAAATACAATTAGAACCAATTACTAACTTTAGAACACCGAAATCAAATGGATCTACATCACCCTTCGAAATCAATTGTTTTTTCACGAGGTCGCCTCACAGCCGCAGCCACCTTAAATATAGATCTCGAAACCCTAAAACACACTAAGTGGCTCGGGGCATTGCATTATATATATATTGCTAGGACCTATCATAGACGGTTCTCTTCATAAACCGTCAGTAATATAAAGGGTTATCACTGACGATTTTAGTATAAAATCGTCAGTGATGACACCATAGCTATCACAGACAGTTTTATACGAAAACCGTCTGTAATGATCCTTGGCATCATCACTGACGGTTTAATACTAAAACCGTCCATGATATCTCTATATATCACTGACAGTTTATGAGGGGAATCGTTTTTGATGATGTCACTAACGGATTCACTCTAGAACCGTCAGTGATGTTCCTCATCACAGACAATTTTGAAAAACCGTTTGTGATGAGGCGTTTAATATAAGCCTTTCTATAGTAGTGGGATGGCAATTGGGTGGATAACTCCGTACGACTGTCTCAAACCTGCCACCCGAACCCACTAAGTTTCACGGGTACAAATCTATGACCACGCTCGAACCCGATAGGTACCTGATACCCAATGGGTACCTAGGGGTAGTATATCATGTACATTATCATAAAATACCCATTAGGTATCTATGTTATGGGATATCCATTGAAACTCATTGGTACCTATGGCCTACATGTCATAGAGTATCCATTGGAACTCATAGAATACCCATAAGATATCTATGGCCTACATGTCATAAGATACCTATGGGGTACCCATGGGTACAAATTGGTATTTACGTTCATTCCATGATCTTTTCGGATACTCAAACTCGAAAACCAATAGATCTAAAGTGTTATCTATATTCGTCTTTATTAAATCAAGTATCCATTAAATATTTAAATGTAACAGCCTCAAAAATTATAAAATAAATAAAAATGAAATAAAAATCTTTTGTGTATTATTTTCGAAATTTCTGAATTTTCTGGGTTTTCTGTATATTCTTTTGGCTTTTCTTTAATGCAAGAAAGTGAAACAAAGAATGTGGTAAATAGAAAATATTAAAAAGTAAAAATGTTAATTCAACAAAAATTTATCAAAGTCCCAATAAATATCTGAGGGCTCTCCTCAGCTTTCTTAAGTCGCTTGGTAAGCTGAATTAGTAAAAATAATAATTAATCAAAGATAATCATAAGTAAATATCTCAGGGTAAAATGGTAAAACAATTGGGTAAAAATATCTATAAGTCATCCTGACCCAAAATTTTTATCTTGCCGATAGAAAATCAGTAATAACCTCCAGTAAAAATATCAAGAATTTACTATTTCATTTTATAATTTTAAAAATTCAAAAACAGTGAATAAATAATCTGGAAAACAGTAATGTCAGAATTTTTAAAAATTAAATATTAATAATCAAAGTCTGTAATTTTTAAATAAGGTGTATAATATCATTTAAAACTGTCATAGAAAATTTTGTAAAATAATCACTTCATTTAAATCGCAAATTAAAAGAAAAACCGAATGGGCAATGCAAAGAATCGCTGTAATCTTTGTAATTTTCTAAGAATCTGCATGCATCATAAAATAGAGAAAATTTTTCAAGAGGCTGGTAATACCCTTTCCGACCTATGGTAAAAATTTTATAAAATTTCGTGTCGTTTTAACCATCGAAAACATCGTTGAAACTCCGTTCTGTCCCGAGGCTTCGCCAGACTTCTTTTTCACTCTCGCTAACGTGTGGGCCCGGGCTGTCAGTGAGTCAACTCAGCCGACAGCCGCTGCCATCTGGCCCCCGCATGTCAGCCTCCCAGCGGCGTTCTTCTCCCCTCTCCCTGCTCTCTCTCGCGCGCGAGAGACGACCGCCTCGGATTTTGTCGTACCCGCGCCCAAACCGACTTCATTTCCCTATATAAACCCCTCTCATCTCGTCGCAGCCGAGCTAGCCGTGTCCCTGCGAAGCCATTCCGCCGTTGCTTTGGTCATCTTCTCCGGCAACGGCAAAAACCCGAAAAGGGGGAAATCCACCCATTCGCCACCTCAAACCATTTCACTCCAATTCCTTCAACCCGAAGCACCCTAGCACCTCCAGGAGCTCATCCCGAGCCCTAGCGAAGCTCTTTCTTCCCCGGCGAGCTCCTCCGCCGTGTTCTTCTTCCGCCGCCACCGTGCACGTGAGAACCCTCCTCTGCCGTTCATTCTTTGAGCTAAACCCAGAAATGGGATCCTTGTGATGCACTGATGCTCGTGTGGGTGATCTTCAAGCTTGGGAGTAGCTAGTTCGCCGCGTCGCCGGTCGGCCGTGAGTTCCGCCGCCCCTCGCCGGTGCCGACCGCCTTCCCGACCACCTCCGGTCACCGCGCCGCCACCCAAAGGTGCGCCTTGGCCTGCTGGTGCCTCTGGTGGAACCCATTCCGCCGGTCCGGCTCCGGTTCGCCGCCGGCGAGCTTCGGAAGCCGCAGCCCTGCTCTGGGTCACCGCCAAGCGGGCCCAACCTGTCAGTCGCCCGCGCCAAAGCGCTGTGGTGTGTCGCTGACTAGCGGGCCCGGCCTGTCGGTCTCATGCGCACGCTAGTCGCTGCCACGTGGACCTGTGTCCCGCCGACCTCTCGCTGGCGCAGCGCGCATGGACCAGCAGCGTCGATCGCGCATACAGGCACGCCGCCACCACACTGGCCGGCCTATCAGCACCTCGGCCCGGTGCAGCCCGAAAAGGGAAAGCGCGTTTTACATGTGAAAGCGTACTTTCCATTTTCGGCAGTTTTCTGATTTTCAGTATTTATTTAAAAACCTAGATATTCATTTAGCCATAACTTTTGAATCACTTAACCAAATTTGATGAAATAAATTTTTAAATTCATATGAAATCTAGTAGATTAAGAATATGCAAAAATATTTCAGAATTGAATTTTATTTGAAATTCAAATTGAAATTTAAAAGAAAAGTTAGAAATATGTCATACATGAAAATTTTGCATATGATCTCCAAATTTGGTAAAATAAATTTTATTAGAATCCATGTAATCTTAGAAACCAGAATCTGTAAAAATACTTAGGGTGTATTATAAGAAAATTTTAAGTTACAAAATGGGTAGCAAATAATGCAATAATCGTTTAAATAAATCAGATCTTTAAATTGCAAAAGAGAATAAATAACTCATGTAACCATTCCTGAATTTGTGAAATCATTTTATTTGAATATTTCTATCTGATTTTTTTTTGCCTTATCGAAATTTGGTATTTGTTATATGTCGCCATATGACGTGTAGAATCCGACGAAACCGGTGTATTCGACGACCAGGAGTTTGAAGTCGAGGATACTCAACAAGGCAAGCAAACCCCTTTGACCATATTGATCCCAGTTTTATAAATGTTTTCATTAAATGTTTTACTGCATACTTTATTTTGTTAAAGTCTGCTATATTTCGGGTAATGGTAGTTGTACCAGTAGACTTATAGAACTTCCTTGATAAGTAGGAAATTGAGAACCTTGAAAACCCTAGAATAGCTTAGACATTATTTAATGTCAATCTGGGTTACTCATACTTAGTAACTTGCTTAGCCATGTTCAAATGAATATAAGACTTGGATATGATTAAAAATGTTGGATATGACATTCTTCGGGTATGACCATTTTGTGGTTGGTATTTTGGTTGGAAAAATGAAAATAAAACTATGGTTTAGATGCGGGCAATTATTGGCAGTAGCCGGTGTGCATGTCTTTGTACGTAGTGTAGGGTGGAGATTATTGCCCGTATCGGATTAAGGATCGAACTATGAGTTGTTTTCAGGCCAAGAATATTCATACAACCACAAATGCTGGTATGGGACAGCTCTAACTTATTAAGTTGTTTAAAACTAGCTTTGCACTTGGAAGGCCGGAGTAGTACGAGCTGTTTCTTAATGAATTGCTCGACGGGACGTCCACACCGAGGTGATCATGGATTAAACGTCTACCAATATAACGGTGTATGCCATACTGTGGGTAGTTCCATCATTTCTATGCTCTGAATCCTTACACCACAGGATGGGTTTATCGTCACCGTGTTGGTGCAAAGTTAGGTTTAAATAATGTAACAGTTATAACATGACTCTCTGCGGCACACCAAAGGCAGTGTGCAAATATCGATTGCTTAAAGAGTCAGTCATGTCTTATGGGGAAAGCTGTATACCTCTGCAGAGTGTAAAACTAATCGATTAGCCGCGTCCGCTGTCATGGACACTTGGTAAAGTCATCACATAGTTAACTGTTTTGATTACTTTCTTAAAATATGGTTTCTACCATGTGTTAATAATTTCCACCTTGTGTTGGTGGAAATGGTTTTGAATATGGTCATGATACCCAAGTATTTGTGAATTCTCTATGCTTACTTTTCTTTACTTCAACATTAAATTGCTTTTGTTTAAATTCCATTTTGCAATCTATTATTCTCAGATTTACATTTTAAACCAGCTTTATGCAAATTAACCTTATTAGCCTTTCATTGGAATGGCCTGCATGTATTTTAGGATTTGCATAAGTCTTGCGAGTACGTAAGTACTCAACTTGCCAATGTTGATGTTTTTAGGTGAAGAAACAGATTTCCCCGACGATTCTTACGTTGATGCAGGATACGGAGAATTTAACGATGAATTTATCTAAGGATTTTCCCTTATCAGTTGCCTGTGGAACAATGGGTTAAAAAGGCATACTACAAGAAGTTGTCTCCACTGCAGTTTTACTTTTAGTATTGTAAAAATAATATGTAATCTTACTTTCGCTGTTTAATAAAATTTGTGTATGACTGTGATATCAATTTGTATTTGTGCGTACTAGCTACTGATCATGGGACTAGTACTATATGCACATAGTATCTATTTTTGGTATTTATTTATCAAAAATAAGGATCTTACATTAAACCTATAGATAAAACTGTCGTCTCTCAACGAAAGTGAAAGAAACTAGAGGCTAGAGGAAGGTATAAGTTGTCGACGTGAATGGAATAAAAGCTTCCAGTGTCTAACGCACTACTACGTGCTTTCACCTCAGGGTAAATGCGAGTGCATGCACGGCGAAGTAAGGAAGTCGTGCGATGCAGACAGCAACATTTAGGGGTGAAAACGGTATCGGTAAATCCCGGAATTTCGGAAATCGATTCCGGAATTTTTCGATCGGACGTGTCAGTATCGGCAATGTTCGGAATCGGAATCGAAATCGAAAATTTTTGTCGAAAACGATAACGATAACGGTTTTGACAAGTTCCGACCGTTTCCTTCGGTTTTCGGAAAAATCGGTAAATTCCGTCGGTAATTACCGAATCGCCAAACCCACAGATCACACTCCTTCAGCCACTAAAACGCCATAACTTTTTACTCCGAACTCCGATTTAGGTGATCTTGGACTCTATACGAAGCTTATCACGAGGGCTACAATTTCCACCTATTCTTATGATTTAAGAAACCATATATATTTTTAAATATGATAAAAATAAAACTCTAATGTAGTTATTCAAGTCTAAAATCTGATTTTTCGAAATCCCTCGCATAGACTTGATCAAAGGCATGACTACAAGCTTGAAAGAGTCAATAAGATCAAATATTGAGCCATGTGATGATCAACTCATGATCAAAACAATTTTGCAAAACATATTTGCAAATTCTAATCGCATGCTCTAATATCAAATTAAGCACACCTCATTTGCAACATATATTTGCAAATAAACTAAGAACTTATGAGATCAATCCTTTCATGCCCGTCACTCGTTTAGAAGCTTATGCCTTCTATGTCCATCACTCGTTTTCATTGGTCGTATTCCTGATGCTGATGAGTGATAATAACTACTCTGCCTGTATCACATGTTTTTTTTTGCTTTTATTTTCGTATCTCCAATGCTTCATTATCGATTTATCGTCGTGATTATCTATGTGCATGTCTTTGTATGTCATATTTTTGGTTTGGCGCCGCAAGGGCCTGGTCGGTCTAGTAGCAAGCGACTAATAAATTTCAATTCTCATGTGGAGAGATGTATTATTTGATATGAGATATTGAGACTATCTTATACTATGTGATGTAAAGACACGTGTGGAGACTATCTTATGCTATGTATGCCTGTATGGAATGTGTGATATCGTCAACTGTAAATGCTTATAAGGTATTGCTTTTAAGTGCTATGTGAATCTGTTGCTTAATGCTTTAATGTATGCCTGTATGTAAGTGCTATGTGGTGTTGCTTAATGCTTATGCCGTTATGCGTTATAAGATATTGATTTTCTAAACTACTTATGCTATTGTATACATTTACATTGGTAATGTATGTTTATTGTAAATTTGTGAATATTTATTTATTACTAATTTCTATGTGAATGTACGATTTGTGTGAATTTTTTGAAGTCAATTGGTGGTACATGTCGTTACGACGTTACCGGTCTCTTTTTTGGATTCCGATCGTTACCGATATATATTTTGTATCGAATTTTCGTTTCCGATATTTTTGAATTACCGATGCCGTTTTTGTTTCCGTAGTTATCGATTTCGGTATCGTTTCCGAGGAAAAATATGAAAACAAAAATAGTTTCGGTGTTTTCCGACCGTTTCCGACCGTTTTCACCCCTAGCAACATTACCATTACAGCAATCAACAACCAACCAACTAGGGGTACAGTCGAATCAGATTTGATCGGATACATTTATTTCGTATTCTAATCTATATTTTTTTTAATTCGAAGTCAGATAGTTATTGATACAAATATAGATGTGGATACAATCAGTCGTGAATACGAAGCGAATAAAGATCAAACTCGTTACGGTAACGAATATTTAGTTAGATATCGTTTGAAAAGCATAAATCATATATAGCGCACATACAACACTAAAAATTACATATTGAAAGTTTCACCACATGTTTAAGATAAAACAACATATGTTTTACTAGCAACAACAACTCTAAATCACATATTGGAAGCCACCATCGAGCTAATTGAAATGGATATATTATTTACCTAATTATAAGTTCGGACAAAGAAGATAACATACAGAGTAGTGCTTCAATGCTTTCCTTCCCAGTACAAGTTATATAAATTTTAAAGCAAGCGAAGAGTCATTCATACTTTAATATTCATGCAACTATCAAAAGAAAAAGTATGAAAACATCTCTCTAACATGTATTAAAAATATCAGAATCTGTTGATATCCAAAACGAATTCATCGAACTATCCAAGGGAAAATTGGATATCCGATTTCGATGGATACCTCTCTCGTGAATCCGATAAAAAATATTCGATAAAAAGTGAATCTGAAAAATATTCGAACAGCATTTCCAAATCCAATCCGGACGTGATCTCGACCAGTAAATGCATTCCGATTGCACCCCTACGACCATCTACGAGCCAGCCAGTCCTTCAATTCTTCCATTCGAATTGTGCGTTCCCGTACATCCCTAACACCTGTTGGTTTTCGTAAATTAAAGGCAGCAGGTTCTTCGGATCCCTCCATCACCATGTATCAACGACTCCCGTTAACTAAGATCACACGATTGCCTTCTTCGTACTTGCAAGACGGTAATTGTTTTCTTGCAAATTTTATATACGTATGTCTCTCCTTTTCTTTTAGATTTCAGTGGAATTTCTAACCTTCTACGTGCTTAAATATTCTTGCGGCGCATACGAAGGACGACGAACATTTAGAACTGATCTAAGTACATACCCTCTGCATAATCAAATTTTGAGCCGTGCTTCTATATTTTCTCTCTCGATACAAATTGCACAAATCTTAAAATATACGAAGAGGTACGTAATCACCATCTACTCTTCATTGAGGCTTTAATATTTATGTAACTTTTTTTAAAAAATACCTAATGACTTGTGATCGGGCGTCCAATTTTTTCGGACGCCTGCAACATTTATTTCCTACGCGTGAAACATTTTTTTCCTACGTGTGAAATATTTTCCTTCGATAACAGTAGAAATGTACGTGCGAAACAAAATGTTACAAACGTTGAAACAAAATGTTGCAGATATTGAAAAAAAAATACTGCAGCGAGCGTCCGATGAAATGAACAGTAATCGAACGTCCGAATGATAGTATCACCCAGAAAAATATAGTAACACGTCACTCAAATGTTACAGCTTTCCCTCTGTGGGTGGAGAGCATTTCAGTAGTTACCGATGACCGTTGTCCAGCTCTGCTTCTTGATATCGTTCCCCACAAGGCCACAACATATGCTCCCTTTTACGTTTCTGTGGAACTACTGCGTACCCTGGGATCCTCTGCATGCAAGCTCCATTTCTAAGTCGACAAACCTATTTTTTTTCTTCCAATTGTCAGAGACCTTGAGTTGAGAGTAAGTGCTTGCTGCTTGAAAGTGATATTAAGGCAAGATCACAGTATAGTAAAAAAATAGTCTCTTTCCTAACCTACCATCCCCATTGTCAACGATTCCCTCTCTCCATCCCACCGCTACCCCCTCCTCTCCACCCCACCACAGCCCCTCTTTACTGCCACTCCCTGGCCTTCTGCTCACCAGATTAGATGATGGCAGCCTTCTCAAGCCTCCCAAATGTTGCAAAGTCCTCATCGAGCTCCTGCGGTCTGATCTGGTAGCGACGCTTGTTCTTCGTTGCTACAACTAGATCGGTTGTTGATGCGTGTCGTGCAGCTGAACTCCTCTATCACCACTCCTTGCCTAAGGAGACCCATCATTGGCTCTCAAAGGCGAAGGAGAAGATAGGACAACTTGTTGCTATATGATCGATCGGTAGTGAACTGACGATCCGGCTGCCTTTCTCGACACAACGTTGGTTATCACAATGAATACTGTATGCTTCGTGCCATCGGATATGTGAGCCTGATGTCTTTTTTTATTCCTTATGATAGAATCGCAAGCTTGAGGTCAGCTCATCGCTACTGCCCATTGATGCAAAGTTCCCCAATGCTTAAGGTTGGCCGCAAGGTTTCCATATAAGTCTTGTGGTCCTTTTCTTCACACACCGTGGACGCTATCAGTGAAACAAAATAATGACAGGGCAATTACCAGGCTAAGAAAAGTTATGTGTGTGAACGCGGCGGCTAAAAAAACTTCTAGGGGTTTTGAAAACTTGAACTTGAAGCGGCATCCAGGGGTTTATGCAATTTGCCCTAGCATAAGTTAATTCACAGAACTGAGTAGCCACAAAAAATCCCCCTTGTCCTCTCCTCGGGTCTTCACCTTCTTCCCTCCCACAAGTCCCTTCAAAAACTGAACTATCTAGCACAAACCTTTACTCCCAAATAAACTCAGTTTCGAAGACACGGACACACACACACATACATCTTCTACTACTACTCCATCTACCTCTCCTCCTCCTGCTGCTCCTCCTGCACTTCACATCAACTGCCACGCCAATGGTGAGGAAGCAACCGTTGAGCTCCCTCTTCTACACCGTCAACTCGGCCAAAGACACCCCGCCGTCGTCACCTCCCCCTCCGACGGCCACCCCACCGGCATGGATGCGGCCTTCTTGCAAGAACCCAAGAACGCGTTCCTTCCGCTCACCGTCCTTGGCGGCCGCGGCCGCGGCAGCGAAGACCATCGCGTCCCTCTTCCTCGACTCCGCCGAGTCCTCCTTCACCAACTCGTCCGCGCGCATGCACCACGACTGCGCCTCGGACAGCCTCTCCACCGAGTCCGAGGCCTCTGCGGTGGCCGAAGACATGGCCGACGCCATCGTCCGTGGTATCCGGTCCGACCGCCTCCTCTTCGAGCCCCGGGCGCCCTCCAGCTCCATCCTCGAGAAGAAGCCTCCGGCGCGCGCGCGCGCCACCGACGGCGAAGAGGCGGCAGTGTCGTTCGGCGGCGGCGTGGCGGTGGCCTTCCAGTCGGCAGACCCGTACCGGGACTTCCGGGTATCGATGGAGGAGATGGTGGCCGCGCACGGCGTGGGAGACTGGGACTGGCTGGAGGAGATGCTGGGGTGGTACCTCCGCGCCAACGGCAAGGACTCCCACGCCTCCATCGTCGCCGCGTTCGTTGACCTTGTCGTCTCCATGGCCGCCTCCGCCTCAGCCTGCTCCTCCGGCCACTCCTTCACGCTTGCCGGGAGCGAGCTGGAGAGCAGTAGCGCCGGCGGCCATGTCTCTTTCGGTTTGAGGTAGATCAAATTAATCTCGGGCTAGCCCTCGCTTCGCTGTTCTCTGTGCTACTGCGTGCGCTATGGCCTACGTGTGTGTCGATTAATTTTGTCGTGTAAAATGTAGTAGTTCCAGATTTATCAATTCCAGATTAATCAATCAACTAGCCCCTGGTTAATTCTTGGATCATGCCTAATTTAATTGGTCCATGAGCCGCGCACGATTCGTACTACGGGTGCTGTGTCCTAGATACCTAGTTAGTATTAACTGTACAAGTGAAACTAAAGTGTAGCTCCTAGCTAACTACGGGTACAACATGCAGACGCAACAGCTAACAATGACAACGATGTGACCAACGTAACACAGTAGTTCGCAGCAAATGTGACACCCAGCGAGAATACGCACATCACGCGAATGCACAGCCGGACAATGAACAGGTTTGGACCTGATCGGCGGGCGAGATCTGGAGGCCGTCACGTACGTACGCACAGACATGGCACCCGTCCGCGCGGCCAGACGGCGTACGCGCGCTTGCAATACATGTGAGACGAACAGCGAACGACGTCTTATCGGCAGCGGTTTGGCCGGCTGGTCATGGTCCCCGGCATGCACGTGCCGTCGAGAGCGATATCGCGGAATGCATTCAGCAGAGGCGCGCAGCAGGTAGGCGTCGACGTTGATACGACAACGGAGCCGCAGCCCCAGCGGCATCCACTAGCACTACGCCCCAGATGGAATGGCTCGGCCGGTACTTAGCTAGCTAGGTATAGGGTATTAGGGTGCACCAGACATGCTCTCCAATGGCGTTCTGTTCTTGTGTTGTAATCGTGCGTTTCTTGTGCACCTGGGCGTGCAGTCCTTTTCTTTGAATATATTGTTGACGTTAAAAATTTGATGTAGGGTTTCGACAAGAAGACACCGATTTGAACACCCTGTTCAGAGCGTGCGGTCGATTTGACCAGAATCGACAAGGTAAAAAACAATAAAATTTACTCCAAGCCGATCGTCAATATCAATCGGCTTAAACTTAATCAGCCTGAAGCTGATCAAGATTAAAGTATCAGGATAAATCTAATTAGCCGATCAAAGCTAATCAGAGGGTAAAGGTAGATCGATTCTGAAGAAGGCGATGCGCAATAAAATCAGAATAAATCGAACCTGGGGTGTAATTGACGAAGATCAACAATCGGCGATGCGCAACTTTATTGATCAAAATCGATTACAAAGGCTAAATTACAAGAACTACTCCTAGTCGACAGGAAAAAGATGAAAAGTAAAAGCTGGTTGATTGTATTGTGTTGATGATGATTTCGCAGCTCGCTTTGGTCCTTCTTTTATACCCTCGGTCGATAGTGTTCTGTTACAACACGCTTCAAGTCCGTATCCGTATCGGCCTTATCTTTGAACGGTTGTTTCCCTAAAAAATCTCGCAGTCACCAAATATCTCGGATTCTTTCCAATCCTCGGTTAATTTTCGTATCTTTGAGTTTATTGCCTGATTCGATAAACTTGCCTATTTTTGGTGCAAACATATACCCCCCATTTTTGAGAGATGACTTGTCATCTGTCAAAAATCACAATTATCGGCTTGTTCAATCGGCTAACGTTTGATCTTCACCCATTAATTGCCGCTTTATTTGCGCCGTAATTTTCTGACATGCTGGTAGTGCGTTTTAACTACTCGCGTCCTTTGAGACTCACTTCCCGCCGTTTCAAATTTTTACCATGCTATAAAACGGGGCCCCCACCTCAGTCATTCCTCGCGCGCACAAGCTCTTTGACCCCAAACAATCGGCTTTTACTTACCCTTTGCTCAGTTTCCATCAATCGGCTTGCACCTCTCTTCTCCAATCGGCTTGCTAAGATCGGCTGAAATGGACACGAGTCAGGTACTCATTCCGATCCCTAACAGTAAAGATCAGTACTTCCTTGGTCCGATAGGGAACCTAGATGCCAAGACGGTTATTAGTCGTTATTCCCGCCTTCCTCTATCGGCCATCGCATTCAACATAGAGAGCTGGGAAAAAGCTTGTGGCATGGCCGAGTAGCTTAGGGTGGAGATCTTGGTATATTCGCGTGGCTGCCCAAAAAGAGAGGAATGGGAAAAGATGGGTATAGCCGAGTGTATCCTCTCTCACTAGCCGATCCGTAAGCCAATGAGCCCTTAGTGGCTACTACCGTTATTTCGGTCGGAGACCTTCAATGCCTTTTGTTCCATATCGTCCCATCGCCCAACCTCATGGACATAGCCCAATTGTGTTGCCTTAGGCCGGATGGTTAGCGAGATATCGGCTTTTAGTGGCAAACCAAATACAAGCTCATTCAATCCAAAGGAGAAGGTCATGCAAGTACATTGATAACAATAATAAAGTGAACGGCCGATATCAAATGAAGAACATGTTGCTTTCCTGAACTTATGGTTAGACCGATTTTTGTTTTGTGGTGCTTCTTTAGGACCAACACAAGTGTATCAGTTGATGGCAGAGCGGTTGGTAGAGGGCCGTCGGCTAGCATTGGGAAAGATGTTCCTTGGAGCAGTTTGTCAAATGATGCATGTAATTAGGAGTCGGCTTTTTACTGGTTTTGCCAAATTTTGCGTCGGCAACGTAGGAGGTCATCTCGGTTCATACAGATGTGGTTGTACTGTTTATTTAGCCGATCCTTCAAATTGATCCATCGGACGACTCGGCATTCCTCGTGAAGATACACCGAAAATGTAGCACGTAATTGAGCGGTGATCTTATGGCGAAAGATACATAATGTGCTCTGTAGCAAGAAGATATCTCCAATACTGAAAAATATTTATCTTTCTTCCTGAACTTGGATAGTAATGATTTTAGCCAACAAGATTTCTTCAATTATACCAATGCAGCCGATTTTGAATGGCCATCATTTCTTCATCTGGATTCTGACAGTTTAGAGATGCCTGAATCGACTCTAGATTTCTTCAAAGTTTTTATTTCTCCCAGCATCTTACATGTCGGCTTTAATACAAGAAATCGTACCTTTCAGCCTTCCTATGAATTTTATCATCCTTCCATTTTTGCCAGACAACTAGGTTTTGGCCAAGTGATCCCCAATCTCCCACATCTCGACTTGGTTCAGCCTAGGACTAGAGTGAGATCTTTAGCTGCAGCCAATATGGTCTTGGAGATAGCCGATGACTTGCAGATCAAATCTTTGCCACATTTTGTCTTGAATAATCGTCGATCCAGCCGATTTTCTGTATGGTGGTCTTCAATTGCAAATGCACTTCTCTTAGATCGTACCCCATCGGCCATTATTAATACCCTTTTCCCAGACGTTCCTGAGCCGATGGTATCTTCTGATAACAGCTCAAGTGACGAATCGAGCTCCAGATATGATAATACTAGTCTTGTAGATATTACTGGCGAGGTATTAGTCGATTTTTAACTTTTCTTTATCGTAGCCTATATGAATGTCTCATTGGCTTTATCCTCTTTTCTTTGCAGACTAAAGTCACGGTAAGAAGCCGATCGACGTCCCTTCGGCTAGTAAAGAAAAACGACCATACAAGGCAACTGCACTTACTGGATATACTTCTGGTTCCTTGGGCATTCAAAGCCCATCATTGTCCGATTTGGAAAGACAACAACAACCAAGTAAGTTATGTTTAACCATCTCTTGTTTCTTTTTAGTTTCTTCATAAACTTAACTTTCTAGCCGATGGATCTTCAGAGAAGAAGAAGCCGAAGTCAACTAAAGTCGCTGCCAAGAAAAAACACTCTAAGCCACAAGAACAAAGTGGCGAAAGTTCACCGCACGGATCGGCTACTGCTCAGGTATTTGTCTATCTCAAAATTTAAGGATCTTGATTTAGTCCATCGGTTTTCATTATATTCTATCTTCTTCCAGCCTACCGCGACGGCACAAGTGGCCAACATCACGGCAAGCTTGCGGATATATCGCCAAAGAGCCGTTGCCTCCTCAGCCGATGCCAGCGCCAACAACCACTGCTGCTCCAGAGACATCTGATCCATCCAACATCCTTGGCTTCAACTTATCTGATTTGGATGATCCAGAGATTTTTGCAGCCGATGATTACATCTCCGCAATTCAAAACATCATCGCGGTCTCAAAAGATGCGTCGGCTGCGGTTTCATCGGCTCCTGGCATGCAAGACCGCCTCAACAAGCTATTTGATTTAATGTCAAGGCCGCAATCGGAGATTTTAAACAATAATCAGCCGATTCGAGACGCTATGGCTGCAGTTGAGGCCGATTTACCACCAGCGGCTATGGCTGCACTGCTCGAGGTATGCCATTTAGATGAGAAAAAGACGCTGGTGGAGGCAAACAAGAAAGGAAGAAAAGAGAGCGACCAAGAAGCCACTCGAGAATCCTTGACGTAATGGTTGCGAGACAAAGGCGAAGAAGAAAAGTTTGATGCCACTATAGATTCTCCGAAGGTACCAAATCTTCTCTTCAAAAGCTGAAACCACTAAGAAATTTCTTGAAGATGAACTCACAAAGACGGTAAAGCTTATCGCCAAGGTCAAGATTCCTTTCAAAAACATCATCGCCACCAAGGAGCGTAAGATTGAAATAGCATCACCGTGGCGACCTTCAAGGAGCAATCGGCCAAACTTATACCCATCCCAGGCAATGCAGCAGAAGATGACAAGATCTTGGATGAGGTACAAGAAATAATTGCCAAGGCAGCTGGAGCACTATCGGCTTTAGGGGCACGACTCTGAATGTCTCCGACTCCGAATATTCCTGGATGTAATATTTGAGTGGTTGTCCCAAAACTTATAAATACTCTGAATGTCTCATGAATGCTTTGTAATTTTGCCATGTTTACGATCGGCTATTTAACCGATTCGTATTTTACTTATATTTCCAGAATTTGCAATCTTTTCAGCCGATTAACAACATTGTGTTCATCTCGGTTCTGAACATATATTCAATCGGCTAGGCTCCAATCCAAACACTAGGGTAGTATTTCTTTAAGTATTTCCCATTGATTGCTTTAGGCAACACATACCCTTCTAACGTTTCTAGCAAGTACGAGTTTCCGCCGACTAGCCGATTAATT
The DNA here is from genome assembly GCA_036346275.1 of Otatea glauca. Taxonomy (NCBI): domain Eukaryota; kingdom Viridiplantae; phylum Streptophyta; class Magnoliopsida; order Poales; family Poaceae; genus Otatea; species Otatea glauca. The sequence goes on along the minus strand of CM070720.1, from coordinate 42,736,965 downwards.
TTATATGGCCCTTCCCACGTAGGTGACCATTTTCCAAATCGGTTATCTTTCGAGCCAACAGCAATATTGTTTTCCATACCAAATCGCCAAATCAAAAGACTTAGGCATAACTTTTTATTATATGCTCGCAACTCGATCTTATTCCTTTTAAGCCGATCAAGCGTAGATAAACGTAACTCGCTAATTCATCCAAGTCATCGACCATTAAATCATTGTAATCTTGAGCCGACAAACCATTTTGTCCGGCTATTCAGACGACTCAATATTGATCTCTACGCGTAACGGCTTCTTGTCCATACACCAATTGGTAAGGTGAAAGTTTTATCGCTCGTGATAAGATAACCGATAAGCCCAAAGTGACTCCGATAGAGTCGAATGCCAATTCCTTGGCTTCTCATCAATTTTTCGTTTGATCAATTTGATTAGCGTTTTATTAGACGACTCGGCTTGTCCATTAGCCTGAGCATAATATGGCGAAGAGTTTAACAATTTGATCCCTAAACTCGTCGTAACTCAAACTCATTTGACATGAATACCGTACCTTGGTCGGTCGTGATTGTTCTGTATTCCAAACCGATGGATGATATGTTCATTCACAAAACTAATCGCTTCAACATCGGTCACCTTTTAAGTGGTATAGCCTCGACCCACTTTGAGAAATAATCGGTTGCGGCCAAAATAAACTTATGGCCTTTACTCGAGGCAGGAAATATTTGGCCGATTATGTCTATTCCCCAACCTCTGAACGGCCAAGGTTTGATAATTGGATGTAAAGCCGATGCTGGTGCTAATTGTATGTTGCCAAACTTTTGACATGTCTGACATCCTTTGTAATATTTGAAGCAATCTTCTAGCATCGTCGGCCAAAAATAACCTGTCCGTCTGAGCATCCATTTCATCTTATGTGCCGATTGATGAGAACCACAAATGCCTTCATGCACTTCACCCATCGCCACTCGTGCTTCTTCAGCTTCAAGACATCTTAACAACAAGCCCTCCATAGTCCGATAATACAGTATATCGTCCATAACAACATACTTCAATGCTTATTGCCGTATCCTTCGTTCCGTCGGCTTAGATGGGTCGACTAGATAATCTTTAATCTGTGTTCTCCAATCAGCAATATTTGCGCACATGACTGCTTTGCTCACTAGTTCGGTCTCCTGACTTTGGTCAAAATCCTTATATCCCGATGCTTGTCGACCTAAAGATTAGCTCTATCGCTCAATTCACGAGGAATATGACCGATAGAAAATGAAGTAAAAGAGCTGATAATCTCTAAACATTGTTCTAAATATTTCAGTAGTATTTCATCCCGATATTGGTATTCTCCCTTTATCTGCTGTACTACCAATAGTGAATCACCATATGCCTCAACAGTTCTTACTTCAATATTTTCTAACAACAGTAAGCCTTTGAGTAACGCTTCGTACTCGGCCTGGTTGTTGGAGCATCGGCTATTTAGCCGGAATGCAAATTCAAAGCTATGCCCTTTGGGTGAAGTAAGTACAATACCGATACCATCACCTTCCCCACATACTGATCCGTCAAAGAACAGTTGCCATGGTGCTACCAAGACTAGGTTTGCTGCTGTGTCATGTCCTGTTATAAAATCGGCTAGGACTTGTCCTTTGACCGCTGGCCGATTCAGATGATAAGTCGAACTCGACCAAGGCGTAAGCCCATTTGCCAAGTCGACCTCGCGAATTGAGCCGACAATATATATTTTATAACATCGGTTTTGCAGATGACCTTACAAGCCGATGCTAATATGTAGTGCCTCGGCTTTGTACACGAGAAGTACAAGGATAAACATAGTTTTTCAATAAAGGGTACTGACTTCAAGGCCCAAAGAACCGTCGGCTTAAATAAAAGATAACCCTCTCTTTACCATGCACTTCTTGTGCCAAAACAGCTCAATAGTATCTTCTTGGCGAGACATATAATCGAAAGGAATCCCTTTTGTGGTGCAAACAAAGCGGAGGGTTGGACAAATACCTTTTGACTTCGTTGAAAGCTTTACACGATCGGCTCCCATATAAATTCTTCATTGTCCTTCAACTTCAGTAATGGAGTAAAGGCACGAATTCTACCAGAGAGGTTCGAGATGAACCGACGGAGATAGTTAATTTTGTCGATCAACTTTTGTAATTCATTTTTGCACGTTGGTGGTTCAGTATTGGCTATGGCCTTGACCCTCGTTTTGCTGACTTCGATTCCTCTTTCATGTACCATAAAGCCTAAAATCGCCCGGTAGACACGCCGAACGCACACTTGTAAGGATTCATCTTCAAACCGTGCGATCTTATGTTTTTAAACACCCTCTCTAAATCGGCCAAATGTTGGAAATCGAATGCAGACTTTACTACTACGTCGTCGATATATATTTCGACAATGTGGCGATTAAATCATGAAAGATCGATTCATTGCCCGCGATACGTTGCTCGGCGTTTTCAAGCCAAAAGTCATTCATCGCCCACTCGAGCACCCTATTGCACCGGGACATCCGAAAGTCGTTTTTGGTATATCGGCTTCCGCCATGAGAATCTGGTTATACCCTGTTACCATCTAGAAAACTTATGATTTTATTCCCGATGCAAGATCAATAAGCATGTCGGCTATAGGCATCGGTATTCATCTTTGGCGTCGCTTTGTTCAAATCTCTAAAGTCGACGATACCGAAGTTTTCCATTTTCTTCATGATCGAACGATGTTTGAAACCCACTCTGCGTGTCGGCAAGGCCCGATAAACTTTGCTTCCAACAATCGTTCTATCTCTTCTTTATAACTTTGGTACAAGGTGGATTAAAACGCTCGATATCTTGTTTAAACGGCCGATAGCCCGATTTTATAGGTAGGCGATGTTCCACCAGTTGACGGCTTAATCCGGGCATCTCATGATACTCCCAAGCGAAACAATCCTTATAATTTCTAAGTATTTTTATTAGCTTTTCCTTGTACTTTACATCTAAACTTGCACTAATAAAAGTTGGTCTTTTCCTATCCCCGCTACCTATATCGACTTCTTCAAGCAAATCGGTGGATGTGAACCCTTGACCTAACTTTTCAATTTCTTCAAAATCTTCTATGGCTTCGCAGCTATCCGTTATTTGCCGATAGCTTTGCATTTCGTCCTGCAGCGCTTTCAATGTTTTTCCTGTCCCCATCGTCGTAACACTTCGTTTGCTCGATCAAAGGTGCCAAGCTTGACACTGATCGGCATGAGCCCTGATTTGCTTACGCATATGAAATCGTAATCATCCAGCGCATTGCCCGATATGCAGCCAGCTTCTTCGTGTTGCCAATTCACGTCGGAACTAGCCATGGCGATATGAGCCGATGTGTCAGCCGCAACGACCTCAACTTCTTCTCTGTTCCATTGGACAAGCGCTTGATGCATAGTCGATGGGATACAGCAGTTAGCATGGATCCAATCCCGACCGAGCAGCACACTGTAGTTTCCTTTGGCGTCAATCACAAAAAATGCTGTCGGCAAAGTCTTGCTACCGACGATCGATTCGTGACCATGACACCTTTTACCTCGTAGGGTCGCTTTGTGAAGTCATTCAGAACCATGTTAGTTTTGATCAAATCCTCATCAGACTTACCCAATTTCTTGCATGTTGTGTACGGCATCAGGTTCACCGTGGCGCCCCCGTCTACTAGCATCCTTGATATCGGCTTGCCATTTATATACCCTTTCGGATACAATGGTTTCGTATGCCGATGATCATCTTTGGGTTTCTCAAAGATGGCGTTACGCACGAGCACACCGAGCAACTGCCTCTTTGGCCGGTACGGTTCTGACTTTGAATTCGGCTGGTAATGTGAACACCATGTTAATATCCATGGGAGGCGTGTCATCCCGAATCATGGGAGAATCCAAGTCATCACCGATTCAAATCTTCTTGGCTTGTTCTTTTCTTCTCCATTCTTTTTGACGATTTGATCGACAAAGTTCGTTAAACACTTCGCTCTCTCTCTCGGCGTCGGCCTCACGAATCTCTTGCGTCCTTAGCCTCTGAAGCCGTCGTCGTTGTGATCGGCTTAGGCCAGATGGACACCACCTGGGTTTGGGTTCCACCGGCTTTCGTATTTGACCAGCCAAATCTTCTTGACTAAAACTGGGCTTGTGTGTCTTGACTTGGCTTGGTTCTTGATTCGGTTTAGATATTCTCTCGTGGACCGGCCTTCTGTGACTTCTGCCCTGCTCTCTGACCGGCCCAGATAGCCTATCTCTGGTCGATTGCTTTGGCCAATCGTCTTGGGGATAATGTTCCATCGGGCAGGTATATGGTGATGGCAACGCTACTCCTCTTTTCCAGCAAAACTGCCAAAAGGGACATCTTCTATGTGCCCTTTCCACATTCTCGGTGCGGTACAAGTAATCTGACCGGTGAGCCTTATACCGTGGTCGGCTATTCATCCTTTCGTATTTCTCCATTAATTGTAAAAAGGTTGGTCCCGACCTTTCACCGGGTCGCCTTAATGGAGACTTTTCTGCTTTGTACCATTTACCTACCTGAGGATTCCCTTTGGGTTTGATGGTCCTTGAATTTTTTCCTTCACTATCGGCTTCTATTTGTAAAGAGCCGATTGTAATCTTCAGTGTTTGATCACCGTTTGAGCTTGATTGGATGTTGACTTGTCGATCCTTTTTATGCTCGTCTTGCATCGGCTCTTTTCCTTTAGCCGAACACTGTATCATGTTGATAGGAAACGGATCAACATCAACCTGCATGGTCGGCTCATCGGCAAACTTCAACCGACCATCTTCAATAGCAGACTGGATCTGTTGACGAAGGATATTGCAGTCATTAGTGTTATGCGAATAAGAATGATGCCACTTGCAATACCTGCGCTTTTTGATCTCATCAGGCGATGGTATCACATGTCCCTCCGGCAATCGTATTATCTTTTCTTGTAGAAGTAAATCAAAAATACGATCGCACTTAGAAACATCAAAAGAGTACTTAATTTCCGACTTGTTCCTAGTCGGCTTGAGCCAATAACAGACTAAAGATTTCTTGGATCCTTTTACCCATTCGGCTATATTTATTTCTGCTTCCTCGTCGTCCGACGAATCACTAGGGCAATATTCAACCATATTGACCTTGGCCTTATCCCTTTCCTTGTTATTGCTATTTTTGAATCTATCTTTGAATGCTTTGTTATCAGTGAATCGGCTTTCTTGAGCCGATACGCGATGCAATAAGTGGCTAAGGTCGATGAATTCTTGGCCTCCAAACTTCTCCTAAGCGGCGAGGATCAAACCTTGAAATGCTAAATCGGCAAGTTGGTTGTCGAACAACGTAACGCTAAAACACCGATTCTGATTTCTCTAAACCTCTTGATGTAATCCGTCATCGATTCCCCAAACTTTTGGCGCACGTAACTCAAATCAAATTCTAAGCTCCAAACCGCTCAAAAGAAATATTCATGGAATCGGCTTTCCAAATCGTTCCATAAATGGACCGAATTCGGAGGTAAACAAGTGAACCATGTAAATGCTGCCCCGGATAAAGACAATGGGAACAACCTAATTTTAAGCCCATCGGATTGGGCCGCTTCACCGCATTGCGCGATAAAGCGTCCGACATGCTCCAGGGTGGTGATAGAATCATCCCCGGAGAATTTGGCAAAGTCCGGGATTCTGAAATTGTGAGGGTAAGGCATGCGATCAATATAATCAGGGTACGGCTTTCTATAGCCGATCACTTTTCCTTTTGGTTGTATGCCAAATTGGTCTCTCAAAACGGTACAGATCTGATCGGTCTAGTTGGCATTATCGGCCACTGGCATAGCAGGCCCCTGATAATGTCGGTCATAATCGGCACCCTGCCCCCCGAGCGTAAGCTCGGGCTGCCAATTGTGCTGTGCCGTCGTCATACAACCATACTGATCGCGTTGATTATGTCTGGTTTGAGTTTCTGGTATTGGAACAAATGGCTCAGAGTATGTTACTACCCTGTGTGGACCTGGGTTCCTTTGCAAGGTAGATTCTTTTGGGAATCTCTCGGAACCAATCGGCTGTGAAACCGATTGGGAAAAAGCGTAGAACGGAGCCGATGGCGGCAAATTGATTGACGCATCCAACCTAGCGGCGTCGGTATAGGCATGGTAATGACTCACCCCACTTGACCGAGGGTCCCTAGGCAATATGACCGTAGGTTGTGTGGGCATCATTGTAGGAGGTGAGGTCATAGCCGATGGTTTGGGATCGGCTATCGTGCTCTGCGTGTTCTGTGATACTGAGAAAACAGGGTAATTTGGCAGAGCTTGCAATGGATCTAGCAGACTTCCTGACGAGGCTAACTCCTGGGCTATAGATTTAACGTTGTTCGCTATCATCGGCTTAAGCGTTGTCACTAGAGCCGATGATTGATTTATTAAAGCGTGGTGCACAGATTGATTAATCATAGCCGATAATTCAGCTTGAGCAGGCAGATATCGGCTTACCGGTTCAGTGACACCCGCATCTCCCATGGCATTGACCGTCGGCAGGACGGATTTTTGAGTGACACCACGTCTTGTCTTCTGATAGCAACTTAGCATCATCTCTTCCAGCGCAGCCTTCCGAGCTTCAATTTCTTGGCGCTGTTCATGGATAAATCGTCCATTGTTGGGACGATTATAGCTTCTGAGTTGAGATCTGATGGTGGAATCGACTTCCCTGATGAAGACATTGCGTGTCCCACCGGGCGTGCCAAAAGTGTGTTGGCGTCAAAAACTTGATGTAGGGTTTCGACAAAGAAGACACCGATTTAACACACAGTTCAGAGCGTGCGGTCGATTTGACTCAGAATCGACAAGGTAAAAAATAATAAAATTTACTCCAAGCCGATCGTCAATATCAATCGGCTTAAACTTAATCAGCCTGAAGCCGATCAAGATTAAAGTATCAGGATAAATCTAATTAGCTGATCAAAGCTAATCAGAGGGTAAAGGTAGATCGATTCTGAAGAAGGCGATGCGCAACAAAATCAGAATAAATCGAACCTAGGGTGTAATTGACGAAGATCAACAATCGGCGATGTGCAACTTTATTGATCAAAATCGATTACAAAGGCTAAATTACAAGAACTACTCCTAGTCGATAGGAAAAAGATGAAAAGTAAAAGCTGGTTGATTGTATTGTGTTGATGATGATTTCGCAGCTCGCTTTGGTCCTTCTTTTATACCCTCGGTCGATAGTGTTCTGTTACAACACGCTTCAAGTCCGTATTCGTATCGGCCTTATCTTTGAACGGTTGTTTCCCTAAAAAATCTCGCAGTCACCAAATATCTCGGACTCTTTCCAATCCTCGGTTAATTTTCGTATCTTTGAGTTTATTGCCTGATTCGATAAACTTGCCTATTTTTGTTGCAAACACATATATTCTACTCTCTTAATTTTTTCTTATACGAGTAAATTATACAAAACTAACTATGATCACCAAAGCTATCATAAAAATACACTTTTAAGGACTTGTTATAAAACTACACTTATTTTGGCCGATCGTTTCGTAAAACTATACTTTCGTCGAGTCTAAGGATTGACATCTCAGGCCCACTGGCTACCAAATCGGAACTCACAACAATGGCAAAGGGTAATAGGTTAATTGATCATTACAAAGTTCAAGCTGGTTGTTGACAATTTTGGCAAATAAGTAAGAAATGAAATTCCTTCAAGTCCATGGCAAAGTGACTGTTTTGTGGAAATCGTCCATCACAAGTTCATCTATGCCACAGAGGAGTCGTGAGGACGTGGGTGGGACTGACCGGGCCAAGGATGTTAGACCCGTTGGTTCAATTCATACAAAGGATCATTTATGACGATCATCTTATGTAGTTTTGCCATTTACATGAAAATCCGCCCGCGAAGGCATTGGAAAAATTGCGTTCGCAGACGGTTAGTATTAAGCAATCATCTGTAATAATCGTGGATTGCCCATATCCTGTGATGTGTCAACTTATCACTGACGGTTTCTTTCAAAGAAGCTATCTGTGATATTACACAAAGGGTTGTGAATATAATCTGTCTATTAAAGTAAACTTATCACGGACGGTTTTATATTGAAACAGCCCGTAATAATTTAAGTAGTTGTAAATTGGGAATCATGCCGGTTGCTACGAGAACTTTATATGCTCTTTATCTCCCTTTGTCACCTCTTCATTTTCTTCTCAAACATTGCATCCACTACCGTTTGGGAGGATTCTGGAAGAGACCGTAGGTGATCTAAGCTTCTTTTTCCTCGTCATCTCGTTGCTCTGGTTCATTTGCTTCTCTTCTTCGCTTTATATTTTAGTCATTCATAGATTTTTTTTATGATCCACTGATATGCTTCACCCTTTGTGTAATAGCGAGATTCGTAGTTCTTTTACACCAGCTGTACATTAGTGGAAGCTTTGCTTATTTGGTCATAAAATCTATATACATTTGGTCATAATATCTGTACACATTGTAAACTTTATTATTTTTATTTTATTGTAACTATGTTATCATATTGTTGTAGTACATTATAACTATCATGTTATTGTAGTACATTATAACTATCATGTTATGTTGGAATGCACGTAACCGAAAATAATTTTATTTTATGACTTTCTTAATAATCTATGCAATATGTTCAATTTTTTTTTAAGTTCATTCATGTTGTCATGGATCAAATTAACTTTGTTAGTATTGACTATTTTTGAAATATATTTAACAGATAACAGGATCATCGTTTAATGAATTTGTAGTTATGAAAGTGCATCTAGGCACTTATGTTATTTTGGTGATTAATGACAAACGCATATAATGACAATCTATGTAATTAAGTAAATGCTTAACTTAGTGCTTAACAAATGACAAACCTCTAATATGATTATATTGGTATGAGACTAACTTGTTATTGCCTAGTTGAGTATCAGTCTCATCTTTTAGAGGAAAATCAAATAGGAAAGTTAAGCAAAGATAAGGTATGCAATTTTGGTATATATTCTATATTTGTTATTGCATTCCTTTCGTGCAAATGCATAGTGAACTCCAAGTAGCATGTTGATTTTATATATGCACATTGGTTCATGTTATATTTATTTGTGCATATATATTCATTTGAGTTCATTATGGTATGCATGTATTAACTAGAGTTAAACTTCATATTGCTATAGATTGACTTGGTGCATGCATGTTTTATTTGTATATCTTCTCATGCAATTCTCTTAGTGAAGTTTATCTAGTGTTGGATCACATATTTACTCTTACTCCAAATATTATTTGCACATGTACAATTCGTGTATATTCTATCATGTGCTTCATTTAAGTAAAGTCTGTGATCCTTGCCATGATTTAATTGATTCATCATATTGGCAATTATCTCTCTAGTGCATATAGATCAATTACATATTCATCATGATGTACTTAGTAGAGAACATTTATTATGTCAAGTGTTTCCCTGTTGTGCTTCTTTTATGAAACACTTGTTGTAATCAATTGCTCACAAATATCAATTTGTTCATATCTATTGAGCTTTTGGGACTAATGTCTTTCATGAGTAGTTTGGAAAGAATTAGGTCCCGTCTGTGTATGATGACCAAGGTATCTTGGAGGATGATCATTGTCGAGGTCAACAAGACGGCGGTGTCACCAAGAGTTGAGGACTAAGTCAAGAGCGACTTGGCGTGGAGATCGTCGAGAGGATGATCAAGTCAAGGTTGATAGGACGAGAGTCTCATGAGGTGAATCGAGTCGAGTTGGACAAGGCGAAGATGTCATCAATTATATGGTGAAGGTCTTCATGCATCGACATCAAGAAAGAAGACGACAAGTGACTATTTCTAGACTTATATTATCTTTGATTTATTTTGAGTCTAAGGATTGCCGTACTATTAAGAGGGATGCGATGTCGAATGACTTTTAGATGTGTCAAGTGCTCAAGTGATCCATCCTTGTGAATCTTAGAAAGAGAGTGGTGTTGGTGGTGCCGAAAGTGAGAGTTGTAGGTCTCCTTGGATTCTTTGTGAAATCTGTGGTTATCCTTTGAGTTTTGGATAGTGAGACCTTGTTGGTTGTGTAGCCCTCGTTCTTAGCTTTTGGTAGAGTCCAAGATCTCTGGAATCGGAGTCCGAGTCAAAAGTTATGCTCGTTTTTCGCCGGGTTGCTCAAGTCTGTTGTTGGACAGTCCGAGTATCCGGACATTTGGTCCGACACTCGGGTTGGCACCTCGGTGGTTGCTCTCGGTTGGTCCGGAGTATCCGTGTTTAGTCCGGACACTCGGGTTGAATTAGTCCGAGTGTCCGGGTGTTTGTCCGAGTCTCGGGTTGGCTCTCTCGGGATGAGTGATCCTTCAATCCGAGTCTCCGGGGTAATGTCCGGAGTCTCCGGGTTGTGCGCAGCCTGCTCCCAACGGCTAGTTTTTGGGGAGTTCTATTTATAGCCCCATCCTCCCTCTTTTTGAAGAGGCTTTTCGTGTGGATTTTTGAGAGGCTTTTGGGGGGCTGTGTGGGGGCTTTGAGGAAGCTTTTACCCTTAGATCTAAGTGATCCCCTTGTGAGAAGGGTTGGGAAGAGTTTAGGGAGTGAGTGATTTGAGTTGTTTGAGCACTTGATTTCATCTCCAAGCTTGTTCTTCGTGAGCATTTGTTACTCTTGGAGGTTGAGGACTCCTAGACGGCTAGGAGGTTGCCTACGAGCCACCGGAGCTTTGTGTGGTTGGCCGTGGGAAGTTTGTGAAGGTCGGTTCCGCCTCCGTAAGGGAAGGAATCAAAGGAGTGAAGACCGCGAGTGCATTTGTGCAACACCGGAGGAAGAGGGTTGAAAGAGACCCCGGCTCAAGTGTGACCGAGCCGCCTCAACGGAGACGTAGGATCCCCTCAAGGATCCGAACTTCGGGTGAAAAATCATCGTCTCCAAGTTTGCTTCTTACTCATGCTTTAGTATTTGATTTTGAATCTTGAAATTGCCCGATCTACTCTTTTATTGTGTTTGGCTCCAGATCTACAATTTCCCCAGGTACCTGATAGCTTTTAGATCTTTTGTATTCAAGTAGATTGTTGAAAAATTGCAGGATTTAAAATCTCATTTCGAGGTCTTAAATCCGAGTATCCGACTTCAACCCGGATTGTCCGGATATTTCGAGTATCCGAGATAAGTCCCTGACACTCCGCACGAGTCCTCGGATCCAATCCGAGTATCCGGACTCGAACCCTGACACCGATATTTCGAGTATCCGGATAAAAATCCGGACACTCGGACTTAGACCCTCGGGAAATTTTATTTAGCTGCAAATTTTTTATTCCGCTGCATTTAGTTTTAAATATTTTAATTCGCCTATTCACCCCCCCTCTAGGCGACATCCCCTGTCCTTTCAAGTTATGATGTCGAGTTGCACCATCAAAATACTGGATACCTAGTATGGTCCTGTGGATAATGTGATTTTACTAACTATGGATGATGGGGAATTTGATAGGGTGTTCTTAGCCTCCCGCGTTATGCATGTAAAGAACCATGAAGACCCATTCAGCCTCTATGTCCATTGTGATGGCAAGATTTCCATCTCCTCGAAGGATTCATTTATTGTGAAAGATCTGGATGATTGTCATGAGAAGTTTGCGTGTGGAGATGTCACATTCAAACATATCTATCAAATGCTATCTTTTTAAGAGTGTAAACACCCTGCACTCTCTAGTTCTATTAAGTCACAACCATATGTTGCTATGTTTCAGAAAAAAAAGACAGGGTGTGTGAGTAATTTTGTTAACTATGAAATATGTTGTACTGTATGTTGTTAATTGCAATTAGTTAATTTTATATGCGTCTTATTAATTGTCTCTTGTTGATTCACATGTGTTTTGTTAGCTGTACTGTGTTGTTGTACGTGTTTTTCAACTGTGAAATATTCGTGTCTTGTGTTATATCTGTACAGATGGTATGGATAGCGTGATTTCTAGGGCTAACCGTAAAATTTTAAAAAAAACTATGTCAAAAAAATATTGCATATCACAAATGACTACTACCAAAATAACTATCCATGATATGCATTATCGCAGACAAGTCCTTTTATCACAAACGTTTGTGACTATCAAATATTACAGACGGTTGTTGTCTTCTAACCGTCTATAATAACAAGCAAAGGGCTATGTCCATTTAAATTCTCACCTGATCGATTTGGATACTCATTCTTAGTGTTTCTCCATCCAAATCTAGGGTTTCTTCTCCACATCGTTGTCATCCTCTCTTCGTTGTTATCGCTTTCATCATCTACGTTGTCACAATCGTCAACGCATCGTGGCCGTCAACGTCTTTGTCCCGTCCTCTCTGCACCATCGTCGTCCCCTTTGTGTTGCTGTCGTCCACATCACCTACGTCGTCGCCCTTGTCACCGCGTCGTCGCTATCCCCATCCTCTCCACACCGCCCCGTCGCCCTCGGCACCACGCTGTCGGCATCATCTCCACACCACGTCGTCGCCTTCCGCCACTACTTCTCAGGTACTGCCATCAACCTAGAACTTTATTGCTTCAGTTAAAAGTGTAGATATGGTAGATTACAATACTAACAGTAGAAATTTGGTGGTTATGAGACCAAGGACTAGGATTATAAATTCTCTACCTTTTATTTTCCCTTGAGGATCTTGCGAAAGTTAGAGGAGAGCTCGTCGCTTTCTTCCTACCTGATGTAATTCGAGCCGGGGTGAGTTCAGTGCCTAGGATAGTTCATAAATTGTATAGCAAATTGTGTATATTATTCAACTGTGAATTAGTAAAGTGCATGTAAATTTATTTAAATTGTGAATTTATGTCATTTATTTTGTTTAAATGTGTCTTATGTGTATAAATCTCAACTGTGAATTATGTATGTTTCTTATGTGTGATTGAATATGTGTTGTGTGTATTATCTCAGCTGTGAATTGTGTATTTTATATCTGTTTCAATGTGTATTGTGTGTCTATACTGAGGGCATGGATAGCGTGATTACTGAGGCTAGAAATAAAACTGAAATTATGTAGAAAAATGCATATAACAGACCGTGTGTTATCTATCCTTATCACAGGTTATTTATCATTAACATACGATTTCTTATGTACTAATTATCTGTGATGTGTAACTATCACAGACAGTTCCTAAACCATCTGTTATGACTATTGATCATCACTTATTCTTTTTTCATAAGTGCTGACTGTTTTTAACCGTATGTGATTTTCTTATGTGTGGTAGTGTGCGGTTTTGCGATAGTTTTGATAATCGATGTATGATTTTGTGAAATTTACTCTTTTTAGATAGAACTAAGATTGCAAGTTGTTTTCCTAAAAAAAGTGTTTGATTACTTGGTTGGTCTTGTTCTACATGGGAGCATTATGTGGGTCGGTGTTGTTAGAATCGCTTCGCTTGTTAACGAAAAGGAGAGTTTCGCAGATAAACAGACAAAAAAAACGAAATGCTAGCATATTTGGTCGACTCCCTTTTTTTTCTTTACAAAAATAGCTCATTCTCAGATTTTTTTTTTTACAAAAATAGACCTTCGTGCTACAGACCATAGGATGTGCCTCCTGTGGTACTGTAGCTCAGAAATTCGAGTCCCCGTGGCACGGAAGGAACATGTGTCATCCCTAGTTCTTCCGTAGTGGAGTTAAGGGCTATTTTTATAATTTTTTTAAAAGAGCTCTATTGTTGTAAAAAAAAAAGAATGGGCCAAATAAATAAACAGTTCCAGAAAAAACTGCTAAGTGGAATATGGTAGTAATCTACTGGGTTTTGCATGTAGGAGTATTGTAGTGCGTGATACATAAGCTGGCCAATTCAATGAAGGCACACTACCTACGGCCTATGCCACATTCATGAGGGCCACAGCAGTGTGGCTAGGTATACGTTGCAAACAGCCAAACCCCGTTTCCCGCAGCGTTTCATCCTTTCAGGTGTACTGGTACTGTTCCATGCAACGCTCTTTTAACGTCCCGTGCTCCAGTGTCCAGTCCCTCGCGGATGGGAGCAACTGCATGTCTGCTCCACCCTGAGCTGTGGCCGGCCCACCGTGTGGCAGCTGTGCCGTTTTGTCCGAGCCCCTTAAAATAGTTTGAGAGCTTCTTGTTCGTTTGGATGGGCAGTACCACTTCTTCCGTAAAAGAATCTTTTGGCCATGGTCCCTCGCTCCCTGCCTCCAATCAATGGCGTCCGGCTCCTCCCACTAGCCCCGTTCCCGCACTGGCCCCATTTGTGGGCCCGCGTGTCATTGGCTGAGCAGGGACATTACGAGGCTGTATGTTGCAGGTATTGCACAGTACGTACGTACCTTACGCATGTAGTTGTAATAAAAAAAAATCATGAGTAACCGAGGTAATTGTAGTGTACCACCAGATGTATATTCCACAGGGCGTTTCTGGCTTCTGCTGTTACCGTAGAAAGGGGTTCTTAATTCAGAAACTCTACAGCATTCTCCCAACGGTCACCCACTCTACGGAGCTAGTTTATTGCTTCCTCGGGTCACAAATATTTATGTTTTATAATATATTTATTAAATCCAAAAAATCATAATATTATTATGAAAATATTTTTCAAAACAAATCTATCACATATCAAATTTAAAAATATATTAATAGTCAAAGTTTTCAAATTTTGAACGCGACCCCTGAACGGCCGCGGTGTCCATCAGCAAGGCGACCGGCGTACGTACGGGCGCGGCACGTTGCTGCTACGTTCTCCCGTGCGTTTGCCCTGAAATACAGGGATGCGCGCGGCAACGGGCCGGGCGGCACGGGGAACGTGCGCATCCCGTTCGGCTTCGTAGCAGAGAGGGCGCCGGGCACTGGAGCGGCGAGCGAGCCGCGCGCGGTGGTCTGGTCCAGACTCTGCTGTTGTTAGCTTGCGCTGCCCTTGGCCTCTTGGTGGTGCAGCTTTATTGGCGCAGGGTGTTGCATTAATTTGTTGCCAGTCGCGCGAGCTCGTAAGTACGATGTTACTTGTTTGCTCCGGCCTCGGGTTGTCAAGCTCAGCTCGCATGTGTACAGGACTGAGTACAGTAAGCAGCTTAGCAAGCCTGGCAAATTTAAGCAAAGGACAGGTAAACAAGATCTCAAATCCTTTATAGCATGCAAGGGGTGAATAACTGAATATGATGCAACTATGCGATACGTCATACATGCATTTTTGCTGTATTTGTTGGAAATATTAGGAATTTTCTCAATATTTTAATCCACAGAATTACGTAAATCATGATTAAACAAAGATGCATTTTTTTTTGTTCAAAGCCAAAGGTACTAGATAACAAATTATCTATCTCATACGCAAAGACTAATGAACAAGAAATCAAGATGAATAAAACACGGTATAAGTTAATATACCCTTGAGCCGGTGCCACCGCTAGCACAAAGCGCAGTGTAACATTCTCGTTCGCCATGACGGTCGAAGTAGACGATCACGAGTTGTTGCGGTGAAGCGTTAGTGCGATGAAGAGGCGATGCAAAGGTGCAGACGCGTTGCGCGCGAGATGCGCTTCAGAACACCTTCGAGCGATCGCGTGGTCGCTCCCAAAAACCTTATCGGCCTTCTATCTCGAGCAAGATCTCAAGAAGGGCGAGGTTCCGAGGCTCGCTCCTCTCTCATTATTTGTGCGCGCAAAAAGCGAGGCGGGAATGCAAAGGACAATGAGAACAAAGGATGAATGGAGTCTGCGTGGGAGAGTTCTTGCTTTAGAAAAGCACGGTACCGTGGCTCTCCTTATATAGCCTCGCGACATGCAACGGCAGAGCCGCCATTACCGACCATCAACTCGTAGCCGCGACAAGAATCGACGACCATTATGCCGACCATCAACCACGTCCGCTATGTAATCGACGGCATCTAGTCACATTAATCATCTGCGTTCTCGGTCATATTGACTCATCAAACGGCAAAACAAACCGCCCCGCCAAAGACATCACGTCCGGACCGCTCGCCGCAAGACGCTTTCGCTTCGTCTCGTCTCGTCTCGTCTCGCCTCGCCTCGCCTCGACTCGACTCGACTCAAGACTCGCTCTCAGACACGCCACGCCACGCCACGCCACGCCTCGGCTCGGCTCGGCTGGCAGCAGGCTGGTGGCACAGCCTTTACCCTTTTCCACCTTGCTAATTGAGAGACACACAACTCAACTATTTAAGTTGGTCAAATCTTCTCTCAATTATCCATATGGTACTAAACCAATTTCATGACTCCTAGTATTCTAATGGGCCTTTTGGAATTTCTATTAAATTAATTATGGGCCATCCCATAATAATCTAACAATCCCCACCAAATTTCAAAGACACATTTGAAATACTCTCGCCCAATGTAGTTTGATATACCGCTTTTCGATGGAGACTGTTGTTGAACTTCCATCTAGAACAAAAGTTACACTCATCCACAATCAACAATGGACTATGCCTTGAATTGACAGTTTTGTGCGAACAAGTTTCACCAAAGTCCTTTATCGATACTTGGTCGCTAAATGCATCCCCTCGGTTTGGAGCTTATAAGTCATACTCCTTAGCCTTTCATGAGCCTCTAGAGATCACCCAATCTCATAGATCGTGACTAGCAATCGAACTCAGATAGGTGTATTCCTCATAAGATGTTCTCAGAGGACAACATCTCTCGCTTATCAAAGCCACTCGGAATACATTAAGGTATAACCAACCCGCCATACGTAAATAGGAGAGTTATTGCATCTCAAACGGAGTGGACTAAGTATGTATACTCTCCTCTCACCACTACTAGCTTGTCTCAACATCCTAATTCACGGATCTCCGATCAAATAGGATGAGTTACCACTAAGACATGACTTTATGTGGGTCTCAAGCCCATCTCCTCGATGCTTCATCTATCACATTCCGTGATAGTCCCTTTGTAAAAGGATCTCGCAAGTTCTTAGCCGTCGGACATAGTCCAACGCTATAACTCCGAGTTTCTCATTTTCTCGACAGACTTCAACCGCCTCTTAACGTGCCTTGATGACTTCATGTTATCCTTGAATCGTTCACCTTAACAATCACCGTCGATTGTCACAGCTTCAAAAGAATAGCGAGCACCGGTTTCTCAACCACCGTAAGTCCTTCACAAGTTCACGCAGCCATCGGCTTCCACGAGGTCGATCTAATGCCGTGAGTTCTCGCTTCCATTGTAGACCTCGTTAAGATGGTCTCGCTTGCAAGACTTCCAGAAACACCCACCACCCAATGTGAACACATATCCACTTGTGGCTTTTATTTCATCAAGATCGATATCCGCTTTGAATCACTATAACCCTCAAGTACCCTAGGGTACCCGTGTAGTGAATTCCATAACTTGATGTCCCTTTTAGATAGCGCATTACTCTCTCAAGAGCATGCCAATGATTATCTCCGGGTTTGAAACAAACGGCTTAGTTTGCTCACAAAGAAACGAGATATCGTGCCTTGTTGCACTAGCTAAATACATCAATGAACCAATAATTTGGGAATATCTCAATTGATCCTTTGCTATTCGCTGGTTCTTTCGTAATAGCACACTTGGATCATACGGTGTTGGAGCAGTTTGCAATCGCTATAGCCAAAGCGACTCAACACCTTTTCCACATAATGGGACTGCCAAGAGTAATCCCACCGCCACCTTCTCTTAACAATTTAATGTTTAAGATGACATCCGCTACTCCCAAATCTTTCATTTCAAAGTTTTCGACAAGAAGTCCTTGACTTCCTTAATCACATTAAGGTTTGTCCCAAAGATCAAGATGTCATCAACATACGCACACATAATCACTCCTTCACCCCCACCATAGCGGTAATACACACATTTGTCGACTTCATTCACAACAAAGCCGGCAGATGTTAAAGTTCTGTCGAACTTCTCGTACATCGCTAGGTGCTTGCTTAAGGCCATACAAAGACTTCAACAACCTACACACTTTTCCTTCATGACCCTTTACTACAAATCCATCAGTGATCCATATAGATTTCCTCTTCCAACTCTCCATTAAGGAAAGCCGCCTTTACATCCATCCGATGAATGATCGGACCGTAGGAGGCACCAAAGACAGAGTACTCTAATAGTGGTCATCCGCAACAGTGAGTAAGTATCAAAGAAGTCCTCGCCTTCTTTCGGTATAACCCTTGGCCACAAGCCTTGCCTTGTACTTTTCAATCGTACCATCAGCCTCGCCTTTTCTTGAACACCCACTTACATCCTACTGTGTTTACACCCATATGGACGCTCAACAACTTCCCAAGTTCCATTGCTCAAGATGGAATTCATCTCACTGACCGCTTCCTTCCAATAGTCGTCTGCGATGAATAAGCCTCCTCAATGGTTCTTGGAGTATCATCCACTAGATATACAATGAAGTCATCACCAAAAGACTTTGTAGTCCTTAGTCTCTTACTCTTACGAGTTACTTCATTGCCCTCATCTATTGGATTTTCCTCAAAAATGGGCTCAATTTGTATAGGAGTGGAAGGTTTAGGAGAGAAGATAGATTCTTGGCCAGATGAGCTAAGTGTCTCTTTCATAGGAAATAAGTCCTCAAAGAATGTGGCATCATTGACTCAAAAATTGTACCTTCATACATATCAGTACTCAGATTTCACTATTAAGAATCTATATCCAACGCTGTGAAAAGCATAACCAATAAAGACACAATCAACGGTTTTTGGTCCAAGTTTACGCTTCTTTGGGATAGGCGATTCACTTTAGCCAAACAAATTTCAAGTACGTAAATAGGAGAAATTTAATCTTTTCCTCTCCCATTCCTCGAATGGTGTGATTTCTTTATTCTTTGTAGGAACCCTGTTTAGGACATGACAAGCAGTCAATATAGCCTCACCCCACCATTCCTTGAAAAGTCCCGCTGTTTCTAACATGGCGTTAACCATCTCGCTTAGAGTACGGTTCTTTCTTTCTGGCAACCCCATTTGATTGGGGCGAATAGGAGGCGTCCTCTCATGGATTATTCCATGTTCCTCACAGAATAAATTAAACTCATTAGAAAAGTATTCTCCACCACGATCTGACCTAACCCGTTTGATTTTTCTCTCAAGTTGGTTCTCAGCTTCAGCTTTATAGATCTTAAAATAGTGAAAAGCCTCATCTTTTGACTTTAATAAATACACATAGCAATATCTAGTAGAATCATCAATCAAAGTCATGAAATACCTCTTACCACCCTTTGTCAACTCCCGCTCATCTCGCATAAATCGGTATGAACTAGTTCTAACGGTGCCAAGTTTCTCGCCTCTGCTGCCTTGTGAGGCTTGCGAGGTTGCTTAGATTGCACACATACTTGACACTTAGAACCTTTGACTTGGGTGAATTTTGGGATTAAATTCATACTTCGCTAACCGCATCATGCAACCAAGATTAATATGACAAAGTCGTGAATGCCAAACATCGCCTCATGATTACAAACATGATTCACAATTTTATTCATGTCCGTTAAAGACAAGCGGAACAAGCCTCCGCTCTCATAGCCTTTTCCAATAAAAGTTCCAATTTTAGAAACAACACATTTATTGGATTCAAAAACTAGCTTAAAACCATCTCTACACAATAGAGACCACGACAAGGTTTTTATTTATCACGGGCACGTGATGCACGCTCTCGCCGCACGATTTTTCCCAAGTAAACTTCAAGTCAATCTGCCGACTCCACGCACAAATGCTCGCGACCCATTCCCCATCAACACGGAGGTAGCCCTCGCGACTGGTAAAAAGAGAATAAGGATCCACAAGACAAACATGTATATTGGCCCCGTGTCAATCCACCAATCAATGAACGACATACCGATAGAACGGTAGGTATTGAAACATACCCGGATGTTCCTCCTCGATTGCCAATAACAACGCTATGCACTTTTTCTCGCTTATTGTCTTTACGATCGTGGCAATCCTTTGCCCAATGATCGCATCATTACGCATAAAGCGCTTCCCTTTCCTTTATTCTTCTTCTTCTTGAAGCTAGTAGTTTGAGCGGCCTTGTTCTTGTTCTCGTGCTTTTCGACTTATTTTTATTCTTCTTGTTGAATTGAAAGATTTTCTTTGTACCACATTGGCACTAGAACTTTCTTTCCCACGATATCTTTTGCCCTCGCTTTCTCCTCAACATTTAGAGACCCAATGAGACCAAAGAACGCTGAACTCTTGTCTCTTGTGTTTTAGAGTAGTGGCAAAATCCCTCCAAGAAGGTGGCGACTTCACGATGATGCATCCCGCCACAAACTTGTCTGGTAATGCACATGTAAAATTCTCAAGTTCTTTCAAGAAAGGCTTGAACCTCATGAGCTGTTCTACTACAGAGTGGTCATCGACCATCTTGTAGTCATGAAACCGCTCCATGACATAGAGTTCACTTTGCTGCGCCGATACTCTGAATTTTGCCTCAAGTGCATCCCACATTTCTTTACCACTTGGCAAAATCATATATACATCAACAAGATTTTCTCCCAAAACGCTAATCACGGCGCCTCTAAACAGTTATCCGCACTGTGAAAGCACTCTCTGCTCGGAGAGAGCCCACTCAGTCGTGGCTTGCCTTGCGCAACGTGATACACGCTCATGGCGATCAACCACAAAATCATCTTGGCGCGCTAACGCTTGTAATTTGCGCCATCAAATACAGCTGGCTTAAGCGCAAATAAACCAATGAGTTGTAAAATTCCTAGGATAAGGTTTTTGGATTGTTGGAAATATTAGGAATTTTCTCAATATTTTAATCCACGTAATTACGTAAATCATGATTAAACAAAGATGCATTTTTTTGTTCAAAGCCAAAGGTACTAGATAACAAATTATCTATCTCATACGCAAAGACTAATGAACAAGAAATCGGCATGAATAAAACACGGTATAAGTTAATATACCCTTGAGCCGGTGCCACCGCTGGCACAGCGCAGCAGTAACATTCTCGCTCGCCATGACGGTCGGGTAGACGATCACAAAGTTGTTGCGGTGAAGCGTTGGTGCGATGAAGAGGCGATGCAAGGCGAGACAGCGTTGCGATGCAGATGCGCTCAGAACACCTTCGAGCGAGCGCGTGGTCGCTCCCCAAAAACCTTATCGGCCTTCTATCTCGAGCAAGATCTCAAGAAGGGCGAGGTTCCGAGGCTGCTCCTCTGCTACTTGTGCGCGCAAAAACAGAGGCGGAATGCAAAGGACAGCAGAACAAAGGATGAATGGAGTCTGCGTGGGAGAGTTCTTCGCTTTTAGAAAAGCACGGTGTGGCTCTCCTTATATAGCCTCGCGACATGCAACGGGCAGAGCCGCCATTACCACCATCAACTCGTAGCCGCACAAGAATCGACGACCATTATGCCACCATCAACCACGTCTGCTACATGTAACCGACGGCGATTCTCGGTCACATTAATCACTGCGTTTCTGGTCATATTGACTCATCAAACGGCAAAACAAACCGCCTCCGCCCATCACATCACGTCCGGATCGCTCCGCGCGCAAGACGCACGCGTTCGTTCGCTCGTCTCGTCTCGTCTCGACTCGACTCGACTCGACTCGACTCGACTTTCGACTCGACTCACTCAAGACAAGCGCCACGCCACGCCACGCCTCGCCTCGGCTCGGCTCGGCTACAAGGTGGCACACCTGACCTTTACCCTTTTCCACCTTGCTAATTGAGAGACACACAACTCAACTATTTAAGTTGGTCAAATCTTCTCTCAATTACCCATATGGTACTAAACCAATTTCATGACTCCTAGTATTCTAATGGGCCTTTTGAATTTCTATTAAATTAATTATGGGCCATCCCATAATAATCAAACAAAGATTGGCTCCTCGCATATCCGTATTTTCGAAAATAGCCGCCGGCTTAAGAATTTGCGTAAATAGCCCCCGACCACACCTGGTCATGCGAGCCGGGCGCGACAAAATTTTTCGCCATTTTTCCCTCCGCCTCGGCCCACCTCGCCACGCTCGAGCACTGCTCCCGCCACAGCCAGTGGGGCCCGCCGAGCCATGCGACTGAGGTGCGGCTCCCCTGTACTGCCCCACTTTGCACCTCCTCCAACAGGCGGCCTTGAGGTTTTTTTTTTTGACGGGCGGAAAAATAATTTTTTTCCACGGCGGGGACAAAGTGGAATCCACGGTCGTCGATCGCTCCAAGCCAAGGCGTGCGGGCGAGGCGTGGAGAAAAACGGCGGCGGAGGTATTTTTCTTTTTTCAGAGCATACGGCTAATATTTTATATGTCTGTATTTATGATGAAAAAAATATGTTGGAATATAAAGTTTTGAAATTGTTCACTGTTATAGCACGACACCTATAATTTTTTGCACGAGTAGCCGTTCTTCGGATAAAATAACAGAACTAACGGGAAAAAATAAACCGGGATTCTGGACCGCTGGAAATTGCAAAAAAAAATCCAGCGATCCATGTCCGCTGGATTGTGCTGTTTAGAGGCAATTTCAGTTTTTTAATCCGATGGACGGCTAATTGCAGGAAAAATTATACGCGCCGGGCTCGAACAGTAAAAAATTCCAATTTTTTAGTGTATTAGCCATAATCGAAAAATATGGTCGCAATGAAATGTTGGAAATTAACCGAACTTAATGCACAATATTTTTGTGGGAGGATACATTCATATTTCAACAGCCTCTTCCGATAGTGTTTGAACGCCAAGGTGGAGGTGATACGAAATCGTCATCATCATTTACCCCCTCTTTGGTGTTGTTTGAACGTCCTCTTACATTGTTTTTTGAAGGGCCTGCTGTAGTAGTGCTTGAAGTGCCTCTTCCGATAGTGCTTGAACGCCAAGGCGGAGGTGAAACGAAATCGTCATCATCATCGTTAGGTACATAGTTAGGAGCATCCCCCCTCCGGTGGTGCTTGAACAGCCTCTTCCGATAGTTCTTGAACGCCAAGGTGGAGGTGAAACGAAATCGTCATCATCGTCGTCGTCGTCATTTGCATAGTTACTAGCATGCCCCCCTCCGGTGGTGGTTGCATGTCCTCTTGAAATTGATGATGCAGTACTACTGTGTCGATCTCTACCCATCCCGTTAGATCCGCTTTTGCGTCTTCCGCGCCAACCAGGCATCACACCCTTGTCGAAGAGCATGTACATCACTAAGAATTCTGGGATTGTTTTGTTCAGCAACTCTTCATCCTCTGGGAATGACTAACATAGAAGACGATCATACGAAGTAGTGAACTTATGTGTAATAGTTAAAAGATTAGTAGGTGAAAAAATATGAAATAACTAACCTTAATATGCTCTGCATACCGATCGGTAGCATCGCACCTTGTAGTATCTTGTAGAGAAACTCAGAAAGAAGGGTGGTCGGCTAGTTCGCACACCTCAAATACCTTTGACGCCACCATTGCAAGTGCGCCTTCAGTCGCCGGCGGTCGAAGGATCAAAGCAATGTTGTCAAGGCTTGCCTCCGCAACGTCGGGCGTCACTCTTGTAATTTGGACACCACTTTACTTAGGTTCTCCTCCTTGAATGGATCATCCTTCTCACCACGCGTAACCTTCAACGTGTGATGAGGAGCTACGCTGCTCATATCAGGTGTCCACGAAAATGCTCTGCTAAAGGAGGATCTAGCCATGGTGAATAAGTGTGAGTGGGAGCTGTGGTTGTGTGCCTACGGTTTTGCCCTTTATAGACTCGAAGTGTATGGACTAAGTGTTGGAAAGTAAGATTGAAGCATACAGACGGGTTGTAAAACAACGCCGCAGTGTGTAGTCTAGTCGGGTTGAAAAGGCAGTCATGCATGCAAATTGTCAGCACTGACAAAAGTAGGCAGTGAGTGGTCACTTCGAGTTGTGCTAGCATGTATGACAAAGCCTTTGTGAGAACGAGTAGAAAAAGATTAGAAGTCCACCAAATGGTGGTCAAATCAACGTGAGGAAGCTACGGTGGAGTGTTGTGTAATCGACCTAAAAAATTGTAAGCATTGGGCACGCTACTTTGCTAATCGCTACCGAAAAGCCATTGTACTGGTCGCCGCCTCCATGAAAGGTTCTAGTTTTTGGAATCACGCTTGTAGTGATTATTTAGGTGTTTCGGGCTATTACTCTATAATTTGTCATCTAAAAATTTTATTTTACGAGTATCTTTTGTGGATAAAATGTTAATCGTTAACAATTTGATGAAGATAATATCCATTAATGACAGAGTGATCATCAAACCGGTGATGTTTTGAAGTGCTTGATGGTTTGATGTTCAATGGTTTCATGCACAAAAGGGTTGCTTCTCCTCGTGAGTTGTGTAATCGTGATGGACCATGGCCTTCATCAGTGATGTGAGTAAACAAAAATCATATGTGATGAAAGCAACATTCATATAATGACTTTAATGCTATATAAGCCTTCTCAAAGAATGAATACAATACCTCGTAAGCACTAAAATCCATCAAGATTACAATATCTTAACAAGTCTTAGCAACATCCATCAAGATCACAATAACTTAACGAGGCTTAACAAGTCTTAGCAACATCCATCAGCATTACAATAACTTAACAAGTCTTAGCAACATTACAATAACATAGCAAGTCTTAGGAACATGCATAAGCATTACAATAACTTAACAAGGCTTAACATTATAAAATGACTAGTTTTTTCCCGAACCATCACTATCAATGTCGATACCCTCATCTTCACAATACTGCCAATCACCACGCTTACCCTCATCATCGCTTTCGTAGTCGTAAGGAAGACATGATCGTGGTCTACATCCCTTCAGTTCGTGATCCTCTTCCGGCTCTACTTCATCTCTTTGCATCGATTCACGTGACTGTATAGCAACTTGCTCAAGGTTGCGAGCTATAGCTTCGATATCAATCACAAAACCATTGTGTGCATTGCCACATGGACATGTGTCAGGACTAAAATTATCTTGAGCAATTTTGTTTAGGTCAGATGCGATGCACTCTATTTGTTCCACTGTCCATGCCAATCCTTTGCTGAGCTTCTCCGAATCCTTGTTCATCTACAAGTATTAGAAGTGTGTAATTAACAAACCTAAGTGCTGCTCACCTCTGGCGTAGGGGGCTTGTTCGAGCGTGCAAGCCCCATTCTGTTGCAAGTCTGAGTTTAGGTCAGATGCGATGCACTCATACCTTGCGGATCCGGTTGATCCCACGGCACCAGAGGTCGAAGAGGTCGATGGAGAGGCAAATCTGGTCGACAACGAAGCCTCCACGTCGGATTTGCGATGGAGCGCTGGAGCGATTGCCTCATTGCAGGTTCGTCGCGGGTGCGGGAGGCAACGATCCTTGTATGCAATGATGGGGAGGTGTTTGGGGAGTCTCATGGAGACGCACCGGATAAGTAAGCTATTTAAAGTGATTCATCACAACTGCAAAATCTGTCACCCACCATTAAAGCTGCACGACCAGTCACTACACATCATCAAAGCTGCATGACCTGTCACCCATCATTAAAGCTACTTTCTCTACGCGTCGTGCAGTCGACCAATTTTCAAACCGGCCCAACGTGCCTAAGCTCCTGAGGGCCACCACGTGTCCGACTCGCGCCCCACCCCACCGCCCCCGCCCGCTACGCGCTCGCTCCCGCTTGCCGCCACGCATCTCGCAATACTCTAGTTCTCTCGTGTCATGTCTTATTATTTATGCAATTTGTCGTTATGGGCGCTAGTGTTCGGAATATTAATGCGGGAAAAATCGTCACGAACAAGTTAAAAGCATTGGGCAGAGTGTTGCAACTTGTCACTGCCAAAGGTGACCGATGCTTTCCTATTTGACTACTCGGCCTGACAAAGCTGATACGTATGACTTGTCTAATCGGCCAGGCAATCGTGAATTGTATAAGTTTGGTGGACATATATTATGGAAGCAACATACCATATTGACATAATAAGAAGGATTATCATTCTTAAAGCAGTACGAATTGGCCGACATCAATTACATATACGCACTTCAAGATAAAGAATAGAACCGTCACGACTCGTAACTCAACTCGGATCTGCTCCCGCTTTCGCGACAACAGAGTTGGTCTTCGGGAACGTGAACCGATCAAAGCGCGTGTGTCGTGCTCGTAAGTCGTCTTCGTGTTTCTTGCGACGGTGGCATGTGTGGTCAGATGACCCCATTTTCACATAAATGCAAAATGGAAATCTCATGTGCAAACAAGATTAGTCCCATGATCGAGCTAGTACGCACATTTACAACAATTGGAATCACAACCATACATTATATTATTAAAGCGGAAGCTAATTTACACAATAATCTTACAATTCAGAGTATAGCAAAAAGAAGCAATAGTCTCGTAGTGTGCCCATCCAATCCTCGTGCAACCGACAAGGCATAATCCCTAGAAATTCATCGTCAATATCCCGAATCTCGCGACAATTATGTTTCACGAGCTAATCTGATTCTTCACCTAAAAACAACAATTAAGCAAGGGTGAGTACTTTCGTACTCCGCAAGACTTTTGCAAAGCCTATGATATATGCAAGCCATTTCAAAGGAAGGGCTAGTACGGTTAGTTTGCATAAAGCTGATTTGAAATATAAATACAGAATAGTAGATTGCAAAACGGAATTTAAGTAAAAGCAATTTAATACTGAAAGTAACAGAATATAAACATAAATAAATCTCGTGTACCTGGGTATCCTGACCATATCCACAAAACCAGTTCTACTGACACCCAGTAGAATTCACCAACACACGGTGGAAACCGCATTTTATGAAAATAACAAAACTGCTAACTATGTGATGACTTTACCAAGTTCCCATAACCGCGGGTACGGCTAATCGATTAGTTTTACACTCTGCAGAGGTGTACATCTTTACCCACAAGTCATGACCTTTTCCTTTTGCCGCATAGTTCACGCACCTTTGGCGTAGTGGCCAGAATGTTCATGACGAAAACCTTTACATTACCTAGGTTAACTTTGCACCAGCTCCGGGACGTAAAACCCATACTATGGCGTAAGAACTCGAGCATAGAAATGATGGAACTTCCCAGTACGGCGACACCGTGTATCGGTAAACGCTTGATCCATGATCACCTCGGTGTGGACGCCCTTCGAGCAATTCATTAAGAAACAACTCGCATCGCTCCGACCTTCCAATGTGCAAAGTTAAACTAGATAACTTAATTGGTTTAAGGCTGTCCCATACCAAAGACTTGTGGTTGTACTGCAATTCTTGGCCCGAAAACAACCCATAGTTCGGTCCTTAATCCGACACGGGCAATAATCTCCACCCTACACTACGCAAGACATGCACACTCGGCTATTGCCAATAATTGCCCGCATCTAAACCATAGTTTTATTTTCATTTTTCCAACCAAAATACCAACCATAAAATGGTCATACCCAATTAAATGTCATATCCAAAGTCTTTAACCATGTCACGCTTTATGTTCATTTAAGCTTGGCTAAGCATGTCACTAAATGTGAGTAACCCACTTTGACATCAATTCGCCTAAGTTATTCTTAGGGTTATCAAGGTTCACAAATCCATACTTACCAAGGAAGTTCTATGTGACAATAGGTACAACTACCAATACCCAAAATATAGCAGACTTTAATAAAAGTAAAGTATGCAAGAAAACATTTAATGAAAACATTTATAAAACTGGGATCAATATGATCAAAGGGTGCTTGCCTTGCTTATTTATTGCTTACGACGAAGACGAAGCCACGGTGATGGAGGCAACGACGAGGAAAGGAGTCTGATTCTACACGCTGCTCAATCGGAAATATAGCAAATATCCAACTTTAATAAGGGCAAAAGAAAATGATAGAAAACCAAGTAAAGATTCATTAAAGAAAACAGGAATGTTTTAGGGTTCGATTGAATGATTTCAAGATATTGTGATTTAGATAATTATACAAACATATTGTTAATGTCTTATGATAAAGAAAGCATGGTTTCTTTGATAGATTATCTATTCTTGATTTACTTAATTCAAGAGGCTAAAATTATAAATTCTTGCATTTATAACTTCAATTATAGATGCTAAAATTATTTGGATTAATAGAATTAACATATTAGACAATTGAGCTAAAAGCCATAAATGAATAGCACTTAATCCTTTTAATTGATTTTGCATAAGAAGTGTCTTTGAATTTGTTAGATCCATTGAACTAAGTTATTGGATTTATTCCTGGTTTTAAGAAGGTTCTGTGATACAAATTACATATTCGCTTATTATTTCAAAGTTCGCTTATTCATATAATTAAGTCCATAAAACATATTACTTAAGGTTATTTGGCTATTAGGATTTATATGCAAAACAATATGAAATAGGATTATTTCTTCTAATATGATAGTCTATACTTTGAAGAACATTTCTAAGTTAATCTCATACGACTAGGTTACCAAGACTTGGTTTTATCAAATTTGAGTTTAGTTCGTGAAAATATACTATTTGGTTCACATAAGTATTGAAACTATAATTATCCAGTTAAGTGTTTATTACAACTTTTATTGCAATGATTCTTGTTGGATAACATAATTTGATTACATTAGATATTTAGAATCCTGTTCCTTATCATGATTATATTTTCATTAATTCTACATGTATACATTTTTCTACATTTACAAGACTTATGTTTTTAATGTAATTCAAACTTATGCATGTATGACATTTCATTTCAAATTATTTATTCACGTCTTTGTGAATTTATTAGATACTTGCATATGCCTCTATTTATTGCTACGGATTATTGTATGCAATTGTACATATATATACCCTTTTCCATTTGGATCATTTACTATTCATAAAACAAATCTAAATCAAGTTCATACTTTATTGGATTCAGCATGATAAGGTAGCCTACTGATATTTAATGATTTAGAAATCAATTTGACTTACTTTAGATTCCTTTTGCACAAACTATGCATTTTGAATATTTATAGTATTGAAAACTACTTCTAATGGAAAATAATTCAAAGCGGTTAGAATTTAAATATTTTTATATATTTGAGTTCCTGGTATCATAAGGGTTCTAACAAAATTGGTTTCATTCCAATTGGAGTTCATTTCCAGAAATTCTATATATGACATGTTTTTGATTCCTTTCTTTTAATTGAATTTAAAATTTAAATATAGTTCATTTCTAGAATATTTATGCATATTATGAATCTACATGATTTATCATGAATATAGAAATTTATTTCATTTCATTTGGATTGATAGTTCAAAAGATATGAACAAAAGAATGTATTCGGTTTTAGGAAAATACAGAAAATAGAAAATTTACCAAAAGAGGAAAATACGCTTTCACCTCGGAAATACGCTTTCTGCTTCGGGACTTGGTCAAAGGGTCGACAAGGTGGCTCACTGGCAATGACACCGAGCGAGGAACGTGCTTCCGAGGCTCGCCGGCGGCAGAGCTTCGCCGGGGAGGTTGAATCGATAGCACGGCGAGCATCAGGAGGGTGGCGCGCACACATGGCCGGTGGCGGTTTGGTTGGAGATGGTCGGAGTCGGCGCACCACCGGAGGGAGGCGGCGGTAGCCATGGACGGCGACGGAGCAGCGAAACTGAAGCTTCCCAGGCATGAACATCACCAAGGTAGGTATCAGTGAGATGCTGGGATTCGGTTTTTGCTTCTAACTGAGAAAAAGAGTAAGCAGGAGTGAGGTCTCACCGAGCGAGGGCGACGGCGGAGGGAGGAGCTCACCGGGGAGGTTTGTCGGAGAAGAAGAGCTCCAAACGAAAGCGGGGAACGACTTCAGGTGACACGAGGAAGCTTCGGCTCGGATTAATTGGATTGGAATCGGTTGTGGCGGCGGAACGGTGATTTTTCCCTTTTTTCGTGTTTCGCCGGAGACGGGGAAGAAAAGAGGGGTTGGTGACGGAATGAGCTTATGGGAGGAGAACGGCTAGTCATGCAAGAGGCGACACCTTTATATACTGGCCATGAGTCGGCCTCGACAAAGATAGGCGAGAGAGATCGGAGAGCGAGCCGGGCGAGAGGAAACAGAGAGGAGGGGAGAAGAAGAAGGAAGGCTGACGAGTGGGACCGGCCGCAGCGACATGAGAGGAAAGGCGGTGGCACCGGTGGGGTCCACATGTCGAGAGAGAAAGAGAAGAATTCACAAAACTCGACAAGACGGGTTAGACTCATTGGATTAGGTCATGAAACCGACTCAAGATTTTTAGAGGATTTTTGCAGAAGTCGGCAAGGTAAAGGTGAAAGTACAGTAAAACTTTTAGATAAAAAGTATTGATAAAAGTATTTATAAAAATCGACAATTCCTAGTTGTCACTTTCCATCAATTCTGAATTTTATTTAATTTAAGATAAAAATAAGTTTATTATTTTATGAAACTTTTATGCAGATCTATAATGGAATTATTGACATTACATAAAATTTTCATATTTTCATATTGTATATTTAAATTTTATTAATTCTGACATTGTAATTTCCAATTTTTCTAATAGTCTGCTTATGAATTTCTAAAATTATTAAACGATGGGATAAATTCTTGATATTTTTACCAGACAAAGATAAGATAAACATGTCGGCATGGTTAAAGTTTTAACTCCGGTTAGGTTAAGGTAACTTCAAGAAATCTTGCAACTTCAGATTGTTGATTATCTTTTCAAGATTACAATATCTTTTCTTTTATTTAATGTGTTCAGATTACTTTTGACAGCATGTCAAGGTCTATGACAGTTCCTAATCTTTTAATATTATTTTTGCAGATTTTTATTGATATGGTGTTTTTATCTTTTTACTTTTACCATTTTACCATTTCAATAGATATTACTTTTCTTTTTAGAGCAAAAATTCAAGAAGAACCAATAATTCAGAAAACTCAGAAAATTCAAATTCAAATTAAATATTACATCTCAAATTTATTTTTATATTTTGTTTGTTTCCGAAGAAATAGTTTTAATAAGGAAAATCTTTCTTTTCTTTAAGATTGGAATACAAAGAAAGAGGAGAAGATATTTATTTAAAACCAAAATCTTGATTCCAATTGAAATTTTTATTCAATTTCATTTTTAAATTTAAACTTTTTATTTTTCATATTTTTGAATTTTATGGGATGTTACAGTGGCGTGGCCAACATGTCTTCGACCCACCCAGGAGGCTGTATTGCAAAGTTATGTTTGTGCCGTGCTCAACAGTGAATGAGTGCGATAGGTACCTCAGAGTACACGTAATACTTACCGATGCTGGTCGCTCGGTCGTGGAGTGTTGTGCCCACTGAGAGAACTCGTCCCTAGAAACCTGCACCCACGTATTGTTAGCATCGCCCGCGCTGGAGTTCTATACAATCGAGAAACACACCCCCATGTCAC
Source organism: Otatea glauca (assembly GCA_036346275.1). Classification (NCBI taxonomy): domain Eukaryota; kingdom Viridiplantae; phylum Streptophyta; class Magnoliopsida; order Poales; family Poaceae; genus Otatea; species Otatea glauca. The sequence goes on along the minus strand of CM070720.1, from coordinate 42,705,779 downwards.
CGCACGGATGATGAACCCGCACCATATTCGCTTGTAGTATGGGGCGTAGTTCTGGCCCAACCAAGTTTGCTGAGGAGGGTGCTGTGGTAAGCGTGATGGCGCGAAGCCACCCCAAGCCGAGCTTGCTGGAGGCAGGTATTGAGCTGGCGTGTCCACCTCGGCCTGCAAAATAGCATGATATGAATGGAAATGTTAGGTAACTCGTAAAAATATAGGTTCAATACGGCGATGACTTCAACGAAATATAATGTACCACGTGTCGATCGCGTAGACCAACCGTGCTCGCCTTTGGGGTGTAGGTCCGCCTCAATGCAACATCATGAGGTAGACGGAACGACGCGATGCACCTCCGCGTGAACTTGCCGAGGCAAGTCCCGATCGAGCGAGTCCGGTCCGAGCATGTGCTTACCTCGGCAGTGGAGCAGGTAATTCATGTTGTCGCCGAGATGACGCTGGCGTAATGCAGTGTTCCCCACCGGGCGCCGCGAAAATACATGCCATAGCGAATAAAATTACATTGCGTAAGTATTACGAAGTTTTGAACGAAAGTTAGATGTTATACCGCGTGTCCCGATCCAAACGCGAGCAAAGCTCGATCATCTTCCGGCAACGCTCGGTCGCGACGATCTAGGAGAAGGAGGTTGCGCCCCTGCGCGAGCACCCTGGACGGCGACGTTGCTATGACGGCCGCACGTAAAAGTCTTTACGATGCCCTTCGCATCATCCAACACCGAACAGAGTACCCCTAGCAGGCCGGGAACTGTGTTGCGTTTCCCTTCTCATATTGCAATAGAAGCCTCGTCAACTATACGACTGGCATGCTCTAATTGCACGAGCAAAGAAAATATTGGTTAGGCGTGAATATAAATATTGATGTCACGTACCTTCCGCTCGTACCGTGTCGTCCTGTTGTGATGCGTGGTGCAGAGGGTGGCCGAGGCCCAACTGGTCCTCGTGCGTGACCTCCTCGGGCCTCGGTGGAGCGGGTCTAGTAAGTCTACCACGCGTACGTGGCACGTACCACTCCAGATACGCTACGTACGACTCAGGGTCGTAGGGTCGATTCTCGGCCACTACGTGCGCTGTGGTGGACTCCTCCCACGCAGTGGTCCACGGTAACTGTGTGAGGCGCCAGTCATCGCTCTGTTGGCCCTTCCGAGATTGCCTGGAAACAACAAAATTTGTAAGTTATGAACTCGGATTGCATCCGACAGGCAAGTAGACTATTGCACAAATTGAATAGTACGAATTTCACTTACCTGTGCACTTTTTGTGGTAGAGGTAGGCCAACTAGAGGGGGGATTTTCTGATGAAGGCCGAACTGCCGCATCACTCGGGCAGGGCAATGCGGTTCGACCATGTGACAAAACACCATGTGGCATGTTGTCAACCAGTAGTAAATATCCCGCCACACCGCTGTGACAATCCGCGCGCGCCGTGAACAAGAAATGCGAAGTCCATGGTTGCCATATGATGTCGCCCTCGTAGGGTCTCAAGTAATTATGATACTCGTGATAGGCTCGACGAGGCCTCTCCTAGCCCATCCCAACCGATCGGCGCCCACCGCGCACCCATGGTAGGCGGTCGACCGGTCCCCGGGCCTCACCGTAGAATGGAGCCTCCGATGGATACGGGTGCACGGGCTGCTTAAAGTATGGCCGCCCCACAGGGAAGTTCTCCCAAGACCAAATCTGAAGCAGATAGTAACAAACTGCAAGCACGGGCACATCTCCCGTAGTCTTCAGGCATGCTTCGCACAATCCTCAGATGTCGCGCAAAGCACCGCCGATCCGGCTAAAGCGTAGCACGTCGTCGGCTCGGCGTCACCCAATGCCTCGCGATGTGGATCGCTAGGTACACGAGTCTCCCGCGTGGAAGGAAACAACATCCACCAACAAAAACAACAGTACGCGACAAGGTGACTCAGTATTACATACACCGGCGTTAGCGTGACATTCCATGTACCGCCGAAGCGGGATCAGGAACCCCGAATATTCTGCGGACCGCATGACCGAATCGGTGCCGCAACCTAACCCTCCAATCAGGCCGCCGGTGCCGGACGATCGGCTCGCCTCGATAGGCAAACCGTAATAATGGCAACATCCCGCAGGTCACCGCCATCTCGCCCAAATAAAGTGGAACGATGTGGGTCTCCGCCTCCAACGATCGACGAGGCGCATAAGAGAGCACCATCCAAAGAGAAGCAATGACCAATGTCCATCATCCGTGCGAACGGTAATGCACTACCGCCGTAGAAGAGGGACGTGGCGCGATCCAAGGGCGATGGATGCTCGGACCGAGAACGAACGGCGGTGGACCGCCCCCGTGAGCCGACATCGCTATTTATGTTTCCCATCGCACGATGGGTCAAGGAGAGTCTCGGCGTGTACAAACCATAACTCGCAGTGAGACAATAAATGACATGAGTTAGATGTACGAGTAGTGACATAGAGCAGTAAACGTTACAACATGAAAATCAACAAACCACATATCATCACAGTACATAACCTTAAGGTACATGGCATTAGCTTGCACGTCGTATTACATTGGTGAATCAAGAATAAAATGACATGCTAGTACCGCAACCACAAATCGTAATACATTGTCACATGTTACTACGGACAACTAGACGAACCCGCTTTATTAGGCGCTTCCTCATCAGATGACCCATCGCCTGCACAACCGCACCTCCGCATGAGGTGCGTCTCCACGCTGACTAGCGTCCATGTAGTTACGGATTCGTCGTGACTGCCAGCGGCCACGACCACTCCTCTTCAAACTATCATTCGCACCAAGTCACTTGGCCCGCCACGCCTCTCAGTAATGCATGTCCAAATCCGTAGGAGTTGAACTCAACTCCATGTCCCAACAGATGGTCGGTGCTAAAGTACTCCGATATGTAGGCGCGGATGATCGACGGAGAACGCGCCGCGCTGATATACATGGGAGCACGGTTTGTGCAGTGAAGCTTTTGGCTTGTTGCACGTGCAGTGTCGCTACATCGCAGACAGTACACTTGTTTACGAGCCCTGCAGTGGCCATCCACGAACTTCTCCCGCAGACGAACTTTAAATTTTCGCCTAACCCCATCCATGGTGTGCGCAACGTGCGACCGGCCCTTCTCAATCTTCTTCTCCATGTAGGCGTGCATACGTTCCGAGAACTGCTTCCCCTCATCCAGGTGCCTCTTAGCATTGATTCCTCTATTCACGAAGTATCCAACGGTTCTGTTCCAGGTCTCCTCCATGATGGCACTGATTGGGAGGGACCGGACACCCTTCAGAACACCGTTGTAAACCTCTGACATGTTTGTTGTCATTATTCCGTACCTTGCGCCGTCGGTGTCATGGAGCAGGGACCACTTCTCCAGCTCTGGAGCATGGAATTGCACCCACTGGGAGAAGTTGTTGCCCTGGCCTCGCTTGTCTGGTCGTATGCTTCGAGGTCTCCTCGTCCAAAACTCTCCAAATTGCCTCGAACTTCCGCCTTTGGTTTTGCATGCATAGCCTCTTGAATGTCTTCATGACTTCCTTTCTGCGGAATGACCTGTGCAAGTTTGCCGCGAGATGCCTCATGCACCATCGATTGATGACATCATTCCATTGGTACGGTGGCTGTGTACCTCCTTGCATGGTGCCGATGGTCGACAATAGCCCAAAGATGCCTATCTGTGATGAGGCACACGCTCGAGCGTTCCTGGACAACCGACTGCTTGACATTGGCAAGAAACCACAACCAGCTAGTCATGTTCTCGCTTTCCACAATCGCATAGGCCACCGAGAGTAGCTAGTCGTTGGCGTCGGCGGCGACCGCCATAAGTATGGTGCCCTTGTACTTGCGGATAGGAAAGTACCGCCCATGGTAAGAACAGGTCGGCAATGATTTAAACCCCGAATGGTCGGTCCGAATGCCCGTAACACGCGGTCCGTGATGAAACAGCCGGACCCTTCGTGGGATGTGGTCTCTCCATCTTGTTGATGTAGGTCCTCCGATTGGCTTCGCAATGCGGTGAAGCATCCGTGGGACAAGGTTATACGCCTCTTCGCACGAGCCGCACATCATCTCTATTACTTTCTTCTTCGCCGCCACACCTTGCCGTAGCTAACGTGATATCCCACCATGTTAACCACGCCGCCTTCGTAGCTTCGGGAAGCGGTGACGTCCGCCGTGACCAAGTGAGAAATCGCCGCCACATACGAGGACGCCACATTTCGCGTGCTTGTGTAATGGCTCGCAAGCACACAACCGTGATCTGTCAGATTTGTTATTCGAAGCCCGAACTTACGGCCTTGATCTCGCGCGACGGATCTTGTCGGGACACTCGTGATCCGTGCACTTTACAATGTACGATCCGGTTTGACCTATACACCGGTATAAAAGGTGATATTAACCGCGTATCTTGCAATTGCTTGTCGGGCGGCACTCTTCGTAGGGAATCGCTGTTCTACGAGGAGAGTATGTTGGTCGAAGGCCCAACCATGGTCGCTTCGTTCAAAGAACACGATGGAAGACATCGCCAAATCATCGAGGCGTGAAGACACATAATCCACATCAGTGGACACAATGCCACCGATGGGAGCTACATCGTCATCTTCACTGCTATCTATGTGGACGTCATCATCATCGTCGGATGTTTCCACGTCCTCCAAGTCTTCTAGTTGCTCGTGGCGCCAATGCGGGCGACCACCACCGCCCGATGTCTTCGTCGGTGAAATTCATCGGCAGAATGTCCTCTCTCGGGCGCTACCACGAGGACTAGAGGTTTCTCCGCTATCCACAAACCGCACATAAACCATCGGGCGACGGTGTATTTGCGCCTGAGGGTTCATCACAATTTGCATATATTGCCCCATCGTGAGTGCCCGCGATCTTGCAGAGCGCCCACAAATAGTCCGTCGAACCACCCACGGCTCGCATGTAGGGCTTCGATTACAAGCTTCTTTCGCAGTCTCCTCGTCGAATGCGCCCGCACACACCCACGGAGCTCGCCTGTCCATCTCCATCGACCGGAGTTCGATCACCTTCCGTCATAGCTCAAAGGTCCACCCCACATGGACCATCTCGAACAACGCCGTCGCCATAAAACACGAACAAATCATGCATATCCGCCATTTAGTACCTACTATAACAAATGGCTCACGCCCATTATATCCTATCCAAACGTATAGTTCGTCAACTCAGAAAAACTAGTACGATGGAAAATCCGCCATCATTGATTTTCACGCCATAATCGTTAGCGTAATTGTTACATTTATGCATAGATTGTGCACTATTACTACTATTGTACGCAGACTAAAAATTTCATATCCTATTTGGTACTACACTAATATAACCATATTCGTAATACTAGTTTTTCGCTAAATATAATATTTTTGACCTCACATGTACAAATGCCGTATGACATGTATTACTAATTCCAATAAAATCACAATAAACACACACCATTATTTACGCCGGTATCATCACATTTATTTTATCGTTCTAGCCAGAAGAGACAATTATTTTTGCGTTAGTTAGCAGAATCGACAAACTTTAAAAGCGACCATTATGCAGTGGAATCCGAGGGGGAGCGCGGGATATTTTTAATTCAATTTGAAGATGCGGATCCATTGGACATAATTTTAATTTTTACGGAAAAAGCAGGGTACCTAGCCATTGCTTTTTCCATCTCGAAAAAAGCGCACACGATTTTCTGCGGTTCTAACGCCGATTCAAAGGAGGAATTCAAATTTTTATGTGGAAAATTTGGAATCCTCTCTAATCCACCGCTCAACCCGAAATCGTGTGCACGTTTTTCCCGATGAAAAAACAATGGCTAGGTACCTGCTTTTTCCGTAAAAATTAAAATTATGTCCAAAGGATCCGCATCACGCAAATTGAATCAAAATATCCCGCGCCCCGCCCCTCGGATTCCACTGCATAACGGTCGCTTTTTAAAATTTGTCGATGCTTCATGCTAACCGCAAAAAATAATTATCTTGCCGGGCTAGAACAAGAATAAAATCGCCTAATCTCCATTAACTACTCATTACATTACATCAACATAGTCATTTCACACATCGCTACTTGCACTAACATCACACCAACTTATCCCATTTCACGTACTACAAATTAATCTACTATCACATAACATGTCATATTATTTACGCAATTTTTGTCAACACGGATGCTATTTGAACTTTCTAAAAACAGAATGCGCAGGACCTAATACAAGATAAAAATTCTCATTTCATCTCTTACGCTAACTCCTTACACTAATACCGCCCTATCATATAATACTAGTTATACAATTACCGCTATTACATTCTAGCTCGATAATACAAATATTACATGTACTACTACCTACATTAATTATGTACTAATTCGCTAATATTACACTTATTATACTAACATTCTTGAAGATTTCATACTAACCTTTGTAAAGCAAAGGTCAAGATGACTAAAGATGACTAAAATAACTCAAGATCACTAAAGCCCTAATGACCAAAATAATCACAAGATCACTAAAGCCCGAACAACGTACAAAATAATCTTCGTAGACAATACCGCAAAATAGAAATTCCTAATCAAATACTACTACTAAACAAAGATAATCCAAAAATAAATGCAAGCAAAATATAAACACGGACTAAATTCCTCCGGATTTCGATTTACAAATTTATTTTCCGCTTCGCTTTGTTGACCCTTCTCTCACACCCTCTTTGCGCTCTCGCTTTCTGGCCACCTCGAAAACTCCGACCTCTCTCGCTCTCAAACTTGTTTCTTACTCTCACATACTAACCATCGCAGCGGTCCTAATTTATAGCAGGGGAGTGAGGCCATATGCACGAGAAGAGAATAATGGTTGATGCTATCGGCGCGCAGACATAAATAGATGGATGTGACGTAAAGAAAAGTCGGACGTGACGTAAAGAAAATTCGAACGTGATATAAAGTCAAATCAGAGTTTACCCGTGCCTGCTAAAAACACCAGGGACCGGAAACTACATTGCGAGACGCTGGCGCGTGGCAGCAAAGCGACATGCGTGAGGGGGCCACCATCGCAGCCGAGCTTTCTCTGTCTCTCCTCCGCCTGCACGCGCCCGGTAAAGCAGCGAAAAAGAGACGCGCGCCGTCTGCATGCGAAGCGCGCCAGAGGGAGCCGCTCGCCAGGGGAGCGGCACGGCGGGACCCACCGCCCACGCGCGAGCAGCGCCCCGGAGAAGCGGCAAGGTGGGCCCGGGCGGAGGGAAAAAATGGCAGGAAATTATGTCGCGCGTTCAGGTCACGGCACGGGTGGACCAGGGGGTTACTTCTGCAATTTTTTCTCTTTGGCGGCTATTTTTGAGAATACGGACAAACAGGGAGCCAATACAGCAAATTTTTCACAGTTTTCGGATACGTACGTGGGCGAGCCAGCGCGACATGTTTCGATTCATGCACGTTGTTCTTCCAAATGTTAAGTTGCATTCATGCGTACATCGTGTGTTGGGATAGAGCTCGGGATCGAATCTGATTCAAATTAGAGGCTTCAGAAGAATAGGATGTGGGATGCAACTGCGAGAACATTGCATCCTAGGGCTGGTTTTGGATGGTGTAACCGCCGCATCATCAATTTTGTCAAGTCATCAGCCACACCATAAGTCTAGAGCACTTTTATAATACACAATATTAAATATTAGTCGCCCATTCTATTTTATCTAATGGATCAGATTAGGTAGGATTTAGTTATACTTCCACTAATAGTATTCATAGTAGAAATCATACGGTGGTAGATTGTAATTAGCTATTTTTTAAATTTTTGAACGTATGTGTATTTTCTTGGTGCTTTTGTGTAAAATTCGAAATTGTTTCGTGGGCCACGCAGAACAGAGCGCTCGATGTGTTAGTGCGAGGCCATGGTGTCGTCACGAATAAGGCGGGAGGGCGCTAGCCGTGGCGTGGTCACAATCCGAGAGAGCACCGACAGGAAAGCAGAGGCTGCGGCGTCGATAGGACAAGACTGACGACGGCGGCGGTGGAAAAAAGAGGGCAGCGATAACGAGTAACGCAACAAAGGACGACAGCGGCCGAAAATGAAGATCAGTGATAACAATTAACGAGTAACATAGCAAAGGATCAAAAGTCTATAATACTCATGAGAAATGTACGACTAGATCTGATTTCTACTACCACCATTTACTACCCATGTTATCCGCCGTAAAATTGCTCGAAGTCTAACCCCACATTATACCCCCTCTCCCTTATGTCTTTCCTCTCTTACTCGCTTTCTCCTTCACATATCTCCCAACTCCAGCCACCGGTGAGGATAGGTTGGTTCGCCAGCTTGCTAGTGCTACACCACCGCCTAAAAATCGTTGCTTTCTTCTTCGTAGCTCTTCACCACCCCACTACCATCTGCTCCACCACTTATCTTCATCGCAAGGTCTTCTTTTCTTGAGAGAGATGGAGCTGGTGTGGTGCCTAGAGATGTCATCCAACCAATGTGTACATCGACGGTGTCACGACACTCAGTAACCACGACCTTGATAGAGTTAATCTTGTAATTAGAAAAGTTTGGTTTGGAAAGTTCTTAGACTCCGAGCAGTCCGTGGGCATGCACTTGTATGGCAAATCTTTTTTCCTAGTCGATTTGTTGTCTAACCGAATAGAAGTAGTAGTAGGATATTTGTACTCCTATATAAGCATGAGTTTTGTACATTGTTTGGTCAAGAAATCAGAAAAGTCGCAGCTTATTTGTGTGGCACCAAAACACGTTTTGTGTTGTTTTTCTGGTATTCCAACAATTGGTATCAGAGCTCCGAGTTCGAAATCCTAGCTGATGCCCTGGGAATAGGAGACTCCGGGGGTGGCCAACCGCGTGGCGCAGCACCAGAAGAGCCAAGGAGCGGCACAAGGGTGGCACCTGAGGAAGCAAGCGCGCCAGGCCAAGGGCGCAAAGGCTGCGAGAGGTGTTCGCGCACGTGGCCGTGGAGGGCATCAAAGCTGCGTGGGAAACGTTGAAGACGTTGCATCTTGGTGCTAATTATGTCAAGTAAGTAAGTCGAATCCGTTAAAGTTGACTCCAGGGCGTTAAGGATGTATGTTCGCCCTCCAAAGCCAAGTTCGTCGTAGAAGGAGTCCATGATGTTGAAGAGTTGTGGTCGTTGTTCTAGATGTGTGTGCGCATGAGAATTCTTGTATGTGTGTCCAAGTTCTCTCTTGGAAAAACTCTAATGCGAGTCTGCGTCGCTATCAAGTTGCGTTACCAGTGAAAAGACAATTGGAGCTGAAGCAAATGGTCGTAATCGTCGGCGAGGTGCGTCACCGGTGGTATGGCCAGTAAGAAGAAGGCGAAGCTCCTTGAAAATGCATTCACCATCCTGTGTTGAGTATGTGTTTGTCAAATCGTAGTTGAGACCGATTGTCTCAATACGTTAGAGTTGTGTTACAAGGGCGAAACTCCTTGGAGATGCGTTCACCATCCTGTGTCGAGTATGTATTTGTCAAATCGTAGTTGAGACCGATTGCCTCAATAAGTTAGAGTTATGTTATAAGATTAAAGAGGTGATTGATAGAGTTGATCTTGTAATTAGGAAAGTTTGGTTTGGAAAGTTATTAGACTCCGAGCAGTCCGTGGGCATGCACATGGATGGCAAAGTTTTCTAGTCGTCCGCATGCATGCAAGATTATTGAGTCTGTGTCCGAGTCCTTGCGCGTCATGCATGGCAAGTTCTTTTTCCTAGTCGATTTGTTGTCTAACCGAATAGAAGTAGTAGTTGGATGTTTGTACTCCTATATAAGCATGAGCTTTGTACATTGTTTGGTTAAGAAATCAGAAAAGTCGCAGTTTATTTGTGCGGCACCAAAACACATTTTGTATTGTTTTTCTGGTGTTCCAATAATTGGTATCAGAGCTCCGAGTTCGAAACCCTAGCTGCTGCCTTGGGAATAGGAGACTCCGGAGGTGGCCAACCGTGTGGTGTAGCACCAGAATAGGCGAGGAACGGCACGGGGCGGCACCCGAGGAAGCAAGCACGCCAGGCCAAGGGCGCGGAGGCTGCGGGAGGTGTTCGCGCACGTGGCCGTGAAGGGCATCAAAGCTGCGTGGGAAACATTGAAGACGATGTATTTTGGTGCCGATCATGTCAAGTAAGTAAGTCGAGTCTGTTAAAGTTGACTCCAGGGCGTTGAGGAGGTATGATCGTCGTCCAAAGCCAAGTTTGTCGTAGAAGGAGTCCAGGATGTTGAAGAGTTGTGGTCGTCGTTCTAGATATGTGTTCGCATGATAATTCTTGTATGTGTGTCAAAATTCTCTCTTGGGTAAACTATAATGTGAGCCTGCGTCGCCGTCAAGTTGCGTTACCGGTGAAAAGACAATTGGAGCTGAAGCAAATGGTCGTAATCGTCGGCGAAGTGTGTCACCGGTGGTATGGCCAGCAAGAAAAAGGCGAAACTCCTCGAAAATGCGTTCACCATCCTGTGTCGAGTATGTGTTTGTCAAATCATAGGTGAGACCGATTGTCTTAATAAGTTAGAGTTGTGTTACAAGGGCGAAACTCCTTAGAGATGCGTTCACAATCCTGTGTCGAGTATGTGTTTGTCAAATCGTAGTTGAGACCGATTGCCTCGATAAGTTAGAGTTGTGTGACAAGGTTAAGGGGGTGGTTGATAGAGTTAATCTTGTAATTAGGAAAGTTTGATTTGAAAAGTTCTTAGACTCTGAGTAGTCCCTGGGCATGCACTTGTATGGCAAAGTTTTCTAGTCGTCCGCATGCATGCAAGATTATTGAGTCTCTATCCCGAGTCCTTGCACGTCATGCATGGAAAGTTCTTTTTGCTACTCGGTTTGCTGTCTTATCTAATAGAAGTAGTAGTCGGATGTTTGTACTTCTATACAAGCACTAGTACAGTGCACTGTCTTCTGAGTTTTTTTTTCGCAGCACGTAATATATGGTCTTTTCCTTTTCTAGAACGTTTGTTTCTTTTTTCTTAATTCCAGGATATTTGTTTCCTTTTCCTTGAGATGATGCTGGAGGTGGGGGAGATCTGTTGTGGGCCACAGGAATGAGTTAGACATATTAAACAATGGCCATCGGATGTGGGTGAGTAAAGCTGAGGAAAGATCTGAGAGGTTAATTTTGATGGAGGCAAATTTCTAGGAACGCTTCGCTGAGTGCATGAAGGTTGAACCATCTCTAATGGAGTGCATTATTTAGGGTGGACGTAGAAAAGAATGCTAGGTGCATTATAAAGGGGTATAAATGAGCTTTGTACATTGTTTGGTTAAGAAATCAAAAGAATAACAACTTGTTTGTGGGGGCACCAAAACACATTTTGTATTGTTTTTTTTTTTTGTGTTCCAACAGACCTTACCAGGTCGGCAGACATCGTGGAGCTAACCTCTGCCATGGCCGATGGATGGAACACGAGAGTCGTCATCGAGACGCCAGACGTTTCGGTTTCTTCCTCCTCAGGCCGCCCCATTGCCATGAGCGCCCTTATTACCACTGTCGACGCCCTTATTACCACTGTCGACGCATGAGAGGGCACTACACTGGCATGCTCCTGGACGAGGGCTCAGCGGCCGCCTACGCCATCTGCTTCGAGGCTTTGTTGACACTCGTCGTCAGGGAGACGAAACCTCATGGCCTGGTCAACACGCGGAGGCAGGATGTGGTGGTGATGCTAGGGGCGGCGAGGCTAGGGACAAGGGGGATGGCGCTGGTGCACCCGAGTGACGAGAGGCGTCGAGGCACGATGGTCCTGGCGGCATGCCGGCATCCATGGTGACCAGGATGAGGGTCGTTTGGCTTGTGGACCTACCAAACAACAAGAGTAGGAGGAAGAAGATGAAGAGGAAAGGAGAGGGGACTTTTTGTCACTAATATTAGGTCCGTTGCCTACTGGACGAGAAACACCGCCACGTGATTTGCTTTTGTTTTGTCAATTCAGGAATGACTTCTAAACGGTATGGATATGAGAGGCGAAAATCAGATGTTGGGAAGAGTTAAGTAACCAGAGATGGACTTTTTATAATATAAAAATGCTACAGTCCAAATGAAACCTTAGAGCATGTATAATATAAGATGCTTATACAACGGTGCTTAATGAGATAGATAATATAGCTATATCACCAAGCAATCATGTAAAAGTTATTTTCTCTAATGCAATCATTCCTTTTGTAGGTACTTAGATGGTTGCACTGTCTTATTTATTAGATATAGTTCTATACATAAGCACGGGTGCCTATTAGGGTGTAAACGGGGCAGATAATTTTTGCCTGATACGACCGTATCCAAAAAAATCATGCACAGAATACCATTTTTTAGTCCCGACTTGTATTCCATATTATCCATATCCACAGAGGCTGCGCCACCTCCCGGGCAGCACGAGCAGTTGCCCGGGCTCGCCGGCGACGACATGCAATGTCCAGCGCCCAGGCCTTCCTCCGGTGACATGCCATCGCAGTGTTGCCTACTCCCTTGCGCAACGAGCTGACGTGCCTTGGCAAATTCAACGGCTCCTCTTGTGTTCTGTTACTATGACATTCAGTTGTTATATGCAAGTGTGCTAGCTAATATAACTAGCTAAGACGCGAGAGTTTTGATGCATACATAGACTAGTCTAGCTTAATTCCCCAAAGATTGACAACCAGTTGTACAGTGAACAGTTGATACACTATGTCATATATGTATGCACTACTATTCTCTTTTAACAATTTGTTTGCAGCGCTAATATGTGCTTAGTTACTCAGAGCAGTACATCTGGCACAACAAGAAACAGAGAAAAATTCGTGGGTTTTTTAAATTTGTGGGCCCAAAAAAACACCCACGAATTTATTTATTTAAATTCGTCGGTTTGTAAAAAACCCACGTTTTTAATTAAATTGTGGGCGAAATGAAACCCACGAATTTAATCCTTTAAATTGTCTTGAAAGTAACCCACGAATTTAATTATTTAAATTGTGTGTTAAAAAATTACCCACGAATTTAAAAATTTAAATTCATGGGCCACCAAATACCCACGAATTTAAATTTTTAAATTCGTGGGCCCACCTAACACACGAATTTACAGGCAAAATAACCCACAGTGCCCACAGACACGCACTCCAGTGAGCCAAAAATCCCCACCCACGCCACCGCCACGCTACCCGCTTTACGCGCCGCCGCCCGCCTCGCCCGCCACGCCTGCTGTAGCTCGCCCGCCTCGCCTGCCGCCGTCGTCCCCCCTGCCCTCCACCGTCCGTCCTGCTGCTCCGCCTCCTGGCTGCTGCGCTCGGCTCGCCCTCACTCGCCCGCGGCCACCGCTCACTCTCGCGCCGAGCCCGCCCGACCGGCCGCGCCCGCCTGAGACTCGCTCGCCGGCGCCGCCGCCGCCCTCGCCCGCTACTACCACGTCGGCCGCCCGCCGCCATGCCGCGCTGGCCTGGCCGCCATGCGTCGGCGGCGACCTCCGCCCATGCGCGACCCTACCACCGCCCGCCTGCCGCCGCCGCGCGCCCTGCCCGCCCCGCCGCCCGCTCGCGTCGGCCACGTGCGCGCCACGCCTCCGCCACTTGGCGCCACCTCCGCCCGCCCGGCGAACTCCCCGCCAGCGGCCCGTGACCGCCCGGCCGCGCGCCGCCGCCGGCCGCCCGCCAGCGCCGCCGCCGCCACGACGCTGCCGGCAGTTACCCGCCGTCTTTGCGCCCGCCGCGCTGCCCTCGCCCGTACCGCCTGCCGTGGTGCGCCCGGCCGCCGCCGCCGCCGCCGCTTTCGTCGCCGCCGCTGCCGCGGCCCGGCCGCCCTCCGCCCCAACGCCGCTTGGCCATCGCCGCTGCCCGCCTTCATGCCATGCGCCGCCGGCCGCCGCCATGACCATACTACCCCGCCGCATGAGCTCGCGCAAGAAGCGCCGGCCACCACACACGCCCACTTCTGCTGATCCTTGCCGTGCCATCGCCCACCCACCGCCGAGACGCCGCCACTTGCCTGACGGCCGGCGTCCCCACCCCGCCTACTTTGTCCTTGCCCGAAGCCATCGCCTCCACCCCGCCTCACTGTCGCCACTTCGCGCCACACACAGACTATCGCCGGCGCCGCCACGGCAGCTTGCCTCGCCCGCGCCGCGCCACCCTCCCTCCCCGGACCCTCGCGCGCAGCACTGCCGCGTTGGAGAAGGTATATTTCGCCTCTTTTATATTCGTTTAAAGTTATTTCATCTCATTTTATATTCACGATATGATATATATATTTTATTTTCTCATTGCCGTTGTATATAACGTTAGAGTTTAGGGTTTGTGTCGAACAATGAGAGAGCATAGGCGTCACCCGTTGGGAACGGCGATCTCACATTTGCTTGTGAGGTGCGCGTTCCGAATTGTCCAACAGATTTTGGACGTACCGAGAATGTTGGTTGTTGCATAGGGCTGTGGCGTGCGAGCGATCCGAACGTGATTTCGCCACAAAACCTGTTGTTCTCCGACGCACCAAAGATCAGCGTGCATTTGGAGAACAAATAAGTTATCTTTGCCGAAATTTCGTTCGGTTCAGAAGCACGTCACAGTCGCATGCAATAGCCTCCATTCTTGGGTGGGTTTAGGACAAATCTTTCCTAATAGGTTGTCTTTGTCACTTAAGCCACGGTCGTCTGGCGACATTGTTTCATTTGTTTAGCTTTGATAATGGGTGACGATCAAGGGCGATGTATGACGGATGGAGGAGTGATGGGGGCACTCAAGGAATGGGGCGATCACGGATGCTTTCTTGAAGCAAGCATTCACCGGAGGAGTGAATATGTGTATTGCCCGTGTACCTCTGCGAGAATAACAAATACTACAAAGAAGGATATAGTGCAATATCACATTTGCAAAAACGGGTTCATGCCTAACTATTTGGTGTGGCCGTCATGGAGAGGCCGCAGGGCAGGCTATCGAGACAGAAGAGATGCTGGACCATGTGGAGGATCACGACCGGATGGAAGACATGCTGGATGATCTTGGCAGGGGGACTGAATTTAACTCCGGGGAGGGGTCACAGCCGGAGGAGGTTAAGGAATTCTATAGGCTACTTGACGCCTCGGACGAAGTCGCATGACTTGACCAATGTGACCGCCCCGCAGCGGTTACACGGCTTATGTCGATGAAGTCGAAGTTCAACTTTTCGAACAAATGCTTCAACGCTTTGCTTGAACTAATGAATGATGTCCTTCCGCCTAACCACAAGATGCCAAAGGATTTGTACCAATCGAAAAAGTTGATGGCCGGCCTCGGGATGAATTACCAGAAGATTGATGTGTGCGAGAATAATTGCATGTTTATTCGAAGGATCATGACAACGATACCCATTGTATGCATTGCGGTAAGTGCAGATTCGTTGAGGTGGTAGATGAGGAAGGGGTATCAGTGACTACAAAGGTCGCGACTAAACAACTTCGGTACATGCCGATCACGGATAGGGCTCCCAGCCACCTCCCTTCTACATGTTTTCTCCGCACATGCAGCCACCACTACAAGGAGAAGCATCACAGGTGCTCACCTCCCTGGCCCTTCATAAACCCTCTCGGGATGCAGTGCACCACCCCTAGGAGATGCACCTCAGGTTATATGATATTCTCATGCATTCTTTATTTTCAAAAACTCTATTATGTGTACTTCATATCACAAACTATGATCCACAGAGCTCCCACCTCCTCCTCCTTTCTACATGTTCAATCCACAGATGCACCACCTTCTACAGGAGAGGCACCACGGTAAAGACGGATCGGTTCAATTCGTTATTTAAAATTTGAATGAATGATTTATATGTGGCATGATGTACTGTCTATGCCTTACAGGGGCTCTCACCTTCAAACCCGTTCTACATGTACCCACCACCTATGCCAAGCCAAGGAATGCCTATGTACTTCAACCCGTGGGCCTGCAGCCACCTCGCACGACACCACATGTATGGATATCGAAAATATTATAAGTTTGCGACACGAGCTAAGTTTGTCAATTCTTGTACAAATTGCCGCTTTGGATGTGTGATTGATTATCTAAGGATCTGCTAGAATGTCTCCTTCGGTTTGAGAGATTGGTATATATATTATAACGCAAATGTTTCTTTGTCTCACGAGTGGATGTCCTATTTACTAGAGAGGTCATGCCGAATTTTGTACATTTCAATGACTTAGTTTTAAGCCGGTTTGAAAGAGTTGAAAGGTTGGTTTCACTTTTAGTAGAGGTAGTAGGTTTGGTGTCTCATTTGTTAATTTTTCGTTAGCTTGAACTTTGTTGTGGAGTTTGATTACTTGGTGAGCTACCCGCCCCATCCCTTCCTTTCTCTTGCTCAAATTTAGAAACATATGCTTCAGAGGAACTTTAGTTCATTCTTTGAATATGAGATTACATATGCTTCATTGAATATGAGATTACGTGTGCGTGGATGGACATATACTTAGTAGGAAATCTAGTTCATTCTTTTAGTATATATCAATCTTAGTAATCTGTTGCAAAAGTGATAATTTTTGTTGAAATGCACAACCGAGTCGATTTTAGGATATTTAGGCAACTCTTTCTTAAACCTTGCACAAATCATCTCAATGTTCATACTTGGAAAGGTTAACTTGTGTGCTTATGAAAGTTCATTGTTTGTGCTCCTGTAGATAAGTGATGGTTTACCAAATTATGAACCCATTACGTGCTATTTGATTTTTCTTTCATCAATAACTTTTTGATTTCGAACCTTATATTGTGTCGATTTCTTGGAATTGAAAAGTTATCTTAAGACAACTTGTTCAATTGTGAACTTATGTTTTAAATGCTTCATATGGCATCCTTGTAGAGTGTTGTTTGCCCATGTACAATCTGATTGTTTATCCTTGTAGAATGCTTTATATTTGTACTTTGTATATTGAACTCTTAAAATGACTACCAAAACTCTTATTGCTTCTTTGAACTATTTTCACTGCTTGTTATCTTTTGAATACTCAAGATGCAATTGGGGTCTTTGGAAGTTGAATTAAATAATTGTAGTTGTAATCTTGACCTTATGTTAATACTAGAGAGTATTACTTTGATACTTCATTGAATATGAGATTGATGTTCATATGATTATTGCAAGATATCTTGACTAGCTCGACGTGTAGTTCTTATATATAATACCTATTCTTGTTTAGCTTGACCCGTCATATTGATATTCTCATATTGTGTCTTGGTTGAATAGTACTATTGATATTCTCATATTGACATTCATGTGAATCAAAGATAATGTTACTTGTAGCACAACCTAAGTTAATCTTGAACTTGCGGTTTCTAGGTCACGCCCTCCAAAGACGCTTTAACGATTTACATCATAGAAGACATCTTCAACAAATACGACGGTGGTGGTAGCGCCACAACTCCAACAACCCCGAGGCATGAATTCCATTGTGAGCTCGATTGGTGTATAATCGTTGTACTTTATAACTTGTTGTGATGGATACGTTGTGATCGACTTATTGTGATGGACTTATTTTAATGGATGTGGATTGTATCTATTGTGGTTGTAATGTGTTGTACGTCATTGCGTAATTTACAAATTGCCATTGGATGTGTGTTTGGATTATCTAAGGATCTGCTAGAATGTCTCCTTCGGTTTGAGAGATTGATATATATTATAACGCAAATGTTTTTTGTCTCACGAGTGGATGTCCTATTTACAAGAGAGGTCATGCGAAATTTTGTACATTCGGAGACTTAGTTTTAAGCCGGTTTTGAAGAGTTAAAAGGTTGGTTTCAGATTTTAGTAATCGTAATAGGTTTGGTGTCTCGCTTGTTAATTATTCGCTCGCTTCAACTTCATTGTGGAGTTTGTCTTTGTGTTACTGATTCGATCGATTTGAACAAAATAGATGATCTTATTTATTCTTCGCTTAGCAATTTTTAGTTTCAATTTTCTTTTTGTCTTTTCTTTTCTTCTTTAGTTGTTATATGTATTGAGTGTGATACATATATATATAAAAATACATACATTTGGATATATATACATATATGTATTGAGTGCGATACATATATATATATATATATATATAAACATACATTTGGAATATACATTTTTTTTTGTAAAAATGACAGTTAAATTCATGGGTTTAAAAAACCCATGAATTTAATCAGTTAAATTCGTGGGTTTCTTAGCCCATTTAATTTAATCGATAAATTGAGTTTTTAAACCCACGAATTTAATCTGATAAATTCGTGGGTTTTTTAAACCCACGAATTTAACTCAGAAACCCAATTAAATTCGTGGGCTTAGTAGAAACCCACGAATTTAACTTAAATTCGTGGGTACCCACGAATTTAATTAATTAATTTCGTCGAGTTAAATTCGTGAACTAAATTCGACGGTTTGCTCACGAATTTAAGTTAAATTCGTGGGTTTTAGCTTAAATTCGTGGGTTTTTGGCCCACAAATTTTTCCCTCATTCTTGTAGTGTGGCCTGTCATCATCCCTATGATAATGGTCAGTGATTGACGATCCATTGTAGCTTTGTTGATGATGTATTGACAAACATGGATATATCCTGTATCCGAAATAGAGTACGTAAACCAGGGGCGGCGCCACCTCCCGGCTATCGCGGGCAGCTGCTTGGGCTCACTGGCGACGAGGCGTGGAGGTCCAGCGATGCCCTGCCACTTCAACATCATGGAGTCTATGGTTTCTATCAATTAATTTGTTTGTTCATGGTTGAGAAGGATAATTCCCGATTGAAAATTGAACTAGAATGCTGGAATAGATAGATCATTAACTTGTTAGTTCACAGTTATAACTTGAATTAGAATGTTGGAGTGGATAGTTCATCAACTTGTTAGTTCACCATTGTAAACTTGTAATTGCTTATTTGCTCTATCGGTTCAATCACTTAGTGAGGGGTCGGACTTAGTGATTTAGACTTTAGCTATGGTATTGATTCGATAAATTTCAAAATGAGAAGGCTTTTGGTAGATAAAGAAACTCTAGAAAGCAATAAATTCCTGGAAATACAACTACCACAAAGCACAAGTCGCATAGCAGCTAAAAGAAATTTGTTGCATATTAACCATATGCTTAAATTAGAAAATTTTCCCGTCGTCAACCATTGTATAGTGATATATTGATATGTAAGACGACTCCTTTCATTTTCATTCCCGTTCCACCACTCATCGTATGTATATGGATTTATTCGTGCTTATTGGCCTTAATTGTGATTGCCCAGGCTCAGAACAATTTCTGGCTCTGCCACTGCATATTCGTACCTGTGAAATACGGGGTAGGATATGGAAAGAGCAATATTTGCTTTGTATCCATATTTGGTAGGATATCCGAAAGAAATCCAACAAATCAACGAAATGTCTATCCGATAAAGCATCAATATCTTTAATATCCTCCTATGATTTTATAGTCATTGACTATTTTTTAATATAAATTTACATTTAATTATGTTTTTGTTATTAAGTAGGATAAATGATTTTCTAATAGGTACTACGATTTAACATTTTCGTTGCTAAAGTTACATCTTTTTTTTTTGTGTGTAGGATCCGTCAAACTATCCGTGATCGATTCGAATCCGGTATGCATCCACCTTGTGCCTGTATCACAAAAAATCCGTGTATCCAATTCAGAGTCTGGGGGGTAAGAATATGGGTTATGATATAGAAGAGCAATATATAGC
Organism: Otatea glauca; assembly: GCA_036346275.1. Lineage (NCBI taxonomy): Eukaryota > Viridiplantae > Streptophyta > Magnoliopsida > Poales > Poaceae > Otatea > Otatea glauca. The sequence continues at coordinate 42,686,171 of CM070720.1, read as the reverse complement.
CTGTATCCGACTTGTTTTCACTCTTTGTGCCTAATTAATTATGGATACTGCAAAATAAACACTTTATCTATCCTATGTGGTAAGAAAAGTTAGTATTTATTTGCAATCTATCCTATGTGGTAAGAAAAATTAGTATTTATTTGGTAAGCATCTCTTTAACCACCCGTATTCTTAGTGCTCTTAATTCCGCGTAGAAGTACACTAGAACAATTAGAGGGTCAAGCTGGGCCGCTGAAAACATCTAAGTGCATTCAAGCAGTTGCCGAAGCCTAGCCCAACAAGCTACATTGGATAAACCGTCTTGTGGTGGGCTAACCTATTTTCGACTAGATCCAAATTATAAGAGTAAGCAGGATTTAAAATACCGATTTGAATTGAAAAATCAAAAAGAGATCGGCAGATATTTTCGTCAAAAATCGCTAGAAATTGAATGGTTTCGAAGTTAAATTTTTTGAATTCGACGGTAATTTTTTTTTGAAAATCGACCGACCAAACGAAATTTTCTGACGGCCGATTTTTGAGCGATTTTCACCGGTTTTTGACCGGTTTACGTTGCATAAAATTTCCCAATTTTTTTTTATTTAGACCGGTTTATCGACCGATATAGTTTATCGAGCCGGCACGATATAGTCGAAAATCGAAATTTTTGAATGATTTTCGTTGATTTTTGAAACCATGAGAGTAAGACAACCATGCATAGCTCAAAATTCCAAGCTTAGTCGAACTTATCTTGCCCATATTTGAAACGTTCGATTGGGAAGACAGAAAATGGTGGATGGCCAAATCGACTCAAATTAAAAGAAAAATGTACATATTACCCTTCTCAAATATTACAAAACTGTTACGGATATGTGCGTGCGTATGGTGTAGTGTACGGGCGTCTACGTCTACCTTGTAATTGAGAAACAAACTATGACGAAACTGTGAGTTTCACTCTCAAGTCTAAACTGCCCATGAGGCCTTTGCCCAGGTAACGTGAACGATCACCTGTCAAGCTATGATGCTTTATGGCAATACTGCAACACGCCAACACCAAATGGTGTTGGTAGCCAACCAATTGATCAATCTTTTTAGCCAACCAATTGACCAATTGATCAATATATATATTGCAAATCTAGCACTTATATAAACGTATTTATAAATTTAGTTTTCTCCTCACCGTGGAAGGCGACACCTGTTCACTTCCGTGCCCAAAGAGCGTCGAAGCCAGCAAGCACTACAGCGAGTGGACAAGCGCTGCTACGTACAGGGTGTGCGACGGCAGGCGGGCTGCCGCGGTTAGCAAGCACGAGAAGTGCTTCCGCGGTAAGGAAGCACGGAAGGTGCTTTCGGCGTTGGGAAAGGAGCTATCTTTATAATTCTATTTGGAAGTAAGTCAAATTTGTAAAAAAAAATAAGAGAAAGAGGCTAAAACAGTAATCAATTCGTAGCCAACATGGCAACACCTCTGTTGAAACAACCATTTTCCAATTTGAAAAATGTTGTATTGCAAAGTTTAAAGTTACAAGATGTCCAGAGTAAGAAAAGAACATGTCAAATATACGTATGCAACGCAAAATGCACGCTGCTACACAAAATATGAGGACCAAGTAACACAGGATTTTTATCTAAATCATGTAGGAATCGATCTATTTCCTACGAAATTTCTACATTCTAAACGGGTCTTACATAAAAGCAGATCAAGCTAGTCTTAGGAGGAACTATCGTTGATCCATCACAAGAGTGCAGCTTAGTTTTTGCTTCCTCCCCAACTAAGCAAGATCGATGCAAGGTTCAAAATTTCGGCGAATTTCGGCGAAATTTTGGATTTCGGACTACCCGAGATCTCAAGTACCGGCGGAAAAAATTTAAAAAATTGAAATTGCTACAGTAAAAAATCCGAAATTTCGTTTTTTTAGCAAAATTTCGTGTTTTTTTGGCCGGATTTGGTCCAATAACCCTTAGGAAAGTCATCTCCTATGAAAATTTGTTGAAAAACCTAATTTTTTAAACATTTTAAAATTTTGGCAGAAACACTGTCAGATTTTTATAAAATTGTACAAGCATGATAATAATCTGAAAATTTTATGGTACTATACTTAGTAGATTAGGATGATACATAAAAAATTTAAAAATAATTTAACTTCATTTGTTATCTTTAAAAAATCAAAAACAGAATGAACATAATTGGGACAGTTATATTTTCAGAATTTTATAAATTTTCTTGAGTGTGATTATGATCTAAATTTTTTTTGAGAGATTAATAATTGACTCAGTAACATTATATAAATTTTCAAAAAAATTCAAAGTTTTTTGTTTGGTCAATCAAATCTATGTAAGCATTGAACTTCGTTTGTTATATTATATTTCAAAAATCAAAAAGAAAAGAACATAAATGGTACTGCGCCTTGTAAGAATTTTATAAATTCACTGGAGTGTGATCGTGAATCAAAATTTTTATGGGATATTAAGAACTTCCTTATCACCATTCTTTAAACTTTTCAAAAAAAATTATGGTTTACATAATTTTTCATTTTGTTCAAGTTTGCCGGTAAGCCTTTTAACATGGCAGTAGTAATGTTTGAATTTTTAAAAATTCATACAGTTTTATCATCATCTGAAAATTTTATGAGAGCATTATAGATACATCATAACCATGTACAAAAAATTTCAACAGTTTCTAACTTCATTTGTATCATTTTCCATTCGGATCAAACTTGTCGGTTAGTGTTCTATCAGGACAGCGCCACTCTCCGAATTTTTAAAATTCCTCACATGTGATAATCAGCTAAAATTTTTATGAGAACATTAGTTATGGATCATAACCATTTATAAAAAATTTCAACAGTTTATAACTTGATTTGTACTATTTTCCATTCCGATCAAACTTGTCGGTCAGTGTTTTATCAGGACAGTACTACTCTCCGAATTTTTAAAAATTCCTTAGGTGTGATAATCAGCGGAATTTTTTGTGAGAATATCAGCATTGTGTCAGAAACCTCCAAAAAAATTCAAAATTTTTCGATAACGTTTAGACCACTTTTCAGCCAGTGCAAAAAACCCAAAATTTCGGATATTTCGCCCGAAATTTCAGGTTTTTTCGCCGAATTTCGGTTTTTTTTTCGGATTGGACCGGATTTGAATTTTCAAATTCAAATCTTGTACGAAATAATTCCGAAATTTCGGCCGGCTCGGGGCGAATTTTATTTTGAAACCAAAATTTGAAACCTTGGATCGATGGATGTCATGGCAGTAGTAGCTAGCACTGCTGCACAGCGGCAGAGACGAGCACCTGGACATAGCAAGCCCCTCTCTTTGCAAGCTACCAGGTACAATACCGATCCAAACTGGAAAATCGAAAATAGGTCGACTGCGATTTTTGCTAGAAATAGAATGGTTTAGAAGTCAAACTTTTTTTAATTCAATGGTAAGAAAATCAATCGGTTTTCACCAAAAATCGACCTACCAAATGAAATTGTTCGACAGCCGATTTTTGAGCGATTTCATTGAAAATTTTGACCGGTTTACATCCCATAAATTTTTCTGAATTTTTTAAATTTTTCTAAAAAAATTAGACCGATTTACCGACCAACATAGTTTATCGAGCTGGCTCAATTCGATTGAAAATCACGATTTTTAAGTGATTTTCATCTATTTTTAAAACCCTGCCAGGCCGGCGGGCCACCACGCGCTAACGCAAGAAGCAAAGCAAAAAAACAAAAGGCAACACACACAGAAGCCTTTTCTAACTTTGTTTGTTGTTAATGCTACTCTACTCACAGCCAGGGGCGGACCGAGTGGGGTCAGGGGGCTAGAGCACCCTCTACTCCCGATCACACCATGGGTACCCCTTAGCACATCTACCCAACGTGGGGCGCCACTACGTTGTCGCCATGTAAGCCGATCAAAAAATTAGAACTTGAAGGCCGGTTTAGCACCCTCTAAATTTATGACTTGGGTCCGCCACTGCTCACACTTTGTAAGGCCCCATTTTCGACAAATTAATATCGAAAATGGATACCATGTGCATACAGTACTAGTCCCATGATCAGTGACTAGTACGCACAAATACAAATTGATATCACAGTCATACACAACTTTATTATTACAGCGGAAGCAAATACTTAATATTCTTACAATACCAAAAGTAAAAGCATAACAGTGGAGACATTCATCTTGTAGTATGCCTTTTATCCCAAAATTCCCCCACAGGCAACTGACAAGGAGAACCCTAATAAAACTCATCGTTCACATCCCCGAATCCTGCGTCGTAAAAGGTGTCGTCGGGGTAATCTGTCTCTTCACCTAAAAATTATCAACATGGCAAGTTGAGTACTTACGTACTCGCAAGACTTTTGCAAAACCTATTATATATGCAGGCCATTTCAAGGAAAGGCTCATGGTTGTTTTGCATAAAGCTAAAATTGAAATGTAAATACTGATTAATAGATTGAAAAGCGAACTTTAAGTAAAGGCGACTTAATATAAAAAGTAACAGAATGTAAGTATAAATAAGTCACATGTACCTGGGTATCATGACCATTTCCAAGAATCATTTCTACTGTCACAGCAGAAATTTCCGAGTAACCATTCCTACCAGTCCCAGGTAGAAATTCAGAGTTTTATGAAAATAAAAACCATCTTAACTAGTGCTGACGCACCAAGATTCCCTTAACCGCGGGAACGGCTTTTCGAAAAGTTTGATACTCTGCAGAGTTTGTACAGCTTTACCCACAAGTAATGATCAACCTCTTTTGCCAGGCCAGTAACACACTTCCTTTGGTGTGTCGACAAGGAGATCATAACAAAACCGTTACATTGTTTAATCCTAACTTTGCACCAGCCCGGTGACGTTAAACCCGTACTATGGTGTATATGTTTGCACAGTCACTGCACAATAATGATTAAGCATGTCCATAGTATGGCATTCACCGTTGTATTAGCAAACGTGACTCCCAACACCTCGGTGTGGGCGCCCCTACGAGCAACCAGTCACTGAAGAAGCTCGTACTACTCCAGCCTACCAATGTGTAAAGCTAGTTTTAAGCAACTTAATAAGTTAGAGCTGTCCCATACCAAAGACTTGTGGTTGTACGGTAAATTCTTGGGTTTAACGAACACGTAGTTCGGTCCTTAATCCGACACGGGCAATAATCTCCACCCTACACTACGTACAAGTCCCTTGTACACCCGGCTGTTGCCAATAATTGCCCGCATCTAAAACATAGTTTTATTTTCATTTTTAACCAAACTACCAACCAAGACAGGTCATACCCATTAAGTTGTCATATCCAATATTTTTAAACATATCAAGGTTTTATGTTCATTTAAGCATGGCTAAGCATGTTACTAAATGTGAGCAACCCAGATCGACATCATGTATTGTCTAAGTTATTCTAGGGTTTTCAAGGTTCACAAATCCATACTTATTAAGGAAGTTCTATGTGACAATAGGTACGACTACCAATACCCAAAATATAGCAAACTTTAATAAAAGTAAAGTGTGCAGTAAAACATTTAATGAAAACATTTATAAAACTGGGATCAATATGATCAAAGGGGGTGCTTGCCTTGTTGATGATCTTCAACGTCAAACTCCTAATCGTCGAACTCACAGATTTCGTCGGGTGCTACACGTCGAATTAATAATAACATGGCAATTCCAACAAAACGAAAGAATCAGTTATAAGAGCCAAATAAAAGCAATTGCATAAATTGATATATTCGTTGTTCATCGATTTTACTAGTCTCATGAACATTTTCTGATTAGGTTCTTATATTAACCAATCTCAGTTCTTGAATAATTCACTTTTATTTATTATTTTTAGAGAACATCTTAACAGGTTTTACTATTCTGTATTTCTAATTTCTAAATTCTGAAATTATTTAAATTGCTATTATGGAACTACTTTCTTACCCTATATTATACTTCAAATATTTTCCATAGTACACCCTAAGTATTTTTGCATATTCAGGTTCCTAGCAAAGCATGGAATCTAATAAAATTTATTTCATTTAATTTGAAGTTGAATTGCAGAAATTCTATTCACAACATATTTCAAATTCTTTCTTTAAATTTAAATCTGAAATTCAAACAGAGTTCATTTTGAAATATTTTTGCATATTCTGAATCTACTTGATTTTAGATGAATTTAAAAATTTATTTCACTTCATTTGGTTGGATAGTTCAAAAGATATTTAAGTTTGAATGCATTCGGTTTTGAAAATACAGAAATTAGAAAATTTTCTATAAGCGGAAAGTACGCCGCAAACGAAGGCGCTTTCCTTTTCGCACCGCTCTGGACCGAGGCACTGACATGCCGGGCCCATTCGCAGTGAGACACTGAGCGCAGAGCGGCTGACACGCGGGACCACGCTGTCGAGCAATATGAGATCGCCCCTCTCTGGGCCCGCGTGGCAGCGACTCCACTCGGATCGAGTGACTGACGACCAGGGCCCACAGAGCAGAGTCACAATGCTTGCAAGTGACTGACAGAGTGGACCCAAATGTCAGTGACCCGAGACAGAGCAAGGCTTGCGCGGTTCGCCGGCGGCGAGGCACGGCCGGATAGTCGGAATGGGTTCCAGATTCTTGTTCAGCATACTCGTGCGCATCTACGGGTGGTGGCGCTTCGGCCGGAGGTGGCCGGAGGTGGCCTGCCACCGGAGAGGGGCGGCGGAGCACACTGCTCACCGGCGTTCCGGCGAAACAACGGCTCCTCAAGACGAATGGGTACCACAGAGAGCATCAGTGGACCACGGAGATCTCATTTTTAGCTTTAGCGCAAAGAAATGAGTAATGGAGAGGTGATCTCACCGTGCGACTACGGCGGCGGCGGAAGGAGGTCGTCGCAAGGGCTCGCCGGGGAAGAAGAAGGAAAACTGAGGTTGCGTGAAGAAAGTAGAGGTTAGGAGGATGCTTTTGGTGAATTGGTTCGAGCAATGGTTCTACGGAGAGCTAGTTTGGGCGCTTCCCTCTTTCGGTTTTTGGCCGAGATGGGGAAGAAGAGGGTGGTGGCGGCGATGAAGCGCTTTGGTTGGTTTTTCCGGTTCCAGGAGGAAGTATAAGGACGTCATGGACGCTTTGGCGGGTTTAAATAGACAAATGAGGCGGTTTGCACAGGTGTAGACAGAGGAGAAGGCGGCGGCTTGCGCGGCGATTTCGGCCGTTCAATACGGAGAGAGAGCACGAGGCCGAGGCGATCTGGCGTGGCGAGAGGCGACGCGGCAGCGCATTAAGGCGTCGAGTTGCGGCGCGGTGGCGACAAACTAAGAGGCGCGATCTCAAAGTAGAGAGAACGGAAACAACGGAGAAAAACGGAGAGGTGAAGTTGACAGTGGGACCGGACGGTCGAGAGAGAAGAGGTGGTCGGCCGCAGGACACCACACAGCGGGGCCCACATGTCACGAGACAAGGGTTTAAAAATCAGAATTCTCCGGACACTCGTGGTAAAATCGGTAGTCTAGGCTAGAGGATAAGATCAAAATTTTACAAAACTTTTACTGAGGTTGGAAAGGTAAATATCAGGGTCTAGAAAAATTTTCAGATTAATTTGATGAATATAAATATTATTAAAAATCTGACAATGCAATCATTCGATTTTAATTGATTCTTTTTCGTTAAATTGAGGGAAAAAATAAATTTATTATTTTATGAAACTTTTTGACAGGATTGGCACTAATATTATATACCTTTAATAAAATTTTAATAATTTTATATTTGATATTTTTTTTAATAATTCTGACACTGCATTTTCTAGATTTTAAGATTGACTATTTTTGAATTTCTAAAATTACTAAATGAAGAGATAAATTCATGATATTTTTACCAGGGTTGGGTTAAGTTAATATGTCGGCTTGGTTAAAATTTCAACTATGGTTAAGGTAAGAAATATCCTGATCAAAGCTTTTGGTTCAGATTTCCCTTTTCTCTTTTCATGATCATTTTGTCTTTTTATTTTATTTTATTAATGCCCAGACAGAACAAAAGGCATAATCATGATTCTGAGATTTTTAAGGATTTTACTGACTTTATATTTTTACCTTTTTGACTTTTACCATTTTACTATATAGCATTTTTGGATTTCTTTTAATAGGAAAAGCCAAAAGAAACTCTTTAATTCAAGAAAAATCAGAAAACATAACAATAAATCATATGGGTATTTTTAATATTATATTTCTGACTTTATTGAATTTTGGGTTGTTACACAGTTTCACATAGAGACAACCAAACGGGCGATACGGTCCGACCTGGCCTATTTAACCGGCGGCATGCCCGTTTAGACACGGCCCGTTTAGGCCCGGCTACTAAATGGGTCGTACCGTACCGGTCCACGTGTCGAGGTGGCGGCCCAGGCAAGACCCGTTTGCCTCTTGAGCCGTGCCGTGCAGGCCCAGTCCTTCGCGAGCCTAACAGGCTGGGTCGGCCCGGTAACATGTTAGTGCCAAATTTAAAAAAAAAACTATAAAAAATTAGAAAAATAGGGAAAATATGAGACAAAAAATGCAGAAAAATAAGAAAAAATAGGAAAATTTTAGAATAATTAGAAAACCTCCAGGTATGTAGAAATTGTTTGTATTTTTTTCGAATTTTTTAATCCAACGACTATAAAACAGATATTTTTCAAACTAAACGGGCCGTGACGCGTCGGGCAGCAAGACCGAGTCGCGTGTGTCGGCCAAGCACTAAGACGGGCTCGCGGCCGTGCCAAGACGCCCGCTTACTGGCCGAACCTAGGTCGTATCTACAGTGACGTGCCTCGAGCCGGCCCATTTAACCCTCTCTAATTTCACATTAGAGATCGACTGTGCGTATAACATTGTTTCACAGTTTCACACGAAGAGCTACCACAGAACCGATATGTGCCCCAGGTTGATAGGCCCCCCCTCACCTTAGGACATATACAGTAACACCATCCAGCTTCTTATTAGTCTGTACATATCAGTTTTATCTCATATGAAAGAGCGAGAAAATAAGAAAAAGAAATGAGCTAACTCTTATGCAAGAGTCAATATGACACGAAAAATAAGATAGATTAGTTATGTACCAATAAAAGAGATAGCATCTAGAGATAACCTTTAGAGATTATTATTATACAAACTGGCTGAAGGGCACTCCCAATGCATGATTTTTATAGTCATATCTAAAAACATCTACATCATCAATAAATATCACTAGATACTACCCCTCCAACCCTTTATATCTTAGTATAAATATATAAAGAACATCAAATAAAATATCATGCAAGACATAAATATAACCATCCTCTTCCCAATATATGTTTTCGTTGTATCTTCCAATAGTTTGTGCCCAAACTACTTCTCATACAAGAAATAGCTTCTCTCTTCTTTGATCTTCTCTGCACATAAACATTAATCATACATAGCATTTTGAAGAAACTGCTAATGTATTGGGAGTGCTCTTGTTGCTTACTTTAGATAAACATGGAAAATACATCGACTAAGAGCATCTCCAAAAGGACTCTCAAAAACTCACTCTCCAAAAACCATATTTAGATAACTCTAAAAAAAATGCATCTTCATATCTCTTCCCTCTCCAACAGTACTCTCCGTATCACACTCTCTATTATCACTCCTATATTCTAATCATATTCCATATAATCGTCATAACAGCAACCTTTTTTACCGGTAAATTCAAACGGCTATATTTGAATGTGGGAATTTAAAAATTAAAATTTATTGTGACGACCACATTGTAACAGTTATATTTGAACGGGTAAATTCGAATAGCTATATTTGAACACGGGAATTTTAAATTCGAATTTTCCTGTAATGGTCATTATTAAAAATATTGTATAAAGTTCCTACCTACGAACATATGCATATGCAAGCTAGAGCATTGTCTGTGTTGAATAATGATTGACAAGTGGCACCAGATGCCTGTCAACTTGAAAATTGAAATAAAAATAAAACCTTCAATTTGATACCTGCCCGATCATTTCTAATGTTCAATAACTTAAAATTTTTGTACAGCTTGCTGCATGGCAGTGTTCTTGGTAGAATTCGATAACTCCACAAATAGCTTAACCATAGTCAGAAATATAAAATTTTGGCTTCCAAACAGCAGGTGACTCTCTAAAGTTTTAGCTCCACAGGAAATCGCCAACTGATGCTCTCAATGCCTCGTAGTCACTTGCCGATTTCAAAAGTAGCTCCGAGAATTGTTTCTGAGAAGAAACCACCACCATGGTAATGGAATTGACTAAGCAGGTGTAAACCAACAATCTCCTCATACCATTGTAAAGAATGCTAAGAATCAAAGCATTGGATGTAGGTTGCGACATCAATTTCAGCTCGCATGTGCACGTTCATAAATGAATGGTATGTTTGCTATAAACTTTACAAGATAAAATGATCAAGAACCTCACCCGGTATTCAGCTTCAACAGGAATGCAATCAAGGGAGTACGGTTGCTGCAGCCGAGCAATAATGCGATCCTGATAGAAAATGGGCCATTATTTCAGATATTTAGATCTTGTACAACTGGAGGCTCTTGACACAATCAATCTGAATTACTGGTAACCCCAAGTAAGGCAGAAAGTATGTAAAAAAAATATTGATTTCTGACCTCCATTACCTTGTTTTGAATATCATCTTTCAAAATAGCAGTGATTCTAGCCAAAGATTCGCATTTCTTTTCCATTACACTAACATGTGTATGACCAACAAGAACAACATAGATTCAAATTGCAAGATCTGAAAAGAGGTACAAATATACAATATGAATATGCAAGCATTCACAAATGACATATATTAAAGTTTATGAATCTAACATAAATTGGACGCGAGCACTTCTGCTTGTTCTGAATCAAACATTACCACGGCATAAACATAGTCTCAGGTTTCATGCATCAACCAGTTAAAAGCTTTAGCCTTAAGCTCTTAAGAGTTGGACATTTTTACTCATTCTTCAAGAATCAATAGTTCAAGACATAGTTTCTCACTAAAAGAAAAATAGGATTCAATTCGAGATGGGCTGTGTGCTTTTATGACAAAGAAATGCTCACCAGTATTCCAGAAATGTTCTCGCAAGATAAGCCAAGCTTATGCAACTCGCATGAACCTACTGATGAAACCCACCCAAAACATGCGAATATGCACTGATAAGCCTTGGTTTTGACAGAAACACTTGCTTCAAAACTTACATTTCACATTCCTGGTCACAATTACCGCAAGAGGAGCCACCACTTTCACGAACAAAACCCTACAATTACCTAAGGAGGGGATGAGATTTAATCGAAAGAGTTGGATCTAGCGTAAAGGCGGGTGGGAGAAACGAAACTGAAGCAGGATTTGGGTGGAGAAACAAATCAAGAAGGCGCGGAAGGAGCAACCTGCGCGGGAGTAGGGAAGCCGAGATAGGCGGCGATGGCGAGTGCCTCCGCCATGCCACTTCGCCGGCTTCTGTGTGGCCGCCATGGCCTCTCCTGCATGAGGACGAGAGCCGAGGCCGCTGTGCGAGAGGGGAGAAACGAATGATGGGCGAAGAGTCAGTGTTTCTGCGGTCACACAAAAACGCAGTTGCGCTCGCCGGATAGCGAGCGGAAAAAGACTAGCTTCCGCTCACTAAATTTTGGAACGAAGAAGACGAGGCTGTTGGAGTTTCTACGGTCACTATGAATGGCTAAAAAATGATAATGGAAGCCGGATATGAAGGTTTTTAGAGATACTTGACGCGCACGGCTTTGAGAACAAACGTGCGTACGTACCATCACATCACATGCCCGTGTGCACGCATCGCATCATTATCGCCGATCAGCGGTAGGCTGGTAGTAGTACTAGCACCATGGAGTATCTAGCAAGTAGCAACTAGCTGCTCCTCGGGACATGCATTACAATATTCTCCATCCCGGCGACCAGCTAGCTTTGCAGCTGAACGCGTGTATTTAACCCCTTACATTCTTTTTTATTTTAACTCTTTTTCGAATGAATTAGTAACTGAGCCATACTTCGCAATCGCAGAAGCAGTATTTTCGTATTTGCCCAGCTTAAGTACAGCGACAGTTTGTCTACCTCCGTGGATATGATATGATTATCGACGATCTGCCAGGGTAGAGTAGCACCGTCCAACTACACTAGAGAGAAGTAAGATAGACGACACGTCTCCTGCATTTTAAGATGATTTATAATTTAGTTTAAAAAAATCAAAGATGAAAAGGATAGGGCGAAACGGGCGAAAGCAATCATTTGCAGCTATGCGCCTACGTCAATGGAGCATAGATAGGTGGTGGTGGCTTGGTGGGGATGGATGGACGATGCATGAGGTCACTCAGGTCAGAGCCCGAGGCACGGGGAGGGAGGGGAGAAGAGGCCGCCGCGCGGGGCCCAGAGGTCGGCGAAGGCGTGGAGGATGAGCGGGTGGTGGCGCGGCGAGTTGAGCGACAGGAACCGGTGGAGCAGCGCGTTCAGGTCCTCCCACGCGTATATCTCCTTCTCCACCACCATTGCCACCATGGACTCCCGGAAGTCTTCGTACGGTGCCACCGACTCCACCGCAACCACTGCCGCCGCCTCCTCCCGCGCCAAGATCTCCGCCTGCTCCCTTCTCCTCCTCCTCCTCCTCCTTTGCTGCCTCCTCCTCTCACGCCTCGCCTCCCCGTCGTCCTCGTAGAGGGTGTTGGTGGTGTAGCTCGCGGGGCCCCACGAGTCCACAGACGAGACCGTGGTGGCGGTGGTGGCGCCGACGGTACTGGAGGTGAAGGCGGTGGTGGAGGACGACGATGCGTGGGGCGACTTGGGCTTGCCGCAGCCGCGGGACATCAGCGAGGACAAGAGCGAACCGAGCAGCCTAGGCTTGCAGCAGTTGCAGCCGATGTCCACCACCACCAGCGGCTGCCGCGGCAGCACGAAGCTGCCGACGCTACGCCGACGACAAGTACTACCTGACAACAACGGCATGACTGGTGGTTTGCTTACAAGAGTTGAGTTCTAGGAGAGGTGGAACGCGAGATGGTACTATATATCAGCGAGGTTTGTGAGGCGCGCAACGGAGAAGAGGCCGGCATAAATGGCGAGTGGTAAAGAGTAAAAATGACTAAAGAGAGTGAGAAGAGAGAGAGTGCCATGATCACAGTGAGCAGCTAGCAGGAGAAAAAGGTCAGGATTGTAGTATCTATACCTATGGCTGCTAGGCTATCGTATGAATCATGGTGGTGCAGTAAAATGTATCGATCGTTCAGGCTTTTTGCAGGTATGTAGCCGACCATCGATGGTTGGTCACTTGGTGTGATTTGACGTGTCGAGGGAGAGTTTTACGGTGGTAAATCCTGGGCTCCTGGCCGGCCAGATGCATCGGCGGAAACAGGAGTGGTACGTGTAGGGCGAAAGCCTGCTTTGAGTTGACTAGCTCAGGATGTGCGAGTGAATAAGAGCAACCAATTGTTCTATCTATTATCTAAAGTAATCACGGTCGCATGCATAGACTCTAACACCACTTTTTAGCCAATGATAGCATTTATTTTTCTATACAACACTGTCTACTAAATAAGATAGCATCTGATTAGATGAAGAAGATATCAGTCAGCTCACTATATCCTCACTCCTCAGTGGGCATTGGTTCAAACGATGAATCCTGTGCAAACTCAACCCCACCAATCACGGCATTATTCACATTAAGATCAGAGCAACCAGTGATCATATCATATCAGAGCAACGATGGATCTCTGGAGCACGACCTTAACGTCGTTGTCGGCTAGCTGCCAACACACCTCTAGCCCAATCCCTTTGTTCCTTCTAGTAATCACAGCAATCCTATAAATGGCAACGAGCAGGATATATTACTTAGCCACCGTAACTCCAGATTATATAGTACCAAAGTTGAAAGACAATCAAAGCCGTGAGCATGGACCACGAGCTCTAACAATAAGATGGAGATGGCTTGCTCACATATGGATAGCTATTAAATTATCAAACAGTATAAATAAACAAAGCTCCATACTTTTCAATCTAGGATTAAATAATTTGTATATATATGTTTTTTTTTAAAAAAGTTTCACATTTATTCCTTAAAAAAGGCATTATAATTGATCACAAAAAATTTTCGTGCTAAAATCGGTTCTACAAACATGAAAATCGATCAAATTTGTAATCATCTCAAGCAAAAAAAACCCGAAATCTTGCGGAAGTACACCGAAAAATCCCGAAATTTAGAATCTCACCCAAATACACCGCAATTTGGCTTACTAGCACTTTCATTCGCAGAGCATGTGAATCAGTGAATGTATATATCAAAAGTTTTCCAACGCTGCTACATAGTAACAAATTAGCATCTGACCATTTGTCATTTTTATGAATGGTAATTAAATTAAATATCAATAGAGAGCAACAGAAACATACAATAGAACTGTTAGCCTTGCTGTTGGCTGAAGTGAGATCAGAACAGCTACCTCCATTTCATTAAGAAGGTAATTAGGTAAGTACAGATTAAGGTTACATAATTTATATATGTTTTTTTTTTGCAAAATTTTCATATGTATTTATCAGAAAAGGCATCACAATTCTTCACAAATAAATTTAGTGCTAAATCTGGCCCTACAAACATAAAAACCAATCGAAATTGTGATCACCTCGGTTAAAAAACCAAAATCTTGCCAAACAATTATGTAATCACTGTAGCAATTTGAAAATTTACAAACTTTTTCATCCCGTCGAGATTTGGAATCTTAACCCCGGCCTAAAGCCTAGATTTCTGAAATCTCGACGAGATTTTGCCCATCCCAATCTTGCACACCACAAGTCCACAATTTTACTATAAAAATATTCTGACTTTACTATTGCCATTTACTGTATGTTTCTGTGTAAAACTGAAGAAATCGCCTCCAGAGGATATATGCAGTGCATCCTAATTTTTGGTGTACCTTCATGCAATTTTTCCGAAACATGGTACAAATGGTGATGAAAAATTCTGAAAAAAATGACAATATTGAAACAAAATTAATTTATCATGCCACAGAATTTTAAATCTAAATTTAATCTACACATGGAGAAGCAAAAAAGATAAATCTGCTGAAAAGGAAATTAGAAAGTAAAAAGAAAAGGATAAAGCTACAATTCACTGAATTTTGTCCTTTTTTTGTTTCTCCTAATGCATGTCACGTTTTCAATCGATATTTTGCAGGATGCTTGATTGCATCATGTTTTATTTAACCAGATTTTTTCAGAATTGTTCGTGACAATTTGTATCGTGTTTCAAAGAGGATGCATAGGGATGCACTAGATACGCCCTCCTAGCCTCCAAGCCCTAAGCCTGTCTCCCCCACACCCACACCCACACCCAACCTTACCCTCCACCACCTTTTTTATTACAAAGAGCCTCTGGTTAATACTACTCCCTCCATTTCTAAATACATATCATTCTAACTTTAAAATTTTGTTACTAAATGCATGTCATTCTACAATTCCGAGATGACTTTTCACCCTCTTTTCCTTATATACACCTCTCCCTTTGGCTATTTTCAAGATCATTTAATGCTACGGACTAGAGTAATACACACTATCCAATAGTAATAAGTGGTCTAATAAAAGAAGGTAATTTGGTCTTTTATATACTTGTCCCGGTTGAAGCATAAAATCCTAAAACGTCATCTATTCAGGAACAGAGAGAGTAATAGTTTATAGACAAAGTATACAAAGTACTTGACTTTTACATTGAAGGTTCTAGATGAACAACGTACCCCCGTTAAGTCCTTAAGTCGATGAATGTGCTGGACTTTTTTATCTTCCTTGTGCCGAGAATCTAAATCTCGCAATAGCATCAAGATTGTTGATGATCACAGTAGCAGGAAGTAGTATATTGAAGATGAACTCTATTGATATATAGGACCTACTCAGTAGCAGTGTTATTCGTCAGAAGAAAATAAGATGAGATCTATTTTTATCTAACATATGTGTCACCATCATCTTTCAAGTGAGTTGGTACGATAAAACATGTCATGAGTAACTAAATCCGGCGAAGAACTTGCTGGAGAAGAACAAACTATAGCAACTTAATCTAGAAAAAACTAACAAATGTTACTTTTGAAAATCAATGGCCCTTGTCCACTCAACACGGGCAAAAACATCGAAGAAGGCAGATGAACCAGTAGCAGATATCTCCATGGTGGCTCGGATTCATGTGGGGAAAATCTTATCGGTTAGGTCTTGTTTGGATAAGTGGTAATTTTTTTAGAGGTTTTAAGATTTAACTCGAATTTAAAGTAGATCCTAAAACATTCCAATAAAATACACACTCGTTCAAATTATTGCTCCCTTCACCACCTAAGCAGCTAAGCTCCATCATCCATTAGGCCCAAGCCTAAGTTTCGCCCGTTTAAGCGGCCAGACTTTTTCGGTTTTCGACCGCACCTCCAGTGCGCACAGTGGGCTAGGCCCAATTTTCAGTTATGCCTGGCCCTTGGGCCGGACGCTCACGCTTTACGAATTTTTTCTCTTTAATATTTTTTTCAAAACTAGACGTTAGATTTTAGAAATTGCAAAACTAGACGTCGGTCGCTCGTATATATACGAGCGATTAGTGCCGAATTTAACGACCGTCAGACGGCAAGAAGAAATCGCCCCATTATGGGGCGATCGGTTGATTTTTTTTTAATTTTAAAGCCATCTATCGCCCCACTCTAGAGCGATCGCCCCACTCCCGAGCGATAGGTGGCTGGAGCCGACTCGACTGTTACGACAGCCGTTATATCACGCACCGAGACGCACCGATCGCCCGCCCCATGTACGGGCGACGGGCACCCATTTTTGTTATTTTTGGGGGTGTTTGGGACAGCTCCAGCTCCACCAAAATCTGTGGAGTTGGTGGAGCAGGGTATTCCTAGCTCCAGAAATTTATGGAGCTGGAGCTGTGGGTACATTAAAGTGTTTAGATGTATCATCTTGTTTACATTTTAGACTAAAAATATAAACTTAATTCACTTTATTTTAGCCTACAAACTCCAGCTCTGAGGTGGAGCTGAAATCTGGAGCTATACCAAACAGAGCCAAGCCTAACGACTAGTTTTGAAAAAAAGATTAAAAATAAATATTAAAGAAAAAAATCCACGCTTTACCGTGGCACACCAAACAAATGCAGAAAGCCGAAAGCTCTTTATGCTGACGCGCTTTCAGGGACGGTATCAAGATGATATCTGGTTGGAATGCTGAATTGTTGATCATGTGATAGTGGAGACGGATTCGTTGAATCTCGTCAATCTTTGGCATTCAAGAGGTGAGCACCAGTCTGAGAACGACCATCCTCGTGGAAATACAAGAGCCTTTTATTCTCTTTGTCGATGTTGTTCATTCCAACTAGTTTCCTGTGTACTTGTTCGAACACGTACCCGTTGCATTGTCTGCAGCGTTAGTGTGATTCACATCATTAATGAAGAGAATTGCTTTTGTTCTAAAATAAAAAAAAAAGCCAGAAAAATGAACAAGGCATCTGCAGCATGCAGTCATGCACCTCCAGCTAGAACCCGGACTAGTAACATAAAAACAGTGCGAATTCTCCATTAAAAAACTCTGCAAATAGACTTATTGCTCATGCGGATTTCGTCAGAGCAAAAAAGCGGCACGCGAGGCGCAGATGCCAAATCCTACGTCTTAGCTCTGCATTGTTCGCGGGAAATTACCCTGCACCATAGGCCACATACCAACTGCCAGACATCCACGGCTAAGTGGCAATACCTTGACATACAGCCGACAATCGTTAGTGATTTGCATCAGAACAGTGAGAGGGAACGCTGTAGCAAGTAAACAGTAAAAATACCTGTCTGGGAACAATTTAGGCACAATCAGAATTCGGCGATTCAGCTTTTTAGGTGGCACTGGATATCAGTGAAAGGAAAACTTCACTATTTCAAGTGCATGAGGATGCATTCTGGGTTGTCGTCGTTACAAACTTACAGTACAACTCGAGCCGCTTGCAAACTAGATCATATGTGCTGACAGTGAAAAGAGTATATAGGTGCAACTTGAGCAAGTACTATACTGCCTGAAGATGAAAGCAATTAGCAGGTGAGGGCATTTGACCAGAGAAGGCAAATTTATTTCTGTTTACAAGTCTTGGCTTTGTACAACATGCGCCACAAAGAATGGTTGAACCAAAAATCAAAACCGGGCAAGAAAGACCACACGCTGTTATCAAATCAAGCGATGTCGAGTTTCTCAGAGCACACAAGTGGAAGCAAACAAAAAGCCTCAAGGTAACAAGCACTCACATCGATGTGCGACCTGCTTCCTCGTTCATCATCCCTTTAAAACTTCTCGCCAACCAGATAGCGGTTTCTCGTGGGGAGACCTTATCCTTCCCAAACGGCTTCAGAACAATGGCAAGTTCCTCCAGCCTGTTGCTGTCCAGTAGGTCTGCAGAAAGCTCCAGGAGCCCTTCGAGGGCCTCAGCTCGCTGCCTAAATGACGTGACATCTAGTGTTTCCTTAGCAGGGCTTGCCTCTTCCTTCACTCCATTGTTGGCCTCAGACGTGTAAGGTTTCACGTCCATGACAGTAGATACTTTTACTGCATCTGAGCTGGTTGGTATCTGACCGGCAGTATTAGCTTCTGGAACATGCGATATGGAAATAACTGAGGATAGTCCAGAAGGCACTGTGCTTGGTGAGCATGAGCTGCTTCTTACATCCAGATTTTCTCCTACCACATTCAGAAGATTGCTGACATCCATCTTCCGATTTTCAACTTGAACATTTTCTGATATTGGCCACTCATCGCTAACATGGAAATCACTTTGTCCAATATTCTGTATGGCATCATCAACCAGTGGATTTGAATGAGGAACTATTTGTTTCTTCAATGGCTGAATATAATTGGGCCCCTTCTCCAACAGTGTGCCTTTTGTGGTTGAAACAAAAGAAGCAATGTCTGGTATCGATGAAAGAAGTTCTTGGACAGTAAATTTATCCTCGCCACTTTGTAATGTGACAGCAGTCTGCCCATGCTTCCTGAATTGCACATCATCCTTGCAAACAAACTCCTGTTCAAAACTTGGAATGGATGTCTCCAAAGCAGAGCTCAGGCTTGAATCATCATTACTAGCCACACTCTTCTGCAAAATGTCAGTGTTGATTTCTGAAAATGGTATGGCTGTCAGGTCATCCTCTTCTGTGCCAGCATCAGGCGCAGAGCTTGTGCACCATGAAATCAAGCAGGCTGGTGAATTAGGTTCAGATAGTTCAGACTGGTTGATCTTTTCAACAAAACAAATTGTAGAACTTGAGCCAGCACTGACGTCTTCCTTGGTTGCTACAGTACAAAATTCCCGAGGAGCAGATTCTGCATGTGGATTGTCTAGTTTGATGTTCAGTCCTTCTGAAGGATTTTTGGATATTCTTAAAGTATGCGGAAGATCACTGAGAATACTATCTGGGCAATGGGCAGGATGGAATGGAGTTTTCTCACCCTCTGTAATGACATTCGTATGAGCTCGTTTCGTTGCAGTGACTTGGACGCTTGGAGTCCCTACTTGTTTCTGAGGGCTAGACCGTCTAGTGGTACTAGGGGGCGTCTTGATCTTAGGCTTTCCTGTAGCTGAAGAACCATTTTCTATGATCTGTTTGGCAGGTCCAGGAGTTGATGGCCCAGCAATTTTGATCTTTGGACGGTGTTCAACAATAGGTGACTGCAAGAACAGTACCAAGAGAGAGTAATTAGCAATAAAAACAAATTAGATTTGCACAATAAAAAACCAGGCTCATACCAGTTGTTTCAAGGGTGATGATGCTTGAACTGGATTCACACATCCATCGTTGATATTGGCCAATCCATTAGATGAAATGTCACAATACTTTGAACTGTATGAAACGTCACTGTTAGGCCTTGAAGTCTCCGATGATTGTTCTGCTCGATTCTTATTGCTGACAGCAGAAGTCAGCTTTACACCACTAGCTCTCGCAGGAGAATCGCTTTCTCTAAGCCTGCTCTCCTCTCTAAGAGTTGTTATTATCTTCTCAATGATTTTTGGTTGCTTACTCTCACCTCTGGGACGCTGATGTATGGATTTAGACGAATATTGTCTTTTCAGTTCGACACACGAAATGTCCTTGTTGCCTCTGAGATCTTCTGGTGCTGCACACTTTTCATCTGAGTCAACTCGATCTGCATCTTGAATGCTTCCAATATCAACAGCCTTGCTATCAGTACTTGCAGCTCCACCTGATGTGCTTCTGTCACTTGATTGCGTACTGTCTATATCACTACCAGAAATGCTACTGCTTTGGCTCTCAGACATGCTTCTCTGACTGCCCCGTGAAGTGGACAATGGTTTTTCTGGCATCCGCATGGGGTTCGCAGCATCAAAAAGAGCACGATATTGATTAACATAAGGTTGCAGATATGGATTCTTCAGAATCTCAGATGCCTGTTCACATGACATGACATATTTTTTTCAAAACCAAGATGGAACAGACAAAGCTATTATATAGAAGGTTTCGAGCTTCATATAGCTTACAGTAGGTCGATGCTCAGGACTCTTCCTCAACATGCTTTTGATAAGGGTTTTCCTGTATCCAACAGCAAAAAATATACCATTTGAGTTGCATATTCTTTATGAAGATCTTAACATCATAAGTGGGAAAAAGGAAATAAACTTTTAACCAGTTACCGACTTGCCGGTATTACTATATATGCTACCAAAGCATTACTTGGTTCTCAAGAATAAGAATAAGAATAAGATGATGACTTACATTACAGACCATGTGATGGAAATGATAGAAAAGACCACGTTTAAACATAAAAAGAAAAATAAATATCCAGCTTCCATACAACCTACTATATGAAGATATGTCACATACATAGAAGGAGAGTAGCAGGCAGGCAAGGGACCAATGGAAGACCTATTTATCTTACTTATCAATCCAGCCATATCCTGCAAGCATTGCTGATCAATAAGTCCACTTGTTTTTTAACAGCGATTACAAACAGTAGCATCACCAAATAACACCCAGGAATCCCAACATTCCAGATTTTCTGTTGACAAAGTTTAAATAGATCTAGTGGTGTACAGATTTTCTTTTCTTTTCTTTTTTGTTGTTGTTGTCAAACTATTTTGGATGCCTTGATATATTCCAATTTTTTATGCTATATGTAAAGAAATGGTTAGCTTGGTTGAATTATAATCATCCATTAGCCAACCATTTTTTTTACAGAAGAAAACATAATTTGACAATTGAGATAGATATTACTTGTAAGTTTGCATGAATAATTCGAAAATCAGTTATGATCAAACACTATAAAATATATATAGCTCTGTCTAAGTCGATAATTGTTTACATTATTATGAACTGATAGATTGATTTGACTTCCATTCTACTCGACTTGGCCAATTACCAATGGTAGTTAGTTTGTTTTCGGAACTCGGCCCAAAGCTCTTTTGAGCATTGCCTTAAAAAGACCATATCTTTAAATACCAATAAAATTACAAATCAAGTTAAATTATGTGTCACTTCTTGTATTATAAATTATAGTACCTGTCAAAAAATATGCCCTAAAGAGAATATAGAGGTTAGACCACAGAGTTAGTCGGGATTTGGGCTACTTCTGCCAAAATATTGCAGTTTATTCAATATGTTAACCAAGAAAAACTATAAAAGAGCATGAATTTTGGATAATATGTAACATAGAAATGTTCAACTCATAATCCACCCGGGAAAGCTACTCCTAGATAACCATAGTGAAGAAAGAAACAAGATCTGATAAGAGCTCACAAAAGCCTTGAAAGCAGGTCGATGAGCTGCCATTTCATACATACAGCATCCTATACAAGATGTATAAAAATTAAATTAAATACGCAGTTATGTGATCATCTATAAATATTACAAAGAGACATAGTCAGAAAAGAAATATATTACCAAGAGACCAGATGTCTGACTTGAATCCATAGGGAATATCTGCAAGCAGCTCTGGACACATGTAGTTTGGTGTTCCAACGACCTAAAGAAAGCATGGTGCTGTCAGTATTCAGTAACAGATTGAGCATAGAAAAATAATTATGTCCTTTACTTTTCCACAATTCAGATGAATGTAAGTGTCTATATGGTTTGTGGTATAAGGGAAGAGTATAAATGGTGTGAGGGAGATATGCATGACAAACAGCATGGTTAGTGTCTCTGGTGATATACCATATGAGGGATAAATAGCTCAATAAATGTAATGTTCTCACAATGGGAAAGGCTAAGGTAATGCAGAATTTTTACAAAGAGATAAATGGGAGGAAATAGCGAAAAAGAGCATACTGAAGAAGTTAAATCATCTTCCTTTAAAGTCTTAGCTAGGCCAAAATCTCCTGCATGCAAACCAATGAATCATGAAATGATAGAACGAAGAATTAGAAGATGCTGATGTAGTACGAAACAGCAGACAGCTCCAGACTTGCAGTACTGTATTTGTTATCAGGAACTAACCAAGGCGTATATCTTGATCTTTGGTGAGAAATATGTTGGAGCACTGCAATTATGAGGAACAATTGTCAATGATACTATCATATAAACAATCGATAATGATACTATCCGTTGTCACTTACCTTCAGATCACGATGCAAGACATAGTTCGAGTGCAAGTAGTCAACGGACAAAACCAATTGAGCAAACCATGTCAACAATTTCTGAGAATCAAACAGTAATATGAGCTCAATGTTGAATGCTTTTTTCCTTCATTCAGACAAACGAAAGAGACAAGTCATTTCATACCTCCTCTGGAAAGTAAGTACCATTTGATTTCTTCATCAACTCATCCCTGTGGTAAAAGAGCAAAGTGAGGCGAATACAATCTAAAAAATAGCAGCGAGAAAACTAAACTCCAAAGTGCCAAATCACACTCACATATCTCCGCCTTCACAATAGCCCGTGACAATGCAGACATAGCAACCCTGCAAAACTCAGCTTGTCAACTAAAGAAGTACAGACCGAACAAGCAATGTACAAGTTCCTAAACGACAAACCTTTTCAACCCAAGCCTCTTTGAATTCAACAATGTAAGGGTGTTGCAGCCTAGCAATCAGAGCCATCTGCAATTTGCTTTCCTCTTGATAAATTCCTCAAATTAACACCAGCGAATCAACAAACAAATCCTAAGGATTCCACACTGCTACTAACCTCTTGATGTGCGGACTTGCGACAGCGCTCCGTCTGCCTCGCAAGCCGGATTTTCTTCAACACATACCTGCCATCGAGACACAAGCATATGGTCATCAACATAAACGGGAGAATAAACACTACACCTTCACGGAAGGGAACTGGAGTATGTCTTACTTCTTCTTCTCAATCTTGTGATTCACAAGGATGGCGGCGCCGAAGGCGCCACGGCCAATCTGCTCCATGATCTCGTACTGATCCATCCGGGACTCCATGCGTTCCCAATCCGTAGCAAAAACAACCGCAGCTAAATTCACAGCAGCAACTCGCCTCCAAATACCCAGAAGAATCACATTTCTCCTGTCCAACTGCAGCTCAAACGCCTCCCCATCCTAGCCCTAAGCGAGTCCTGCAAAAAGCATCGAGAGTTCGAGACACCTACATGAGCCAAACTGCTTTAATCAAAGCGTACCCGCGTCACGTGCCATCCGATCAAATCCACAACATGTAGTACCACTACCTTTTCTTAGAAAGGAGAGACACTATTGCACAAGGGAAGTGTTTAAACAAGGGAATCGATGAACTACAGGTTACGAGCTAGTCCACGGTGATGCATCAGAGAGCATCAGTTATCCAAAACAGAAGCACCAAATTTACAGATTTAGCGACTGCGTCGCGCACTGCTCCCACCAACCCCAACCCGGCCGAGACAGGGGGCCTTACCACGGGGGTCGCCACCCGCATTGGCCAGCGGCCGGGAGCACCGTCCTCGGCGGCGGCGCTTACCCTCCGTTTCCGGCAGAAACCGGCGATGTCGGCGGCGACGGTTCGGGGCCGCGGCGAGATCTTCCGCCTCGCCGGAGCCTCTGCCCGCTCGCGCGTCGACCTCTCGCAGCTTCCGCTACTCCCTACTGGCCTCGTTGGCCGCTTCGGGCTCTGGGTTTGATTTGGTTTTGGCTTCTTTTTTCTTTTCTTTTTTGAAGTTTTGGTGCGGCGTAACGGTGGTGGTGTAGGCGACGGAGTTTGCTCGGTGGCTTATATATGGGGGCATGGCCGCATGCCCGCAACAGCCGCGCGGTGGTGATGGGGTGGGGCTAAATTGCTAAAAGCAAATTGGGGGCTGCTAAAGCGAGGGGGACGACGGATTGACAGGTCTTTGAGCGTGTTGTGGCTTCCACTAATTACAAAATTACTGTCCTAAGTTGGTAACTTGGTTTTACAAACCCATATAGTACTCCATTAGTGATGAAAAATCCATATGAATTCATAAAAAGTGGAGCATTTCGATTGGACATGTGAATCAAAATAACAAAGTGTCAATAAAATTAGAAAAAAAATTTACCTAGATGAGTACTAGGTGTGGGTAGGGCTGTAAACGGAGCGAGTCTTGCCCTTCAGGCTCAAGCTCGGTAAGATTCGAACTCGAGCCTCAATCGACCCAGACTCGGGCTCGACTCGGTCCAGACTCGAGCTCGAGTTTCGTTTAGTAGAGAGAAAGCCAACACTCGATTATATATGAATTAGCCTATTTAGGTGGAACATCTTGAAGAATAATTAATAAAATATCCTAAATACTAGTATGAATTGCGTGCTCACTGAAGGGTCCAAAGCTTGGCCCTGATGAAAGCTTCGCCGGTGGTTGTGTTCGTCCCATCTCCCCCAATGGACGCAATCGCCGCTAATTTTCCCTACCGACGTTATAGCAATTGTATCCCATATTACAATGCACGAAAATCTTCCTCATGTGAGTATGTAATCATTGGCTCAAATGTGAGTTCTCTTTCTCATTTTATGGAAAGTTCTCCTTTGATACATTTTTGCAGTTCTAAATCTAAACTTTTGCTTTAGAAAATCTGAATTCTTTTGGATATTTAGCATTATGCAAGAGAAACTTATATCTGCGGTATAGTATCCAGTCTTCCTAACATAACCAGATGAAAATGAAAAAGGCCTTTTTTAGGTAAAATGTTGCAGTTGTCGAGTGATCACATCATTTGGTGCTGGATAAAAAATGGTTAAGTTGCACGGTTTACTATTTACTAAAGCAAAGCTAGTATCTGCGTCCATCCAGTGATCGATACTGATGCATTACGTCTTCCAGGTTGCTCTACTATTTTCTTTTTTAAATCATTCGGTTTGATTTTGTATATTTGCATGGTGGAGCATCATTCTAGTATATTTGTCCAAAAAAATTTAATACCTTTTCATAATGATTTAATTGTCCAAATTGAGGAGTTTGCTACATGTCAATTTATAGGGGTGGTTGATACGTACTGGATTTGAGTCTTCAACTTCTTTTTATCGAATTTAGCCCCCGGCTCTCTAATTCTTCTGTTAGAAAAATATATACTTAATTTTGTTTGTTTTGTCACCTTCATCAACTTGGTTGATGCGATCTCATGCATGACAGATTAGTATACGCAAATTTTTATGGCATGAATCCGGTTGCATTTGCTATAAATATTTGCGGTAAACATCACGAATTGATGTCTGAGCCAAGGCAGAAACCATGACGCATTGCATCAGATATTGGCATATATGGCACGTGCACAAAATAAACAACTGGTTATATTATTGCTCACATCACATGCATACCTCAACTTGCCCGCCTTTTTTATTAGTTCAGATATGGCTGGTTCATTTCGTTGCATAGCACTAGCAGCTTCTTAATTAAGGTCAGTGAGATAGTCTAGCTCACTTGAGTAGTATTTTTATTTTCAACGATGAGGTTCAGTTGCTATGTTCGCTGTGATGCTTCGTTAGAATCTAGTTAGTTATATGAATATTCACTCAATTCTAGCAAAATATTACTATTATGGCCCAAAATGAGACTTCAAATCATCGTTACATTGAAAAATAGGAAGCCTTGTCGTTTATGGCCTCCCAGCATATTTTTACTGAAGAATTGGCTTTCAAACACACATATTTACACTTTTGATCTATAATTGTCTCCTGCTGCGATATGGTATCGTAATAGATTGGTGTCACCACGACAGTAGGTATGAGTGTGGGAGGATGTCCTATTAGAGGGACAGGATGATCGACCTATTACAGTCGGATAGCGTAACAGGTGACCTGTTGTGGTCCGGTAGTACAGCAGAAGGCCCCGCAGTGGTCTTGTAGCGCTACAAGTCACCTGCAGTGATAGACCCATCCAAGCTGCCGCGCTACCATTTGTTGTTGTGCTGTCATGAATCTCTCGCTTGTTGCTGCAGTCGCGGTCGAGAGGGGATCAAATCTGTAAAAAATGAATAGAAAAAGGTAAAATCTAGAAGAAAAAAACCGACGATAGCACCAAGTCCGAACGGGCTTCAAAAATAGTAAATAAAAGTGTTTTTCAAAAGCCACAGTAATACCAACCGAGCCTAACCCGATAAATTACGAGTAACAGGACTGCAGTACTCCGGTATTGACCAACACAACCTACGAGAGCAGGAGATTATCGGTTACGGTAATTAAGAACTTCGGGGCGGTGATTAAATTCCAAAGCAAGAGTAGCGTGAGCTCTGAAGTCTGAAGAGTGCACACCATCCCAACTTGCAGCATCATAACAGCAGCAGAAATAAATATACCAGCACTGGTTCACCAACACCACATCCGTCATAAACCGCTGTTGCTTGAGCCAACGGGAGGTGGGCCACTGTGCTTACCAGGGCCCACTCGCCGTTATTATTGCTAGAAACCCAGGTAGCTACAGCAAAATGAAGGGTGCTACTAGCATTGCACTTCGATTACTGTTTATTTCGTCGAACGCTCGTTGCAACATTTTTTTTTCAACGTTTGCAATATTTTTTTTCAACGTCTGCAACATTTTGTTTTACGCGTACATTTCTACTGTTATCGAAGGAAAAATGTTTCACACGTAGAAAAAAATGT
Source organism: Otatea glauca (assembly GCA_036346275.1). NCBI lineage: Eukaryota > Viridiplantae > Streptophyta > Magnoliopsida > Poales > Poaceae > Otatea > Otatea glauca. The sequence goes on along the minus strand of CM070720.1, from coordinate 42,659,238 downwards.
TTCGCGCGTAGGAAAAAACTATTGCAGGCGTTCGAAAAAATCAGACACCCGATCACAAGTCATTAGACAAAATGAACCATGCTATGGCCTGTGAGTGTGAAGCAGTCAAGATGTCGGTCAAAGTTTAAACCGGCCGGACAAGCAAGAGCTCTGCCTATTTTGATTTCTTTTTTGTTTCTAATTTTTTTAAATAGTTCTGCTGGAAACTAATTTTACGAGTTACTATTTTTCTCGGTATCATGTCGGTGTCAAAGAGGCTGACGCTAAGTTTTAGACCATCTAGTCACCGTGGCATAAGAAATTATGAGCCATATCTGCTCTTTTTCTCAATAACGCCCGTCTGACTATATGTTTATCTTTAGCGCTGTTTGGGCTGACAATGAGGAAAATTAATCATTTTTAAAATTAGTTTTTAGCAAAGTATTATTTTTAAAAATAGAATAAAAAACCAGAATATACAAACTGAGCAGATAAGGGAATGAGAAAAGTGCAATGAAAACCCACGGCTGCATGTGACTTTTTTTTTTTTGGTTGCTCACTTGCTCGTGCAGTTTGAGGCCACATGCGAGCTCCGAGGCTGGGCGGGGTTGGCTTCACTCGCCAAAACCAAAGCATTGACCTGTCGGTCTGCCTGTCAGGCTGTGCAGATCACAACAGGTAACGGTGTGCTGGTGATTCTTCATGCTCCCTCCTGCTTGTTTGTATTGCTCATGCAGTACTAGATGCCTAGACGGAGTACTAATGGATGTCATTAAGGTAACAACGACTGCAATCGATGTAAGCACCCGAGTTCCAAACGAGCCTAAACTGTTAGTATCGCTTGACACAATTATTATGGCCCCAGGGAAACCCAAGGTCTTGGAGTCATTACATGTTTTGGTTCTTCAGACATTGTCATTGCTGGAACTACTACTGCAATAAACTTTGTCGTGGTGCGTGTACTTAGCAATGTGATCCTATAATTACAGTTGCAAACACATGTCATGTCAACCTTTTTTTCTTCTCTCTCTCTACCAAGTTGATGAGCAGTATCTGAAATGAAAAGCTGTACGAAACCCAAATAAGGTAGTTGCTCCATTGGCGTCAGGAGACAAGCAAGGCGACTAAATCTTTTCGCTGTTAGCGATTCGAGACTTCAGAATAGTATCGTAACTCTTTACGAAACCGAGCCGGAGAAAGACGGCGCAACCACCGGAGGACACCGAGGGAAAGCAACAAATGGAGCCGGCCAGAGAGGCTAAGGCCTACTGATTAGAGAGAAAGGTTAAGACTTGATTTTCTCTTAGCGAAAGGTGTTTAGCGAGGGTGACGGTTTTCGATGGAAGCGTGTGAGGTGAGGCCTCTCGAGTGTCGGAGGAGAGAGGATTGTGATTTGTGAAAAATTATTGGCGCAAAAGCGAGAGGTGAGGTGAACCCTGTTTGGGGTGGCCGACGAGGACGTCTTTCTTGCCTTGGCCAAGTGATTCTATATTTGTTATTTTGATAAGTTTATCTACAGTGTCTCTATGCATTATTCTTCTAATATAGTTTGTATAAATCTTAAAGTATGTGAAAAGTAAGTAATCACTATCCATCTTTCATTTATACTTTAATATTTATGCAAACGAAAGGTGCATGCTCAATGGCGGTAGCAAAAAATAATTCAAGCGTACTTTTCGTCAACCAATCAGGTACTTCTCATAAATAGATATTAAATTCAAGTTGTTACTTCCGTATATGTTCGGCGAAGAAGATATTTAACAAAGGACCTTTATACCCGGCATAAAGAACTATTCACTTAGCTGATTGTAAGGAGTATGCAATTACTAAGGTAGATATCGTTACATTGGAGATGTATGATGGAGTACGTCGCATATTGACAGTAGTTCAATATGTTCCCGGCCTAAAGAAGAATCTAATATATATGAGGTGACTTGAACTCTAAGGTTGTGAGGCAGGTTCACAAAACCGAAACCGTGAAAAACCTCAAAAACCGAAACCGTGACAAAGCAGGCTTGTCCGCTCTTGGGAAATTTCAACTTGGAAGAGGAGGTATTGGAAATGCCGCAACTACGCCTTCGATCCGCCGGAGAAGAGCCTGAAGGATCGCCGCATGGTACCAATCGTACGGGTTACATAATAGTTGTGAATGAAACTTTGCTAATTTACGTTTCATGCAGTCACCTCCGCCACTGTGTGAATTTGAGCAGTGGTTTGATACAGAGATCAACCTCGAGGACCAACGGCTTCTTGACCAAGCCAACCGGCAGGACGAGTTCACTCGGCGGCTTCAAGAACAACGCGATGTCGCACGCGAGGAGGCATGTAGGAAGGAAGCGGAGGAGAAGGAGGCCGAGAGAGAGAGGAAATGAGAGAGGCGCGTGCGCAGAAGCCCACACGAGGTATGGGCGAATGGGAAATGGCCTCGAAGCACTCAGTAGACGTCTGGTGTTAACTTTGGTTTTTCTTGTTCGTGGTACTCCTTTCAGTTTTAAGCCGTAATAAAGAGTGCGGCCTACCCTTCAAGTGTATGCTCACTGTCCTCAACTAGCCTTAGAGAGGGAACCGATTCCATTTCCGGAGGACTCGGATATGTCCTACTGCTCCAGTTGTCCCAAATGATGTTACTTTTATCCATCAAGATAGGTTATAGCATTTTAAGTTCATCAGATTTGGTTTCATCGAGTTTGACCCTCGTTTGCGAAAGATACGGCCATTTTGATGTTTTACTGATTGCATGTTCGGACAACAATAAAATAGTGCTGCCTAAAGTGATATCTAAATATTTTTTATATAATTGTAACTTATGCAAGCCCAAGAATGCAACAAAACTGGTTCTTTCAAATTTTGAGGTCTTTAGACATTATTCTAACTACTTGAAACAAGAATGCTATAAAGGGTTTAAATTAGCCATCTTTGATTCAAAATGCAATCATATTTAGATATTTTTGCAAAAATGAAGTGCATAAGGTTGTACTAACTTATTCTATTTTATTTCATGATTTATGGATCAATACACAAAGTAATTCGTTCACAATCCATAATTACAATGTAGCATTCAAACTCAAATAAAATTATTTTTCGCAAACAACACATAGATTTTTATTTTAGAATCAAACTCCTCATTCCAAAACTTAAATTTAGAAAAAAAGTTTCATTTCATTTGGACACTCCCATCAAAAGTTATGGGGTTCATATTAAAAAGGCATAAAATAATTACAACAAATACTAAATAAAAAAAATTCGGTTGGGCCCGCCGTCGCCCGTGCATAGGGCGATAGGTGCGCGGGCGTTTTTTCGCCGTCGGCTACCGTTAGAGGTGGCACTGATCGCCCGTACATGGGGCGATCGCCCCATGTACAGGCGACGGGAGCCCAAACTTGCAATTTTTCACCCCGGACGCCTAGTTTTGAAAAAAGAATAAAATAAATATTAAAGAAAAAAAATTCCACACATGGCAATGTCTACACGAAACAAGAATCATTAGGCCCATTCATACCAACGTACACATTTAGGCCTATTGAGCCCATTCTGGCCCATGTACATCTTCCTTTCGAGCAAGGCGTTGAGACTTGAGACGCGACAATTTTTTTATTTAATATTTGTTTTTAATTATTTTTTTGAAAACAATCGGCTGAGTGAAAAAAATTATAGAAATGGATACCCATTGCCCGTATACGGACGATCTGTCCGAGCGTGTAACGACTTAATTGACGCCCCTTTTGGGCGACGGGTGGGCTTTATAACCAAGAATATCCAGACAATCGACTCGGCAAAAGAGCAGAGTAGAGGGGAAGAGAGGAGGAGAAGAAGAGAAGAAGAGAAGAGAAGAAAAGAAGAAGATAAGAGAAGAGAAGAAGAGAAGAAGGGGGGAAGAAAGGGAAGCCAAAAAATCGAGGTAAATTTCGGAATTTTTTTGTAGACTTAACTTTAGGAATTTTTTGTAGAGGTAAATTTAGGAAATTTTTTAGAGGTTGTGTAGTATTTAGAAATTTAATGTAGCATTTAATATTTAGGAATTTGTTGTAGTATTTAGAAATTTTAGGATTGTGTAGTGTTTGGAAATTTTAGGATTGTATAGTGTTTAGAAATTTAATGTAGCAGTTAATATTTAGAAATTTAATGTAGCAGTTAATATTTAGAAATTTAATGTAGTATTTAGTATTTAGAAATTTCGGGATTGTGTAGTATTTAGTATGTGCAAATTTAATATAGTATTTAGTATCTAGAAATTTAATACAGTAGAAATATTAGGCAATATTTAGAAACTTAATTTAGTAGGATTGTGTAGTAGTAATTTTATTATGCAAATAATGTATTAGGCAATATATAAAAATGTAATGTGGTAGAAATTTAATATTAGGCCGTATGGTAGGCAAGTCGAATTACTTATTTATAGTCGAATGATTTATTTATAGTCGAATTTTTTAGTATGATCAATATACGTTTTGTCTATTGTATTTTAGAGTAATGTATTTCCGTCCGACGTTGCAGCATGTCGAATAAATTGTATTTTCAAATATTTTATGGAGATAGAGAGGTAGCACAGGGGCGGATGGGGTGGATTTGTCATCATTTTCAAGAGTCGCACGGGGCATATCTAGACCGACCGATAGGACATACAGGGATTTGTTGGGGTGGATGTCTCGGATGTTTAATTTGGATGCACAAACTATTCGGTTGCGGGTCAGAGCAGTAGTTAGCCGTGTGCAACACTGTTTTTATGGAGAGTTGATTCCTATTAACGCGATATCAACATGGAGGAGCTATGTTGGTTTTGCCGTAGAGCGGGGTTGGCCGCTCATGTTGTTGGTACAGTGCTACCCGGTGTCACAAGTTCGTGATGTCGGGGTAGATATTACGGGGGAGGGAAAGTCAAATATGAAAGGATGCGAAGATGAAGGTGGCGAGGAGCTTGGAGACGAGGAGCACGAGACTGGCGGTGGCGAGGGGATCGGGGGGGCCGAGGAGACAGTGGTAGAGGCACGAGGGGTGGCCGACGAGGGGGAGGAGGAGGAGGACATAGTTCACCTAATTGAGGAGGAGGACCGTGCGGATGAGGAAGTCCCTGATGGCGAACACTCCGACGAGGAGGACAATGCTCCTGAGGTGCCTATCCCTGGTGGTGGACTAATTACAATTTCGAGGACCAAACAATGGATGAAGGGAAGATTGATGCATTGAGTATCATGAGAACGAAGTCACGCAGGGGGCCATATATAAAGACAAGGAAGCTGTGATGGATGCGGTAAAGTACTGGGCAATGTCTCTTCGGTGGCAATTCAGGGTAGTAAAGTCCAGCAAAAAAGGGTACGATGTGAAATGCGTAGTTGATTCGTGCCTATGGCGGGTGCATGCATACAAGGGGAAGTGGAAGGACTATTGGAAATGTTCTATAGTGATGGAGCACAACTGCAAATTGGAAGAAGCAGAGCAGGGACACCGCAATCTGTCGTCCACTTGGGTGGCAAATGTGTTTTATGGTTAAATCGTGGACAATCCGCACCTGCAGCCTCGATTTATTATCACAGCCGTGGAGGAGAGGTTTCAGTACAAGATTAGCTACGGAAAAGCATAGAGAGTGAAAAGGACAGCTCTGCAAATACGGTTCAAGACGTACGAGGCTTCCTACGAGAATATTCCAAACTTGCTCAGGGCAATAGCACGTAGGAATCCCGGTACATCCGTCGACCTTGTGGAGTTTCCCGCGGGTGGTTTGTGCGTCGGTAAGTGGGTCTTGCAGCATGCCTTCTTCGCCCTTAGCGCATGCATAAATGCATTCCGGCACTGTCGCCTGGTCATTTGCATGGACGACACATTCCTCACAGGGAAGTACAAGGGCCATATTTTAACTGCGATCGCGGTGGACGCCAACAACCAGGCTCTACCGGTTGTATTGGCCTTCGTGGAGGGGGAAAACACGGATAGCTGGTACTGGTTCCTTGAAAGAGTCAAGCTTGCAGTTGTTCAGGACAGGCCTGATGTTTGTGTCATCTATGACCGACATGCAGGGCTGTTAAGGGCGATCGTGGATATGCAACAAGGGTCCGACGTCGTGGGAGCAACGAAGTGGCCAGACCTGAAGAGCAATTAATGAATCCAAGAGATACCGCTAGTTCATCAAGGAACCCGATGGTCTACCATGAGCAAGGAGAGGACCCCACAGCCTTGTGTGCACTCCCGACCGGCGCTCCAAACATTCGGCGTAGGCCGGGGACCAGCATAAAGAGTTTCACCGACTGGATACGAACGAGCCTTTAGAGAAATGGTCCCTTCTGCATGACGAGGGCGGTTCGCGTTATGTAATCATGACAACGAACCTGGCGGAGATTTACAACTGGGTAATGAAAGGCACCAAATGCCTTCTATTGGTGGGTATAGTTGAAGGTGTGTTACTAGTGACACAAAGATATTTCATTGAGCGATACAAGAACTTCGCAACATGTATGTCGGGCAATCGACTGTTGTACTCAACGGTTGTATCTACGTACATATCCAAGAAAACAAGAAAGGCACAGACACATCGGGTGACACCGGAGAGTGGCGTGGAACGGAGATACCACGTGCACTGCGGTGATCGAGGTCGCAGAGGTGCCCACCGGGAGAGAACTTCCCATCTGTGCATACTTCGAGCACCTGACTGCGAGTGCTCCTGCCAGAAACCACGCCTGCTGTACTTGCTATGCTCGCACGTCATTGCCGCAGTTGCCGAGACGCATCAATCATGTCGTCCGTACATCTCCCCCCATTACTACAAGCAAAGTTTTCTCAACACGTGGCATCACGAGGTGTATGGATACCGAGTGGATGGATCGTTCACAATAGCTCCCCCTCCAGAGCATCGATGGGTACCGGACATCCAAATGTTGAAGCAGAAGGTCGGGCGTCGAAGAACACGGCATATTCAGAACGATATGGACGAGTCCGAAGCGCGTCGTAATTGCGGATAATGTAATTTTCGATGTTGTTCCCATCGTTTAATTTACGATGTACCAGTTAACAGTTGTTCCCATTATGTAATTTTTGATCTACCAGTTATTTGATGTTCACATCATGTAATTTGTGATGTACTAGTTAATTGTTATGCGGATAATGTAATTTTTTATGTACTAGTTAATTGTTGCTCCCATCATGTAATTTTCGTTGTACCAGTTAATTTTTCTTCCCATCATGTAATTTTCGATGTACTAGTTAATTGTTGCTCCCATCATGGAATTTTTGATGTACTAGTTAATTGTTGCTCCCAACATGTAATTTTCGACGTTGTGTGCTTTATCGAACATATATTCATCTTTAGTATGTTTGTAACATGAGATTTTTTTGGCTTTTGGACTTCTGTTATATTGTTTGTTAAATATGCTACATTTCATTATTTTGTATTTTAATTTGTGTACACATTTAATTACTAAAAAATTTATTGTGTTTGTTTTGTAACAGGTGACAATGACGCGATCTTGCTCTGAGCTGCTAGACGCGACCGTGGATGCGACCCACCAGTCTAGGTACTCCTCAGAGGAGAACCGACAGCTAGGGACACTGCGGCCTCCGGTGCTGAAAGTACATCTAGGCACTTATGTTATTTTGGTGATTAATGACAAACACTCATAATGACAATCTATGCAATTAAGTAAATGCTTAACTTAGTGCTTAGCAAATGACAAACCTCTAATATGATTATATTGCTATGAGACTAACATGTTATTGCCTAGTTGAGTATCAGTCTCATCTTTTAGAGGAAAATCAAATAGGAAGGTTAAGCAAAGATAAGGTATGCAATTTTTGTATCTATTCTATATTTGTTATTGCATTCCTTTCGTGCAAATGCATAGTGAACTCCAAGTAGCATGTTGATTTTATATATGCACATTGGTTCATGTCATATTTATTTGTGCATATATATTCATTTGAGTTCATTATGGTATGCATGTATTAACTAGAGTTAAACTTCATATTGCTATAGATTGACTTGGTGCATGCATGTCTTATTTGTATATCTTCTCATGCAATTCACTTAGTGAAGTTTATCTAGTGTTGGATCACATATTTACTCTTACTCCAAATATTATTTGCACATGTACAATTCGTGTATATTCTATCATGTGCTTCATTTAAGTAAAGTCTGTGATCATTGCCATGATTTAATTGATTCATCATATTGGAAATTATCTCTCTAGTGCATGTAGATCAATTACATATTCATCATGATGTACTTAGTAGAGAACATTTATTATATCAAGTGTTTCCATTTATGTTGTGCTTCCTTATATGAAACACTTGTTGAAATCAACTGTTCACAAATATCAATTTATTCATATCTATTGAGCTTTTGGGACTAATGTCTTTCATGAGTAATTTGGAAAGAATTAGGTCCCGTATGTGTATGATGACCAAGATATCTTGGAGGATGATCATTAAGCCGAGGTCAACAAGACGGCGGTGTCTCCAAGAGTTGAGGACTAAGTCAAGAACGACTTGGTGTGGAGATCGTCAGAGAGGATGATCAAGTCAAGGTTGATAGGACGAGAGTCTCATGAGGTGAATCGAGTCGAGTTGGACAAGGCGAAGATGTCATCAATTATATGGTGAAGGTCTTCATGCATCGACATTAAGAAAGAAGACGGCAAGTGACTATTTCTAGACTTATATTATCTTTGATTTAATTTGAGTCTAAGGATTGCCGTACTATTAAGAGGGATGCGATGTCGAATGACTTTTAGATGTGTCAAGTGCCCAAGTGATCCATCCTTGTGAATCTTAGAAAGAGAGTGGTGTTGGTGGTGCCGGAAAGTGAGGGTTGTAGGTCTCCCTCGGATTCTTTGTGAAATCTGTGTTTATCCTTTGAGTTTTGGGTAGTGAGACCTTTTTAGTTGTGTAGCCCTCGTTCTTAGCTTTTGATAGAGTCCAAAATCACTGAAATCGGAGTCCGGAGTGAAAAGTTATGCTCGTTTTCGTCGGGCTGCTCCGTGCTGTTCGGACTATCCGGGTTGAGTCCGGACTATCCGGACATTCCGGACTATCCGAACATTTTTCCGGACTCTCCGGGTTGGGTCTCTCTGTTAGCCTTTCTTATTTAGTCCGGACTATCCGGACTTGAGTCCGGAGTCTCCGGGTTGTGTGCGGCTGTCTCCAACGGCTAGTTTTTGGGGACCTCTATATAAAGCCCCCTTCTTCCCCACTTCAAAGTGGCTGTGTTCCCACCGATTAGAGGTGCTATACCCTTGTTCTTGAGCCCCAAAACACCTCTTTACCCTTAGATCTAAGTGATCCCTTGTGAGAAGGGTTGGGAGAGTTTGAGGAGTGAGGTGCTAGGTTGAGTGAGATTTGAGTTGATTGAGCACTTGATTTCATCTCTAAGCTTGTTCTTCGTGAGCATTTGTTACTCTTGGAGGTTGAGGACTCCTAGACGGCTAGGAGGTCGCCTACGAGCCACCGGAGCTTTGTGTGGTTGGTCGTGGGAAGTTTGTGAAGGCAGTTCCGCCTCCGTAAGGGAAGGAATCAAAGGAGTGAAGACCGCGAGTGCATTTGTGCAACACCGGGAGGAAGAGGGTTGAAAGAGACCCGGCTCAAGTGTGACCGAGCCGCCTCAACGGAGACGTAGGATCCCTCAAGGATCCGAACCGGGTGAAAAATCATCGTCTCCAAGTTTGCTTCTTTCTCTTGCTTTAGCATTTGATTTTGTATCTTGAAATTGCCCGATCTACTCTTTTGTTGTGTTTGGCTCTAGATCTACATCATTCCACTGTACCGATTGCATTTAGATCTTTTGTATTCAAGTAGATTGTTGAAAAATTGCGTGGATTTAAAATCTCATTTCGAGGTCTTAAATCCGAGTATCCGGACTCCTCAACCCGGATAGTCCGGACATTTGAGTATCCGGAGATAAGTCTCGACACTCGGTCTCGATCCCTCGGGTCCAATCCGAGTATCCGGACTCGACCCTGACATCCGGACATACCGAGTATCCGGATAAAAGTCCTGACACTCGGACTTAGACCCTGGGAGATTTTATTTAGCGCAAATTTTTTATTCCATTGCATTTAGTGTTAAATATTTTAATTCGCCTATTCACCCCCCCTCTAGGCGACATCCCCTGTCCTTTCAGGTGCCCAACGAGCTGCTTCGCATTGACCCATGCTGGCTTACACGGTAAGCTGCCGACGCTTGCACTCTTTTATGTACATGTACTTACCTGTGAATACAATTTTAACGACGCAATACACTACATGCGAGTTGCGAGCGGTTGGCTTACTTCCTCTCTATAGAATGGTGCAGCAGGTTACTGCCCCGTTAGAGGGCAGGTAGGTCCCACAGTTCGGGTACGACCGGTCTCTACTGGCCGCACTCGTCGACCGGTGGAGACCAGAGACGCACACGTTCCACCTTCCCTGCGGAGAGATGGCTCCGATGTTGCAGGATGTGTCCTACCTCCTAGGACTCTCCTGTGCGGATCCTGCAGTTGTGTCGCACGACGTCTCTGTGACGTGGCATGTGAAGTTGTTCGCGCGGTTCACCGAGGTGCAGCGGCACCCCCGGGCAGCCCCCTACCAGCCCCTCAGGCCGAGTGAGCGGCACGGACCGATGAAAGCATGGCTTCTTCAGTTCATGGTTAGTACCTCTTACATTGCAAGTTAACAGAGAAGCTAAGTTGCTAATAATATTTGTACCAAATCATGCAGGCTGAGCTGATCCACCCACACGCCGAGGAGGAGGACGTGGCCCGCCATTTGGAGGCATACCTCCGGTTGCTGTTTGGTTGGGTGATGTTCCCGTCCTCCCACGGGAACACGATGGACCGGCACCTGATCGAGTACGCCCAGTACATCGCCGATACCCCGGAGGATGAAGTAACACATTCCGTTGAACTCTCTTCTGTGCATGACACGTCTAACTTTCTCATTGTAAACAGATAGTGCAGTGGTCGTGGGCCTCTATTGTGCTTGCGGCGACGTACAGAGGTCTGTGCGACGCCGTCTCTCGGGCAGACTAGGACACGACGATGTCAGGTTGCATCCTACTCCTTCAGTTGTGGTCCTGGGAGCGCTTCTCCATCGGCAAGCTTGCTGTTGACACCATGCCGTACCCGAAGGACCTGTACGGAGAGGACCCGATTGACTGGCCCATCATGGGCCACTACTAGGTCCGACAACAGGTATACTCTCTCGTATCTTTTTTCCCACTTACGCACTTCCTTAACATCCACCATTTTTTATTCCCTCGCAGCGGGCGTACGCGCACCGACTAGTGAGGAGGTCCTACCCCGAGTTCGTTCGGGAGTTCGACTACCTCCACGACGAGGACGTGTTGTGGATGCCATAACCAGTGCGTACGACGTTCACACCCCGAGCACCTTACGGGGTCTCTGTGCTTTGCACGCGAGATGAGCCATTCTGGCTCACCCGTAAGGTTCTCGTCTTCGACCTGTACATCGAGGAGTACTCGCCGCACCGAATGTTGCGACAGTTCGGCCTATTCCAGTATTTTCCCTTGCCACCTCGTCACGTTGTCGCACATGGCGCTCACAGGTACGTCTCATGAGCTGAGTACTTAGCATTTCTACAAAATGGATGTTGTATGTATTTCCTGTTTTTGCATTGCAGGATGACCCAGATGGGTGCTGCAGCGGGCACTCAGTTCGTGCATCGCATTCAACCATGGGCGAGGTAGTGGGACGCTGCTCTCGACGACAAGGTCGCCGAGACCCGGCCGTACGACCATGATATGTACAATGAGTACATGGAGTGGTTCGAGCCCCGAACTCGCCTCAGGGTGGGGTACACACCAGCACCGTATATCACACGATAGGCACGGTGAGGGACACGTACCCTTCAAAGATGTCCCAGAGGGACAGCTCCGCGGTAAGTGTCACAACCGAAGCTAGATGGGTGCGTCTTTTTCATGTAGATTACTTAAAATCAATCCAGCTTTACATGTAGGCACATCTTGCAGGGGAGGTGGAGGTCGAGGCTACGTCCATATTGGCGCACCTCCGGGCGGGCATACAGATGACCACCGCTGAGACCGAGGCAGCTTGGGAGCGGGTCCTCGATAGGGCGAGGCGGTTGGGTCACCTGGCCACCTACCGGTGCCGCGAAGACGTCGCCAGACGCAGCGCACCACGTCCCCGTGGGCCAGCACCTCTCCCTACCCCGCTGGTTCCTCGTTACGTTCCCACGCAGCAGCAGTGGGGACAGTGGACTGCGCGAGGGGCCTTCATCGTCTCACACCTCACCAGGACCCCAGGGTGGTTTCGATGACCCTTCGTACGACGAGTTCAACCTGGAGGAGTACCTGTCGACCGACTACCTCGTCGCCTCTCAGGTCTCGGCAGCACCGCTCTAGGACACGGCTGGGTCGCCTCCATACCACTCCACCCCTGCGCCGCAGGGCCGGCCTAGGAGGGACGTCCATCTGCCATCGCCACTCACGTACCCCATGGGCCAGATTAGAAAGCGTGGTCGTCATTGACTTGTTGTACAGATGTATTTTTGTAATGCCTTTACGTTCAGCACCATCTTGTATGACTGTTTGAATTAGTAACATGAGTGCCTTATCACTTTAAATTGTGAACATCCATGTATGTTTTATTAATTATGCAGTCATTGCTTTTACTTTCTCACACAACGTGAGAACACACCATCGGCCATAACGGCTGGAGAGGCCGGCATTAACGGCCTTTAACGGCTGCGTGCACCTATCGCCCTACATAGGGGCGTTCGCCTCTAATTAGGGCGGTCGTCCTAATATAGGGCACACTACCGTTAAATATCAAGAACTACCGTTAAATACTGTCAGGGGCATAATACCCGAGGTAAATATCGACAGTATATTGGACGATCGTCCAAAGATGGGATGGTCGCTCCATACCCTGGCGATATCTACCCTTTATAACATTCATTCTCGCTAGTGATCTCGCAAAGGCAGCAGCGAAAGAGGAAAAAAGAAGATAATAAGTAGAGGATCAATCGAAAATGCCGAGGCGTGCAAGTGGAAAGGGAAAGGGGAAAGCAAAGGAAGAAGGAAGTGCATGCCCGCGCAATTTAGCATACCAAGATCTCTTCCTACCTCGTGGAGCTATAGCACCGATGTGTATGTGCGGAGATCCTTGCAGTCTTGTCCACTCTTGGGAAATTCCAACATGGAAGAGGAAGTATTGAAAGTGCCGCAACTACGCCTTCGACCCGCCGGAGAAGAGCTTGAAGGATCGCCAGATGATAACAATCTTACATGTTGCGTAATATTTGTACATGAAACTTTGCTAATTTATGTTCCATGCAGTCACCTCCGCCACTATGTGAATTTGAGCGGTGGTTTGATATGGAAATCAACCCTGAAGACCAAAGGCTCCTTAATGAAGCCAATCGGCAGGAGGGGTTCACGTGGCAGCTTCAAGAACAGCATCACGCCGCACGCGAGGAGACACGTAGAAAGAAAGCGGAGGAGGAGGCCGAGAGAGAGAGGAAACGAGAGAGGGCGTGTCGTGCCAGAGAAGCCCCACCGGAGGCATGGGCGAAGGGGAAGTGGCCTCGAAACACTCAATAGACGTCTAGTTTTAACTATTATTTTTCTTGTTCGTGGTACTCCTTTTAGTTTTAAGCTGTAGTAAAGAGTGTGGCCTACCTTATTTTCCGCAGTAACTTCTGATTTTTGAATCGACCGCTCTCTAATCTCTCACCCTCGTTTTGCAATACTTAGGGTTATTGCACTAATACAATTTAGATTCAAAGCAATGTGTAAATAAAATATTTTTCCACCATATGGTAGTGCATATATCAAAGAGCAAATATGGCCCGTTCTCCCTACATATTACATTTAAACATGATATTTCATAGGCTGCCGAAAAGGCTTAAGCGTTTCATTGTTGCCACGACCATAATACTTAGGGTTATTGCACTAGTAAAATTAATATGCAAAGCAAGGTGTAAATAAAATATTTTTCCTCCATATGGTAGTGCATATATCAAAGAGCAAATATGGCCCGTTCTCCCTACATATTACATTTAAACATGATATTTCACGGGCTGCCGAAAAGGCTTAAGCGTTTCATTGTTGCCTCGACCATAATACTAAGGGTTATTGCACTAGTAAAATTAATATGCAAAGCAAGGTGTAAATAAAATATTTTCCCACCATATGGTAGTGCATATATCAAAGAGCAAATCTGGCTCGTTCTCTCTAAAAATTACATTTAAACATGATATTTGACGGGTTGCCGAAAAGACTTAAGTGTTTCATGCAAGTGAAGCCACTTATAGTCAATTGGTTTATTCAACTGAGTTTATTCCTAAATATTTTTAAAAAAATGGGACACCTAACACCCTACGAACAAGTGATATTTATTTCAGGATTTCTCGATCCATGGTTTGCATAGTTCCTTCATAATACACTAAATGGTCTTTAAATAAAATTGATTTATACAATTTAAATTTGCATGGAAAATAGTACTTTTAAAAACATAATCTAAATTCTTATATATTAATAAAAAATTTAAAATTTATCTTGTTATAATTGGACCTTCCTAGTAATGCGGCTGCCCCTAATCGCCTGTTGGTCGGTATCGACGTTTAACGGTAGTTCCCGATATTCTAATAGCACTAATATACCATACGCACGGGATCAGTGTGCGGCGCATATCGGATGTAGTCGGGCACGACGGTAGTGTGTGTGACTGAGGACATTTAACTTATGGTATATTTTGGTCAATAGATGTAAAATATTATATAAAATCAATATTAAGAGGTATCAAAAAATTAGAAATTAGTGCTTTTAACTTATGGTATAAGGTATCGACTGCCTTCTGACCATTTCGTTATTTTTTCTATTGATTATTCTCAAAAAAAAAGTTTGAAAATAACATTAAGAAAAATTGATTGAAAGGGAGAGGCACTCATCGCCCATACATGGAGCGAATTCGATGCACCTTTACCGGAATCGGACGCAAGCCTCGGTGAGGACGTTGAAACATCACGAACCACCAACAAGAAACCCCGGTGCAGATGGACTCCTCCTTGGCGGCGGCGGTGGCGGTGGCGGCGGCGGAGGGCGCGCCTCCGGTGGGGGAGAAGCTGGCGGTGTTCTGGCACGAGGGCATGCTGGCCCACGACGCCGGCCGCGGCGTGTTCGACTCGGACCGCGACCCGGGCTTCCTCGACGTGCTCGACCAGCACCCGGAGAACGCGGACCGCGTCCGCAACATGGTCTCCATCCTCCGCCGCGGGCCCATCGCGCCCTTCCTCTCCTGGCACTCCGGCCGCCCCGCACACGCCACCGAGCTCCTTTCCTTCCACTCCCCCGGTCAGCCCGCAAATCTCCTCACAGATCCTCGAACCAAAAGCTCTTATTGTCTTGCCCATCTCATTCTTGATCTCGTCTAGATTGCCTGGTCTTGTGATTGATACGTGCCCGTGGTGTTTGAATTACAAAAGATTACTGTGTAACTAGTAATTAATCTCTAAATCTTATTGTTGTTGGCAGAATATATAGAGGAGCTCGTGCAAGCGAATGCCAGTGGAGCCAAGAAGCTCTGTGAAGACACTTTCTTGAACCCTGGCTCATGGGGTGCTGCGCTTTTGGCGGCTGGAACAACCTTATCTGCGATAAAGCATATACTAGATGGGCATGGGAAGATTGCCTACGCGTTGGTCCGTCCCCCTGGCCATCACGCGCAGCCCGACCGCGCCGATGGTTACTGCTTTCTGAACAATGCCGGTCTTGCTGTGCAGCTGGCTCTGGATTCTGGGCGAGGAAAGGTTGCCGTTGTTGATATTGATGTGCACTTTGGAAATGGCACTGCAGAGGGCTTCTACCGCACAGATAGCGTGTTGACAATCTCTCTCCACATGAAGCATGGTTCATGGGGTCCGTCGCATCCGCAGAGTGGCTCGGTTGATGAGATTGGTGAAGGCAGGGGGCTTGGGTATAATCTCAATATACCTTTGCCTAATGGAAGTGGGGATGTGGGGTACGAATATGCAATGAATGAATTGGTTGTTCCGGCGATAGAAAAGTTTCAGCCTCAGCTTTTGGTTTTTGTCGTCGGCCAAGATTCTAGTGCGGTGAGTTGAGGTTGTGTAATATGTTTAATTGTTTTACTTAGAAGCTGCACTCTTTAAACTTGCTGAAATTCTGCGCAATTGCACAGCCTAGTAATTGTTATATTACTGAACTAGCAGTTTTGCTACGGATAAAAATAATATTACCCAACACGTTAAGCTGTTGTCACCAAGTTTAGCTTGCGTCATGCTCTCGGCTCTACTGTAATGTCCGGCTTATACCATGTCTCTGCTGTGGAGTTTAGCTTACACCACGTCCCTGGCTTCGCCACAGTTGTTTGCATGGCACCTCTGCCATACAGGGGAGAGGTTGTTGAAATAAGTATTGCATTTTTTAATAGTTAATTTGTTTGTTATGGGGCAATTTTTTTTTTTTTTGTTAGAGATTTTTAGGGATGAAAAAGGGATTTAAGGAGAGATGGGTGAAGGTTGGGAAGATGAAGAACGCATCATTCACCAACACTAGCTTCTTCTAAAGAAGTAAAGATAAGCAATATAATGAGCATCATATAGTGTCAGAATGTACAAACATTATAATGTGGGGAAAATAAATAAATATGTATAGGAAAAATACATTCTACTTCCGGGAGTAATTACTCCCACACCATACTACCTAAATGAACTTGAAATACTCCTTTATCACTTTGGGTACATTTATGTACTAATTATAAGTAACTCCAATTGGAACTACATGAAAAATTTGCAAGGGAGTCCAGCTTTTTAGTGTATTTTACAAATACCTTTATATACGCACATAAAAAAGAGTATGTCTAAAACAATGTACATATCACCTCTGAAAAATGTACATACTACCTAGATAGTCTTATATACTTGTATACTACACGTGCGTACCCTCCGTTATACGAGACACTCCATACGTTGTGAGATACGAAGGGAGCAAATAAGGATGACAAACAATATAGTAACAATTTGGGATTTTCTTACTGTTAACTTAAGATAGTCTAGTTCTAATACAGTGAAACAAAGGTTAAATACCAAAAGTAAAGTAGTGGTTGGCAAATAATGGGAGGAACAAATATAAGATAAACCGGAACTATTGCACCTTGAATTGAAGTGATGCTATATGGATAATAATCTTCAGCCTAACTAATGTTTTATGTAGAAAGCTCAAAGAAAAAACTATGAATTTTAATTTCAAAGGTACTATATCAATGGAGATGCTCAGTATGTGCAGACTAAATAACTCATATGAAAGCAATAAAAGAAACAACTGCAGTCTATATCAGGGTTTTGGAAACCGGAAGATAGTAATGGTGTAAAAGATTTTCTGTGTAAGCTTTTATACTTTATATGGTGTCTCTTAACCAAATCAAACTCTATACGGAAAGGTTTCTACAATAGTCCGGCTCTCAGTTTTGCTAGATTCTAGTATGCTCTGAAGCATTACATTAGGGCCCGCTATAATCATTATGTTGGGGTTATGATAAGGAACATCTTGAATCACATGTTGCCCCATTGGATGAGACCTAGCCAATTTCACCGTTTCTTGCTGCCCTTTGTCTGCCAGAACACTACACCACCGTAGGTGGTGGTACTTGCAGATGTCCTAACAACAACTTCTCCAAATGGCATAATAATGATACTTTTAGCAGCGTTCAATTTTAACTTTATGAGACTCTCTTAGACAGGTAGACTACCTAATTATGTTTTGTCTCCATGCAGTTCGATTCCAATGGAAGGCAGTGCTTGACCATGGATGGTTATAGGAAAATTGGAAAGATAATGAGGAGCATGGCTAATAAACATAGCAATGGGCAAATTTTGATTGTCCAGGAAGGTGGTTACCACATCAGTTATTCAGCATATTGTCTGCATGCAGCACTAGAAGGTGTCCTAGATCTGCAAGCCCCACTGTTAGATGACCCAGTCGCGTATTATCCAGAGGATGAGAAATACACTATGAAAGTTGTTGACAGCATGAAGAAGTGCCTAAAAGAATCTATTTCTTTCTTGAAGGACATTTAGAAATGCGTTACATCTCTTAGATGCAGTGGTGATAAAATTAAATTTCAAATCATGGCATGCTCTACATTCACTGGCTTGTATTGAACTGTAAAGATTTTATCCATTGAAGCAACTTAAAAATGCGTTCACCATTCATGATCCAATGGTGGCCAACCTCGACCTGTATCACGTCGTATTGTACATGTATGGGCTTCTCTGAACCCTTGATTTCCAAGCAATGATGTACTACATATCAGTCTTCTTTCACCTTGGTAGTTTCAGCTTGTCGGTATCTCTGGCACCATCATTTTTTTACCTATATGCCTAAGCATATATCTGTTGCAAAAGCTTGTCATGCTATCAAGAAATACCGGGAAGAATCAATTCCTTTCTGAAAGGGGTCCCTTTGGAAGGAGGGCAAGATTGGTGGCTAACTTCTTCCTTTCATCGTATCATATTCTACCTGCGTATGCTTTTCCTGCATCGTCTCTGATGATGATTTTACAACAATCATACGCTCCCCAAATGCCCCTTTTCCCCCACGTTATCATGTGTCGACATCCCGTGCGTGTTTTTTAGACAACTTCTTTTCGTGCTACGCGTGTGATTACTGTATAATATTTACTTGGAAATTCCGATGAGCCGTGCTTATATACATAATCTTATATTGATAAGTTATATAAATCTTGAAACAAATGAAAGGGTAGGTAATTATTATCTACTTTTCATTCACACTTTAATATTTACATTTACTACGAATCTTTTAAACAGTGATGTACAAAAGTAGCTCCCTTATATGTATGTTTTGTTGAGTATCTTTCGGAATTCCGATGTTGTTATATGAGATGTGAGTGCAAACTGGCTGTGATCCAGAAATGCATAATATGCATGCACTAGTGTGTTTCAATCAACATTCTAAATCGCTAGCTGCTCACTTTTGTCGGACTCACATGCTCATACAAACATTCATCACACAATTAGAAAATCAATGTTCAGCACACAATCACAGAAGATATGTTTAAATGAAGTTGTTTACTCAACTTCAGCTCCCGAGAACGAACGCGCTTCCGCCGCTGCTCCTGCGGACAGCGCTTTGCTAACGACCGACAACAAAAACTGGTCAATTTCTCTTATGAAGAAGCCTTCGCCCTTAAGGCTTATCCTCGCCCAAGCCCCCCAAATTTACCCAAATCAGGGTGATCTTTCGTTAGAAAAAAAATTAGAACGAAATTCGTATGTATGTATGTATGTATTATTATTATTATTATTATTATTATTATTATTATTATTATTATTATTATTATCGGAAGGTGCTTCTATGCTTCACCTCACTACTGAAGTTCGTAAAAACTATATATGTTTCATTCCTGTGTTTTTTTTTCTTTTGAAACCTATGTTTCACTCCTGTGTTACGTTTGTTATCGATAGTATTTGTTAGTAGGTGTGAAATTTCTACTGCGTTAACCCATAATTTCTCGATGTAATAATGTCTTATGAAAGATGAGTTTCAAAAAGAGGTCTTATAGGAAGCTGCTCTCTCCATCAAAAAAATATAGGACGCATTTTGAATGTTTTTGTCATCAAATATGAAGTGTATTTTATGTTTCAATATAAAAATAACGCGATGTTCTCTCCATACTCCTAATAAATAAGCATCGAATACAATGCTTAGAGATAATTTAGTTATATTTAATTTCTCCTTAGTGAAGATGCTAAAATGAAATATGGCCTAAAAATTTAGAGTGAGAAGCAATAACTAAAAAAAGACTTGAGCAGTGCTACCGTGCATTCCTCCTAGTATAAGTTGCACAAATCTTAAAATAAATAAAAAGATAAATAATCATCATCTATCTTGTTTGTGATTTAATATTTATACAAACTGTCGAAAAAAAAGAAAAACATAATATCATCTCTCGCGAGGCTTAGGTGTCGTAGCAAAATGAGATCATCGTCCCGTCAATCTTACGGCTATCCGCTCCTCCGTTCTCGTGCTTTCCCCCACGTTTAGCGAGGGTGACGGTTTTCGATGGAAGCGTGTGAGGTGAGGCCTCTCGAGTGTCGGAGGAGAGAGGATTGTGATTTGTGAAAAATTATTGGCGCAAAAGCGAGAGATGAGGTGAACCCTGTTTGGGGCGGCCGACGGGGACGTCTTTCTTGGCTTGGCCAAGTGATTCTATATTTGTTATTTTGATAAGTTTATCCACAATCTCTCTATGCATTATTCTTTTAATATAGTTTATATAAATCTTAAAGTAAGTGAAAGGGTAAGTAATTGCTATCCACCTTCATTTATACTTTAATATTTATGCAAACAAAAGGTGCATGCTCAATGGCGGTAGCAAAAGATGATTCAGACGTACTTGTCGTCAACCAATCAACTACTTCTCATAGATAAATATTAAATTCAAATTGTTACTTCCGTATATGTTCGGCGAAAGAGATATTTAACGAAGGACCTCTATGCCCGGCATAGGAAACTATTCACTTAGCTGATTGCAAGGAGTATGCAATTACTAAGATAGATATCGTTACATTAGAGATGTATGATGGAGTACGTCGCATATTGACAGGAGTTCAATATGCTCCCGGCCTAAAGAAGAATCTAATATATATGAGGTGACTTGAACTCTAAGGTTGTGAGGCAGGGTTCACAAAATCGAAACCGTGAAAAACCTCAAAAACCGAAACCGTGAAAACCGCTAAAAACCGAAGGGGTAAAAAATAAAAAAAATCGAAAACCGTTTGGTTTTCAACGAAAAACAAGCCAACCAATTGAAATGTTCCTGCAAAACGGTTTTCGAGCGGTTTTTAACGCATAAATTTTTTCAAATTTTTTGAACTTTTTTTAATTGGAGCGGTTTTGGATCTCGAGTCGCAGCGGTTTTGTGAACCCTGTTGTGAGGTATCACTTCGAAGTGGAGTCATGCGAGTTACTTGCAAAGGGCATGTAATCATGAAAAGTATCTGGAGCAATGGAGGATACCAATTGATGGGTAAACCTAAAGAAAGAGCAACCAGTTGAAGGTCTAAAAAAATCATGATTAGGAGAAGGAAACTGTGCCGTCAACGGTAGGTACTTAGATCTCAATTGCAGTTTATGCGCGGAACTGCAAGGACAGTTGCCAAATCTAGTAGATCAAAGACGAATGTGCGAGCTGTTGGAAGAAGGGGGACATGGCAGGACAAACAATATAGTATCAACGAGCAAGTGGAGCTCGGAAGCAGTAAAAATCTAAAGCATAGAGGGTTGTAGGAATATGATGTATGGTTAACCAAACTACATGAGAAAAAGGGAATCTCATGTGGAGGATTTGGGAGGCTAAAGCCTAAACACCAACATACACATTGCGGTAATGTGCATGAGCCACTGTGGTGGGGGCACTCCCAAAGGTGGGAGGAAAAACAAATAAATATGGAGTCGACTTGAAGCGAGTTCTTGGAGGAGCATAATGACTTCAATGGATAAGAATCAAGGTGGAGATTATTAAATATGGTACTCCTATATAATCTTTTAGGATTTTGAAAGAGCTAGATGACTCCTACTTACTTTCAATGAGGACTAAGGGGGCTATATAAACACATTGAGTGGTGATAGATAACTCAAACAATAGATTCTTGTATAGGGCAAGGATCCAAGTGTCCTAAAAAGTTCAAGAGGTTGTGAAAGAATAACAATCTCTTGTACTCTTTTGAAGTTGTACTTAAATAATTTGCGGTCGGCTTCGCTAAATCTTTCTCTCTCATTGTGTTTGCTTTAACGTCGTTATTTTGGTTCTCTCTATGAGATTCAGCATCTTTATTTTTGAGGCCATGTACGCTCGTCCTGTATCTCATAAAACTCTGATTCAATCTAGGAGGCTACTGTGTATAGGAAGGGGTATCAAAGTATAATAATTGGTATCCAGAAAATCATGAAAATCAATTTTTCCGATGGATGGATAAAACACATTGGAGGGGGACAAGACTTCACTTGGCATCAGTCTGCCCCTAGGGGGAGGCCAGGAGGACTGTTAGTTGGAGTTAATACTAGTAACTTGGATACTGTGAGTATTAAGGGGGATTTTTTTTGTTAAATTCCATGTAAGAAACAAATGTGATGGTTTTCAATAGGCTCTTGTTGTTTGTGGTGCAGCCCAACCCCAATTCAAAGAGAGTTTTCTCACTGAGCTGGTCCAAGCTTGTTCTAAAGAGTCCTTACCTATTTTGATGGGTGGTGATTTTAAAATCAACAGAAGAAAGAAGAGAAGAACAACGATAAATTTGATACAAGATGGGCTTTCCTTTTCAATGCAGCTATTGAGACCCTCCAGCTAAGAGAATTACCTCTTAATGGGAGATTTTTTTATTTGGCAAATAATCTTAGACAAACCTACCTATGATAAGTTAGACGGGGTTTTGCTAAGCACTAATGGGAGCTTCATTATCCCAATGTGCAATTTTAGGCCCTGGAGAGAGCATTGTCTGACCATATCCCTCCCCTTAATCAAGGAAGAAATATGAGACTTTTACTAGTTGCTTTTGAACTTTTTCTGGGTTAAAGATAAATTTCCACAAAAGTGAGTTGTTTCTCTTTGGCAAGGCTTACCAAGACCATTATGCGCAGATTTTTTGCTGTGCTGTTGGTCACATGCCTTTCAAATATTTGGGGATTCCCATCCATTACAAACAGCTCAGAAAATCTGACTGGCTAGATGTGGAAGAACGTTATGACAAAAGACTTGGCTGTTGGAAAGGGGCCAAAGGGCAATGGCTTTCTGTTGGAGGCCGAGTGATGCTAATTAATTCCTCTTTGAACAGTCTACCCTTATACATGTTCTCCTTTTTTAGGCACCTAAAGGAGTATTGAAAAATATTGACTTTTATTGATCCAGATTCTTATGGCAAAATAATGAGGGAATAAGAAATAACATTTAGTGAAGTTAAAAACAGTCTGCCTTCCTAGAGACCAGGGGGGTTTAGGAATTTTGGATCTTGAAAAAAATGAACTATAGTCTTCTAGGTGAATAGACTTTCAGATTACACAATGAGGATGGCATTCGGCAACATTTGCTTAGGAATAAATATCTGAAATCCAAAACTCTTTCTCAAATCGAGAGTAAAATTGGAGACTCTTAGTTTTGGAGAGGTCTTCTAAAAGTCAAAGCCTCAAAGGTAAGGTCTTCTTATCTTGCTCTATGAAAGTTGGTAATGGTGAACAAATAAGATTTTGGGAGAATCCTTGGCTTGATTATATAACTTTTCCTCATCAATACCCTTCTTTGTATAATGTGGTCAGAAGCAAACATGTGACCGTTGCTTCTGTTTTTGATCATGGCTTGGAGAGTGTTTATTTCAGAAGGACAGTCATTAATGATAATTTGAATGCCTGGAACCATCTCCTTTTAAGATATTCCAATAATAATCTTTCTGAAAATGTGGATGTGTTAATTTGGAAACACAACAAAAAAGGGTATTTCACAGTTCAATCTATGTATGCTTGTTCGATCTACTGTGACATACCCTTCCAACACAAGGTAATATGGTGGTTCAATCTAACTCTGAAGATTATTTTTTTTTGTGGTATTTGGCTAAACAGGTGATTCTGACCAAAGACAACTTTGCAAAAGGAATTGGAAGAAAAAAGATAGATGGTGTTGTTTTAGTTCTGGTTTTGAATCAATTCAGCACTTGTTCTTTCACTGTCCCGTTGCTAGATATGCTTGGCAAATTGTTTCCTTCTCCTCTGCATATCACCCCCCCACCCCACCACACACACACACCCGAATGTTGATCAGATGCTTGATACATGGCTGAACGGCTTTGGTGATAAAATGAAAATGTTATGTGGGGTGGGTGCAACTGCTTTGTGCTGGGTTGTCTGGAAAGCAAGGAATTCAGCTTATTTTGACAGGAAATAGCCAACTCATCCTAACCAAGTTGTGTTTTTCATGCGCCATTGGATTCGACTGTGATCTCTTTTTCAGAAACAGGACAGGCGAGATTTGCTGATGATGAGCTTGGACAAGATGGTGCGGGTGGCTTCGGCTATCTTCGGGATACATGCTGGATGGAGCAACGTGGTGGGTCTACTTTGCCATTGGAATGAAAGAGGAGGCGATCAACGTCTTGCTTTCAGCATTGATCCAGGATGGCAAAATAGACTGTTTAGGGTCTAAATCTTTTTCCCGTTACTGCTCTGGTTTCCTTGTTCTCGTTTTCGTCTGTGATACTTTAGTAAGCTAGCTGAACTCTGACGTGGTGGAACCGAGGTTGTCTGCTTTTCATAAGAGCAGAGCCCGCGGATGTAGAATTCTATCTCGAGTATCAAAACAAAACAAAAAACTTTTCAATTGAACTGTTGCATCTACTACGTTGAGTTGTTGCGACGAGTTGCGAGTTGGGAACAAGAGCTGCGCAAAACCGAACTACTACTCCTAGATAAGGGTCACAGGAGCATTTCACCCGTGTGCCCCAGGAGGCACACACGCAAGCGAACCTGACGCGAACCTTGCAACAGAAATTAATTGGCAAAGCAAAGTCTGGATCGGCGAAGGGTGGAATCCACGTGCCACCGCGTTGGCCACGAAGAGGATGCCAACGTCCTGGGGAGCAACAACACGTTGCGTGCATATGAGCATGACGCATTCTGATTCCTCCAGCCAGATCGCAGCGGCTAGCAGAGATCAATTGGGAGCAAATCAGTCCTAGTATTTCGTTGGCACAGTTGCTACCATCTTTATATTTGAACCGTTCAATTTTCGTTTTGTAGTAACCAATTAATTATGAACGAGAACTGGTGTGAAAAATAAGAAGCCATGAGAAAAGAACATGGCGTTTAATTAGATCGCTCCAAATTGATCTATTTTCAGGTTTCCTTGACATCTACTATATGTCTATACCCATCCTTCAACTGGTCAAACTTACGAAGGAGCCAACTCATGTCCATGCATGAAGCTCAAGTCATCTTAGATTTCACTGGGAAGTGAGAGCGTGAGACGAAGCAAAACTGGCATGGAAGCTCCCTTCACGAACTCAACGTTAGTTGTACTTCGGTTGCTGAGGATTATGCAACAGAAGAGGTATCTTGCAGTTACAGCCTTTCAGTGTTAGTGTGAGTCCGAAGTTACAGTTGTCGGTGAAAGAGAGCCGGAGAGAGAGATTACAGTGCGACGTCTCCTCCGAAAGAAGAAAAAATGCTACAAATTGACGAACTTGGTTCTCTATCGGCAGTTCTACTGATTGCTAGCAGGTTATCCATCAAAAAGTATGACATGAAAAGCTTGAAAAGACAGTGCTGAAACTGAGAGATGCAAAGAGATTCCGTATTGGCATTTACCGCAACTGCTGCAGCTAGCCAGCAACAGGGTAGGGTGTTGTATTGTCTTGTCTCCCCATTTCATCAGGAAAAAAGAAAATGGCACAGGAGAAGCAGAAAACAGAGCGCACATGGCGATTTTTTTATTTTAAATAATATAATTTTTTATTCAAATTGCAAAAATATACGTTCATCTTAAAAAATTACAAAAATATACTTTTTTCGCCCGTATATACGGGCGATCGGTGCCGCTCTGAACGAGCGATATTTCCTCTGTCTACGATCAGTTACTAAAAAAAATCATAACTTTTTCATATGATGTCGGATGGAGATGAACTTTATATGAAAATTGTAGCTCTCGACGGGATCTAAACCTTTTGTATATAAACTTTTTCAATTTGAATCCATTTAGATGGTCAAAAATAGGATAGAATGTTCAGATCTAAAAACAGATCTGTTTTTAGATCTGAAACTTCTATCCTGTTTTTAGCTATCTAAATGGATTCAAATGAAAAAAATTTGTATACAAAAGTTGTAGATCCCGTCGAGAGCTACAATTTTTATATAAAGTTCATCTACATCAGACATCATATGAAAAAGTTATGATTTTCTTTAGGAATTTACCGCAGACAGGAAATATCGCGCGTTGAAAGCCGCACCCGATCGCCGTGTATGAGGCGATCGTCCCATGTACGGGCGACAAAAGTATATTTTTGTAATTTTTTGAGATGAACGTATATTTTTGCAATTTGAATAAAAAATTGTATTATTTAAAATAAAAATTCCGCACATGGCAATGTCTACACGAAACAAGAATCATTAGGCCCATTCATACCAACGTGCACATTTAGGCCCATTGAGCGCCCATGTACATCTTCCTTTCGAACAAGGCGTTGAGACTTGAGACGCGAGAATTTTTTTTATTTAATATTTGTTTTTAATCTTTTTTTCGAAAACAATCGACTGAGTGAAAAAATTGTAGAAATAGGTACCCATTGCCCGTATATGGAGCGATCGCCCCATGTACGGGCGATCTGTCCGAGCGTGTAACGGCCAATTGACGACACCCACCTGGGGCGACGGGTGGGCTTTATAACCCGCGCAGCGCTCCAGACAGTCAGTCGGCAGCCGAGCGCAAAGTAGAGGGGAAGAGAGGAGGAGAAGAAGAGAAGAGAAGAGAAGAAAAGGAGAAGAGAAGAGAAGAGAAGAAGGGGTGAAGAAAAGGGAAAGCCAAAAATATCGAGGTAAATTTCCGAATTTTTTTGTAGAGTTAACTTTAGGAATTTTTTGTAGAGGTAAATTTAGGAAATTTTTTAGAGGTTGTGTAGTATTTAGAAATTTAATGTAGCATTTAATATTTAGGAATTTGTTGTAGTGTTTAGAAATTTTAGGATTGGATAGTGTTTAGAAATTTTAGGATTGTATAGTGTTTAGAAATTTAACGTAGCAGTTAATATTTAGAAATTTAATGTAGTATTTAGAAATTTTAGGATAGTGTAGTATTTAGTATGTGCAAATTTAATATAGTATTTAGTATCTAAAAATTTAATACAGTAGAAATATTAGGCAATATTTAGAAATTTAATTTAGTAGGGTTGTGTAGTAGTAATTTTATTATGCAAATAATGTATTAGGCAATATATAAAAATATAATGTGGTAGAAATTTAATATTATGCCGTATGGTAGGCAAGTCGAATTACTTATTTATAGTCGAATGATTTATTTATAGTCGAATTTTTTAGTACGATCAATATACGTTTTGTCTATTGTATTTTAGAGTAATATATTTCCGTCCGATGTTGCAGCATGTCGAAGAAATTGTATTTTCAAATATTTTATGGAGATAGTGAGGTAGCACAAGGGGCAGATGGGGTGGATTTGTCATCATTTTCAAGAGTCGTACGGGGCATATCTAGACCGAGCGATAGGACATAAAGGGATTTTTTAGGTGGATGTCTCGGATGTTCAATTTGGATGCTCAAACTGTTCGGTTGCGGGTCAGAGCAGTAGTAAGCCGTGCGCAACACTGTTTTTATGGAGAGTTGATTCCTATTAACGCGACATCAACATGGAGGAGCTATGTTGGTTTTGCCGTAGAGCGGGGTTGGCCACTCATGTTGTTGGTACAGTGCTATCCGGTGTCACAAGTTCGTGATGTTAGGGTAGATATTACGGGGGAGGGGAAGTCAAATATGGAAGGATGCAAAGATGAAGGTAGCGAGGAGCCTAGAGACGAGGAGCACGAGACTGGCGGTGGCGAGGGGATCGGGGGGCCGAGGAGATAGTGGTGGAGGCGCGAGGGGTGGCCGACGAGAGGGAGGAGGTGGAGGATATAGTTCACCTGATGAAGGAGGAGGACCTTGCGGATGAGGAAGTCCCTGATGGCGAACACTCCGACGAGGAGGACAATGCTCCTGAGGTGCCTATCCCTGGTGCGTGGACTAATTACAATTTCGGGGACCTAACAATGAATGAAGGGAACATTGATGCATGGGAGTATGATGAGAACGAGGTCACGCAGGGGGCCATATATAAAGACAAGGAGGCTGTGATGGATGCGGTAAAGTACTGGGCAATGTCTCTTCGGCGGCAATTCAGGGTAGTGAAGTCCAGCAAAAAGGAGTACGACGTGAAATGCGTAGTTGATTCGTGCTCATGGCGGGTGCATGCATACAAGGGGAAGTGGAAGGACTATTGGAAATGTTCCATAGTGATGGAGCACAACTGCGAACTAGAAGAAGTGGAGCAGGGACACCACAATCTGTCGTCCACTTGGGTGGCAAATATGTTTTATGGTCAGATCGTAGACAATCCGCACCTGCAGCCTCGATCTATTATCACAGCCGTGGAGGAGAGGTTTCAATACAAGATTAGATACGGAAAAGCATGGAGAGCGAAAAGGATAGCTCTACAAATACGGTTCGGGACGTACGAGGCTTCCTACGAGAATATTCCCTACTTGCTCAGGGCAATAGCACGTAGGAATCCCGGTCA
The DNA here is from genome assembly GCA_036346275.1 of Otatea glauca. NCBI lineage: Eukaryota > Viridiplantae > Streptophyta > Magnoliopsida > Poales > Poaceae > Otatea > Otatea glauca. The sequence goes on along the minus strand of CM070720.1, from coordinate 42,630,956 downwards.
TCCATCGACCTTGTGGAGTTTCCCGCGGGTGGTTTGTGCGCGGGTAAGTGGGTCTTGCAGCGTGCCTTCTTCGCCCTCGACGCATGCATAAATGCGTTCCAGCACTGTCGTCCGGTCATTTGCATGGATGGCACATTCCTCACAGGGAAGTACAAGGGCCAGATTTTAACTGCGATCGCGGTGGATGCCAACAACCAGGTTCTACCGGTTGGATTGGCCTTCGTGGAGGGGAAAAACACGGATAGCTGGTACTGGTTCCTTGAAAGAGCAAGCTGGCAGTTGTTCAGGACAGGCTTGATGTTTGTGTCATCCATGACCGACATGCAGGGCTGCTAAGGGCGATCGTGGATATGCAACAAGGGTCCGACGTCGTGGGAGCAACGAAGTGGCCAGACCTGAAAAGCAGGTGGTGCATGAGACACATGGGTGCCAATTTTTTTCGTTAGTTCAGGAACAGGGAGCTTATGAAAATGTTCAAGCGGCTGTGCAAATAGAACCAACGGAGGAAGTTCAACGTGCTTTGAAGGACGTTGGATGAACTAACAAAGAAGCAATCAATGAATTCAAGAGATGCCGCTACTTCATCAAGGAACCCGATGGTCTACCACGAACAAGGAGAGGACCCCACAGCCTTGTGTGCGCTTCCGACCGGTGCCCCAAACATTCGGCGTAAGCCAGGGACCAGCATAAAGAGTTTCACCGACTAGATACGACACGAGCCTTTAGAGAAATTATCCCTTCTGCATGACGAGGGCGGTTGGCGTTATGCAATCATGACAACGAACCTGGCGGAGATTTACAACTGGGTAATGAAAGGCACCAGATGCCTTCCATTGGTGGGTATAGTTGAAGGTGTGTTACTAGTGATACAAATATATTTCATTGAGCGATACAAGAACTCCGCAGCATGTATGTCGGACAATCGACTATTGTACTCAACAGTTGTATCTACGTACATGTCCAAGAAAACAAGAAAGGCACAGACACATCGGGTGACACCGGAGAGTGGCGTGGAACGGAGATACCACGTGCACTGTGGTGATCGAGGTTGCAGAGGTGCCCACCGGGAGAGAATTTCCCATCTGTGCATACTCCGAGCAGCTGACTACGAGTGCTCCTACCAGAAACCACGCCTGGTGCACTTGCCGTGCTCGCACGTCATTGCCGCAGCCGTCGAGACGCATCAATCATGTCGTCCGTACATCCCCCCATTACTACAAGCAAAGTGTTCTCAACACGTGGCATCACGAGGTGTATGGATACCGAGTAGATGGATCGTTCACAACAGCCCCCCTCCAGAGCATCGATGGGTACTGGACATCCAAATGTTGAAGCAGAAGTGAAAGTGCATCTAAGCACTTATGTTATTTTGGTGATTAATGACAAACACTCATAATGACAATCTATGCAATTAAGTAAATGCTTAACTTAGTGCTTAGCAAATGACAAACCTCTAATATGATTATATTGCTATGAGACTAACATGTTATTGCCTAGTTGAGTATCAGTCTCATCTTTTAGAGGAAAATCAAATAGGAAGGTTAAGCAAAGATAAGGTATGCAATTTTTGTATCTATTCTATATTTGTTATTGCATTCCTTTCGTGCAAATGCATAGTGAACTCCAAGTAGCATGTTGATTTTATATATGCACATTGGTTCATGTCATATTTATTTGTGCATATATATTCATTTGAGTTCATTATGGTATGCATGTATTAACTAGAGTTAAACTTCATATTGCTATAGATTGACTTGGTGCATGCATGTCTTATTTGTATATCTTCTCATGCAATTCTCTTAGTGAAGTTTATCTAGTGTTGGATCACATATTTACTCTTACTCCAAATATTATTTGCACATGTACAATTCATGTATATTCTATCATGTGCTTCATTTAAGTAAAGTCTGTGATCCTTGCCATGATTTAATTGATTCATCATATTGGCAATTATCTCTCTAGTGCATATAGATCAATTACATATTCATTATGATGTACTTAGTAGAGAACATTTCTTATGTCAAGTGTTTCCATTTATGTTGTGCTTCTTTATATGAAACACTTGTTGTAATCAATTGCTCACAAATATCAACTTGTTCATATCTATTGAGCTTTTGGGACTAATGTCTTTCATGAGTAGTTTGGAAAGAATTAGGTCCCGTCTGTGTATGATGACCAAGGTATCTTGGAGGATGATCATTAAGCCGAGGTCAACAAGACAGCGGTGTCACCAAGAGCTGAGGACTAAGTCAAAGAATGACTTGGCGTGGAGATCGTCAGAGAGGATGATCAAGTCAAGGTTGATAGGACGAGAGTCTCATGAGGTGAATCGAGTCGAGTTGGACAAGGCGAAGATGTCATCAATTATTTGGTGAAAGTCTTCATGCATCGACATCAAGAAAGAAGACGGCAAGTGACTAGTTCTAGACTTATATTATCTTTGATTTAATTTGAGTCTAAGGATTGCCGTACTATTAAGAGGGATACGATGTCGAATGACTTCTAGATGTGTCAAGTGCTCAAGTGATCCATTCTTGTGTATCTTAGAAAGAGAGTGGTGTTGGTAGTGCCGGAAAGTGAGGGTTGTAGGTCTCTCTTGATTTCTTTGTGAAATCTGTAGTTATCCTTTGAGTTTTGGATTGTGAGACCTTGTTGGTTGTGTAGCCCTCGTTCTTTGCTTTTGGTAGAGTCCAAGATCTCTGGAATCGGAGTCCGGAGTCAAAAGTTATGCTCGTTTTCGTCGGGTTGCTCAGTGCTGTTCGGACAGTCCGGAGTATCCGGACGTTTGGTCCAAACACTCCGGGTTGGCACCCTCGGTGGCTGCTCTCGGTTGGTCCGGAGTATCCGGTGTTTAGTCCGGACACTCCGGGTTGAATTAGTCCGGAGTGTCCGGGGTGTTTGTCCGGAGTCTCCGGGTTAGCTCTCTCGGTATGAGCTAATCTTTTCCAATCCGGTGTCTCCGGGTTGTTTATTCGGAGTCTCCGGGTTGTGCGCAGCCTGCCCCCAACGGCTAGTTTTTGGGGAGTTCTATTTATAGAACCATCCTCCCTCATTTTGAAGAGGCTTTTCGTGTGGATTTTTGAGAGGCTTTTGGGGGGCTGTGTGGGGGCTTTGAGGAAGCTTTTACCCTTAGATCTAAGTGATCCCCTTGTGAGAAGGGTTGGGAAGAGTTTGGGGAGTGAGTGTTGAGTTGTTTAAGCACTTGATTTCATCTCCAAGTTTGTTCTTCGTGAGCATTTGTTACTCTTGGAGGTTGAGGACTCCTAGACGGCTAGGAGGTCGCCTACGAGCCACCGGAGCTTTGTGTGGTTGGCCGTGGAAAGTTTGTGAAGGCCGATTCCGCCTCCGTAAGGGAAGGATTCAAAGGAGTGAAGACCAGCGAGTGCATTTGTGCAACACTGGGAGGAAGAGGGTTGAAAGAGACCCCGGCTCAAGTGTGACCGAGCCGCCTCAACGGAGACGTAGGATCCCCTCAAGGATCCGAACTTCGGGTGAAAAATCTTCGTCTCAAAGTTTGCTTCTTCTCTTGCTTTAACATTTGGTTTTGAATCTTTGGGAGCCCCGATCTACTCTTTTGTTGTGTTTGGCTCCAGATCTACAATTTCCCCAGGTACCTGATAGCATATATATCTTTTGTATTCAAGTAGATTGTTGAAAAATTGCAGGGATTTAAAATCTCATTTCGAGGTCTTAAATCCGGAGTATCCGGACTTCTGAACCCGGATAGTCCGGACATTTCGGAGTATCCGGATAAAAGTCTCGGACACTCCGGACTTAGATCATCGAGAGATTTTATTTAGCTGCAAATTTTTTATTCCGCTGCATTTAGTTACAAAGTTTTTAATTCGCCTATTCACCCCCCCTCTAGGCGACATCCCCTGTCCTTTCAAGAAGGTCGGGCGTCGAAGGACACGGCATATTCGGAACGATATGGACGAGTCCGAAGTGCGTCGTAATTGCGGATAATGTAATTTTCGATGTTGTCCTCATCGTTTAATTTACGATGTACCAGTTAACTACTGTTCCCATTATGTAATTTTTGATCTAACAGTTATTTGTTGTTCGCATCATGTAATTTACGATATACTAGTTAATTGTTATGCGGATAATGTAATTTTTGATGTACTAGTTAATTGTTGCTTCCATCATGTAATTTTCGATGTACCAGTTAATTTTTACTCCCATCATGTAATTTTTGATGTACCAGTTAATTGTTGCTCCCATCATGTAATTTTTGATGTACTAGTTAATTGTTGCTCCCATCATGTAATTTTCGACGTTTTGTGCTTCATCGAACATATCTTCGTCTTTAGTATGTTTGTAACATGAGATTTTTTTGGCTTTCTGAACTTCCGTTGTATTGTTTGTTAAATATGCTACATTTCGTTATTTTGCATTTTATTTTGTGTACACATTTAATTACTGACAAATTTATTGTATTTGTTTTGTAATAGGTGACGATGGCGCGACCTTGCCCTGAGCTGCTAGACACGACCGTGGATGCGACCCACCGGTATAGGTACTCCTCAGAGGAGAACCGACAGCTAGGGACACTGCGGCCTCGGGTGCCCAACGAGCTACTTCGCATTGACCCACACTGGCTTCCACGGTAAGCTGTCGATACTTGCACTCTTTTATGTACATGTACTTACCTGTGAATGCAATTTTAACGACGCAATACACTACATGCAGGTTGCGAGCGGCTAGCTCACTTCCTCTCTATAGAATGGTGGAGCAGTCATCGCCTGTTAGAGGGCGTGCGAGTCCCACGGTTGGTCTGTTGGTCCCTCTTGGCCGCACTCGTCGACCGGTGGAGACCGAAGATGCACACGTTCCACCTTCCCTGCAGAGAGATGGCTCCGACGCTGCAGGATGTGTCCTACCTCCTAGTACTCCCCTTTGCGGGTCCTGCAGTTGTGCCGCACGACGTTTCCGTGACGTGGCATGTGAAGTTATCCGCGCGGTTCACCGAGGTGCAGCGGCACCCCCGGGCAGCCCCCTACCAGCCCCTCAGGCCGGGTGAGCGGCACGGACCGATGAAAGCGTGGCTGCTTCAATTCACGGTTAGTACCTCTTTCATTGCAAGTTAACAAAGAAGCTAAGTTGCTGATAATATTTGTACCAAATCCTGCAGGCTAAGCTGATCCACCCGCACGCCGTGGAGGAGGACATGGCCCGCCATCTGGAGGCATACCTCCTGTTGTTGTTCGGTTGGGTGATGTTCCCGTCCTCCCACGGGAACACGGTGGACCGGCACCTGATCGAGTACGCCCAGTACATCGCCGACACCCCGGAGGATGAGGTAACACATTCCGTTGAAATCTCTTCTGTGCATGACACGTCTAACTTTCTCATTGTAAATAGATGGTACAGTGGTCGTGGGCCTCTGCTGTGCTTGCGGCGACGTACAGAGGTCTGTGCGACGTCGTCTCTCGGGCGGACTAGGACGCGACGGTGTCGGGTTGCGTCCTACTACTTCAGTTGTAGTCCTGGGAGCGCTTCTCCATCGGCAGGCCTGCTGTTAACACCGCGCCGTACCCGCAGGACCTGTACGGAGAGGACCCGATTGACTGGCCCACCATGGGCCACTATTAGGTCCGACGACAGGTATGCTCCCTCGTATCTTTTTTCCCACTTACGCACTTCCATAACATCCATCATTTTTTATTTTCTCGCAGCGGGTGTACGCGCACCGACAAGTGAGGAGGTCCTACCCCGAGTTCGTTCGGGAGTTCGACCACCTCCACGATGAGGACGTGCGGTGGATGCCATACAGCGCGTACGACGTCCACACCCGAGCACCTTATAGGGTCTCCGTGCTTTACACGCGAGATGAGCCGTTCTGGCTCACCCGTAAGGTTCTCGTCTTCGACCTGTGCGTCGAGGAGTACTCACCACACCGAGTGCTGCGGCAGTTCGGCCTGTCCCAGTATTCTCCCTTGCCACCTCGTCACGTTGTCGCACGTGGCGCTCACAGGTACGTCTCCTGAACTGAGTACTTAGCATTTCTATAGAATGGATGTTGTATGTATTTCCTGTTTTTGCATTGCAGGATGACCCAGATGGGTGCTGCAGTGGGCACTCAGTTAGCGCATCGCATTCAACCATGGGCGGTGCAGTGGGATGCTGCACTCGACGACAGGGTCACCGAGACCCGGCCGTATGACCATGACATGTACAATGAGTACATGGTTTGGTTCGAGCCCTGGACTCGCCTCAGGGTGGGGTACACACCAGCACCGTATGTCGCACGACAGGCATCGGTGACGGACACGTACCCTTCACAGATGTCCCAGAGGGACAACTCCGCGGTAAGTGTCACAACCGAAGCTAGATGGGTACATCTTTTTCATGTAGATTACTTAATATCAATCCGGCTTTACATGCAGGCACATCTTGCAGGGGAGGTGGAGGTCGAGGCTACGTCCATGTTGGCGCGCCTCCGGGCGGGCATACAGATGACCACCGCTGAGATCGAGGCAACTTGGGAGCGGGTCCTCGATAGGGCGAGGCGGTTGGGTCACCTGGCCACTTGCCGGTGCCGCGGAGACGTCGCCGGACGCAGCGCACCACGTCCCCATGGGCCAGCACCTCGGCCTACCTCGTCGGTTCCTCGTTACGTTCCCACGCAGCAGCAGTGGGGACAGTGGGCTGGCGAGGGGCCTTCATCATCTCGCACCTCACCAGGACCCCAGGGTGGTTTCGACGACCCTGCATATGACGAGTTCGACCTGGAGGGGTACCTGTCGACCGACTACCTCGTCGCCTCTCAGGTCTCGGCAGCACCGCTCTAGGACACGGCCGGGTCGCCTCTACACCACTCTACCCCTGCGCCGTAGGGCCAGCCTAGGACGGATGTCCACCTGCCATCGCCACTCATGTACCCCATGGGCCAGATCAAGAAGCGTGGCCGTCATTGACTTATTGTACAGATGTATTTTTGTAATGCCTTTACGTTCAGCAACATCTTGTATGACTGTCTGAATTAGTAACATGAGTGCCTTATCACTTTAAATTGTGAACATCCATGTATATTTTATTAATTGTGCTGTCATCGCTTTTACTTTCTCACACGACGTGAGAGCACACCACTGGCCATAACGGCTGGTGAGGCCAGCATTAACGGCCTTTAACGTCTGCGTGCACCTATCACCCTACATAGGGGCGATCGTCCTAATATGGGGCACACTACCGTTAAATATCAGGAACTACCGTTAAATATTGTCAGGGGCACACTACCCGAGGTAAATATCGGCAGTATTTTGGGCGATCGTCCAAAGATGGGACGATCGCTCCATACCCTGGTGATATCTACCCTTTATAACATTCGTTCTCGCTCGCGGTCTCGCAAAGGCAGCATTGAAAGAGGAAGAAAGAAGATAATAAGTAGAGGATCAATCGAAAATGCCGAGGCGTGCAAGTGGAAAGGGAAAGGGGAAAGCAAAGGAAGAAGGAAGTGCATGCCCGCGCAATTTAGCATATCAAGATCTCTTCCTACCTCGTGGAGTTGTAGCACCGATGTCTATGTGCGGAGATCCTTGCAAGCTTGTCCACTCTTGAGAAATACCAACTTGGAAGAGGAGTTATTGGAAGTGCTGCAACTACGCCTTCGACCCGCCAGAGAAGAGTCTGAAGGATCGCCAGATGGTAACAATCTTACATGTTGCATAATATTTGTACATAAAACTTTGCTAATTTATGTTCCATGCAGTCACCTTCGCCACTGTGTGAATTTGAGCAGTGGTTTGATATGGAGATCAACCCCGAAGACCAAAGGCTCCTTGATGAAGCCAACCGGCAGGAGGAGTTCACGCGGCAGCTTCAAGAGCAGCGTCATGCCACATGCGAGGAGGCACGTAGAAAGGAAGTGGAGGAGAAGGAGGTCGAGAGAGAGAGGAAACGAGAGAGGGCGCGTCGTGCCAGAGAAGCCCCACCGGAGGCATATGCAAAGGGGAAATGGCCTCGAAGCACTCAATAGACGTCTAGTTTTAACTATTATTTTTCTTGTTCGTGATACTCCTTTTAGTTTTAAGCCGTAATAAAGAGTGTGGCCTACCTTATTTTCCGCAGTAACTTCTGATTTGTGAATCGCCCGCTCTCTAATCTCTCACCCTCGTTTTGCAATACTTAGGGTTATTGCACTAATACAATTTAAATGCAAAGCAAGGTGTAAATAAAATATTTTCCCACCATATGGTAGTGCATATATCAAAGAGCAAATATGGCCCGTTCTCCCTACATATTACATTTAAACATGATATTTCACGGGCTGCCGAAAAGGCTTAAGCGTTTCATTGTTGCCATGACCATAATACTTAGGGTTATTGCACTAGTAAAATTAATATGCAAAGCAAGGTGTAAATAAAATATTTTCCCACCGTATGGTAGTGCATATATCAAAGAGCAAATATGGCCTGTTCTCCCTACATATTACATTTAAACATGATATTTCACGGGCTGTCGAAAAGGCTTAAGCGTTTCATTGTTGCCTCGACCATAATACTTAGGGTTATTGCACTAGTAAAATTAATATGCAAAGCAAGGTGTAAATAAAATATTTTCCCACCATATGGTAGTGCATATATCAAAGAGCAAATCTAGCCCGTTCTCTCTAAACATTACATTTAAACATGATATTTCACGGGTTGCCGAAAAGGCTTAAGTGTTTCATGCAAGTGAGGCCACTTATAGTCAATTGGTTTATTCAACTGAGTTTATTCCTAAATATTTTTTAAAAAATGGGACATCTAACACTCTACGAACAAGTGATATTTATTTCAGGATTTCTCGAGCCATGGTTTGCCTAGTTCCTTCATAATACACTAAATGGTCTTTAAGTAAAATTGATTTATACAATTTAAATTTGTATGGAACATAGTACTTTTCATAACATAATCTAAATCCTTATATATTAATAAAATTTTTAAAATTTATCTTGTTATAATTGGATCTTCCTAGTAATACGGCTACTCCTAATCGCCTGTTGGTCGGTATCGACGTTTAACGGTAGTTCCCGATATTTTAATAGCATTAATATACCATACGTATAGGACCGGTGTGCGACGCATGTCGGATGTAATCGGGCGCGGCGGTAGTGTGTATGACTGAGGACATTTAACTTATGGTATATTTTGGCCAATAGATGTAAAATATTACATGAAATCAATACTAAATGGTATTAAAATTTTGAAGATTAGTGTTTTTAACTTATGGTATAAGGTATCGATCACCCTTAGGCTATTTCGTTATTTTTTTCTATTGATTATTCTCGATTTTTTTTTAAATTAACGCTAAAAAGAAATTGAGTGATGAAGACAGGCACTGATCGCCCATGTATGGGGCGAATTCGATGCAGCTTTACCGGAATCGGACGCAAGCCTCGGTCAAGACGTTGAAACATCACGAACCACCACCAAGAAACCCCGGTGCCCATGGACTCCTCCTTGGCGGCGGCGGCGGCGGCGGCGGCGGCGGAGGGCGCGCCTCCGGTGGGGGAGAAGATGGCGGTGTTCTGGCACGAGGGCATGCTGGCCCACGACGCCGGCCGCGGCGTGTTCGACTCGGACCACGACCCCGGCTTCCTCGACGTGCTCGACCAGCACCCGGAGAACGCGGACCGCGTCCGCAACATGGTCTCCATCCTCCGCCGCGGGCCCATCGCGCCCTTCCTCTCCTGGCACTCCGGCCGCCCCGCACACGCCACCGAGCTCCTTTCCTTCCACTCCCCCGGTCAGCCCGCAAATCTCCTCACAGATCCTCAAACCAAAAGCTCTTATTGGCTTGCCCATCTCGTTCTTGATCTCGTCTAGATTGCCTGGTCTTGTGATTGATACGTGCCCGTGGTGTTTGAATTACAAAAGATTACTGTGTAACTAGTAATTAATCGCTAAATCTTATTGTGGTTGGCAGAATATATAGAGGAGCTCGTGCAAGCGAATGCCAGTGGAGCCAAGAAGCTCTGTGAAGCCACTTTCTTGAACCCTGGCTCGTGGGGTGCTGCGCTTTTGGCGGCTGGAACAACCTTATCTGCGATAAAGCATATACTAGATGGGCATGGGAAGATTGCCTACGCGTTGGTCCGTCCCCCTGGCCATCACGCGCAGCCCGACCGCGCCGATGGTTACTGCTTTCTGAACAATGCCGGTCTTGCAGTGCAGCTGGCTCTGGATTCTGGGCGAGCAAAGGTTGCCGTTGTTGATATTGATGTGCACTTTGGAAATGGCGCTGCAGAGGGCTTCTACCGCACAGATAGCGTGTTGACAATCTCTCTCCACATGAAGCATGGTTCATGGGGTCCGTCGCATCCACAGAGTGGCTCGGTTGATGAGATTGGTGAAGGCAGGGGGCTTGGATATAATCTCAATATACCTTTGCCTAATGGAAGTGGGGATGTGGGGTACGAATATGCAATGAATGAATTGGTTGTTCCGGCGATAGAAAAGTTTCAGCCTCAGCTTTTGGTTTTTGTCGTCGGCCAAGATTCTAGTGCGGTGAGTTGAGTTTGTGTAGTATGTTTAATTGTTTTACTTAGAAGCTGCACTCTTTAAACTTGCTGAAATTCTGCGCAATTGCTCAGCCTAGTAATTGTTATATTACTGAACTAGCCGAATGCATGTGTTTTGCTACGGATAAAAATAATATTACCCAACACGTTAAGCTGTTATCACTGGGCTTAACTTGCGTCATGCTCTCGGCCCTACTGTAATGTCCGGCCTATACCATGCCTCTGCTGTGGAGCTTAGCTTACACCACGTCCCTGGCTTCGTCACAGTTGTTTGCATGGCACCTCTGCCATATAGGGGAGAGGTTGTTGAAATAAGTATTACTACATTTTTTAATAGTTAATTTGTTTGTTATGGGGCAATTTTTTTTTTGTTTTTTGTTAGAGATTTTTAGGGATGAAAAAGGGATTTGAGGAGAGATGGGTGAAGGTTGGGAAGATGAAGAACACATCATTCACCAACACTAGCCTCTTTTAAAGAAGTAAAGATAAGCAATATAATGAGCATCATACAGTGTCAGAATGTACAAACATTATAATGTGGGGAAAATAAATAAATATGTATAGGAAAAATACATTCTACTTCCGGGAGTAATTACTCCCACACCATACTACCTAAATGAACTTGAAATACTCATTTATCACTTTAGGTACATTTATGTACTAATTATAAGTTACTCCAATTGGAACTACATGAAAAATTTGCAAGGGAGTCCAGCTTTTTAGTGTATTTTACAAATACCTTTATATACGCACATAAAAAAGAGTATGTCTAAAAGAATGTACATATCACCTCTGAAAAAATGTACATACTACCTAGATAGTCTTATACACTTGTATACTACACGTGCGTACCCTCCGTTACACGAGACACTCCATACGTTGTGAGATACGAAGGGAGTAACTAATATGTGTGTGTGCAAATAAGGATGACAAACAATATAGTAACAATTTGGGATTTTCTTACTGTTAACTTAAGATAGTCTAGTTCTAATACAGTGAAACAAAGGTTAAATACCAAAAGTAAAGTAGTGGTTGGCAAATAATGGGAGGAACAAATATAAGATAAACCGGAACTATTGTACCTTGAATTGAAGTGATGCTATATGGATAATAATCTTCAGCCTAACTAATGTTTTGTGTAGAAAGCTCAAAGAAAAAACTATGCATTTTAATTTCTACATAAGGTACTATATCAATGGAGATGGTTAGTATGTGCAGACTAAATAACTCATATGAAAGCAATAAAAGAAACAACTGCAGTCTATATCAGGGTTTTGGAAACCGGAAGATAGTAATGGTGTAAAAGATTTTCTGTGTAAGCTTTTATACTTTATATGGTGGCTCTTAACCAAATCAAACTCTATACGGAAAGGTTTCTACAATAGTCCGGCTCTCAGTTTTGCTAGATTCTAGTATGCTCTGAAGCATTACATTAGGGCCCGCTATAATCATTATGTTGGGGTTATGATAAGGAACATCTTGAATCACATGTTGCCCCATTGGATGAGACCTAGCCAATTTCACCGTTTCTTGCTGCCCTTTGTCTACCAGAACACTATACCACCGTAGGTGGTGGTACTTGCAGATGTCCTAACAACAACTTCTCCAAATGGCGTAATAATGATACTTTTAGCAGCGTTCAATTTTAACTTTATGAGACTGTCTTAGACAGGTAGACTAACTAATTATGTTTTGTCTCCATGCAGTTCGATCCCAATGGAAGGCAGTGCTTGACCATGGATGGTTATAGGAAAATTGGAAAGATAATGAGGAGCATGGCTAATCAACATAGCAATGGGCAAATTTTGATTGTCCAGGAAGGTGGTTACCACAACAGTTATTCAGCATATTGTCTGCATGCAACACTAGAAGGTGTCCTAGATCTGCAAGCCCCACTGTTAGATGACCCAGTCGCGTATTATCCAGAGGATGAGAAATACACTATGGAAGTTGTTGACAGCATGAAGAAGTGCCTGAAAGAATCTATTTCTTTCTTGAAGGACATTTAGAAATGCGTTACATCTTTTAGATGCAGTGGTGATAAAATTCAATTTCAAATCATGGCATGCTCTACATTCACTGGCTTCTATTGAACTGTAAAGACTTTATCCATTGAAGCAACTTAATGGTATCACGTCGTATTGTACATGTATAGGCATCATTCATGATCCAATGGTGGCCAACCTCGACCTGTATCACGTCGTATTGTACATGTATAGGCTTCTCTGAACCCTTGATTTCCAAGCAATGATGTACTACATATCAGTCTTCTTTCACCTTGGTACGCCATGTCAAGTTGTACATGCTGCCGGTGTTGGGTTTCAGCTTGTCGGTATCTCTGGCACCATCATTTTTTTACCTATATGCCTAAGCATATATCTGTTGCAAAAGCTTGTGATGCTATCAAGAAATACCGGGAAGAATCAATTCCTTTCTGAAAGGGATCCCTTTGGAAGGAGGGCAAGATTGGTGGCTAACTTCTTCCTTTCATCGTATCATATTCTACCTGCGTATGCTTTTCCTGCATCATCTCTGATGATGATTTCACAGCAATCATACGCTCCCCAAATGCCCTTTTTCCCCACGCTATCTTGTGTCAAACATCCCGTGCGTGTTTTTTAGCCAACTTCTTTTCGTGCTACGGCGTGTGATTATTGTATAATCTTTACTTGGAAATTCCGATGAGCCGTGCTTATATACATAACCTTATATTGATAAGTTATATGAATCTTGAAACAAATGAAAAGGTAGGTAATTATTATCTACTTTTTATTCGTACTTTAATATTTACTACGAATCTTTTAAACAGTGCTTGTATGTATGTTTTGTTGGGTATCTTTCGGAATTCCGATGTTGTTATATGAGATGTGAGTGCAAACTGGCTGTGATCCAGAAATGCATAATATGCATGCACTAGTGTGTGTTTCGCCGAATCGCTAGCTGCTCGTACTCGGCTCATACGCAGGAGCACACCGAAGAATTGGTTCTGTGTAAATAGGCTTAAATGAAGTTGTTTATGTTGGGAAACCTAGATGGCCCATTGAAGGCCTATGCTGGTCCCTTAGCCTAAACCCTAGGTGAGCGCTATAAAAGGAGGAGGGGGTCCCCCCAATGTACAAGCAATCATTAGCAATAAAAGAATTCCGCAGTTGCTCTCCCTAAACACGTGTCTCTCTCTTTCTGTTCTCCAATTCAGATATGTTCGGGAACCCCGGACTATTCGATAGCGAGGTTCCTTAACACGTTATCAGCACGAAGCTCTACGGAGATCAGAATTGAAAAGTTGAGAAGAGGTGAGAATCGGTGATTGTTTCTAATCGTTGTTGTTCTTATGCATGCATCTACCCTACGCCTCTGTTCTCTGTTTTCGTCTTATGGCTCGGGCTACATACAAGACGATTTCTGATCGCCATCGCTCACGCAAGGAAAAAAAAAAGTGTGCATCGGTCTTAGCGCGCGCGCGCGTCGCCGACGGCCAAGATCGCCGCCGACGACCGACCGCCGCGCGACGCAGCAGCGCCGACGCCGCCACCGTCGCCGCCGACGTGCGCTGAAGCGCCGCCGCCGCGCGCGCGACACTACCTTGGTCGGCGCGCCGGCCGCCGCCACGCCGCCTCGGCCGGCGCGCTGGCCGCTTCGCCTCCGTCGCCAGCGCAAGAAGAGTGCGCCGCCACCGTTTCTCGGCTCGCGCCACCGCCACCGACACCGCCATGCCATCTCGGCTCCGCCGCCAACCAGCGCCTCGCCCGTCGGTTTCTTCGCGGCCGGCCGCGTCCACCGTTCCGGCACGCCGGTTTTCACGCATCGCCGCCGCCAAAGCGCTTTCCGAGCTCACGCGCCGCCGCCTCGCGCCACCGGTCTCCGCTTCGGCTCAGCGTGGAAGAAAGCGCGAAAGACGGCGCGTGTGAAGAAAGGCGCGAGGAGGCACGCGGGCGGAGGCGGCACAGGAGGGCGGCGCAAGCGGGCGGAGGCGGCACATGAGGGCAGAGGCGGCGCAAAAGCAAGAATAGGGGGGAGGCGGCGCACTGGAGGAACGCTGGGGAATACCTAGCCCCACGCTACGCGGGCCAAGCAATGAAGGGCACGGCCCGGAGGCCATTCGGCTGGAAGAAAAAAAAGGAAGAAAGAAAGAAAAGAAAAGAAGAAGAAAAAGAAAAGAAAGAGAAATTTGCAGAAATTTTTTTTGAAAAAAAAATTGCCAGAAAATCAAGAAGATTTTATTTGGCTCTGTTTTTAATTTTTCTAGCTTTATTTCTCTATTTTATGAATTTTCTTTATGAATTTTGAATCCTTTGCTTTATTTTATATAATGCAATACATAGCAATTCAATTTTTCCTGCACTTTGTGTTTTTGCAACCATTTTTCTATCGAGTTACGCATAATCTAAACCGAATTTTGAAATCATGCAGATGTCTGGCATTGTGAATCGTGAGTTTGAAGAACTGGCCCCGCACGGTCAGAACTACCTCACTTGGGCATCGGACGTGAAGATCGTTCTTGGGGGCAAGAAGCTCCGCTCCGCGATTGGTCTAGGGTCCTCGCAGGACGCAAAACCTACCGCCGAGCGTAACGATCAAGCTCGCATTTTCTCGAGCACCACCTCTCACCACTCAAGAATGAATATATGGTGAGGAGAGTGCACTTGAGCTTTGGACCGCACTTGAAGCGGTTCGAAAAGCTAAAGTACACCATCTTGCCCCAAGCACAAGAAGATTGGGTGCGCTGAGGTTTGCGACTTGAACAATGGCCGAGTACAATTACGCCTTGCATGTAATTTGTACCAATCTCTCTATGTGGCAAGAAGATCACCGATGAAGAAAAGATTGAGAAAACTCTCTCTACCTTCCACCCTAATGCTATCCAGTGCACGCAGCTATCGTCGGGGCGCATACAAGGAGTATAGCGAATCGATTGATGTAATGCAAGTTGCGGAATCGCAAGACGATGTTCTACGCAAGAACTATGTCTCGCACCACCGACGAGGCACCGCACGTAAGTCAATGCCAATAGCTACAAGGTGAGAAAGCCCACTCATAGAAAGAAGGGCAAGCGGGGTGAAAAGAGAGGCCCGTGCCAAAGGAAAGTCAAAGCCCCGTGAAGAGGATGACAAAGAAAAGGCGCACGCCAAACCGTATGGACAGCAGAACCAAACGTGCTTCAAGTGTGGCACTTGGGGACATTGGTCGAAGATATGTCGGGAATCCAAAGAAGTGATCAACGCATATCAGGCTAAGAGAAAGGCAAAAGAAAACGCCCCCGCAGAAGCACACTTCGCCAACATCGGTGATGATGATGTCATGGATGTAGATACCCCACTTACCTTATCCTCACAGAATAGCCTGCACATCGATGCTGCAGCCATTATTATGGCAAATGAAGAGAAAACTTCTGCCGATGACATAGAAGCAGAAATCAATGCATATTTTACAGATTCTGTTTAATGAATTTTCTTTAGATTATGGTTGTTAGCATTTTTCTTTGAATAATGAATTGTAAGCTCTAGAAGAGCATACTTTTTTCATGAATAAATACGCAATTTATTCTTTATTCCAGTATTCTTCAAATTTGCAAGCAATATTTGGATTGTTTTTGCCTCTATCTGATTAGAATTATATTTCTTTTATCTAGAAATCGTGTAGCGCCCAAATGGAAGAGATATGCATTGTTGATAATAGCACAACAAATACCATCTTAAGAGAGTCTAAGTATTTCCAGTCGATCACGAAGAACGCTGGAAAGATTACTACGATCGCAGGAAGCGACTCATATGTAATCGGCTCAGGAAGAGCCACTATTATATTGCCTATGGGTACAACTATGGTAATTGAAGAAACCCTTTTGTACCCTGAATCAACACGCACTCTCTTAAGCTTTAAAGACATCCGCGCCAATGGTTTTCACGTAGAAACCAATGAAGAAAATGGCAAAGAATACTTGTGCATTGTGAAGCACGCGGTATGTGAAAAAATGGTATTAGAAAAATGTCCCTCATATGAATCTGGGTTGTACTACACGAATATTCATGCACCCGAAGTGTATACTTCCTTAAAGACTGTTTTTAGAAGCTCTGAGTTATTTTCTTTATGGCATGGTAGATTAGGTCATCCTGGTCTTCGAATGATGAGAAACATAGTGAACAACTCACAAGGTCATGGCATTAATGTTAAAAATTTTCCGAATCATGAAGATTTTGTGTGCCCTGCAGGTGCCACCGGGAAATTAATAACTAGACCCTCTGTCATGAAAGTGCAAAGTGAAATCCTGCATTCTGGAACGCATCCAGGGGATATTTGCGATCGATTCAGCCCTTGTCGTACGTTTCGATACTTTATGGTGCTCATCGATGCTTCCTCGAAATGGTCGCATGTATGCTTATTGTCAACAAGAAACCATGCTTTTGCAAAGTCGATCTCGCAGATCATAAGAATTAAGAATGCTTTCCCGATCATCGCGTGAAGTCCATTAGAATGGACAATGGAGAATTTACTTCAAAGGCATTTGATGATTATTGCATCGCAACAGGATAGCGATTGAGCACTCCGTCACCGCACGTCCATACGCAGAATGGACTAGCGAAGCACTAATAAAGAGGATTAAGTTCATTGCCGGACCGCTTTTGCAGAGTTGTAACTTGCCCAACACTTGTTGGGGACACGCATCTGCACGCAGCAGCTCTTATCAATTTCGCACCGTCGCCTACAACATCCATTCTCCTATGCGGCTTGTGCACGGACCATCCCAAGATCTCCCATCTTAGAAAATTTGAGTGTATGGTATATGTACCTATACCACCCCTCGTGATCGCAATGGGCCCTCTCCGCAAGTCTGGGATATACGTTGGTTATGAGAGTGCATCCATAATCAGGTATTTGGAACCCATGACTGGAGACTTGCATACAACACGATTCGCTGATTGCATCTTTGACGAGGATCGTTTCCCATCATTAGGGGGAGGAAATCAACCTTTGCATGAAAAATGCCGGGAAATCATATGGCATTCCACTGGGATCCCCGCACATGACCCCCGCACTAATGAAGCAAATCAAGAAGTCCGAAGATAATTGATTTGCGAAATTTAGTAAATGAACCGCCGATCATTTTATGATCTGAAGGGCGTGGTTAAGTCGCATGTACCCGCAAGGAATGCACCGAGAGGGTGGAAATACCAAAGAAAATAGAAAGTATCCCTCAACCTATTCAGAGTCCTCAAAGAAAAAGAGCAGGAAATCTGGCTCCTCAAACCCAAAGTACCCGAAGACGTCTGGAGAAAACTGGGCGAGAGGACTTACCACAACCAATCACGAAAATGCCCCAAGGAAAGAAGGGAGCCAGTTGAGACTGCAGCCGAAAGAAGCCAACGGAAAAGGCAATTCGAGACTTGAATTTTCCACTGAAGGAAGCCGCCGGAAATAATGTGTGCGCACACATAGACGATGAAAAGCTAAAGGAACTTACTCCTGCGATAGGGAATAGCAGTGAAGAGCAAGTAGAAGTGCATGAAGCACTCCATGAAGAAATGGCCATAAACTTTGTAATAACAGGAGAATCCCTGAATAGAGCAACAACCAACGTTGATGCATACTTCGCAAAGAAGATTGCCTCGATCATTGATCATGATCCTGAGCCTACATCTCTCGCAGAGTGCAAGAAAAGGCTAGATTGGGAAGAATGGAAAAAGGCAATCACTGCAGAGTTAGTCTCTCTGAACAAGAGAGGTGTTTGGGCCCGTATGCCGCACACCTCCCCATATAAAACCCGTAGGTCACAAATGGGTCTTTGTTCTAAGAGAAATGAAAACAACGGTTGTAAGGTACAAAGCAAGGCTTGTAGCTCAAGGTTTCACTCAACGTCCTGGAGTTGATTATGAAGAAACCTATTCTCCGGTCATGGGAGGAATTACCTTTAGATATTTGATCTCAATGGCAGTCAACTTGAAGTTGAGAATGAAGCTAATGGATGTTGTCACAAAGATAATTGTATGGAAACTTGGATTCGAGATATACATGAAAGTACCTAAGGAATTCCTATCCCGAACCAAGACGGAGCAAATAGAAACATGTACAGTGTGAAATTGGAGAAATCACTGTATGGGCTGAAGCAGTCAGGAAGAATGTGGTACAATCGCTTGAGTGACTTTCTCTACAAGAAAGGCTACACAAACAGCGAAGATTGTCCATGTGTGTTTATCTGTGATCCCGAATGGATTCTCAGATAATCTCCGTCTATGTAGATGACTTGAACATCATTGGGACGGATGAAGAAATTGAAGAGGCATGCTCATACTTGAAATCTGAGTTTGAAATGAAGGATTTGGGTAAAACCAAATTTTGTTTAGGCTTGCAGCTTGAACATGTCCAAGGAGGAATCTTGGTATATCAATCAACCTACACGCAGAAAGTGTTGGAAAGATTTGGATTTGAAAAGGCATATCTGCGAAGACTCCAATGGTGGAAGGTCACTCCAAGCGCACCTAGACCCATACTGCACCTAGAGAAGAGGGGAGGAAGTCACGGGAGCAAATTCCCATATCTGAGTGCAATTGGAGCGCTCATGTACCTTGCGAATAGCACTAGGCGGACATTGCGTTATTGTGAATTTGCTAGCTCGTCTGATCTGAGAACCCACCAAAAGGCATTGGAAAGGGATCAAGGACATCTTCCGCTACCTCCAAGGAAGCAAAGATCTTGGTTTGTTTTTCAGAAGAAATAATGAATTGAATTTGGTTGGCTACGCCGATGCTGGGTACTTATCAGACCCGCATACTGGCAAGTCCCAAACCGGCTATGTTTTCCTATGTGGAGGAACAGCAATTTCTTGGAAGTCATCTAAGCAGACTCTTGTCTCGACGTCGACAAACCACTCGGAAATCATTGCTTTGTATGAAGCATCTTGTGAATGTGCATGGCTCAGAAGAATGATTCACCACATCCAGAAGTCGTGTGGCTTGAACATTGAGCAAACTCCCACGATAATTTATGAAGATAATGCAGCTTGTGTTGCCCAAGCACAGATGGGTTATGTGAAGAGCAATCTCACGAAGCATATCAACCCCAAGTTCTTCTATGCTCATGAATTGCATAAGATGAACGAGATCAAGATATTGCATACTAAGTCATGTGAAAATCTTGTAGATTTGTTCACTAAATCACTCCCAGCATCTACCTTTGAAAGGTGCGTGAAAGGAATTGGGATGATGAGACTTAGAGAAGTGCAGATTTCAGGGGGAGATATTTCACATACTCCCACATGAATCTCGAAGATGAATTATGAATACTCAACATGAATCTCGAAGATTAGCAATTGAAGTTGGGAGAATTGTACTCTTTTTCCTTAGCAAGTTTTTCATGAAGTTTTCTTGCATAAGGTTTTAACGAGGCAATTCGTGCAACATAGTAAGCGTATGCTATGTACTCTTTCTCCAAGTATTTTTCCCACTGGGTTTTTCTGGAGTTTTAATGAGGCATATGCATCTCGCGGCAAAGGGCCCAAGGGGGAGTGTTGGGAAACCCAGATGGCCCATTGAAGGCCCATGCTGGTCCCTTAGCCTAAACCCTAGGTGAGCACTATAAAAGGAGGAGGGGGTCCTTCCCAATGTACAAGAAATCATTAGCAATAAAAGAATTCCGCAGTTGCTCTCCCTAAACACGTGTCTCTCTCTTTCTGTTCTCCAATTCAGATCTGTTCGGGAACTCCGGACTATTCGATAGCGAGGTTCCTTAACAGTTTACTCAACTTCAGCTCCTGAGAACGAACGCGCTTCCGCCGCTGCTCCTGCGGAGTGCGGACAGTGCTTTGCTAATGACCGGCAACCAAAACTGGTCAATTTCTCTTATGAAGAAGCCTTCGCCCTTAAGGCTTATCCTCGCCCAAGCCCCCCAAATTTACCCAAATCAGGGTGATCTTTCGTTAGAAAAAATATTAGAGCGAAATTCGTATGTATGTATTTATTATTATTATTATTATTATTATTATTATTATTATTATTATTATCATCGGAAGGTGCTTCTATGCTTCACCTCACCTCCTGAAAGTTCGTATAAACTATATATGTGTTCATTCCTGTGTTCTTTTTATCTTTTGAAACCTCTGTTTCACTCCTGTGTTATGTTTGTTATCGATAGTATTTGTTAGTAGGCGTGAAATTTCTACCCCGTTAACCTATAATTCCTCGATGTAATAATGTCTTATGAAAGATGAGTTTCAAAAGGAGGTCCTATAGGAAGCTGCTCTCTCCGTCAAAAAATATATAGGACGCATTTTGAATGGTTTTGTTATCAAATATAAAGTGTATTTTATGTTTCAATATAAAAATAACGTGATGTTATCTCTATACTCCTAATAAATAAGCATCGAATATAGTGCTAAGAGATAATTTAGTTATATTTAATTTCTCCTTAGTGAACATGCTAAAATAAAATATGACCTATAAATTTATAGTGAGAAGCAAAAACAAAAAAAAAAAGACTTGAGCAGTGCTACCGTATATTCCTCTTAGTATAAGTTACACAAATCTTAAAATAAATAAAAAAATAAATAAGCATTATCTATCTTTTATTTATGTTTTAATATTTATACGAACTGTCGAAAAAAAGAAAAACATAAAATCATCCCTCGCGAGGCTTAGGTGTCGTAGCAAAATGAGATCATCGTCCCGTCAATCTTTCCGCTCCCCCGTTCTCGTGCTTTACTCCAAAACGCAAGAAACCTTTTCGACTTCCGTCTCTCTCCTTAGTCCTTCCTCCTCCTGACGTCCCCTCCGCCTCCTCGACATCGGAAACCCCACCGATTGCATTCGATTCGCCTCCCGTCGCCATGGGTCTCCTCTCGAACAGGTCTTCTTGCTGTTGTTGTTTCTCTGGATCCCCCTACTGTATTGTTTCTCGAATCATCGCATTCAGTTTGTTCGGCAGCGCTGTAGTGCGGTTTTTTTTAAAAAAAAATTGAGATCTTCTTTTCATTGTTTGGGTAGGATTGGGAAGGAGAGCCTCAAGGCGGGGGATCACATCTACTCGTGGAGGGCCGCGTGGATCTACTCGCATCATGGTGCGGAATCTAGTCTTTTCCTGATTTCCTTCCTCCTTCGAAAACTTTAAGATGTGGTCGCTTCTATGTAGGTTTTGGTTTTGATGGTTGTTAGGTTTGGGGGCCAATGAATGAATCTAGAAAACGAGGGATTTGCCTCCAATGTTATGTGTGACGAGTTCTTAGAGAAAGCTCCTCTCTTTGCGGTCGTTGTGAAATACTGAAATATTGTGACCATGATACCTGATACCTGGGTTAGGTGACACAAGCCACAATATCTGGGATTTTGTGCAACAACGACCCCAAAAACTGGGGTTTTATGAAATTTACTCTTTTTTGTTTCTTTTTTAGTCAGCGAGGGGTAAAGTTCTTAGAGAAAGTTAATCCAGTCCACCCCTGCAAAATTCAAATAATCCTAATTTGGAAATTTAGGTTTTTTTATAGGATTTAGGAGATTCACTTAATTGGCATGCACATGTGTTCAGAATGAGATTTTTGGTAACTGTTTATTGATTTGATTGGCTGGATAATAGATAGTTGTTATGAGCCACCTTGATTTGGATGGGTAAAGGATCAAAGCATGATATTGCTTGCCGCCACATCATGTAAACTGTGATGTGGAATTAGATGCAAAGCATGATATTGCTTGCCGCCACATCATGTAAACTGTGATGTGGAATTAGATGCGAAGCATATGTTTACTCAGTATATAAGTCATCAACTTGTTTTCAATGTTTTCTTCAAGGCATATCAGTGGTTGGGATTAACTATTTGGAAAGTGAGCCACTTACCTTGGAAATTGAGTGACAAAGTTGCAAGAACAGATAATAGATCTTGCTGTAGTGGCAATTTTGTGGCTACTTTGTAGGAAATGGTTAGGGTATTTAGTTGGAGGTGCTATATTGCTGTAGTATAACCGTATGTTTATTGCAGGAATCTATGTGGGTGATGGTAAGGTGATCCATTTTACTAGAGGAAGGGACCAGGAGGTCGGAACAGGAACTGTCATTGATCTTCTTCTTGTGAGTTCTGGCCCTAATAGAAGCAACACACCATGCTCCATATGCAGCAACCAGGCAACCGCCACTGCCACAGACACAAATGGTGTGGTATCCTCTTGCCTCAACTGCTTCCTGGCAGGGGGCGCCCTCTACCGTTTCGAGTATGCTGTAAACCCAGCGCTTTTCCTTGGTAAAGCGCGAGGAGGGACGTGCACGCTTGCCACCTCTGACCCTGACGGGGCGGTTGTTCACCGTGCCAACCACTTGCTCAGCAATGGTTTCAGGTGCTACAACCTGTTCAAGAACAACTGCGAGGACTTTGCGATATACTGCAAGACTGGCCTGCTTGTGGCGGAGCAAGGTGTTGTTGGGCAGAGCGGGCAGACCATCTCCATCATCGGTGGCCCTCTTGCTGCAGTGCTTTCTACCCCATTCCGCCTAGTGACCACAAATGTCTATGGAATGGCAGTGATGGCTGTCATGGTGTACTGTGCCAGCAGGTATGCAGCTGACATTGGAAACCGGCGGGATGTGCTGAAAGTGGAAGTTGAGGACCTGACGGCTGGGCTGGCGAGCGGCAGGATTCGTGCGGTGGAGAACATCAGTCAGCTGGCAGCTCCGACAGAAGCCATCCAAGTTCCGGCCGTGACAGTGGCCGCGCCCACTGCTTCTTAGAATGCAGTATTGCTCCTGTGACATCTGGAGGTATATGAATCACTCCAGAGTCGAGACCTCCTTCTCCACTGCTAATGTATGGATAGCTGAATTCGTTGTTCAAAATCTGCTTAAACTGTGTCAAGAGTGAAGTTTCCATTCAGCAATAACTGTATGAAGAGTGCTGTATCTGCTATCATGTATGGCTTGTCCAATGGTGTATGAAGATTGAAGAGTGGTGTGTGGCTTGTTCGGATTTGAACTCAAAAAGATTGTCGCTATTCTCTATTTCTGGCATCAGTTTCACTACGTGGGGGGACGTTTGCACATAAGCAGAAAAATCAGCTGAACCGCTTCGGCTGCAGACAGCTTCATTCTGCAACACAAGAGGTGCGGCTACTACAAAAACTGAAATCTGTGTTCATATACCATACACCAAAGAACTGATGAAGTTTTTCGTTCACAAAGACGCAAACGCCTTTCTTTCTCAATGTCCTGTGTAAAATTTGCGCAGCTGCTACTGCTAGTGCTGCTAATCTAGTTTTACTATCTATAAACCAGAAATTAAGAGCGTGTTTGGAACCCAGGAATTTCGCAGGAAACATGTAGAAATCCTATCAACCTACGTTTTCGTGTCCCCAAACGGCTTGGAAGCCTTGAAGTGTGTGTTTACACGGCGAGAGGAACTTGGTATGGCAGGACGGTGTGCTTGGTACTAGCGCTTTTTGGATGATGGGCCAACTTATTCTCTCCATCGGATCGAAGCCCATGTGCATGCAGCCTCGACTACCAGAATTGATCGATTACGATTACCGCAGCCACTTGTTCAGTCGGGTTATATAAGGAGTAGATGCTAAGTTCTACAGATTTGGTGGCGATGACGTACAGTTCTATCTCCTTTTTTTAGATGGAGTAGAGTTCTATCTTTTACCTACTCTGTATATGGATTTTTGATCGACAAGGTGAATGAACGAACTATGAACAATTGAACAGACGGTTCCGAAAAGGAAAATCCGCTGTTAAATGTACCCAATAAAATATCAAACTTTATTACATTAATTTTCTTCTATCTCACATGTATACCCTTGATTCCTTCATGTGCATTATCTCACTGTGTCCAAGACATATATATCTATATAAATTACCTCTGAACTGGATCAAAAGGAGGAAAAATAAGAACATAAAACAATCACAAGAACAGCGGCAGCAAATCAACGACAGGAGAGGAGTTTAAATTAATTAAGGCCGGCAGAGAGCAGCCTCCAGTCCTTAACAGCCCAACGCGCTGCTCCAAACATCGTCGCCGCCGGTGACGCCGTCGTGCTGGAGGCTCATGGCGTCCTCGGGAAGCGAATCGAACGGCTCGTACTTGGCCTCTTGATCCCACGTCGAGGGCAGGATCAAGTCGCCACCGTCCGTTGGCAAACCCAGTGAGTCGTAGCAGCTCTGGTCCACGCTGAAGTTGAGCTCTCCAAGCGCCTGTGCGCTCGCGTCAGCGCACTGCAACATGCTTGCACCGGCCTCTGTGCTCGCCGGTCCGCACAGCTCGCCGAACCCGTCGTGGCTCGGACCGGACAGGACAGGCGGCTGCGCGCTCGAGCTCATGTCGCTTGACCCACTCAAGGTGTCGACCGATTCCGGCACGACGGCGCACTGCTCGACCAGAGGCTGATGATTTAAGAACTTGGCGTACAGCAATGCCAGGTCAATCGTCGAGCCATCGGCCGCGGCGGGCTTCTCGGGCGACGCCGGCTGGCCCAGGTTGGCCGGGTTGCCAACCATGCCTTCCAGGAGCAGGTCGGGCCGGACCGGGCCGTGGAACCGGTGAGAGAACGCTGCACTACGGGTCGCCGCGACCGTGTCGACCATGGACCGCGCCGACTTGCCCCGCCGGTTCTTGCGGCACCCGCCGCCGACGGGCACGTTCCGGAGGGATCCGCCTTTGGTCCAGTACCGGCGGCAGCCCTTGCAGAAGTACCGGGGCTGACTGAGGCTGTAGTTGTTGTAGTAGCAGAACTTGGTGTTGGGCGAGTCGCACCGGGGGCAGTTGGGCGCCATCTCGACGTTCGGCCGGTACCGCCGGTGGTCGACCATCACCGCCCGCCGTCCGGCCGCCGCGTATGTCAGCATGTTCTCACAGTGAGAAGACAGCATCTGTGGCGACGATGGAAGTCGAAGCGGAGGAGGAGATCGATCGATCAACAAGGAGACCTGAACGTACGAATGCAAGAACGCCGGTGATGTGACAGGATTTGGGAGCTTGCAGATGTGAGAGCTTCATTTGCGGAAGGAGGGTTGGTGTATATATATGTAGGGGGAGCTAAGCCAAGCCATGGCTGCCAGGGTGAGGGTTTTCTTGGGTTGGTGATGGTGCATCTGTGCATGTGCATGTGAGTTTGTGTTAATTAGTAGTACATAGATGTGGCTAAGTTGTTGCTAGAATTGGAGTCTGTGACTCGATGACATGATGATCTGTGGTTTGGTTATAGAGAAAAAAAAAAGGGCAAATCAAGAGGTACCATCTCCAACAACCAAGTGCTCGTGCAGTCTCTTTAGTGAATACAGTAGTGTTGATATTGCATAATGGCGCCATAACAACCACAGTGCGATTCATTAATTGGAATGTAGAAAAAATTTCATGTTCAAAGAAAGCCTGAGCTGGAGTGTTAATTAGCACTAAGATAGGCGTTAGGTCACGATCACAAAGGTTTAATATCTCGCGACTTTGGAGGAAGCAAAGCGTACCATGTTTCGGCCATAGATCTTGTCAAGATACAGAGATCATATACTCGTATATATGCGGGTAGATACACGCGGTGTGCGTGCGTGCGTACATGATGTCGCCTGTGTGATAATAGTGTGAGCGTCAGAGGGAGTAGGTACTCTGTTCATCCGAAGCGGAAGCAGTAGCGCCGCCGTGGTGGACACGTACCGCTCGATCGTCGGCAGCCAGGCATCGCGTGACCCGGGCTATATACTCTCTGGTCACAAATAATTATAGTTTAGACATTGACACGGTTTTTTAAATACAAATTTGACTACTAATTTTTATTATAATATGTTTATAAAACTCAATAAAAATATAATATTATGAAAATATTTTTCAAAACAAATTTACATATATAATTTTTACGTATCTAATTTAAATATTAAAAAAGATCATAATTTCGAAAGTTTGATGATGGGTATATCCGAAACAAGTACTCTACCATTCGTCACTGAAGGAGTACCTACGTGGTGCCCTTCCACGTGAACCGTATTGGTGGAGAGCGCGCGCGAGATGCTGCTACCTCGGGATCGCGCCTACGTATTTTTTGGCCGTTTTGCTCTGGTTCGTTAATTCGTTCGTTTGGAACTTGGGATGGCACGGGAAACAATATGGAGCGTGGTGCAGCATGACCCCTACACGGTTAAGCATCGGGATTCACGGCTCTTAGCCTGTTAGCCAGCCTGCTTCCCTCATGGATCGGCCATCGTCTCAATCCAACACTCCTGCATGGCTACATCGCTCCAGCTCTATGTGATTAACGGCTTCTTGTCGCATTAATTGCATGGTGCTAGACCTAGCTATATATGAGTAACCCTGCTACTCTTTCAACTTCCATGGTAGAAGTCAGACCTGGACAAAATTACCGGTGTGCATGCCATGCAAGATCGATCGTCGATCAATCATAAGGCTAGCTGGTTCATGCCGTACGGTCGGCCCCAGCCACCAAGCGACGGGGCCTCTCACATAGGACATGCCGACCTGCTGCACAGTGCCGGAGATGACCCACCCCATCCATCAAACAACACAGGGCACAGAAGCGGAGGCCAAGTACGCGTACGTCCGCGCCAGCCCCGCAACCAACCAGACCGCGCGCGCGACGACGACGACGACTCCTCCTGCGTTCGCCACGCACAATGCCAACAAGCTGGACCGGTCCATACAATCACGGTCCTACGTACGTACGTCGGCCAGGCTAATCAATAGCCGTGTCCCAACCCGGCACGGCTCGGTGCGCCCGCCGAGCCGAGCGGTTGGCGCGCGTCCTGCACGCCGCGCGCGCGGCGTACGTTGTCCATCGACCGCGCGTGCGACCGTGCGACTCGCGAGTCGTGGCACGTTTGCGAGTTAATTACCGGACGCCCGGCGTCTTGTAGGCTTGTATCCCCGGTGAAATGCGTTTTCGATCGATGGCGACGGTACGGTCCCGGCTCGCCGAAAGATCGACGTGCCATGGGTGGATACATTGAATTCGGGGAGAGCGATCGATGGCAATGGAAAGCCACGCCTCACATGGGCAGCGCTGCGTCGGACAGTCCTGGACCATGCAACCGGCCGCGCAGTTCAGGTAAACCAACGACCACCGAGCTGTTTGACTTGGCTGTGCGTTCAAGTGTTTTCGGATCGATGATCGAATGGAGATGAGGGAACAGCGACCTTCCGGATGAACGCTAGGGCTGTGATCTCCATCGGTTCAATTAGCTTTCTTCTTGTTTCTTTGCGGAGATTCTAGAGTTCTCTAAGAGGCAAATTGATTCCTTTGTCTTGTCTCTTTTGGTTCAAATGTCAACCAATTTTGTTTTAGCCACAACATGTTTTGGCAGAACTAGCAGATCGGTTGGCACAATTGTGCAAAATAGCATTATTGTCTTCTTCTCGAAGAGAGATTGTTGTACTGTCCTAATCTATGCAATGTTTCTGCAATTCTGCTTCAGTACCGTTCGGTCATAAATAGAGGTGGGCGTCGTGCCGGGTCGGGCCGGCCCAGCACGGGCTCATCGTGCTTCGTGCTTTGAACTGTGCTGGGCCATGACGGTCCGTCGTGCCCGCCGTGCCGGCCCGGCCCGGCTCGTCTTCGGCGAGCCCAGGCACGGCTCATTTACACTTCGTGCCGTACCGGCTCAGGTCCGATCCATTTGCACTATTGTAACGAGAGAAAAGGAGCGGAAGACGCATAGAATTGAGGCAGTGAATGCAAATATTATGAGAAAAAGAACTAAAATTTATTTATTCTTGAACAGTTACATAGAGCGAGGGGGATGTGCTCAACATGGGCGATAGAGGGGGCAATAGGCGAGAAAAAGAGTGAGCGAGATAGATGTGGGAGATTGAGAGATACTGGTGAGAGAGAGAGAGCTGAGAGATTGAGAGGGACGAGCGAGAGAGAGTGGCTTCTTGCACCATCTCTCAATCTTTCTCAGCTCTCTCTCTTGTTTTGTTCGTCTCTCTCAAGTGTCGACGATAGGGGTGGCGTTCATGCTACTGGGTGCATCCATAGCGATCATACTCTGTGAGTCAGTGACCTTCATGCTAGGTTTCTTCCTATACCTTGGGTCATCGATCCAGGTACGGCTCATTTTACAGTGTCGTGCCGGACCGTGCCGTCTATTGTGCCCGGCACGACCCACTTCGTGCTGGGTCGAGCTTCGTGCCGGGCCATGATATCGTGCCTCGGACCGGTCCAAAAGAACTCATCACGAGTACCCACCTCTAGTCATAAGTACATGAATTAACCATCTCAAATCGGTCAATAATAAGTTCCATTGTTTGATCGAGATTGTTGGATATAGCATCTGCACGACCGACCTCTCCTTGCCATGATCCGAGGCGCATCCACGCCTGCTCTACTGTGCGACTGTGTTGCGCAATTGCACCACTGAAATACGAGTACTGATCAGCGAGCCACCACTGCTCCTCATGTGATCCAACCGTTTGCGATGTGGTCCCGGTGTCGGTCCTTGCCAACGGTGGGCCCGCTCGGGGCTCTAATTCGCTGCCGCAACCACGTGCATAGTGGGCTTGATGGATGGGGATGGGCCTTTCACTGTTCGGGCTTTGTGGGCCTCCACTTGTTTCATCTATTTACTGCCATGTTGCAGCAAAGGTTTCTCTTCCTTTCTTTCTCGTCCCTGTTTGAGGACTGTCTCTTCTTGTTTGTAAGCTGCAACGGTACGGGACCGGCAAGAGTTGTCAGGAGATTACGTAGGGGATATACCTACTTCATGGCAAAATTGCAGCAGAACTACTCGTGCTTCTCAGTTTTTGTACATTCCACACGGTTAAGTTCAATCGATGCTTTTGGTTATGATCCGGGATAATTTATACTGTACCGCTTCAAAGAGTACCAACAACTGAAATACCACTAAAGAGATTTTTCTTCATAAAATACCACTTCAGAGAGTTTTGGATTTACACAAAGTCATTTCCCTTCTTTCCCATTTTAATTTATCTTAGACTTTTTGACCACACGAAAAGACACATCTACCCCTAAGGTCGCACGGACCTGTTCCAACCCAACTAGATCAAACCTAACAGTTTCTCTTCTCTCCATTGTGCTAAGCCAAGTTAGAGTTTCTGGTTACATGGTGTTTTACGATGAGGGCAGTTATCACCGCCGGTTCATCAGAAAAAGGCCGTTACTGCCGGTTTTCCATCCGAACCGGCAGTGATAATATTATTACTGTTGGTTTTTGATGAATTGGCAGTGATATGGCGGCAAGGCAGTATTGCATATGATTTGATGACTAAGACTATTTGGGGAAAATCTTATGAGGCCGTTTTTTTGTACTATGACAAGGTTTTGCAAGAAAACCGAAAGATTGAAAATTGTATTGACTTGGTAGCTAGAGGCCTTTCGGATGTAAAGGTGATCTAGGATGTTGACTCTTGTTATTGAGTTTGGAATCAAAGCAGAATTTGAGAAAACATGGTAGCAAGAAGGAAGAAAGAAGGAAAGAAAGCGTTAAATTAGCTACTAGTTCTGGAAAGGGAAGAATGGCTAAAGCCTGCATGGTCAAGCCGAAGCAGCTAGCGTGTGGTTCACCCAAGGGAAAATAGGTAACTTCCTGTGGCTTGGGAAAATAAAAAATTAGGAAAATGCACAAAAGTATTGAAATGGCATTGTGTGAATTCAAAAATCTTTGGAGTGGTATTCTCTAAAGAATTTTTTTGGAGTGGTATTTCAGTAATTGACACTCTTTGAAAAGTTATAGTATAAATTATCCCTGATGATTCCGATATAAGGTGAAAAATAGTGTTGTTTTCTAAATTCTAATGTAGCTGAATTTTTTTAAAATTTGGTTCCCGAAACTCTAATACTGTGTTCTTGCTCCTTCAACCTCATTATTCCGATTTACTTACTAGTTTTCCTTTTTTTCAACTTTAATTTCAGTTCGTTTTGCATGCGTTTAGTTGTTTATCCATCCAATAGCATCATCACTTTCAAGTTTCAACCACCTGCATGGACACAAAACCTAAGCTCCTGGTCCCTCGCCGGCCGCTTTCCCCTCCTCTCCTCTCCGGTGTTATTGCCATCGTTGAGTAGGTGAGAGATCCGTTATTTTTCAACAATAATTTTTTATTTCTTTAATTTTTTTTCTGTTTTTCGTAGATCAAGCTATTCTAGCTTTTTCCTTCAGCAAATTACGTGACGGATTTCTATTACCCGCGTTGGGTTATGTTGTATCAACTCACCTGGATGACGATAGTGACGCATACATCGACACCGAGCCAAGTTGGTTTTAAATTAATCCCTTCTGATTTTCTTCCAATGAACAACCTTACTACCGAACCGTATGTCCTACGCACTCAAGGAGATCTTTAACAATCTACTTCCCACTTCCGTGGTCATTGACAGTTGTGTTGACGTTGCAAGATTAAGAGTTTTTTGAGAGGAAGATAAAGAAGTTCAGCACGTTCATCGACTTAAGGATTTGACGGTAATAAGTTATTCGGTGAATATCTTCAATGTTGAGTACTCACGTACTTTATCCTTACATTATTAATATAAATAAGAGGATTTTTCTAAAAAAAATAAGTTCTTAGGTAACTATCATGGTACCCAAAAGTATCTTTTTCTTACATCAAGAATTAACAAGGGAAGAAGCTACATATCCCGCAGCCGAGTACGCAATTCCAATGTTTCGTCGATAGTGTTATGTCGTAGATCTAATCGTGCCATTGGGCAGAGGCTGGGGGAGTCCTTTTCGTGAACAGAGATTGGTCGAGAGTGGTACGGATACGATTATCATGGATCTGATTAGTGCAATAGATTGCTTCGGCATCGTCCCTAAACCTAAGGCGTTTGAGGAGGATGGCCAGCGTAGGCCGTTGCCGTACGTAAAGTCCTGCAATCGCAGCGCCCCGCGTGTCACCGTTCGTGTCGTCCGCGCAAGCACGGGAGAATTCTTGTGCTGCGGAGTGGGGAGCATGCCCAGCCGTAGGATCGCAGGATCGCAACTGAACGGCTGAGTTCTGTTGAGGCGTGAATATACCAGAACCTAAGGCTAAGGCCACCTCGACTCGAGGAGTCCATGCTGCCGTCTTCTTCCCCACTCCCAATCTCCTCTCTGTCTCCGCCTCCTTGCTGGTGCATGCCGTTGGTGAACTGCCCCCGTGCTTGCCTCCTCCGCTTACGCCATCTCCTTCTCCACTTCGACGACGAGCCGTCCGTCCCCTCGGCAGGGACTGCAGCGGTCGGCGTCGGAGGGAAGGGGATGGCGACGGCAGGGGTTGCGGCAGTCGGTGATGGCGGCGCCGGCGGGGGAAAGGACGCGGGCGAGACAACCACCGTCCTTCTCCTGGTTTCTTCCCTTTCATCCCCAACGACGTTGGCTCCCCCGTCGTCATTCCATCCGCAACGACACCGCCGCCCCACTTTCCTCTCCTCTCCACTTCGCCGTTGTTCCCCTCACTCTACTCCAGTACTGCTTGCATATTCCTCATCAGTTCCCTGCAAGGCCGGAGCCTAACGGCGGCAATACAAAGGCGAGCATCAGTGTGGGCTCTGACAAGGACGCTGGAGATTGTTACAGTACTATATACAACAAGATGGCCTTATTTTCCATGTCACTTTCCCTTGCTATCTTTACATTTCTTTTGTTCCAAGATTTTTGCACACACCCAACTTGGTGACTTCGCCTATGTCTTCACATTGTCGGTATATTGGTTTGACCAATCTATATTCAGTTATTCACTGGAATGACCGTTGAAAACTGTGATCTTCTTGAATGAATGATATCTATGTTTATTGGTCTGCCATTAGCATGAGCTCAACGTTTATGTAGTAGCAGGCTGTGTGATATATTTCATGTGCTATATATCAGCTGCTTATTTTCATAGTCATCGTATCAATGTTGTAAAAACTTGCAACCATAGCCTCTTTTTGTCAGCCTTTGTACGTATCATGTAGGAGATGCATAATTTCGGTGGATGCTGCCGGTTTAGTTTATGTAAGATTGCGTAATGGCCTAATAGGAGGTGCATAATTTCTATGTATGTTGCCATTTTAGTTTACGTGATATTGCCTAATGGGGAATGCATAATATCTGTGGATGCTGCCGTTCTGGTTTATGTAAGATTGCCTAATGGAGTGCGCCTTGAGCCCTTCATTCATTCATCCAAATCTACGGCCTTTTCATGAGCCATGTAAAAATATTAAATATTGTTTATGCAAACCAAATGCTTTAGCTGGTAATTGTGAACATCTGTCGCTCATGATCATGATCCAATCGACGCCCCCTACCTCCCTGTTCCACACTGAGCTACACGTACGGGCGCAGCGTTGCACGCCTCCCGTGCCCATTATCCATGCTGGGCTTAAAATTAATAAAAAACATCATAAACAAATCTAAAAACAATCAGACCCACCTAACAGTGGGCTACAATTTATGATCCTGTCGTACGCTTGCTTGTTCTTGATCATCAACTATACAATCAGCGGTATACGGCATACTATATACGCATGTTTCCCCCATTTACAATATCTCATGCAGTTAATCACCCTGACATCCTCAACGCAGGTGCAGTGAAGCGCACCATGTGCCCTAGTTGCTACTACTCCCTCTGATCATAAATAGTTGTCATTTAGGATATCGACATGGTCTCCAAAACTCAACTTTGACCACTAATTTCTATTGTAATATATTTAAAAATCTAACAAAATTATAATATAATAAAAGTACGTTTTGAAACGAATCTACACATATGATTTTCATGCATCCATGCAATCTAAATATTTAAAAAGATACCAATAAGTAAAGTTTTAAAATTTTGATTGCACGTATCCTAAACCGACAAGTTTTTGTGAATCGGAGGGAGTACCTAACATGCATGTCAAATTTTCAAACGTACATACGTACCGCAGAGATCAAGTAAAAGTCAAGCACTAATTTGCAATATGGATACACAGCCCATTAAATTGTTGCAAAGACATCAACGCGTGGTTTTTTTAGCTCTTTTACAGTGGATTAAAATCAATATAAGCCGTCCATTCCTTTGAATCTAACGATTGAAATCAATTAAGATCTAGTTATACTACCACCTGTAGTATTAGTAGTAAAATTAAAAGAGGGATAAAAGGGTGAAAAATTCCGTCATACTATCTGTCCTCTACAGTAAAACACGTCCTGTGATCCTGATGAATGACAGATGAATGGATAAGAAGTCTTTGAAGATCACCAGGTATTCGGTGAATCCAAAACTGTAAACGAATTAGGAAAAATCTAAAATACCCCTGATGAATGGATAGGAAAAGTCTAAGATACCCTTAATAATAGATGGTTAGATTTGATTCCTACTACCACTACTTACTACCTATGTAATTCACTGTAAAATTTCTCTTTTTTTTTACTTGAAGTTTTGGATATTGACACACTCTCTATTACACACTTTGCCACCATTTTTATAATTATTTGATATTACAATTACAAAAATAATGATATGTAAGTATTTTTCGTGACAAAATATATTAATATCATTTTAATTCATGTGACAAATCAAAATATTTTTGTGTATATTGTTGGTCAAAGTTTTGAAAGTTTAATTGCACACATTATAAAGTGACATCTAAAAAAGAACAAAAGGAGTATTAAAAAGGATAGGTTGTACCAAAGTAAAAAAAAAAAGAGTTGGGACACGTCCCAATTACAAGGGAAAAAGAAAACTATTACAAATGCATGCATAAAAGGCTTTCGAGAAATATATCAGATTGATATTAGTTTTTGAGAATTCATATTGTTGAGAGCTATCCTATGAGCGTCCGTGAGGAGGAGGGCAACTCACGTATGCACACTACCCGCTCCCAACCTTTCGCACACCCGGCTGCGCTACCTCCCCCCTTCGTCTTCCCCATCACACCCACCCGAAGAAGGAAAACGAAGCACACCCGGCTGCGCCACCTCCCCTTCGTCTTTCAACTGGGGTTCAAAAGGTTTTCAGTTCGATCCAAAAACTTTCAATTAGATTAAAAAACAAGTATTGCTTCAATGCTTTCTCTCCCAATGTAAGTTGCACAAATCTTGAAGCAAGCGAAGGGGTACGTAATTATCATCTATCATTCATTCATGCTTTAATATTTGTGCAACTGTCAAAAAAAAAAGCATTGAAGCACCTCTCTTAAAAAACATTCGACCCCCATTTCGATGAAAACTTTCAACTCAATCCAAAGACTTTATCTTGGTTTCGAATTAAAACCTTCAATTCGATTCACATCTTTCAACTAGATTAGACAAATTTCAAAGCGGAAGAACTTTCAGCTCGATTTGGCAGCTTTCATCAACTCCTAACAAAATCAACTTTCAACTACTCCATTCGGAATTTCACATGGCAAATTCACACATGCACTTTCACTCACAGGTGCACGAGGTCGCTGATGTCCCTCGCCCACACGGCTTGGCCTCTCACGGGCAACGGCACACGCGAGAAGGGGAAGGAGAACCCTGAGGTGGCGGTGGGGTGGTGAGGAGGTTATGGTGAAGGGGAAGGAAAACTCGAGGAAGGGGATGGGAATGATCTATGGGGTGCAGGTGAGGAAGCTCGTGGGTGACAACTCGTTCCTTGTATGGGTGAGATCTAAACGATGAAGAAATTTACTCATGGATACCTCCTCGCATGCGAATATCAAGATTCAACGGCTTGGAAGTGATGAGGGCGCGATCCCATGAATCAGAAGGTTGCCCGCGGCCGGGCTCCCCAAGTCACGGGCGTCCATGTTTAAGCGAAAGCCCATGTCCTGGTATCATTGTATGTGTGACGTTAGGATTTAAGGTATCGTCAAACACGATAGGTAACTTGTTTAATTCCACATTCCGAGCTAATAATATCCTTGAACGAAATCTCGCCATTCTTGGATTTGAATAATATCCTTGAACGATAGTGTTGGGATATTCTTACAATATCAATTCTTAGCAAATCATACACGAAATGCCGTTGATCACTGTTATCCCCCTCCACACGCAACACAACTTAATTAATTATCTGTCCAAGAAACAAATGCAACCAGCTGAGGGCCCAGCCCAGAACTAGCTAGCCAAGCTTAATTAGCCGAACACCATCATCAAGACTAGCTAATACTACTCATCCTCCATTTAGTTAAAGCAGGAATCAAGCTAGCAGTGAACATGACAATACCAGCTTCTACCGCAGAGCGATGGCGCCAAAGCTACCAGCTAGGGCGCGCAGGCTCACATTGATTGTCTCGCGCGCCTGGGGCCGGCCGGACGCGCTGCAAACGTTCGAGTGATCGCTTAACCAGCACGCCTCTGCTGATGCTGCCGCGCGCACATAAATGACATGAACAACCGCGGCAGAGGCCAACCAACCAGCGCGCCGAGGAAGAAACTGGCCCGGCAGCCAAGGACAGGGTTGCGCGGTGGGAGAATTGATCGATCGATCGCGCAAGCCATGCATGCGTTGGACTGTTGCCGACGTAGTACGCTGTACGTGCACACGCGCCCATTCACCGGAACAAATTGTAATACATTGGTTCATTAATGTGAAGACACGTATAATCTATGTGAAGCGATGGTTGGATTAGCCACACATTGTTTCTCTAAAGTGAGTTGTAGTACTATATAATACATGTTTGATCCAAACATAGCACTTTTGGTTAATCCTTTTACACGAAATGAGTACAAAAGTGTAAGTGGAGTGCTATACATTTACGGATCCAACCCCATAGTAGGCTAAGACATTGCGTGAAATTTGGACCAAAGTGTTACAGATAGTAGCGTCAACCTTCGTTACACAAAGCAAAATGTACTCACGGTGAGCTAGGACATTAAGCAAAATTTAGGCCGTGTTACCTGAACAGCACCATGAGCATGACAAGCCGCTGTAAGTGACCGCATTCATGTGCTCGTACTGATCGAACGAGCCAACAGCCGGTGAACACGAGCCGAATTGGCTAGCTAGACTCTGCATGCGTGTACGTAGATGTGTAGGCCGTGAGAAAGCGACGGTGGTCTGATCTGTCCACTAGCTATGCGTTGAAGCAACAGAATAGGTATCTCTGGGGGTGCCGATTCGACTTTGCATGGATCTGTAGATGTTGGCGTCAGCTGCAGTGTTTTAGGTGCGTGCAGTTGGAGACCTGACGGATAGACCGTGGACGCCAATCACCACAGTTTTATTCGATGGATAGATCATAGATCACACATGGCTTGTCGTCGAGCAAAAACAGGTTCCTAGTACGGTCAATATTATTTTGTCGGATTTGCATGATGTGATAGTTTTGGTAAAAAAATCAAAGGAGTTTTGCAAGAAATTTGTGCATCCTGTGAAATTGGTGAAGAATTCTCACGCTTCGAAACACGACCTACATCCTTGAGGTTCAGCAATAATGCCAAGAAGAAATCAACAGTAAGCCATCTAACATGTAGTTAGTGTGACTTAGACAGAGGTACCATACCAATTATAATTGGACTAGCAACCGTCCACCGGTTGATGATCCAAAACTATCGCTAATATATTACAAGGTATTACAGGTTCAAGCTACTATTATATGATTCGAAATTCTAACAAGAAGGTACGGATGCTACTACACCTGGGAAGATGAACATCGCAAGCCAGCCAAGGAAAACAAACTGTTTCCTCTCCCTCTCACGACATAAATGCAATTGCAATTCGATCGATGCACGTCACACCAATGAATTTCCAGGGTCACATCCCAGACAACGACGTGATCTAGATCTTATGAGGCCTCTTCCTTGAGAAGCAATCAAGCTAGGCAGACAACGCCCTTACAGATCATCTATCAATGGACAATCCTGTACTAACGACGTAATTATTACAAAAAATTATTAAACACAGCGTTGACGATCGTTTCCGCATGACCGATCGAGACTCGCGCGGCAGTACGTTCGCGCGACATTGTTTCGTCACGCGCACCACCTAGCTTGTGAGGAGCGTGCTAGCTAGTTTAGCCGATACGAGGACCATCGGTCCATCGCCGTGCAGTGCATGTAGCGCGAATAATGCACGAGCGGTCAGCGAATCGGCGGCCGCCATGTGCGCGGGCGAGCGCTCGTCGGCACGGTTGGTGGGGAGGCGCGCGGCCCAGCCGGCCGGGGGCCACGGGTTGGTGGCGCGCGGTCGCAGGGGGAGTACCACTGCCGGATGGTGAGGCCGCCGGTGCATCAACGCGCCCACATGGATGGCCAAGTAACCAAAGCGAAATTCATGTCCTGACTGACGTGATGAGGTAGGGGATTCGTTGTACATGCTCTAGGCACTCGCTGGTCCTGAGTCTAGGCGGACGACAGTTGGGAAGCTTTGTCGTGCTCGCGTCGCGTGACAACTCTGCCGAGGTAATGTGGTAAGCGTGGTAGTTCGGCCCCGTA
Source organism: Otatea glauca (assembly GCA_036346275.1). Classification (NCBI taxonomy): domain Eukaryota; kingdom Viridiplantae; phylum Streptophyta; class Magnoliopsida; order Poales; family Poaceae; genus Otatea; species Otatea glauca. The sequence goes on along the minus strand of CM070720.1, from coordinate 42,593,170 downwards.
AGCCCCGGTGATTTTGGTGTATTCGTTGGCAGCAAGACGCATCCAACCAAGACGTGTGGCGAGGAAGGGGCGGCCCACGGTGCGACGCATGACTCATGCTGGGCTGCATTGATCAGAAGACCTAGGTTTTGCTGCGACGTGGGCCGAGATGGAAACACAAGTCTTGTTCAATCTTGATGCCCCGACGGATCGATAAACAAACACGAATTTTTTTTCTTCAATATTTTTTTTTTCAAAAGTAGATGTTAGGGTTTAGAATTTGCGAAAGTAGACGCCGATCGCCCCATGTACGGGCGATAGGTTCCCGGTGTGACGGCCAGTTAACGACCCTGTAGAAATCGCCCCATACCGGGGCGACCGCCTGTTTTTTTTTTGTAATTTTAATTCCTAATTTATTTTTCGAGAATAATCAATAAGAGAAAAATAACGAAAATGGTCATAGTACTGATGTACTTTAAAATTTTATATCTTTAAATACTTGATACCTCTTAGTATTGATTAGAAATAAATTTTAACGAAAATGGCCATAAGTTACAAACACTAATCTTTAAGTACGTGATACCTCTTAGTATTGATTTACTGTAATATTTTTTATTTATTGGCCAAAATATAACATAAGTTGAAAGCAATAATCTTTAAATTTCTGATACCTCTTAGTATTGAGTCGCTTACATATTTCATATATGTAAGTGACTCGAAGTCGTATCTTTCGCAGGAAGTCAAAAGCGAGCATTTATCTCATCAATCACGCACACGCTACCGCCTCGCCCGACTACATCCGACGTGCGCCACGCACTGATCCCGCGCGCATGGTATATTAGGGCTATTAAAATATCGGGAACTACCGTTAAATGTCGTCGGTACCGACCAACAGGCGATTAAGGGCAGTCGCATTACTAGGAAGGTCCAACTAGAATAAGATAAATTTTAAAATATTAATTAATATATAAAGATTTGCATTATGTTGTGAAAAGTACTATATGCTGTGCAAATTTAAATTGTATAAATCAATTTTACTTAAAGACCATTTAGTGTGTTATGAACAAACTATACAAATCATGGCTCGAAAAATCCTGAAATAAATATGTCTTGTTCGTAGGGTGTTAGGTGTCCCATTTTTTCAAAGAAATCTAGGAATGAACTCAGTTGAATAAACCAAATGACTGTAAGTAGCCTCACTTGCATGACACACTTAAGCCTTTGCGGCAGCCCGTGAAATATCATTTTGAAATGTAATTTGTTGGGAGAACGGGCCAGATTTGCTTTTTGATATATGCAGTACCATATGATAGGAAAATATTTTATTTACACCTTGCTTTGCATACTAATTCTGCCAGTGTAATAACCTAAAGTATTATGGTCGATGCAACAATGAGACGCTTAAGCCTTTTCGGTAGCCCGTGAAATATCATGTTCAAATGTAATTTGTAGGGAGAACGGGCCAGATTTGCTCTTCGATATATGCACTACATATGGTGGGAAAAATATTTTATTTACACCTTGCGTTGCATCCAAATTGTATTAGTGCAATGACCGTAAGTATTGCAGAACGAGGGTGAGAGGGAGGTTAGAGAGCGGTCGATTGACAAATCAGAAGGTACTGCGGAAAATAAGGTAGGCCACACTCTTTGTTACGGCTTAAAACTGAAAGGAGTACCACGAACAAGGAAAATAAAAGTTAAAACTAGACGTCTACTGAGTGCTTCGAGGCCACTTCCCATTCGCCCATGCCTCCGGTGGGGCTTCTCTGGCACGCCGCTCCCTCTCTCATTTCCTCTCTCTCTTGGCCTCCTTCTCCTCCGCTTCCTTCCTACGTGCTTCCTCGCGTGCGGCATCGCGCTGCTCTTGAAGCTACCGCGTGAACTCCTCCTGCCAGTTGGCTTGATCAAGGAGCCTTTAGTCTTCGGGGTTGATCTCCGTATCAAACCACTTCTCAAATTCACATAGTAGCGGAGGTGACTGCATGAAACGTAAATTAACAAAGTTTTATTCACAAATATTACGTAACCCGTACGATTGATACCATGTGGCGATCCTTCAGGCTCTTCTCCGGCGGATCGAAGGCGTAGTTGCGGCACTTCCAATACCTCCTCTTCCAAGTTGGAATTTCCCAAGAGCGGACAAGATTGTAAGGATCTCCGCACATACACATCGGTGCTACAGCTCCACGAGGTAGGAAGAGATCTTGGTATACTAAATTGCGCGGGCATGCACTTCCTTCTTCATTTGCTTTCCCCTTTCCTCTTCCACTTGCACGCCTCGGCATTTTCGATTGGTCCTGTACTTATTTTTTTCTCACTCCTTCCCTCCTCTCTTCTATTCTTTCTTCCGAGACCGCGAGCGAGAATGAATGTTATAAAGGGCAGATATCGCCAGCATATAGAGCGATCGCCCCATATTAGGACGATCGCCCCAATTAGAGGCGACCGCCCCTATGTAGGGCGATAGGTGCACCGAGGCGTTGGTGTGTTGTCATGTCGTGTGACAAAGTCAAAGCGATGACAGCACAATTAATAAAACATACATGGATTTTCATAATTTAAAGTAATAAGGCACTCATGTTACTAACTCAGACAGTTATACAATATGCTGTTGAACGTAAAGGCATTACAAAAATACGCTCAGATAACTAGTCAATCACGCCACGCTTCGATCCGCCCGTGGGTACGTGAGTGATGACGGCGGACGAACGTCCCTCCTAGGTCGGCCCTGCGACGCAAGGGTAGAGTGGTGTGGCGGCGACCCGGGCGTGTCCTGGGCGACGCTCCCGAGAGCTGAGAGGGGGCGAGGTAGTCGGTTGATAGGTATTCCTTCAGGTCGAACTTGACGTCCGCAGGGTCGTCGAAACCACCCTGGGGTCCTGCTGGGGCGCGAGATGACGAGGGAGCCTCCTCAGCCCACTGTCCCCACTGCTGCTGTGTGGGAGCGTAACGAGGAACCGCCGGGGTAGGGCGAGACGACGAAGGAGCCTCCTCAGCCCACTGTCCCCACTGCTGCTACGTGGGAGCATAACGAGGCACCGGCGGGGTAGGGCGAGGTGCTGGGCCACGGGGACGTGGTGTGCTGCGTTCGCCGACGTCTCCGTGCCCCTGGCAGGTGATTTGGCGAGCCAACTGCCTAGCCCTATGGACGATCCACTCGTAAGATGCCTCGATCTCAGCAGTGCTCAACTGTATGCCCGTTCGAATGTGCGCCAGCATGGACATAGCCTCCACGTCCACCTCTCCTACGAGATGTGCCTGCATGTAACGACAGATTGGTATTAAGTAATTTACATGACAAGGACGTGCCCATGTAGCTTCGATTGTGACACTTACTGCGGAGCTGTCCCTCTGGGACATCTGTGAAGGGTACGTATCCGTCACCGATGCCTGTCGTGTGATATACGGTGCTGGTGTGTACCCCACCCTGAGGTGAGTCCGCGGCACGAACCACTCCATGTACTCATCGTACATGTCATGGTCGTACGGTCGGGTCTCGGTGACCCTCTCATCGAGTGCGGCATCCCACTGCACCGCCCATGGCTGCATACGGCGCGAACTGAGTGCCCGCTGCAGCACCCATCCGGCTCATCCTGCAATGCAAAAACGGGAAGTACATACCACATTCATTCTGTAGAGATGCGGAGTACTAGGATCAGGAGATGTACCTGTGAGCGCCACGTGCGACAACATGACGAGGCGGCAAGGGAAAGGACTGGAACAGGCCGAACTGCCGCAGCATTCAGTGTGGCGAGTACTCCTTGACACACAGGTCGAAGAAGAGAACCTTACAGGTGAGCCAGAACGGCTCATCTCGAGTGCAAAGCACGGAGACCCCGTAAGGTGCTCAGGCGTGGATGTCGTACGCGTTGTATGGCGTCCACGGCACGTCCTCGTCGTGGAGGCAGTCGAACTCCCAAACGAACTCGAGGTAGAACCTCCTCACCTGTCGGTGCGCGTACGTCCGCTGCGAGGAAATAAGAAATGATGAAGGTTATGGAAGTGCGTAAGTGGGAAAAAAGATATGAGGGAGCATACCTGTCATCGGACCCAGTAGTGTCCCATGGTGGGCCAGTCCACCGGGTCGTCTCGGTAAAGGTCTTGGGGGTACGGCGCGGTGTCAACAGCTGGCCTGCCGACGGAGAAGCGCTCCCCGGACCACAACTGAAGAAGTAGGACGCAACCCGACATCGTCGCGTCCTAGTCCGCCCGAGAGACGGTGTCGCACAGACCTCTGTACGTCGCCGCAAGCACAGCTGAGACCCACGACCACTGCATCATCTGTTTACAATGGGGAAATTAGACGTGTTCCGAAGAGAGGAGATTTGTACTGATTGTCTTACCTCATCCACCGGGGTGTCGGCGATGTGCCGGGCGTACTCGATCAAGTGCCGGTCCACCATGTTACCGTGGGAGGACGGGAACATCACCCAACCGAACAACAACATGAGGTATACCTCCAGATGGCGAGCCACATCCTCCTCCTCGGTGTGCAGGTGGAACAGCTCAGCCTGCAGCGTTTGGTACAAACATTATCAGCAACTTAGCACTTCTCTATTAATTTGCAACAAAAGAGGTACTCACCGTGAACTGAAGTAGCCACGCCTTCGTCGGTCCGTGCGCCACCCGCCCGAGGGTGGTAGGGCTGCCGGGGTGCCGCCGCACTCAAATAACCACGCGGACAACTCCGCGTGCCACATGACGGAGGCGTCGTGCGGCACAACTGCCGGACCCGCACAGGGGAGGCCTAGGAGGTAGGACATGTCTTGCAGCATCGGAGCCATCTCTTCGCACGAAAGGTGGAACGTTTGCGTCTTTGGTCTCCACCGGTCCACGAGTGCAGGACCCACGGGACCTGCCTGCACTCTAACGGGGTAGTGACCTGCTCCACCATCCTACAGAGAGGAAGTAAGCCAGCCGCTCGCAACCTACGTGTAGTGCATTGCGTCGTTAGAATTGCATTCACAGGTAAGTACATGTACGTAAAAGAGTGCAAGTGTTGGCAGCTTACCGTGGAATCCAGCGTGGGTCAATGCGAAGCAGCTCGTTGGGCACCCGAGGTCGGAGTGTCCCTAGCTGTCGATTCTGCTCTGCGGAGTACCTAGACCGGTGGGTCACATCTACGGTCGAGTCGAGCAGCTCAGGGCAAGGTCGTGCCATCGTCGCCTGTTACAAAGCAAATATAACAAATTTGTCAGTAATTAAATTTGCACACAAAATGAAATGCAAAATAACGAAATGTACCATATTCAACAAACAATACAACAGAAGTCCAGAAAGCTAAAAGAATCTCATGTTACAAACATACTAAAGATGAAGACATGTTCGATGAAGCACACAACGTCGAAAATTACATTATCCTCATAGCAATTAACTGGTACATCGAAAATTACATTATCCGCATAACAATTAACTGGTACATCGAAAATTACATGATGCGAACAACAACTAACTGGTACATCGAAAATTATATGATTGGAACAATAGTTCACTGGTACATCGTAAATTAAATGATGGGAACAACATCGATAATCGCATTATCCGCGGTTGCGACGCGCTTCGGACTCGTCCATATCGTTCCGAATACGCCGTGTCCTTCGACGCCCGACCTTCTGCCTCAACATTCGGATGTCCGGTACCCATCGATGGTCCAGAGGAGGGGATGTTGTAAACGATCTATCCACTCGGTATCCGTACACCTCGTGATGCCACGTGTTGAGAACACTTTGCTTGTAGTAGTAGGGGGAGATGTACGGACGACATGATTGATGCGTCTCGGTGGCTGCGGCAATGACGTGCGAGCACGACAAGTGTAGCAGGCGTGGTTTCTAGCAGGAGCACTCGCAGTCAGCTGCTCGGAGTATGCACAAATGGGAAGTCCTCTCCCAATGGGCACCTCTGCGACCTCGGTCACCGCAGTACACGTGGTATCTCCGTTCCACGCCACTCTTCGGTGTCACCCGATGTGTCTGTGTCTTTCTTGTTTTCTTGGACATGTACGTAGATACAACCGTTGAGTACGACAGCCGATTGTCGGACATATATGCTGCGGAGTTCTTGTATCGCTCAATGAAATATCTTTGTGTTCCTAGTAAGACACCTTCAACTATACCCACCAATGGAAGGCATCTGGTGCCTTTCATTACCCAGTTGTAAATCTCCGCCAAGTTCGTTGTCATGATTCCATAACGCGAGCCGCCCTCGTTATGCAGAAGGGACCATTTCTCCAAAAGCTCGTGTCTTATCCGGTCGGTGAAACTCTTTATGTTGGTCCCCAGCCTACGCAGAATGTTTGGGGCGTCTGTCGGGAGTGCACACAAGGCTGTGGGGTCCTCTCCTTACTCGTGGTACACCATCGGGTTCCTTGATGAACTAGCGGTATCTCTTGGATTCATTGATTGCTTCTTCGCTAGTTCATCCAACGTCCTCCAAAGCGCATCGAACTTCCTCCGTTGGTTATGTTTACACAGTCGTTTGAACATGTTTATAAGCTCCTTGTTCCTGAACTGACGGAAAAAATTGGCACCCATGTGCCTCATGCACCACCTGCTCTTTAGGTCCGGCCACTTTGCTGCTCCCACGACGGCGGACCCTTGTTGCATATCCACGATCACCGTTAGCAGCCCTGCATGTCAGTCATGAATGACATAAACATCAGGCCTGTCCAGAACAACTGCCAGCTTCACTCTTTCAAGGAACCAGTACCAGCTCTCCGTGTTTTCCCCTCCACGAAGGCCAATGCAACCGGTAGAACCTGGTTATTGGCGTCCACCGCGATCGCAGTTAGAATTTGGCCCTTGTACTTCCCCGTGAGGAATGTGCCGTCCATACAAATGATCGGGCGACAGTGCCGGCACGCATTTATGCATGCGCCCAGGGAGAAGAATGCACGCTGCAAGACCTACTTACCCGGGCACACACCACCCGCAGGAAACTCCGCAAGGTCGATGGATGTACCGGGGTTCCTACGTGCTATTACCCTCAGCAAGTGGGGAATATTCTCGTAGGAAGCCTCGTACGTCGCAAACCGTATTTCCAGAGCTGTCCTTTTCGCTCTCCATGCCTTTCCGTAGCTAATCTTGTACTGAAACCTCTCCTCCACGGCTGTGATAATAGATCGAGGCTGCAGGTGCGGATTGTCCAAAATCTGACCATAAAACACATTTGTCATCCAAGTGGACGACAGATTGCGGTGTCCCTGCTCCGCTTCTTCCAGCTCGCAGTTATGTTCTTTCACTATGGAGCATTTCCAGTAGTCCTTCCACTTCCCCTTGTATGCATGCACCTGTCATGGGCACGAATCAACTACGCACTTCACGTCGTACTCCTTCTTGCTGGACTTCACAACCCCGAATTGCCGCGAGAGATATTGCCCAAGATTTCACCGCATCCATCACACCCTCCTTGTCTTTATATATGGCCCTCCGTCACCTCGTTCTCACGATACTCCCATGCATCAATGCTCCCTTCATTCATTGTTAGGTCTTCAAATCAGAATTGCTCCACGCACTGTGGATAGGCACCTCAGAACGTTGTCCTCCTCGCCGAGTGCTCACCATCAGGGACTTTCTCATCCGCACGGTCCTCCTCTTCCATCAAGTGAACTATGTCCTCCACCTCCTCCCCTCGTCGGCCACCGCGCGCCTCCACCACTGCCTCCTCTCGCCCCGATCCCTTCGCCACCGCCAGTCTCGTGCTCCTCGTCTCCGGGCACCTCGCCACTTTCCTCTTCGCATCCTTCTACATTTGGCGTCCCCTCCCCCGTAATGTCCACCCCGACATCACGAACTTGCAACACCAATGGAGCTACCGGGTAGCACTGTACCAACAACATGAGGGGCCAACCCCGCTCTACGGCAAATCCAACATAACTCCTCCATGTTGACGTCGAGTTAATAGGAATCAACTCTCCGTAAAAACAGTCTTGCACACGGCTCACTACTGCTCTGACCCGCAACCAAACAGTCTGGGCATCCAAACTGAACATCCGAGACATCCACTCCAACAAACCCCTGTATGTCCTATCGCTTGGTCTACATATGCCCCGTATGACTCTTGAAAATGATGATAAATCCACCCCATCCGCCCCCTGTGCTATCTCCCCATCTCCATAAAATATTTGAAAATAAAATTTCTCCGACATGCTGCAACGTCCGACGAAAAAATATTACTCTAAAATACAATATACAAAACGTACATTGAACGTACTACAAAATACGACTATAAATAAGTCATGCGACTATAAATAATTAATTCGACTTGCCTAACATACGGCCTAATATTATATTTGTGCCACATTACATTAACCCTACCAAATTAAATTTGTAAATATTGCCTACTATTTCCACTGTATTCAATTTCTATATACTGAATACTACATTAAATTTGTAACGTACTAAATACTACACAATCTTGAATTTTCTAAAAACTAAATACTACATTAAAGTTCTAAATATTAACTGCGACATTAAATTTCTAAACAACACTCTCCGAAAAATTCTAAACGCTGCACAATCCTAAAATTTCTAAACACTACAATAAATTTCAAAATATTAAATGCTACATTAAAATTCTAAATACCACACCGTCCTAAAAAAATTTCTAAACACTAGACAATCCTAAAATTTCTAAACACTACACAATCCTAAAATTTCTAACTAATAAATGCTACATTTAATTTCTACATAACTAAACAATCATAAAATATTCATAAATTTACCTTCACAGAAACGACGAATCGATTTTTTTCTTCCCCTCTTCTTCTTCTTCTCTTCTTCTTCTTTCTCTTCTTTTCTTCTTCTTCTTCTTCTTTCTCTTCTTCTCTTCTTCTTCTTTTTCTTTTCTCTCGGCTGCCTCTCCCTCAGCCAAGTGCACCCGAGTTTAAAAGGCCCCTGTCGCCCTAGCACTGGGCGATAGGTGGCTGGGGGGTAACGGTTGGCGTTAATGGCCTTTAACGGTCGGTGGCGCAGGCACCTATCGCCCAGTGCTGGGGCGACGAGCAACCAATTGTGCAATTTTAAAAACCCAACGCCTAGTTTCGAAAAAAAGTTTAAAAATAAATATTAAAGAAAAAAAATTCAAACAAACACAATAGTAAAAAATGCTTCGAAATTACAAGATGCTTCATTTCATTGCATAAGATCAAGAAATTACTTTAACCAAAAATAAACTTGCTTAGACCAAAAATTACCATAAGATCAAGAAAGTTCCAAGGGGCTGATTCGCTTATACAGATCTCCGTAGTATGGACGCCTACGAACAGGCCCTCCAGTAGCGATTTGCATGCCATTGCGCCTAGGGATGAATATGGAACGAAAACGGTCGGTAAATGGTCGTTCCATTTTCATTTCCACATCTTTTGTCGGTAACGAAAACTAAATCGAAAACCCCGGAAATGGGTACGGAAGCGGGTAGTGACGGAAACGGATGCGGAACGGAGTGGATACGGAAACAAAAATGGAAAATTCTACAAGAACATAGTACATGATCACAATATACATGATCGTAAAAACAATGTCACTCATTCTACCTCCAAGGCGAACACAAGAACAATGTTATGTTCACCGATATCACTAGAAAATTTTCTCTCAAGTTTATCAGTTGAAGATTCGCCATTTGTCCCCCAAATCAGACCATCATGTTCTCCTTCATATCATTATCATCGACATCCTCTTGCTCCTCCAACTATAAAAGTGTAATGCACTAAAATTTGTATATTATTGTTCAATGTTCATTTATGATTTTCTGATATTTATTCTGGATTTTGTGGAGTTTATAAATTCCATTTTGCTACTTTTGAATTTATAAAATTAATTTATTCATGAAAAATGAAACAAAAAATTATGCTAGAAATAGTATTTCTAGGTTCAAAATGTTCCAAAGTATTTTTGAGAATTTTTTACTCTATTTAATATTTTCTATAAAGCCATTTGTATTTTTGAAATTATTTAATTCGAAAATAAATGTAAACTCTCTATTCTCCTTTTGGGCCAAGTGGGCCAAGTTTCCGACGAAATTTCCGGTTTCACTTATACAAAATTTTCGTTTCCGTCGAAAATAGCTCTCCCGTTTCCGTTTTTGACAAAAAATTTCCTTTTTTGTTTCCGAAAAATGCTTTCGTTTCTGTTTTTCTCTGGAACGGTCAAAAATTCCGTTTCCGTTTTCAGCCCTAATTGCGCCAGTGCTGGTTGGGTCGGTACCCACGCCTGGCTTGGTCCCCGTTGGTCCTATGGAACTCATCGGCGTCCTGTGCGTACGGGTGGTTGTTGCGCCAAGAAATGTGACATGGATTTATCGGCTCAAACATACGAAAACGCTGGGTTTAAGTTGGTTGATAGCGTGCCAACCGATTTGATCCTACAATCGGTAAGATTGATAAAAAATACGCTCAAAGCCGATCTAACGCAACGATCGGCAAAGATCTAAAAGGCTAAGAAGCCAATCAAATCAAAGGGTAACGATAAATTTAAACAACCAATTAGGCCTGATTAGACGGTAGATAAAAAGTAAGACTTTCTCAAAAAAGGTGATGCGTAACAAGATCGAAGAAAACCAAACCTGGCGTAATCGATGAAGATCAACAATCGGCGATGTGCAACTTTATTGATCAAATCGGATTACAAAAGAGATTCTAAATTATAGAACTACTCCTAGTTGACAGGAAAGTAAAAAAGTAGATGCGAGTTGTTTGATTGATTGTTGTTGTTTCTACTCACCCTTGGTAATTTTTATAGTGCATTGACCGATCGTGTCCTTTTTCGATGCGTTGTCGATCACGATCTGTATAGGTCTTTGTACGGATAAAACTGTTGTGTTTGAATCAATATCGGACATAATTCTATCTTTAACTTGACCTTTCCTTTCTTAACAAATATCGGCCAAAAATATCTTTTTATCTTTAACCTGACAAATCAACTATGCATTGCCAAATCTTGGTGCAAACATATGACCCTATTTTTAGGAGATAATATGTTACCTTTCAAAAATCTGCTTTGTCGGCTTTTATCATCATCGGTTTAGCGCAATATTCTTGTTAGTAACTGCTCCATTTATGATGTCGTAAAATCTTGAGACGCGTATCTTCACCATTAACTGCACGTGACCCACTGAAAAACTTCCCACCGTTTAACCTTTTTTACCCCTCAATAAATATAAGGTCTATTCACCTATCATTTTCACGCACTCAAGCTCTCGAACCCTCAACCATCGACTTCATCATCTTCAAGACTCCAAGCTTCTGTCCAGCAACTCCACCAACTCACATCCCTCATCAGATCGGCTTAATGGACCCCAATCAGGTACTCATCCTCATACCCGACAGTGATGATCAGTATTACTTAGGACCGCTAGGCAATCCTAACCCATTGGTCGTCATAGATCAGGAAATACCCCCATCTTCTTCGGTAGGCTTCTGAATATAATATAGAAGGACAGATTAAGAGTTTCAGAACCTGGCCGACAGTGCTAAGAGGTTGGAGGGACTCGTACAATCGGTTAGTGGCCCAAAAGATGGTTGAATGGGAGCGAATGGGAATAGCGGAGTGTCTCTCCTTATGTCTAGCTGATCTAGAGGTCAATGAGCCCTTAGTGGCCACGGCCTGTTACTTCTGGTCGGATAACCTTGATGCCTTTATGTTTAGAACAGGTCCTATCGGCTCCACTCTCTTGGATGTAGCCCAGCTTTGTTATTTGAGGCTGGATGGAGAACAAATATTGGCCTTAGCACCAAACCTCAATATAAGTTAATCCGTGCCCAGGGAGAAGGATAGAGCAAGTACATCAGAAATAACAAAAGCACTGGCCCAGTATCGGACAAAGAACATATAGCTTTCCTCAACCTATGGCTTGATCGATTCATCTTTTGTGGGGCTTCTCTTGGACCAACCCAAGTCTACCAAGTACTAGCTGAAAAATTGGTAGGAGGTCATCGGCTAGCATTAGACAAAATGTTCCTTGGAGCCGTATATCAGATGATGCACATTATACTCAATCGGCTTTTCACAAGGATGGGGTCACATATAGTTGGGAACGTAGGCGATCCTCGCTGGTTCATCCAAACTTGGTTTTATTACCTTTTTAGCCGGTCTTTCAAGATCGATTCTTCTGAGATGACTCCTTTCCCTTTGGAAGAAACCCCAGAAAGCCAAGATGTTGAATATAGGAATAGTCGATTGTTTGGGGAGAAATTTATTCTCTGTTTTGGTAATGAGTTAAAGATAACTCCCATTGGCTCAAGAAAATATCAAGCTTTCTTCCTTCATCTCGACAGTGAAGACTTCAGCCAACGCGAATTCTTCAGCTACAAGGAGGCCAATGATTATCCATGCCTGTCATTTCTTCATCTGTCGACGGATAGCAGTAGCATGCTTGAGAGTACACTCAACTTATACAAAATCATCCTTTCTCCAAGCACGCTGTCCGTAGGCTTCAATACAAGGAACCACACCTTTCAGCCATCATACGAGTTCTATCACCTCGTCGGTGTACAACAGGCAGCTTGAATTTGGTCAAGTCCCCCCACCTTTTCAATTACTTGATCGGCTTCAACCAAGAGAGCATATCTGCAGTGCTTCAGGGGCCAGCATTATTCTTCATCTAGCCGATGACCTCCAGCTTCAGACCATACCGCATTTTTATCTTAACACTCGAAGGGCAAGGAGTTTCTCTTCTTGGTGGTCGGCTATCTCTGCTGCCTTGTATTCTGCGGAAAGAACCACATCGGCTATGATTGCCAAATTTTTCCCAAATCTTCCCGATGAGCCGACAGAACTGACTGATCCTGGCAATAGCTCTAGTTCCAGTAGCGAGACTAGTACCCAAGGCTATACTAACACAAGACTTGTAGATATTACTAGCGAGTATCGGCTAACGTAGGCTCTTCTTTTGCCTTAAGAACCTTGAATATCTTTGAACGCTATTGATCGGTTATTTTTCCTATTCCACAGATCAAGTCAGTCGAGAAGAGGCATGTGGGCGAAACATCAAGTGTTGCTCGCCCTGCCAAGAAACCTTCCGCTAGAACAGCATTGACCGGTTACTCGTTGGGCACCTTAGGAGTTCAATCCCGCTCCTTGTCTGATTTAGAAAAACATCAACCTAGTAAGTTTCAAAGCGCAAGTCTTCATATTTCTACTACCTTTCATTGACTAACTCTTTTAGCCGATTATTCAACAGAGAAAAAACGTGGCTGAGTAAACAAGAAGGTGATAGTCAGCAAGGGCCAAAAGCCCCAAGAACAATCGGCTGAAAGCTCCCCTTGTGCATCAGGTACAGGTGAGGTAAAATAATCTCCTAAGCCAATTCATCTTCTTTTTTTAATATAAGCTAGCATTGCCTAACTTTCGAATTTTTCCTGCAGCCCTCTCTTTCTTCATCGACACTTGTAGATTTGCCACCTCTTGCGTCACAGCCGACACCAACCACTGCAATCCCAAAAGCTGCACCAGTTACCACTGCCATTCAAGCTGCTGCTAAGCCCAGCCCCAAGTCAATCGACTTTGCAAGCAATGTGCTCGGGTTCAATTGGTCTGACATTAAAGATGAAGTGGACCTAGGCGCGGATAGCTTTCCGGAAGAAATTTAGAGGATCCTGGCTTTTTATAAGGACGCGTCAACTAAGGTGACATCGGCCCCAGGTATGACAGAGAGGCTGAATCATTTTTTCTATCTGGTTTGATCATCGTTGGCCAAGCTTATTGAGAACACGCAGCCTCTACGGGACACCATGGCGACGGTGCAAGCCGACCTGCCAGAAGAGGCCATGGCTGCTTTGCTGGAGGTATGACACCTTGATGCAAAGAAGTATGAGGTGGAGGCGGCAAAGGCTAGGATTGCTCATCGGGCAGCACAACATGAAGATCAGAAGCTGCTTGATAAGCTAGTGGCCGATACAAAAGCTCTAAAGGCCAAGTACGATGAAGAATCCAAGGATTTGAAGGCCACCAAGGAGATGGTGCTTAAACTAGAATCGGTCAAAAAAATCCTTGGAGGAGGAACTTGCCAAAGTGAATGTATACCTGGCCGAATCACAAGTACAGTTGGCGTTCGGTGCATCAACCTTGAAGGACCAAAAACTTGGTCTAGGCATGGCCATTGCATCGATCAAGAAGCAATCGGTCAAAATCACTCCCATCTCGGGCTCACGGGAAGAAGACGAGAAGATCCTTGAGGACATGAAAGAAATCATCGCCAAGGCCGTTGTTGCATTATCAGCTTTGGAGGCCAGACTAAATAACCCTAGGATCTGATCGGCTTATTGCAAAACTGTACTTCGAATATTTTTAATGGGAGGCTTGTCTTAAAATAATACTTTGAATATTTTTGTAATATTTATAATCGGCTATTTAACCAATTATTTATACGTTAATTCCTTTCCTGCTAAGTGTGATGTGAGTAATTGGCTTAATCTTTCTTTTAGTATATAACTAGAATTAACTGTAATCAGTTAACTTGGCCTTCTACAACCGATAGCGTTGTCGACCACAATCCGTTTCGGCCTTTGTACGGATAAAACTCCTGTGTTTGAATCAATATCGGTCATAATTCTATCTTTAACTTGTCCTTTCCTTACTTAACCGATATCGACCAAAAATATCATTTTTATCTTTAACCTGACAAATCAACCATACCTTGACAATTTTTGGTGCAAAAAGTGGTACAGCTAAATGGGGAAGTGCCCACGAGGCAGCTCCCTATACTGATGCCCATCGTTGGGTGGTTCTTGCGCTGGAGCCAAAATCTGTCGACCACCATACGAATCCTCCTTGCCCTGTGGAACTGCCTGAAAGAAGAATAGCCCTGTTGCACTGGGAATTTTGGCTTTGCATAGCCAGGAGGCTCATCACCATGATATTTACCCTGCGGCCCTCTGTTACCGTGATACACCTGCCTCCTTTGATCATGACCGTGATACCCTTGCTGCCTTTCCGACCACCGTGGCAGGTTCTTCCGAGGCCCTTCCTGGACGCACATCGCCGGTGCATGATCTGATTGGTTTCGCCTGCTCCTTTCATGGTGACGCCGGTAAGCGGGTGCGGTGTGGTGGCTCCCTTTGTAGGATGATCCGGCATCCCATCGTAGTTGCCATGGTAATTATTGGAGGTGCCACAGGCATAGATGGTGGCTTATGCCGTGACCTGTGAAAAGACGTCGTGTCGCTTATCCCCTTGCATGGAAAAGCCATGCCGAAGTCTTCGATTGATGACGATTGCACCTAAAAAGTTGAAGGAGGTGTAGGCTTTGTCGCACTATGTCGGCGTTTCGAGCATCGGTGAGTGAATTTGTAAGTCTAAGGGGCCGCGCGTTCCCGTTCCTTGAATGGTTAGACTCGTGAGTCCAAGAAGTATACTGGTTCGGGCCGAATGTCCCTACTCCAGTTCGTGTGGTGGTGATGTATTGCTTTAGGTGCAGATGGCTGCACGGCTTTTACAAGCGGGGGCTTGAAAGCTCAAGAACGTATGAGTTAGAACTGCATATTCGTAAAGGTCCAGAGAAGGGCGCCCCCTCTCCCAGAGGGTCCTGCCTCCCCTTATATAGCCGGAGGGGGGCAGGTTACATGGAAAGTTGGGAGAGGAGAGGAGGTGATCTATGCTGTGTTGGGAGCTCCGGTCCTCTGTCTTGGCGATTCAGCGTCTGTCTTGCCCCATGCCGGGTTGGTGAACTTGTTGAGCAGAGCAATTGGCGTTCCATTGGGAAACAGCGCACCTGCCCTCTGCAAGTCCGTCAGGTGCTGACGTTGCCTCGGGAGGGAGCGCACCCTTACACTGCGCGTGTCTGAACGATTGAGACCGGAGCTTGACTTCGGCAACCTCCTCGCTACCTCGGGAAGGAGCCACCGCCTCATACAACACTTTGAGCCGTTGTGTCCGAGGGGCACGTGGCTAATGGCTGGCGGAGGCCCGACACGTGGCCCGCGGTGGAGATCGCTTCAGCTTGGTCGGAGCTTGTGGAGAGCCCGACCCGTGGCGGGGGTCGGCCGCCCCATCGAGTCGGAGACGAGCTTGGAGAAGCTTGTTAGGTCGGGGACGAGCGCGAGGCAGCTCGTCAGGTCGGGGATGAGCGTGCCTCGTGGCCCCACGGGGCCTTTGGTCGGAGTCGGTCTTAGGGCGGCCCGTTCGTTACTCCGGGCCGTTGGGGTACCCATGGTACGAGTATTCGTCACACTAGTTGGCCAGGATGTCTTCGGCGATGTTCTCTCGCTATGATGACTCAAATAAACTGGAGTGCCATGAATGTCCATGAAAGAAGATGGATGCGCCGACGTTGT
Source organism: Otatea glauca (assembly GCA_036346275.1). Lineage (NCBI taxonomy): Eukaryota > Viridiplantae > Streptophyta > Magnoliopsida > Poales > Poaceae > Otatea > Otatea glauca. Next base: position 42,576,925 of record CM070720.1, on the reverse strand, counting down.
GGGGCTGCCATGGCTGTACGGTTGCGTAGTGAGCAGAGCCACCTCGGTGTGGTATGCAGGAGAACAACCCTGTGTCATCTTCTCCGGGGTGTGAGCTGGTTTGTGTGCCATCGGACTCATACGACGTATGCGACTACGAGTCGAGTCATCCAGAGAAAACAAAGGGCCTTTGAGGTCTAAATCCGATGATGATGGAGACAACGAAGCCCACGACGAGGGTTCATGTGCCGTCAAGGCATCAACTGTGCTGTCATCATTCGGAGGAGGCGACGATGGTTCATGCGCCGTCGGGGCATTGACCGTGCACTCATCGTCCGGAGGAGGCGGCAAGCGTTCACGCGCAATCGAGGCATCGCTCGTGCCGTCATCGTCCTAAGGAAACGGCGAGGGTTCATGCGCCATCAAGGCATCGTCCATGCCACCATTGTCCACAGGCAGCATGTCATTTAGATCGAAATCGAAGGGAGGCCGAGGATTAGGAGGCTCCATCTTGCTTCCCTTTCGCGACAACGACAACAAAGGAACACAATGCAGCTTTAAACCTGGTGAAACACACAAAATTACAGGTGTTTTGATACGTAGGCAGGCAGGCAGTGGCATATAGGATTAAAATAGAGGGGGTGTTCATAAGAGGAAGCAAATATAAGAAAATTGTAACAAAATACATGCAATTCAAAATACTTAACACAATCTAAATTCAAATGTGAATAGATAAGAGTCGAATGTAAATTATATGGTGTCATTTTATCTTTTTAATATTTACTACTAAACCAATAATGATTTTTTAAAAAAAAGTCCAAAAACTTACCTTATCTTCAGCTCCTCACCTCACGGCCAGTCGCCCCTCCTCTGGCCTCTGCCCTCAAATCCGACACCCCCTCCTCAGGCGCGACCTCCTCTTCCCCCTCCTTCGACACCTAGCTCAGCTCCCCTTGCCTCTTCGTCGTCGCCCTAGGAGAAGCCACCTGACGGGATGTCGAAGATGAGCTGCAGCTTTTGGGCCATCACCGACCACCCCTCGCTAGTGGTGGGCATTCGGTTTTTTTTGTTCAGTTTATTCGATTTAAAAATATTTCAGTTTTTGGAAATCGACTACCGAACTTTTCGGTTCAAATTCAAAAACCGAACTGAATTAACCGAAAAAATTCGGTTCAGTTATTTCAATTTTTCGATAAACTGAAATTCGTAGTCAGCTACCTTATAGAGAAATTCATAGGCCTTATAGCGAAGTCATTTGCTATCAAGACTCAAATTCATGCATTTTTGAGTGCTTGTGGAACACTACGAGTCTACAACCAATTTGAAGAAAAGCAACCAACCTTCTTGAGCTCCTTCTAGATCTGGGATTAACGGGGGTGACTGGCTGGCTGCTTCTCCATCGACAACTTGGCCGAAGCACCGCCCGAGGTAGCGCCGACGCCTTCCTCCTCTTCCTTGCCCTCTCTCACGGAAGATGCCTCGGCCGCTACTGCGTTAGCAACTACACCATGAGAGACATCCAAGCTCTCGCGCGTTGGACTAAGCCACCTCCTCCTGCAACTGCCCGTGCTTCTCTCCAGAAGAGTGGCCATTGGCAACAGCAGCGGTGCGAGCATCTCCACACTGTCCTCTGCCACTAGCAGCAACGCGCCATGGCCTATCTACCACAAACACGACCATCATGTGGTAGAGCATCTGCGACAACCGAGCTGCGGCCCTGAGACCTGCACCTCCCCGTCGTCCTCGTCCACTAGCAGCAACATCGCCTTCTCCCCCTTCCCCTCCTGCTCCTCCTCCCATGCCTTCTCTGAGGGAGACTAGGGCTTCACCGCTTCACCTCCATTTTCTCCACCTCTGCCGTAGCGGCCACAGCAACGGTAGTGTAAGCACCTCCTCCTCCTCTGGGGACATGGGGCACTTGGCTGACTGGGGCTGTGGCGGCAGGTGGCGGCGCGGGCAGCGTCGCTGGTTCGCAAATTGCGACCTTGAGCTAGGGTTGGAACGGGGAATGTGGAAATGGGGAATTGAATGGGGATTGGGGATGGTGATTCGGACTGAGAATTATGTGGAATGGTTATTTGGGGTATTCGGTTTGTTCGGTTTCCAGAATTACAAAACCAAACCGAAAACCAAAACCTAAATAGTGTAGAAATAAAAACTGATCAATAACCAAAAATCGATTTTTTGGTTATTTCGGTTCGGTTTTTTGTTTCGATTAAAAAATGACCACCCCTACCCCTCGCCGAGTTGTCCGGCTCACCCTCTCCTCTGGCTGGCAAGCCGCCTGAGGGGCCTCTCCGGCGTTGAGCGCCACCCGAGAATCGCCCCCTCCCCTTGCCCATGCGTCACATCGAGCACCGCCTGCTTCTTGGCCCTCACCTCTCCTAAGCGTCACAGTGAGTTGCCTCGGCCTCTCTCAAATCTGTGGATTTGGGATTTTGTGGAATGGGGATTGGATGATTGGGTTGGGACCGTTGGGTACTTGGGTTCACTAAGTCAGTAACCTGGCTTGGTTCAACTAGTATGGACTGGAGGACGCACCGGTGTCGGTGACTCAGTGGGTCACCTCTTCTTCTTCTCCTTCTTCAACCTTCCACCTCAAGTCACCTCCGTGGCTCCTTGATTCTTGCACGCCGATGCTCCACCGTGTTCTGACCGAAAATAAGCCATGGTGCTAGAGAGGTTTGGGGGGTGGTGCCGGTATGAGGGGGTATGCTAACCCCTCGTGCACCCCACGTGCGTCTGCCACTGTACGTAGGTTTAGACTTATAAGTCATATAGAGTGGTACATATCACATGCCTGTAAGCTTACGTTACATAGAATTTTGGATGATACGAAGGATAGAGGAGAGAGAAAATTGTTATCTACTATTTAACAGACGATCTTATAGATAGTTTTGTATTGTGCGTACCATTTATAAACAATCCATTAATTGTATGAGAGACCATTACAGACAAATATGTAAACAATCTATTATATATAATATCTTTAGTTCTGTTTATAGATAGCATAAAGATATATTATAGACAACCATTGTTAAACCACTGTACCTGACTTCTTTTTGTTCGTGGGATGGAAGACGATTCGGACGATTCCGAACAGAAGAACAGATCGGATCGGTGCTGCACTCTGATGGTCTGAACAGAGTGGTCACCAGATCAACTCGGATTCGAAATATACTCCTCAAAACCACCGTCAACACCCTTGACGAATGTTTGACTGAGTTATCGAATTGACAAATCGGTTTCAGCTCAAACCGAGTGCTCAGCTGCGTTGAAGTCGTGTACAACTTGATAGTGCCGCAAAAAACCCGTGATCCGGAGGGCATCATGGGGAAACTCACGACGAATACTCTCCTGTCATCCAATCATGCATGATGTGTGTTTGCCGGGTTGTCTATGGCAGCCGATTAGTATAACATCATGCAATAAGCCTCCTGTCTTAATACTTATATTTGTTCACAAAAGCTTCACAGCGCGCACTAGATTTCTTTGACTTGGACTGTCAATTGATTGTAGCCAAGAAATACCCCCATAAAGCATCTAAAATAAGCAACAAGACCAATTCAGAAGGGAACAAGAGGTAGCCATCTACTCCAGTAGTCCAGTACAAATTACAATCACATGCGCAAACAATACTATTTTGTCGCCGTTTTGACTTCCTTCCTGCATATGCATATCCAATCAGGGCGGTGCCAAAATTCGGTACGTATGTGCGATCAAATTCTTCTTGTTACTCGAGTTTTCACTGCGATTTCTCCAATGGAAGAAGCATATTTGCAAGCAGATCAACGATCCCCTACATTGCACTAAGCTTAGTACCCCCCAAATCGTGATGTTTTCCGGCCATTATCACAAGGGGTTAACTCGATAAATTACATGCTAAGTACAAGGCGAGGTCGTCGCTAGCTTCAGTAAGGCATGACATGGATGGTGCGGCTGTCGTAGGCGGCGGCCAATCCCTTCCTTTCCTGCTCCAGCCTCACCGCTCTCAGCAGCTCGCCGGCCATCCGCGACGTCGTCGGAGAGCAGTCCCCCTGCATCACCACGAGCAGCTTCCCCACCGCCTCCGGCGCGCCTGCTACTGCTTCCCGCATCCTCCGCTCCCCGCCGCCCGCGCAGCAAGCCAGCCACAGCACCGCCACGGCGGCCTCGCGTCCCGCTGGCCCGACCCGTATCATCCTCCCCATCACAGCTGCCGCCACCTCCGCCGCGTCGGCGGCGATGGCTGCTTTACCGTCGCTGCAGCGGGCGGCCTCTACTAATAGCCCCAGCGCAGACTCCGCCGCGGCCGTGGGCGCGGCTGCGACGGCCAGCGCGAGCGCGGGGACGGCGCCGGCCCGGACCATCGACGCGCGGGCGGGCCGCCCGCGTACCTGCACAGCCGCGGCCATGCACCGGATAGCCGCCGGCGACGCGGCGTCCTTGAGGATCCTCACCAGATCCTGGAATATCTCCGACCTGTCGGCGATGGCGGTCTTGGCGTCAGCGTCCGACACGGGCGATGTCAGGATTGCCTCAAGAACCACGACGCCGTTGGCCCCCGTGGCGAGCAGAGTCGTCACAACGCGGCTCAGATCGCCGCCCAAGAGAGCGGCGATAAGGCCTTCCTTGGCCTCTTCAGCAACCCCGTCGGCGGACAAGACGGCGGACAAGGCCTCAACAGCCATCTTGACCCTTCCGCGCTTCGTGCCATCCCCAGTGAGGTAAGGGACAAGCTCCGGCGCCACGGTGGCCAGGATCCTCACAGCGTCGACGCGCGCGCCGGCGCTTGCCCCGCCCTTCGCAAAGGAGAGGAGGGCAGGCACGGCGGAATCAAGATCAGCGGCAACGGCGGCCGCGACGGAGGCCTGCTTCCCTTTTTCCGGCGCGATCTTGGCGGCCAGCGACCGCACGGCCTTCTCCGCCGCGGCGGGCTCCCCGTACGCCGCGGCGAGCTGCGAGAGCACCTCCTCCGGCGACGGCGACGGCGGCAGCGTGTCGGCGTGCAGCTGGATGAGGCGGCGCAGGAGCAGGTTGGGGACCAGGTCCGTGGACGCCAGAGGCAGCCGCGTGGCCGGGCACGTGCGGTGGCCGGAGTCGAGCCACCGCTGTATGGACGCCCGGTCGTACGTGGCGCCGGTGGGGAGGCTCACCGGCGACCGCATCACCTCCAGAGAGATCGGGCACCGGAACGCGGCCGGCGTCGGCGGCGTCTCGGCCATCACGAGTGGGTCCGGCGGCCGGATCCGCCGCCTCGCCTGCTGTCCGGGGACGGCCGCTTCCATGGCGATTGGCGAGGGATGAGGAGTCGTTGGGAACGGGGGAAGTGGGATTGGGGGCCTTAAGAATGGTGGGGGTGATGTCAGCGAGTCAACGGTCAAAGTCATGTGGGTGGGGGTGGCAGTGTTGACGTTTTCTTTTGATAAGGTTGGGGTAGGGCTCGGCTCGTGCTCGTGCTCGTGCTCGTGCTCGTGCCATGACGAATAGAACAAGCGTGGAGGATAGAAGGACGGGGAAGAAGATGCCAGTGTACTCCAGGTATTTTTTTTTCTTTGTTTCAGTCGAACAGATACGGTATTTTCCAAAGAGTAACGCAATACACCATTTATAAGGGGCGTTTAGTTTAATGCTTAACTTTGGCACATCTGTGGGTGTAATATCAATTGTTTAAAACAAAAGTGCGACTTAGCACATGGTATATCACAGACAGTCATCTCGATGGGAGAGGTGACTCACGGGCCATCTGATCCTCTGATCGAATGAGCTCGCACATCCTCTTATGCACGAACGTGCGGGAGCTCATTGTCGTCCGTGCGCACAATGCCCCATCATCTTCCTCCTCCGTGCACGGGAACCGTCGCCATCCATCAGTGTTATGGTTATGTTCTAAACAGTAGAAAGAGAGTTTGGGTGTTCAAAACGTGCTCTGGTTTACTACGCTGAGACCCGGGCTATTTATAGCCGTCTTACATAGTTTTTGATACTCATGAACAAAGGTATTTTCCCGTCCTCTGTCCACGTGTCATCAGTTGGTGGACCCATTTAGTGATTTTGGTCTTGTCTCATGCCTGGCCGTGGTTCTCCGTGGATCGGGGTCTTGAAGTGCCTAGGTGCCACTGGATTCGGATCAGATGACAGTCTTTAAGGACGGGTAGGATTTAGCGATAGACGTGCCCACAATAATGAGCACAAACCCTGTCAACGTCCTCCTTTGCACGTCAAGGAGCCGGTCGTCCTCTTCTCCTCTAGTCCAAAAGTTCCGGAATCTGAAACATATCAAAGTTTTAATTTAAAAAAGAAGTTGAAACATAACAAAGTTGCATATTACAAAGAAGTTTCCAACACTATATGAAAGATCGAAAAAGGCGACTAGAGGAGGTGAATAGGAGCCAAATAAAATTTTTCGAATAAACTTTCCCTCTAGAATTCAAAACACCAAAAGTCCGTAAAGAAATCAAGACTTTGTCGGGTATCTCCGGTCGGATGAACAGACTTCGACCTACAGAGGTCGGATGAACAAGATTCGACCAAAGACTGGCCTGATGAACAAGACTCCGACCAAGTGATCCGATGAATAGTACTCGACCAAGTGGTTTGATGAATAAGACTCCCGACCAAGTGGTCTGATGAACAAGACTCGTGAATATTGTTCAGTGAACAAGATCCCGACCGACGAATAAGACGCTCGCCTGCGGAGGTCTGGATGAACAAGATTTGGGTGAATAGTGTTCGGTGAACAAGATCCCGACCGGATGAATAAGACGCCCGACCGCGGAGGTCTGATGAACAATACTCGGGTGAATAGTAAAATCAAGACGATCTTAAAAATGTAAATCGATGTAACTTTTGATCGGTGATCCAAAACAAGTGAAACTTGGTGTGCACCTCCTAAGGATGTCAGAACCTATTTCACCATCAATCGAAGGAATTGATACCAAGGTTCCGTCCTTTTCGCTTTAACAAATGCAACACCAAAAACAGAGTCACGAACACGATTTTACTTCTAACTTGTCGTGGGAGTTGATGGTCGAATATCCTTGGATAACTCTCCACAAATCACAGCAAGTAAGTACACGAAGAAACAACCTTCAAACAGATAGAAACACTATCCGAAACTAGGCACGTAAATTGGTTTCTTCCAAAATCAATAGAAGAGGTTGTAGATTGCCTAGATGATTGGAATATGATCTATAGAAGATTCATCCAAAGAATCTTTCATCCTTGGCAATAAGAACCGAAGCCAATCAAGACTAACGAATCGCAAGTCACACGCTTACGCACTTTAAGAACACAGATTTACAACTTGCAACAAGAACGCAAGGATTGCCTAAATGATTGAAAGCACCAATCCAGAGAAGAGTTCATCAATCATGAATTTCAAAAAGGACTCAAAAGCATGTAGAAGGAGATGAGGCAAATCCAAATTACGTAAAGTAAATTGCAAGTAAGTAAATGCGAATTTAGATAATGAAATTTAAGTGCGAATGTAAATACGTAAGAGAAATGAAACAAGAATATAAGTGAAGAACATTTCATTTCGAAGGGAGGTTTACAAAGCCTCACAACAAAGTGGGCAAAACTCAAACGAGCAAAGAAAAACCTCAAAACCTTCAAAACCTTCAAAGAGGGAGGCTGCCCTACCCTCTATTTATAGTGACTGATCAATTCCCACCTTTGGATGTCCCGCTTCAATCCTAAGCCAACATCCAAGAGCCAGGATTTGATCCTTACACCGCTCTCTCAACAACTCTCAACTACTCACGTAGACTTTCCTCACCGCCACCCCCAAGGAGACACCCTCTCCTCAGATATTCATAGCAGCTTGGAACACCTACCACCCTTGGATGAGCCTCTAAACCCTAGAGCACTCCATCAAGGGTCGAGATTTTACCCACTCACAAAGCTATGCATGGGCTCACCCAAACCCAACAACCCAACGGGTTTTGCACGCTAACTCACACTAACTTGACCCGCTACTCTATCTTCCCGACCGCGATCCAACGGTCCTCCTTGATCGAGCAGCTCCAAGTTAGCATCTCATCCATTCCTTTGTCTTCTCGGCTTGCGCCTACTCCCGGCCTCGCCATCTTTGGCGACACCTTGATCATCCGACCTCGCTCTCCCACCTAGTCCCGATCCCCTTCAAGGCCACCATGACCTAGCTCCAAAGTCCCGCAACCATCATAGACAAGGAAACCACATCACATAGCAATGTCCAACAACACATATCCATCTCAACAGAAAGATATACACTATGTCGACCAAAGAAAACCCCGACCACACGTGGTCCGACCATCGGTCTCCATCCCGACCACCCATGGTCCGACCACGGTCTCCATCCCGACCACTCGAGGTCCGACCACTAGTCTCCATTCCGACCAACCATGGTCCGACCATCGGTCTCCATCCCGACCAACCATGGTTCGACCACCGGTCTCCGATCAAACAAAGACTGACCACTGGGTCGGACGATCGTCTCCGACCACCAAAGCCTGCACTTCAAATCGGACGACCGACCACTGGGTCGGACGACCGGTCTCCAACCACCAAAGCCCCGACCACTCAGTCGAACGACCCGACATCTCGGGGTCGGACGACCGTCTCCAACCACCAAAGCCCCGACCACTCAGCCTGACGACCCGACATCTCGGGGTCCTGACGACCGTCTCCAACCACCAAAGCCCCGACCACTCAAATCGGACGACCACCACTCGGGGTCGGACGACCGGTCTCCAACCAGTAACTCAAATTGCTCTAGCTCGAAAAACAATCCAAATCAAACTCAAACTTGAGCACACCTTCCTCAAATAAAGTCAAATACTCATCACAAACATGGATGGACCTCCACATGGTCCTTTACTATAGCATCTTGTCAAGTTTGAGACAGGTTTTAAGTTTGCCTAAAGTTCACCCATGTTTCATAGAGTTTAAGTCAAGTTTCACTCAAATTTGAAAGTTAAAACATTAACCTTCAACAGTGAGTTTCATGTTTCAAAAGTAAAACAACAAGTTTCACAAGAGTTTCGACGGAGTTTCGCAAAATAAACTTCAAGTTTTAGAGAGTTTCGAAATTGAAACTAAAATTTGAAAACTGAAACATCAAGCTACAAACGTGAGTTTCATGTTTGAGAAGTAAAACAACAATTTTCAGAAAGTTGTCAACAGTTTCACATAATAAACTTCAAGTTTCAAGGAGTTTCAAATATTGAAACTCGAATTTGAAAACTGAAACATGAAGACGCAAACGTGAGTTCCATCTTTCAAAAGTAAAACAAACAAATTTCGTGGGTCATCTGTCGCAGGCTCGGACTTCTGATTGAGTTGTCTAGCTTGTGGTGATCAATTTGTGCGCTACAAAAAGGTAAAAGACACGCTTTTTTAGATCCGCATTTTGCTAATTTTTGGTGTGGAAAAATTGGCTACAAACCAAATACTAAACATCAAGTATTTTTCTTTAACAAAACTTATTCAATGTGCTGGATACGATGGTTTGCATTGAAATTGTTGCGTATTATCTCTCAAGGTTCATCACGCCCGGACTTACATTTTCATGACAACCAATAGCAAGCAGGTAATGGTGAGTATGTGGTGGAACGTGGTGCACAACGGAGGAAGGGGAACGCGGAATACACAAAATAAGGTAATACCTAATTTTTTTTATTCAGAAGTAATTCAAAATGTGCGTTTAGAAATTAGTATATGTAGCTTATACAATCCAATATTGCTGTTGACATGATAAAAAAAAATCCACAAATAGCCCTTCAAACTTGTTTTGGTAAGAAACAAACTATGAGCTTAACTAGGTAGCTAGAGGTGACACTAGTTGGACTACCAAACAGTTGGTATAATTCGTTTTTTTTTTATTCCTACGCAATTATCAGAAATCCAATAATTTTAGTTTTGCTAGAGCATTAATTCCTTTTTAAAAGTTCTGCTACGTCTGTGAACGATATTTTAATGAAAGCTGATTCATTAGTGGATTCGGTGTATAATACGAAATTTAGGCCTTAATTAGGGGGCCAACGAACTAATTCCATTAAAGTTCTAAAAGAAATGTTCGTACATGTAAAATCCCTGAAAATATTTTGAGTGAGCAAAGAAAAAGTTGGTCAAACTTTCATAAAGATATATAAGAATCTACTTTAGAGGGAAAAATATCTTTTATAAAAGGCTGAGATAGAGATACCGAGATTGAAACTATGGGCAAAAAGCTCAGAGGAAACACTGCTTATCACAGGAAATATCAAAACAGAGCGACATTTTCCTCTCTTAACACGTACTTTGTAGTTCAAAGATGCATGCATGCATGCAAAAGCTATGAACCAAAGCCAAGCACGCTTTGCGCCATCCTTTCTAGCCTGAACTGAATTTTCCATTTTGTTCCATCTTGGAGGTGTGCACATCAGTTAGAATCCGGGGCTCAGGCGCTTTGCCGCAGGCCACAAAACGCTGGAAATGTGACCACTTCTTTCCCGAAAGCACACGCAGAAGAATCCCACAAAGCCATCATGATTGATCAGACGACAAAACGCAGGAAAGTGAAACAAAGGAGGGCACATATCCTCTCACCGGCAAGGCGACCTCATCATCCTACGGAGTCTTAAGTTAACGACCAGCGATCCTTCTTCCTTTGGCTGACACAAAAGGGGAGGGAGATGTCAACAACGATCGCGCGACACTAAAAATGCTTCACGAGGCTCATTGACCGGCTTGAAGTAACATTTCGGCGATGTTTATGGCTTCGGATACCTTGTTTAGGGTGCAAAATTGGATCCAGGGAATCCGCCTTTTGACGAAACTTCGCGTCAGGAAGAAAAAGGTGGAGTCACGGAATAAGGGGGAAAAGGAAATATGCTTCGGTGTGTTGAAACGCTGCTCCTGATCTTGTTCTCCCTGAATAAGAACCGAGATGCGTGATCACTTTTCTTGACTGTTTTGCAGTAACTTTGGTTACTAGGTACATTATTTTGTTTCCAATTTACTATGTGCATTCTCCGCCGTTTGCTCACATTGTGATTTGTGCTCACGTCACTAATCCCCGCTCCATCCTCTACCTCCCCTACTGCCCACACTTCTACGTTGTAGCCTCCATCCATCGGTGTCGCCGCCATCTACCCTAGTGATACTGCTTGTGCCCGCGCCACTCATTAGGTTGTAATCATTCACATATGTAGTGCAACACTTCCACGACAAATGTCTAATGCAAAAGAGAAATTGAGTACTAAAGTGCAAAAGGCAAAGTGAGAAGTCGGATCTAAGACGAAGGGCCAAGATCTAGGCTGGTGGGAGATCCCAATCCACTTATGTGCTTTTGCACTTAACCCCCCGCACAGTCACTATATTGTGCAAAAAGACCCCACATTTGATCCCCTTCCTCTCTCCTTCTTTCCAATCCAACACCGTCACCACGATCCCATTGCGTTCCTTGTCTGCACAGCCATGCCTCTGCCTCCCTCTGTCGTATCCTCTTTCCCTCCTCCCGCTCGCCTCCACTGCCCAACCCCTTGTGCAGGGAGCTCCCTCATGGACCTTAGTGACGGTGTTGGATTGAAACCAGAGAGAGGGGGGAGAGGGGGATTTGATGGGTTTTTATTCGTAAAATATGCTGAAGCACAGGGAGATAAGTGCAAAAGTGTATAAGTAATTATTGTTTTGGTCTCTGACCCATCAGATCTCGGCCCTGCATCTAAGATCAGACATCCCACGTTGTCTTTTGCACTTTAACACCCAATTCCTCTTTTGCACTGGATATGTTATCCACTTCCATTGGTTCCTTAGTTCACACTAGCTAGCTACCTCTATCTTACGCCTATGCTAGGTGAACATCCCACGTTGTCGTTTGCACTTTAACACCCAATTCTTCTTTTGCGCAGGATATGTTACCCACTTCCATTGGTTCCTTAGTTCACACTGGCCAACTATCACTATCTTACGCCTACGCCTCAACCATAGGTGAACATCCCATGTTGTTTTTTGCACTTTAACACCCAATTCCTCTTTTGCATTGCATATGTTACCCACTTCCATTGGTTCTTTTGTTTTCACTGGCCAGCTACCACCATCTTACACCTACGCCTCAGCAACATGTGCTCTCCTATTGCCAATGATGCCACCATCTCCATTGTCATCACCCCTAGCCTCCAACTAACACCCACAAACTACATGCCTGGCCAGTGGCACCATCATCGCCACCATCAGGGGTACCATTGCCTGTTGAATCTATAGGGAATAGTAACAAGAAACCCTAAAAGGCAATCTAAGTATAAATGATTATATATGATTTTTGCTATGAAGGTATTATATAAATATGTATGTATTGGCTAGTTTATTTGTCCCCTCGTAAAGACTCTTAGAAAGTTGTGTTGTAGTGCACAAATTTTTTTAACCAAGTACTGGTACAAATTTTGTTCGTAACGTGGATTAGGCTGTGTCCCACTATCCGATCTACAACGAACGGTCTAGATCAATTCGCTACAGTACATATGGCATAGTGCTAAACATTAAATTTGCTACATTATTTTTTCGGTTAAGCAAAACAGGCATTGTTTCTGTTTTGCTAGTGTTACTGCAAATCGTTGTAGCAACAGACTTAGAGCATTGTTCTAACAGTGCTCCTCTGCATTACCGCAAACAATTCGGAGAGCATTTGGTGTAGGGCAAGGATGTAGGCTCTCTGCTGGGGCAAACATAGGGCTATTTTTGTAATTGCATTCACAAGGTTGGATTTGCAAAAAGAAGGTGCTAGACAGCTAGCTCCTATCGCACTCGCCCTCCTCATATAGCGTTTGGTTGGGTTGCCATGGGTACAAACCCCTGCTGCGGTGTTAGAGTTAATCTTGAAAGAGGAGTCCGAACCGAGTAAGACAAGGAGAGAGTCTGTTTATGATTCGGTTTGTTCAATCCTTTATTGATTCTTAGAGCTATAGGTTATGGGTATAAATTTTTAGGTAGTCCTGAGGTTTGTAAAGATGAGAAAGAAAAGGAGCAAGAAAACAAGAAAATATGCTAGTTGTATCGCGCCGTCAAAATACTGAAGAGGAACGCGGTATGCTACGCTAGCACAAAAAAAATCTACCGCGTTCCTCTTCAGTGGTATCAGAGCCATCTCGTATAGTTTTGTGATCTGGATGTTGCACATATGATGTGTAAGGTTAGTAGATTGGATCTATTACATGTTCAACCAGTTCATGTGATGAATTGGTGACGGCAGCCATCGATGAGATCGATCGGTTTAGGGTTTGAGGAAAGTGCAAACCGACTCAATCTTGATTTGGGTGAGTCCGTTCATGGTACGACGTTACCCTTACCGGCCGGGTTACCGCCATCGTGGTTTCAAACGTATCCATATGGGACCAAGCCAATCAAATTGAGTTGGATTGGGTCAACTGCTTGATCCATGGTAAGCGCAAACAGATTCAATATTGATTTGGGTGAGTCCGCTCATGGTACGACGTTACCCTTACCGGCCGGGTTACCGCCATCGTGGTTTCAAACGTATCCATATGGGACCAAGCCAATCATGTTAGATCGGATTGGGTCAATCTGTTGATCCGTGGAAATTTTGAGGGTGTTTTCCAATGTCAAGACATGCCTCTAAAAAACCGCCGCCGAGGCTCGCCTGACCTCGCCACGATCGCCACGGGACCGCCGCTGTGGTGTGCCCCTCAACCCCGAGTCGAGGGTTGCTTTTGTTTAACTCGCTTTTGTAGGGAATTATGTGAAATGGTATGGCCTATGTGTATGTGATGCATGTAATTTCCACATGGCTCGTCTTGTGTGTCAAGCCATAAGGCTATTTTAATTATATAACGACTGCGTGTCGACTTGTGATGCTTCAAACCCTCATGTAAAATTCATTATCAAAAGTTGTAAGGAGTTGCATCCATAATGATGAAGACGATGGTATCAAGCAAGATGGCTAGGTGAACAAATCAAGCAAGGTAGCTAAGTGAACAAACAAGCATGATGATGGAGATCTTAATGCTAAGGGCCATGCTATTTCACAGCTTATTTTGATTTTCTGTGGATGTGTGTTTAATCCTTGCTATTTTCTTTATGCTCATTGCATGTGATGCCATGTTCATAGTAATCTTTGTTCATCCCTATAGTTAAAATTTTTAAATCAAATTGTCCATCCAATTGTTGCACCTATCAAGAATTTAGATCGTTATTGATATGACTGCCAAAGTAGTATATCAATGGCTATCTCAATAGATGATAGGGATGTGTTGGACACATCACGCATAACAATGGTAGATTTAATCAAGCTATCAAAACGGTTTTGGGCTTGAGGACATAAGTGGTTGGGATTTGATTTCATAATGAAGGAACCTATACAAGACAAGTGGTGTCTAGGAAAACACACATGAGGCGGGTTTCTTAATTGGCACCCGAATACGGAAGTGCTCCTCCTCATGTGAGCCCTTGGGCAGTTGACTGGCCATGAGTCAAGTTGATGGAGGCATTCATTACTTGTTTTCATACTCAACAAACAAGAGTTACATATGATGTAATTAGCAAAGGTGTTGCTTACCTATGTCATTAAATTTCTAGCAGTGATGCCAAAGCTCACTAGTGTTTGATGAATATGGATCTTGAATACTCACTATGTGTCTATAAAAGGGACATAAAATAGAAGTGTCTTTAATTAAAAGTTTAATAAAAGTTTTACATAAACATAGTGCTTAGAATCTTTGCATGTTTTTGTTGTAGTTCAATGGCACCTTCTCCTACTCCCGCTACACAGTTACGCTTTGAGATCGGTTTTAGAAAGGGAAAACTGAATGGAACTAATTTTGTTGATTGGTATCGCAACCTGAGAATTGTTCTCAAGCATGAAAAGAAGGACTATGTTCTAGAGAATCCAATTCTGATGAACCACCAAAATGTCGCTCTCAATTTGAAGGTTGAATATGAAAAGCATGTTAATGCTTCAGAGGTCACCGTCTCATGCTAGTCACCATGGACTCGAGCTCCAAAAGCAATATGAGGACCAGGATGCTTACAATATGATTGTGGGCTTGAAGGGTATGTTTGGGAATCAAGCAAGAGCTGAGAGGTATGGTATCTCAAAGCTTTTATTTGCTTGTAAGTCGGTCAAGGCAATCCGGCCGACCCTCATGTGATCAAGATGATTGGTTACATTGGGAGATTGGAAAACTTGAGTTTCCCTTAGCCTCGGTTTGGCCACGATGTTATTCTCCGTCTCGCCTCGAGCTTTGAGCCATTCATTATGAATTTTCATATGAATAGCATGGAGAAGAGCCTATCCGAGCTACATGGGATGCTCAAGGCTGCCGAGGAAAGCATTAAGAAAAACCCAATCATGTGATGATGGTTCGAAAACAACCGCTTTCAAAAGAGGAAGGCTAAGGTCGGGGAACGGAAAGAGCAAGGGCAAGGGCAAGGCTCAAGATGAGATCGCAAGCCTCAAAACTAAGCTTCGAAGCTTAAAGTTGGCCTCAACCTGATACCCAATGCTTCTATTGCAAGAAATCGGGGCATTGGAAACGAATCTGCGAAAAGTACAGCAGATAAGAAGAATGGAAATGTGGTTTCCACTTCGTATTAATGTTATAGAAATTAATCTTGCTACTTCTTCACTCAGCTCATGGGTATATGATACCGGTTCGGTTGCTCACATTTGCAATTCGTTGCAGGGGCTGATAAAGAGTAGAGACTTGGCAAAAGGAGAAGTGGATCTTCGTGGGGAATAAAGCAAGAGTTGTTTGGTCTTGCTGCTGGCACATATCCATTGCATTTGCCTTCGTGATTAGTTTTAGAACTTAATAATTGTTATTTTGTTCCATCTTTGAGTAGAAACATTATTTCATCTTCTTGTTTGGAACATGAAGGTTATGATTTCGTAATAAAGAACTTTGTTTGTTCGATATTTTTGAATGATATGTATTATGGTCGTTGCCCCATGGTGGATGGGTTGTACGCCCTGAACTCAAGAAAACCTGTCTATAATATTAATGTAAAAAGGCATCGCCTAATGATTTGAACCCTACCTTTTGTGGCATTGTCGCTAGGTCATATAAATGAGAACGCATGAAGAAGCTCCATGGTGATGGACTTCTAACCTCATTTGATTTTGAATCATTTGAAACATGTGAATCTTGTTTACTTGGCAAGATGACAAAAGCCCTTTCACGTGTTTTAGTGAGAGAGCAAGTGAATTATTGGCCCTAGTACATACAGGATGTATGTGGACCAATGAGCTCGATCGCTAGGGGTGGGTTTCAAGATTTTGTAACTTTTACCGATGACTTCAGAGATATGGATATATCTATTTAATGAGGCATAAATCTGAAACTTTTGAAAGGTTCAAAGAGTTTCGTAACGAAGTACAAAATCAACACACTTACGATCCGATCGTGGTGGCGAATACTTGAGCCAAGAGTTTGGTGATCATCTAAAGCAATGTGGAATCGTTCCGCAACTTACTCCGCCAGAACGCCTCAATGGAATGGCGTGTCCGAACGACGAATCAACTTTATTAGATATGGTTCGGTCAATGATCACCAAACAGATCCGCCATTATCCTTCCGGGTTTCGCTCTAGAGACAAATGCGTTCACTTTGAATAGGGTCCCATCAAAATCTGTTGAGAAGACGCCATATGAGATATGGATCGAGAAGACCCATGTTGTCATTTCTCAAGATATGGGGATGTGAGGCTTATGTAAAACGCTTACAATCGATAAACTCGCACTTAAATCAAAAAATACTTTTTGTGGGGTATCCTAAAGAAACAAAAGGATATTACTTTTACAAAAGAAACGAGAACAAAGTTTTTGTTACTCAAATGGTGTCTTTTGGAGAAAGAGTTTCTTTCAAAAGAAATCAGAGGAGTGATGTGTATCTTGATGAAGTTCGAGAATCACATGAATATGTTCAAGCTACCACTGAACCTTCACAAGATGTACAAAGTGTTGTACAACCTGTGGAAGAGACTCCAGCCCCACGTAGATCGAGGAGGCCACGTCATGTACCTATAAGATATGGGAGTGACATATTATTGTTGGACAATGATGAGCCCACGACTTATGAAGAAGCAATGATGGACCCAAACTCCGAAAAATGACTTGAAGCCATGAGATCCAAAATTCAATCCATGCATGACAATCAAGTTTGGAACTTGGTCGACTCTCCGATGGTGTAAAACCATTGAGTGCAAATGGATTTTCAAGAAAAGATAGACGAGATGGAAATATTCAGATCTATAAGGCACGGTTGGTGGCAAAGGGTTTCAAACAAGTTCAAGGAGTTGACTATGATAAAACTTTCTCACCGTAGCCATGCTCAAGTCTGTCCGGATCATTTTAGCTATTCTTGCATATCTTGATTATGAAATATGGCGATGGATGTCAAAACAAAGATTCCTTAATGGGAATCTATCCGAGGATGTATACATGATACAACCTCAAGGTTTTGTTGATCCTAAATATGCTAAAAGGGTATGCAAGCTTCAAAGATCCATTTATGGGTTAAAGCAAGCATCTCGGAGTTGGAACATTCGCTTTGATGAAGTAGTCAAAGGTTTTGACTTTATCAAAATGAAGAAGAGCCTTGTGTTTACAAGAAGGCTAGTGGGAGCGCACTTGTATTTCGATTTTGTATGTGGATGACATATTATTGATCGGGAATGACATTCCTATGCTTGAAGATGTTAAGACTTCATTGAAAAGGAGTTTCTCAATGAAGGACTTGGGAGAAGCATGCTATATCTTGGGCATAAAATCTATAGAGATAAATCAAAAGGTTAATTGGATTAAGTCGAAACGTACATTGACAAGATATTGAAAAGTTTCAATATGCATGAATCCAAGAGAGGTTTCATGCCAATGTCACATAGCATCGATCTCTGCAAGAATCGGTGTCCTTCGACATCCGATGAGCGAGACAGATGAGCAAGATTCCATATGCTTCACTATTGGGTCGATTATGTATGCCATGATCCGTACACGCCCGATATCTCATATGCTCTAAGTGTCACGAGCGGATACCAAGCGGATCCCGTGATGGTCATTGGATAGCCGTAAAAATATCCTCAAGTACTTGAGAAGAACTAAAGGTATGTTCCTTGTTTTTGGAGGTGAGGAAGATCTGGTTGCAAAGGGTTACACCGATGCAAGCTTCCAAACCGACAAAGATGATTTTCGATCGCAATCCGGTTTGTGTTTACACTTAATGGAGGAGCGATGTCGGAAGAGTTCCAAGCAAAACACGGTGGCCGACTCTACGACGAGCGCGAGTACATTGCGGCTTCGAGGCCGCAAAGGAAGCTGTGTGGATTAAGAAGTTTATCACAGAGCTTGGTGTGGTCGCTAGTGCCTCTAGTCCAATGGACATCTATTGTGATAATAGTGGTGCCATTGCACAAGCAAAAGAGCCTAGATCACATCAGAAGTCTAAACACATACTCGCCGCTTTCACCTTATTCGTGAGATTGTGGATAGAGGTGACGGAGAATATGCAAAGTACATACGGAAGCTAATGTGGTCGATCCGCTGACAAAGCCACCGCCACGACCTAAGCATGAGGCGCACACAAGGTCTATTGGTATTAGATACTTAATTGATTGACTCAAGTGCAAGTGGGAGATTGTTAGTGTTATGCCCTTGAGGCAATCATTTAGATGATTGTAACATGACTATGTTTATGAATAATAATATGATTATTGGTCCAATGAATGTATATCATTGTATTGATTAACAAGTATGTGACTTGCTTATGAAGCTCTTTACTTAATGATGTAATTCGATAAATATCTCTGATCGGATATGATCGTATAGGACAACGATGAATAGATCAGCGCATGTAGTGATCGATGATCATGCTTCATAGATCATGGGATATGGAGATATCATCTATACATTGTGGACGCATGTTGAAGAACATGGGTTAGATAGACCCGCAATGGGACACTGCGAGAATGTTTCATTCTTATGTGTCATCAGTGTATCTCATACCTAGTAGATGTATTATCCTTAGACCTGAGATTGTCATATTCCCTACATGTGTAATAGTTTTCCTTGGGGCTATCAAACACTACTTCCTAACCGGATAGTTATAAAGGTAGCTTTCATGTTTACTATGAAACGCAGAGGGAAGTGAGCAATAAGATGGAATTTGCCACTCCAATGAAACGAAGATATATGACAAGGCCACTCGTGTGATATGATTAAGGAAGTGCATGGCCATGCCGTGATTGAGGAGTCAATCACAACTTATTAATATATCACGGATACGAGAGATAGATTGAATCATCAAAGGATGACATGCTTCTCGCCTTGAGATCAATCTTCATATACTTGGCAAAGGGATTATTACATGAGTACTTTTGATAGGTTCTGTCCGATTTGATCATAGTATGTTTGTGAGTTGGCATACTTTGCAAGAAGCCACTACCAACTATTGGATTGAAAAGAAGTTTTTCGAATCCACGTCCAAACGTACGTGAACCTGCAGGATCACATACTTAATGGGTTGGGACGCATTAATTTGGATTGGGTCCGTAATTAATGAACCTCGTAGGCTTAGCACGCTGATGGGCCCTAGTTTAGGGTTTCATCTCGTGGCTATATAAGGAGGGGAGGAGGGAGGGCACAGGGTGTGCTTTCCACGGTTTAGGAGTGATTCACTTAAAACCCTAGCCTACTCCTCTCGCGCCTGCCGAGCGACTGTGTGCTTGCACACGACGCACGCGCTCCATCTCTCGGCGTGTGGACTATCGCGGTGACGCTGCTGTGACTGCGGCGCGGGAGGACGATCCACGGCAAGGCGAGGACGATCCACTACATCGACGCAACGACTGCGACGAGGACGATCCACTACATCGACGCGCGAAGGATTCCGCAACTGCGCGTCTAGTGGTAATCTTATCTATGATCCCCTTCTTGCGAGTAGCTTTCTGGTTACGCGGTAGATTTTTTTTGTGCTAGCGTAGCATACCGCGTTCCTATTCAAATACTTGTGCTTGATTTGTTTTGCCATCGTACATGTGTGATGGTCCGGGTCAAAACTAACAATTGGTATCAAAGCGAGGTTCTAACCTTGGTGTTACGCTTGCCTCCGGAGAGGTCACCACTACTGCGTCTCGGGGTAGGCTATCGTCGTTGAGCGACGCAGTATTAAGCGGCATCCGACAGCATATCAAGCGCGAATACGGCAGTGCATATGGCTCCACGAGGATGAGATGGCGAGTTAGCGAGCCGTCGTTGAGGTACACATTATACACAATGTGTGGTGTATGTGCGTGTGTGTTCAGGTCATTGTGTTAGTGTCCCATATTTGCATGAGTACTTGTGAGTGTGTGTTCAAGTGCTCGTGTGTGTAACAATCTCGTCTAAGCCTCCATGCCGTCGAAGTTATGTCACAAGCGAGGAGAATCGGTGTGACGATATGCTATACAATAAGTTGTCTCATACAAAGAGGTGACAACGATGGCGTGGAGGCCACCGTTGCAAGAAGAGCTGCGGTTGTAAAGACCTGAGTCACGTACAAATCATGTCACTGGCGATAAAAAGGCGACATCATAGATGAGGTGGCGAAGGGTGAAGAATATGTGCCTCTCTGATACCCGCTATTGACAAGCGTTGTTGACAACAGACGTGACAAGATGACATTGGCAGCCATCTGTGTGTCTCGTCAAAAAAGGCTATCAAAGCTACATATTCTCGTGTCAGTTGTGTCTACGAGATATTATATGTGATCACATGAGTTCTTGTACGAGTTGTGTCCAAAACATCAACGTGTGCGAGTTCCTTCAGAGATGTCATGCGTATCAGAAGAGATCATGCTGTACGAGAAGATCAAAAGGAAGCTGCTTTGTATGCAAGAGAAGTCCAGGACGATTAGAAGATGTGTTCGCCGTCCTAAGTGGTGTCCATGGGAGATGAGTCTGGGACGTTGAGGAGATGTGTTTGCTATCCTGAGTCATGTCAGTCGAAAATGAGTTTAGGGCATTGATGAGATGTGTTCGTTATCTTGAGTCAAGTTCGTCGAATTTGAGTCTGGGACGTTGAGAAGATGTGTTCACCGTCCTGAGTCAAATCTATTGAAGAGATATCCGGGACATTGAGGAGATGCGTTCGCTGTCTTATGTCGAGTAAAAGTTGAGTAAGTCGTAGTTGAGATCGACTGTCTCAACAAATTAGAGTTATATCAGAAATTAGAGATATATGATGTTACAAGATTAAGGGGGTGAATGTTAGAGTTAATCTAGATAAAGGAATCCAAACCGAGTAGGACAAGGAGAGAGTCCGTTTCTGATTTGGTTTGTTGAATCCTATTTTAATTATTAGAGCTATAGGTTATGATTATAAATTTCTAGATAGTCAGAGAGCAAGAAAACAAAAAAATATGCTAGTTGTATCACACTGTTAAAATACTTGTGATTGTGAGTTCTTGTGCTTGATTTTTTTTGCCGTCGTACATGTGTGCTGATCCGAGCCAAAACTAACACACGCACGGCAACTGACGCTTTTGCGGTAGGAGTGTGAGTTATTTTTATAATTGTATTCACACGGAGCCATAGTTATATAAAAAAAACATGTCAACGGATAAAAAAGCTGAGGCTTCCAGGAAAGGAGTGTCTGCTAGAGTGAATTTAGCCCCAAGGCTTCAGGAAAGGAGCGTTAGTGCTCGAGTGAAGCCGATCCCTCTCTACCGTCCGAATGTAAAACGATAGCAATACAATATCACCACTTACAGTTAGAGTCAACATCAGCATGCATTACGACATTAGTCAAACATGGCTGCTAAAGAAAAACTAGTATCCTAGGATTATTACCAAGCTGTTGGCGTCAAAAACTTGATGTAGGGTTTCGACAAAGAACACACCGCATTTAACACCGGTTCAGAGCGTGCGGTCGATTTGACTCAGAATCGACAAGGTAAAAAATATAAAATTCACTACAAGCCGATCGTAACGATCAATCGGCTTAGACTCAATCAGCTTGAAGCCGATTAAGATCAAAGTAACATGGTAAGTCCAACTAGCCGATTAAAGCTAATCAGAGGATAAAGGCAGATCAATTCTGAAGAAGGCGATGCGCAACAAAATCGTAATAAACCAAACTGGGTGTAATCGAGGATGATCAACAATCGGCGATGCGCAACTTTATTGATCAAAATCGATTACAAAGGCTAGATTACAAGAACTACTCCTAGTCGACAGGAAAAGTAGATGAAAAGTAAAAGCTAGTTGATTGTGTTGTGTTGATGATCCTTCGCAGCTTGCTTTGGCTCTTCTTTTATACCCTTCTACCGATCGTGTCCTATTCCAACACGCTTCAAAGTCCATATCCGTATCGGCCTTATCTTGAGAGGTTGTTTCCTAAAATCTTACAGCTTTACCAAACATCTCGATTCTTTCCAAACCTCCGTTAGTTTCAGTATCTTTAATTTTATTTGCCTCGATTTAGATTAACTTGCGAATTTTGGTGCAAACATATGCCCCCATTTTTGAGAGATAACTTGTTATCCGTCAAAATCACAATTATCGGCTTGTGCAATCGGCTAACGCTTGATCTTCACCTATTAATCGCCGCTTTATTCGCGCCGTATTTCTCGACATGCGCTTAGTGCGTTTAACCGCTCCCGCCCTTTGGGATTCACTTCCGCCGCTTCAAATTTTTACCATGCTATAAAATGCGGCCCCACCTTGGTCATTTCTCACGCGCACAAGCTCTCGAACTCGCATAATCGGCTTTTGTTTATCCATTGCTCGCTTCCATCGATCGGCTTGCATACATCTTCTCCAATCGGCTTGCTAAGATCGGCCGAAATGGACGCGAGTCGTACTCATTCCGATTCCTAACAAGAAAGATCGGTATTTTCTTGGTCCGATAGGAAACCTAGACGCCAAAGACAGAATTAGCCAAGATATTCCCGCCTTCCTTTATCGCCATCGATTCAACATAGAGAGTCGATAAGAGCTTGAGGCATGGCCGATGCCGCTTAAGGGATGGAGATCTTGGTATATCCGTGTGGCCGCCAAAAAGAGGGAATGGGAAAAAATGGGTATAGCTGAGTGTATTCCTCTCTCTTTAGCCGATCCGAAGCCAATGAGCCCTTAGTGGCCACGGCTGCTATTTTACGGTCGGAGACCTTCAATGCCTTCTTGTTTCAGACCGTCCCATCGGCCCGACTCTCATGGACATAGCCCAATTGTGTTGCTCGAGGCCGATGGTGAACAAATATCGCTTTAGTGGCAAACCAAATACAAGCTTATTCAATTTAAAGGAGAAGGTTGGCGTAAGTATATTAATAACAATAATAAAGTGAACGGGCTGGTATCAGATGAAGAACATGTTGCTTTCCTGAACTTGTGGTTAGACCGATTTTTGTTTTGTGGTGCTGCTTTAGGACCAACACAAGTGTATCAGTTAATGGCAGAGCGGTTGATAGAGGGTCGTCGGCTAGCATTGGGAAAGATGTTCCTTGGAGCAGTTTGTCAGATGATGCATGTAATTAGGAGTCGGCTTTTTACTGGTTTCGCTAAATTTTGCGTCGGCAACGTAGGAGGTCCTTTCTGGTTCATACAGATATGGTTGTACTGTTATTTTAGCCGATCTTTCAAACTGGATCCATCTGACGACTCGGCATTTCCTCGTGAAAACACACGAAAAATGCAGACTGTAATCTGAGCCACCGATCTTATGGTGAAAGATACATAATGTGCTCCAAGCGGCAGCAAGAAGATTTCTTCGATTGGTCCGAAAAAATATTTATCTTTCTTCCTTAACTTGGATAATAATGATTTTAGCCAACAAGACTTCTTCGCTTATACCAATGCAAATTGATTTTGAATGGCCATCATTTCTTCATCCGATTCTCGACAAACTCGTAGATGCCCGAATCGACTCTAGATTTCTTCAAAGTTTTTATTTCTCCCAAAGATCTTACATGTCGGTTTTAATACAAGAAATCGTACCTTTCAAATTTCTTCCTATGAATTTTATCATCCTTCCATTTTTGCGGATAACCGGTTTCGCCAAGTGATCCCCGCCTTCCACTTCGACTTGGTTCACCAAGGACTAGAGTGAGATCTTTAGCCGCACCAATATGGTTTTGAATATAGCCGATGACTTGCGGATCAAATCTTTGCCACATTTTGTCCCGAATAATCGTCGATCCAAATAGATTCTCTACATGGTGGTCTTCAATTGCAAATGCACTTCTCTTAGATCGTACTCCATCGGCATTATTAACGCCCTTTTCCCAGACGTTCTTGAGCCGATGGTATCCTCTGATAACAGTTCAAGTGACGAATCGAGCTCCAGATATGATAATACGAGTCTTGTAGATATTACTGTCGAGGTATTTAGTCGATTTTAACTTTTCTTTATCGTAGCCCATATGAATGTCTCATTGGCTTTATCCTCTTTTCTTTGCAGACTAAAGCTGCTGGTAAGAAGCCGATCGACGTCCCTTCGGCTAGTAAAGAAAAACGACCATACAAGGCAACTGCTCTTACTGGCTATACTTCTGGTTCCTTGGGCATTCAAAGCCCATCGTTGTCCGATTTAGAAAGACAACAACAACCAAGTAAGTTATGTTTAACCATCTCTTGTTTCTTTTTAGTTTCTTTATAAACTAACTTTCTAGCCGATGGACCTTCCAGAGAAGAAGAAGCCGAAGTCCACTAAAGTTGCTGCCAAGAAAAAACACTCCAAGCCACAGGAACAAAGTGGCGAAAGTTCACCGCACGGATCGGCTACTGCTCAGGTATTTGTCTATCTCAAAATTTAAGGATCTCGATTTAGTCCATCGGTTTTCATTATATTCAATCTTCTTTCAGCCTACCGCATCGGCACAAGTGGCCAACATCTTGGCAAGCTTGCTAGATATATCGGCCAAAGAGCCGTTGCCTCCTCACCGATGCTAGCGCCAACATCCGCCGCCGCTCGGACATCCGATCCATCCAACCTCCTTGGCTTCAACTTATCTCGATTTGGATGATCCAGAGATTTTGCGTACCGATGACTACATCTCGGCAATCCAAAATATCATTGCGGTTTCCAAAGACGCGTCATTTACCGCTGTCTCATCGGCTCCCTAATGCAAGATCGCCTCAACAGACTCTTTGATTTGGTGTCAAGGCCTCAATCAGAGATTCTGAATAATAATCAGCCGATTCGGGATGCTATGGCCGTAGTTGAAACTGATTTGCCACCAGAGGCCATGGCTGCGCTGCTCGAAGTGTGCCACCTAGATGAGAAGAAGGCCTTAGTGGAAGCAGCCCAGGAGAGGAAAGCAAAGAGAATGGCCCAAGAGGCCGATCAGAAAATCTTTGACAAAATGGTTGCTGAGACAAAGGCGAAGAAGAAAAATTTTGATGCGACCATAGAATCTTTGAAGGCTAACAAATCAAATCTTCAAAAGTTAGAAACCACTAAAAAATTTCTTGAGTGTGAGTTGGCGAGGACGATAAAGCTCATTGCTAAAGGTCAAGATTCCTTTGAAAAAACATCATCGGCCGCCAAGGAGCAAAAGATTGAAATAGCATCAGCCGTGGCAGCCTTCAAAGAGCAGTCGGCTAAACTTGTACCTATCCCAGGCAATGCAGCAGAAGATGACAAAATCTTGGATGAGGTACAAGAAACAATTGCTAAGGCTGCTGGAGCATTATCGGCTTTACGCACGACTCCCGAGCTGCTCGATGTAACCTTTTCTTAATAGCCCAAAATACTAGTTCAAATATTTTGAATACTTGTAATCTTGCAATGTTTATAATCGGTACATTTAACCGACTCTTATTCTCTAAATTTGTAATCCTTTCAAATTGATTAACAGCATCGTGTTAATCTCGGCTTTGAACATGATTTTTAGTCGGCTAAGCTCCGATCCAAACGCTAGGATAGTATTTCTTTAGATATTTCCCATTAATTGCTTTAGGCAAGACATACCCTTCCAGTGTTTCCAGTAAGTACGAGTTTTCACCGACTAGCCGATTAATTTTGTATGGCCCTTCCCACGAAGGTGACCATTTTCCAAATCGGTTATCCTTAGAACCAACAGGCAATATCGTTTTCCATACTAAATCGGCTTGAACGAAAGATTTAGGCATGACCCTTTTATTGTATGCCCTTGCAACTCTGATCTTATTCTTCTTAAGCCGATCAAGCGTAGACAAACGTAATTCCGCCAACTCATCCAAGTCACAACCATTAAGTCATTGTAATCTTGAGCCGACAAATCATTCTCGTCTGCTATTCAGACGACTCAATGTTGATTTCTACAGCAAAACAACTTCTTGTCCATACACCAATTGGTAAGGTGAAAGTTTTGTCGCTCCATGATAAGATAGCCGATAGGCCCAAAGTGACTCTGATAAAGTAGAATGCCAATTCCTTGGCTTCTCATCAATTTTTCTTTTGATCAACTTAATTAGAGTTTTATTAGACGACTCGGCCTGTCCATTAGCTTTGAGCATAATAAGGTGAAGAGTTTAACAATTTGATCCCTAGACTTGTGGCGTAACCTTGAAACTCTTTAGACATGAATATCGTACCTTGATCGGTCGTGATTGTTTGTGGTATTCCAAACCGATGGACAATATGTTCATTCACAAAACTAATCGCCTCAACACTAGTCACCTTCTTAAGTGGGATAGCCTCAACCCACTTTGAAAAGTAATCGGTTGCGCCAAAATAAATTTGTGGCCTCTACTCAAGCAGAAATATTTGGCCGATTATATCTATTCCCAACCCCTAAACGGCCGAGGTTTAATAATTGGATGTAAAGCCGATCTTGGTGCTAGTTGTATGCTACCAAATTTTTGACATGTTTGACATCCTTTATAGTACTTGAAACAATCCTCTAGCATCGCTCGGCCAAAAATAACTCGTCTGTCTCGAGTATCCATTTCATCTTGTGTGCCGATTGATGAGAACCACAAATGCCTTCGTGTACTTCACCCATCACCACCCGTGCTTCTTCTGGCTTCAAGACATCTTAACAACAAGCCTTCCATGGTCCGATAATATAGTATATCGTCCATAACGACGCATTTCAATGCTTGTTGCAGTATCCTTCGTTACGCCGGCTTGGATGGATCAACTAGATAATCTTTTATCTGCGTTCTCCAATCGGCAATATCCGCGCACATAATCGCCTTTATTTACGATTCGGTCTCGACTTTGATCAAAATCCTCATACCCTGATGCTTGCTGAGCTAAAGCATTAGCTCTATCGTTTAATTCACGAGGAATATGACCGATAGAAAATGACGTAAAAGAGCTGATAATCTCTAAACATTGTTCTAAATACTTCAGTAGTACTTCATCCCGACATTGGTATTCTCCCTTTATTTGTTGTACTACCAACAGTGAATCACCATATGCCTCAACAGCTCTTATTCCAATATTTTCCAACAACAGTAAGCCTTTGAGTAACGCTTCGTACTCGGCCTGGTTGTTCGAGCATCGGCTATTTAACCGAAATGCGAATTCAAAGTTATGCCCCTTGGGTGAAGTGAGTACAATACCGATACCATCACCTTTCCCGCATACTGATCCGTCAAAAAACAGTTGCCATGGTGCTACCAAGACTAAGTTTGCCACTGTGTCATGTCCTGTTATAAAATCGGCTAGGACTTGTCCTTTGACTGCTTTGGCCGATTCATATGACAAGTCGAACTCGACCAAGGCGTAAGCCCATTTGCCAAGTCGACCTCGCAGAATTGGAGCTGATAAAATATATTTATAACATCGGTTTTGCAGATTACCTTATAGGCCGATGCTAATATGTAGTGCCTTAATTTTGTGCACGAGAAGTACAAAGATAAACATAGTTTTTCGATATAAGGGTACCTGACTTCTGCGTCTAGCAATCGTCGGCTTAAGTAAAAGATAACCCTTTCTTTACCATGCACCTCTTGTGCTAGTACAGCTCCAATAGTATCTTCTTCAGCCGAAACATATAGCCTGAAAAGGACCCCTTTTTGAGGCGCAGCCAAGACTGGAGGGTTGGACAAATACCTTTTGACTTCGTTGAAAGCTTTCTGCTGATCGGCTCCCCATATAAATTCTTCATTGTCCTTCAACTTCAAAGAATGGAGTAAAGGCATGAATTCTACCGAGAGGTTCGAGATGAACCGATGGAGATAGTTAATTTTGCCGATCAACTTTTGTAATTCGCTTTTGCATGTCGTGGCTCAAGATTGGCTATAGCTTTAACCCTCGCTTGGTGACTTCAATCCCTCTTTCGTGCACCATGAAGCCTAAAACTGCCATCCGATACGCCAAACGCGCACTTGAAAGGATTCATTTTTAGTCCGTATGATCTTATGTTTTTAAAAACTTTTTCTAAATCGACGGATGTTGAAAATCGTCTGCAGATTTTACCACTACATCATCAATATATATTTCGACAATGTGGCGATTAAATCATGAAAGATCGATTCATTGCCCGTGATACGTTGCTCCAGCGTTTTCAAACCGAAAGTCATTCTCGCCCATTCGAACAATCCTATTGCATCGGGACATCTAAAAGCCGTCTTTGGTATATCGGCTTTTGCCATGAGTATCCGGGTTATACCCAAGATTACCATCTAGAAAATTTATGATCTTATTCCTCGATGCAAGATCGATAAGCATATCGGCTATTGGCATCGGTATTCATCCTTTGGCGTCGCCTTGTTTAAATCTCTCAAGTCGACGATACTCGAAGTTTGCCATTCTTCTTCATGATCGAACGATGTTGGAAACCCACTCTGCGTATCGGCAAGGCCTAATAAATTTTGCTTCCAACAACCGTTCTATCTCTTCCTTTATAACTTGGTACAAGGCTGGATTGAAACGTCTAGGATACTGTTTAAACGGCCGATAACCCGATTTTATAGGTAACCGATGTTCTACAAGCTGACGGCTTAATCCAGGCATTTCGTGATATTCCCAAGCAAAATAATCCTTATTATCCTTAAGGATTTTTATTAGTTTTTCTTTGTATTTTACTCCTAAATTGGCACTACCAAAAGTTGGTCTTTTTCTATCACCGCTACCTATATCGACTTCTTCAAGTAAATCGGTGGATGTGAACCCTTGACCTAACTTTTCGATTTCTTCGAAGTCTTCTATGGCTTCGTGGCTATCCGTTGTTTGCCGATAGCTTTGCATTTTGTCCTGTAGCGCCTTCAATGTTTTTCTTGTCCCCATCTGCGCAACACTTCATTTGCCCGATCAAAGGTGCCAGGCTTGACACTGATCGGCATAAGTCCGATTTTGCTTACGATATGAAATCGCAGCCGTCCAAAGACTTTGCCCGATATACACCCGGCTTCTTCGTGTTGCCAATTCGCGACGGAGCTAGCCATGGCAATATGGGCGATGTATCGGTGTGATGACTTCAACTTCTTCTCCGCTCCATTGAACAAGTGATTGATGCATGGTCGATGGGATACGACAATTTGCATGAATCCAATCTCGTCCGAGCAAAGACATCGTAGTTTCCTTTGGCATCAATTACAAAGAACACCGTCGGCAAGGTCTTGCTACCGACGATCGACTCTGTGACCATGACACCTTTTGCTTCGTAGGGTCGCTGTGAAGTCATTCAACCATGTTAGTTTTGATTAAGTCTTCGCCGGACTTACCCGCTTTTTACATGTTGTGTATGGCATTAGATTCACCGTGGCGCCTCGTCTACCAAAGATCCTTGATATCGGCTTGCCATTTATATATCCTTTCGTACAGAGGTTTCAGATGCGGTGATCGTCTTTGGTTTCAAAGATGGCGCTCAGACTCGGAGCATAAGCGAGCAATCGCTTCTTTGGCCGATTCACCGACTTTGAACTCGGCGGTAATGTGAACACCATGTTGACATCCATGGGAGGTGTGTCATCCGAATCATGGGAGAATCAAGTCGCCACCGATTCAAATCTTCTTCGCTTGCTCTTTTCTTCTCCACTCTTTCTTGACGCATCTCATTGGGCGGTTCATTAAACACTTCGTCTCTCTCTTTCTCGCATCGGCTTCACGAATTTCTTGCGCCCTTAGCCTCTGAAGCCGTCGTCGTTGTGATTTGCTCAGGCTGATGGGCACCACCGGGTTTAGGTTCCACCGGCCAGATCTCGCCACCAAGTCTCCTTGATCGAACTCGGTCTTGTGTGTCTTGGCTTGGCTTTGCTCTTGATTCGGTTTAGATAATCTTTCATGGACCGCCTTCGTGGCTTCTGTCTTGCTCTCTAATCGCCCGGATAGCCTATGTCCGGCCGATTGCGTTGGCCGATCGTCTCGGGATAATGTTCCATCAGGCGGTGTATGGTGATG
The DNA here is from genome assembly GCA_036346275.1 of Otatea glauca. NCBI lineage: Eukaryota > Viridiplantae > Streptophyta > Magnoliopsida > Poales > Poaceae > Otatea > Otatea glauca. The sequence continues at coordinate 42,546,684 of CM070720.1, read as the reverse complement.
GCAACGCTACTCCTCTTTCCCAAAGAAACCGCCAAAAGGACATCTTCTATGTGCCCTTTCCACATTCTCGGTGCGGTACAAGTTATCCGACCGGCGGTATGATACCGTGGTCGGCTGTTCATCCTTTCATATTTCTCCATTAATTGCGAACGTCGGACCTAACCTTTTATTGGCCGAATTGGAGATTTTTCCGCTTTGTACCATTTACCCACTTGGGATTCCCTTGGGTTTAATGGTCCTTGAATTTTTCCTTCTCGATCGGCTTCTATTTGTAAGGAGCCGATGGTAATCTTCGATGTCCGTCGCCGTCCGAGCTTGATCGTCGTCGACTTGTCGATCTTTTTCTCGCTTTCGCCTTGCATCGGCTCTTTTCCTTTAGCCGAGTAATGCACCATATTGATAGGAATCGGATCGACATCCACCGCATGGTCGGCTCATCGGCAAACTTCAACCGACCGCCTTCAATAGCGATCGGATCTGTTGCTGACTAAGATATTGCGCTCATTAGTGTTATGTGAATAAGAATGATGCCACTTGCAATACCTGCGTTTTTGATCTCATCGGCGACGGTATCACATGTCCCTCCGCAATCGTATTATCTTTTCTTGCGTATAAATCAAAATACGATCGCACTTGGAAACATCGAAAGAGTATTTGACCTCCGATTTGTTCCTAGTCGCTTAAGCCAAGAAACGACTAAGGATTTTTTGGATCCTTTTACCCATTCGGCTATATTTATTTCTGCTTCCTCGTCTTCCGACGAATCACTAGGACAATATTCAACCATATTGACCTTAGCCTTATCCTTTTCCTTGTTACTATTTTTAAATCTACCATTAAACACCTTATTGTCAGTGAATCGGCTTTCTTGAGCCGATACGCGATGCAATAAGTGGCTAAGGTCGGTGAATTCCTGTCCACCGAATTTCTCCCTAAGAGGAGGGATCAAACCTTGAAATGCTAAATCGGCGAGTTGATTGTCAGGTAACGTAACGCTAAAACACCGATTCCTGATTTCTCTAAACCTTTTGATGTAATCTGTTACCGATTCTCCAAACTTTTGGCGGACAGAACTCAGATCTGAAATTCTTAACTCTAAACTGCCCGAAAAGAAATATTCGTGGAATCGGCTTTCCAAATCGTTCCATAAATGGACCGAATTCGGAGGCAAACAAGTGAACCAAGTAAATGTTGCCCGATAAAGATAACGGAAATAACCTAATTTTTAGCCTGTCGGATCGGGCCGCTTCACCGCATTGTGCGATAAAGCGTTCAACATGCTCCGGTAGTGATAGAATCATCCCGAGAATTTGGCAAAGTCCGGACTCAAATTATGAGGGTAAGGCATGCGATCTATGTAATCGGGTACGGCTTTCTATAGCCGATCACTTTTCCTTTTGGTTGTATGCCAAATCGATCCTCAAAACGATGCAGATCCGATCGGTCCAATTGGCATTATCGCCACCGCACAAGAGCCCTTGATAATGTCGATCATAATCAGATCCCGCCCCGAGTGCAAGCTCGGGTTGCCAATTATGCCGCGCCGCGTCGGCATTCGATTATACTGATCGTGCCGATTATGCCTAATTTGTGGTTCCGGCACCGGGATAAATGGTTCTGAGTACGTTACTACTCTGTGTGGACCCGGGTTTCTAAGCAGGGTAGGCTCTTGGGGATATCTCTCAGAGCCAATCGGCTGTGAAACCGATTGGGAAAAGCGTAAAAGGAGCCGACGGTGGTAGATTGATGGATGGATCATACTTAGCGGCGTCGGTATAGGCGTGATAATGGCTCACCCCACTTGACCGAGGATCCCTAGGCAATATGACCGTAGGCTGTGTGGGCATCATCGTGGGAGGTGAGGTCATAGCCGATGGTTTAGGATCGGCTGGTGTGCTCTGCGTGTTTTGTGATACTGAAAAAACAGGATAATTTGGCAGAACTTGTAGTGGGTCATGCAGGCTTCCTGACGAGGCTAACTCCTGGGCTATAGATTTAACGCTATTTGCTATCATCGGCTTAAGAGTCGTTACCAGAGCCGATGATTGGTTTATTAAAGCATGGTGCACAGATTGGTTAATCATAGTCGATAATTCGGTCTGAGCGGGTAGATATCGACTTACCGCTTCGCGCACTGTGTCTCCTGTGGTATTGACCGTCGGCGGCGGATTTACGTAACGCCACGCCTAGTCTTTTGGTAGCAATTTAGCATCATCTCTTCTAACGCGGCTTTCCGATCTTCAATCTCTTGACGTTGTTCTGCGGTTAAATCGTCCATTGTTGGGACGATTATAGCTTCTGTGTTGAGATCAGACGGCGGAATCGATTTCCCACGTAGACATGGTCCCACCGGCAGCCAAGAGTGTGTTGGCGTCAAAACTTGATGTAGGGTTTCGACAAAGAACACACCGCATTTAACACCGGTTCAGAACGCGGTCGATTTGACTCAGAATCGACAAGGTAAAAAAAAATATAAAATTCACTACAAGCCGATCGTAACGATCAATCGGCTTAGACTCAATCAGCTTGAAGCCGATTAAGATCAAAGTAACATGGTAAGTCCAACTAGCCGATTAAAGCTAATCAGAGGATAAAGTCAAATCAATTCTGAAGAAGGCGATGCGCAACAAAATCAGAATAAACCAAACCTGGGGTGTAACTGAGGATGATCAACAATCGGCGATGCGCAACTTTATTGATCAAAATCGATTACAAAGGCTAGATTACAAGAACTACTCCTAGTCGACAGGAAAAGTAGATGAAAAGTAAAAGCTAGTTGATTGTGTTGTGTTGATGATCCTTCTGCAGCTTGCTTTGGCTCTTCTTTTATACCCTTCGGCCGATCGTGTCCTATTCCAACACGCTTCAAAGTCCATATCCGTATCGGCCTTATCTTGAGAGGTTGTTTCCCTAAAAATCTTACAGTTTTACCAAACATCTCGGATTCTTTCCAAACCTCCGTTAGTTTCCGTATCTTTAATTTTATTTGCCTGATTTAGATTAACTTGCCGAATTTTGGTGCAAACACAAGCTTAATAAAGCAACTAGCTCAGATCCGCGACTTTTTTTCCCTTACTTTGTGGCCAAGCGGCTAAACGCCATTGAAAAGCTGTTTAGCGGAGTCGTAGCTTTTCTGAAAAGTTTTTTTTCTGAGCTGAAAAGTTGTTGTAGTTTTTTATAAAAGACCATTTAATAAATAGCTCATTTCTCTCAGCAATAAGTTATAAAACAGGTCTAACCTAACTTTTAGCTTTTCTCTTTTGTTAGTTATCTATGGCTTTTAATTAATATTAAAAATCACTTAAAAAAACTGAACTGTTACTGACTTTTCAGAAGTTCAATCTGACTTTAAGCTCTCAAACTCGACCTAAGTCCGTCACCCTTCGGTTTTATGCCACACGCAAATCAAATCTGCGTCCTCCCGCGAAAACCCAAGAAAAAAACGATACCAACGTGCACTCGCTCACCAACGCATCCGTCCCTGTGCCGCCAATTCGTCGAACACCTTGTCTGCCTCAGCCATGCCGCCGGCGCCGTCCTGCGCGGTGCGGCAGCTGGAGGACGCGGTCATGGCGAGGCTCCGCGCCTGCGCCAACTTCCGGGACGTCCTCCGCGTCCACGCCCACGTCGTGCGGCTGTCCCTCTCCCAGAGCAGCTACGTCGTCACCCAGATCGTCCACCTCTGCAACGCCCACGGCCGAGCCGCCCACGCCGCGCGGGTGTTCGCCCAGGTGCGCGAACCCAACCTACACCTCCACAACGCCATGATCAAGGCCTACGCCCAGAACCACCTGCACCGCGACGCGGTCGCAATCTACATTCGCATGCTCAGGTGTCCCCCATTCCCCTCGAATGGCTTCGCCGGCGGCGACCGGTTTACGTACCCGTTCCTGCTCAAGGCTTGCGGCTGCCTGATCGCGCTCGAAATGGGCATGCAGGTGCACGCGCACGTGGTGAGGTCCGGGTGCGAATCCAATGCCATCGTGCAGAACTCCCTAATCGAGATGTACACGCGCGGCGGCGACTTGGTGCTCGCGCGTGAGGTGTTTGATGGAATGCAGGAGAGGGATGTGGTATCTTGGAACACGCTTATATCGGCGCATGCTAGGCTTGGCCAGATGAAGAGAGCAAGAGCTCTGTTCAACTCCATGCCTGATAAGACGGTGGTTTCCTGGACTGCACTGGTGTCCGGGTACACGGCGATCGGGGACTTCTCAGGTGCCGTCGAGGTGTTCCGGTTGATGCAAATTGACGGCTTTGAACCGGACGACGTGAGCATCGTGGCGGTGTTGCCGGCGTGTGCCCAATTGGGAGCCCTGGAGCTAGGCAGGTGGATATACGCCTACTGCAACAAGCACCAAATGCTGCGCAAGACATACATATGCAATGCGCTGATGGAAATGTACGCGAAGTGCGGGTGCATTGACCAAGCACTGCAGCTGTTCAACGGCATGGCCGAGAAGGACGTCATCTCTTGGAGCACGATAGTTGGTGGCCTCGCGGCTCACGGGAGAGCGCGTGAGGCTGTCAGATTGTTCGCGGAGATGGAAAGGGAGGGACAGGTGAGGCCTAATGGCATCACGTTCGTCGGGCTCCTGTCAGCCTGCTCCCATGCCGGGCTCATGGACGAAGGGCTGTGCTACTTCGAGCGCATGAAGGACGTCTACGGCGTCGAACCCGGCGTCGAGCACTACGGCTGCGTCGTCGACCTCCTCGGCCGGTCAGGGCAAATCCGACGGGCGCTGGACTTAATACGTGACATGCCAGTCCCTGCCGACGCGAAGATATGGGGCTCGTTGCTCAGCGCGTGTCGCAGCCACGGCGATGTCGACACGGCCGTGTTGGCCTCCGAGCGGCTCGTCGAGCTGGAGCCGGACGACGTGGGCAACCTCGTCATGCTGGCCAACGTGTACGCCGCGGCGAGGCGGTGGGCCGACGTGGCGAGCACGAGGAAGGCCATAAGGAGAAGGAGCATGAGGAAGACGCCGGGGTGCAGCCTGATCGAGGTGGACAACGTGGTGCGGGAGTTCGTCGCCGGGGAGGACCTGAGGCCCGAATTCGGAGGCCTTGCTGGTGTTCTGGAAGTCCTTGCCTCGCAGCTTGTAGACGACGACGACGATGTAGATTTCATAGATTCAGATTGTACGATTGGTGCAAATATGTTTGCAAGCGACTGATGGCCATTATGCATGTGAAGTGTGTGGTGAGAGCGAAAAGAAAGCTGGTTAATTCAGACGAACCATTTGGTGCTTGTGAGCTGTGGCTTCTTTGCTTTGGTAACTCTCTTAATCCTGACAGCTGCCTTTGGAGAGTTCAGAAATCAGAAAACCTGAAGCGCTTCTCCGGTTCTCCCATCGCGAGAAACAAAACGGAAATCGATCGGCAGAGCCGTCCTATGGCGGCTCTATACAAAGTGAGGCCGAAAATTTTGCAAGCTGGAGATATGACGGCCCATATTGTTCATTGCCTGGGCTTAAATTGTTGTAACACCACTACAGTATGGTCCTACATTGTTCCAACAGGAGTACAAATAATTGAAAACAACGCGAAAATGATCCAGTAGGTCTGGCCGTCTGGGATTTGGGCGGCATATAGAATTCGTACTTATCTCTCGCAAAAAAATATATGTTGTAGTACTATATAGGCCAAACCAGCTGAGACCGCTCTAATTAGTGGCATGCAAGTCACGAAGACGTACGCTCATCTGAATTAGATCGTGCAGAAACGGGAAGCAAAGACGGAGAGGAGTGTAACCGTGTTAAAGCGTGTATGTGCCGAACTGAGAGGAGTGTAACCGTGTTAAAGCGTGTATGTGCCGAACTGAATCGGTCAGCCTCCTTAACGTGTCGTTTCCCTAGCTATAGGACAAATCTGCTGCGTGTACTATATATAAGTCTATAACTAGTTTGGTCCAGACGAAGAAGGTTCATGTGCATTTCGAGAGGAATACAACTTGAACGGTCCTCATTCATCGAGATAGTTGGATCGAGGTGATGAATAGTTTGGATCAACTAACACTACTAAGCTACATAAAAAATAGGTACATTGTGGCAATACTTTAGATCTATAATCCGACGGTCCATATGTAACTAGCAAAATTACGGTCACGAAGTATACTACACTAAATCTCTTTCTGGTATGGACGTGTGAGACACTGGACAACCACGATCCAGTTGCACGGAGGCAAAATGTACAGAATGATCATGTGCTCGATCGGGCGTTGCAAAGGACACGATCACGACTGGCAGGCATTTCATGTCGTGGAAGACCTTAATGCATGCAGCAATAGTTAGCAAAGTAAACAAAGTTTTTTAAAAAAAAAAAAAAGCAAACGAAATCCCACCGACCTTTTTCTTTTCATTCCGTGCTGCAAAAAGTGCAAAATCTTCGTTTAATTTGTCTTCTACACGTACACGAGACTCAGCGATGAGAGAGATCGAGCTCTTGCGAGCCCACCCGGAGCAGATCCAAATTTATTGGGCAGGATCATGTGACCCCAATGAACTTATACACCATCTATAGTAGCATAATATATATACAAGAGGTTACTCTATAAACTTAAATAAGATTAACGTGTGATGACCTCAATGACTTCAGCAACTTATTTTTCTGAATGAGCCCACCACTCTGCCATTTGCGATTAGCAGGTCTAACTGTTGTCACTGCCTGCATATGCTCAACTGATGAGCTATTATCACAAAACTCCATTTAATTCCTTGGTCCTAGGGTCTCTTTAATTTAGAACGTATGAATTCCACATAAAACACCTTGGCTCTCCTAGGAGCTCAAGCATTAAAAAATTCCTGCACTCCAAATTAATAAGACCTTAATTAATTACAAAGATTTAATTTGATAGGAGTACTTGAGATGATCGTTCTTAATTTGATGGTCGATTTAATTTGGCTGGGCACTCTCCTAGTTTCAACAAGGATATTTGTAATTAACAGCGAACATGCTACTTGCATGTGCATGTCTAACATCCTTTTCCAGCTTTTATCATCGAATATAAATTAAATGCACGTAGACTAAGAGATATACATAACCGAGAATATATGATCGATATGGTCCAACCGGATACCAATATATTTTGCGTATGTGGTTAGTATTGGTGCGCTCTATGCTGTTCCGCAACGCCACTGGCAGACGCTGACGTTTTAGCAAGCTTTTAAATCGCGATTTTCGCGAGAAGGTTCTAAAATAGCTATTGCTAGCTACCGCGGAAATTATCATTTGCCATGTTTTAAGTATTAAAGGTTTAGAAAAAAATTAAATAGGTATATAATATAAAAATATGGTACTTTAGAAGGTACTAATATTTTTTAATAAAAATATGAGCCTTTTTAACAAACATACTAATATATGTCCAAAAAATCATAAATAGTAATTATATCATAATGTTTTAAACAATAGGTACTTAATCACTGAGAGATATGAATATTGGATTATTGAAAAATGGCAAGACGATGTCTTTTACCATATTTTCTCATAGTTTAGGCCGATAAGAAATGAATGTGGGCCTTTTAGTAATGTTAGATTTCAAAATGGGCTCAATATTTTGACCCATGGATACCTATGTAGGATAGCGGGGTAATCACTAGCTACGTCAAATAGAGGAGTTATCGCAAGCTATAGCGCTTGTAGCTAATATAACGGAACATTGACCCGTAGTTTCGCATTTGGGGTCTAAAAAAGCTATAGCGTAGATATAATACGCTATACTTAGCTATTTAGAGCTCTGTATGTCAATGCACGAGTGGCCACCGGCAAGGTTTCAAATTTTGTTTTCGGACCACATCTCGGGGGTGACCGAAATCCGAATTTTTGGTGAGATTTCATAATTTCGGACGAAATCTAGATGAAATTCAAAAGGAAAATTTGAAATCCGGTAAATTTAAAACCGAAAAAACCAAAATTTTAGCTAAAATCACCGAAAAATCGACGAAATTGACCAAAATTTTGGTCTTTTCAACCTTGTGAAAACAATACATAAATGAAGTCATTACTTATCAATGGCATTTATGGTCTTATCTAGCTCAGTCGGTAGGAGTGCAAGGCTCTAACCCTTTGCTCGTGGGTTCGAGCCCCATGGAGGGTGTTTCTCCCATTAAAATTGGTACTTTTGTTGTCCCATTGTGTGGTGGAGAAAAAAATGGTGACAAAAAGGTTCGGAACCAGGGACCTCACGGAATTCAATCTTTCGCTCTACCAACGGAGCTAAAGTGGGTTTCTGAGCTTGTTGCAAAATTTTCACATGTATTCCTTAGAAAAGGCATTACAATTCGCAACTAAAAAATTGGTGCGAAATCTGGTCCAAAAAAACCAATATCTCACTAAAATTCACCGAAATCACTGTAGCAATTAGAAACCTCCTCTCTCTTTTATATTCTGCCTCGATTTGGAATTTTGGCCGTTATTGAAATCCAAAATCTCGGCAAGATTTTAAGCCTTAGTCAACGGGGGTATGTAATCTTAGCTGACATAGTTTGGGAGCTCGGGAATAAACAAACTTGCTACTACCTACTTGATCGAGTACGTACGAACTAGGAGGCATTCGCTTCAGGCCTACAGCTTACATGTCTGGAAACGATAAGTAGTCGGTATCTATCTATTCTTCGTCAACCGCCCGATCATGCCATAACGAATCATCGTTTGAACCGTAGCTGGTGATACAAGATCCGTCTCGTGGCAATACGGCATACTTCTGTAAGTTCTTTTTTACCAGCCTAAATAACCATGCATATGAACAATCTAGGATCTGACGCTTCGGTTAGCTAGAGAGTTTGGTCTCTGTCATTGCAGTAATAACTAACAAACCCAAGAACCAAGTATGGTGAAACCAATTGTTCCAAAAAAAAAATCCACACTAACACTAGTAAGAAATGGAATGCAAGTCTTCCCCCCTTAAATAATCCGATTTCTCCGCTACCTTTTATTTTTGAGAGGATGCTACCGAAATATGGCCCACGTATGCACGGCCTCCAACATAGCCCGGCCCACTATAGCCCACGGACCGTACAAAGAGCCGCGTGGCCGAGGGACGGGGACCACGGAACTCCATGTACTGACACGTCGGACGCCACGTGGAGTGACGTGGCCGGGACGAGCCAGTCACCAGTTGACAAGTCACCGCCGCTTTGGCCGCTTCCCGGCCACGTGCAATCCTCCGGTGCGCCTACGGGTCGCAGTTAGTGGTGGTTCCCGGGAACCCAACCCAAATTGCTGTTCTTTTGGTGGCAAATGACGGACCGATTAGGTGCGGCTCGCGAGATATTGACCTTTGCGAGTTGGTGTAAGCCCCTGTCCCTCCTTGTTGGGCGCATTCGAATATGGGGACAAATGGGGGTTAAGATTTAGCAACGGAAACTCTAGTTTAAGCATGTCGCTTTTTTGGACATGCTTGCTGTTTTCTCATACGTGCCTAGCTTAGTGACATTCGTTTGACATTGCTTGTTTTTAATTTGCTAAGCAAATTGTAGGCTTATTATAGCCTAACCGCTTAATCGCCCCAATTTCTGGTGAAGGAGACCACGTTCAATTTCCTAACATCTGAAAATTGTGAGTTTTAAGTCTAGTGCCACAGGTGTTTTTTTTTAAAAAAAATCAATTGTGCGTCATCAATTTGTTTTCCAATTATTAGATGGTGTGTGTATCCGTGTATTCCTCCATCTCCTTCAGGCTCGCATAATCGCATACTCACGTATTGCTGCACCTTGACTCCTTCCTTTTTCTTTTATGCCCCTGACGTGCGTCTTATCTTCCCTACACTTGTAGCCTCAAAGCATTAAGACCATCGTTAATTAGCCGACTAATTAAACTAGACGTACAAAGATAGCGATTTCTAATATCTCCGATTAGTTTATCCCGACCTCTACCACAGTATACCATACGTATATTGATAATTTGATATATATCCCACATCGTAAACTCGTACTCCTGTCACGTTCTATATATGTTTATCCTCGTTGCTCCCGGCACAACCCTCACTCCTACGTGACCGCCCTCCTCCCCCTACACACACCACTTCTCGGCGTCCCACTCGATCCGTCATGGAAGCGCGGCTGCACTACTCGAGGCCACTCCTCTTCATCCTGGCGCCAACGGCGAGCCCATCGTCCCCACCTGCTGCTGCAGCGCCCGATGTTCCTGACGCCCGGCCGGCCGCTGTCGACGCCGAGCGCGCCTTCACCTGGCTGGACACCAATGCCATCATCGTGCTTGCGCTCCTCATCTGTGGCCTCGTCGCCGCGATCGCGCTCCACGTCGTGCTCCAGTGCGCTCTCCGTGTCGTGCGTCGCGCATGCTACGGCGCTGGCGACGTCCTGCAGGAGCCGCCGCGTGCACGAGGAGGCCGCGCGGGGCAGGCGGCGTGGCAAGGCGGCGGGAGGAAGGGGCGGGGGAAGTTGGTCCAAGCTCTCCCGTGCCTTACGTACTCGGCGGGGCTTGAGCTGGCAGGGTCGTCGCGGTCGGAGTGCGCCATATGCCTCGCGGAGTTCGCGCGCGGGGAGCAGGTGCGCGTGCTGCCGCGCTGCAACCACGGGTTCCACGTCCGCTGTATCGACCGGTGGCTCGCGGCGCGGCCGACGTGCCCCACGTGCAGGCAGGCGCCGTTCGCCGACCCCGAGCACGTCCTGCCGGACCATGCGGGGGCCGGCCGTTGTGCCCGTGGTGCGGGTGACGGTAGATGATGGCGTGAGCCTCCTCCGTGTGGTGGAGCTTTAGCGTGCGCTGTTAATAGATTTGTACAGTAGTACCGTGTTATAGCAAATAGGCAGTCATTTTCGAAGGAGTTGCACTTAGCTGGGATACCCTTTTTTCTTTTGCATGTTGGTGTACAGTAGTACAGGGCTCGATGGTATGAAGTCGACGAACGTGAGCAAGCTGCCGCTGCTCTGCGTACTGCCAGTCTGTGGCAAGGCCCGTTCAAGGATACATCTTAAACGTTCTTCTTTTGTAGTCCTTAATCAGCTCATCTACTTGTATGAACAATGATGTCAAAAAAGAGAACTCATGGTCACATGCTCTCCTTTCGTTGTTCTTAAGTCTTAACCCGTGAACTTGAGTGAACCATGATGCCAAGAAAACTAGCACGAACTGTGATGTAAATGAACTAAGGAAGTAAGATCTGACCCTTCACTTCTAGACGAAGATTGGAATGTTGTTGCGGCGCAACGTATGATTCGTCATATATATGGGCTATCGGCCTATCGCCTATCGCGCAATGGGCAGACACAGAAGAAACGAGAAACAACAAATTCTTCTCTTTTTTTTCGTTTGAAGGGACAAGCAGCAGCCAAGACCAAGGCCTATCAACCCAACATTCTACTCCAGCACTACGAGCCTGCAAATCTGCAGAGCCCGTAATACGGACAAGGCCGGCCCAACCAATTTATAACATCGTTCCGGAGCCCGTGCAAATCTCCGGCTGCGGGCTATGCAACTGCTTAGTGCAGCTCAGTCCTAAACTAGCCTGATAGAGGAATTCTAGGATTCGACTCTTTTACCACATTGGCATATTTCGAATTCTTGAATAAACCAAATCGAGAACAGTTGGATGCCAACAAAATCATCAAAGATTGGTATTCTTTATTTTGATTCAACAAGGTGCCAATAGCTTCTTGAGGTTGGCTGCCAATAGCTTCTTGAGGTTGGCTAAGTGATTGAATCATCGCCTTAGAATAAAACGAATTGGTATTGGTGCGATCTAACCTATTATTGGGAATCGGTCCTGCACTTGTCCTATCATATCTTCTTCGTGTATACGAAATAGTGGACTTGACTAACTCAATTCTTAGGAAATCATGAATCAGATCATTTGCTCTTACCTCAACAAGGGAAGCACGAGCCTCCTCTTTTTCTTCTTGTTCCCAATTCACTACTAAGTAAGTTCGAACAAATTGACTATTCGTGTGATAAATTCCTTGAGTTAACTTGCTATTTTCATAAGAAATAAAATTGACAAGTCGAAGTTGGAGATTATCCTCTTCTTGCAAGAGATCCTGCGAGGAAAGTGTTGCTAAATTTCTCCCTTCGTCCATTTCATATGCAACTGCAGGTTGGACCGAAACAAAATACTTTTCCTTGCTCTTGAGAATTTTTTTCCGTTGAACATAGACCCAATTTTTCCTCTTTTTTTATTCCTTAGAATCTTTCTTTTCTCTTTCTGGTGGTATCAAACTACCACCTAATATCTTATCCGCTTCTTTAGGAAAATAAATTTCTCCGGAAAAGATTTTGAGTTCCGTATGGCTTTTTTTCTATTCACTCGGACAATCCACCTAGTCGATTTCTTGTAATTTTTGTGAGTTGTGTATCCACTCCAATGATACTATTATCAAGTACCTTTAGGGGTGAGGATCTCGGCAAGATATGTAGTTCTTGAAGAATGAAAAAGAACGATATAGTTCTTTTTGGTATTTTAGACTAAATTCTTTTATTCCTCGATGCTCAATCAAACCCTCTTTTTTAAGAAGGAATCTTCCTCTGGGCTCCCGTATTTGTCTTCTGAGTCTTCCTCTAAAGTACCATATTCGTCCTATGAGCCTTCCTCCGGGCTCCCATATTCGTCTTCTGAGTCTTCCTCTAGACTTCCATATTCGTCCTCTCAAGTCCTATATTCGTTCTCTGGGCTCCCAATTCGTTCTCTGAGTCTTCCTCTCGAGTCCTATATTCGTCCTCTAGGATCCCATATTCATCTGCTAGGGTTTCATATTCGTCCTCTAGAGTCTTATATTTGTCTTCTAGGGTTTCATATTCTTCCTCTCGGGTCCTATATCCGTTCTCTGGGCTCCCATATTCATCCTCTGAGTCTTCTTCTCGAGTCCTACATTTGTCCTCTAGGGTCCTATATCTAAATTTAACAATTCCTGAACCCTTTTTATCTTTTCTGTATCGTGGATCGTCAAAATAAGCAAAAATAGTATTTCTACGTAAAACACCCATAAAGGGTATTTCAATCGAAATCCCCAAACAGGATATTAGTTCTCTCTTGTTCTTGATGATATTGTAATGGAATGGCGAACCTATTTCTTCGCTTTTTCGCCAATAAATCCAAATTATCTTGAAGAATAGAAGGATAGACAAAATTCCAATGGCCGTTGGACATGATTCGATCCGGCGTTGAATAATCAAGAATTTCCCTATCTTTTTTACCAAAAGTATCCAACAGTCTATGTCTTACTTGATCATTAGCCATTGAGAGGTCAAAGATATATCTTCCGTCAACAGAAAAAGAATAAGTACTCATTTGATCTTGATCCTTGTGGAGCGAAAAAGACGCTATCTTTGGATCGCACATACTCATGACAATATCCATAAATGGCTTGTTTTTGTAATCGGCGAAGATTACCATATTGATATTCAGCGCATGGTAAACATCAGTACTCGATTGCATTTCCCGTCGATTCGGAGTAAATATGCTTTTGTACCCTTTCTTTAAAATGCAAAGTGGGCGTTAAACACGAATCTCATAATTACTTGTTCGGATTCTACATATTGATCATTTTGCACTAGAATCAAGCTTTTTGAGGAATATTTACACTATGTAGAATATCCCGACTCGAATAGTTACATGCAAGTCTATATAACATAGAAAAGCGGGCTTCCCATGACGGGTGCGTGTGGGGTGAACCAAATCCTCATTGAATTGGATTTTTCCATTCAAGGGATCGTACAAGGTCGGCAAGACTTCGTGAATACTCCACCAAGTATAAAAAGTTATTAATGTTAGTTGAGTCCTGGCTCCCTAATTGATTGACGCGCAATAATACCTACGGCTTCCCCTAATTCGACCAGATTGCCATGAGTGGGACTCCGACCATAACATAATTTACAGATCCAAGATGTGCTCCGGCAAGTAAAGGGGGTTCTAATATATATTGGTTGTGCTCGAAATGGTTGTGCTCAAAAGGCAGTTATGAATCGATTGACTAATAAAATTCCAATATCTTGATTTCGAGCGGCAATGCATCGTGAACTGATATATATATATATCGTCTGCTAATACACGACCAATTAGTGTTTGGACAAAAAGTTTTTCCGTCATCCCATTTTGAGGACTCACAGAAATACCTCGGATAGTACCGCAATCTCTTCTACACACAATAATATGTTGAACTAATTCAACAAGTCTACGTGTAAGATATCCAATGTTCATTGTTAAATGCAAGAAGATCTACAACCCCTTTGCGGGCTCAGTGGCAGAAATTATATATTCTGTCAAAGAAAGCCCCTCGCGTAAATTGCTTTGAATAGGTAAATCAATCATTTGTCCTTGAGGATCCGCCATTAATCCTCTCATACCTACTAATTGGTGTATTGAGATGCATTTCCTCTGGCTCCTGAAAAAGACATTAGATAGACTAGATTAGAAGGATCCGTTATCCGAAAATTTGAATTCATTTCTTGTTTCAAATATTCACTTGTAGCATACCATATCTCAACGGATTGGCGTAATTTTTCCACCGCGTGTACAACCCCATAATAATAGTGTTTCTCCAAAAGAAAACTATGTTGTTTTGCGTCTTGGACTAACCATCCCTTAGAGGGTATTGTTAAAAGATCCTCGATTCCTAATGAAATCGATGTAGTAGTGGCTTGATGAAAGCCCAGAGTCTTTATTTGATCCGGTATATGGGATGTATATCCCATTCCGAAATGATCTATTAATCTGCTAATAAGTCGTTTCATAGCAGTTCCGTCTATCTCTTTATTACGAAAGATCGGATTGGCCTGTTCTGCCATACATAAGTATCCCCTTTTTTGGCTGAGTAGGATTCGACAATGGGACTGAGTCAGTGATTCAAAAATTTAATTAACTTCCTTTCCTTGATCTCAATCTGGACTCGTGCGGCAAAAATGATGATACTAGCGAAAGAGGAATGCCCCCCGAAAGGGGCATTGCTGAATCTAACCTCTTTGTTTAGATAGTGTATGAATAGGCCTGACTAAATCCTTGTATGGCTTCCTCTATTTCTCTATAAAAAGAAATATGACCAGTAGTGCTTCGAATGTATATAGAACGGATTTCTTTTTTCCTATTTCCCACTATTAGATAGTGGGCATAAATCTCATGATAAGTCCCCCAAAGATTCATATTGAACTTCAATCGGAACTTCTCTTGACCCAATGACACGGTGATCTAGTTTCCATCGGAGCCACAAGGGACTGTCTAAACGGATTCGTTTCTGTCTATAAGCTCCCAGTGCATCATAGGAACTAGAAAAATGGGGTTCTTTATCTTTCGTATACATATAATAATTATTATTGTAACTCACTTTTTGATTTGGATAGTTTCGCAACTATTATATATATTTGCACAAATACCCGACGGTTTCCAATCGTTAATACATAAAGTTCGATAAGCATGTCTTGGGTCAGATGCATAAATAGGATCTCCAATAGCGGGAGATAGGAGATTGATATGAGAAAACATGAGTAAGCGGGCTTCCTTTGAGCTTCCAAGGATAAAGGTAGATGAACGACCATTTGATCCCCATCAAAGTCCGCATTGAAACCCTTACACACTAATGGGTGTAAACAAATAATACGCCCTCTACTAAAGTAGGTTAGAAAGCTGTATGCCTAATCTATGCATGGTAGGTGCTCTATTCAATAGTCTGAAATGTCCCACATAACTTCTTGAAGTATTTCCCATACAATAGGTTCCTTTTCCCAAATTTTCCTTTTAGCAATCCCGACATTAGAAGTAGCGCGTTTAGTGATTAAATCGCAAATTACAAATAGTGAAAAAGCTTTATTGCTATCTCTAGAGGTAATCCACATTGATGTAATGAAAGCGAAGGACCCACAACAATGACAGCATACCTTAGTAATCGAACCATTTCCCAAGTAGAGTCTCGCGAAACCTTCCTCTTTACCTTCAATTACATCTGAAAGTGATTTGTATACTTTATTGTGACCATCCCTCATTGGTTGCCCAGGGACCCACTATCCGAAGTGTATCCATGGCTTCTTGTACCAATTTTTTCGGCACATTACTAAATCTGCGGCTCTAATTCACTTCTTTTTAATAGATAGGCAAGGTTGTTGTTCCGACGGATAACTCTCTTATAAAGTTCATTAATATCCAAGTCACTACTTTATCCCTAGACCTATAAACAATGGGTCTCAATTCGGGAGGAAGAACCAGTAATAAGAACAAAACCATCCATTCGGTTCTACATTTGTTTGAATAAAATGTTTCGCCAATTGCATGCGTCTAATCAAAAAACTTTTCTTATTCGTCTTTTCTATCTTCCCATTCATCTCCACTATACCCTCGTCTTCTAATTCCTTCCATTCGACCAAGGAATTCTCTATAATAATTCGCAAATCCAAATCGCTAATTGTTCTCTAATAGCACTGCTCTCTCGTCGCAATTTCTCGATTTGAAATGTTGCAAAGCCCGGGTAGGAAAAAAGGGAGAAATCTTTGTGATTACAAGATGAAATTTCATCTTCAAATAAACCTCGTAATCGTAAGAAAGTAGGTTTTTTAGCGCTGGGCCTAGCAAAAGAGAAATCGCCGTATACTAGGCCCTCCAATTTCTTAAGGGGTTTATCTAAAAGGTTCGCGATATAACTAGGAAGACCTTTCAAATACCACACATGAGTCACGGGACATGCGAGTTTGATGTATCCCATTTGGTATCTTCATATTCGAGAATCAACAAATTCTACCCCGTATTTTTGGCAAAATCTTTCGTCTTCGTTTTATTCACGCTCGCTCGAGAATTTCCACAAGCACAAATTCCGCTTTTTATGGGTCCAAAGATTCATTCGCAAAACAATCCATCTTTTTCTGGTTTATCGGTTTTATAATGAAAAGTAGAGGGCCTTGTGACTTCGCCAATGACTTCCCCATTAGGTAGGTTTTTGTTAGCCCAAGCCTTTATTTGTTGAGGGGAAACGAGTCCAATTTGGAGTTGTTGATGTTTATATTGGTCAATCATAAAATAGAAATAAGAAAAGAATTTATATTTATTCCGATCAAACTTCCTCCCTATTAACCTGGAAGTTCTTCTCAGATACAAGGAAATGATTCAGTTCTAGAGCCAAAGATCGTAGTTCTCAAACGAGCACTCGAAAAGATTCTAGAGGATCCTCGTGATTAGGTACTCTTTTTCCCCAGATCGTAGCATTAAGTATTTCTTGACGAGCTATAAGATGATCAGATTTATAAGTAAGTATCTCTTGTAAAATATGAGCAACACCAAATCCCTCTAAAGCCCAAACTTCCATTTCTCCTACTCGTTGTCCCCCTTGCTTGGCTCTTCCTCTAACGGGTTGTTGTGTAACAAATGAGTAGGGCCCAGTAGAATGTACATGAATTTTCTCATCAATTTGATGAATTAATTTTAAGATATAAGACTTCCCTATTAGGACAGGTTGTTCGAAGGGGTCTCCTCTTCTTCCATCAAATATTCTACTTTTTCTTGGGTACTCGGGTTCAAATACCCATGGATTTTTTGTTTGTTTATTGGCTTCATATAATTCTGAAAACACAAGTTCTGTTGAAGCCTCTTGCTCATATCTCTCATCAAAGGGTGCTATTCTATAATGTTTCTTTACCAGATCCCCTGCTAATCCGAGCGAGCTTTCAAATATTTGTCCCACATTCATTCCTGAGGGTACTCCTAAGGGATTAAAGACCATATCAACGGGTGTTCCATCTTGCAAATAGGGCATATCTTGCCTAGGCAAAATTTTGGAAATGATCCCCTTATTCTCGTGTCTTCCGACTACTTTATCCCCAACTTTGATTTCACGTTTCCGTAAAATATATACACGAACCATTATGTCTAGGGGTCCCTCTGGATCCATTTCACATCGATAACGCGCCTCTTCCACCTATAGATAGTTTGAAAGAAGTTTCTTTTGAAGTGGATACCTCAAGACCAAATATGGCCCGTAATAATCCGACTTCCGCGATATCTGACGATTCGCTCGCTATCTCGAGGCGTTAATTTACCTACTAAAATATCGCCGATTTCTACCAGATCCCAACCTAACAACTCCATTTCTGTCCAAATTGCGGAGTAAATGTTCTTCTAGATGTGGTATTTCTTTAGTGATTTTTCAGTGAGCCTTGGCTTGTCGTATCCGTCTGAATTTCATATTTTCGTATGTGAAAAGAAGTATAAATATCCTCATATACCAAACGTTCGCTAATTAGTACTGCGTCTTCAAAATTGTAACCTTTCCATGGCATATAAGCTACTACTACGTTTTTTCCTAAAGCAAATTCCCCACCAACTGTAGCAGCTCCCTCTGCTAAAATTTGTCCTTTTTTAATGGATTTACCCCACGGAACCCGAGGTTTTTGGTGCATACAAGTATTTTTGTTAAAGCGTCGATGGGTAACTAAAGGAATACTTGTAGTCTTCCCACTACTTGATAAAAGGATCTTGTGACTATCAAGAGAAATGATCTTTCCCTCGCGTTCGGCTATAACGGAAACCCTCGAATCTAGAGCTGTTTGGTGTTCCAATCCAGTTCCAACAATGCACTTTTCAGACCGAGAAAGCGGAACTGCTTGGTGCTGCATATTAGAACTCATTAAAGCCCGATTCGCATCATTATGCTTAATTAAAGGAATGAGAGAACCTCCAATAGAAAAACATTGGAAAGGAAAAATACTTCTAACATGAATCTGTTCCCATGCAATAGTCAGGAATTCTTGACAGTATCTAGCTGGAACAACCTGTTCTTTCTGAATACCCTGATTCAAAGACAAAGAATTTCCTGCTGCTATCATATAATATTCATCTCTATTTGGTGATAAATAAACCACTTGTCTCTCTTTTTTTTTCTTTTGCTTTCTCAAATATTTCATAAAAGGGACTCTCTATGGATCCCTACCCGCGATCAATTCTCGCATGAATAGCTAAGGATCTAGTAAGTCCAACATTGATTCCTTCGGACGTGTCAATCGGACAAATACACCCATAGTGACTCAGATGAATATCTCAGCTCCGAAAAATTGCAGTTCTCCCCGTCAATCCACCAGGACCCAAACAACTCACTTCTCGCCCACGAACAGTTTGTGTCAATGGATTAGTTTGATCAAAAACTTGAGATGAAGGGTATGTGCCAAAAAAAGGTCTCATAAATAGTTATTAATAAAATCGAAGTTGAAGTTAGAGTTACCAAAGTTCGTAGAGTCAGTTTCAATTGCCGCATGAATACTCTACGGATAGTTTTTTGAACCGCATGTTCCTGATGGTCGTGAATCGGAAAAGGAATGCCTCTGTGCCGTGCGAAAGCTCTCCGGAGAAATTGGGTCGGCGGACAACTTCAGCCGCGACCGACGGCCAGGGATGCACGGCCGGCGGCGCCGGTCCAAAGCGACGGCGCGGCCCTACAACGGGCGAAGTTCCCGCTGGCACCGACGTGGACGTGCCGCTTCTGGCACCGAAAGTTTCTCGGGACGGGCCGGCCAGACCCCCTTTCAGGCCCTTTTCTTCTGCCCCCGGTTTATTACCGGCCAGAGACAAGTCCCGTACGTATCATCAAGCTACGATGTTTAGCTCCGACGTGTCCACCCACGACGACACATGCGAAGAACATCAGCCGTCGGCAGGATCGGTGCGTGGCCGCTGCTTTTCCGCACAGGACCTTCTCTCGTGGCTAAATTACCCTTGCACTCAGAATTTTTTTTTGCACAATCTTATCAGGTCTCTGCAAAGAACATCGAGCAGATGTTTTACCTGGGAAAATCTGCTTCTTTTTCTGTTCAAAATTTGACCAAACAGTATTTTCAAATTCACAACACCAAAAAGAGCATGGCAGGTGATAGTTACATGCTTTTGAAAGGGGTTTTAAAAAAGGAAGATAGTTAGCACAGCGGTGACGCCAAGAAACTTTGAAAGCCAGTCAAACCTAATTACGTTCAAGAAATTGCTCGGGTTTCCACGAAGAATAAACTTTGAAAGCCAGTCAAACCTAATTACGTTCAAGAAATTTTTTCTGACCGACCGATCGACCGGAAGTGTTTGGATCGAATTTGGATAGTGGTCGGATTTGGTATCATTTTTTTTTTGAATTCGGGATATCACTATCTATGGATCAAAATATTCCGAGTTAACTTTAGAATATTTCCAAAAAATATAATTAGGATATCTGGATCATGTGACCCAATACTTTGGCCGGCTCAATAGCAATTGTGGCCTACTACTTTGGCGAGGCGGGGATCAGTCACTGCTACATGGTCATCCTCATGGGGAGTTTGACGTGCTAGGCCAGGGTGAAATGTGGGCTGAGTCTGGTCCACATATCATGAATTTTGGGAGAGGACATTGTTTTCTAGCATTGATTTGTGGCGGTTTCTATTTTTTTAGAAGACAAACAGTTCTTGAACTTTTAAACAAAATTCGCCAACTACCTGTGGTATGCTCAAATCCATCTTTTTATTTTTTATTTTTTTACGAGAGGTTAAGTTATATAGACACGTGCATATATATATATACACACACACATACATACATATATACATATATATGTGTACGAATGAGATGACGCATAAGACAATGAAAAGATGTTACGTTTATCGACACACACTCATGATATGCTCCGAAGAGCACCCACGCATAAGACAATTCGAACTCATACGATTGATTAATCAGTGTTATATGTGTGTTTTGTGCAGTATCTATTTTCACGCGATATCCATAAAAATTATCAGGTATTATGTCGATTCCGCTCTGTATTCGATTCGAATACACGACCGATATTATCTGCGTCGTATTTGTATCCAACACTATCCATATCTGACTTTGAATCCAACAAAAAAAATATGATTTAGATATGAAAAAAGTGATATCCGACCGAACTCAATCCGATTGCATCCCTACTCGTAGCTGACAAGCCCATGCAGTAGTCTACTCGGGAGGTGTCTCCGCCCCTGGCTCACATGGATTGTGACTTTCATGAGTAAGGTCCTGTTTGGTACGGCTCCAGCTCCACCAGATTCATGGATCTGGTGGAGCTAGGTATTTGTAGCTCCATATATCCGTGAAGCTGGATCTGTGGATATATTAAGAGTGTTTAGGTATGTCATATTATTTAATTTTAGACTAAAAATATAAACTTAATTCTATTTATTTTAGCCTACAAGATTCAGATCTAACGTGGAGTCAGTATCTAGAGCTCTACCAAACAGGCCCTAATATGCATGGAAATGACACAATTCCATTTTTGGTAGTAGAGTACGAGGGAGAGGGATTGGCCCCAAGAGTCACGCACGGCGATGGCAGCAGCATCAGGCCGTTTTCTACGGGCGGCGTACTTTTTCTTTAGACGGACGCGTATAAACCACCACCCTCCACTCCGTCCGTTCGCCCATTTCCTTCGTCTCGCTCTCCAGGCTCCAGCAGTCCAGCTTGCGTCACTCGCCGAGCTCTCCAGACTCCAGAGGTCGAAGCGATCACCGGCTCACCGCACCTCGTTATCAGGTGAGATTCCCCACCCCCTGGCCCTCAAGCTGTTTGATCTGAAAAAGAGAAACTGCTAAATTCTACTTGCCCCCGGATCGATCGTCTCCCTAGTTCTGGCTGGCGGCGATCGGTGAAATTTTTCATGGTTTCCGCGTATGCTTTTTTTCTGTATTGCCGAATTTCGAGCTTGATTTGGTATGTTCGTGATCCTTTGCAGAGCAAAGAAACCTGCTGGTTTTTTTATAGACGTTAAATGTGTGTATGTGTTGTCTGTTTATGTCCTTGTTATATTATATCGGATTTGCTTCGACGATCGGCTATTTGCCTGCCGTGATCCCATGCGCTTGTTGCAATTTTTAGAGTTACTGTAATGAATATACATATGTGCATCAGCAGCAAGGCCAAACTGTGTAGACACAATTATTTATCCGTTTCCTTAACAGAACTCTCTCTATGTATGAGCTGTGGCTGTGATGGTATATGATCTATTTTACAAAACTGGACTGCTTCAAGAGCAGAAGTTTGTCTGACTCTGCATTATCACTTTGGTACTTTAGCTGCTGCCAACTTTTGTGAGTTGTATGTTCCATGTTTGTTTGCCCATCCGTGTTGCTAACAAATCTGTTGAATGCTTAGGAGTTAGGATAGCTAGTATGAATAATACCATGTTAATTGATGTTTGAAAATTGGATATGATCTTTCAAAAATCGATGCTTGGATTATTTAAACTTTTCTTCTCTAATCAAATGCCATTCGTCAATGGACTAATCCGCCGCATGACACTTATATTTGTAACTGCAGTCTTTATATTTAGATTTTCAAGCATTTTCTACCGCTTATATTATTGGCTTACTTGCCCTTGCACAGAAACTGCTGTGATACTTTAAACTACAACTAGCTGCTAGCTACTAATGTAAAACCACTGCAAATTTCTGTTACAGAACACCTGAGGAATGGCTGACGAGGATATTCAACCTATTGTGTGCGACAACGGCACTGGAATGGTTAAGGTTGTTGTCCTGCACAGAATCCTTTCAAGAAAGCAAGGATGCTGTTCTTAACTTACTGATTACCTTCTTGATGTTAAACAGGCGGGTTTTGCCGGCGACGACGCACCAAGGGCTGTCTTCCCTAGCATTGTGGGCAGACCACGCCATACCGGGGTCATGGTTGGGATGGGCCAAAAGGATGCCTATGTGGGCGATGAAGCTCAATCAAAGAGAGGTATCCTGACATTGAAGTACCCAATTGAACATGGCATTGTCAACAACTGGGATGACATGGAGAAAATATGGCATCACACCTTCTACAACGAGCTCCGTGTTGCACCTGAAGACCATCCTGTATTGCTGACTGAGGCTCCTCTCAACCCCAAGGCCAACAGAGAAAAGATGACCCAGATCATGTTTGAGACCTTCGATTGCCCAGCAATGTATGTTGCAATCCAGGCCGTTCTATCATTATACGCCAGCGGTCGAACAACTGGTATGACTGTTACCTTGGCAAGAGTTCGTACTAAAGTTCATTGGGTAGGGGCAGTAATAGCTTCTCCTGTTTTGTTCAGGTATTGTGCTCGACTCCGGTGATGGTGTGAGCCACACTGTTCCAATATATGAGGGATACACACTTCCTCATGCTATCCTTCGTTTGGATCTTGCTGGCCGTGACCTCACTGACCATCTAATGAAAATCCTCACAGAGAGAGGGTACTCCCTCACAACAACCGCTGAGCGGGAAATTGTCAGGGACATAAAGGAGAAGCTCGCTTACGTTGCCATTGATTATGAGCAGGAGCTGGAAACTGCTAAGAGCAGCTCATCTGTTGAGAAGAGCTATGAGATGCCTGATGGCCAGGTTATCACCATTGGATCGGAAAGGTTCAGGTGCCCTGAGGTGCTGTTCCAGCCATCTCTTGTTGGTATGGAGTCTCCTGGTATACATGAAGCTACATACAATTCTATCATGAAGTGCGATGTCGATATTAGGAAGGATTTGTACAGTAATGTTGTCCTCAGTGGAGGATCTACCATGTTTCCTGGAATTGCTGATCGTATGAGCAAGGATATCACGGCCCTTGCTCCTAGCAGTATGAAGGTTAAAGTGGTTGCGCCACCTGAAAGGAAATACAGTGTCTGGATTGGTGGTTCTATTTTGGCATCTCTCAGCACTTTCCAGCAGGTAGTTTTTTTCCTCAACTTAGGAAATTACAAATGTTACTCCTGCGGTCTTTGCTCAGCAATTTTTATACCGGTCTCCACGGTACTTGTTTTGTCAGCTGTTGTTATGGTATTTGGGTCAGAATCCTTTATCCGTGGTCCCCAATCAGTTCGCACTAGCAGAGTAGAGGGATCTGCACTATCCATTTCAGATAACTCAATCTGAATATACATTAGTGCATATTTTAGGAAATTTGCTAATAATCATGCAGTTGTACTTGTGCAGCATAAATGGTCAAGTACTCTTCTAGGACTTCATGTAAATTGCTTTATGTCCTAATTTTATCAGAAGAAAAAAGGAGTATCTTCCGGGAGGTATTGGGATTTGGAACTAAATACTACGAAGATTGCTTGTGCATAGGCAAAAACAGGAAGTGGAATAGCCATTGCGATAATGTTGAAATTTTTGTGCATTTCTGTTTCTTATGTTTTTTCCTTGTATTTTGAAGTATAGTTCTTCCACATATCTCTCGAATCAACTCTGATAATGATTTGTTTGTTTGGCAGATGTGGATCTCCAAGGGAGAGTATGATGAATCCGGTCCCGGCATAGTCCACATGAAGTGCTTCTAAGCTTATGGGGAGTTTGCAGCTGTACTCTTGGTTGTTGAAATATGTTAGTTGAGATATGTTTACAAGAGAGTTGCTTTTCAAAATTATATAGTATTTTCTGGTTTGTATTTGGTTGAGATATGCTTTTCGCGTTGGACATGGTTGAGTCATGGCTCTTCAAGACGTTTGAGAGTCTGCTGTTGCCTTGAAGCAAGCAACAGAAAGGGTACAGCAGTACAATGCAGTCAAATGATATAAACCTACCGGTAGTCGAGCAGTCTGGGTCATAAAATCGGCTTGTTCTTTTAGGACAATGACATTGCCTCAGTGTTTTCACTGCTGTATGAAATAATGAAATGGAATATACTTATATATGTATTTGCCAGAAATATGGTGTTTTTATTTGGTTCCAGCTGATGCCTGATGGCTATAAATGAATACATGTGTTATACTGTTCTCTAGCGGGGCGATGCTAGGGTACAATATACTTTTTAAATAATAGAAGATTCTATTTTTCGGTCTCTACATCGTAAGATTGATGAGGACATCCCAACCAAGGATACAACCGCTGCCCCTTCTTCTTCTACGACCGCTACTTCGTTCCCGACCGTCGCTGTTTCGGCCGCTACTTCGTGTACGACGTCTGGAGGGCTTAATCCGAAAGCAAGTCCTTTCCATCCACCTTTGTTGGACCAGCACGCCAAGAACATCCACCGAGGACAGCCCACGCGCCAAGGAAGGCCCAAGATAAAACCCAATTCGTCGCCGAGTCCGGTTCGGGCATCCAGGAGCAGCAGTACTTCAAACGGACACCACGGCCACATCCGAACTCCGTTTTCGACGTTCGACAACTCGTTTGAAAGATATCGAGATAACCTTTCCAATGGATCTAATCCCGAGGCCAAATTCCTCTTGGAGCGAGGAGAAATCACAGAACAATCTCACGGGATAGAAATTCCAGGTGCTACGCCACCTTTCTTTTGGGCCCAAGGCCTATGTACTTTTAGGGTTCCACCCCTCCTTTGGCCGACGCCCCTTTCCTGGCTGCCGCACCCCTCTTGGGCGCCCCCTTGTGTGGGTACCCCTTTATATTGGGTTCTCACCCCTGTTCTTCAGTTTTTAGGTTTTGTTGTATTTTGGTAGACCCCGTGTGCGTCCCTCCTCGTGTTTGCGCGTGTCGACTAGACCGCCCGACCTGAGAAACAGAAGCTCAACTTGTTCTCTTTGTTTGATTTCAATACTACCTTTTCGGTTTGCTTCATACTTTGTTCTTGCGGGTTCTCGTTTTCTTGCAGGAACTACTGATCATTGGATCTTGTATCTGTGTGGATTTAGCATTGTGATTGCGAAGCTCCCAACCTGTTTGGTAGGAAGCCCTAAATTCGGTGCCATCAACGACTCCAATCGACGTATCATCATCTCACCGAAAGATCGGGATCGCCGTCCCCATCAAAGATGCACATAGCCAACCATTTATTACAAAGTTTCAGCAAA
Source organism: Otatea glauca (assembly GCA_036346275.1). Taxonomy (NCBI): domain Eukaryota; kingdom Viridiplantae; phylum Streptophyta; class Magnoliopsida; order Poales; family Poaceae; genus Otatea; species Otatea glauca. Next base: position 42,520,992 of record CM070720.1, on the reverse strand, counting down.
AAAAACTGTAAAAAGAGAATTTTAACATAAAAGTTTGAACAAGTCACGAAAAACAAAACATAAAGTTTTAACCCACACAATCTGTTACTAAATCGCCATCCATGACTGGGGGCTGGGGTACAATATACAAGCTGAGCACACGAAAATTTAACCGGTTTACGTGAGAATTGAAGTGTTTTTAAGTTCAAAAAACGAGAATTTGGTTTCTGTTGAACTTTTTTTCTTCTTCTAAATTTAAAACAGGAGAATTTCAACCGATTTTACGTGAAACTCGTGTGTTCAAATGGGCCTAAAGAGTCAGAATTTACCATTCGGCCATAAGCCTAAAATTTCCGAAGCAGACAAGAATACATCCCGGGCCCTGAAGCCCACATAACTACGGGCTAACCAACCAAAACCCAAGAGATTCAGACAGCCCACGCTCCACGGTGGTCGCATCGCACGACCGCGTTGCCAGCTCGCAATTGCAACCAATCAGAACGCAGGAAGCCCCACGCCACGGATCGCCCCCCACGATCCGCGTGCCTCCCGCAGAACCGAATCTCCACCGTCCATCCGCCGCCAATCCAACGCTCCAAACCCACCTTCCCTCCCAGAAACAAACCCACCTTCCCTCCCAGAAACAAACCCGCCTACAAAATTTCCCCAATCTCCCGCCCACCCGCCGCCTATTTAAATACCCCGCTCCCCTCACATCTCTCCACACACAAATTCCCCCCAATTCCCAAATCCCCCAAGAGCTCGCGATCTCCGCCCTCTCGTAGCGAACCCTAGCCTTTGTCCCATTACGATGGCCCGCACGAAGCAGACAGCGAGGAAGTCGACCGGCGGCAAGGCGCCGCGGAAGCAGCTGGCGACGAAGGCGGCGCGCAAGTCGGCCCCGGCGACCGGCGGTGTGAAGAAGCCCCACCGCTTCCGCCCGGGCACCGTCGCGCTCCGGGAGATCCGCAAGTACCAGAAGAGCACGGAGCTGCTGATCCGGAAGCTCCCGTTCCAGCGCCTCGTGAGGGAGATCGCGCAGGACTTCAAGACCGACCTCCGCTTCCAGAGCTCCGCCGTCTCCGCGCTGCAGGAGGCCGCCGAGGCCTACCTCGTCGGGCTCTTCGAGGACACTAACCTCTGCGCCATCCACGCCAAGCGCGTCACCATCATGCCCAAGGACATCCAGCTCGCCCGCCGCATCCGTGGGGAGAGGGCGTAGAGTGCTTCCTGCTTCGTGCTGCCCGATCTGGAGGGAGGTGTAGAGATGTTTGGGGGTTCCTTCTTTGCCTTTGTTGCGTGGTGGCGATGTGGTAGTGTACTACGAAGTTACTCTTCGTGCTACGGTGGCTGTGTTACCTTATTATTATCAGCAATGGGAAAACTGGCTATTTGATCTTAAATCTGTGCTTTTCGATACCTGTGTTGTGTTCGTGAGCCTGTACTAGTTAACGAATGGAGGTTGAATTTCTGCTCCAATCAGATATCGTTAGAAAATTGCCTGGCATTTTCAGCTTAAATCGTTGTATTCTCTCCTAAAACTCTCGGTTCTGTACCATCAATGTTAGCTAATTGTGTATTTGGGTTCCTCTGAATATGAACGATACTAGAAGCTTCTGAAATCAGAAGTCTGAACCCTGCTTATGAGTTGTATAATCCCAGAACATAGCGGGATTCTCAACTTCAGGATGGCTTCTTGATGTTCTTCTGAACCATTTCATTATGTTTTTTTTTTATCACAACGTTCAGTTTCTTCAGTATACCTCGTTCACAATTAAAAGCCAAGGAGAAAATAACCGAACAGGTGAACAATGCATTCCCCCTATTGATAATACGTTGCGTTCCAATAAAATTTTGATAAAATTTTGCGAGATTTTGCTTACCGGATGTGGATGAGTTTTGAAATGTCGGTTAGAGTAAAAAGAACTCAAAAAAGTTTAAATTGCTACAGTATCTCAGGGTTTTCTTTAACTGGTTTTTGATTGGATTTGGTCCAATAGCCCTTAAGAAAATCATCTCTTATGAAATTTTATTGAAAAAACAAAATTTTGAGATATTTTTTTTAAAACTACAAAAACACTATCAGATTTTTATAAAATTGTAAATGCTTTATCATGATATAAAAATTTATGGTATCATCCTAAGAAATGTAAGATCATTCAGAAAAATTTCCTAAATAATTGAACTTCATATGTTATCTTTAAAAAATCAAAAACCGAATGAACATAACTTAGTCTTGGACATTAATCTTGTCAGAATTTTATAAAATTTCTTGAATATGATCATGATCTAAAAATTTTATTAGATATTAAGAATTGCCTCAGTACCATTGTCTAAAATTTGCAAAAAAAAAAATCAACTTTTTTGTTTGCTCAATCAAATTTATGTATGCATTGAACTTTATTTGTTATATTTCAAAAAACAAAAACAGAAAGAACATAAATGGTATAGTGTATTTGTAAGAATTTTATAAATTCATTTGAGTGTGATCATGATTCAAAATTTTTATGAGATCTTAAGCATTTCCTTAAAACCCTTTTGCAAAATTTTCAAAAAATTTAAAATTATTTTGATTATTAAAGCAAATCTATGTATTAATCATTAGACTTTTATTAGGACGTAGCACTGTTAGAATTTTTTGAACTTCTTGAAGCTTGATTATCATTTGAAAATTTTATGAAAACATTAATTATACATCAGGAACATCCAATTTTTTTTAAAAAAATTTCTAACGTGGTTTGTACTATTTTTCATTTGGTTGAAATTTGCCAGTATGGCTTTTATCAGGACAGTAGCATTGTCCGAATTTTAATATATTAATGAAGCTTGATTATCATCTAAAAATTTTATGGGAACATTAGTGATACATCATAACCATGCATAAAAAAATTCAAAATTTTATAACGTGGTTTGTTTTATTTTTCATTCGGTTCAAACTTGCCGATCAATGTTTTAACAGGACAGTAGCAATATTTGTATTTTTTAAAAATTCCTCAGATTTGATAATAATCTGAAATTTTTATGGAAACATCATTGATGTGTCTGGAACCTACAAAACAAATTTTAAATTTTTTTGACATTGTTTGAGCTATTTTTCGCTCGGTGCAATTTTGCCGAGATCTCGGCAAAACCGACCGAAATTTCGGTTTTCCTTTAGAAAAAAATCCGGATTTGAATTTTTGTGTTTGTATTTTGTCCAGAATTTGTCCGAAATTTCTAAATCTTGCTGAGATTTCATTCCCCGGCCACGAACGAGATTTGAAGCGAAAACGAGATTTCAATCCTTGGTACCTACTACTAAACAAAAATATGATCACTTTTTATCCTACTCCACTCTTCCTCCCTATTTCACATACATGCAGGGTCACTATTAGTTTTTTTTTTGGCTTGGTGTTGGAGCAAAACTTGAAACACCACACTGGAGGTGTCCTTGGTAGTATTTAGCAAAGGTGCGTGTTTGTCACGTACTCACTTGGCTTGGTTCTAGCAAGCAAGAACCGCAGTTTTGTTTGATTTTGCTCTCCAATCTTTGAGAGACTCCATTTTCCTCGCTTGACCAAGTAAATGCAATGCCACGGCTTTTTCTCGACAGGAACTGGTGTCTATTTAAATATTTAAACAACTAGCCAATTGGCCCGCTCAATTGTGCGGTTTGGTGTAGTACCTTTATGCAATTCCAGATTTCAAAATCTATATTTTGCAATCTAAATTTGAATTTAGGATATTGATTTCATATTTAATTAACAAATTTTATTTTGAGATCTCTCTTCTAATGTGTGAAACAGAGGACTGAGAGGTGGGTACATCGAGGAAATTTACACTCTCAATGTTTAAATTAAATGTAGTGCTACCTATCTTTTTAAAATTAATATATCTCTAAACCAACTTTTAAATCTAAACCTTTAAAATTAGGATCTGCCAAATAAAGGGTTAGATGTTTTAGACCTTTTCAAATTAATATTTCTCTAAGATAACTATCAAATCTAAGTCTTTAAAATTATAGTCCACCATATTTATGGATCATATGTGTTTTCTTTTTTATGAGAATTTCTAGCATATTTATCTTTTTTTCTAAGTAACTGTAAAAGGCCTGTCATAGATTTTTAATATAGAATAGAATGTCAGCAAGCCTTCGATAATACTAATCCTCATGCCCGGTCAAGTGAAAGTTACTTTCCTAAATGTCGTCAGCACTGAATATGTCATTCTCTGAAGTTTCCATCACTGGTTCGCTGTACTTGCCATTTGGCTATATTACTCTTTGAGCAGATCTGTGTCATATCTTCACTTGGATGTAACCACAGTCCCCCTCGTCTTTTTTTTCTATACACGCCATGAGTGGAGAAAAGCCCTAATTTAAGTTTTATATTCACCTGACTAATAGGTCGATAAATGATAGTAATTATAGCTGCATCTTGTAGCGTGTATGGAGCCATCCAAACCTATCTTAAAAAAAGAAAGAAATTAAGAAAACCACCCAAACTATATGTAGTAGAATTGTACAGTGCTCTTTTTTTCTTTCTGAAAGTTCACTGTACAGTGCTAATTAAAATGCTTTTTCCTTGAACGTTTTGTGTATTTTATGGGAAATTTGACTGTGATTTGTTCTAAAATTTGGCAGTCTTTGTATGGCTGATGAGTGTTGGCTACATAGCAGTTGTTGCATCATGTATGGCTGATGAGCGATGACTACTAGTAGTCTAGTACCAAGCAAACAGGCTATGACATCAGTGGTAAGTACTGCCGTTGCGTTTCTTCTTTCCTCAAGTTATCTAAAGTACCCGCAACGCCATGTTGTGCGATGGTGATTTTTCGGATTTTTTTTTATAAAAGAACACGATCTGAGTTTGAATGCAATTATCTTAAAATATGAAGGATTTTTTTTCAAAAGGGCTCGAAAAGGATCTAAACGTATTTTCAGATTTTTTGAAGTGGCCTTTTGCGAAAGAGCCGGTGAGTGTGTGTAAATATTTACCTATAAATATTGAAGAGAGAAGAAGATAAATGAGGGTAAAAAATGGAGAAAATGTAATTAAAATCACTTGCATGCCTTATATTTAAAAAACATAAAAAAATATATGCCCTAATTTTTAAACAAAGATGGCTATAATATACGAAGCACAGCCTCAAAATAAAAAGAAATAAAATTTTAAATTTAAATCTTAATTATGGCCTTGTTTTTTATTTGAACTGTTTTACGAATTTCTTAGTTTTTTGCTATTTAAAGAATATATTTTTATTGGTCAAAATGAGGCATCTAAATTTTAAACATCAAAAATGAAATGAACATAAAATATGGATAAAATTTAATTAAATCCTAAATAACCCCTATATTATCTAAAAAAAAGTTTCAGGAAAATTTTAAATTATTTTATTCTTCTGGGAAATTTAAAACAACAAAATTCAAATGCATTAGTAGCATTGTTAGTATTTTTAAAAATTTAAAACTTTTGATCATTATATACAATTTTTATGATAGCTTAGGAATGATCTCATGACTCTTCTCACAAAGTTTTAAAAAATTTCCAAGATGATATAGTAGATGGGAAATAAAAAATAGCGAAATTTAAATGCATAAGTAGCATTGTCAGAATTTCTAAAAATTTAAATTTTTTTATCATGATCTAGAATTTTTATGTTAGCTTATTAATACTCTCATAAAACTTTTAAAAAAATTTAAAAATTTCCAAGATGATTTAATAGCTGTTAAATAAAAAACAGCGAAAATTTAAATCCACCAGTAGCATTGTCAGAATTTTTAAAATTTAACAAGTTTGATCATGATCTGAATTTTTTATGGTACCTTAGGAATACTCTCAGGACCCTTATCAAAAAAGTTTAAAAAATTTCCAAGATGATTTAGTAGCTGAGAAATTAAAAACAGTGAAATTAAAATGCATTAGTAGCATTTTCAGAATTTTTAAAAATTTAAAACGTTTGTCCATGATCTGGAATTTTTATGGTAGCCTATGAATGCTGTCATGACCCTTCTAAAAAAGTTTGAAATTTTTCCAAGATGATTTATTACCTGGGAAATAAAAAACAGCGAAATTCGAATGTATTAGTAGCATTGACAGATTTTTTAAAAATTGAAAATATTTCATCATGATCTAAAATTTTTATGATAGCTTAGGCATGCTCTCATGACCCTTCTAAAAAAGTTTCAAAATGATTTAAGAGCTCAATTAAATCTGTTAAAAAAATCATCTCGATCGAAAATCGAACACGAGACCTCACACATGAGGAGCATGCCGGTTGTGTCATATGATGTGTAACAAATTTATGAGCCTACTATCTGGCATAGAAGAGAGTGGCTCCGCGAGCAACTAGCGTCAGACGTCGCGTGAGGGGGTGCCGGGGCGACGTGTACGCGGTGAGAGGCCGGAAAACCTTCCATCTATAATATAGGGAATCAGGGACTATTGGTGTACCTCTTTAATGCCACTTCGTTGTGAAAGCTGTGTTATCTTATCTTCAGTAAACGCGTTTACAAGGATGATCGAGTTTACTTTTGCCCCTGAGGAAGGATTGCTTGTAAGGTTCTAATTGCAAGTTCAAACTGTGGAAACTTTTGAACAAGTCTAGTCCTATGTTGCCTTGTCTCTCTCTTTGCCACTATAATTAGGAGAATTTGATTAGATTAAAACCGCGGCTCGTTGGGCAGAATTGTGTAACTTTACATTTGGCCAGCTCAGTTTATCTGTACTATCATTTACTTGACAGACCAGCAGTGTGTTGCATGAGTTACAGGGGGCAGCTTCGCCTGTTGTATTAGTACTACGCAGTCGCTTTGATTTGGGATCACGCGAATGCTCGGATGTTTTGCATCCTCGGCAAGGAGGTGAAGCAGCATCCTCTTAAAAAAAGGGTAAAAAGCATCTTCTGCCCCAAATCGACCGGAATCGCATGAAATGCCTCGTTCCGTTTCTTGCCAAGGGCCAAGGTGCTGTGTGCCCCCCATGCCCTCGTGGCAGTCGGACCAGGTTTATATTGCAAAACGTTCATACTGCCTAGCGCTTGCAAGTTAGAGCTGCTTAGTGACACAAGAAAACTCCTAGCTGTTGGGTATTGGATTGGAAGTCGCGTTGCTTCATAGACAAAAGGATAGTTCCAAACTTCCAATAGTCTTATCTCTTTATTAATGGAGTATCTCATATGTAGATGTAAAAAAGCTTGGCCCTGTCCACACAATAGGAATTATTCCACCACTCGCACACCACACACACGGACACTGCACCAGGATCAGGTCGAATACGTGGAAGGGGAGGAGATTATCAACTAGCCAACTGGGCGCTGTGCAACTCATACGACCAGTTGCCCTTCTTTTCTTCTTTGTCGGACACGTTTGACCACGCAAGCATATCACGATATCCGCATCCATGCAGCACATACGTGGAAATCCACTCAATCCGGTCGAGTCCAGCGTAGGGATGATAATCTTACCCGATTACCTGTACCTACGGGTAAAAACCTAATAGAGCGCAGATGAGATGCAGCCCGCACCGTCGCCCTTGCCCCGGGTTTCGAATCTCGCCCAAATTTAGTTCTTTTGTGTTGGGAAACCCTCGTGGCCTATGGAAAGCTCATGTTGGCCCCTTAGCCGAAACCCTAGGTGAGCGCTATAAAAGGAGGAGGGGAGTCCCCCCTATGTACAAGCAATCAGAAATCAATAAAGAATTCCGTCGTCGCTCCCCATATACTTGTGTCTCTCTCTCTGTTCTCCTCTTTAGATCTGTTCGGGAACCCCGGACTATTCGATAGCGAGGTTCCTTAACACGTTATCAGCACGAAGCTCTACCGGAGATCAGAATTGAAAAGGTGAGAAGAGGTGGGTTTCGGCGATTGAATCTAATCGCTGTTGTTTTTCAATGCATGCATCTAACCTACGCATCTAGTACTGTCCGTCACGTGGCAAGAAGCTACACGATATGAATCTACAATACAAGAATTACTGTTCATACGAAAAAAGCATGGCGCTCGAAGCGCCACTACCGCTGCCTTGGCCTTCGCGCTCGCAGCACGTCGTTGCCTTGACCTCGGCGCTCTGGCTCGCAGCCGCCGCGCCCGCACTGTCGCACCCTCGCCGCCGGCACGAAGCCACCGGCGCCGGCCCGGCCACCGCCGTTCGCGGCCGGCGGCGCCGCGCTCGGCTCGCGGCCGTCTTGCCGCCTCGGCCGTCCGCCGCAGCAGCCCGCCCGGCCTCGGTTTGCGGCCGTTCGGTTCATTGCTCCGCCGCTCGGCGACACTCGGCACGTAGCCGCCGCCCGGCGCTCGGCTGGCGACTCCGCGTCGCGCGCAAGAAGCGCACCAGCGCGCCGTCTCGGATTCGGTTCGCCTAGCCCGCCTCGCCGCCGCCGGAGTTTCGCCGCCGCGCATCGCCGCACGAAACCGCCACCGCGCGAGCGCCTCGGCATCGCCGTCGCCGACCTCCGGCCAAGTCGCGCCACCGCCGCGCTCGGCATCCGCCCGTAGCCGCCTCCACGCCGCCGACACGAAGCCGCCGCGTCGCGCGCCGCCGGTCGAGCACGGCGGCTCGGCGTCGCTCGAGCGCCGTCACCGCTCGCCGCGGCATCGACACCGACACGCGGCCTCGCCCCGCCCGCCGCGCATCGCGCGCCTCGAAAGCTGCCGCCGTTCGACCCGGCCGCCACGGCGCCCGGCCGCCTCGGCAACCGGTGCGCAACCTCCTCGGTCGCCCGCCTCGACCCCAGCAGCCGCCTCGACCCTCGACTCGCCGCGCCCGGTTCGAGTCGCTCTGCCTGCAGACACCGCGAGTCGGAGTCACCGCAGTCGCCTCGGCCAGGCTCGCGGCGCAGCGCCTCGCTCCAGCGCGCGGCCGCCTCGGCCGCCGGCTCGCGGCCGCATCTCCGCTCCAGCAGCGCCCGCCTCGCCACGCGCGCGCTCAATCACCGTCCTCGGCTCGAAGCCGCCCTGCCGCGCCGCTCGGCCGACCCGCCGTTGTTGCCCCGAGTACCTTCGTCGCAAGAAGCACGAAGGGGAGGAGGCACGACACACGAAGAAGCGGCGCGGGCACGAGGGGGAGGCTAGCGGGCGGGTGAAGCGAAGAAGAGGAGCGGGCGGGTGAAGAAAAAAAAAAGAAGAAAAGAGCAAATGAGGCGGCGGCGGTGGCTAGGGGAAACCCTAGCCGCGCGTGTAGTTGGGCCGGGAAGAGGGCAAGGCCCAGCGAGCCGGTTCGGAAAAGGAAAAGAAAAGAAAAGAAAAAGAAAAGAAAGAAAAGGGAAAGAAAAAGAAAAGAAAAAATTGCAGAAAATTTTGAAAAATTGCCAGAAAATCAAGAAGATTTATTTGGCTCTGTTTTTAATTTTCTTGCTTTATTTTTCTGTTTTATGAGTTTTCTTTATGAATTTTGAATTCATTGCTTTATTTTGTAAACTGCAATGCATGGAATTTTTTTTCTGTACTTTATGCTTATTGCAACCATTTTCTATTAGATCACACGCAGTAATCTAATGTCGGAATTTTGAAATCATGAATCGTGAGTCGTGAGTTTGAAGAACTGGCCCCGCGCGGTCAGAACTACCTCACTTGGGCATCGGACGTGAAGATAGTTCTTGGGGACAAGAAGCTCCATGCTGCGATTGGTCTAGGGTCCTCGCAGGACGTGAAACCTACCGTCGAGCAGAACGATCAAACCTTGTACTTCCGTTCAAATGCATGAATCTTTTTTTCTTTTAAATTATGGTTGTTAGCATTTTCTTTGAATAATGAATTGTAAGATCTAGAAGAGCATACTTCTTTCATGAATAAATACGGAATTTATTCTTTATTCCAGTATTCTTCAAATTTGCAAGCAATATTTGGATTGTTTTTGCCTCTATCTGATTAGAATTATATTTCTTTTATCTAGAAATCGCGTAGCGCCCAAATGGAAGAGATATGCATTGTTGATAGTGGCACAACAAATACCATCTTAAGAGAGTCTAAGTATTTCCAGTCGATCACGAAGAACGCTGGAAAGATTACTACGATCGCAGGAAGCGACTCATATGTAATCGGCTCAGGAAGTGCTACTATTATATTGCCTATGGGTACAACTTTGGTAATTGAAGAAGCCTTTTTGTACCCGGAATCAACACGCGCTCTCTTAAGCTTTAAAGACATCCGCGCCAATGATTTTCACGTGGAAACCAATGAAGGAAACGGCAAAGAATACTTGTGTTTTGTGAAGCACGCGGTATGTGGAAAAATGATATTAGAAAAATGTCCCTCATATGAATCTGGGTTGTACTACACGAATATTTTCATGCACCCGAAGTGTATACTTCCTTGAAGACTGTTTTTAGAAGCTCTGAGTTATTTTCTTTATGGCATGGTAGATTAGGTCATCCTGGTCTTAGAATGATGAGAAATATAGTGAACAACTCACAGGGTCATAGCATTAATGTTAAAAATTTCCCGAATCATGAAGATTTTGTGTGCCCTGCATGTGCCACCGGGAAATTAATAACTAGACCCTCTATCATGAAAGTGCAAAGTGAAATCCCAGCATTCCTGGAACGCATCCAGGGGGATATTTGCGGTCCGATTCAGCTCCTGTCAGGGCCGTTTCGATACTTTATGGTGCTTATCGATGCTTCTTCGAAATGGTCGCATGTATGCTTATTATCAACAAGAAACCATGCTTTTGCAAAGCTGATCTCGCAGATCATAAGAATTAAGAATGCTTTCCCTGATCATCGCGTGAAGTCCATTAGAATGAACAATGCCGGAGAATTCACTTCAAAGGCATTTGATGATTATTGCACGGCAACAGGGATAGCAGTTGAGCACTCCGTACCGCACGTCCATACACAGAATGGACTAGCAGAAGCACTAATAAAGAGGATTAAGTTCATTACCAGACCGCTTTTGCAGAGTTGTAACTTGCCCAACACTTGTTGGGGACACGCAGTCCTGCACGCAGCAGCTCTTATCAATTATAGACCGTCGGCCTACAACATCCATTCTCTTATGCAGCTTGTGCACGGGATCATCCCGAAGATCTCCTATCTTAGAAAATTTGGGTGTATGGTATATGTACCTATACCACCCCCTCAGCGGACTGCAATGGGCCCTCTCCGTAAGTCTGGGATATACGTTGGTTATGAGAGTGCTTCCATAATCAGGTATTTGGAACCCATGACTAGAGACTTGCATACAGCCCGATTCGCTGATTGTATTTTTGACGAGGATCGTTTCCCGTCATTAGGGGGAGGAAATCAACCTTTGGATGAAAAATGCCGGGAAATCATATGGCATTTCACTGGGATCTCCGCACATGACCCTCGCACTAATGAAGCAAATCAAGAAGTCCAGAAGATAATTGATTTGCAGAATTTAGCAAATGAACTGTCTGATCATTTTTGTGATCTGAAGGACGTGGTTAAGTCGCATGTACCCGCAAAGAATGCACCAGAGAGGGTGGAAATACCAAAGAAAATAGAAGGTATCCCTCAACCTGTTCAGAGGCCTCAAAGAAAAGAGCAGAAATCTGCTCCTCAAACCCAAAGTACCGGAGACGTCTGGAGAAAATCAAGCGAGAGGACTTACCACAACCAATCACGAAAATGCCCCAAGGAAAGAAGGGAGCCAGTTGAGACTGCACTGGAAAGAAGCCAACAGAAAGGCAATTCGGACTTGAACCTTCCACTGCAGAAGCTGCGGAAATAATGTGTGCGCACACATAGGCGATGAAAAGCTAAAGGAACTTGCTCTGCGATAGGGAATAGCGATGAAGAGCAAGTAGAAGTGCATGAAGCACCCCATGAAGAAATGGCCATAAACTTTGTAATAACAGAGAATCCTTAATAGAGCAACACCAACGTTGATGCATACTTCGCAAAGAAGATTGCCTCGATCATTGATCATGATCCCGAGCACGCATCTCTCGCAGAGTGCAAGAAAAGGCTAGATTGGGAAGAATGGAAAAAGGCAATCACTTGAGTTAGTCTCTCGAACAAGAGAGAGGTGTTTGAGCCGTATGCCGCACACCTCCCCATATAAACCCAGAGGTCACAAATGGGTCTTTGTTCGGAAGAGAAATGAAAACAACGAAGTTGTAAGGTACAAAGCAAGGCTTGTAGCTCAAGGTTTCACTCAACGTCCTGGAGTTGATTATAAAGAAACCTATTCTCCGGTCATGGGAGGAATTACCTTTAGATATTTGATCTCAATGGCAGTCAACTTGAAGTTGAGAATGAAGCTAATGGATGTTGTCACAGCATATTTGTATGGAAACTTGGATTCGGAGATATACATGAAAGTACCGGAAGGAATTCCTATCCCGAACCAAGACGGAGCAAATAGAAACCTGTACAGTGTGAAATTGGAGAAATCACTGTATGGGCTGAAGCAGTCAGGGAGAATGTGGTACAATCGTTTGAGTGACTTTCTCTGCAAGAAAGGCTACACAAATAGCGAAAATTGTCCATGTGTGTTTATACAGCGATCCCCGAATGGATTCTGTATAATCTTCGTCTATGTAGATGACTTGAACATCATAAGGACGGATGAAGAAATTGAAGAAGCATGCTCATACTTGAAGTCTGAGTTTGAAATGAAGGATTTGGGTAAAACCAAGTTTTGTTTAGGCTTGCAGCTTGAACATGTCCAAAGAGGAATCTTGGTACATCAATCAACCTACACGCAGAAAGTGTTGGAAAGATTTGGATTTGAAAAGGCATATCCTGCGAAGACTCCAATGGTTGGAAGGTCACTCCAAGCAGACCTAGACCCATACAGACCTAGAGAAGAGGGGGAGGAAGTTTTGGGAGCAGAATTCCCATATCTGAGTGCAGTTGGAGCGCTCATGTACCTTGCGAATAGCACCAGGCCGGACATTGCGTTCGTTGTGAATTTGTTAGCCCGGTACAATGCAGAACCCACCAAAAGGCATTGGAAAGGGATCAAGGACATCTTCCGTTACCTCCAAGGAAGCAAAGACCTTGGTCTGTTTTTCAGAAGAAACAATAAATTAAATTTGGTTGGCTATGCTGATGCTGGGTACTTATTAGACCCGCATACTGGCAAGTCCCAAACTGGCTATGTTTTCCTATATGGAGGAACAGCAATTTCTTGGAAGTCGTCTAAGCAGATCTTGTCTCGACGTCGACAAACCACTCGGAAATCATTGCTTTGTATGAAGCATCTCGTGAATGTGCATGGATCAGAAGAATGGTTCACCACATTCAGAAGTCGTGTGGCTTGAACATTGAGCAAACTCCCACGATAATTTATGAAGATAATGCAGCTTGTGTTGCCCAAGCACAGATGGGTTATGTGAAGAGCAATCTCACGAAGCATATCAACCCCAAGTTCTTCTATGCTCACGAATTGCATAAGATGAACGAGATCAAGATATTGCATACTAAGTCATGTGAGAATCTTGCAGATTTGTTCACTAAATCACTCCCAGTATCTACCTTTGAAAGGTGCGTGAAAGGAATTGGGATGATGAGACTTAGAGAAGTGCAGATTTCAGGGGGAGATATTTCACATACTCCCACATAAATCTCGAAAATGAATTATGAATTCCCAACATGAATCTCGAAGATTAGCAATTGAAGTTGGGAGAATTGTACTCTTTTTCCTTAGCAAGTTTTTCATGAAGTTTTCTTGCATAAGGTTTTAACGAGGTAATTCGTGCAACATAGTAAGCGTATGCTATGTACTCTTTCTCCAAGTATTTTTCACACTGGGTTTTTCTGGAGTTTTAATGAGGCATATGCATCTCGCGGCAAAGGTCTCAAGGGGGAGTGTTGGGAAATCCTCGTGGCCCATGGAAAGCCCACGTTGGCCCCTTAGCCGAAACCCTAGGTGAGCGCTATAAAAGGAGGAGGGGAGTCCCCCTATGTACAAGCAATCAGAAATTAATAAAGAATTCCGTCGTCGCTCCCCATATACCTGTGTCTCTCTCTCTTCTCCTCTTTAGATCTGTTCGGAAACCCCGGACTATTCGATAACGAGTTCCTTACATTTTGGTTGATTCTGTGCGTTGCGCTCACTCTCCAGTCCCCAGTTTGACTATTTGCGGTTGCTGGCGTCGCTTGCACCCGTCCGTCTCCCTCGTACCACAGGACAAGGCCTCCCAACCGCCGCTCGTCCCCTATCATCCGCCACTCGATCCCTTTGTTCAGTTCCCAGCCTCACTAGCGCGTGGGTGGTATAAGCAGGGTTTGATCGAGAGAGAGAGGGAGAGGAGTTGACCGATCGGCGGATCGAGATGGACCACGCGGCGGAGGCGCAGCGGACGGACCTGATGACGATCACGCGGTACGTGCTCAACGAGCAGGGCCGCCACCCGGAGTCCCGCGGCGACTTCACCATCCTCCTCTCCCACATCGTCCTCGGCTGCAAGTTCGTCGCCTCCGCCGTCAACAAGGCCGGCCTCGCCAAGCTGGTCGGCCTCGCCGGCGAGACCAACGTCCAGGCAAGCGCCGCGCGCCACCTCCCTTCACGCACATCTTTACTGTTTTATGTGCAGAAACATGTGTACTGCGGATTGCCCTCTGAGTCCCTGACAGCAGGGCCCACTGGCCAGATGAGAAAATACTACACGTTCATTAGAAGATCGATCTTACCCCGACCATCCATCTCAGCATCTCTATGCTCTATTCTCTTGATTGTTCTTTTTTCTTTTGTACGATCCAAGTGGTGGCCTTAATTTTCTCACTTTGCTTAATTTTTGTGCGCGTTGACATGTAAGAGCTGCAGGGGGAGGAGCAGAAGAAGCTGGATGTGCTGTCCAACGAAGTCTTCGTCAAGGCGCTCGTCAGCAGCGGCCGCACTGTAATGCACTCACCTAGAGATTAGTGGATCATATGATTCGCCCATAAAGAATTGGTTATATATATATATAAATCAGTACTTCAATTCTGAACTTAGACAGTGACTTGCTTTTCTGTGTAGTGTGTTCTTGTGTCTGAAGAGAACGAGAAGGCCATTTTCGTCGATCCTCCGCTCCGCGGAAAGTATGTGAATATGGGCAGCTTATGTTCTTCTGATCAGTTGCCTGTTTCATGACTTATTTTTTTCGACAAACATGTTGTAGAATGTCCTATGAGTGACATAAAGCCATAGTGTTGTTTTGTCTTTAATCAGAAACTGAATGGGTTCCCTACTTCCCTTTCTGTTCAGGTACTGCGTTTGTTTCGATCCACTGGATGGTTCCTCTAATATCGACTGCGGTGTCTCCATCGGAACGGTACGTATTATTGTGATTTCCTGTTCTGATCACCTCGGATTCAATGAGGAACAAGTGCGCCATAAAGACTTATAAAAGCACATAAATGGACTAATCTGTATCTGTATACTTCTTTAAAAGAAGCTAGTGGTGGGCACCCTTCCCCTCGTCTTCATCCTCACATGAAAAATATCTCGGCACGTTCCTTCTTTTGCATGCCTTATCCGATATGCTCTCAACAAACTTACATTGTCCTTATCTCAACAAACTTAATCTTATCTCTACTAATAAAAGACACCCTAACAAACTCAGCTCACCTCAACAAAACTCAACCAACATCTCTAGGAAGCAGCTTGTCACGTGCGTCTTCTTCCTGAAGGATGCCATTGCCCGCATGGCCACGTCAAGATTGTCACCAATGCCTCCCGGTGCAAGCCGCCCTTCTCGTCCTTCAGTCCCTTGGCGCCCACATTTAGCACGTTGTCTACACGTGCATGGGCTCGGCCGAATTGGATAGGTGCATGATGCCACGCCGCCACCAAACCTCACTGCCACCGTTGCCATATCGTTGTGATAGGAGTGCCGTGCCATCGTCATTGGGGACGATGGGATGGAAAGGCTAACAGCCTCACTGCCACCGCCGTCTTTGAGGAGGAGGACAGACCGTGGAGGGCCACACCTCATTCAAGCTCGCCCTTGAGCTACATGCGGCAGCGCATTTGCCAGGGAAGAACCATGGAGGGCGATCGGGGATGAGCGGACTCGGTGGCGGCGCGGTTCTGGAAGGACGGATTTGACGACGATGTGGCCGCGATACACTGGATCCGGCCATCGCAGGGAGGGGGACGCTGATTTGATGTTGCCGTTGCTGGGGAAGAAGCATAGAGAATGGCTAGATGCGGTGGTGCCATCGCCAAGGAAAAACCACGAAGGGCGGCCAGGGATGGCAGATGCGGAGGATGAAACTAAGGAAAACTCCAAATCCGCCCTTTGCTAGCCATCTCCCGTCGCGTTGTTGCAGATCCGACCGCTGCTGCTCGCCTGCTGTGTTGTCGCGCTGCCACCCCCGTCGACCGCCGCTGATGACTGGTCGCCTCACTGCCATCGGTGGAGAAGAGAGAGAGAGAGAGATAGGAGCGAGAAAGGGGATTAGATTTTTATTGTACGTGTTGTACAGATGGGACCCACACATGTATTATGTCAGGTAGGCATACTGTATTAGAGTTTCGTACTTCAACCAAGCAATTTACATAAGAAAAGCATGAAGCTTGTGCCGTTTGTGTGTGTTTTGCAGGTGTGTGCTTTGCATGTGCTTGAGAGCCACGAAAATTCCAGCCAGCTAAATTTTCTCAGAGAATGAAACTTTAATTTTAGTATTCCCGAGAGTTACTATGTTGAAAATTCTGATTGAACCAAGTGGTCATCGGGATGGTTTTATTTTCACATTACTGTACAAGCCAAGAAAAAAATGCATATGTAGCAATTTTAAACTTTGTCATAGATTGTTTATTTGAATTTTGTTTCACTTTTGTTTGCATGGTAACTTATAAAAGTGTGCGGGCCTTTACCTATATGCATAACAGATTCAAGATGCTACAATCATCTACATGCTTCACACTATGAGTGTGCAGAAACATAGAAATTTTTTGTACAAAGTTTCATTTTTCACAATGGGTATTTGCTTTTGATTTTAGTTTTACATTCAGCATATGAAGAAAAAATCACTTCAAATTGTTTTAGAACATGCAATACAATAATTCTTTTTAATCGGTAGCAACACATGGGCACTCAACTAGTGCTAAAAAAAAGAGTCCATGCTTACTGAAGATGCTGACTTGAACTAACTTCTGAAGAACAAAACCACATAACAAATAGAGTGTCAGCTCATCTAGTTTCAACTACAAGAGATTATTTTGAGTAACGAATGCAGTGAAATCTCTTAATGACATTATATGTTATGTTGTTTTTCTGTTCTATAGATCTTTGGGATTTACATGATTAAAGGTAAGGACAATGTGACTTTAGACGATGTACTGCAACCTGGAACAAACATGCTTGCTGCTGGCTACTGCATGTACGGGAGTTCATGCACGGTAATTATGTCGCCTAAATCCATTTCCACTTCAAATATCTCACTCCTACTCTTCTTCCTAAATTGACTGATGTTCTGATTTATGACAGCTTGTGTTGAGCACTGGAAATGGAGTAAATGGTTTCACCCTTGATCCTTCCCTTGGGGAGTTCATACTGACTCATCCAAATATCAAGGTTTATGATACAACAATGTAGTTATTATTATTATTGATTGATATTTCGTTAAAACAATACTCAGATTTTCATACCTCTATACTTGTTTTATGCTTCTTTCTTGTGCAGATTCCGAAGAAAGGGAAGATCTACTCAGTCAATGAAGGAAATGCCAAAAACTGGGATGCACCTACAGCGAAGTATGTAGGTGTTTACAAAATATTACTACTTAATAAGATAAACTGAATCTTCCTGCCAACGTTGCAGCTTTGTGGAGAAATGCAAATTTCCCCATGAGGGTTCGTCACCTAAATCTTTAAGATACATTGGAAGGTGAGTCAGTCTTTCAGTCGATTATCATCTGACAGAAAAGCGACACAATCATCTCCAATTGAGGCAAAGCATAAGAATATGCCCACAGTTATTTGAATCTGATTGCCCTTGTTTTAATGAGCTTAATGATTGTGTTATGTTGTTCTGCTCCTTCTGGATGGTCTACAGTATGGTTGCTGATGTCCACCGTACCTTGCTATATGGAGGGATATTTTTGTACCCTGCGGACAAGAAGAGCCCAAACGGAAAACTCCGGTGTGCCCATGCTAACAATCTCTCTCTCTCATGTTACCTCTAAAGTCCAAGCTCCTTATAGATTTACATTCCTGAAGTTGTTGACATGTGCTATGGCAGTGTTCTGTATGAAGTTTTCCCCATGTCATTCCTGATGGAGCAAGCTGGAGGCCAGGCTTTCACAGGCAAACAAAGGGTGCGGTGGATTTCAATTCTTCTTGGCAACAACATGTTCAGCCTAAAAATCTTGATACTATGTCACACTATCTTATTCTCATAGCTAAGGATTGAAAAACGAGAAAAATACCAGACCCTGGTCGGTACCGGTTACCTACCCGTGGTGATAGCCGGTAGAAAGGTTTTCTATTGGACGGTTTCAATTTTAAATTTTAAATTAAAAATTTGAATTTGGCCGGTTACCGTCCGGTTATCAGCCAAAATTACTACTCATCAATTCAAATTCAAATTTTAAATTTGTAAATTGAAAACCTTTTGTACTGGTATTTTTTACCAGACCAGGCCGGTATGGCCGATAACCAGCCAATTGCCGCCGATATTTCTATCCTTGCTCATAGCACATTTTAACATACATGTGCAATTTAACAAAATTACAGCATCTTAACTTCGCATGTTCTTACCAATCGTTGGCGTGCCATAACTGAAAAGCTATTGATACAATTGCATTGCAGGCCCTTGAACTTGTGCCCACTAACATTCATCAGAGATCTCCAATATTCCTCGGGAGCTACGATGATGTGGAGGAGATCAAATCATTGTACGCTTCTGAGTCAAACGCCGCCTGATCTGAGTGGTTGAAGACACATAAATCATCCTCCGTATTGTGACAGGATTGATCAGATGTTTATTTTCTGTTATCGGCCTTAATGTAAAAATCAGTCTACAGATTCTGTACAACAACTTCATAAGTAATCAAGACCTACGTTTCTTACAAAGTTTTACCGACCCATATTACATACTATCATGATTCCTTGCAAAATCTAATCTAGAATTTTGTAGGGAGGTACATACAAAGACATATTACTTATGTTATAGTTGTTGGTTTGCAAAATCTAATTTAATAAATTTCAGCGGTAAATTGTGCATAATGGTAGACAGGGATGTGAGTGTTTAACCTTGAAAACACGTTAGAAACGGCATCAGGAATTGGGAACCTGCTTGCTGCTTCAAACCTGTTCTCAACTTGTTTTTGAGTTTTTATGTTACCAGTCGCATCATGTCAATGTTTTTGGGTCAATCTATCTGTTTCTCAAGAATCTGGCAAGACAAGCAGTGTAGAAATAAAATTTCCAATCTCCCAGAACCTTTGTATTATTGATCATGTGCAACTGTTAGAATGTCATAATTCATGAGTCTTATGATTTGCAAAATTGTATATCTTAGTGTTACACTGCATCAGAGTGAAGATGTCAACGCAAGTCCGCAAACAATTCTTTGGCTTATTGTACATCAAGGTGATCTCCTCGCAGTTAGTACATGATTACATTGTTGCTCAACAGATAGAAGATTTTCAATCAGCTATTGTGCAGACATCGGGCAAGAACAACCAAATACCAAAATAACACAGATTACCATATTATTTGTTTGTTCCAGTAAGAACTGTAAAGAAAAGTACATGAACCAAACCACAACGTCTTGGAGACAAATTTCCACGTAGAAATTCAGATTAATACATCGCTCGGAAAAGATGGCTAATACAGGCTAATGCAAAAAAGAATGCAGAAGAAACACAGACTCATGTAACTTGGCTGTTCATCACATCTCGAATGTTCGGATGGAATGTTCTTTGCTTTATATCATAGAAGGTCGGGTGAAGGAAAAATGGGACACGCTCTACTGACGCAAGCTCTGCAGAATGTATTGCGCATACAGGTCCCTGCAAAGAGATAAAGCAATTTATGTTAACACGAATCTACCCCCTTCAGTCTCCAATTTTATAACACTATACATATCGTCCTCCAAAATGATAAGAAATTCAGAACTTACATGGAGTACTGGATGGCATCACGAGCAGCAGTAGCGGGCAAGAACTCATTGACAGCCACCTCCTTGTTCTCGTTCTTCTTATCTGAAAGATTTCATCAACAGCCACACAATTGAAGCAAATGTACTATTTTTTTTTAAAAGGAGAAACTATATGAACTGAGACAGCAGGCATACAGTCTTCAAAGAAACGCCGGATCTCCTGAAGGCGATGCGGAGAAAGCTCGCTGAGATTATTGTAATGGCGGTACTCAGGATCATCGGCACAGACGGCAATGATCTTGTCATCTTTCTCTCCCTGTTCCAAAAGATGCAGTGGACTGTATGTAAGGTTGATCCTGATACTAACATAAGGCAAAATTTGACTTCTACAGAGATGAAAGGATCGATTTGCCTACCTGATCTATCATAGGCATGAGACCGATGGCCCTGGCTCGGAGGAAGGAGCCGGGAAGAACTGGTTCCTGGTTACATATAACATGCATTTGTTGATTGTTAGAAAATGCAGTACAGAACTATGAGCTTTGTAGAGAGTTACGTCAATCCTGCTGAAAGTATCAGTTCACCTGCATGAGGACCAGGACATCGATGGGGTCGTTGTCTTCGCAAAGGGTTCGCGGAATGAAGCCGTAATTGTGTGGGTAGACCACAGAGGAGTATAGAATTCGATCGACCTGGCAAGGTTTCAGCGTACGGGGAATATATCAGACGGATCTTAGATTATGTTATCTGTTCTATACGATCATGCAAGAAGAGAGAGTTTCAGAGAACAGCAAATGCGCTGATGCGGATGAGTCACTGCAGACCTTGATGAGTCCTGTTTTCTTGTCGAGCTCGTACTTCACCTTGCTCCCCTTGGTGATCTCCACTACCTGTTGTATGGATCCATTGCAACGACTTGCTTCAGAATTCAGATGCCAAAGTGAAAACCAACCACGAAAATTGCAAGATATATCTCATTCATGCAACTTTAATTTTGCATCTGCCATCGGGCATTGGCGTTAAGAGGAGGAGATACTAACAACGTTGAAGACGGCCGGAGCTTCAGGACCTGCATTATGAACAAGTTGTCCCCCATTAGCACTGCAAGTCTGCAACTCCAACGGCTTTGGATCTGAACTCTGCCTGAGCTACAAAGTTCCGCGAGGACTACTCACCGATCTCAAGATCGTGCCAGGGGTGGGCGGCGACGGACCTCCGCGACAGCGACGAGAGGATCCTCTCGTTCAGCCGCGGCGCCGGCGGCTTCTGCTCCTCGGCGGCGTGCCCATTGGCTCCGTTCTCCTGGCTCATTTCGCTCTATCAGAAGCAAAAAGAATTCGATTCCCACTGCGCTGCGTATCTGCGTGCGCGCTGCTCGATCGGTGGGCGCTGGACGACCGCAACGCTCTCGGCGCGGTGTGCATATATAGGAAGCGAGGCGGGGGAGCGGTCGGTTGGTGGTGGGGGAAGCGCGCGCCTGACCGGAGGCGTAGGCGGCATGCACGCGCGCATCTGGAACTGGCATGCGGTGACGGTGCGGTGCAGCGCCGCGCCGGGCGGAAGTGGGAAGCTTCCTCGCGCCGCACGTTGACCGTGCCCGAGTTTCGAGCTGGTCGTGTCCGTGGCGCGGCCCGCGGGGACGCGTCCAGTCCAGTCACCAAACCGACAGGGTCCCTTCCGCCTGTTTGCTTTAACTTAGATTCTTTAAAATCTGATTCTAAATTATAGTGATAGAGAAGCTGATTCTCTGGCATATATAAAATGGATTGTGAATTCTAGTGTATATAGGTGGACTGGATTGTGATAATCGGATTTTAGAATCAACCTGTTTATTTTTTATTCTGTTTTTAGAGTAAAAATCTAGAACAAAAAGCTAAAATAAACATACCCTTAAATAATGCAGTGGAAACGTGCAAGAAACTGGCAAAAAGCAGAATGGTACTCCGCGATCGCGTCGTGACTTTCTTTTATTTGTGAATCCCGTGCGCTCTTGCATACATATAGTGTGCGTGGATGGGATGAAAGACATGAAGGCATCTGCTAACGCTTACTTTGCCAATCATGCTCTGAAAAAGGTGGAGTCCACTTATCTATCACTGCTCAGAGTTTTTTAATACCAGTTGGGCTGCAGATACAGTACTCCCATGTTCCTAATAAATAAATTTCTAGTTTTTTTATGCACTGTGTTACATATCTTTGCGAGAAGTGCTTTAATGTTTTTTTGACAGTTGCATAACTATTAAAGCATAAATAAAAGATAGACGGTGATTATTTACCCCTTCCCTTGCTTCAAAATTTGTACAACTTGTATTAGGAGAAAAAGCATGAAAACACATCTCTATCTTTATTATATCTTTAAATAGTGTCTTTCTCTAGTTCATGATAGTAAATAATATTGAAAATAGCTAACGGAAGGGGTATAGAAAGAAAAATTATAAAAGAGTCACATCAAAATTATAGAACAACACGTATGTACGTAGAAAAAAAATCGAAAGCCATAATGGTGCGTAAAACGGAGCATTTGCCATCTGCACTGTTTAAAGCTTTTGAGGTCACGATGGGGGCAAAGCATAAATAAAAGATAGACGGTGATTATTTACCCCTTCCCTTGCTTCAAAATTTGTACAACTTGTATTAGGAGAAAAAGCATGAAAACACATCTCTATCTTTATTATATCTTTAAATAGTGTCTTTCTCTAGTTCATGATAGTAAATAATATTGAAAATAGCTAACGGAAGGGGTATAGAAAGAAAAATTATAAAAGAGTCACATCAAAATTATAGAACAACACGTATGTACGTAGAAAAAAAAAATCGAAAGCCATAATGGTGCGTAAAACGGAGCATTTGCCATCTGCACTGTTTAAAGCTTTTGAGGTCACGATGGGGGCATTGTGCTCCAAAAAAGAGGGTAAAGGGGAGGAAAAGAGGTCGTAATGCACATGTCAATCAACGTGGTGCACGTTGTGGCAATGCCTGCCGATTGGAGTTCGTGGATTTAATAAATTTCTGCCCCAAACACCGACAAGCGCTCGGAGGGGCGGTTTCGAGGAAGCCCCAATTGCTATCAAACGAGTACAGTAAATCTCGGAGTTCCGAGGCAATATGACAAGGATCAGGATCAGATTAATCAGTGTCAGCTTTGGGGAATTTCGCCGAGTTGAAAGGTGTAACCCACCTAACTCTGGACTGTTTGGTTACCTTCACATTGCAAAGTGAGAACCATTCTCAGACAGTCCACATTGCCTTTGCCGCACTGCTTGCGAATTTGTGATCTGTGAACACACAGTAATCGTCGATATCAGATGTCACTCAAAGATGTTGAAAATGGATGTGTTAATTCAAGTACGGAGAAACTGGTACCAGAATCAAACCAATTTATACAAATAATCGTTTAGTACAGTTTTCTGTATTCATGGCTAAGCCTATGAAATGTCCTAGAATCCAGTAATACTCCACAAAAGGTACTTCCTCGGTCTAAGTTTATAAGGTTTATATTTTAAATAATTTTGTCCATAAATATAAGGATTGTAATGAGATCTTTTCTTCTATACCTCATCACCCATACAAAGTATATGTCTTATCTTCTAAGACAATTAAGTAGGAACATCTAAGTTATTTTCTCTCGTATCTTTCTTAATTTTAACGTAACTTTTATCCTTATGTAAAATCAAATACACTTTATATTTTTAGACGGAAGGGAGTAACCTACCTCTTGTCATCTAATACACGTTGCTCCCAATGCTGATAGAATAGCAGAATGCTCCGTCCCGACTTCATGCAGTTCGCAAGGGCGGAGAAACCAGTATCACACCATCTCCTCGGACAAAAAGGAAGGGGATAGTGCGTCTAGTGGTCTGGAGGATAATGGACACATCAGAACAGTGAGTATCACGCATCACCAGTTAGAAGCATCTGACAACATTTTGTATCGTTGTATCAAATTAGCAAGATGGCCTGCGCGTTTGCGCGTGCATCATTTTTAAAGTATGTTTAAATGATTTGATAATATATATGTGATTTTTTTTAAAAAATAGATCAATACAAAACACAATTTGTGATATTTTGATATTGTATATTATAGGAGAGAATATATTTACTCTGTTTCTCAGTCCTTATCACATGTGACCGAAACTTTCTTCTACGAATACTTTTATAGAAAAATAGTAAACATAGCATAACAAAATATTTTCTATTTATATCATCATCCCTTAATTTCATTATTACAATGTTTGTCTCTTTCTTTCGGTACTTCTTTTATTGCACATCATATTGCTCATACCGGTATAACTGAGTGATCAACTGTCGATGTATCACCCTCTTAATCTTTTCGTTCCGTGGAGATCCACCAAAT
This sequence comes from Otatea glauca, assembly GCA_036346275.1. Taxonomy (NCBI): domain Eukaryota; kingdom Viridiplantae; phylum Streptophyta; class Magnoliopsida; order Poales; family Poaceae; genus Otatea; species Otatea glauca. The sequence continues at coordinate 42,496,681 of CM070720.1, read as the reverse complement.
AAAGAGTTAGAATTTTCTTTGAGAATTTTTACTATATTCTATATTATTTTAGCGACTATAAAAAACGTGTAATCGACTTTTATTACATAATAGTTAATAATATATATATATACAAATCAAATTACTTACCTTATTTTATTTCCCCCCTTAAATTATCATATTTCTAAAATTTTAATTCTAAATAAAATGAAAAATTATATTTTTCACTTAGTATGGAATTAAAAAATAATCCCTAATTTCCTTTTATTTTTATTCTTATGTTATTTATATTTAATTTCGAATTTCAAGTTTTGATTTAGAATTTGTATGAAAATCAAATGACTAATTTCATTTTGTTTTTATTCGAATTTATGTTAATTTTATTTAATTTTGCATATCGGTTGTCTTTGTAGAAATCGTATACAAATCCAACTACTATTTTTTATATAATTTATATTCTGTATTTTAGCAATGTACATGTTTAATTTGGACTTCATATGAAAGTTAAATGGTTGATTTTCATTTATTTATTATTCTGAATTTCTGTTATTTTTATTGTTCTTAGTATGGGCTCTTTCTTTTAATTTAAGCCATTGATTTTATTTTTATTTAGTTTTGCATATTAGTTTTGGATTACAATTGATAATAAAAATCCAATTGCTAATTTTTACCTAATTTTTATTCTGAATTTTGGTAATGTACGCGTTTTAATTTAGAGTTCATATTAAAATCAAATGTCTAATTTATTTTTATTTTTTATTCCAAATTTTTGTTAATTTTTTTGTTGTACTTCACATAGACTCTTTCTTTTAATCTAATCCGTTATAATTCGGATCCGCTAGATAGACGGTTAGACGTTTTTTGAAATAGTAACATCAAATCTAATGGCTATTATAGTTCAACTTATTTAAGGTTCACTAAATTAAGGGTTATATGTTTTGCTTTTTTATGAGAATTTCTAGCATATTATTTTCTTAACAACTCTAAATGATATGCTATTGAAGCGCCGTAGGACCGGTCTTGACCCCGTGACCTAGTATAGGATGGGCGTAATGCCTTCTGATGAAGCCCAGAACTCTATTACCACATCAATTTGTTTCCTTTGATCAGGTCGGTGCCATACTTGGTGTTGAATCTATCATAGACGAACCAAGAGATAAAAAAGAACAAATCTAAGGAAATTTGATTTTGTGGGAGTTAGATTGGGAGATCAGGAGGCGCACTCTTCCACGTCAAGAAAGAAGCAATGATTTCTGTTTTTTTTCTGGCTACGCAAGTAAAAGGATTCGAAGGGCGATCGAGCTCGTGCAATGTTATTATTTTCCCGTTCTTTTCTTTCCTCGGGAGCACTTGGACAGGGAGCGCCAGCAGACACCATGGCGTCCAAGGGATAAGTCGATATACAGTAAATGTCTTGATTTATTTCTTTCTCGATAAAACCGATCTACTTTTAGGGGGTTCTTAGAAAAACCAAATCAAATACAAATTAGTTTTGGGGTTGCGTGACTTTTTATGTTATGGCTGAATCAACATGAGGTCATTTGTATTTTCTTTAATTGCATGCATTAAGTCACATCGGTGTGTATTGTTTGTATAAAGGCAAGGTGCGTCCAATGTAATGTCAGATTTCATGTGCTGATTTGTTGGTTATGATTTACTAATCAAAATTATAATTAGGCTTAATAACGGATGAGATCCAGATGCATCGATCCGCTCCTGCCATGTAAGTTTTGTCTTTTATTTTGATTTTATACTACAAAGTAATATATATATCTACTCAATAGCATCTAATGGTCAATATGATGCATTTTTAATTAGGGTCCACCAGATTAAAGGCTAGATATTTTGTTTTTTTGTGAGAATTTTTAGTCTATTTCTCAAAGATCCAATGGCAGTTGTAAATACAGCCCACCAGATTAAGGGCTAGATATTTTGCTTTTTTGTAGGAATTTATAGTCTAACTCTCATAGGCTTTATTTCTAGTCTATTTCTTAAAGATCCAATGGCAATTGTAAATAAGGCCTATAAGATTAAGGGCTAGATATTTTGCTTTTTTGTGGGAATTTCTAGTCTATTTCTCTTTTTTCTTAGTGACTCTCATGAGCTTTTAATATATAATAGATTACCCCCAAAACATTGGAAACAATGATCATGCAAAATTCATAAAGTAAATAAAAATAAAGAATAACAAGTTAACCAGATAAAGCAAACAAGAAACATGATTTACGGAAAAATTTCGTACTAAAAATAAAGCAATAAGTACATTTTACATCCATGAACTTTTAAAAAAGTGCATCTAATTCCCTCAACTACGAAACCGGATATTTAACCTCCCTTAAAAAAATCTTACAAAACCGGCTCAATTTACACCCTAAGACGGTTTTGAAAGGCAGTTTTGATAATGTGGATCCCACTCAACGAGGTTTTCGCCATATTGGCAGTTGTTGACATCCACGTCATCAACCTCTTTCTCACTCTTTTTCTCTCTTTATGCCTTCTCTTTCTTTTTCTCTTCATCATTCCTTCTCTCATTAGAATCTACATCAACAAAAATTGATGATATGTCTGCCGACATAGCAAAAACCACCCTGAGTTAGATCTCTGTCAGCAAAACTGTTCGTCAAAACCACCTTAGGGTGTAAATTGACTCGGTTTTGGAAGTTTAGAGTGCTAAATACCCTTTTTATAGTTAGGGATGTTAGATGGACTTTTTTAAAAGTTAAGGAGTGTAAAATGGGTTTATTCCAAAAATAAAAGGATTATTGCGTACATACTGTAAAGCGTTCGTTGTGACAAGAGACATGACATGTATCCGGTTTCTTAGTTTCTCTATAGATATTGTGGCCTCTGTAACATAAGAGACATACATGGCAGAAGTTTCAGTAAACAAGTTCAGAACCCTGGCTGTGGAAAGAAAATTATTGGTGCTATGGTTGCCCAATCTAACACAAATGTCACCCTCACAATGTGAGCAGTTAAGATAATTAATAATTAATAAACACATAAACATTTCCACGGTACTATGCAATCATGAATCGGCTCATGTTAAGTAGCATCACTGTAATGTGAGGATTTTATGGGCATGTGCCAAACTCTCACTCCAAAGGGCTCTACCAGGGTTAACAATATCGATATCGAAAAAACCGCTCGAAAATTGAAATTCAAAAACGGTAATATCGAGTCAAAAATCGGTCAAAAATAGACAAATTTTGAAATCAAAATTTTTGAAAAAAAAATAAATCAAAAATCGACCGACTAATCGAATTTTTTGCGACCGATTTTTGAGCGATTTTCGTCGATGTTCATCGAAAATCGAGCGATTTTCACCGATTTTCAACTGGTTTACGTAGCATATTTTTATTTTATTTTTTTAATCGGACCGGTTTACCGATCGGTTTCTAATTTCGAACCGGCTTGATACGGTCGAAAATCGCGATTTTTATCGAATTTTGAAACCTGGGCTCTACACATGTTTAACTAAACACGCGAGTTGACAGTTTGAAGAAACTGACACAAGCATATAGTTGAAAGTTTTAGAAACAAGAAAATACTTATACGAACAATCTCCTCATAAGTCTCATCATCAATTTCAACAGTAGTCACTATCTCTTCTATATCTCCAAGTATCATATTGAGATGCTGATCATACGCCTGGATCAAAGGAAGAAGAAAGGCAACTTAAAAACCAGAATCTCACTAGTCACTTTGATTGAAAAATCTAGAGTCACATGTCAAAATTTCCAAACTGATGCATCATATATATAGACTATAACCCAGGGTGCAGCTTCATACAACCCATACAAGTATAACAATGTAACTCACGATGAATCAACAAAATGATCATATGGGTATATACGATCTGCAAAGATACGAAGAACATAATTGGTAACTTAAGGATAATGTCCAAATTAAGAAATGCTCTGTCAAGCAACCTGAAGTCTTTTATTGAAATGTTGAGATGATTTTGCTGTTAAGACCCTACATAAACTCTATTCACATGCATATCCAATAGAAGAGAAAGCAAAACAAATTTCCGATAAGGCTCTATAAAAATAAAATTTTAGTTCCAGTGTCATCGAAATTTCAACTTACAGCCCAGAACAACTCGTTTCTTTATATATTAATAGCTACTACGACGAATGACCAAGCCCAACCATGTACAGTACAGGCCACAGAAAAAAAATTTCTCCTCCACGCCTAGACAACGAAGGCTGCCAGATCACCAGCACTCCTAGCAGTAGTTGACGAAGAAATACGAGGAACCGTACATTGAGGTTGCCGCGGAGCTCGCGCTCGGAGCGGAGCATGTGTCAGGCCTTGTTGCTGAGAAGAAGAAGAACAGGAGAAGTCGGCACCACTTGTAACGGTTCAGCGACTTCAAGCAAAGGAGAATCAGTGGTTGGGAAGCAGGATGGATTAGAAGATGGGACATCGGACGGCTGAGGATAGGCAACAGTTTTTACTGATACTGTAGTAGTCAGCTTTTGTCATTTTCTTCACTTTTACAGTTCGGACAGAGTCACTTTGCTTTTTCACTTTTGATCTCAAATCGCTGTAAGAAAACTCTTGAATATAAAACCCAGGGAATGGAAAAATGGAATCAAGAATGTATTCCGCATATACTGGTCTTTGGTTTTTTTTGTTTAATGTAGAACCCTAGTTTTTTTCATGGTTTTCTTCGATCTGGTTGTGTTTTCTGCCGATTCCTTTTCGATTTTGGTTTGGGTCCTGACAGCATGACGTACATGCGCTCGTTGAGGTTGGGCCGTACCAGATCCAGCGGCTCCTTCACCGCCATATCCTCCTTCACCGCCATCAGGATTTAAACGTAAGGTATGCCGATCAAATAATAATTTGGTAAACGATTTAAAATTTATTGAGCAATTCGGTATACAAGTAAAAAAATAATTAAAAACAAGATAACATATTTAAAAGAAGCTTATATACCTATAATATTACTTCTTCTTGTTCGGTCTACGCCTTCTAATGGCTATAAAACTCTTGATTATATCATTTTCTTCCACTTTGAAGAAAATATCTCGCTCAATGTTGCAGTTTATGACGGGGGAGGAGGTGAAGCAGCAGTAGCCTTCTTTGCTGCATGTTTCCAAAAAAGAGATACAATGTCTCTGTTCCTCTTCATAATTTAAAAACCTTGCAAATAAAATACGTCCATTGAGTGATTAAAATACTAACTAAGATAAGCAATAAATAAAGATATAACTATGTCAGCTATAGTAGGAGTCGAATAAAGTATATGTGTAGGATTGAAATATACTAAACTAGCAATCAGAGAGGGGTGAATGATTGCGCGGAAGCTAAAATCAAACTTTTGATCTACAAAAAATTCACCCCAATTCAGACTCAAATAATTGCTTCGTATTCAACAAAACAGAGTAGATGTGTTTGGTAAATCACGAATGTTCAGAGATCCAACTATTGGATTGACCTAAAATTTTAACAAAATACACTAGATTCTAATACACATCTAACTAAAAAAGAATTAGCACGATCGGACCTACGGATCAAAAGTTATAAATCCTGCAAGATTGCTATGATAGATTATGACGAGAATCATGTATGGGTTGGGCCAAATCTACAGGGTATGCCGCGGCCCACCCGGCATACCCTGTAGATCCGCCCCTGACCGCCATGGCTGCCGCCGCCTGCTCCTCCCTTCCTCGTCTCGCTCCCCTACCAAAAGCCTAAACCCTAGCTCCTGAATTGAGTTCACAAGTCGGCCTTAGCTTCACTATATTTTTTTTTCGGTCGGGTCGGATCCGTACAGTAAAACATCGTATACCAGAGAGTAAATTTCACAAAAAATATAGGTTTTCTATATTTTTGTACAACGAAAAACTAATTTTAACTTATATTTTATAAAACTACATATTCTAGGAAAATTTGTATCATAAAATTACATATTTTGAATTGATCGTTTCTTATAATTTATCTGATAGTGTGGAACCACAAGACAACCTTGTACACGAGTGAAATGAGAAATGGAGGCGTGTGAGGCTGCCATGTGGGCCCACACTGTTAGACCTGTTACAAGAAACAATCAATTCTAAAATATGTAGTTTTGTTATATAAATTTTCCTAGAATATATAGTTTTGTGAAATATAGGCTAAAACATGTAGTTTTCTGATAATTTGTAAAAGTACCCGTAATTTATGAAATTTACTCTAAATTCGATTTCATTTCGGTTATTTTTACGAGCCTTTAATTGGGATAAATTAGAACACAATTTTCTGGGCCCTTATTGTTTGGGAACGACTAGCAATCGGACGTCCAATGGGAAACTTTCTATCGTACGCGTCGGCACAACATCACTAGATAATATGTACAACAATTGTAATCAGCATGTACAACAAAATGCAAAAAAGAAGTTCAATATCCTCTAAAACATTAGGGAAACTAAAAAATTTGTGGCAAATAGTACAACAAATTTGTGTCGAGCACAATAATGAGAAACTATGTATGTAACAAAAATTGACTTCAGTTGAAACAAATCTACGTGGACAAATTGGTGCAACAAAACTAACAACATATTGCAACAAAAAATTACTCCGGAACAACAAATTCAACAACCCTTAGCAACAAAATCCTGTTTGCAACAAAATTCAGCAAGACACGTTGCAACAAACCAAATCACTTTATGCAACAATGGAGAAAAGATATTGCGATATTTTAAGAAAATGCATACAAAACCCACTAAATCAACCCCAATATTTTGGAGAGGGTGCGGCAGCATTTAGAATTAACCACTTACTGGTGCCAACATTTTAGATAGACTCAGAGTGGTAGGAGGAGGAGGCCAGCCCACACACCACCTCATCGACGGCTTGATCTATCGGCCCTGACACCACATCCTCGTCGCTCCCGACCTCGACTGTGCCACTGCTTAGTTAGCTGTCTATGAGGGAATCACAGTTGTCAGGGGATGATGAGTGAGAGTGGCACCCGATATAGATGGATGTAGGGAGGCGTTGCTTCGGTGGCGGCTCTCGGGAGGAGAAGTTTGGCTTTCAGTGAGCCATCAAATCGAGTGAGAGCATGAGAAATGGTGGAGGTAGATGGCCAAAAACAAACACGGGGCTTGTTTGGAGCTCGGCGGTGGTGATAGCTCAGTCGGAGCTCGTTGGGCAGATAGATTCGAGGAGAGAAAGAGAGAGGAAGTCGGGAGGAGGAATGGGTGGTTGTGGCCTACAGGGATGTGGTCGAGTGGATAAGGCACGGGGATGGGGACATCAAGGGAGGAGGAGCATCTGAGAGGAAGACTGTTCAGGATGTTTTGCCAGCAACCTATCTACCATGATCAGCAAACGTGAACTCATCTCTATTGGCCAGGGAGAATGATTGATTTAGATCGGGGGCTGAGACGAACACATATATGATAAGTCAATGAGTTAAAAGATTCTTCCGTCAGATGTTCGATACAACATCCGACAGAAATTATCCAGATCTGACATATGACTGTAAGCATTACCATTAGAGAAATTTTACAGTGGATAACATAGGTAGTAAGTAGTAGTAGTAGAAATCAAATCTAACCATCCATTCCTCAAGGGTATTTTAGACTTTCCTATCTATTCATCAGGGGTATTTTAGATTTTTCCTAATTCGTTCACAGATTTGGATTCACCGAATACCTGGTGATCTTCAGAGGCTTCTTATCCATTCATCCGCCATTCATCAGGATCACATGACGTGTTTTACCGTAGAGGACAAATAGTATGACGAATTTTTTTACCCTTTTATCCCTTTTTGAATTTTACTACCAATACTACAGGTGGTAGTATAACTAGATCTAAATTGATTTTAACCATTAGATTCAAAAGAATGGACAGCTTATATTGATTTTAATCCACGGTAAAAGAGCTCTACCGTTATTGTTTTGTGTGGGCTGGTCCGCTCGTAATTTGGACCATCCGTAGTTGTTGGTTGCTCCATCTATATAACTGCTCTGCAACACGCTGTATACCGCATACATGTCTAAATTTAGTTTTTTCTAATTAGCTTTTTCCTCGATATTATCTTTTTTTTTGTCATTTTGCAATATTTTCATAGATTTTTCCTTTTTATCAGGTTACTTTTTAGAGGTTTTTATCAACTTACTGTGGGACAGAACAATATACTAACTCAAATATTATAGCTTTTATTACGATGCAGCTGGGCTGGTGCATTGGTATGAACCATGAGATTAATAGTAAAAAAGAATGGTGGATCTTGCCAACCTGGCCAAGATCAAACTTGTTCCTTGTAAGTGCCAAAGCTTTGCCAAGCTGCAATAAGCCGGTGATTGGTGAGTCCGCTATCCATCAGACCATCACTAGACTCGCTGCTTATAAGAACGCCTCCTTCGTGACCTCCTCTGTCGAATGATACTAGATTTCCTCGTGCGATGTCCGGTGATCCGTGCTGAGATGTGCCTGAAATCCGTTCCTCTCCGACTCAAATGTGTCCTGAAACCCATCGCACTTGCAGCGACGGCTCCGAAGAAAACACCTTACAAGTTTATTCCCCGCATCATTCCTTCCACCTCTTCATCGTCGTTCTTGCCCGTCACCTGCAGTCAGGACCAGAGGAGGATGGGGAACCGGTCGTGCTCGGAGGCGAAGGCGCGAGACGGCGACACTCCTCCGGCCGAGCGGCAGACGGCGCCGGCGAAGGAAGACAGGGAAGGCGCCGAGCAAGGACGAAGCGCGGGGGCTAGCCGTGCCGTCGTGCGGCGTAGCTCGGCGTACGAGGTGTTCGAGGGCATTTACGTCTGCCTCTACGTCCTCTGCTGGAGGCTCCGCGAGCTCGTCGTTGTAAACGTCCAGGATGCTCTCGACAAGCTCCGCAGAAATGCTCTCGAGAAATTTCGCAAGAAACGTTGATACTCCACTCCATTACATCTAGGTTCCTCGAATGAATTACTCGTGTGCATCCATTTTTTTTTTTTGAAGGGAATGGGCAAAGTTTCTGCCGTTCAATTCCAGGTTCGTCGTTCAGTTGGTGTCATATGGGGTAGTTTGATACTTCAAAACTTTCTCGTGTAAATGCATAGAAATGCATGCTGTTTTACTGGATTCAGTGCTGGCTGTGGTTTGCAGGACGCAGGAGCATGTATTTCGGTTTTGCATTTGACGTATGGATGAATGAAACGAGAAGTGTGGTGCCGTGACGTACTTTCGGATTTGGCCCATAATTCTTCACGTGGAGTAGGCGTTGCTTTACTAAGCTCAAGTCTGAAGAGATACTACAATAGATGTATAAATATATCGACAACTATGTTTTTTTTCCTTGAAAGAGGTTGACATACTCCTCCTTCATAGGTTGATTCTATGCATCGTTTTTTGAAAGTTATATAAATATTAAAATATAAATGAATGATAAATAGTGATTACTTACTTCTTCGCGTGTTTCAAGATTTATGCAATTTGTATTGAGAAAAGATACATATAAGCACTACTCATGGGTCCCAACTCTCTGCCACGCGACGCTTTGGCAGCAAAAGCACTTCGAAATTCGAATCCGAACTCAGTACGCACGGATGCATCAAGGAGTATATCAACGGACGATGCTAGATCAAGAGATGTATATCAGCAAAAACAGAAAGAAGGAACAAAAGAGGGAAAACTTTAGACGAAGGTAGAGTAGTAACCTCAGAGCAAACCGAAAATCAGATGTACATGGTTTGGTAGTATAACCAAACTATATTTTCCAAAGAGATCTCCAGAACTTTAGTGACACCCACGAATCCATGCTGCAAATCCCCAATACGCGTTCCATCAGATACTATCACTACAGTTAATTACATCTATTCTGATGATTTTAGTCATAACCATATCTCACGCGCAACAGAAAGATCTTTGTTCATACCGAAGCTTTTGCCAGGCTGCACTAACCGGTCATCCATTTCGCGTCAGCAGAGCGATCTACATGTAAAACGTCGCCTTCTTACGTCTGGCACGTAGTACATTACTCTCCCTGTTTAATTTTATAAGGTATATTTCGTCTTAGCACGTAGACTAAAACAATATTAAAAATAACTAGATTACTCTTAATTATTATCACTAAGTTCTGTATTCAATAGATGCATACAGAGAATATAAAGTAAAAGTGGATATCTATTAGGGTTACGAAGGAAACATCACGTTAATTTTACATTAGAATATGAAATACCTATTATATTTGTGGACAAAATTATTTAAAAAATAAGTCTTATAAATTTAGATGGAGAGTACATTTCTAAGTTCCTCAGCCGAATCATCTCTTTCGATCTCGTCTTGTAAACTTGTTGGTTGCGTTGGAAGAGTCGGGAAAAATGGGGAGCTGCGCGACGAAGCCGAAGGTGCGAGGCGACGACGACGCTCCCCCACCGGCCGAGCCGCAGACGCCGGCGAGGGCGGCCGAGGGAGAGAACAAAGACGTGGAGGCGCCGGCGGTGGCACAAATGCATTCACGATCATTGCGATACTTCAAAACAGAAGCATTTCTTGTATGCGTAAGTATACTTTTTTTGGCGCGTGGGTGTCTTTTGGATCACTTTTTTTTTTTGAGTTTTGAATAAGGTATTATTCAGGTGAACGAAATAGAGATTATTTTGGACTAAATGTCTCTGCACCCGAAATATCGGCCATTTTCTATTTGGGCCCGTTCTGATTTTTTTTCTATGGTGAGCAGGCTTTGTTTGGACCGTGGCGTAGGCCCGGTTGGACCATGCTCGTCCGAGTTCTCATGTTAATGTTAAGGAACGAATCCATTTTACATCTTCAAATTTTATAAAAATTCTAGTTAACCCTCTCAGCTATAAAATCAGATATTTAACATTTTAAACTTAAAAAAATAGGCCAACTTACGTCTATAGTGGTTTTGGAGGGTGGTTTTGCGAACGGGCATTTAACTCAGGGTGATTTTTGCATGTTAGCAGCTATGTCATTGGGTTTTGCCAATGACAATCCAAATAAGAGAAGGGAGGATAACTAGAAGATGAAAGATAATAGAGATAGAGCGTGAGGAGTAAGAAAAAGATCGACGATTTAGATGTAGACATCCTTCGAGTTGGATCCTTATAAGCAAAATCCAATGATATAGTTGTTAATATTGCAAAAAACACCTTGAGTGGGATCTATGTCATCAAAACCACTCTCTAAAACCGTCATAGATAACCGATTTTATAAGTTTAAGGTGTTAAATAATCGATTTTATAGTTGAGGGTGTTAAACGGACTTTTGCAAAGTTTAGAGATGTAAAATGGACTTATTCGTAATGCTAATTGCTTTTCTTTTTCGCAAAAAAATCCTGCCTCTTTCTTTTTTACGTTAAAAAATTGTTTAATTTCTCTCCTTTTTTTGGAACTTGTTGGACCAGCAGCTCACCATTTAAAAGTTTCGGTACTACGATATATTTTCGAAAAATATTCTCATGCAACTTGGTCCGTGTAGGATAAGAAATTTTGTGTACATATTCATGTGAACATTGTGAAGACAAACTTGGTGAACCATGCTGTGTACTGCCACCATGCCACAGGGAGCTACAAGCGCAACGGCTGAAACGAAAGGAACATGACGAATCGAAGGAAAATTAAGGGGGCCCTGAGCACGGCGCGCGAGGGGAAGAAAACGGACCCGGAGGAGCGCAGCGGCGAACTTCCGGCGTCCACTCCGGCGAACGACGCTTGATATCTAGTTACCAGGTGCTAAAATGATTGTGCTCTTACGTGTTCCGTTTTAATTTCCTTCCAGAATCTTTAAAGTGACTCTTTCGTCCGGGGCATGGCACGACTCTCTTTGCATCTCCTACTTTCGGTGATGCAATTGCTGTGTTTGTTTTATTTGCTTTATAGATTGTTGTTTGGTTTGGAGAATAGAATGGAACTATTCTTTGTTGATGTGCCGTATTGTCTTATGCTGCCTTAAACGTATCGAATGGGAAGCGGATTGGCCAAGCACACGTGTCGATTTTGGGCATTTGTGCTATTATGAAGTTCTAAGAAATATCATGGTTGTCATGTATGCAATGTCATGCACCACTGCAAATTTACAGGTTCAGATTCTTCCGGGGAAATAAGGTGTGCAACTGTGTCAGATGTGATATGCACACGTCTCAATTTAAGATGCGTGTATGCAAGTTTGTTCCCGATCTTTCGTCGTAGGAGAAATTCGATAACTTGAGTTGTGACCTTGACGAAGGTGAGTCTAACCACGATCCAAGAACGTGATTAGCAACCTCGTAATCGTCAAACCACTCCTCGATTAGTTATCAACCGTGTCAAAATATGACTGACTTGTTCACGAAGAACGACTCAAGCAAATCCACGGGAAAAGCAAAAGCAACAACAGAAGAACTTGTTAAACAACGAATGATTCAATTGAGACTTCAAGTTTGCGGTAAAGAGCCTTTACAATAGCAATAGCTAAATCCAAAATTAAAGTCTGAAACTAAAAGCTAGGGCCGGCTACAAAATATATAGTGGGTGTGCCCTAAAGGACTCAATTGTGGACTTCGGAAAGGACTCAGTTCTGTACTCAAAGTATTTTCCTTGCTACGTCTGGTATATTTAGAATCTGTGGCTGGTTGTGCATCCATTAGATGGTGTGAAATAACCTCTCAAACGAGTCCACATTTGCTCTATTTGGACTCCGTTTGTGAAAGTTATGTCCTTTTTACTTAGATATATCCTCTTCTATTTTGGGCTGGAAATCCCATCCGAATCCTCCTTTGATTTCTGTCTGAAATTGGTTCTGAACCTTCCTCTGTTTTCTATCCGAAATTGGCCCAAACTTCTTGAAATCTCTAATGCTTTATTGATCTTCCTTAATTGCTTGTAAGCCTTCCCTTCTTCCCACGATAATTCTAGCACTTGGTGTGTCCTTTGTGGCGTTAAAACCGTCATTGTCCAACAATTAATTTCTTCCAAACCCATACATGTTATAATCAACAAAGAACAACTCTTAGGTAGCAATATATTCTCAGCAATAACATAGTTAATTTGACTAAAGAAAGAAATCACCTGCTGACCTAACCATTGTGCGCGCGCACGAGTCATTGGCCCTTGCAATGGTTCTAGGTTCAAAGTTTCTGAAATTGGTGAAATAATTGATGTAGGGATGTCCACGTCAAGATGTATATTGCATGCATACAGTTCGCGTCTGCTGCTAGTCTCTATTTTGTTTTCTAAGTTTATAGAAAATAGAATAATTTCTCTAGACCGTATATTCCAAATTGAACCTTTACGTAAATTTCGTAGGGAATAGAGTAATTCCTTTGTAGTCCAAAGTCCAAACTGAACCTTCGTGGTAGAAAAGCTGTGTAATCAAAGATTTTCTATGCGAGCTTCGTACATAGTGGCTGACGGGTGGCCCTAGCTTGTAGGTTGCACCCTGAACGACCGTGCAAACTTAATTGCGCAATTACTCGGTGTCGAGGTCAAAGGAAATTACTAATTTAAGGGTGCTCTTATCTTTTTTGAGATAAGTGACAGTATTTTCTTTTTTTAAAAGTCTATTTTATAATGATAAGTTACGGCACTTTCTTTCTTCTCTCACTTACCTTCCCTCTGTCATCACGACACGTGGTAACATCCCCGTCATCCTCGTTTCTTTCATTCTCTTTCTCTCAAACTCAAAATAGTTTTTGAATTTCAATTTTTTCTTAAGTTTTTGAAAACAAATATTTTTAAACGGTTTCTAAATTTTTTGAATCAAAAGTTTTTAGAATTGAAACCTTTCAATTTGAATTTTCCGATTTAAAATTTTTCGAGTCAAAAATTTTGAGTTGAATTTTTTTAATTTGAAACTTTCTATTTAAAATTTTTAAAGTTTAAATTTTTTCGTTACAGAGGAAAGAAAGGGAGACGGGGGAGTGAGTAGGGAAGAGAGAAGGGGAAATACGGAGATGAATAGAGAAGATGATATGTTATCTTAAAAAGTGACATTAAATTTGTTAGTCTGAGATATCTTCGAACTATTCATACCTAAGGTTGAATTGAAGACAAAATTCTGACTTTTTCCTATGAGTTAGTTTCATCGTTGTTCCTTAATTGTCAGGGTCTATCCCGTGACCAACAAACGTTTCCAAAGACGTTAAGCCACTATAAATAAATCTTACCACGAGTCAGCAAAATATATGCGTCAGCAGTGGACTCGATCGCCCGGCAAACTAATCCGAAAGTGATACGCGCAAGGCGCAACATATCTTCTCGCGCGCGCGAATAAATTTGGATGTTGAGAGCGAGCCACTCCGGCTACGAAAGGGCATTACAGCTAAAATTCTTGATAACTAAGGGACTATTTGGATCCATTAGCACTAATAGTTAGCTACTAAAATTAGCAGCTATGGATCTAAACAGGGCTGCTAATAGACATGCTAATTATTAGCAACCCATCCTGCTAACAATTAGTTTATTAGCAGGTTGTACCTTACTAAAAGCTGCTAATAGATAGCCAATTGACACTTTTGCTCTCTCTCCAACCCTATCCACTCGAGCGTCCCTATCCACTCGTCCACTATCCTACTAAAAGGGTATTATGGTCATTTCTCTTTAATTGGCTTATTTTATGGACTTTATTAGCAGGTGGATCCAAACAGCCCCTACTAATAATTAGCCAGCTGATAGTTAACTAACTATTAGCCAGCTAACTATTAGCACTAATGAATCCAAACAGGGCTAAGGGTCTCTTTAGTTGATATACTAAGGTTGCATGTTTTATTAAAGTTTTTTTAAAAGAATTGTTTAAGGTTAGGTTATAAAAATTGAAGCCATACTTTAAATAATAAAATAAATTTTGTCATACTTTTTAAATCAATGACACATGAAATCTAGATAATAAGAAAGAATCTTACTACATATGTGACTATGAACTAAATAAGCGTCTAACTCGATCAAACTAACCTAACTTGATGTATAGCAAATTTTAACTACGAACTAAATAGCCCCCGTACTAGTACTAGAGCAACGAGCCAACGATGAACACGCGTACTCTCCATGTCACTGAAGAAAGTAGATCCTTGTAGAATTATCTCGGGGAAGTTGTGCATATTCCATCTGCACTCTGGTTCTTCAACAATCAACAGTATTAGCTACAGCTCCTTTGGACGGTGCGATTGGCCTCACTGGCTGGGGATCGATCCTTTGATTGCATACCACGTTTGGTTGGAAAAAGTGTTGCTATTTTTGCAAGCGACACGGAGGACATCGATCGCTGCCGAAATCAACGGTTACAATCGAGCCTTAAGACGATTCAGTCCCCCTTTGTTTCAGCTTAAATATGAGCAGTGCTTCAATACTTTCCCTCTTAATACAAGTTGTACAAATTTTGAAGCAAACGAAGAGGTAAGTAATCATCATCTACCATTCATTCATACTTTAATATTTGTGCAACTGTAGAAAAAAAAAGCATGGAAGCACCTCTCCTTAAATATAGCTTCTACTTAAAATAAAAACAGATTGTACACCGAACAGTAAGATTCTAGACAACATCTCTAAAAATCAGAATCACCATTTATACATAAAATCAGAAGCGGCGAGCTGACTGATTCTTCCCGTGCGCTTCATCCCTCTCCGCCTACCCGTGCCTTCGCACAAGTTGTCCGCCGCCCACTCTGCCCCTCCGCGCAACCCCCAGTCGCCACCCGTGCCTCCGCCGGACCTCAGCCCCTCCACTGCCACCCGTTCGCCGGTCTGATGCCCCTCCGTTCGCGCCTCTGCCGAGCTCCTCCGTCACGCGCGCGCCCGAGCTTCGCCGCCCCTCCGACCGTTGGCTCCTCCGCCCACAGCCCCTTCGGCCGCCGGCTCCTCCGCCTGCAGCCCCTCCGCCCACCGGCTCCTCCATCCACTGAGCTCCTCCGCCCGAGCTCCTCTGCCCGTCGGCTCCTCCGTCTGTTGGCTCCT
Source organism: Otatea glauca (assembly GCA_036346275.1). NCBI lineage: Eukaryota > Viridiplantae > Streptophyta > Magnoliopsida > Poales > Poaceae > Otatea > Otatea glauca. The sequence goes on along the minus strand of CM070720.1, from coordinate 42,480,821 downwards.
CCGTCCGTTGAGCTTCTCAGCCCATTAGATTCTCAGACGGACTGTCGAACGATCAGATTATCCAGCCAGCAGATTTTTCAGACAGCCACTTCTCCAAACAACTGGCTATAATCCATAATCTATATAATCCAAAGTTGAAACGAAGGGGGCCTCAATGCCCCCACCAGAAGATCGGAACGACAAAACGTGTCATGTACTGTACCGGGAGGTAATTGTAATTATTGTATACATCATTATTTAAAAATTGTATAAATATTAAAGCATAAATAAAATGAAATATTGATTAATTACTCCTTTGATTACTTTAAAATGTGTATAAAGATTGATATTGATTAATTGCCCTTTTGGTTATATTAAAATTTGTATAATTTATATTAGGAGGAGAGAATGTATAGAGACAATAGTCTTATCTATCACTCGTGCGAGCGATAATGGCGCCATCATGCGCATGTGTACCGCGAGAGCTCCGCCTTGGTCTTCACGAAAACTAGACCAAACTGGTGGCCAGCCGCAGCAACTTCCGGAGTCCGGACACCGAGCTCCTAAATAATTGATGGCGCCATATATTCATGCTAAATAAATCCCATAGAGACATCAGACATGACCGAGCTCAGTACCAAACCTTTTTTTTTGTTGGGTTAACCAAGTATTCTGTAGAGCCTGTCAGATGAGGTGCAACTTATTATACTTCTCAGGGAGGTCGAAACTCTCTGTTTTTTTTTGGTGAAAGGTAGGAGAAGCTTTAGGGCCTTTTATCGAGCGTTCCATGTTGATTAATTTAGATAATGCCCAAGAGAATGGTCTAACTTGGGGAGTTTACACATCAATTTACAGAGCAGAATAATCCCTTTCATACTAGTAGGGAGAAGAGGACATGAGCACGTCGAATCCTGGGGTACGTCATACGTGCTACTCTTCTTGGAACAAGCTCAAAGCGGAACAACCGCACGAGCACGAGGGAGATTGCGCGGAGCCAAACAGATTATCAGAATTGAACGTTTGAGGTGATGCATCAAGATGTGGTCGTGCATTAGGGATGCTTTTGTTCACTAGATGCCCTGTACTTTTGTTTAGTCTCTAATACAGCTCTCTAATCGGTCATAGTATTGACCTAAATCGTTTTTTAGTCTAATATGGTAGCTCCAGAGGTCCAGTCATGTTAAGGGATGAAAAGAACTTGACAATAGTTACTTAAGTAGACATTAATATCACAAGCCACGAGTACAATATACCAGGCATGTCATGTTACATGTGTTAAGATCTTCGTGATATATATTGAGCCCACATTCGTCGTGCTATAAAATCTCGCTTTTGATTTCCAGATTCTCTAGAGTAATTAATTGCTTGTATATCATCAACCATCATGATAGTTGTGGTCTCCATTCGGCACATAAATGATCTATTCTGGATCAATCTCCACATTATGATTACTAGGCCAGGACATATCTTCATTATGTAGACGTATGAAATTGTGCAGAACACAACAAGCGACAGATATGTCAATTTGTTTACGAACTGGGTAATGTGAAGCAACTCTCAGTACAGGAAATCTTATTTTCAATATGCCAATAATTCTCTCAATATGATTTCTAAGTTGTGCATGACGAAGGTTGAATAATTCCTTGTAATCTCGTGGCTTTTTACGAGCTCTTCCTTGTTCTTGTAAATGACACCTAATACCACGATATGGAGCAAGAAACTGTGGTGTATTTGCGTAGCCAGTATCTACAAGACAAAATTTACCCGGAGGTACTTCGAAACTGAAACAACCTAAAGTTTTATCATTGCAAATGAGATCATCAGCACAAATTAAGCACCCACATAATTAAATTGCTCAATAAATTAATCTTTAACTTTATTGATTGTCAAAATGTAATACGATTGCATGATTATAGTGTACATTAAATAATAAAGTTACATCAAAAGAAGATTACAAGAAAGATTTAAATTCCTAAATTCTACGGCTTCTCTTCATCTTGATCTTGAATTTCCCCCCTAAAAAATAGACACTCGCACACATATATAATTATAAGGCAAGAAATACAGGAAATTAGGGTTTTAGGGTTTGCCGTCAAACCCGTATGTGAGGGTATCGCTATCGAGATACTTGATTCGTCCAGGACCAAATTAGCACCTCTCGTTACCTAGGGTTTCATCATCCGACAGTTTACAAACCTGTAGTTGTTGGGTAACCGTAATATTGTAAGAATAGTATCAAGGATAGCATATAGTAAAAAGATAAATATGTATAGTAAAAAGGTGATTTCCCCATAGTAGGGTGAGGGTAAAACCTCCCCATGTTCTTCACTCCCCCAAGTAACCCAATCCTTCCCAAGGTTAAAATTGAAGCCAACCCAAGGCCAGCCGAAGCCACGCATGATTTCTCACAAGCCAACCAAGCCATTCACTCCAAGCACATACACACACATGCCAAAGCCCCGAGGAAGGAGCAAGCACCAGAGAGCTCTACTCCAAGCAAGCCACCACTAGAAGCAAGCTCCCAGGAGGCAAGCCACCACAAGCCCCAAACCAAGCACAACCAGGAGCAAGACCACCAGAAAGCAAGGAGACCAAGCCCTAAGCAAGCACAAACACAACCAGGAACAAGAAGGAGCCACCACCAGCACATTCATCTCCACAGCCCTGCACTTCTTCCATCCCCTACATTATAGATATACCCCTCACATTCATAGCCATAGCGCATATATATATATATATATATATATATATATATATATATATATATATATATATATAGACATGTTATTCTGCACCTGCGTGTAGAATAGGCTATTCTACACTCGGGTCATTTAACACAGACCGATCGAGCCACATGCAACCTAATAATCAGTAGAAATGCAACTAGTAAATGACGCAACCAAACAGTTAGTGCAACAAAACTAGTAAATGACTAATAAATACTACTTCTAATTTGTATATGAATCTCTTTTCTTTATTTTAGCCATAACTTTCAAATGAAGATGATTTTTGTCTTCAAATTTTGCACGATTGTAGAATATCACCTCCCCTACGTATGATATTTTTTTTGAGAATTTTTGAAAATATGTACATCTGATTTTCATAGCTTTTGTGGTTCACACATGATATGTTGAGTTTTACTATCTAGAAAATAACATATTACTCACTATTACAAAATATGTTACAGATTTTATAGTTTACACAGGATATGTTGACTCTTACTATCCAGAAATAACATATTACTCACTATTACATAAGATGCTACTATATCCTGTGTAAACTAGTCTTATCGTGTAAAATATATTAAAATTATATGTACAAGTTTTCAAAAATTCTCAAAAAATTATCATACATAGGGGGGGTGAGATTCTACTCCCCATAAATTTGAAGACCAAAAATCAATTGCATTTCAAAGATATGAAATTAACAAGCGCTAATTAGTGATGAATAGTAAATTTGTTCTTTTCATATCTTTCAAATGCAACTGAGTTTGGTATTCACATTTTACAGGGCTATAGAAGCTCACATCCCCTACCTATGGTTATTTTTGAGAATTTTTCAGAACTTGTACATATAATTTTCACGGACTTTTACTGCCAAATAATTAAAAATTATATGTATAAGTTCTGAAAAATTCTTAAAAATTACCGTAAGTAGGGGATGTGAGCTTCTACATCGTTTTAAAATTTGAATATCAAACTCAGTCATATTTGAAAGATATAAAATTGACAAGCGCTAATTAGTGATGAATAGTACATTTGTCATTTTCATATCTTTCAAATATGACTGAGTTTGGTATTCAAATTTTAAAAACCTGTAGAATCTCACATCCCCTACCTATGGTAATTTTTTGAGAAATTTTCAGAACTTGTACATATATTTTTCACTGACTTTACTATCAAATGACTCATGTGTGCAGAATATGATGTAAATGTAGTAATTTCATGTTGTAGATGTAGTAACTTCATGTTGTATCTATAGTAATTTTTGTTAACATATGTAGGTAAGTATGTAGAAATTTCAGTACATATAGTATAAAAGTAAAATCTAATTACTGATCCTACACAAATCGGTCATTTTGGCAGTAAAGTTCTATGAAAAATATATGTATAAGTTCTGAAAAATTCTCAAAAAATTATCATACATAGTAGATGTGAGCTTCTATAGCCCTGTAAAATTTGAATACCAAACTCATTCTCATTTGAAAGATATGAAATTGACAAGCGCTAATAAATGATAAATAATAAATTTGTCATTTTCATATCTTTCACATGCGACTGATTTTGGTATTCAAATTTTACAAAACAATATAATCTCACATCTCCTTCCTATGGTAATTTTATGAGAATTTTTGAGAACATGTACATATAGTTTTCACACACTTTTACTGCCAAACAACTAAAAAACAATATGTACAAGTTCTGAAAAATTCTCAAAAACTTACCATACATAGAGGATGTGAGCTTCTATAGGTTTGTAAAATTTAAATACCAAACTCGATCGCATTTGAAAGATATGAAATTGACGAGCGCTAATCAAAGATGAATAGTAAATTTAACATTTTCATATCTTTCAAATGTGACTGAATTTGATATTCAAATTTTACAGAGCTGTAGAAGCTCACATCCCCTACCTATAGTAAGTTTTTGAGAATTTTTTAGAACATGTATATATAGTTTTCATGGACTTTATTGCTAAATGACTGATTTATGCATACTATGTTGTAGATGTAGTAATTTCATGTTGTAGATGCATTAATTTTATATTGTATATATAGTAATTTCTGTTAATAGTCAGCAAAATTACTGTTTTAATAGCGAGGCTTATATCATTCTGTTTCTCTCGTTGTTAGCAAGCTACTAGTGAAAACCGTTTATAAATCGGAGCTACCAATAAAAAGATATAGCTAAAACAAAGAGAAAATATATTCGTTTATAAACTACAAAACACATTAACTAGTCGGTTTGACTATGTAACTAATTCGTCGGTAAATTCATCAGTTGTTCTATAGTAAAATATTTCGTGATTTACTACCGAATTACATTTACTAGTGTTGTTTGCAACGCATTAACTCAGTATGATGTTGTTTGCATGCGCTTCTTCGGGCGGAGTGTAGAATAGTTATTCTACGCTCGAGAGTAGAATAGCGCTACCGTATGTATATGTATGTATGTATATATATGTATACGTGTATATAAATATATATATATACATATACATATGTGTGTATACATATGTATATGTACGGAAGCGCTAATCTGTGCTTGCACGTATATTAGTTATTCTGCGCTTCGATCGAAGAAGCGTATGGAAAACATCCCACGTACGTCCGCATGACACGTGTTGACTAATCCAATTACCTACGTAGCCAGAGCACTTAGTAAATGTGTTTCTAGTTTCTACATGAATCTGTTTTATCTTTTTTTAGCTATAACTTTTTATTGGCACCTCCAATTCACTAACGATTTTCACCAGTAGCTTACTGCTAATGAGAGAAACATATTAATATAAGTCTCACCAATAAAATGTTGCATGAACCATTTGGCATGATGGTAAAAATTATGTATACTGATGTAAAATCTATGTATACAGATAGTAAAATCTGATTTACTAGCGAGGCATATTATTATGTTGCTCTTGTCGTTAGTAAGTAAATGGTAAAAATCGTTCATGAATCAAAACTGTAAAAAAAAATTATGGCTAAATAAAAAAAGGACAGATTCTAGTTCAAATAAGAAAACACATTACTAGCTTAGCGCTGCACGATCGACTAGTGCATGTGTTTCTTGTTTGTACATGAATCTGTTTATTCTTTTTTTATCCATAATTTTTTATTCACACCTCTGATTTGCAAACGGTTTTCATTAGTAGCTTACTGACGATAAGAGCAACATATTAATATAAGTTTCACCAATAAAACGCCGCATAAACCCTCTGGTCTGATAGTAAAATATATATACACCGATAATAAAAATCTGTGTTTACTAACGAGACTTATATCATTATGTTGCTCTCGTTGTCAGTAAGCAAGTGGTAAAAATCGTTCGTGAATCAAAGCTGTCAATAAAAAGTTATGGCTAAATCAAAGAAGAACATATTCATGCTCAAATAAGGAAACATGTTACTAGCTTAACACCGCATGCCCGACTGGTAAATGTGTTTCTTCTTTGTACATGAATCTGTTTATTCTTTGTTTTAACCATAAATTTTTATTGATATCTCCGATTCGTGAACGGTTTTCACCAATAACTTACTGACGACGAGAGCAACATATTGATATAAGTCTCAAAATATGAATCAGATTTTACCATTCGTATACATAGTTTTTACTATCATGCCAAAATAATGAGTAGCCTATGCGGTAGTAAACTCTTATGATACATTAGGTAAATTGACAGTAAAATCTCATTCACATGGTACTTATTAGCGAGACTTATATCATTCTATTCCTCTCATCACCTTTTGCGAATTGAAGCTACCAATAAAAAATTATGACTAAAATAAAGAAAAAACATATTTATATACAAACTACGAAATACATTAACTAGTTGGTCTAGCTATGTAACTGGGACAGTCTGTTGCGCTGATTAGTGCGTTACATTGCTCGGATGGACTGAGTTAAATGTCACGAGCGTACAACATGCTGTTCTACATGCAGGTACATTGTTTATATATATATGCTATTTTATAGCTACGCGTAGTCTACACGCCAGTTGTAGACCGACTAAACCATGCCATTTAACACAGACCATCTCCCAACTAGTAAATTACTAATAAATGCTACTTCTTGTTTGTACTTAAATGTTTATTTATTTTTATTTAGCCATAACTTTCAAATGAGATTAATTTTGGTCTTCAAATTTTAAAGGATTGTAGAATTTCACCTCCTCTATGTATGGTAATTTTTTTGAGAATTTTCAAAAATATTTATATGTGTTTGTCATGAATTTTTTAAAACACTGGATATATTTGTCTTTTACTATTCAAACAAATGATATGTTACTAACTATTACACAAGGTGTTACTGTACTGAAATAAAGTGTACAAACAGAACCACTCCTACCGTGTAAAATTCATGAAAATCACACGTACAAGTTTTCAAATTCTCAAAACAATACCATACATAGGAGAGGTGAGATTCTACAACACTGTAAAATTTGAAAAACAAAATCAATATCAGCTGAAAGATATGAAAAAGACAAATTTGTCTAAATAATGATTTTTCACTGTTTAGCGCTTTGTCAATTTCATATATTTCAAATGATATTGAGTTTGGTCTTCAAATTTTATAGGGTTGTATAAGCTCACCTCTCCTATGTATGATAATTTTGTTAAGAATTTTTCAAATATTTTACTGCAGGTCCGACAAACAGAACTAAATTCTTATTCATGAAAACCACAAGTACAAGTTTTCAAAAATTCTCAAACAATTACCATACATAGGGGTGGTGAGATTATACAACCTTGTAAAATTTTAAGACCAAAATCAATATCAAATGAAAGATATGAAAAAGACAAATTCAGCTAACTAGTGATTTTTCACAGTTTAGTGCTTTGTCAATTTTATATATTTCAAATGCGATTTTGTTTGTTCTTCAAATTTTACAGGATTGTAGAAGCTCATGTCCCTTACATACGATGCTATTTGAGAATTTTTAAAAATTTGTACATATGATTTTCATATATTTTACACTATAAATGTGCTTTACATAGGATATAATAATACCTTAGTTAATAGGCAGTAAAATGTTATTTTTTTAAAAGTAAAAGACAATATATCCTGCAATTTAGCACTTTATTAATATTATACATTTCAAATATGATTGAGTTTGGTCTTCAAATTTTACAGGATTGTCGAAGCTCACCTCCCCTATATGTAGTAATTTTTTGAGATTTTTTCAAATATTTTACTACAGGTCCGACAAACATAACTAAATTATTATTTATGAAAATAACATGTAAAAGTTTTCAAAAATTCTCAAAAAATTACCATACATAGCTAAGGTGACATTATACAATCCTGTAAAATTTAAATACCAAAATCAGTATCAGCTAAAAGATATGAAAAAGATAAATTCTGCTCAATAGTGATTTTTCACTCTTTAGCGCTTTGTCATTTTCATATCTTTTAAATGATATTGATTTTGATCTTAAAATTTTAAATAATTGTAGAATCTCATCTCCCCTATGTATGATAATTTGTTGAGAATTTTTTAAATAATTTACTATCGGGCCGACAAACAGAACTTAATTCTTGTTTATGAATACCACATGTACAAGTTTTAAAAAATTCTCAAAAACTTACCATACATAGGGGATCTGATATTATAAGACACCATAAAATTTGAAGACCAAAAGAGATATCAACTAAAAGATATGAAAAAGACAAATTTGGCTAACTAGTGTTTTTTTCACTATTTAGTGCTTCATCAATTTCATATCTTTCAAATGCTAATGAGTTTGGTCTTCAAATTTTACTAGGCTGTAGAAGCTCACCTCCCCTATATATGTTAATTTTTTGAGAATTTTTTAAAACATGTACATATGATTTTCATAGATTTTACGCTATAAGAGTGCTTTACATAGGATATAGTAACACATTGAGTAATAGGCAGTAAAATATTATTTTATCGATATTAAAAGATAGCATATTTTATTGTTTAGTACTTTGTTAATTTTATATCTTTCAAATGGGATTGACTTTGTTCTTCAAATTTTACAGGGTTGTAAAAACTCACCTCCCCTACGTATGGTAATTTGTTGAGAATTTTTCAAATATTTTACTGCTGGTCCGACAAACAGAACTAAATTCTTATTTATGAAAACTACAAGTACAAGTTTTCAAAAATTCAAAAAGTTACCATATATTGGGAGGTGAGATTATACAACCCTGTGAAATTTGAAGACCAAAATAAATCTCAGCTGAAAGATATTAAAAAGACAAATTCGTTTGAATAGTGTTTTTTCACTATTTAGTATTTTATCAATTTCATATCTTTTAAATGTGATTGAGTTTGGTCTTCAAATTTTACAGGTTGTAGAAGCTCACCTTTCTTATATATGGTAATTTTTTAGAATTTTTAAATTTTGTACATGTGAATTTTATAGATTTTATACAAAAAGATGGTTTACACAGAATATAGTAACAACTCATGTAATAGCGAGTAATATATTATTTTCTGGATAGTAAAAGCAACATATCTAGTGTTTTATAAAATCATAAAAACCACATGTACATATTTTCAAAAATTCTCAAAAAAATACCATTCATAGGGGAGGTGATATTCTACAACTGTGTAAAATTTGAAAACAAAAATCATCCTCATTTCAAAGTTATATCCAAATAAAAAAAAGAAAGTTTTATGTACAAACAAGAAGTAGCATTTATTAGTCATTTACTGTTTCATTGCGTGGGAGACGTTACTGATTGGCTTACGTGAATGATTTGAATGCGTTTCTGCCTTGGTTTATATATATATATATAACAATATAATAACTAAATACTGTATCGTAGTCCCAGTAGAGACCGCCGTAGAGGCAACATTGCGTGTGCCAGAGAACCATCACACTCCCCGACATACGGGAGGCTCCTCGATGTCGTCACAGCACCGTCAAATCCACAACAATCCCCAATAGCATTATCAACCCATAATGATATAAACATGTTCCTCGTACACATCCCAAGCACATAAACAAAGATTACAATATAGATAATGTAAAGAAAAATTTATAAGAGGAGGGGAGAAATAGGGGCATGTTACCCTAAACCCTAGGGATCGGGAGGCGTTACCTTGGAGCCGTGGAAGTGGCCCAGGTGAAGAAGGGGGAGGAGGGCGATAGCCGACGCAGGCGGCCATGGAGGCCGAGCAACGCGGGTCGAGGGCGAGGCCCGTGGCCCAGTCAAGGGCAAGCACATGGAGCCCAGGTGGGGGCAGCCCGAAGACGAAAGCCGAGCGGGCACACAGCCTAGGCGAGGTAGGGCCCAAGTGGGGAGCAGGCGGAGGGGGAGCTGACGCAGTGGCGCTAGGTGGGGCTGCGTGGGGGCGGGCCAGCGTGGTCCAGAGGGAGGCAGGGGCGACGCGCGGGCGTGGATCAAGGGGGGAGAGAGAAGCCGAAGGAGAGGCAGCGGGTGGCTGGCGGCCAGTGTCGGCAAAGGAGAGGAGGAGGAGCTGATCTGGGAGAGGGGGAGGGATAAGGGGAGAGGATGAGGCTGGCTGGAGAAAAGAGAAGAGAAGGAAAAGAAAAGAAAAAAATGTGATCTACATCCTAGTACCATCCAAATTTTAAAAATGATGCTTAAAAACCAGTAAATATAATAAACAAGTTGTCAAGCTTTAAATAAATACAACAAATTTAAAATAATCGAAAATTTCAAATAAGACACTATATGAAAATCAACTAATAAAATTTAATGTGGGTTTGGACACCATAAAATATGCAAAAATTTAATAACTATTTGAGATGTTGTATTTTGGCAATATCAGGAATTAATACAAATCAGACTGTCGATATGCAACAACCATTGAGTGAGGACGATTATATGTACCCAAATTCAGACAAGCATTCCTTGACCACATTTGAATAATTTTAAACAAATTTATTTGGTTATACGTGATATCACCTATGCATGGGAAACTTCTTTTAAGAAAAATCTTAAATTAACCTTTGTTGGAAAGATGGTTACTGTGACTGCTGTGGCAGTTATTGATTATGGAAATGTGAAATGCAGATGACTATTGAGGCAATGTTCAATTATGGAAATATCGAAATGGCTCATCCAACGAATGAAACAGGTGTCATATGTATATGAGGTGGGTAGAGGGTGTCATAGAATTGTGCATTGCCGGAAGGGCCCTCTACATAGGTTATGATATAAGAATAAACCACTACACTCGGGCAATGAGCCGTATAATTCGTATTAACCATAGTGTGTGGAAACGATCAGAAAAGGTTGTCCTATGATGGTGCTATGATCTCCACATTGGGTATAAATAGATAACTAGGAGTGTGAAGCTGGGTACACCGAGAGTCCTAGTGAAGGACAAAAAATCAGCTGTGGTTGACCTGGCGCTATATTTAAATGCCTTGAGATGAGTACTGTCTTGGTTAGTCAGAGTACAATACTACCATTGTTAGTCGGAGTACAACTGTTAGCTGTGAGTCGGTGGGACGGCCTAGGAAAGGTGTCCATAGCATGAGTTAGCAGGGTTAGAGATCTAATACCTGAATAGTGATAAACGTTACGGGTTCTCAATTGAGGTTGGGTTCAATATAGGTAAAGTGGTACAAACCTACGCAGAGTAAAATCATGAATCCATGCCTATCTCCCGGATTGGAGGCTACGGAAGCTAAATTTGTCTCATATATAAGTGATAGTAGCAATTTCAGAAATTAAAACATGAATCAAATGTTTTCATAATAAAACCCTATTTTTCTAAAAATGGATTTGAGAGAGATGGATATGTGATGAATGATGGAAAAATTCATATGATGCGTTTATGTTATTAATGCCTGCTGAGTACTTTGTACTCACTCTTGCTAAATTCCTCTTTACTTAGAGAATTGCTCTGGCGGTCAAGTGTCCGGTTGGGATACAGACCCCAATGGACTCATCTACGAGGTATGGGGTGAGGGGCACCCGCAAGATCAAAACTACGATGATGTGGACTACCAGGAGGGTTAGTGTGTTGGGTAGATCGTGCTTCGGTTTTGTCAGTCTTTAGAGTAATTAGTACTTTTGTATTATATTTTTGTTGTACTTAGATCGTATGTATAACTATGTTGGACTTGTAGCCCTGCGTGGTAATGGAATGTAATAAGTTTCCATTTCAGTATCTAATTATCATTTCTGCTGCAACACTCTGAATATGGTGTATTAACTGATAAAATATTGGGTGCGTTCGATATTTTGTTAGCTAATATGCCGCGATCAGTATAATTAACTTAGTGTAATAGCGGTGTTACTGTCGTTACTCTGGGCTAATTATACGGATCGCCACAAAAACCATGGTTTATTGCATCTTGTAGAACTCTTGCATTTGAAGCCGATCCCTCCTAGCCAGTATGCACATGCACAAACTTCAAATCAAAGTCACAAGCAATCATAACATTTTACGATAGTGTTTGCTTTCTATTCCGGTATGGTTCTTGCTGTTCTAATGGAAGAAATCCTACACAAATCAAAAGGGGTAAAATTGTTGTCTGCTCAAGATTTGAACTTGCTGGAATTAAAAGAGTCGGGCATGTACTCATACTTCAAAAAAGGGGTAAAATTGTTTGTCTGCTCAAGATTTGATGTCGGTGTAGGGAAGGTGGACATGTGTAGACGCATGTGAGCTGTGTAATTGCATCAAGCACTGGTCCAAAATGTCGACTTATTTTTTGTCCGCTGTGCTGAAACCAATCTAGAAAAGTTTCATTAGTTGCATTCTTGGATAATGCATACAAGAATATGGCAACTTGCTCTTCTACTGAGACATCTCTTTTATCAGCAAGGAGCTTTTTCTCACGTAATTTATCAACGAAAGCTTGAAAAATGCCAGCCTCCATACAGAAGTGCCTTCTGCATAGGCTCTCATGCCCCTATTAAAATTTCATTTACACGATAAGTCCCTGAAAGTTTTGAAGTATGCATAGATCAACTTGAGGATGCCTATGATGAATTTCCTCCTTCTAAAGTAGGAAGAACAAAAAGAATGAACTCATCCTCATTTTCTGATCTATGACGGTAGCTTGGATCCATGATAAGCAATAACAAACAAGCCAAAAAGGTTGCTGAAAATTCATCGGATGGAACCGACAACACATCGCGAGATTTCATAGTAAGAAATCAATGATGGATGTATCTTGACTGCATAAGACAATAACTTACCTCAACGTGCAGAAACCAAATAGGCTTTGAGAAGGATTCAGCCAGCACTAGCAGTTGAGCAAACGATGGAGCTAAGTGCAATAAACAAGAGGAGGAGATGCAGCAAGCTGATGTGCATATATGTGTGTGTGAAGCTAATGCGTAACGACTATGGAGACACTCCAAGCTAGGCTAGCTAGTTTTCAAAGCGCAGACTTAAAAAGAAGAAGTTATTTTATGTTCTAGAGTTCTAGGTGCAATCAAACACTATACTAAGCAAATTCCTATGGATTTCATGCAGTCAAGACACTGTAATCCTACAATTTTTCTATTACTACGTTATAGAAATCCTGCGAATCAAAGAAAAACTAGACCATCTTACTAGGTACTCAGTATATGACACGAGCTGTGTGTGATTCCCTCGTCTGTGTGAAACACTGCTATGTTTTTTCTAAGCTATTCTGAATATCTGATAGCGTCACGACCTCTGTATAGCACGTGGATAGAGTTCCCATACAGTTCATACGGTGACGGCAACTTAAGTAATTTTTAATTCTCAGCGTCATCCGATCGAGTCAACAAATAGAACGGATCGTCTAACAATGTGTTGCAACGAACGGGTCAGAAGATTTAGACCGCCACTTTTTGATTCAACAATGCACGCGCAACTGTTTAAGTTACGGTCCCGGCTGCATTAGATCCCTTTCTATAGCCACTTTTAGACTAGTCCAGTCCAATTGTAAATAGCTGTCGTTCCGGATATAAGTGCAGTCAAACTTTCGAAACTTGGCTGTCAATATCTTTTTAAATATTTAAATTGAATACATGAAAAGCATACGTGTAAATTTGTCTCGAAAACTAATTTCATAATATTATAATTTTATTGGGTTTTATAAATATATTATAACAGAAATTAGTGATCAAAGTTATGTTTTAGCGATCGTGTTGATATCTAAAACAACAACTATAGGTGACTTGAAGAGGGCGACTGTTTCCCAGTAGGTCAGCAACGTTAACGTGCGGCCGCTAGCGCCAGAAAACCCTGCCACGGCCAGGCGGACCGGGGAAAGAGGCCAAAGCCGACCCGCTTTTCCTGGCGCGGGCGCGGGCGCCGGGGCGAAGCAAAGGGCGCTCAGCTCGCGCCGGCAGAAGCAGCAAGCAGGAGAGCAGCTGCCGCTTGACGCCGTCACGCACGTCGGCCCGACGCTCCGCTCCCCACAATCGGAGCGGAACGGAAAGGTCAACCACCGCTCGTGGACTAGAGCGGATGATATCAGATAAACAAACGCCTCGTGTCCCTCTCCTTTCCCATCCCCCACTGCTCCTCCTCTCCTCTCTCGTTTCCCCCCTCCCTCTTCTCACCCACCTCCTCCTCGCGTGGCCAAAGAAAAAGAAAAGGAAGAAGCTTGGGGGAGGAGCTGGATCCCGCACTTCGATTTGGCTTCTTGAGGCCCGGGTAGAGGCGGAGGAGGCTCCGGATCGGGACTCGCGCTCTTGCTAATGTGAGTTTTCCCGGGACGGGGTGTTTCGGTTCGATTTGGAGCACTTTGGCCTTGATTTGGTTGATGCGTTGGTTTGGCGAGTAGGAGTACGGACTACGGAGGGAAAGGCGTGTTTTTTCGGGGCCTTTTCTGTCCGGATCAGGAGGTTTTGTGTCCGGATATGGTAGTAATTGCGTGATCTTTTGGAATTTTTTTTGGCGAAAATCATCGAGTTTTTAGAGCATTTTTTTTCTGTCCTTGTCGGTTAAATTGGTGCGTGTGAAGAGCCTGCTGTGTTGTCCTACGGCTGTGGCTTGACTACTCCTGTTGCTGCTTCCGTTTCAAACCTTGTAGATCTTGTGTAGGTATCCTGCTTTTCTAAGCTATATTTAGCCTGTCGATTTGTTACTACATATGTTTCTCAAAGATCCCTCTTTCCCTATCCTATCCTTGCTCAATCAGGAGGAAAAGGGGATCTTTTTGACCCTGAAACGTCTTATTAGTTCTTTCCAGCATTGTTATTGCTATATGAGGGCAGAGATTTCTTGCTCGAAATGTTGCAACATGCCACCAGAGCGTTTGATATGTGATTTGACGGCGCCAAAAAAGGTTTCGGTCTTCTCTCGCAGCTGCACTCCAGAACTCGATGGATATGCGGTTTAGTTAGTCTCAGAGACTCGTCTTTTCTCTTGAGCTCTTCTCAAAGGGGGCCGATTTACTCGTGGCGAGCTATACATGGATTCGACCTATTGTTCGTACGTCTTAGCATATGTATTTTGCTGGGTCTAATCCGTGCTTAAGATTCACACGCTTTCTCACAAGATTCTGTTCTTCTCGCAGGTACAGATTGATGATTGCTTCTGTGTATGGCACACACCCAAAGCAGTAATCCTCGCTGTCGTGGCGTGATCTGCAATCACTGTTCCATAAGTGGAACAGATTGAAAGAAAGGTTGTCCGTGACCTTCGAGGATATATTGGCAGGATAAGCTTCGAGTTTCTTGGTTCGCCTTAGCTAGCGCAGATGTCGTTTCGCAGCATAGTTCGTGATGTTAGGGACGGTTTCGGTAGCCTGTCGAGGCGGAGCTTCGAGGTGACCCTCGCTGGCCTCTCTGGGCTCACCGGGCATCACAGGGGGAAGTCCCAGAGCACGGTGCACGAGCTCCATGACGCGGATCTCATAATCCAGGAGTCTCGTTGGGCTAGCCTCCCTCCCGAGCTCCTCCGCGACGTGATCCGGAGGCTGGAGGCTAGCGAGAGCACCTGGCCGTCGCGCAAGCATATCGTTTCCTGTGCTGCCGTCTGTAGGGCGTGGAGGGAGATGTGCAAGGAGATTGTACTGAGCCCAGAGTTTTGTGGGAAGCTTACCTTCCCAGTATCTCTAAAGCAGGTAAACTTCCACATCCTGTAATGAAAGCAAACCTTGAACTGAATGCTGTTAAGAAATATATTTTGTACCTAGTGATGGCAACTTCTGAGCGTGGTAGATGCCTTGCTTATTCGCATCTTTCTTCTGTCAATGACATTTGCTTGTTATTTTGACAGCCTGGCCCTCGAGATGGAATGATCCAATGTTTCATAAAGCGAGATAAATCAAAGTCTACTTATCATCTCTACTTGTGCCTGAGCACCGGTACGTGCTAGCCTTCCAGAACTGTGCTAACATCATCACAAGAGCTTATCTTTTGGTGAATATCTGCTAGCATTAAGTCTCCATTTGGTCCTTGATTTTGCTTGTGTGCTCTTACATATTTCTAAAGTTACGAAATTGTAAAGTTTTCTTGTCTCCGAATGTTTTCTTGTTATGGAATGATTAAACAACTGGAGCGTTTGATTTCACCTGAATGAATAAGTTGTCTCATTGCTCTTCCCTTGAATCAGCTGTACTTGTGGAGAATGGCAAGTTCCTCTTATCTGCTAAAAGGAACCGCAAAACAACATGCACGGAGTATGTTATTTCTATGGATGCTGACAACATCTCAAGATCAAGCAGCACCTATATTGGAAAACTGAGGTAATTATTATGCATTTGGACAGTAAACCTTTTCTCTTGGCCTTATTTATCAATGGTACAAACCAACCTTGTTTCTTGTCTTTTTCAGGTCAAACTTCCTCGGCACAAAATTCATAATCTATGACACACAGCCCCCTTACAATGGGGCTGTAGTTCCTCCTGTTGGACGGAGCAGCCGGAGATTCAACTCCAAGAAAGTCTCTCCTAAGGTGCCATCTGGTAGTTACAACATAGCTCAGGTGACGTATGAGCTGAATGTTCTTGGCACGAGGGGCCCTAGGCGGATGCATTGTATCATGCACTCCATACCTGCCTCCTCGGTTGAGCCTGGTGGCATAGTCCCTGGACAGCCTCAGCAGATTGTGCCCCGAGCTTTAGAGGAGTCGTTCCGCAGCACAACCTCCTTCTCCAAGTCCTCCATCATGGACCGGTCCATGGATTTCAGTAGTTCCCGTGATTTCAGCAGTGCCCGCTTTTCTGACATTGCGGGAGGCACCATAAACTGTGATGAAGATGGACAGAATAAGGAGAGGCCACTAGTGCTCCGCAACAAGGCCCCAAGATGGCATGAACAGCTGCAGTGCTGGTGCCTTAACTTCCGTGGTCGCGTGACCATTGCCTCCGTGAAGAATTTCCAGTTGATTGCCGCGTCAAGCAGCCAGCCTTCCGCAGGGGCTCCAACTCCATCGCAACCTGCTCCATCAGAGCAGGACAAGATTATTCTACAGTTTGGTAAGGTAGCGAAAGATATGTTCACAATGGACTACCGCTATCCCCTCTCAGCATTCCAGGCATTTGCTATCTGTTTGAGTAGCTTTGACACGAAATTGGCCTGTGAATAAATGGACAACGAGTCACCGCAGGCAGAACTGAAGATGCAACGGAGACCAAAGGAGAGATGCGTGTTGCCCTAGGATTTTAGATCATGTTTGCATTTTGTTGTCACCTTGGTTGTAATTCTGCTTGTTTGTAGCCTGGAACTGGACTTGTTAGCATCTTTCACCAGCTCGCACCACAATAGGTTTCCTTTGAAACTAAAGCTTCACGCATTGTGCCATTGTGTAATGTACATGCGGTTCCGGACTTAACGCGAAAGGTTCCGTTCATGATTTTTTTTCTAGTATTGCGTGGATACCGCGGTTTGATACAGAACAAAAAAAAAAAAAGGTGCCAGTGCCCCTCTTGTTCTGTGCCTGAGTGGGCACTGTTCTTTTACAACTGTTGAGCATGTGTGCTTGCATAATTGCATTATTCTATGAGATGAGAATCATACTTGCATCCGGTAGTACTGGACTTCTCACATGATGA
This sequence comes from Otatea glauca, assembly GCA_036346275.1. Lineage (NCBI taxonomy): Eukaryota > Viridiplantae > Streptophyta > Magnoliopsida > Poales > Poaceae > Otatea > Otatea glauca. The sequence continues at coordinate 42,463,190 of CM070720.1, read as the reverse complement.
GACTTCCTAGTTCTTGCCCTTTTAATATGGTTGATCGCAACCATTACGTATCATAATTGCATCATTTACAAATGTCCCCTTGCTTGGCGCGTTAAAAACAGTGGTTTTGTCTAATAGGAGAATCATTGCACATGTACCTGCCTCTTTTTATCTCCTGAATAAAGTAGAGCGTTTCAATTCCTTTTGGTTGAGAGCCCTTTTCAGAGGGGAGGAAGGGGATACATTTCTGAAGTGACAACAATTAGTAGTACAGATAGGAGAAGGAATAAAGTTGTAAAAGAAAGTGTGCAACTGGACCCATGATGAGCGTGACTGGATGAGAGGAATATTTTTCTGGTAACGTATGCTGTGCCAGTAGGCCCGGTCTTCGGGCCGTTTATTCGAAAAAAAATCGTTTTTACTCGTTGGAGGTTTTAAAAAATTCAAAAAAAAATCCTAATTTTTTCCCTATAAATAGAGTAGCAGCCCCCTCATTCTCTTACCAGCAAACTTACAATCTCTTCTCTACATTCTCTTATGAAAATTATCTTGCTCTTGGTGATAATTTTGCAAATTTCAAAATAATTTTGCCAAAAATCCAAAATCCAGCTTCCAGCTTCGGTCAAAAATCAAGGTAAGAATAGTGATTTAATTTTTCATTGTTCTTATTATTTTAAATAAGATTAAAGTAATAATAGAGTAATTATTTCTTGCAGTTTTATTTATGGAGCACCAGGATTTTGCGTCATTCCCAGCTTCTGATTTCAGGATTTCACCAGAGGAGCTTCTTACATCCTATCAAGCTGAAGAAGCTGCAGTACCTTTACCATCCTCATGCTCTGAAAGTGCTACTGCGTCGGCAAGCACCGGGGCAAAAAGATCAAGATGCAGTACATCAGGAGTCTGGGAAGATTTCGAGCAGATTTTCGAGACATCAGACGACGTTTAGAGAAGGTATGCTATTTGTAAATATTGTAAGCACAAATTAACTGCGAAATCTTCAGGTGGGATGGGGCACTTGAAGAGACATGCTGAGAGCTGTAGGAGAAAAGAGGGGATGGCTTTTAAACAGACGCAGCTGCAGTACAACCCCGACGATATGATATGTCACTAGGGCTACAATCTCGAGATAGCTCGTGAATCTCTTTGTCGTTTAATTGCTTCTCAAGATCTACCTTTAAATTTTGGTGAGTCACCAGCATTTGAAAACTATATTAGGATTGCTCATAATCCTAGATTTTCTACAGTTTCTAGACAGATAATAACTAGAGATCTGATTAAATACTATAATAATTATCGTAGTAAGCTCAAAGAGCGCTTTAATACCTGTACTTTTTTATATCTTTGACATCAGGCATATGGAGTGGTAGGGCTAAAGATGATTATCTTAGTGTAGTTGCTCATTATGTAAACAATGATTGATAACTAGAGAAAAGAATTATAGGATTCAAATTAATTGATGTAGTACACACGGGTGAGAATATAGTTGATTGTATTGTAAAAGTTGTGGAAGATTTTGGCCTCGTAGATATTTTTTTTGCAATAACATTAGATAATGCTACAACAAACACTTCTGCAATTTCTTACTCCGCTTTTTAATTCGTATGCCGAATCTTTCTTATTACATCAGTGTTGTACTTGCAATATTATTAATCTTATAGTTAAATCTGGTTTGAAGAGGTTAGACCAGTACCTTGAACCTTTTCACAATGTAATATCTTTCTTAAATAATTCTAATCAACGAGTAGCAGCATATAAGACTTATTGTATTGCAAAGGAGGTACATCCACATAAGTTTGGTTTGTATATGCCTGTTAGATGGAACTCTACTTATTTGATGCTTAAGTCACTCATACCCTATAAGAGCACATTTTCTGTTTTTATTAACACACACTATCGTAGCTAGGATGGTCAACCGTACTCACAGAGCAACATTGGTATGTTGCTGAATACTTGCTATCATTTTTAGAACTTTTTTATGATTTAACTGTTGCTTTATCTAGATTTTTGTACTTAATCTCTCTTTTAATTGTGTATCATATTTTAGAAATTGCTACCCACTTAAAGAACCATAAAAATGATAATATTTTGTGTGCATCTATTTATGCTATGAAATCTATTTTTTTTGAAATATTGGAAAGAAATTCCTATGTTATGTGCATTTGCATTTATTTTAAATCCTAGAGCTAAAGTTCGAGGATTTGCTAATGTTCTTTCACTTCTAAATGATGCAATGGGTACTGATTATTCTAGTTATTTTTCAAATGTTCGTACTAACTTATCTCAAGTTTATGATAAGTATGATCAGAAGTTTGCTAGAGTTCGTATGCAGCGACCTCCACTAGCACCCACAACAGGTGTGAGACCCCGTTCTGATGAACAGGAACCTCCATGTGATTATTGTGCCATTCCCTGGATCAGTAGCTAGCAATCACATGTTTACAACATTTATATCATAACCATACTCGCAAACAAACAGAAAGTCATACATACCAGTATTAATTATACAGAGTTTAGTACAAATTAAAACATTTAACAACGGAAACAAAAGAGAGTCGAACAACTCCAAACAGCCTTGTGGTTGCCCACTAAACCCCAGGCAACTGACTAGGCACCCTAGAAGAAACCATCGTTGAAACCCCCGAGATCTGCCTGAAAAAGAGCGTCATATGGCAATTCGCAGTCTTCGTCCTTTGAGACAGCAGATGCAAGATTGAGTACATTGGTACTCAGCAAGTTTTATAGTGGTTCACAGATGCAATTAATTAAATATGCAGGCTGAACAATAAATAGGCTATGGTTATTTTGCAGTTGCACAAAAGCATTAAAAATGTATAAGTATGCTAGATTGCAACATCGCATTTTAATAAAAGCAATTAAAAAATAATAAGTTAAGCAATTAACCTGGATTTCCAACCCAGTCTACCCGACTGCATAGGTCCCCGGTGTCGATCCTTTGACACAAAAGTTGGTTGCAAAACAGTTTCCAAACCAAAACCCAGTTTACCAAAAATATCAAAAGACTCTAGCATGGAATAACGTCACCAAGTGCCCTTGTTCGCGGGTGTGGCTAATCGATTAGATTTACACTCTACAGAGGTGTACAACTTTACCCACAAGAAATGATCAACCTCTTTTGCCAGGCCAGTTAACACACTTCCTTTGGTGTGTCGGCAAGGAGATCATACAGAGTCGTTACATTATCTAGACGTGGCTTTACATCAGCCCGGGACGTTTGACCCTTGCCCTAAAAACAGACACTCACCCAAGTCGTGGATCCACATTTATCACACCCAACACCACGTCTCCGTCCATGGCAAGGCGTACACCGTTGCATTGTTTTGTAGAAACCCCTACAGGCAGACCTAACCGGAATGCCTGTGCTATCTCTCGCCTTCCTCAGATGCAAAGCCACATCTAAATAACTTAATAGGCTAAGACCCGCCCATACAAGCCCTCATGGTTGCACGAAAACTTGGATTCACCGTCCCATCGCTCGGTCCTTAATCTGACACGGGCGATACTCCACCCTACACTACATGCATCTCCATTTGCACAACCGGCTATTGCCAATAATCACCCGTGTCGAACCATAGTTTTATTTGGGGGATTTTATAGCAAACTACCAGAAACCATTTCCCAAAAGGACCATACATTGGTTGAAAAGACTGAAAACACATAACGAAAAGCTTAAGCAGGAATATTATACTAGCGGTTATACCCAAAGTGACACTAAGTATGTCTAGTTCAAACTAAGGTTTACAAGGTTCACATGTCCATACAGATTACGGTAAATCGTACTGTACAGGATTAACTACAGTTCCAACCCAAATTAGCACTTCTATGGGGAATTATCCGGATGCATCGTACATAGACAAAAACAACATAATGTAGGTAAATTATTAGGCTCAATATGCTCAAGGGGTTGCTTGCCTTGCAGCTCACTGTCCGGTACAAAATCTGGATCTGCGATAGAGTCATCTTCCTCCTCGAGGACGTCGGTGTCTACACGTCGAGAAAACGAGGAACAAAAGAACATCAGTAAACTCCAAATGGGCAAAAAGAAAACAGACAGCAAAGATAGACACAAAATCACACCAAGATAGGGATTGCTCTAAATGAATTATTCCTAATTAAATTTCGAAATTAAGATACAATTATTATTTAGATTAATAAAAACTAGTTCATTAGCTTCTTTAGAAGGTGACATGAATGGGTAAAAATGAAAATCAACTCTCTGCACTTCTCTCTCATTCACAAAATAGGTTCCAAAAACCATGACATTAAGGGTTGTTCAACTAATAAGATTTATGTGCAACATCTAGTGAAATTAGGGTTTTAATCTTGAACAAGTTAGAGCATACTTTAGTTAACAATTATAATGGCTTCTCTTAAACTTTTGGGTTTAGACAAGGCTTGAAATCTAATGTTAAAAGGCTTCTCTTAAACTCATACCTAAATGTCTCCTTAAATTTCCTAAAATTGCACAGTACTCATCTTTAATTCATTTTTGGATATTATGAATCTACAGAATTTTATAAGAATTTAGAAATTGGTTTCACTAAATTCGGAGTTATAGTTTAAAAGTTATTAACATTTCAATCTACTCGGTTTTTCTGAAAACTACTAAAAATCCAAAAATCCGCTTTCTCTACTGGAAAGCGCCTTCTTCATTCCTGTGACAGACGCTTCAAACGCTACCGACCACGACACACGGATCCACCGGTCAGCGACAGAGGACAGGGCTCCTCGGTTTCTTGCTCGCCGCCGACGAACCAGCTCCGCCGCGGCTGAATGGGTAGCACCATGAGCATCAGCACACTCGTGCGCACCCAGGGATGATACCCATTCATCGGGAAGTGGCTGGGAGGGTGGCTGCCACCACGGGGGTGCGGCAGCGCCATGGCCGAGCGGGCGAAAGCTTCGCCAGAGGCCAAGATTCCGACGAACTAGGGTTGGGTGATCTACAGTGGCATAAGGAGATTCGGACTCACCTGCTGCTCAGGTCGGAGGAGGTCCGAAATGGGCTGCCACCGTATGCCGGCCATGAAGAAGAAGGGCGGCCGCGGGACGACGCTGCAAGCAAAAAGAAGCCGAAATGGAGGCTGATCAGTAAACCTGGGATACGAAAGAAGCTCCGGATGCGGTTGATTCGAAGGATTGGGGAGAGGTTGACCCGAATCACCGAGTTCCCCTTTTTTGGCTCTTGCGGCGAAACAGAGGGGAAAAGCTTCGCTAGAGGCCCTCGGCTCAGAAGATAAGCAAAGAAGAGGAGGGGAGGCTCATTGCGACGCGAAGGATTGGCTTATCACCCAAGGAGTGCGATCGCGTTGCATTTGGTTCAACTCGAGTGCACGGCTTCGGTCGCTCAGCTCGGCACTTGCGCGATGAAATGGCGTGACCGCTCCCCCGCTGCAACGCAATGAAGGATGATCGAGCCCATGTGCGGGAGAGGCGGCGCGCGACGTGGACGACGGTGATCGCGTCCGGACGGGAGTAGTTGCGCCGGACGGCGAAGGACGAGGTGAGGTCGTCGACTCGCTTCGGCCAGGGGAGAAGAAAGGAAGAGGAGAACACAGATCAGAGGCTGACAAACGGGTCCAGGCCCCACGGGCAGCTTCTGCGCCCTCCTGCTCAGCTCGCCAGCGCGACAAGCTTCAATAGAGGCCGGGCCCACTTGTCAGTGAAATACAACGATTAATGTGATGGGACTGGACAAGAATTCTCCAGATTTGCATTAGTTTAAGAATCATCCTCAGTCAAAATTTTGCCAAACTTTTTGACCAAAACTTACTGGGAGTCATACATCTCCTGTAAAATTTTGAGATAAAAACACCCTTTAGATGATTTACTAAAATTCTGACATTGTGCCCTGCCCTAGATCTTAATTTCGGATTTTGATTTAATTAAAGGTTCATATTTCAAGATTTATTTTTGAAACTTTTTGGAAGGGTTCATATCCTTCTAAAGAGGTTACTCTAAAATTTTCAAGTCAAAATCGTGAGTACTTGTTTTATAAAATTCTGACAGTCGTTTTTCCTATTTTTTGGACTCTCTGTATTCGAATTTTTAAAAGGCTTAAACCAGATTATTAAATTATAAAATTTTTACCAATGATGTTTTATACAGTCAGGGAATTATAGAAATTTTCTTAGCTTTACCTTGACGTCGACTATTTTTCATTTAAACTTTTAGCTTACTGTTTTTAGTCAAAGGATGGTTATAGAAATTTATTTATTCCCAACCCTGTGTAAGAAAATTTTGTTTATTAATCCCACTGAAATACCAGTGCAGCTTGGGTCACTTAGATATTTTTATTACTTTTTACCACCTTCCTTTTTATATTTTTACCTCTTTTCATTTCTCAATTCCTTTAACCAAGCTTTCACACAATTTAAAACTCCAAGAAAACCAATAAAAATGAATAACACTAGAGGAACTCATAAACATATATATTTTTCCAATTTCATCCGTACATTTTCACTGTTTGAACTTTTTAGGATGTTACAACAGGTAAGAAGAAAACTGCGTGGGGAAAGATATAGGGTGCAGGTGACTCTACCTCAAGGAGTTCGACCACAACAACGTCAAGTGCGGACACAACAACAAGTGGTGAGGAGCTAGCTGCTTATCTCAACAGCGACACTGTCAACTACCAAGAGCAGCAAGAGGAGGACTTCAGTATTTTGCAGTGGTGGCACGAGCACAAGATAATATCTCCGGTGCTTTCCATGTTAGCACGAAATGTATTAACAGTTTCTGTCTCCACGGTTTTTTCGGAGTTTGCTTTTAGTCTATCAGTAAAATAATCGAGGAGAGAAGAACAAATCTGATAAGTAAGATGGTGAAAATACTTCTCACTGTGAAAGATTGGGAACAAGCTGATCAACGAGCTCAACACACTACAGAAAATGTTGAGCTAAGAATAATTGTAATCTTTATTTTTTTTCCTGTATCACGAAGCTATATATTGTACTCTTTTTTCTTTGCCAAGATTTTCTCATATTGAGTTTTCACTTGGCAAAGTTTTAACGAGGCAACCAAACATTAATAAAGCTCATTATTTAATTTCAATTATTTGTCTCCTTTTAGAATTTTATTTCATATTTTTTGCTTTTTCTAATTTACATATATTTTTAGAAGTTTTTCTACATTCCTTTCAGTTTTTCTAATTATTCTATATTTTTTCAAATTATTATGATTTTCCTATTTTTCTATATAGTTTTTTTAAATTTTCATATTTTTTTAATTTTGCTAGGGCCAAACGGGCACCCGTGCTGGCCCGGCATGACCTGGCAGCCACCCGGGCCGTGCTTGGGCCGTGACCTCGCCCCGTGGGCTGGCACGGCACGATCCGTTTAATAGCTGGGCTTAAACGGGCCGTGCTGAGTTTGGGTTGTGCCTTATCGGGCTGGGGCGCCCGTTTGGCCACCACTATATGCGACTGAGCTAGAGTGCACATAACTAGCTCATCTATAGGGCGGATCCACACATGTTTACACTTTCGTTCTCGATTCGTGTAAAAGGGTTAACCACTCACTCCTTTAAGGACTAATGCCCTCAGTACACACCTGTACAACAAAGGTTGACGCTCTGAAACTATCAGTAACATCATAGCCCAAATTTTCGCTCAATGTCCGGTTCATCTATGAGACGGATCCACGTATGCATAGCACATTGCTTACACTTCCGTTCTCATTTGGTGTAAAAAAACTAACCTGAAAGCTCTATATTTAAACCCAACAGATATTATATACTATCATATCTCACTTTATATAAGTAATACAAGACTAATCTAACCATTGCTCCACACTTACCTTCATATTACGGGTAACATACTACTTTATCTTGATTGGAAGGCACGAGTAAAAGAAACAATTGAATATATGGTGCATGGTAATCATTCTGAGGCCAACAGCAAGTTCTCGTGGCTCCCTGTACGGTGACAGTGTGTGCAGAACTGCCACATTATCTTGCTGATGATGTGTGCACCTTGGGCAGGGCGAGTGGTCTCGTCACTAGATGGCAAATGGCAATCAAATCAGGTGCTTGAGGGATTAAGACTTTGACTGCGAGCATTACGCGCAGCTTATTCCGTCTTGATGAAGTTTTATGTGCTGTCCACTGTTGCAACTTGCAACTCGCCAAGTTGTCCTTAGGAGAGAGGTCGATTGCATATTCAGATCGGGAAAGATCGAATAGAATCTCCCGTCAATTGGGGTGAATGCTAGATGCAAGCATTACTTCCCTGTAATTCAGGTGGAGGAATTTCGATCGTGCGCTCTGCTTTTTGATCGAATCGTGGACAGCATGATGGAACGACGCGCAGCAATCCCACTACTACGAGAGCAGGTATGGATTCTCCATTGTACGAATAATGATGGTATATGTTGGGAAACCATATGGTAAATGAAGATTTACGATGGTCCTTTAGTCGAAATCCTAAACAACTACTATATAAAGAGGAGGGGGTCTCCTATTGTACAGAAATCAGAAAGCAATAAAGAATTCTCTCGCCGTTTCTCCCTAAACCTGTGTCTCTCTTTCTCTCTCTGTTCTCCACTTCAGATCTGTTCGGAAACCCCGGATTATTCGATAGCGAGGTTTCTTAACACGTTATCAGCACGAAACTCTACCGGCGAACGGATTGAAAAGGTGAGAAAAGAAATCGTGTAGCGCCCACATGGAAGAGATATGCATTGTTGATAGTGACACAACAAATACCATCTTAAGAGAGTCCAAATACTTCCAGTCGATCATGAAGAACGCTGGAAAGATTACTATGATCGCAGGAAGCGATTCATATGTAATAGGCTCAGGAAGAGCCACTATTATATTGCATATGGATACAACTTTGGTAATTGAAAAAGCTCTTTTGTACCCTGAATCAACACGCACTCTCTTAAGCTTCAAAGACATCCGCGCCAATGGTTTTCACGTAGAAACCAATAAAGAAAATGGTAAAGAATACTTGTGCATTGTGAAGCACGCGGTATGTGGAAAAATGGTATTAGAAAAATGTTTCTCATATGAATCTGGGTTGTACTACACGTATATTCATGCACCCGAAGTGTATACTTCCTTGAAGACTGTCTTTAGAAGCTCTGAGTTATTTTCTTTATGGCATTGTAGATTAGGTCATCCTGGTCTTAGAATGATGAGAAATATAGTGAATAACTCACAAGGTCATGGTATTAATGCTAAAAATTTTCCGAATCATTAAGATTTTGTGTGCCCTGCATGTGCCACCAGGAAACTAACAACTAGACCCTCTGTCATGAAAGTGCAAAGTGAAATCCCTGCATTCCTGGAACGCATCCAGTGAGATATTTGTGGCCTGATTCAGCCCTTGTCAGGGCCATTTCGGTACTTTATGGTGCTCATCGATGCTTCCTCGAAATGGTCTCATGTATGCTTATTGTCAACAAGAAACCATGCTTTCGCAAAGCTGATCTCGCAGATCATAAGAATTAAGAATGCTTTCCCTGATCATCGGGTGAAGTCCATCAGAATGGACAATACCAGAGAAATTACTTCAAAGGCATTTGATGATTATTGCACTACAACAGGGATAGTAGTTGAGCACTCTGTACCACATGGCCATACACACAATGGACTAGCTGAAGCACTAATAAATAGGATTAAATTCATTGCCAGACCGCTTTTGCAGAGTTGTAACTTGCCCAACACTTGTTGGAGACACGCAGTCCTGCACGCAGCAACTCTCATCAATTTCAGACTTTCGGCTTACAACATCCATTCCCCTATGCAACTGGTGCACGTGGTCATCCCGAAAATCTCCTATCTCAGAAAATTTGGGTGTATGGTATATGTTCCTATACCACCCCCTCAGCGGACTGCAATGGGCCCTCTACGCAAGTCTGGGATATACGTTGGTTATGAGAGTGCAACCATAATCAGGTATTTGGAACCCATGACTGGAGACTTGCATACAACCCGATTCGCTGATTGCATATTTGACGAGGATCGTTTCCTGTCATTAGGGGGAGGAAATCAACCTTTGGATGAAAAATGCTGGGAAATCATATGGCATTCCACTGAGATCCCCGTGCATGACCCCCGCACTAATGAAGCAAATCAAGAAGTCCAGAAGATAATTGATTTGCAAAATTTAGCAAATGAACTGCCTGATCATTTTTGTGATCTGAAGGGCGTGGTTAAGTCGCATGTACCCGCAAGAAATGCACCAGAGAGGGTAAAAATACCAAAGAAAACAGAAGGTATCCCTCATCCTGTTCAGAAGCCTTAAAGAAAAAGAACAGGAAATCTGGCTCCTCAAACCCAAAGTACCCGGAGACGTCTGGAGAAAACTGGGCGAGAGGACTTACCACAACCAATCACGAAAATACCCTAAGGAAAGAAGGGGAGCCAGTTGAGACTTGGCACTGGAAAGAAGCCGACCAAAAAAGCAATTCCAGACTTGAATCTTCCACTGTAGGAAGCCGCCGGAAATAATTTGTACGCACACATGGATGATGAAAAGCTAAAGGAACTTGCCCCTGCAATGGGAAATAGCATAGAAGAGCAAGTAGAAGTGCATGAAGCACCCCATGATGAAATGGCCATAAACTTTGTAATAACAGGAGAATCCCTGAATAGAGCAACAGCCAATGTCGATGCATGTTTCGCAAAGAAGATTGCTTCGATCATTGATCATGATCCCGAGCCTGCATCTCTCGCAGAGTGCAAGGAAAGGCTAGATTGGGAAGAATGGAAGAAGGCAATCACTGCGGAGTTAGTCTCTCTGAACAAAAGAGAGGTGTTTGGGCCCGTATGCCGCACACCTCCCCATATAAACCCTGTAGGTCACAAATGGGTCTTTGTTCAGAAAAGAAATGAAAGCAATGAAGTTGTAAGGTACAAGGCAAGGCTTGTAGCTCAAGATTTCACTCAACGTCCTGGGGTTGATTATGAAGAAACCTACTCTCCGATCATGGGAGGAATTACCTTTGGATATTTGATCTCAATGGAAGTCAACTTGAAGTTGAAAATGAAGCTAATGGATGTTGTTACAGCATATTTGTATGGGAAACTTGGATTCGGAGATATACATGAAAGTCCCGAAAGGTATTCCTATCCCGAACCAAGACAGAGCAAATAGAAACCTGTGCAGTGTGAAATTGGAGAAATCACTGTATGGGCTAAAACAGTCAGGAAGAATGTGGTACAATCGCTTGAGTGACTTTCTCTGCAAGAAAGGCTACACGAACAGCGAAGATTGTCCATGCGTATTTATACAACGATCCCCGAATGGATTCTGTATAATCTCCGTCTATGTAGATGATTTGAACATCATTGGGACGGATGAAGAGATTGAAGAAGCATGCTCATACTTGAAGTCTGAGTTTGAAATGAAGGATTTGGGTAAAATCAAGTTTTGTTTAGGCTTGCAGCTTGAGCATGTCTAAGGAGGAATCTTGGTACACCAATCATCCTGCACGCAGAAAGTGTTGGAAAGATTTGGCTTTGAAAAGGCATATCCTGCAAAGACTCCAATAGTCGGAAGGTCACTCCAAGCAAACCTAGACCCATACAGACCTAGAGAAGAGGGGGAGGAAGTCCTGGGAACAGAATTCCCATATCTGAGTGCAGTTGGAGCGCTCATGTACCTTGCGAATAGCACCAGGCTGGATATTACGTTCGCTGTGAATTTGCTAGCCCGGTACAGCGCAGAACCCACCAAAAGGCACTGGAAAGGGATCAAGGACATCTTCCGTTACCTCCAAGGAAGCAAAGATCGCGGTTTGTTCTTCAGAAGAAATAATGAACTGAATTTGGTTGGTTACACCGATGCTGGGTACTTATCAGACCCGCATACTGGTAAGTCCCAAACTGGGTATGTTTTCCTATGTGGAGGAACAGCAATTTCCTGGAAGTCATCTAAGCAGACTCTCGTCTCGACGTCGACAAACCACTCGAAAATCATTGCTTTGTATGAAGCTTCTCGTGAATGTGCATGGCTCAGAAGAATGGTTCATCACATCCAGAAGTCATGTGGCTTGAACATTGAGCAAACTCCCATGATCATCTATGAAGATAATGCAGCTTGTGTTGCTCAAGCACAGATAGGTTATGTGAAGAGCAATCTCACGAAGCACATCAACCCCAAGTTTTCTTCCATAAGGTTTTAACGAGGCAATTCGTGCTACACAGTAAGCGTATGCTATGTACTCTTTCTCCAAGTATTTTTCCCATTGAATTTTTCTGGAGTTTTAATGAGGCATATGCATCTCGCGGCAAAGGGCCCAAGGGGGAGTGTTGGGAAACCACATGGCCCATGAAGGCCCACGATGGTCCCTTAGCCGAAACCCCAGACGACTATTATATAAGGAGGAGGGGGTCCCCCCATTGTACAGAAATCAGAAAGCAATAAAGAATTCTCTCGCCATTCCTCCCTAAACCTGTGTCTCTCTTTCTCTCTCTGTTCTCCACTTCAGATCTGTTCGGGAACCTCGGACTATTCGATAGCGAGGTTCCTTAACAGTATAATCCATTTCGGCTTGCTTGGATGGAGAAATCTGGTTCTCCATTTCTACATAGTGGTTGTATTGTAAGGACTGTTTTGTTACCACATTAGTAGCTTGCATTGGGATCCAAGGTTCAAAATCTCACCGAAATTTCGCGAGATCTCGGTTTCCGGATATGGACGAGATTTGAAATGCCAATCGAATTGAAAAAATTCAAAAAAATTAAATTACTACAGTAATCTCGGGAAATCTTCATTTTTGACTGAAATTTGATGTTTGACCATCGGATTTGACGGAAATTGATCAATAACCCTTAAGAAAGTCATCTTCTATGAAAATTTGTTGAAAAACCGAATTTTTGAGACATTTTTAAAAAACTTCAGAAACACTGTTAGATTTTTATAAGATTGTACGTGATTTATCTTGATCTTAAAAATTTATGGTACCATCCTAATAAGTGTAGGATCATACAAAAAAATCTGAAAAATAATTGAACTTTATTTTTTATCTTTAAAAAATCAAAAACAGAATGAATATAATTGGGATAGTAACATTGTCAGAATTTTATAAATTTTCTCGTGTGTCACCATGATCCAAAATTTTTATGAGAGCTTAATAATTGACTCAGTACCATTATATAATTTTTTTTTTGCTCAATCAAATCTATGTATGTATTGAACTTCATTTGTTATATTTCAAAAATCAAAAACAGAAAGAACATAAATGGTACACTGTACTTGTAAGGATTTTATAAATTCACTGGAGCGTGATCATGATTCAAAAATTTTATGAGATCTTAAAAATTTCCTTATAACCTTTATGCAAAATTTTCAAAAAAATTAAATATTTTTTGGTTGCTAAACCAAATCTATGTATTGATCATTAGGCTTTTACGAGGACGTATCACCCTCAGAATTTTTGGAACTTCATGAAGATTGATCATCAGATGAAAATTTAATAGAAACATTGATGATAAATCAGGACCATCCATAAAAATTTTCAAAATTTTCTAACATGGTTTGTACCATTTTTCATTTGGTTGAAAATTTGCCGGTAAAGTTTTTATCAGCACAGTAGCACTGTCCGAATTTTTAAAACTTCATGAAGCTTGATAATCATCTGAAAATTTTATGGGAACAATAGTGATGCATAAAAACCATGCACAAAAAATTCAAAATTTTCCAACGTGGTTTTTTTCATGTTTCATTCGGTTCAAACTTGCCGGTCAGCGTTTAACAGGACAATAGCAATGTTTGAATTTTTCAAAATTACTCAGATCTGATAATCATCTGAAATTTTTATGGGAACATAACTGATATGTCAGGAACCTACAAAAAACATTTCAAAATTTTTATGGGAACATAAGTTTGATCTATTTTTCGTTCGGTGCAATTTTGCCGAGATCTCGGCAAAATCGGCTGAAATTTCGGTTTTCTCGGTAGAAAAAAAATCCGGATTTGAATTTTTGTTTTTTTATTTCGTCCGAGATTTGTCCGAAATTTCTAAATCTCGCCGAGATTTCGTTCTCCGGTTGGACGAGATTTAGAGCAAAAACGAGATTTTGAACCCAATTGGGATCTAAAAAGATACTAGTGGATTTTGGAAGAGGACAGGATTTCTTCTTACACCTTCAAGTTTGGTACAGTGTGTAGTAACCTTGCTAAATAGCCGATCGGGAAATGTGAGAAGTGACACGGCAGAAAACTGCCAAATTTAAAATTTTGGATTTCAGGATTCTCCCCAATATCCCTAGCCTTTAATCATTCATCTTCTTTAAATAGAGAGAGATTCCCAATTTCATTAGGAAACAGATGTAGTTTACGGGTTGAACATTACAGAAAGACAATAGAAGATAAAGACGAACAACGGAATTAGTCTACCAAACATATCTCATAGTGGAACTGACGGTGAGAAATCTGAATATTTTCTCAACATTTTTAGTCCAGCGATGTATAAAAAATCCGCTGGTTAATGCAGGCAGGCGACTAGCATGTAAATCCAACGTAAACTCCAGAGCCTTTTTCGGTTAGGATGGCACGGCCGACCAGCACCTACTCGGCGCGGCGGTCGCAGCGCGCGGGCGGGGCTGGCCGACGCGGCCTACCGCGGAACCGGTGAGATTGGTGAAGACCGGCGTAGGCGAGTCAGCGAAGGCGGCCGCGTGGGACGCGACGATCGAGCGTGTGGGCTGCGTGCGTGTTGAGATTGAGAGGCGCCCGCCTGGTCAATTCGGTCGGCAAAAAGGGCCGCCCAAGTAGCAGTCGAGATGGGTCGATACGGCCGCCCATGGAAGGCCGACGGCCGAGCTATGGTTTCGGGCCTGGCACCACCGTTCCTCGATCCACACCGTCCAGATGCGCTGCTCCCGTACGCCGCTTGGACGGCGAGCTAATGCGCACCGCGTGCCGCTTGGACGGCGAGGTCTCGAAAGAAGGAACCGGAGTAATGGCGCCACAGGGAGGGAGAGACCGAGAGAGAGGTTGAGCGAGTGCCCGAGTGATGTGTCTCCGGGTCTGAGAAACCCTAACCCTCGTGCTCTCTGGTGCTCCGCCGGCCGCGGGGAGGGCTCCGATCCGTCCGCCGGCCTTGTTCCTCCGCTTCGATGGGAAGTTCTCCACTCCCTCTCCCGTCGTCTATTGTTATGGTCAGTCCATCACTGCAGAGTGATATGCAGATGGGTGTTTAGATCGCTGAAAAAGGGGGCGAAAACTAAAGTTGGTGGCAGAGTTCACCGGTTGGGCGAATTCAATTATGAAGGGTGAGCGGTAGTGATTAGTGGAGGCGGTGGTTTAGCATGATCGGACGGTGGATATGAAGAGTAGTTTGTGTCGGGTTTTACTGTGGCTGTAATGTTTTGTCATTTGTTTTGTTAACCGCGCGCAGGAGGTAACACGGGTTATTCTGCAAAGGAGGTGAATGGTGGGGTATAAAATCCTTGTAATGAGAAAACGTGAAGATTAAGCAATAGAATATATTTGAACTGATTTTCTTCCCCAAATCGCTCTTTCCCCATCTCTATTATTTTTGATTGGCGACGATCTCACGCTCCGACGGGGATCGGCGGCAACGGGACGTTACAATCTTGGTATCAGAGCTCGGATGATCCAGGGCTTGGAGCTGTAAAATCCCAGAGGAAGGTTGGGGAATGCATAATCGGGTTCGCTCGGTTCTGGGATAACTGAGAAATTCTGGGAACCTTGTTGGCTTGGCTTTGTGATCCATCATGGCTCCACAAAAACCCTCCGTGCAGACTCGGTTTATCCTTGAGGCAATGGGCGAAACCCCGGGTCGAACCAAGGAGAAGCTGATGTTGATAAAAGAGAGTTTGGACTAGTTGTTTGCGAGGGTGGAGACGATTGACACTGCACAACAACAACTCTTGAATCGGACCGAGTTGACGGCCATGGCGGTGGAGCAGAATGCAAAGGAGCAGCAGATACTTGCAACCCAGATGGAGGCAACGGCGCAAGCGGTGGCGCGTCTGGGAATGGGGAAGGGTGTGGAAGAGAATCGGACAAGGGCAAGGGCCAACTCAGGGTCAACACTGGGGAAGGCACTATTTACTCCAGCAGCACTAGAGCCGTGGACAAGAACTGAAGGGGAGTACTCAACATTGAATAGTCAAGACCCACCAGATGTTCGTTAGGAGGTTTGCAAGAAGCTGATGGCGGTGGGCCACGAGTAAGAGAACCAAGAGGGGTGATGAGGAATTCCTTACCTAAAATGAATTTTCCTAAGTTTGATGGGGAGAGTCCTCGAGTTTGGAGGGACAAATGTGCTGATTATTTCCAAATATTCAACATACCTGAGGCACTTTGGGTGTCTGCAGCGACGATGCACATGGAAGGAAATGCCACAAGGTGGTGGCAAGTGTACAAAGTAAGGAATGAAGTTAGGGATTTGGGACAGTTTACTCAGGCTGTGGAGGCGAAGTTCGGAACATTTGATCAGAGGAGATTGTTGTTTGAGTTGGTAGAGACAAACCAAACTGGCACGGTTGCTGAATATAGGACACAATTTGAAGAGTTGATGTATGATATTTCTATGCATAACACTTACTACGATGAATAGCTGTTTGTCTCTCATTTCATAAAAAGGGTTGAAACCTGAGTTGAGGGGAGCAGTTCAAGGTCAAGTCCCGGAGATGATAGATAAAGCAGCCCTATTGGCAAGAGTGCAATAGGATGTGGTGGATAGAGGGAAGAACCGGAAGAACAAGCAAAGGTATGGCCGGGAAAGTGGTATGGTTGGTAAGACTGAAAATATTCAAAGTAAAGTGAAAGGTCGGATAGGGAGAACTATGGAAGGCAAGGCAGCTAAAGGAATATCGGCGAGCTAATGGATTGTGTTATTAGTGCGAGGAGAAATATGAGCCCAATCATCATCTGCAGTGTAAAAAAGTGGCTCAAGCACAATTGCAAGCTATTTCGGTGAATGAGCAGGAGGAAAGGTTGACATATGAAGTGTTGGATTTATTAGAAGTGAATGAAGTTACTCAAGAGGAAGCTTATCATTTATCACTCAATAAATTGTTTCTAGGGGCAAGAATAATACACTTAAATTGCTAGAAATGTAAATTGTACTCAAGAAAAGAAAAGTTTAAACCATAAGAGAATGAGACACAAGAATTTATCCCGTGGTCTCGGAGACTTGCCGGTCTCCCTTAATCCACGTTGAGGTGACTTGAACAACTTCAAGCCGACTTCAATCACTTGAGCCTTCCTCGATCACTATGGTAGTTCTTCCCTGCTCCTGGTAGGCGAACTTCGGCCTTCACAATTTGACGGGGTTTCTCACAACCTTCGTCGAGAAGCTCACCACACACTAACACCTCCAAACCGTCTAGGAGGCGACAACCTCTAAGAGAATAGAGTAATGATGCTTGCTTGAGGATGAATCAAGTGTCTAAATGGCTCAAATCTATATGCAACACTTGAATGCCTTTTGCTCACTAAAAAATTAGAATTTAATGCTCTTGTAAGCAAAAGAGACTTGCTAGAGCTCAATACGTATTCAATGAGTGACCAAGAGCTTCTACTATGCAGGTGTAGGGGTATTTATAACTCCCACCCACTATTCTAACCGTTGGGGAGAGAGATCCTGAAAAATTAGGAAATCCGGTACTACCGCCTCTGACTCAACGGTCGGTTTTGAGCATTTAATGCAGCGGGAAATAACCGTTGGAAGAGGTCCGGTACTACCGCCACATGAAGTGCAGTAGTACCGACTTTTCTGGAGATATCGGCTCAAAATGACTCATTTTGAGGAAAGAGTACCGCTACATAAAGCTCGGTACTACCGGATTTTGACTTGCGATAGTACCGCTTCAAAGAACAATGCTTAAAACACCCCTTTCTGGAAATAAGCTACCGATCAAGTATATCGTGCGGTAGTACCGCACTTTTAACGTCGGTAGTTTCGACAATGAACACCAGGGGAATTCTAAAAAGTGCTTCTCTGGAAAATAAGTACCGCAGTACAAACTGCGGTACTACCACCCTTGCGGTATTACCGTGAATATACCTGCGGTAGTACCGGTAGTCCTGAAAAATGAACTTTATTTTGAAGCTCATGTTCTAATGCAACTAGAGATGATTAACCTTCAAAAATTTGAGCCATTTGACACTTTGATCACCGTCAAACTACTAGTTATTATTCCCCCTTGATAGTACGACATTTAACCTATTAACCCGATCTTTTTACTCCTAGCTCCAAGATCGGTAAAAGCTAAAATAAAATCTCCTTAAATCACATATACCTTATCCTTGATCTTTTGGTTCCTTTCGATGAACATCTTTTCTTGCACGAACTTCAATCTTTCTCAAGGTGCCAACGCGAGGACCAACCTATTCTTACAGACTTAAGAGAAATTGTTAGTCTTTTAACACAATTGTCATTAATTACCAAAACTTGATTAAAATAGGGGCCTAGATGCTTCATAAATGGGTGCTGAATATGGTGTGGTGGGCACAAGGACACACTTTCCAAACCGATCTAAGAGTGATTGAGCTTGGAGCGTATGACGCCATTCTGGGAATGGACTGGTTGCAGGATCACAGTCCTATGACGTGCAACTGGAAAGATAGAATGGTGGAGTTTAAGCATAAAGGAACGGATATCAGGTTGCAAGGGACAGGTGGAGGGAAAATAGTTGAGCTAAAGTCCATAACGGCTGAACAATTCGATAAATGGAAAAAAGGAAACCATATCTGGGCGATGGAAGTGGTAGAACAAACAGATGGGGGCGTTCAACATCAATTAATACCCAAGGTCGCAGCTATAATTAAATAATACATGGATGTCTTTGCCGAACCAAAGGAGCTGCCCCCTAAACATGAGTATGATCATTGCATACCTCTCATTCCAGGTGCGGTGCCAGTCAACACAAGGCCATATAGGTATTCGCCTTTGGCGAAATTGAGAGGCAGGTAGCAGAAATGTTAGATGCTGGGATCATCACTCAGAGTACGAGTCCTTTTGCCTCTCCTGTACTCTTTAGTTCAAAAGAAAGATGGCTCGTGGAGATTTTGTGTGGATTACAGACGTTTGAATGACTTGACCATCAAAAACAAATTTTCGATGCTAGTGATCGATGAACTGCTAGATGAGTTAGCAGGAACACAATACTTCTCTAAGCTAGATCTAAGGGCAGGGTATCACCAAATCCGCATGAAAGAAGAAGATGAGGGTAAAACAGCGTTCAAAACACATCAAGGACACTACCAATTTAAGGTGATACCATTTGGGCTAACCAATGCACCGTCTACATTTCAATGTGTGATGAATGCAATGTTAGCTCCACATCTCAAAAAATTTGTCTTGGTTTTTATAGATGATATACTCATTTACAACTCAAATCTTATTTCTCATATTGAACATATGGCAATAGTTCTTAATGTCCTAAGAGCTCATCAGTTGTTTGTAAAGAAGACTAACTGTATCTTTGCACAAAAGCAAATAGAGTACCTGGGTCATATCATTTCGGATAGAGGGGTTTCTACTAACCCATAAAAGACACAAGCCATGCTGAGGTGGCCAAAACCGAGATCAATAACAGAACTAAGAGGATTTCTTGGGCTAATAGGGTATTACAGGAAATTTTTAAGGAATTATGGCACTATAGCCAAACCTTTGACTGACTTATTGAGAGAGAAATCTTTTGAATGGAATACTCAAGCGGATGAAGATTTTCTTCAATTGAAACAGGCAATGTCTTCAGCACCAGTTCTAAAACTTCCAAATTTTGAGCAAAATTTTGAATTAGAAACCGATGCTTGTGATAAAGGGGTGGGTGCAGTACTAATTCAGCAGGGACATCCGGTGGCCTATTTCAGTAAAGCACTGAGCACCAAACATCAAGGCTTATCGATTTATGAGAAAGAGTTTTTGGCATTGATGTTAGCTGTGGAAAAATGGCGTTCCTATTTACAACGCAAGGAATTTACAATCAGGACAGATCATAGAAGCTTGTGCTACTTGGAAGAGTAGCTGTTGCAATCTGAGATGCAAAGAAAGGCGATGACAAGGTTAATGGGGTTGCAATTCCAGATTGTGTATAAGAAGGGTAAAGAGAATGTCGTGGCTGACGCTTTGTCGAGATCGGCACAGTTGATGACTCTGCAAAGTGTTACTGAAGTGCGTCCAGTCTGGTTGCAGGAGGTCACTAATTCATATGTCACAGACCGAGCAGCCCAACAACGGTTAGCTCAGTTGGCAATTCACAGTCCGGATGAAGATGGTTTTGAACTACAACAAGGTTTAATTCAACAAAAAGGCAAACTCTTGATAGGAGAGAACTCAGCCTTACAAACAAAACTTGTTGCAGCATTTCATTCTAGTGCAATTGGGGCCACTCCGGGATCTAGGCGACTTATCAAAGGTTAAAAAAACTGTTTTCTTGGACCGGAATGAAACAGGTGGTCGAAGACTTTGTGAAACAATGTGATATATGTCAACATGCAAAAGGTGAAAGAACCATATCAGCGGGCTTACTATAGCCCCTACCGGTTTCGGATGCAGCTTGGCAGGACATTACTATGGACTTCATTGAAGGTCTACTGTTGTCGGAAGGCTGTGACCTATGTAGCACCGATACGCGATACGGGTACGGCGATACGGGTACGGCGATACGGCGATACGGAAATTTTCAAAAACAAGGATACGTCGATACGTCAAGTACATATGTATTGTAAAATAAGAAACTGTAGATGCAATGTTACCTTGAGTGTGGAGAGGCATTATAGCAATAATTTGAAGTGTATTTGATGTAAAATGATCTTGTACATGAAGAACTTGATGTAATCATGTAAGTACTTGGTGTAAACCTGCGTTATGAGCAATTAAATAAATCAGTACTAGTACTCAATATCAGTAGTGCAACAAAATAATGAATCACAAAGACAGATATAATATAAAGATGGACACACAACATAGTACTCGACTACTCGTCTCGCTAGTTTCGAGTTCTAAACACATTACAACATTAGTTCATTGCATAATAAAGATACAAGGCACAATGCCAAATATAATGGTTTCATGGTGCAACCATGGGAATAAACCTAAGCTACACAAACTTGTCAAGCCATCTCTTCGAAAGTGGTGTTCCTCCTTCCTCTCCACATATCATCACTCAAATTCATGCTCATCTAATGTGAGTTCAAGACCTCAAGAATGCCAACACCATCAAATGACTCAAAGCTATCTCCCCAATATCCCACATTTGGGTTGGCCTCATGTTATAGTCCTCAGATCTTCTAGAAAGAAGACGCAAGTTGTTATGCACAAACACTAAATCCTCAGCACGTTCAGGAGTAAGCTTATTTCTCCTACTTTCACAGCAAGAAGAAGATGATGGCTGCCCAAGTAACTTGAAAGCTAATGCTTTCAGCTCTGGAGTTCGATGCCCATAAGTGCCCCACCACTGCTTTGGTTGAAAATGAGCTCTATCCTCAATTGAATCAAATGAATCAAAGTATGTCCCAAAAAGAGAGAAATCAGCAACTGTTGCTTGATTCTCCTTAGGTCCTCTACAATAGGAAAAAACTTTCTGAGACATTTGTTCCTCTCTTCTGAAATTTCAGGATCCTCATGTGGGGCTACACGGCCAGGAGCTTCAGAAAGCCATTGTGGACTATAGTACCTATAAAATAATGGAACATAAAAATTATGGTATGCAAGCATGGAGTGTGTATTGACAACAATTACTTCATACCTTGGATTTAGTGAATGTGCCAAACAATGGAGAGGGGTATTGCTTTTGCCCCATCGATCAACCAAAATGCCATGAACAATATCATAAAAGACAGATTCTTCATGAAACTCCTTTCCCTCATGGCGATAAATGATAGCTTTCACCTTTTCTATCATGGAATCCCACATCTCATAGATTAAATGGAGACATGGCTTGTCGGTGTCACGCCCAGTAGCATGGAGTAAATGGGTTCAGTTAAATCAAGAATGTATTTAATTTTATCCCACCACACATCATTAAGAACCTTGTCTTTCACAAATTGTGCTTTGCCCACATCATCCTCCTTATACGCTGCCCACTTATCACTAATAACCATTAACACAAGTGATTCCTTGAGCAGCTGAAACCACTTCAACATGACAATAACAGATGCAAATCTTGTATCAGCAATAGCAAGGAACTTTAGCTTACTAAACTCATTGAACATAGATAGCCTCATGCCATGATTCATGATAAAATTCTTGATAAAACTAGCATCCCCTGCAATCTCACTTATCCATGCTAGTTCTTCACCTTCTCCATCATTGTTCCTTGCAGCACATATGTTCTTCAATGCTAAATTCAAGGTGTGGACAACACATGGAGTCCAAAAGATGTGCTTGTATCTCTGTTCAATCATTAGACCAAAGAATTTCTACAATTAGTCGCATTGTGCGTGATCACCGGACCACATTCTTTGATCCAACTTCCTCAATCATCGCAATCAACTTGTCGGCGATGTACTCCTTGTTCTTCGCCTCTCCTTGATGTTGCATCCTCTCAAGAACATTGCACCGCCTTCATCACAAATAAAAATTTATAAGTGGGCGCCTCGAGCATCACCCCACCCATCACCGCAATTGTTACTCCTTTTTGGGACCATGTGCCCTTGATGGGTTCAAGATGCCTCTCAACATTGGTCTTCTCTTGTTGAAGAAGTATTGTCCTCAACTTGTTGTACCTGGAGGTACATAGCCACCCATATTGTTGTTTGCAACAAAATTGAAAGCACTCTATAATTTGGGTTTCTTGCCAAGTTGAAGGAAGTCCTGCAAATAGACAACAAATCAATAAACCATATAACAATTGCAAATTTAGCATGCTTCAAAAGAAATGAGAACAAGATGCAAACCTCCTGTAGAACATTCTTGCAATGATAGCATCACCGTTTGGCGAAGCTCATTGTGAAAGCTGCCTAAAATATCTGACTGCTTTATTCTCTTTGATGTCGTGGCTCTGGAAGGGGGTAATGTAGAAACTTCTGGCAAGGGAACACTCCTTGGTATGGTGTTTATAGCGATCGTCTGCGCAAAGAACTTCTTTGCGTAGTCGCTCAAGAATAGGCATTGTCACCTTATGACAAACCCTAGTACCTTTGTTTGGAATCTTCAACAAATGGGCTTTCACTCTAGAATAACTACCAGGTATAATATGCCCACAAAAATTGCATTCAGATCTTGCATTTCCTCCGTCACGACCACCAGTTCTCTCAATATTTTTAACATGATTCCATAAAGGAAATCTACTGTTATTGTTCTCATTTCTATTATCAGATGAGTTTACACTACTAGCGATGCAGATCGCCTGCGGATCCATGTGTTGCATGAGGTTGCTGAGAGTTTACACTTGACATCCTATAACAAAATACTAACTAAAATCGGAAGAGAGACTAACAAATTACCAGAACCAAGCACTAGCAGTGCTCTGCTCAATGCAAATGCTCACCTACACGCCGGCTGCTGGAGTTGCTGGGAGGAGGAGCGCCGGCCGGTGGGAGGAGGGCGCCGGCCGGAGAAGAGCAAGAGCGGAGCCGCGGCAAGGCGCGTGAAGAAGCGTGGCGGGAGAAGAGCGCGGCGGCGGAGCTGATGGGAGAAGAGCATCGGCGGGAGAAGAGCTGCGGGAGCTGCGGCGGCGACGTCGGCGTGAGAAGAGCAGCGGCGGGAGAAGAGCGGCGGCGACGGGAGCTGCTGTGGGAGAAGAGCACCGGCGGGAGAAGAGCTGCGGCGGGAGAAGAGCACCGGCGGAGCTGCGCGGCGGCGCGAGCAGCGGGAGCGGCGCGGCGCGCGAGCGCAGCGTCGGCGGGAGCGCGCGGAGCGGCCGGCGTGAGCGCGAGAGAGAGGCGTGGGCGTGGCGGCGGCGGCGTCGGCGTGAGCGGGAGTGGCGTCGGCGCCTGCGGGAACAGCCGAAGCTCCTCTGGCAGTGGATACTAGATACTTAGGGTTTTAAGGTTGTATTGGGCTTTTTGGGCCAATGCAAGGGTAAATGGGCTGAAAAGTATCGGAGAAGTATCGCGAAGTATCGCCGAAGTATCGGCGATTTTTTTTTTTTTTTTTTGAATTCTCCGATACTTTTCCGATACCGTATCGCGCCGTATCGCCGTATCGGATACGTATCGGATACGGGTACGGCAGTTCAGCGAAGTATCGGTGCATCCTAGGCTGTGACGTAATAATGGTAGTAGTTGATCGTTTCTCAAAGTATGCCCATTTTCTAGCTCTTCGGCACCCATTCACTGCTCAGAAGGTAGCAAGACTCTTTTTGGAGCAAGAGGTGAAACTGCATGGAGTTCCGAGGACAATAACTTCATATCGTGACAAGATTTTCACTAGCTTGTTTTGGAAAGAGTTATTCAAATCCCTGGACACTAAATTACAGTATACTACCACATATCACCCCCAAACTAACGGTCAAAGCGAACGGGTGAATCAATGTTTGGAAATGTATTTGCGGTGTGCAGTTCATGATTCTCCGAAGAAGTGGAAAGCATGGTTAGCCCTTGCAGAATTCTAGTACAATTCTAACTTCCATACCGCTTTAGGGTGCTCTCCTTTCAAAGTATTGTATGGAACTGATCCCAATTATAGCATTATGCCGAAAGGGGATAGTAGTGAATCAGAGGAAGTCAATAACTTTTTGCAAGAGCGAGATCAGTTCAACGAAGATTAAACAACTCCTGGCAAGGGTTCAAAATAGAATGAATCTTCAAACTGACACGAAGAGACAAGAAAGGCAATTTCAGATCGGGGAAAAGGTATTACTCAAATTACAGCTATATGCACAAATCTCTGTAGTAAACAGACCTTATCCCAAGTTGTCATACAAGTTTTATGGACTGTATATAGTGGTGGAAAAGGTGGGGCAGGTAGCATACAGATTAGAATTACCAGCTAACAGTTTAATACACCCGGTGTTTCATGTGTCACAACTAAAAGCTTTCACTCCTAATTTTTCTCCTGTATTCACTGAGTTACCAAAAGTAGCAGAACTGGATACAAGTGAAACAATGCCGGAGCAAATCTTGGACAGAAGGTTGGTAAAAAAGGGCAATGCAGCGGTGGTCCAAGGCTTGATCAAATGGTTGGACATTCCAGCGGAATCGGTAACCTGGGAGGATTTAACGATGTTGCAGGAACGATTTCCGACTGCGCTTGCTTGGGGACAAGCAATGTCTGAAGGGGGGGAGAATGTTTTGGTCAGTCCATCACTGCAGAGTGATATGCGGATGGGTGTTTAGATCGCTGAAGAAGGGGGCGAAAACTAAAGTCGGCGCAGAGCTTACTGGTTGGGGGAATTCAATTATGAAGGGTGAGCGGTAGTGATTAGTGGAGGCAGTGGTTTAGCAGGATCGGACGGTGGATATGAAGAGTAGTTTGTGTCGGGTTTTACTGCGGCTGTAATGTTTTGTCGTTTGTTTTGTTAACCGCGCGCAGGAGGTAACGCGGGTTATTCTGCAGAGGAGGTGAATGGCGGGGTATAAAACCCTTGTAATGAGAAAAACGTGAAGATTAAGCAATAGAATATATTTGAATTGGTTTTCTTCCCCAAATCGCTCTTTCCCCATCTCTCCTATTTCCGATTGGCGATTATCTCACGCTCCGACAGGGATCGGCAGCAACGGGACGTTACACCTATGCTCGATTTTTTTGGACTCATTTGATTTTGCAGTGGTTTGATACTTTGATCCGATCTCGGTATAGATTAGCTTTGTTGGTTTGTTTGCTGCATTTGTGCTATACTATAATATTTTCACTTGTTGCTTGGATTTGCTTTTGGCCCGATGATGATTACGATGAGGCCCTGGTGGATGGATAGCTAGATAGATGTGCTCGGATGTGAGCTCCAATGGGGTCGCCCTTTGCATTTTGCAAGGTTAGAGCTCTTGAAATGGCCAGTGCAGCGTTGGCTTCTCTGGTTTGGGCGCTGAAGCATGCTTGGGGATCAGATGAACTGTCTCGCCGACGGGTGGGCCCGCCCATGCCTTAGGTCCATCCTCTCTGCTTCTGCTTCTGCTCTGCATTTCTTTCTTCTTCCTCTTCCTCCTCCCCTCCCACTTGTCACTAGGTCTGTAAAAAAAGCTAAAGGCTCCCAAGTTGCTTGAGCTCGAGCTCCAAACAAGCCAAGCTTGAGCTTGATCCCGAGCTCGAATAGCTCGCAAGCCTCGATAGATTTATGGACCACTTATTAAATATTACTGTATGTTAATTCTTACCTAGCTTACTTAAGCCGAGCTCGAGCTTGAGCTTCATGTTGAATTGTTGATTATTACCGATCTTACTTGAGCTTGGGCCGAGTCGAGCTTGAGCCCAGGTCCAGGCTCGGACCCCAACTCAGACTCGCTCGAGCTCGTCTCGAGCTTTTACCGAGCTCGAGCTTAGGAGGCTAGCCTCGCTCGAGCTCATTTCATTTACAGCCCTACTTGTCACCGCCACTGCTGGAGCGGTCATGGTGGTGGTGGTGGTGTCCTCATCATCTAATTGTACCGACATGCTCTAGTGCCAACTTTGAAGCCCGCTGCATTGGCCTATGATGAAATACAGTGGTACACATTGTGTGGATGTTCGGATGCGCACTCGGAATGGGATTGGGATATGAGATGGGATATAAACAAAATTGTGAAATCTGTGGGCCATTTGGTAACACAGACTTTGGTCATTTTGTGGTTGTTTTGGTTGTATTGACTCGGTGTGATACTGTGGTGTAATACCCAATGATGGATGCATGTGGCAGAGATGGTTCCAAGGTTTCCTGTGGAGCCTGCATGCTCCAATTCTCTTTTTTCATCACCTTAGCGGCTTCGCAAAAACCAACACTAGTGTTGTAAAAAATGGTATGCGCTCGATTTATTATGGCCGTGGATAGAAGCATATAGGGATTGATCATGGATTCAAAACCACTCACATCCCCCCTCATGCCTACTGGTTCTACTATACATCTACTACTATAGCTGTATGTCACTTTTGGGTGCTAGAATATCTCATCCGTGTGCACGTTCTATTGGATTTTGATGGATGAATTTGATAACCAACTCTTGCGCCATCTGTGAATGCCATTTGTATTAGATCTGAGGGCATAGGATCACGTTCTTGCAGACAAAGCAGTCCATTTGAGGACCATTTTTGGTACATTTATATTATTTATTCATTTTGTTGACCTTATTAATGTATCATCTATTGGATGGATCAAGGCTCAAGAGCCTCTTATAGTTGGGTTCTCGATGAAGAGCAGGCTTTTCATTTGTCTTTCTCGAATATAAGTTGGTCCTTCTGTTGTAAGATGTTACATGCTAGACATTTTGTGCTCAAATGTTTTTTTTTTTTGTTTTCCCTTCCATTTTGTTATCAGATTCCTTTTTTTCCCTATGTTGCTCTTCAAAATTTTATAGTACACTATAAGTCTATGACATCCATTTTAAGCTATCCCAATATCGGGAGTTGTGGCTGCACCACATTTCTAGTTTGACTAAATCGTGACAGTTCATTTTCTTTTGGATGTTGGATAGTAGGTTATTAGTATTGCCTTCTAGGAATGCAGTAGTTTCATGAGAAAATTGTGAGTACTGCTCAGTTTTACAAACAAATTAAAGACCATCTCTTGTGCCATCAATGAATGCTACATCTATGAGACCTGAGGGCATAACGTTTCCTTTCCGTACTTATACAAGTTACTTGTAAACTTTTCATTGATATATTTATTTCAGTTTCATCTTCCTTGTTTGGCCCTGTTGGTTTGATGGGAGGTTCTTCATTGGCATACCTACTTTCTTGTTTGGATTTTGCGTCTGATCATGCTATAGGTTTGCTCTGTTGATTTTTCTATTGTGTTCCTAGTTCCTTTTTGTTTGTTGCTTGGATTTGCTTGGGTACAGTATTTGAGGCTCTTGTTTCACTTGCTGGGCCTCTGCAGGGGGAAATCTTCTGCTTTTGACCTGATGATGATCATGCGAGACCATGATTGTAAATTAAATCAGCTTGCATTTGAGCTCCAAGTGGTCAACCCTTTGCTAGGTTGGAGCTTCTGAAGTGGCCAATGCATTGCTGGTTTCTCACACTGAAGCATGTTTTTTTTTGGGGGCAGAGAGACACGCTTACTGACAGGTGGGCTCAGCCCTGCAGCAGGCCCATCTCTTTCTACTTGCCTTCCACTTCCTCTACATACCATTATTATTATGCAAATCAGTGAAATTGGAGGACCATATGTACATGAATTCTACTACATCCTTGGCTGTGTGGATTAGGAACCCCCTAAGTTTGCCATCTATGTGGTTTGCTTTTGGTACGTTGTTTATGGCTTGTGTTGCCAAGTTCCCCGTGATGTCCGAAACTCCTGATACCGGTGATATACCCCACATTGTGGTGATGTTGTTTCTGAATGTTGTGTCAGTGTTACCATTTTTTTTATTTAATGCCCGATGATGAAACTCGAATATGTGAATATGCTCCTCTTGATTCTCTGTCGCGATTTTCACAGTTTCACTTCCCTAGTCCCTTCCTTTACTGCTGCTGCTGCTACTAATCCCCTCCTCTCTAGTCTATTGCTGCTACCATTGGTGGTGATTGGTTTGACAGATAATGGAGATCATATCTTGCGCCATCAATGATGTAGTATCTATTGACTATTTCATCTGAGGGTATAATATTTCTCCATTTGATGAGCTGTGAGTCTCCTTTATTCAGGATCTTGGGGAAGAGCAGGTGTTTATGGAATATATCTTTCTCGTATGGTGTTGATACCTTTTGTCATAAGATGCAACATGCTGGACGTTTTGTGATTTGACTTCTTACTATACGGCTTGTTCCCGGCCGCTCTTGTTTGCTTATTACATTTTTGTTGTTTCTGCTTGTTGCGATTTGGTTTTGTTTCCTTTAAATGATCACAATTATGGAGATTATGGAGCTGTGTTTGCATTTAATTTCTATTTTTACTTAGTTATGACTTATGATTTCATCTTGGATGGTGGATGGATGTTACTAATGCAGTTTTGTGTTCTAGAATGTGTTACCCAATGATGAGAACTCAATATGCAGAGATGGCACATGACCCCATCCCTCCCCTCTTTGTATGTGTGCGCACGCGCGTGCGTGGCAGCAGCAGCAGTCAATTGTGATCTTTCTTTTCAGCACTGCTCAGTTTTGCAGATAATTTCAAGAGCATCCCTTGTGCCATCATTGAATGCTGCATCTATGAGATCTGAGGGCATAAAATTTCATTCACACTTAGACAAGTTCATTTATGTAATTTTTATTGATGTGTTGTTTTTTTTTTCTGTTTCATTTTTCTCATTGTTATGTTTGACATCTTTGAGTATCCAAAGAGTGTCTTGAATCAGGGTCATCGGGAAATGCAGGTTATTCACACATTTTCTCAAAGGAAAAGTGCTATCCAATCTTTTTAGGCATTCTAGATAGTTTGACGAACAACTTGTTTGCTTTCTCTCTTAGGCCCCTTTATGCACTCAAATTCTGAAAACCTCCTTTTTTGGTTCTCCTTTAATATTTTCTTATGAATAATCTTTTACGAGCTCTTTTTTTTCTCGCCGTTTCTCCTAGTTGAACTTCCCCTTTTCAAGGGCATCTAGTCACTTGAGAGATATGTTTCTCCACCTTCACGAGGCATCTATGCAGAATATTTCAGCCTCCAAATGCTGGTAATCTATACCCCTTTATAATGCACCTAAGTAATTTTTCCTACGTCCACCCTAAATAATGCACCTCATTAGAGATGGCCCAATGTTCGTGCACCCAGCAAAACGTCCCTAGAAACTTGCATTCATCAAAATGAACGTCTCAGATCTTTCCTCGCTTTACTCACCCACATCCGATGGTCGTTGTTTAATATGTCTAACTCATTCATTCATGTGGCCCACAACAGAGAGCCCACATATATATTTCAATTGAACTATATATATGGAATTTATGTTGCAAATCTAAACCCATTTGATTTCGATTCAATATTTACCATACCGATCAAGACCATGAATCGCGCTTAATTTTCTTCCATTCATGCATGTGCATCTATACCCCTTTATAATGCACCTAAGCAATTTTTCCTCGTGCACCCTAAATAATGCACCTCATTAGAGATGGTCCAATGTTCGTGCACCCAAAGAAAACGTCCCCGAAACTTGCATTCATCAAAATAAACGTCTCGCATCTTTCCTCGCTTTACTCACCCACATCCGATGGCCGTTGTTTAATGTGTCTAACTCATTCATTCATGTGGCCCACAACAGGAGAGCCCGCACATATATATTTCAATTGAACTATATATATGGAATTTATGTTGCAAATCTAAACCCATTTGATTTCGATTCAATATTTACCATACCGATCGAGCACCATGAATCGCGCTTAATTTTCTTCCATTCATGCATGTGCACCACATCCTATACAAGGCGCCACGCATCGCCGCCATAATATTATTTAGCGAAAAATATTGTATAAGGAATGTGTGTATGAAATGCAATTATCGTGTGATAAATATAAGGAATAAGTTCATTTTAGGACTTATTCCTAAATACACTATGGGAAGTAACAGATATTCTGATAATAATTAGCCTCAATCAGGACGCACAAATGGTGCTATATGTTAGCATTCATATTTGGATGACAATTTGGGAAGCCATTATTGGTCCAGCTTTCCAGGATGACATACTGTTGCCCGCGCGGCGTTCGATCCGCCCGGCGCCGACTACACCAGGGGCTTGCGCCGCGCGATTAGCCTGCCGGAGATGGACGCGTACCTTTGCGCGGAGCGGGAGGCGACGGAGGTCGTCGATGCGCTGCGCGGAGGCGATCTTTGGCGCCGCGATGCGTGGAGGAGATCAAGGGCAACACCTTCGGGCATGCGGATCCTCCCTGTTTATTTCCTTGTTTGATTCGCTCTCCTTCCAAATATGTAATACATACAGTTTTGGCAATTCAAGTCTGGTTTCCTTGCATGCAGATCCTCCCTGTTTATTTCCTTGTTTGATTTACTCTCCTTCTAAATATGTAGTACATACAATGTGATCACAAGATTATTTATTATTAAGTATTATATTCATACTTATCTTTTATTTAATTGATAAGCAGATGTACTGCCGTCGTAGCGTTAGCACTGGCACTATACTAGTACCAAAAAGGTTCTCCAGCCTTGCTGGTCAGTTACATAGTGTTTTTTGTTCTAACTTCTGATTATCATCGATGCCTTTGATGTA
This sequence comes from Otatea glauca, assembly GCA_036346275.1. Taxonomy (NCBI): domain Eukaryota; kingdom Viridiplantae; phylum Streptophyta; class Magnoliopsida; order Poales; family Poaceae; genus Otatea; species Otatea glauca. The sequence continues at coordinate 42,432,019 of CM070720.1, read as the reverse complement.
ATTATTCAAATTTAATTTTATCTTGTATATAAAGCTAACAGTTTTTATTTGAATTTGATTATTGTTACATTTTGAATTGGATTATCGTATTTCCGTACTGTGTTCCTTCTGACTTTCAGTTGTTGCTTTAATTTGGTTCTTTCCTGTGCCAATTTGACCACAAAAATAACACCTTATGCTGCAGAATAGCAGGAATTTCCCCCCTTTTATTTATTTCCCTCAAAACTTGGTACAATCACAGACTTGTGGCTGCTTGAGTCTCTTGTTTCAGTGATTGGTATAATATTTGACTGATTGGATGGCACTTCTCTAGCACAGCATGTGCCATTTGATTGCAAGATACAGAAGAATCCTCCTCGCAAGCCATTGTCCATCCAAATTCTTCGACCAAAAGTCAGTTTCATACTCTGGTGAGCATCGTGCAGTTGTTCACTCGACCCAATACACCCATTATGATTATTTCTGGGCCAATGATGATAATGGGAACCTTTGTGATCATCATCAGATCCTTTCTGCTCCTTTCTCAGGTTTGGCTTCATCGTAATCTCCCTGTCATTATCATCATCAGATCCTTATCCCAGGTACAAGCTTCAATGCAAGCATTAAAAAAGAGCCCTTTTGTGTGTGCAAGATGGGGGATCATATAGTGTTGCATAAAACATTAAGAACTGTAGCTTGTCATGAAAAATTGTCTTAGTTTGTTGAACAATGTTTTGTAGTGGTTCACCTAAATACCTAATACCTGTGCTGGTGCTGTATTTGTAAGTCTTGTGATTTGGCTTTTTTTGCTTTTTCTAACGAAAAACTCTGTGATGAAACTCCATATGCAGAGATGGCGCTTGGCTTCCTAGGGAGTGATACATGCTCTCTATGCCCCCCTCCCCCTCTCTGTCTCTGTGCACGTGCAGCAGCTAGCCACCTCTTGCTTGTCCATCTTTCTCCTGATGTTATTTGGCTTTACATCTCTTTATTCAGTATTTGAGACACTTGCACCATCAATGGTCGCTGTATATACGAGATTTGAGGGCATTCCTTTTCTTTCCTTGTGCATGTTTACAGGCTCATTTGAGTTTTTCATTTCTATATTTTTGTTCTGGTTTCACGTACACATCTGGTGGAGTAGCAGGATCTTCTTGAATTAGGCTCTCCATCCAGACCAGGTATTTCATATGTTCTCCTCAAAGGATGGTATGCTCTGCAAAGAGGTGCCAGCAAGCCAGATATTTCTTGAGTGGGGTTTTGTTGCCTGTCGGTTTTTCTCGCACACACCAGGTTTATTTTTATTGAAGTTATTCATTTTTGTCAAAAGAAATCTCTTTCCTTTTTTTAGGAGCTTGAATTCTGAACGTTTTGGTTAATGTTTTATTGTTGATGATTATTTAATAACAGGAAATGTAACCTGCCAGTGCCAGTGATTTCCTGAATTTTGCAGAAGAAGTCATCTACTTAGCATTGGCTTTTGTCTTTTAATTATTAACATGGTTTTTCAGTATTGCTTTGGCTTTGTTTCGAGGAGTGCAGTCATGCATCCGTTTCTTCTCTTATTGTAGCTTCTCTCAATGATTATTATTTTTATTTGTGACAGCCTTGTTTGCTAGCATTGTAAGCTAACATTATACGGCATTCAAACGCATTTTAGCTAAAAATGAGCTGACATTGTATTTATGTACTGTTCATCATTGGTAACGACCCTTCCCCACACACACATGGCTACTGGATCCTAAGCATCCTGTTTACAGATTGGGTTATTGCAGAATAGGAATGGTTGTTAGTGTAGTCTTCCTATGTTTCTAGCAGTTTCATATATTCACAAGGAAGCAGTTTGGTGCACCTATATTAACAGTTCCTATTTAAGCATTTTTGGTTCACCTATCTAGTATACTCTTGGTTTTTTTTCCCACCTAAGCGCATCTATAGGTAGTACTCAATACTTAACTTCTAAGCAAAGGATCTGTCAACATGAAAGAATTAAATCTGATACCTAACATTGTCTCCTTCATGACCATATAATCTGCTTTAACATCTTTATTTGAACGTTTTCTATCTTTCCTTCAATATATTCTATCCTTTTCATTTCATGTTAAGAGTATTGTTTCTCCTCTATTTTTCACCACTAGTGCTAAAAGGGGTGAAACATTTACTGCATTAAAAAGGAAGAATCGGATGATGGGATTGCTATCGTCTTCTGCAACAGAATTGTTCATGATGGAACTTTTTAGAAGGAAAGATGCCTTGGACCTTTATTTTTTCTAGATATTTAGCCTTCCTCCCTGAGCTCCCTTGTTATGTTTAAAATCAATATACGATGAGTAGCATAGCATATTATTTGCTCGTTATTTTTATCTCATTTATATGTACCATTTGAGCAGTGGCTAATGAACATGTGGTCATCATGAAGAGACCTTTAAGCATGTTCTCTACCATGTCAGTGTTATGTTCAAAAGTTAAATATCATGCTTGTCAAATGTAATGCAGACAACGTCTTGCTGAAGACCGCTAAGGAAAGTAAGGCGCTTCTGTTCTGTCAATGACACGCAGAAGTCGCATTACTGAAGAGTGAAGAAGACAGCTAAGGAAATTGAAGTGCATTATGAAGCTTTGAAGCTCAAGTGATCCATCTTTTTCTCCACTCCTAAAAAACATCTGACTTATCCATTACACTATGCGAAAACAGTATCATGAGGCATATTGGTACTAGTCCACTTAAATCATTTATTTTATTCGGTAACGTTTCTTTAGTTTGGGAGGAAAACAGGCTAGATTGCAGGCTATTAATATGAGTGAGAAGCTTATGAGGCAGAAAATGGGCCCGTGCTCTAAATTCTAGTGCAGTGGTGCGTGCTTATTGTCGTTCAAAAATGCAAAACAACGTGTACATGTAGGTACATACACTATCTTAACCCTAGAAAATACTAACATTAGTGCAAGAGTATTCAATTGTTAGAAGATGGGATGGTGATTTGAATTTTGAAGTTTGCATTAATCTTGAGGTACATTTGACGGTGGACATTAGTGCAAGAGTATTCAAGGCCTGTTTGTTTCAGCTTTGGATTCTCTAAAAGCTGATTCTGGATTATGGTTGTAGAGAAGCTAATTCTCTAAAAACTGGAATCCAAAAGCACATATGAAGTGGATTGTGGATTCTAGTGTATATGGGTGGACTGGATTGTGAGAATCGAATTCTAGAATCAGTCTGTTTGTTTCTGATTCTGCTTTTGGGGCCAGAATCCAGAATCAAAAGCTAAAACAAACAGGCCCTCAATTATTAGAAGATGGGATGGTGATTTGAATTTTGAAAGCTTGCATTAATCTTGAGGTACATTTGACGGTGGTACATGTCCTTATATATACACGTGGAAAAACCTCATTCTTGCTAATCTTTCTGGAAGATTAGTAATGGGAGTACTTGTGTTTCTGCTATTTGTACCTGCGGTGTTTCGATTAACAAGATTATCTGGAAGTAATGCTCAACAGACATGACACTTTAATTCCTGTTTTTGTCCTGTTCCTGTATCTTTGGATTCGTGCTCTACCACTAATTGGTGGATCAAGTTATACAGAAACCGTACGAGACGCTGAGAATTCAACACGAAGTTTTGGATCAGATCTGTACAAATGTCTTTGTAATGAGACATTTTAGTCTACTTTTCATGTAAACCTGCTTATTCTTGTTTGTACATACATACTACCAGTCACATTGACAAGAAAAATAAATAACAGATCCACAGATCAATTCTGAATGGCGCGCCTTCTTGATCACGCCCAGTCCCTTCTCTACACTTTCTGATATCAATTAAGCTTTCATGTCACCTAAAAAGTTTTCACTGTTTCTACATCGCCGCCAGCGACGACTAGGGAACACAGAAAACGAAAGGAGAAACTCTATTTAACTGTAAGAGTAACAACAGAGCTTCGATTACTTCTACCATTCCATTGAATTGGTTCTTCTAAGATCTTGTGATGGTTTTTTCCTTATGATAACTGCAATGGCTTGTTCCTTGAGCTGCATAAACAAATAGAACTTCTGAGAAATGAAGCAAAAAAACAACTGCAATCTTTGAATATACTGAGTAGTAACCTACCACTGTAGTAGTGCTAATAAGCAGTAAATTTAGTAACAAAATAAAAAATTATGAAAAAAATCACTTGACAGTGTGAACATGGAGAAAAAAACTGTTGACTACATATGTTCAAATTTGTTATTTGAAAACCTTAATGTGCAGTAATTGCAAGAGCTGCAAAAGTTATATATCGGATTTAATGGAAGCTTGCTATTCTTCAGGTACAAGATGTGATATCAATTTTGTTTTTCTTATCTGCTCGGGCACATGAACCGTTCAGAAAAGCACTCTTCACCCCCAATGATAGTGACAAGATAAGATGATAATATATATTACGATGCTTTGACTTGACAAGCCGTGTTGTTGTGCAAAATAGTTGTCAGAATTGCAGGCTGGAACATTTTTTAAATAACAAAATTATGTGCATGTATATATCTTGATGGCGTATGGAGAACAGACATAGGAAATAAGCAACCCAAACGTGTTGACATACGTTGTTCAGATAACAATCAATACTGTCAAAATCTGACTATTAATCTATCAAACACCTATAACCATGTTAGGCACCCTAAGAAAAAGGAAATTTTCGGTTTTTGCCACTGGTCGTTTTACGGTTTTGGTTTTTGCCATTGCTTTTTGCCTAATTGGTTCTATGCCACTAGAATCATAAAATTCTTTGGATTTTGCCACTATTAAGTTACTTTTTTTATCAAAATTCCAGGATTGCCCATCCCCTTACTTTCCAAGATTATCTTTATATTATGATCCAGTAAGGCAGTCCCTAATCCCGTCTGCATTGAAGTAAAATCTCTACAGCAGAGGCGGCGTGACCTGAGGCTGAGGTCCGCCTCGATGGCATTTGATTGAAAATTTGACATATTTGGAAGGACAACAGAGTCCTTTCACTAAGTCAATGGGCATTGACCTTGTCAGAATGGCATCTTCCAAAGGAATTTTTTAATCCAATGGCATAGTATCAATTATACGAAAAGCAGTGCAAAAACCAAAAGTGCAAAATAACAAGTGGCAAAAACCGAATTTTCCCTAAGAAAAATATGCTCTTTAAGTGGCCACAAAAACAAGGAAGAAGCCTAAACACCTTGTGCAACAAATGCTTTCAAATGATGGAACAAAGAACTATTGTGCTTTGCACAAAAAAAATACCCATTGTTTCTCACTAAAATCATGGGGAACCATTTCATGAGTTCAGATACAAAAACACATGTATAACTTAATTAAATGTCTCTACTAGAATGAAATCTTCAAACAAATAATTATGACATTGTACTCCATACGTATTATAGAAAGTTGCTAAGTCTAAACATCTGTATAAGCAATTTCATTAGCCAACAAAACTTACCTCCTTAAGTCTCTTTTGGCTTTGCACCTCCTGCAAAACATCAATGGTGAAATATCATCAATTGAGTGGAAGGCCATATAGCCAAAGGTTAAGAAACAAGCACATATTGACAGCCAAGTGCATGCAAAAACTGCAGGCTGTTTTAAAAGTTCAGGCAATTTGTTCAAAAACAAACTTTTCCGTATAACTTCACAGGTCATCCTGGTGAAGATGCACCAAGGAACAAAGAGGTCAAACTATGATAAATGAATGAACAAAGATATAGGGTCACAACATAATACAAATGCAACACAGGCCAATTTTCTCATATTTCACCCAGCAGATGACAATACTGACAAATGCATTACATACTCTGACTAGACTTGGTTCTCCTGTGGCCACATGTTTTCACTAAATAATTCTTAATGCTACAAAAAAGAAAAGAAACCAGACGAAAGTCTCTGAATGCAATGATAAGAAAATTCATCCTTCTATCTCGCACTTCATATCCTAAATTTTGTGCAAAAACCTATAAACCAGCTTATTGTACTTGCTCATGTGAAAGCATTAGCGTATTTAGTACTGTATTATAAATACTGTTTCTGTTCCTTTTGGAATGATCATGGATCTGACATTGAACCTACATGCACTACAAACATTAGCGGGTGCATACCACCAATCAAGGTGCCCAAGATTTTTTTTTTTTTGAACATGACAGCAGCCTGAAGTGCACAAAATTTTACCATTGCCTATATTTTTTCTCCCCAACTCTTTTAGATGTGCCCTCGTGCTCTATTGAAACAATAGAATGGAATCACTAGTTGTCTAACAAACTGTTCTGACAGCAAATTATGGAAAATAAACATAAGTTGTCGCAGCATGCATACTTCATCGCAACATTTCACAACTTGGCCTCCAAACTCAGGCAGAACCAAGAATCGTACCTGTTCTCTTAACAGCTGTGCATGTTCCTCCTCGAGCTGTGTGACCTGTGCCTCCAGCTCTGCGATATACGCCTACATTGGAAACCAAACGACAGCATCAAATTTCCCACTCAATTGTGCAACGCAAACAAGTCAAAGCCTGCACAATGCATCAAATTCTCCACACCGAGACATTTCATCCAACCTGCTTCCTCTCCCTGGACCTCGCCGCGGACTCGCGGTTCTTGATCATACGCTTCTGCCGCTGCATCGCACCGCGATCCATCTGATCTACCAGCGCCCGCTTCCTCCCCCTCCCGCCGGCGCCTCGTCCTCCTCCCGTCGCGCCTTCGGCCCCATCAGGAAACCCCACCACCATCTTCCCCTCCACCCCCGTAACCCTAGCGTCGTCCTCCCTCGCCAGGAAATCCTCCAGCGTCATCTCGGCCGCGCCCGCGCCACCCCCGCCTCCAGCACCACCGCCGGCGGGTTCGGGAGGGGGAGCGGGAGCGGATAGCCCTCCGGCGGCGGAGATCTCCTTCCACACCTCCTCCGCCGTCCGCCGGGCGGCGACCTCCGGCGCGGGGGAGGGCTCCGCCGGGGCGTCGCCGGCGCCCGGCGGGGGCGCCTCGCCGTATATGTTGCGGAGGATGTCGTCCATGTTCATGGATCCGATGCCGCTCCCGCTCTTGAACCGCGCGAGATTGGAGGAGGCGGGCGGCTGCGGCGGGGACGACGACGCCATCACCCGCGACGACGCCATGCGCCTGCGGTCCCCGCTCCTCCGGCCAGGTCACCACCCAGCGGCTGGCGCGGCTCTCTCCCTCCCTCTATCTATGTTGAGCTGTTGTTTTATCGTTTTGTTGGCTTGTTTTCTTTTGGGCTCGCGGAGTCGGAAGGTTTCGGGGGAAGGCAGTAGTTGGCAGGGAAGGGAAAGCTTCTCGAGACGAGACGGGGGAAAACGAAACGAAGGAAGTCGAAGCAAGCGGCCGTTGGGTTCTGAGACGGCGACGACTCTCTTGGGTTGGGACTTGGGAGGATCCGTCTCGTCCGTGGTGCTTTCGGCTGCGCAGCGCGGTGAAAATTGCCATCTGCCCGCGTGAGATTTCTGTAAGAATATCATTGACGCGCGAGCGTGTCAGTTTGCGGTGATCGACGGACGGCTTCGGTGCTGCTGATTGATTGACTTGGGTTTCCCTCCGGGACCGTCTGATTCGATCCGGCGGCCCCCTTGCAAATCATTACAATCCTGCTTTCGGATTGCCAAACGTGCACTGAGCCAGGTTTGGTGTTACCGTGAATCAGATCAATGGCAGTGCCCATTTGCCTATTGAACCGCCTTGATTCGACTTAGTGGTGCCTCACCACGACAACGAACATTCTGAGAGGACCACAGGGACCGCATAAGATAGTGGCAGAGGATTGTTCATTACAAAAATTGCCATCAATCAAATCCCTTGTCCAAGTCGTCCTGTGCAACGCAAGCGCGGCAATTTCACACGGGCTAAATCCACCGTAGCAGCTGCGGGGACACCGATGATTTGTGTTGAGAAACCATGTAGCCCACGATGGCCCTTTAGCTAAACCTTAGGCGACTACTATATAAGGAGAAGGGGGTCACTTCTCTCGCCGTTCCTCCTATATCCTGTGTTCATCTTTCTCCCTCTTTGTTCTTCACTTCAGATCTTTTCGGGAACCCCGGACTATTAGATAGCGAGGTTTCTTAACACGTTATCAGCACGAAGCTCTACCGGCGAACGGATTGAAAAGGTGAGATTCGGCGATTGAATCTAATCGCTTGTTGATTTCATGCATGCATCTAATCTACGTATCCGGTATTATGTTCGTCACGTGGCACGAAAGTACAAGGCGTTTTTTTCATGTTCTCTTATACTGTTCATCCACACACAAAAATCGACGGCATGGCACCAATAGTCGCTGTCGCCGACGCTGCAGCGCTTGCGCGCCGCCGCCGTTGCCGGCTTGCGCGCTCAAGAGTCGCCGCACCGCCGCCTCCTCGGCTCCACCGACGCTGCCGCCGGCGCCACCGCCTCCTCGGCTCCGCCGACGCGCGTCGCCAAAGCCGCCATCACACACGCCGCCGGCGCCGCTCGGTGGGAAGAAGAGTGGCGGCTAGGGGTGGGACCCTAGCCGCCGCGCAGGTTATGGGCCGAAAGAAAGAAAGAAAAAGAAAAGAAAAGAAAAAAATAGCAGAAAATTTTGAAAAATTGCTAGAAAAATCCAGAAAAATTATATGGTTCTGTTTTAATTTTCTAGCATTATTCTCTGCATTTTTTTTGAATTTGTTGCTTTGTTTATTATACTGGAAATTCATGAGAATTTTTTTTCCTGCATTTTATGAATTTTGCAACCTCTTTTCTAATAGATTACACGCAGTAATCTAATGATGGATTTTTGAAATCATGCAGATGTTCGGCATCATGAACTGTGAGTTTGAAGAACTGGCCCTGCACGGTCAAAACTACCTCACTTGGGCATCGAACGTGAAGATCGTACTTGAGGGCAAGAAGCTCCGTGCTGCGATCGGTCTAGGGTCCTCGAAGGACGCGCAACCTACCGCCGAGCAGAACGATCAAGTCTTGCACTTCCTCAGGCACCACCTCTCAGGCACTCTGAAGAATGAATACATGGCTGAGGAGAGCGCACTTGAGCTCTAGACTGCACTTCAGAAACGGTTCGAGAAGCTCAAGTACACCATTTTGCCCCAAGCACAGCAAGATTGGGTCCGCCTGAGGTTTGCGGACTACAGAACAGTGGCCGAGTATAATTCTGCCTTGCACAAAATTTGTACCAATCTCTCCCTATGTGGCAAGATCACTAACGAGGAGAAGATTGAGAAGACTCTCTCCACTTTTCACCCAAATGCTATCCAGAGTGCCTGCAGCTATCATCAGGACGCATAGAAGGAGTATAGCGAACTGATTGATGTCATGCAAGTTGCGGAGTCACAAGACGATATTCTACGCAAGAACTTCGTCTCACAGCCATCTGGAAGAGGCATTGGCGCAGAAGTCAATGCCAATAGCTATAAGGTGAAAAAGCCCACTCATAGAAAGAAGGGCAAGCAGAGTGGAAAAGAGAAGTACCAGGCCAAGGGAAAGTCCAAAACCCTAGTGAAGAAGGATGACAAGACACACACCAAGCCGTATGGACAGCAGAACCAAACGTGCTTCAAATGTGGTACTTGGGGACACTAGTCAAAAATATGCCGGGAATCCAAGGATGTGATCAACGCATATCAGGCCAAGAAGAAGGCAAAAGAAAACGCCCCAGCAAAGGCGCACTTCGCCAAGATTGGTGATAACGATGCCATGGATGTGGATACCCCACTTGTCTCATCCTCACAGACTAGCCAGGACATCGATGCTGCAGCCAAGCTCGTGGCAAATGAAGACAAACTTCTGTCAATGACATAGAAGTAGAAGTCAATGCTTATTTTACAGATTCTGTTTAATGCATGAATTGCATTATTTGTTTTTTTAGATTATGGTGGTTAGCGAATTTCTTTTGAATAATGGATTGTAAGCTCTAGAAGAGCATACTTCTCTCATGAATAAATATGCAATTTATTCTTTATTCCAGTATTCTTTAATTTGCAAGCAATGTTTGAATTATTTTGCCATTGTCTAATTGAAGTTATATTTCTTTTTTTAGAAATCGTGTAGCGCTCAAATGGAGGAGATATGTATTGTTGATAGTGGCACAACAAATACCATCTTAAGAGAGTCCAAATACTTCCAGTCGATCACGAAGAACACTGGAAGGATTACTACGATCGCAGGAAGCGATTCCTATATAATAGGCTCCGGAAGAGCCACAATTATATTGCCAATGGGTACAACTTTAGTAATTGAAGAAGCCCTTTTGTACCCTGAATCAACGTGCACTCTTTTAAGTTTCAAAGACATCCGCGCCAATGGTTTTCACGTAGAAACCAATGAAGAAAATGGCAAAAAATACTTGTGCATTGTGAAGCACGTGGTATGTGGAAAAATGGTATTCGAAAAATGTCCCTCATATGAATCTGGGTTGTACTACACGAAAATACATGCACCCGAAGTGTATACTTCTTTGAAGACTGTCTTTAGAAGCTCTGAGTTATTTTCTTTATGGCATTGTAGATTAGGTCATCCTGGTCTTAGAATGATGAGAAATGTAGTGAACAACTCACAAGCAGGGGCGTATTCAAGGTTGGGGCTGGTTGGGGCGTCAGCCCCACCTCCGGCTGGCCGAACCCCCCTCCCCCAGTATCCCAACGACAGAAAGAAGCAGAGACATGACGTTATGGTTGCAAATCGACAAGCTTAGGAACTGAGAGTAAGATGTAAGAAAAACCAATACTGCCAGGCAAGTGGGCGATCAAAATTTGTCATGGGCTCCCTTACTCTTATGAGCTTTCACCTGGTACAGTACTCAGCCTTCTTTATTGTAGCGCAACATCGGGAGTCAGAGAGACGAACAGTATCATCTCATACGAGGCAGACCGACGCATGGGCGATCGTGGGCGGCACACGCACGAGCAGCTGGGGCGGGTGTGACCACGTGGCAAGTGGCCGATTCGCGAGAACTAGCCACGGCACGCTGGCACCAACGGGCGCCGGGCAGAGTGCCGAGGCCGGGGCAGGCGGGTAGCCGAGAGGCGGCAGAGGTTTGAGAAGAGTTATCGACCGCTCGGAGCGTCGGGCGGAACACGCATCGCTAGAGGAGAGCCAGGCAAAACGCGCATCGCCAGAGGAGAGGAATCGGCTGCTTGGAGAGCCGTCCAGCCAGCGGCCAAACGCGCATCGTCAGAGAGGAATCGAGGTGATCGGTAAGGAGGAGCAACCGAGGAGACTCTTAGCCTCAGATTGATCGTCAGGACGCGGACACTAGAGCCAAAGATTCGCCAGTCGCCACTGATAGCTCGTTATAAAAAAATTGTCCCAAGTCCCAATGCAATGCCTTCTGATAACTGATGAAAAATCGTAGAGTGAAATTGTGTCGTACTCAGTACTAGTGCCTTCATAAGTTTTATTTCAATTTATATTTTTATAAGTATTCACAAATTGAAATTGCATCACTTAGTTTTATATTTTTGTCTATAGGTCGAATGGTCGATGATCCGTCCTCACTCCTCACATATTTTAATATTTACATCATTCTATCCATTAGCAATGTACCACACTTGTCATATTTTGATTATTCACTTTGTTTCATTTCTCTTTTTGTATGAATTTGGAATTTGGTTGGCAATAGATCGGTAGATGTATCATTAGTATGCTTGTCTTGCGTTAGAACTTCGATATAGAAGCCCCCCTTAATTTTTATCCTGGATTCGCCACTGCTCACAAGGTCATGGCATTAATGTTAAGAATTGTAAGACCCCAGATTTACCATCCGGAATCTCCTGTGTATTTCTGTACTAGTCCCAGATCAGTTGCTAGTACACACAGTGAAGCAGTGATGATCATAACCAAAACAGAACGAAGAAAAAAAAGCATAAATATAAATTACCAGCCACATGGCTATTTATTACATCTCCTGGTCACATAACCAGAGTTCTCAGCAGCGGAAACAAAAACAACAAGATAAAACCCAAAAGACACCACAGGCGATGACTAGGAGCGCGCGCTTAGTTATCTTGGCGATCTCCAACGAACTCCTCGTCATAGAATTCATTGTCTTCGACTGCATCTTGGTAATTCTCTGATGACAAATTTTTGTGTAGCATGTGAGTACAAACGTACTCCCCAAGTCTGGGAAAATGCATCATGAAGGGCTTTCTAAGGAAGGCTTAATAGGGTTCTTTTGCATAAAGCCAAGTTTCATCAAACTATACTTAATAATAATTTTCACAATGTACATTTTAACAAATATTTTAACAATAGAATATATCTATTATTCTAGTGAAGGCTCTAACCACCATCGCTAGTATACTGGCTCATGACTCTATCCATCATGATCAAAACAAGTTCCATCTACCTAATTGGCTCACTCCGCCAAATAAACATTCGAGAGTTCTAACCACTCCCGAATCCCAAAACATCAGTTATTTTGAAAACCAAAACCAAGTCTACCAGTATGAAAGCATTCTTCGCTTTGCCTTTGACCGTAGGCACGACTATTCGAATAGTTTTACTCTGCAGAAGTGTACAGCTTTACCCACAAGACATGATCATCTCTTTAATGCCAAGCGCTACGAACACACTTCCTTTGGTGTGCCGGCAGAGATATCATGACAAGGCCTTTACAATGTATACGCCTAACCCGACCCACCCGCTGAGGTTTCACCGCTGTTAGGGTTTCATCCACCCAATACAGAAGCCCCCTCTTACGCCGTGTGAGAAATACGACTTGCCTCCATCCGGCACCCACATTCCACCAACTGGCGAGTCTAAGTTAGGTTTCTACGAATTATTCAGCCAGGCCGTACCCATTATAGACTTGTGGTCGCACGGTAATGCTTAGAATGGACAGTCATAAGCGTCGGTCCTTAAATTGATTAGGGCGACTTTCACAAACTGTAACCAAGCTCCATCCGCACTACCGACAAACCATTCCGCCCCAATCTAAACCATTTTTATTTTATTTTTATTTTACAATCACAGCAGCAATCACCTTGCTACAGTTTCAATAAAACACGTTTCAACAACATTTTAGAATTTTTCCCACCATAGGCATTTTGATCAACATCAATCCTAGGCACAGTCTATCGTACTAAGCAAGGTTAATCACATAATACATGATTTCATGATTAAATCTGAAGGTTACAAAGGCATGGTAATCAAACAGCAAGGATGTCATTTCAAAATGGGCATAATTAACATTCTATATTTTAACATCATCAGTTTATATAAATAGCCATGCAAGTTGTAAACATTTTATAAAACAGTTATAAACAATGGGATTAACGTGCGTCAAGGAGACTTGCCTTCGTCGACGAAGTGCGTTGCGCTATTCTGGAGGTCTTCTCCTTCGTCGGCGACGACGACCGCTTCTTCGACTACGCGCACAACGGAGCGATCAATAAATAAAAGAAAACGAATAAAATCTAAAAATTATAAAATTAGTACTGGAAGAAATAGCTTGAATTTATATGAATTTAGAAATTTGAATCACTCGATTCGGAGTTACGACGGAAGAGAACGGGTCATTTAAATGCGCTCGGACTGAAAAAATACAAAAACGAGGAATATTCCAGAATCTTTCTTTTTCCTGGAATTACTGAATTTGCCTTCTCTCTGTTACAAGAGGGACCCGGCTGTCATAGACTCAGGCCTTTTTCTTCACAAGAACAGAGAGCATAGCCATGGAGGGCTCGGCCATGGGGGCGGCGTCGGCGACTGGAAAAATGGAACGGCGGCAGAGTCACGGCAACGGCCGAGCGGCGCGGGCGAGGCGGCGGCGCGCAGTACCGGCGGAAGCAAGGCGTGGCGGAGGCGCACGTGGCAGGCGACGGGATGGGAAGAAAATGGTGAGCATCACGTAGAGCTCGACGCCACGAATCCAAAGGTGAAATCGGATTTCAAAGAGGCTTACCGGAGACGACGAATCGACGCCGCAAAGATGGTTAGGCCGACGGTTTTCAAACGTCAAATTCTTCGCCGTCCTGTAATGAAACCCAAATTTTCTTGAGGGCTTTTGATCTTTGGGACAAGATGCACAAAATGACGCGAACGGAATTTGATTTGGCTCACCGGATCAAAAGTGGCTCGCCAGTGTCTTTGGTCGACGTCAGGCTGCGGTTTTCGCGAGTTTTGGAGAGGAAAAGTTTGAGGAAACAAAGGGAAATGGTGAGCACAGCGTAGAGGACAGCAAGACGAAACTTTTGAGTACTCGCACGTCCGGTGAGGTGAAGAAACGCCCGAGATAATGACCGAGCAATAAATTGTCATTAACGCTTAATTGCGGCCGTTTCGCTCGAATTAAGGATGGGTAATGGCAGGGAATTGAATCCTTGCATCAATGCGGTCGCAACGCTTCAACTCTCCCTTGATTTGATACGAAAATGAAGAAGTTATAAATATTCTTCTTTTGGACATTGAAGAGGAGAGAAACATGCAAATAAAACACAGAGGCCGGAGGTTGAAGATGCTACAGTAGCTCTGATAGGTGGGACAAATGAATAGTATTGAGAATAAAGCACGAAGGATAAAATAGAAAGAAGGCACTAAAAATCTTGGAAAAATTCTCAAAAATACTATGGAATATTTGGAACCAAACAAAATTGGTTTCGGAATTTTTAGAGAAATCTGGAATTGGATTTGAATTTTGGATATCCGGATGAAAATAGAATTTTCGGACTCGAATGGAATAAGTTCCATTTTTGGATGAAAAGAAATGCCAGGTTAACTAAAATTCCAAAGAAAACCCAAATCCTTGAATTAATTAATTTAAATTAATTTTTTTGACAAAAGCACTAAAAAATGGGATGTTACAAGAATTTTCCGAATCATGAAGATTTTGTATGCCCTGCATGTGCCACCGGAAAATTAATAACCAGACCCTCTATCATGAAAGTGTAAAATGAAATCCTGCATTCTGAATGCACCTGAGGGATATTTATGGCCCAATTCAAATTTGTCGTACGCTTTGATACTTCATGGTGCTCATCGATGCTTCCTCAAAATGGTCGCATGTATGCTTATTGTGAACAAGAAACCATGCTTTTGCAAAGCTGATCTCGCAGATCATAAGAACTAAGAATACTTTCCCTGATCATCGCGTGAAGTCCATTAGAATGGACAATGCCGGCGAATTTACTTCAAAGGCATTTGATGATTATTACACTGCAACAGGGATAGCAGTTGAGCACTTCGTACCGCACGTCCATACGCAGAATGGACTAGCTGAAGCACTAATAAAGAGGATTAAATTCATTGCTAGACCGCTTTTGTAGAGTTGTAACTTGCCCAATACTTGTTGAGGACACGCAGTCCTGCACGCGGCAGCTCTCATCAATTTCAGACCTTCGTCCTACAACATCTATTCCCCTATGCAGCTAGTGCACGGTGTCATCCCGAAAATCTCCCATCTCAGAAAAATTGGTTGTATGGTATATGTTCCTATACCACCCCCACAGCGGACTGCAATGGGCCCTCCCCGCAAGTCTGGGATATACGTTGGTTATGAGAGTGCATCCATAATCAGGTATTTGAAACCCATGACTGGATACTTGCATACAGCCCGATTCGCTGATTGCATATTTGACGAGGATCATTTCCCGTCATTAGAGGGAGGAAATCAACTTTTGGATGAGAAATGCCGGGAAATCATATGGCATTCCATTGAGATCCCTGCACATGACCCCCGCACTAATGAAGCAAATCAAGAAGTCCAGAAGATAATTGATTTGCAGAATTTAGCAAATGAACTACCTGATTATTTCTGTGATCTGAAGAGCATGGTTAAGTCGCATGTACCCGCAAGAAATGCACCAGAAAGGGTGGAAATACCAAAGAAAGCAGAAGGTATCCCTCATCCTGTTCAGAGGCCTCAAAGAAAAAGAACAGGAAATCTGGTTCCTCAAACCCAAAGTACCCGGAGACGTTTGGAGAAAACTGGGCGAGAGGACTTACCACAACTAATCACGAAAATGCCCTAAGGAAAGAAGGGGAGCCAGTTGAGACCTGGCACTGGAAAGAAGCCGACAGAAAAAGCAATTCCAAACTTGAATCTTCCACTGCATGAAGCCGCCGGAAATAATGTGTGCGCACACATGGGCGATGAAAAGCTAAAGGAACTTGCTCCTGCGATGGGAGATAGTAGGAAAGAGCAAGTAGAAGTGCATGAAGCACCCCATGATGAAATGGCTATAAACTTTGTGATAATAGGAGAATCCCTTAATAGAGCAACAGCCAATGTCGATGCATACTTTGCAAAGAAGATTGCCTCAATCATTGATCATAATTCCAAGCCTGCATCTCTCGCAGAGTGCAAGAAAAGGCTAGATTGGGAAGAATGGAAGAAGGCAATCACTGCGGAATTAGTCTCTCTGAATAAGAGAGAGGTGTTTGGGCCCGTATGCCGCACCCTCCCCATATAAACCCTGTAGGTCACAAATGGGTTTTTGTTCGGAAGAGGAATGAAAACAACGAAGTTGTAAGGTACAAGGTAAGGCTTGTAGCTCAAGGTTTCACTCAACGTCCTGGGGTTGATTATGAAGAAACCTATTCTCCGATCATGGGAGGAATTACCTTTAGATATTTGATCTCAATGACAGTTAACTTGAAGTTGAAAATGAAGCTAATGGATGTCATCACAGCATATTTGTATGGAAACTTGGATTCGGAGATATACATGAAAGTACCAGAAGGTATTCCTATCCCGAACCAAGACAGAGCAAATAGAAATTTGTACAGTGTGAAATTGGAGAAATCACTGTATGGGCTAAAACAGTCAGGAAGAATATGGTACAATCGCTTGAGCGACTTTCTCTGCAAGAAAGGCTACACGAACAGCGAAGATTATCCATGCGTGTTTATACAGCGATCCCCGAATGGATTCTGTATAATCTCTGTCTATATAGATGACTTGAACATTATTGGGACGGATGAAGAAATTGAAGAAGCGTGCTCATACTTGAAATCTGAGTTTGAAATGAAGGACTTGGGTAAAACCAAGTTTTGTTTAGGCTTGCAGCTTGAGCATGTCCAAGGAGGAATCTTGGTACACCAATCATCCTATACGCAGAAAGTGTTGGAAAGATTTGGTTTTGAAAAGGCATATCCTGCAAAGACTCTAAAGGTCGGAAGGTCACTCCAAGCAGACCTAGACCCATATAGGCCTAGAGAAGATGGGGAGGAAGTCTTGGGAGCGGAATTCTCATATCTGAGTGCAGTTGGAGCACTCATGTACCTTGCGAATAGCACTAGGCCGAACATTACGTTCGCCGTGAATTTGCTAACCCGGTACAGTGCAGAACCCACCAAAAAGCATTGGAAAGGGATCAAGGACATCTTCCGTTACCTCCAAGGAAGCAAAGATCTCGGCTTGTTCTACAGAAGAAACAATGAACTGAATTTGGTTGGCTACGTCGATGCTGGGTACTTATCAGACCCGCATACTAGCAAGTCTCAAACTGGGTATGTTTTCCTGTGTGGAGGAACAGCAGTTTCCTGGAAGTCGTATAAACAGACTCTTGTCTCGACGTCGACAAACCACTCGGAAATCATTGCTTTGTATGAAGCCTCTCGTGAATGTGCATGGCTCCGAAGAATGGTTCACCACATCCAGAAGTCATGTGGCTTGAACATTGAACAAACTCCCACGATCATTTATGAAGATAATGCAGCTTGTGTTGCTCAAGTGCAGATGGGTTACGTGAAGAGCAATCTCACGAAGCATATCAACCCCAAGTTCTTCTATGCTCATGAATTGCATAAGATGAACGAGATCAAGATACTGCATACTAAGTCATGTGAAAATCTTGCATACTTGTTCACTAAATCACTCCCAGTATCTACCTTTGAAAGGTGTGTTACAAGGATTGGGATGATGAGACTTAGAGAAGTGCAGATTTCAGGGAGAGATATTTCACATACTCCCACTTAAACCTTGAACATGAGTTTTGAGTACCCAATGTGAATCTCGAAGATTAGCAATTGAAGTTTGGGTGAATTGTTCTCTTTTTCCTTAGCAAGTTTTTCATGAAGTTTTCTTGCATAAGGTTTTAATGAGGCAATTCGTGCAATGCAGTAAGCGTATGCTATGTACTCTTTCTCCAAGTATTTTTCCCACTGGGTTTTTCTGGAGTTTTAATGAGGCATATGCATCTCGCGTCAAAGGGCCCAAGGGGAAGTGTTGGGAAACCATGTGGCCCACGAAGGCCCACGATGGCCCCTTAGCCAAACCCTAGGCGACTGCTATATAAGGAGGAGGGGGTCACCCATTGTACATAATTGAAAAGCAATAAAGAGTTCTCTCGCCATTCCTCCTATATCCTGTGTTCATCTTTCTCCCTCTCTGTTCTCCACTTCAGATCTGTTCGGGAACCCCATACTATTCGATAGCGAGGTTCCTTAACAATTTGCACTTCAGTGCTCCACGTTAGCATAACTGTCTAGGAAACTAGTTCTACACAGACATTACTTCAAACCTACTTCGAGATTTTAAACATTATTAAAAAGTAGAGTCTTAGGGCTAAGTTTTATGAGTCTTATAGCCTCCAACCGATTTACTTACTTAGTGTACGTATAAAACTCTCAACTATACCCACAGGCAATCCTGGACGTAAGAGTGACCTAAAAATTAAAATCATCACTATTCCAGTCCTCCTGATATACATCATAGTAAGGACTCTCATCCTAAAGATCTAGATTCTCTAATGAATTTTAAATATGCAAGCGTGAGTATTTACGTACTCAACAAGCCAAGTGATAATGCTATTAACTAAATACATGTGGCTATCCAAAGGGAATGTTATGGTGTAATCTATGGCCCACTGCTTATCTTCTTTACAGCTTTGCAAAGACGTAATTTATTAGTTATAAAGAGTAAATCCTTTTATAAGGGTTGTTACTAAGCAATAATAACAACATGATCACAAAATCCACATCTTGATTATTAGAGCATCTACTTATGCCATGATATCTGGTATGACCCATTAACACACTTCATTAACCGGAAGCACGACATATTGACACTTAAGTTAACCTCTACAAAGTGTACCCAGCTTTACCCATGTGATAACAAAACCACATCAGGGGAGATACCAAGAACGAGATACTACTTTGCTACACTAGTTTCTGCCTCAGTAAATTATTTGTCCATTTTGACACACGGGGACTTGTCGAGCTAAGCAAGCCGAATTGTCCACTGCTAAACAAGATCTACTATTGTCAAATTCGACCAGTGGTATAGAGGCCAAACTATAACAGCTCCCAACGACGCCCTATAGCTATTGGGTCACTGTCACCATGAAGCTACAGTGGTAGCAAGCCTATGCATGCGGAAACATCATGTAGATAAAACAATGCACATTCAAGTTCGAATGAACAATCACATGGATGGGCGAGAATTATGTCCTTCGATCTTGGCAAAAGTTTTTGTAGTACTTATGTGCTTTGGGCAGGAGCAACCACAGCCCAGTTGACAAAGAACTCACCACTAGCATCCATTCTTGGCCTCAGTGTTTACCATTTTCACAGAGCCATCATAACCAACTAGCATTTGCATGTCATATGAAATAAGTGTGTCATGACTCTAACTACGATGTTGTAAAAATCTACCCAAAATCAAATCCCTAAGCCCTAAACCAGGCTTATCCTACCTAATGCATTCCCTTTTAGCATTTATGATTCTAAAGAACAGCCATATTTCTCAATACCCTTCTTTCAATAAATCACACTCATACATGTGTGTGTACACACTCATACATGTGTGTGTACATGTACATATATGCATAGTCAATATATATACATATATGCATAGATTTAACCAAATCAAATACATTGACACATCCATATGATTAAAGCATCTAATTTAACAACACCATTCCAGAATATCAAAACCAGTCGATCCCATTCATAATGTACCAAGAAAAGAGACAAGTTCATAAATCTCTGTACAAAATTTACATACATCAGTATATACATTTTGAGCCACAAGTCCAAACCTCATACAAAACATTTATACTCAAGTCATCCAACAGATAAGGGCAAATCAAAAGACTTCATTTCAAGTAACATACAACGAAAAAAGTTTACATTCAGTTCTCAACATATTACAAAAGGAATACACTCCTATTTACATCTTCATTCCAACCGACCTACAAACAGCCAGCAAACCACCAGCCAAGCAATCAACTCACTCTCCTCTTGTTCGCACGCAAGTGGCAGGGCAGGAGGATGCATGCCCTCCACCTGTCCCTGCCTCTCTTGCTTCCAGCCCACTGTTTGAACCCCAAACCACTGGTTTCACACCTCCATGTCAATTTCTACTACAGTATAAAAGAAAACCAGCATTTACACCCTTGCCTGCCGACCCCATCCACTAGTGCATCAACTGTAGTCCTAGTTGTCATGTACCAAAGCCAAGGACAAGCCAGAAGAGGAGAAGAAGATTAAAGGCAACCCCTGCCTCCCTCTTTTGCTCCTGCCACTCCCCATCTCATTTTCACTACAGCCACAAGGTGCCACTCATTAGTTGATGCATTTTCTCTTCTCCATTCAATGAAAGTAAATGCTACTCATTCAGATTAATCAAGTTCATATCAACATTACATGTAAACTAAGCCTCATTTATGAGTAAGAACTACATGTGCACTTAAATAACAGGATCAAATGCTTAGTATTCTATTTCTTATCAACAAAGAATTCAGTAGCCATTAACACCTGAACAGACATACATCCCAATTTAATATCCATGTCAGACCAATACTAGAGCAAAATCACAAGAGTCACCTAGGATGAGATAGGGTTAAATGAGAACACAACGAAATTGCTAAATCATAGACCATCAGACAAATGCCTACAAAATAGTGACCTAAATGCACTGTCGTCCATGAGCAAGAACATGTGGAACAGCGGGCAAATATCATCCACAAACTCGAAAATGCAAACATTAACAATCTTCCATTTAATTATCTCAATAACTCGGCATGCATGCAATGTTCAAGGCCCAGATTTCCAATTCATACACACATGACCACTGAAGAACCTAAGACATGAACATGCGAAATCGACAACTATGTACACCCATTGTTCATGATCGATCCGAATATGGATCACAGCATAAGATTCACAACCACTACCAGGGTAAGATTCATAATACAAAAACACACATGGGTCCATATTCACTACACACATGTCGGGGACTGGTTACCCCGCACGGACAATGGCTCGATGGGCCCCAGCTCACTCGACCAAGGACTCAGCTCGCCATCAAGGTCGGGCTCGGAGGACTTGATTGGATTGCAGAAACTGGCGGTTACCGAGTGAAGGAGGGGCCTTAAAAGGTTGAGTTAAGGTGAATGTGGGCGATGGTTTTCAGCTTTGTTACCGCCACACTTCATTGCGCATCATGTCCGGATCTGGCGCCACTCACCCGAGAATCTCGCCCGACCGTTTTCTATAATGGACTAAGCAGTAGAGGTATAAAGACCTTCCCCCTGCGCGGGAGAAGGTAGGCAGGATACATCATACTCAAGCTGGTGCTTGCTCGAGCTCGAGCACCCCCTGTATTCAACAACAGTGCATCATCTTCCACCTTCCGCCTTCGGGCAAGACTGGAGTAGAGCTATTACCCGTGATCAGGGGCTCGATCCAGTATAATCCCTCGTGTCAGTCTCCCTTTATCTCTCTCTCTCTCTAAGCAGCGACCGCACCCCCTCCTCTAGGCGGGCACGGTCTTGGGCCCTGCTCCCACATCACTCCTTCCCTCTTCTTGCGATCAGGCGATCCCGATCGTCGACAACACCATCACTAGCATCAATGTGAACACAAAACATAGAGCAATGCTCATAGGGTAGTATCGTATAATAGTAATGAGCATGCTTTTGTCAAATCACAGCACGCAAGAACTCAGAATCGAGGCATAAACTAAATCATAAAGCCTACAACTAGTGTCGTCTCGATCCACAATTCTTACTGTTAACACATTGGTCAATCGTAAGAGGGGATGGGTACTTAGCTTATAGGAGGAGGTGTGAAGTGTAGCAGAGATCAAGCCGTGGTTGAATGAGATGAGGCCATTGGCATTGGCATTGTCATTGGTACCAAGACGACGATGAAGCCACCAAGGCCGGGGGAGGCAACCCTCGGTGCCACGGTTTCGGGGGCATCCTGGAGAGGAGAAGAAGAAGGGGTAAGAGAAGAAAAAGTAAAAGAGGAAGGGAGGGAAGGTGACTTAGCTCGGGGGAGGGTGCCGGGGTGACCAAGACATCACCAGCGTTGGAGGGGACCAGATCTGGCAGAGGACCACCGAATTCGACAAGGGAGTCGGCTGAGGGCCAGGGGAGCCGATGGTGGCTTGGGAAGAAGGGGGTGGGGTGGCGCTCGATGCTCGGGGTCGAGAGAAGGGAGAGGGCTGGCGACATTGCACAAGAGAGAGAAGAAAAGGGGGGAGCCAGGGAGGCCGAGGGTAGGTGGCGGTAGAGTAGAAGAAGACAGGCGATGACGCATAGGGGAGAGAGAGGAGGGAGAGCGGCTGAGTGGAGAGAGGAAGAGAGAGGAGGGGTGTGCGGCCGGATGGGGGTAGGGCTAGGGTTAGGTTTAGGGGGCGGTTGGGTCGAGTAGGCCGGTTGGGCCAAATGGGCCGTCCTAGGCTAGGGAAAAGAAGAAAAGATGGATCGAAAACAAAAGAAAATAAGAATGGGCCGGAAACAGTATAAAACATGTTCAAATTATTTTTTTCTTTCTTTTTATCTGTTTTTATCTTTTCTTTTCCCTAAATCAATAAATAATTAAATCACCTCTATTAAATATATACAAAAATGTAGTAAATTAAAATCATCAAATTAAGTACAAATAACACATTAATAAAAGTTATACCCATGACACATGATTAAGGTACAACTTTTTATATTCTATATTTAAGATACAATTAGAGAAGAGTTCTCAATATTGAAAATATTGGTACTTTCATTAAGAAATCTTCCCGAGGACAACATAGGGTAGTTAGAGTCGAATTCAGCCGTGGACAACTCGGTGGAAGCACATTTAGGCAAGTCGCCCTTCGACCATGACTGAAATGTTTGTGGGATTGGTTTGTTTTGAAATTCTTACATACACATCAAAATATTAATTTCTAAAAGAAATTATGGCATGTCAAGTGGATCAGGTAGATCCAGTGGGTGATTTTGATGAGGCTAGACCAGAGTGGTCCAGTGGTAAAACCATAACCCAGGTAGGGTTGTAGAATTATTTGGTGGGTAAAGGAGTTTAGGATAAGAACAACCTAGATAGAGTTATTGTGAAAGTCAGGACTCCTCTACATAGGGTATCACTAAGGGTATAAACCAAACTGACGCTTACTTCAAAAGCGGTGCAAATCGTACTGACCATAGACCTGAAATGGGATGGGCTGAACTAAGTAACAAACCAAGTAGTTGTCTCTGTCATAGGTGAGAAGGTGACTATTTCAAGGTAGGAGCAGTCACCCTAGGGTGAGACTGCCAGGTAGGAGTCACGACATACCTTTGGTAAGGCAAGGTGGTATGGGTAGAGGTCAAAGTATGGGTTGGCCAAAAGTTCTATTTCCTTGGTTTAGTCGTGCGCCAAAGGCAACACATACTTTGACCAGACATTATAAACCAAGTGATACTATGGGCAAAGTAGTACACCTCTTATCAGAGTTAAAATGTGATATCACTCCTAGCTTTCAGATTTGGAAGTACGTCGTGTAGGTTTTCCTCTAACACATGTTGTAAGATCCCACATCGCTCTGCCATTAGTAGATTTATAAGTTAAAACTTTACATTTTCTAACAAATGGGTAAAGGGACGGATACTTTGGATAAATAGCTACTTTAGAGATACAGCTTGGTAGTCAGGAGTATATAAATACATATATGAATTCATGCATTAACTTTCCAAGGCTTGCTGAGTACTAGAGTACTCAGCCTTGCTTTTATTGTTTGTTTACAGAACCTGCTGCATCTATAAATTCAAACAAAGTAGAGGGTGATATTCATGATGCTATGAATTATTATTGTAATGTTGATGTTGTTGTGGAGGGCTATGAATATAAGGTAGCAGGCGACCAAGTCCCGGTGGAAGAAAAGACTCTCAGGAGGGAGGCACTAGAGTAATATTGCAATAAATACGCATGCGGAGTATAAATCATCGTACCCAGACCTAAGATAGTACTATAAATACTTTAAGAATAAATTCCCGTGTACTATACCGTGGAAGTTTCTACGTGTGCATGTGTTGTTTTCCTTAGCTGATCCTAGCACAACTCTGTTCTGTGATACTTTCCATTAGATCTGGCCTGACCAGGCAAAGTGGGGGGCATCAAAGATGTGTTTATTAACAACTAAATTAATATATTAACCTAATCATACTAAGCTTGTCAAGGTGAATAGGTCTCAAGATTAACAAGGATGGCAATATTATCAAATAGGAATTAACTACTGCTGCCCGTTCATTTCAAAGGTAGTTCATACCAAATTAACCACATATGGAATAATTTGTATGACAAAAAGATAATGCATACGTAATAGCATATGGGTTCAATATAGTCAAGGATGTGACTTGCCTTCTATCTCAAAGTCGTCGATCACTCCTCCAACTCCTTCAACTCCTCTTACCTCCTCTTTTGCTCCTGTTGGCCCTACTTCGACACCTAACAAATGCAACCAAATAACACCAAATAAACATTTGCATGCTATGCTTTTGAATGCGAGTTAACAATAATATGACTTTTAAAGAAAAAAATATAAACTCCAAAAGAACGAAGTGATGTGAGGGGAGGTGAGATTCAAAGTTTTGGGTTGCATCATTGGAACAAACAGAGGTGCAACAATACTAAACATGGGTTGTATTGTGCAAAACCAACCAAGAATCTGTCAAAACCGGTTTGGAAGGTAGAGAATCATCCTAACTCTACCAAAATTAGCCTAACTCAGCCTGAACAAATCCAGAGAGGGAAGAGCATGGCGCCGATGGCAAAGACAGTGGACACAACGCTGCCAACTTTGGGAAAAACTAAAGGTGATTATAAGATGGTGTGGAGGTGGAAGACAACATGCATGCAGTTTTAACAGAGGGAGGCCACTGGCGTGAGCAACGATGAGGAAAGAAGAATAGGGGATGGCTCAACCATGGATGATGGTGAGATCAGTAGGCCATTTTGCTAAGGTAGCATGAGCATGGCATGGAATTCGGAGCAGTGAAGCTAAGAGTGGTGATGGTGTGGACATATAGGCTTGTAGATGACTGGAATGCGAGTGCGGCGGCCACGACAAACATGGAAAGAGGGGAGGTTGGTGGCGGTTTCTCCGGCGATGGGATTAGCCAAAGGTGGTGATGGTGAGCACCAGGAGTCGTGTCGGTCCTGATGGTGTGGATGGCAAAGCAAAAGCGAGGTCGAGGTCACTTAGCGTCGGTGGTGGTGCAACGAGCCAGTCTTATCTGGCTATGGTGGCTCTCCAACGGTGGTGCAAGGGAACAGAGGTGAGCATGAGCATCAATGGACCAAGATGAAGCTCTGTGCATGCTTGGTTTGCATAGAGGAGCTCAGAATTGTGCTACCGCTATGCACGATGAACTCGGGCAAAAGTGTTCATGGCGGCGGGTGCCCTGGACGGAGTTGAAGCAGAGGAAGGGGTGGAATGGGATCGCAGTAAAGCTGTGAAGATTGGTGGAGGATCAATTTTGGGTGGTGAGCGAGTATGGCGAGGAATTTCGGAGGATGCAGAGTTGGGAGCGAAGCGACAGTGTGGCTTACTGGTGTCAAGGACAAAGATGGAGCGAGGTGTAGGTGCTATTGGATGCATATGAGGTGATGGAGCAGTAGAAGGGAAGACACCGGGTAGAAGTGAAGGTTTTCACCTTCCTCTTCTATTTTGAATACGAGTGACGGAGCTCTCAACGAGGATGACACAATGCAATCTTTAGGTAGGCAATGTGGGACTAATCCCACCACTGCTCTACATGGCTTACACTTAGTACACATTTGTGTATACAGTGTCGACGCATATACCATGCTGTGTGTCCACTCCGAACCTACACGCGCCATGCGCCATATGCCCACGGCCTTGTCCCACAACATGTCTATGCAGACATGTTGAAGGTTGATGCTTTGATACTATTTGTAACACCCTGGCTCAAATTTCACTCAAAGCCGAGCCCACCGCGAGGCAGGTCCATGCATGTATAGTACATGGCTTACACTTTCGTCATCACATTGTATAAAAAGGTTAACCTAGAAGTACTAAGTTTGGACCCAACAGGCATTATATATTACTACAACTTACTTTAGGCAAACAATATGGGACTAATCCCATCAGTGCTCCGCATGGACCACACGGGCCTTCACATTAACGGCCCAGGGTATTACAACCCACTTGCAGGACGTTGCCGCCACGATGATACTAATGCAGGAGTGCACTAGCGTGTGGCAGGGTGTGCTATCAAGCGAGCATGGCTGAGTGGCGCGAGCGTTGGCAAGCAGGGGAGGTGGTGGCGACATGGAACCCTGAGTAAGAAGGAGGGGACGGCTTGGCAGCTGGGTGCGAAGGCAAAGAGGGGGCAGCTCGGGCAGAGGTGAGGCGCTAGGAGGAAAGGCCGGGCGAAAAAATGAAGAGAGCTTCCCAATGAAGCTTTCAAGGAAAATGGAATTTTTTTAGTTGGCCAAAAATTTATTTTGAGCTTAAAAATGCATGTAGCTCAGAAAAATATGGGGCCGATTTTGATGAACTTAGAATTTTTTTTGGATGTGACGGCAGCCGAGAAAGCCTTAGGATACGTACATTCGACGAGAACATGGTAAATTGTCTCATCATTTGCTCCACAGGATTCACAGAAACTCACCTGTTCAATGTGCTGTCAAGTGTCAACTAACGTTCAGTGTACAGTTCGTCAGTTTGCTAGATCTTAGAACAAACGTGCAGCTTATCGTTTAGACTAGTAGTTCTGTGTACATACCAAATAATACTATATATATTAAACACAGCACCTTTTCGGCACTCTCGTCGTGACCAAATCGATTTCAGACCAACGTGGCCGCGTGCTGTCGTGCCGTGGTTTAGACGCTCCTACGGTTCATATATTTTGACGTCGTTAATCGGCAACAACGGCCGTGCGGTGCAACGGTAACGCCCCTCGCGCTCGCCCTGATAAAATCCAAAATTACAGAATAGTCCTTCTTTTACGGGGAGGCCCCCGGAACTCCTGAATTTTTTTTCGAAAAGACCCCTAGAATTTCTTGGAATTTTTAGACACAAAGGACATCCAAATCAGATGCCCCAGTTCCATAGATAAAAGAATTTCTTGGAATTACAGGTCATTCAGAAGAAGGGGCCTAAAATTTTCTAAAATTACAAGTTAGTCCGTTTTTTTACTAAAAGACCCGCATATCTTCTTTAGTGCCCTCGGAAATTTCCTAAAATTAAGGAATTGTTAGTTTTTTGCGAAAAAATTTTCAGAACCCTAAAAATTCCTTAAAATTATGGAATATTTTTTTTTCTTAGAAGACCCCTGAGGTTTCTTCCGTTTGGTTTTTAGCACCCTATCTTTTTACGGGGAGGCGCTCAAATTTTTCACAGGCCCTCCGGAGCTTCCAAAAATTATTTTTAGCACTTCATTTTGTACAAAGAGGCCTCACATTTTTTGCGTAGAACCTTCAGAGCTTCCACAGTTTATTTTTAACGCGTAGTTCTTTATGAAAAATTGCCCAAAACTTTCATAAATTATGTATTGGTTCATTTCCCCCTGTTAGACTCTTCAGAGCTTCCACAGTTTATTTTTAACACGTAGTTCTTTACGAAAAATTGCCCAAAACTTTCAAAAATTATGCATTGGTCCATTTCCCCTGTTAGACTCCCGAAACTCACGTGATTTTCACTGCTTATCTTGTATTGGCTATCGCGGCGTGGTGCGGCGTGCGTCGCGCCCACGCATATAGTACCTTTCCTAAATTTCGCAGGTTCCCGGCCGGAGTGCCCCGCCACGTCAGCGAAAATGCAGAGACACCCTCGGGAGATTCCGGTTTTGCGCTCATGTCCTCAGTCCGGTTGGACCGTTCGATTGCGTTGCTACACCCCGGATGTGCACACGCGGCGAAGCCTCGCGCGAGCTTCCTCGCGGCTCCTCCGTACGCGCGGCCGTCGCTGCGCCAACCGGAGATCTCGACGCTACGTAGCTTCTAGACCCTCCTCACGACGCCTTCGGAGTCCGGACGCACGGCCGTGAGCTAGAGGCTTATATTGCCTCCTGCGCTCTCCCACCACTGCTCGGTGCTGCGATCCGACCCGCCCGACCGTGAACGAGCTCCTCCTCGCCGCCGACATCGGCGCGACCTGGATGGGCTGGCCCTCCACGCCGACGTATTTCGGCTGCCGATGAGCTTGCTTTTTTGGTGGTCGGTTTTGATGTGTGATTGTCTCTTCGTATTCTACAACCGTTATTTTTCCTGATTTTTGGTGATCAAGTCAGACCTTCTTTGCCTTTCTTGGATTTCTTCCTGCTGTAAGGAGCAGCACAAGGTCCGTGTGCTGCGACGAAGCTAG
The DNA here is from genome assembly GCA_036346275.1 of Otatea glauca. Lineage (NCBI taxonomy): Eukaryota > Viridiplantae > Streptophyta > Magnoliopsida > Poales > Poaceae > Otatea > Otatea glauca. Next base: position 42,403,526 of record CM070720.1, on the reverse strand, counting down.
GATGGAAGCAAGCCTGTTCGTGTATCCTTCATGCACGATGGACCTGATTCTCATTCTGTCCGACGGAGAGGCTGTCTTCCAGTTCTGAGTTTCGTCAATTAGTATTTAGTGCCCACTCGCAATTGTGAGCTACCAAACTGTTAATGTTGTTGCCTAAAGATGCACACTAAAGGAGCTCTGTTTCATGCTGCAATATTTTGTCTTTAATTTTCTGCTTATTGTCACCATACATGTCATCTTAGAAATATTGCACCCTTGTTTTTCAGATGCAATTTTCCAGTGGTCTTGCTACTTCTAATTTGCCTGATTTTTCCTGAATCTAGGTAGGTCGATTTTCCTAGCCGCTGGATTAGCTTTGGTGTGACGGATTCTGATTTTAACCCAATGGTTCAAAAGTGTGACTTTTTTTTAAAAAAACCAATCAACCTTATACATGATGTATAATAGTATTGACTTGTTATCTTTTAAGCCCAATAAACTGGCTTATGACTTAAGAGATAAACCAGCCAAACCATTCGGTGAAGAATACTCGGTAACTGTAGCATTGCACTTTAACCCTCCGATAGATCGTAAGAAGTGGGAAAATAAGCACCATATCAATCAAATGATCTATCCTATCCCATGCAAAAGAGAACGTGTAGCTAAACAATCGCAGAGAGTTCATAGCTAGTTGATTTTTTTGGCAGTTTATTAACCTTCCTCTTCAAAGTGTATTAGTATTAGTGTCAGATTCTCTCGATTGTTGTCAACAAATATGGCTATAACTTTGTACCGGCCGCTTGCTCTTTTTCTTTAATGCATGGCAGAGTTCTTGCCGGTTCTTTAAAAAAAATAGCTAGTTGAGTTTTAACATGTTTAAAGGCTTTTGTTACAAGGTTCTTTCTTTGATACGCACGCATATGATGGACAAGAGTGTGCATAATTAACATTGTACATTTTTTTTATAATAAAAGATTATATCTCCCGGCCTTACATAACATATTACATGAATTCAGTAAAAGATATACGAATTTCTCCGCAAGAAGAAATCATTTATAATCTATCGATTTGCTTCTAGAATTTCATCGATGATTTTCTTCAGTGCCCGTCCATCCGAAACAAGTGCACTGTGTTCGACCTTAGCAAATTTGACGGACTTGAAGCGTTCCTTCTGGCCCGGCTGCTCACCTATTTTCTCCTCAAATGCGAGCATGCTGATCAAATTGACCGTACCATCGCCGTCACCATACACAACTTCCGGTGGCACTTCGAAGTCATGCTCCCAGTACACCAGCTGCTCTGCGGTCGGAACGCCCACCCCATTGATGTACGTCAGTGGCACCATCGGCGCCTGAAAATACCTCGTCTTTGGGAGCTCTCGCCTCCTAAAAGGCGCGACGCCGTCGGCGAAACCGACGGCAGTAAGCAGCTCTGCGGTGTCGTACGCCGAGTAGTTCTTGTGCTTGGTGATCACCAGTGGCCTGCGCCCAAAGACTTGCGGGGACGGCAAGGTCACAATGGCAGTCTCAAAGCTCCTCCATATCGATCGCGTGGACAGTACGGTGGCCTTCGTTAGAAAAAGCAAGCCTGGCCCTGAGGCAATGGCTGTGATCGGGTCGACTGCGCCCCCAGACCATACCGCGCCGACCATGATGAGGTGCTTGATGAACTTGTTTCGCCACGGCAACGGCGTGTTCCTGACGAACTCGAGGGCGACCATCCCACCAAAGCTGTGCCCAAAGAGGATGACCGGCTTGTCTCCGTTCTTCTTGCTTGCGTTCTCGACGAGCCCCATGAGCCGTCGAAAGTAGCGAGAGTAAACTTTGGATGGCTGGCCAGGCAACGGGGGACCGCGCCGTAGGTCGTGAGGAGCCCCGAATAGGGTCTCTCCGTCGCGGTATCCAGCTCCTTCTAGTGCAGATCTGAATGCTGTCAGGCAATTTTCCCTGCGAAGGTTGCGTGGGTCGATCAACTACAGTTAATCTCTATAAATCTAGCTAGGTGCCATGCCATGTAATATGTATAGCTAGCTAGCTATACTTTTAATTTTCTACATACGGGTGATGAGGGTTCTTGGAGGTGAACCCGCGGGCGGACCCGAAGTTGGGGACGCGCGTCTCTACGCCGGGCGCGTCGCGGTAGTCGTCGAGGACGGGGTCGTACACGAGCCGCATCTGCTCCTCGAAGCACCCCACGTCGTCACTGTCCAGCGCGTACGTTTCGTCCACAGCCCGAACCACCCCTTCCCCTTCATCCGGCCGCAGCGCGGCGCCGACGGCGCGTAGGCATCCGTGAGCCTCGCTTCCACGTCGGGGCAGGTTACACCGGAAAATAGCACGACCGGGTGGAGGCCGCCCGCGTCGGAGCTGGTGCTAGCAGCCGGCCAGTGGCTCGCCGAGAAGTACCCTCGGAGGGACGGGGGAAGCAGGAGGGGCAGCAACTGAAGGAGTGGAGTGTACATGGATGGATACTAGTGTAGTACGCCCGTTTTCGCTAACTTGTTCTGGTTGGTTTGATCGAGCGCAAAGTCCTCTTATGCATTCCGATGTTACATAGTACAAGTCTTTATATACTACTTGTTATATATGATCATGGTACATCCTGTGCTAACCTCCCCCTTCCAGTTCGTAAAAAAAACTAATAAATAACTGAAAAGAACATCAGCTAACCAAACACATTCCTCCTTAAAAAAAATCCGAAACAGAAAAAAAATCTCCTAACAAACAAATTAGTCAATATATACAACTTATGACGAAGGGGCACAACCAAACTTGACTGGCTCTGCGGTGGACCTGAGGGTATGGTGTAGGCTGAGCACGGCGACGGAGTGTAACACTATCTTGATCGAAGCTAGACAGACCGTAGAAACAGAGTGAGAATGTAGTAGGATAATCCTAATAATGTGGACTCGATGTGCTAGGGTAATATGATATTTTTTTATTCGTATCAAAGCACAGGCATCTAACTAGTGGCTAGAGATAACCGGTTAGCATGTGCATGTCTGTACAGTTTGCACCTCTTCCTCTCCGTTTCCTCTTCAGGATTCGATGGTGGAGTTATGGTGTGCAATTTTGATCAAGATATTGTTTGGTATAGCTTCGCTCTAGGTTTTTCCGCTTCGACTCCACCTCCTCATTTGGAAAACTAGAGCTCCTCACTTTTGTCTACGGATAAAACGGATCGGATAGTTTCCGATCGATCCGGATAATTTTCGGATACAGATTCTATCGGATCGGATATTTGTCGAATAGTATCGGATCGGATATGGATACAAATTTTTTTTGTCGAATATGGATACGGATTCGGTAGCTCACTATCTGTCGGATACGGATTAAGATAATCCGGATATTGATGAGTCGGATATCCAGATATGCATGTGGGCTGGGCCTAGGCTACTTTTTTTTGCCCCAAAAAGGTTTCTTAATTTCAAAATCGTTTTCTAATTTAATTAATCCATAAAAGCAAGTTTCAATTATTAAAATTGACAAACCAACTCTAAAAATTATGAATTTTTTTAAAAGTTCCAGACACAATCTAACAGTTCAAAAATTATTTTCAAGATTTTATAAAATTTTAAACTTTCTCAGAAATTCAAGCACGGTTGTTCTTAATAGAAAAATATTTTAAATAAGTAGCTAAAAAGCATAAAAACTCATAAATACATAATTTATTATTTTAAACATAATTCAACAAAGAATATAAATCTTGGGTCATTACATGTAAGTGTTATATACTTTTTCTAGAGACATGGTATCTAAGTATTATCAAACTTTTAGTATGTTGTGTGTTTGCTTCCATTTGTATCTCTGGACAAGGATTACCTTCATTTTGTATTTTGATCTACATGTATGATGAACTAATCGTATGTGTGTGATAAACTAAATCTTATATAATTTTGTTTGCGATATGGTATCTAACTATTGTCTAAGTGAATGAAAATGCTTATATTTGTTCAATTTTCAATAATATTTTAATCAAATCAACTAGTTATGTATTTTCGTTGATTTTTTATGTACAATCTAAGGGGTTATCATGTTTCGATAAATATTCGAAACCGTATCCGATTCGATTCGTATTCGATCCGTATATGTATTCGACATTATCTATATTCGTATTCGTATCCGAACTATCTGTATTCGTATCCGCATTGGAGAAAATAATATAAAAATAAATATGATAGAGCTATTATCCATCCATATCCCATCCGTTTTCACTCCTAATTTTGTCTCATCCACAAATTGTCTTTGCAAATCTAGAGACTAACCATGTGAGTTCTCTTGTATTGCCCATAATCGTGGACACGACTATTCCTTGCCAAACAAATAAGTGGCATTAATTTGAACCTACGACCAGAGAATACATCCAAACTTATCATGAATTAATCTCATTGAGCAGAAACACCACATGTATCAACAACAATTTTTTCTCAATGAGAATGAATCAACAACCAATGAACAGACATTTGTGATAAATTTTTCTTGCATATGCATTAACATTCGTGGAGGGAGGTCAGGGGACCAGTAAAAAGGCCGTCACAGGCGGCGGTATCTCCAGGATGGACAGAGATCAGGTGAAGTTTGAATGAGGACTACAACTTTGGCAGTCCCTATTCGCTAGAGCCGTTGGATCGAGTGAATCGACGGTCCAGATCGAAAAAAAACGTTTTGCTACAGTAAATTTACTGCAGTGTTTTTGCTACAGTATTCGGGAAAATCTCACGCGTCAGACCTCGATCCAATGATCGAATGGGAACTGCTAAACTTGCAGTCCCCATTCAACTGCACCTCCTCCCTGTCCCTCCAGGATGGCTTTTCTAACCTGTAGTGAGGCTAGGGTTTCGTGAAAGAGTTGCAAGGAGTCGGGAAGGGGAGTTAAGTGGTGGGGTGGGGGTCATCCTCAACCCGGAAGGAAGTTTTTGAACTAGTGTGCTGGCTCTGTTGGGCACGGTTCCGACTACTCCAAACGAGAATTCGGGAGTTAGAGTCATGCCAAATAGGACCTAACTACGCAGAATCTCAGTCCATGAGTGAAAGTTGCTCGGGGTATTTAAGGGCATGTACAATATAAAATACTTTTACGCGATTACTAAAAGTTATAATATAATCATACGATCGAGCACACATGCAGGTTATCTCTTCTAATGCTAGAACCTCTTTGCATGTGTTTAGATGATCGTATTATCTGTTAATTAGAGGTACTATTAAACGCCAATGTCTACCTAAGCCTCGATGCTATAAAATTAACGCATTATCCGTCCTACGTGACAAGGAAAACAATTTTCTTTTGTTAAGCAGTTCATGTCCTAACGAGTACTATATAGGTAGGTTAGGCCAACTATCAAGGTTGCAGTGAATTGAATCGAAGGGGGAGGCAGGAGTTGCAATTTTCAGAAAAAGGTACTATACTCTAGTTCTTCAAAATCCGATCCGACGGAGTCTAATATCTACGGGAATTTCAGGATTACACCTAAACCCGACCCGAGAGAGTCTAATAACTACGAAAATTACATCCATAAAGAAGCCCACCATTCAGATATTCAGACAAGAAAAATGCTACCACGAGAGGGACCTCGTCAATCTTTGTGGCCTGGAAAAATAATTTGAAGTCTGCAAAACCGCATAAACACATCATCATTAGTATTTGCCAGTAGCGTGTGTGGCCCAAAATATCACTGGTGTTACCTATCTTATTCAATTGTTATCATCCCACGTGGATGTTGATGGAGCTGTGCAACACGCGTGATCTACGTTGCTTTTCCAATGTTAGTTTTTATGGTGCTACGCATGCGCACGTCTAAGCATGGATACTACCTAATCCCATCCAACGACCGTCAAGATCCCACGTGATGACCAGTATACTATACTACTATTACGCAACGCGGGTGAGAAGCCTTCACTTATCCAGCTCCTTCTACTTTTTTTTTATTACAAATCTAGCCTCTTCTATGTATGTATTTGCAAATTTGATCATCTCCTTCACCGCGGAAGGCGCGACAGGCGATACCTATCCTCTATAGGGATGGCAATCGGGTGGGTACCTCCGGGTACCACCGCCTTAAACCCAAACCCAAACCCAAATAAAGTCCCGTCTACCCAAACCCACTAAACTTTACGGGTACAGATCTGTACCCATACCCAAACCCAATGGGTACCCAATACCCAATGGGTACCCACGGGCACAGATCTATACGCAAGCACTGAAGGGCAAAGGTGGAGAGGTGGGGGTGCCACGGCAGTCGCATGCTCCCCTCTCCTTTCGCGGACGCCGGAGGCCAAGGGAGGTGGCCATGGCGGAGAAGAAGACAACACCGGCGAGGCAGGGGGTGATTCTCCAATGATGACCAATCAATTCTTTTCGCCTATTGTTCTTCTCTTTCCCCAAAAGAAACCCACCAAGAACTACTCCGATATACCAAAAATGGCAAACCATTGAACCAAGAAACCAAAATCCGGCGCATCAACCGCACCACAGGAGCAAGGGGAGAGAGGTACCTCAGACTCGAGTAGGGTGATGTAGGTAATGAGCTCTGCGGCGTCGCCTTATCACGGCGCCTCACAGACTCCTCGTCAAAGCGGACCTCACGGAGCTTCCTCCAGATTGCCTTGTCCCGACGACGCCGTCGCTTCTGGTCGGTCGCGGGCTTGCCTTGGCTCTGTTGGAACACTAAACCTCGGGGGTACGCGCGGGGGTAGTGCGTTCCGGATGAGTAGGGGTCGCCTCTCCCTCTATCTCCTTCTTGCCTCTCCTTTCTCTCTCTTCTTTTGGGCACTGTGCGCCCTGGAGCGGAGGGAGGCAATAGGAGGAGCCGGTTTCAAGGGAGGCGAGGCGAGGGGGGAGCGTGCGTCGGCCACCGAGGGAGGCAGAGGCGAGGGGAGGGAGACCAAGGCAATCAGGCGATGGGGCAAGGGGAAGGAGGAGATGGGGGCGAGGGGAATTAGGGAGGAGCCGACTTAGTCGAGCAATCAGTGAGTTTGTTTTTCTAATATATCTCTAAAAAGTGGGTCCACATGTCGTAGGATACCCATTGGGTATCCATGAGTACAAATTGACACCCACACCTATCCTATAGGCTTATCGGGTACCCAAATCCGTAAACCCATGGGTCTGAAGTTCTACCCATACCCGCTCTTATCGGGTCGGGTACCCACGGGTACCCAAACCCATGGGTAAAATTGCCATCCCTAATCCTCTGTCGCGTCCGGAGAGCGTGGAAGATGGCCAGCGCCGTAGCAGGCGAGGGACCGTGGGAGCGACGCTGGAGCGCGGAAGATGCTGCGACAGTGTGGCAATTGGGACTTTAGAAGCGTAGTAGCGCACGCCACCTCGCTATCGTGCTTGGGTAGCGCGGAAGGGATCTTGTCGTGGTAGGCATGCGCCTGCTGCCACGGTCGGCTGAGCTCTTTGAGCTAGCACGGCAGTGTACAGGTGTTGCATGCTGCGCCTTCCACTGTGGGGGAGAGGGCCAATCACTACTACAGAATGGTACAACACAATCGCTTCATTTGTGTCGGTTCCTAACTTTTGAAGGAAAGACCGATTGTGATATGTGTATGTAATTTGTAATTTTTGGAAATAGGGTCATCACAATCGGTTCTGAGCTAGAACCGATTATGATGAGGGGTGTTATCACAATCGGTTCTATCTCAGAACCGACACAGATGAGGTGCCCATCATCACAATCGGTTCTTAGCTATAACCGATTGTGATGACACCCCTCATTTGTGTCGGTTCTTTCTCAGAACCGACACAGATGAGGGTGACCCTCATCACAATCGGTTCTTGCTCAGAACCGACACAGATGAGGGGACCGATTGTGATGAGCCTCGCTAGGTTTTATTGTGTACTGTGAATGTGATATGCTTTTGTTGTGAATGTACATATATTTGGTAATGTTATGTGATATTGTGTTAGATATTGCTAATGTGGACTATCTGTGCTTAAAGAATTAACTGTTGATATTGTGTAATATCTGTGCTGAAAAGAACAGATTGTGACTGTTGATATTATATGTAATATCTATTTTATATAATTTTTTTTCAGAATCAAACTCTCACAAATGAGCATACTCTAAAATATAGACTGGAAACAAGGATTACACAAGCTATAATGAAAAACAATTCAAACTAGCAACAAAAATCGATTTAAAACGGTACCAAACTTCAGAGGCTGTTTTGAGGCCTTAAACGTCGTTTTTTGGGGTCGACACTTTTTCCAAATCCTCGCGAAGAATTCGCGACTTAGATTTGGATTCGAGTACTCGTATGTCTAGCAATTACATGGTGCAATCTCCATGTGATGTTATCTATATAATTCTGGTATGTAGCTACTTATTGCAAGAAAAAGGAGCCATGTTATGTTCATCTGTATCGGTTTCCTAACAAAACCGATAGAGATGTACAATTTGTGTCGGTTTTTTCCTCAAACCCGAGAGAGATATATGTCTCATTAGTGTCGGTTTTTTCCTCAAACCCGATAGAGATACATTTCTCATTATTGTCGGTTTTTTAAAAACTGATAGAGATATATTCTTCATTAGTGTCGGTTTTTAAGTCAAAACCGATAGAGATATCTTTTCCAGAAGGGTCCAAAACTGAAAGAGACATAAAGTCATTAGTGTCGGTTTTATTGTTGAAAGCGATGGAGATATTTTTATTATTTGTGCCGGTTTATTAGTAAAAACCGGTAGAGATACATTTCCTATTAGTGTCGGTTTTGGTACAAAACCGATAGAGATATATGATTCATTTGTGTCTGTTTTTTGGTCAAAACCGATAGAGATATATTTTCCAGATATGTCCAAAACCGAAAGAGACATAAAGTCATTAGTGTCAGTTTTATTGTTGAAAGCGATGGAGATATTGTTATTATTTGTGTCGGTTTATTAGTAAAAACCGATAGAGATACATTTCCTATTAGTGTCGGTTTTTTCCCAAAATCGATAGAGATATATGCTTCATTTGTGTCGGTTTTTTTATCAAAACCGATAGAGATATATACTCATTAGTGTCGATTTTTCCTTTGACCCGATAAAGATAGCTCATTTCGGCCATATATATCCCACACTCACTCGTTCTCCTGCACTCCCTCGTGTTCTCCCGCACTCACTCGCTCTCCCGCCACGCCCTTCCCGCCGCCTCCCCTCCTCCCGCTCGCTCCTTCCCGCACGCCGCTCTCTCCTCCCCGCCGCCTCCCCCGTGCTCGCTCCCCTTGGCTGCAGCCAACTCCTCCCGACGCCGCACGCAGCCTCCACCTCTCCTAACCCTAGCCCCGACGCCCCACACAGCTGCCATACAATCTCCTGAGGTTGATCTATGTATTGCATGCAGCATCCGCTGGCCGAAGACTCGCCGTGTCTTCCATTCCCCAGTAGCTGCACTCAGTGGTAGCCTACCCCACCGACACCATCATGGCCAGCTCTGGTGGTCGCCGCCGTTGCCAAGGACTGCCCTAGCCGAACCCCATCTCTCTGCAGCTCACTCCCCAGTCATTTCTAACTCTAGCACCGTCGTCGCCATTGCCGTTCCAGCAAAGCTCTAGGGTAAGTGAGGGTAAGCTTCAAATATTTTCGCATATAGCCTTGTCACAAGCAACACCTTGGCCCAGTGGTACAACCTTGCCGTTTGAACCGAGAGGTCTGGGGTTCAAATCCTAGAAAATTCATTTTATCTTTCCTTTTTGCCCTTGTGAATCAAACCTTCATATCTTTTGCTAGAAGTATCCAAATGCAGCAAACATAGTTTCTAAATTTGCGTTATGAAATAAGGATTTGGATTATGCAATGAAACTTCACATGTTACTTGTAGTAAAAACTTTTAAATAGAGATTGAATGAAAACCCCTTTTTAGGTAACATGAAGAAACTGTGCAATCCCTAGTTCCAAAAATCATGGAATAAATCAGATAGGCTCAAAACTTGGTTAGATTTTACTTTGGTTTGCACTAATTGCTCAATAGTCGAACTTGTAATGAGAGAAATGTTCAATAATCGTAACTTCCTCAAACGAACCTCAAATTCAACGAAATCAAGTACTATGACCTTAAAATGTTATGTCTTTGCTTGCTATGCAAATATAATGTTAGTTTGAACAACTTTGAGTTAACGCAAACACTCTAAGTGATAAAGTTGCCGGAGCTACATTGTATGAATAGTTGAGTTTAAATGCCTTTAACCAAAGTACCAGTAACACAAGAATCATCTTATAACCATGTAGTAGCAACCAATAACTTAAAATTTCAGACCCAACTTGTAGAGATTGCTTCTATCCAAAGACACTTAATGCTAAGCAATATTCATGCATAATACTTTAACTAATGACTCACTCCTTCTAAACCAAATAATTTTAGCATCTAGAATTTGAAGTTATAAATACGAAGATACATAATTTTAGCCTCTTGAATTCGTAAACAACTCTATGTATGTTCATAGTTATAGCTTCTTGTAATCGATGAATGAAAATAACACACTCATGCAAAGGGCCTCACCTAAACTAAGTACTAATGAGATCGTTATACAAGAGATAATTCAAGAACTCAAAATCACCTTGTTCTTCTTGGTAAGTTTTAATTTGGTATTTATATCTCCTGCTCGAGGGTACATGTTTATGAATATGCCATTTCGCACATTCTTTTTCTTTCTTCACAGTGTCATCAATAGGGCAGCGACGACCACTGCGGTTTATACGTCATGAAGCACATGATTATCGTGGTAGGCAGCTCAGACCTTTTCCTTAAGGTATATGTACATGCATAATAATACAATTAGCCTTTCATATAGAAATTTCAAAAATTAAATTAGAGTAATTGTTTCTATTTTGCAGCATATCAATATCCCCCAGAAGAGCTTAGACAGCTTTGCATTCAACAAGTTACGAGACCACTTAATCCAGTGGTACTGGATGGAAGTTATCTCGCAGATGGGTAGGTTTAGAGATCCTGAAAGCTCCTACTAGTCCATATGTGAACAATATTATATATGTGAATGCGATTGCATGTGTACTAACTGTGAAGCATGTTTGAGTTTTGTTTTGTGAACGAATGTGATATGTGTTGTAATAAAATATTTGTGTTCTGTGAATGTGATATGTGCATAATGTGTGCTATTGTTGTGTGAATGTGATATGTGCATACTGTGTGAAATATGTACTGATTGGAGTGTGAATTAGAAAACAGCAAACCCTCTCATCTCTATCGGTTCTTTAGAACAAGCGATAGAGATGAGCCCCTCATCTCTATCGGTTCTTTAGAAAAAGCGATAGAGATGAGTGCGTCATCTCTATCGGTTCCTTATAAGAACCGATAGAGATGATGGGGTCATCTCTATCGCTTCTTGTAAAGAACCGATAGAGATGACACACTCATCTCTATCGGGCAAGAATCGACTGTAATAGCACTGTCTCATGACTTTGTGTCGCTACCAGAACCGATTGTGATGATAAAAAAGAACCGATTGTGATGTATATTCGTGTAGTAGTGAATAATCATATTATTATTCATAAACATACTCATGTTACAATCATCTAAATGATTGCCTTAAGGGCATAACACTAACAAATTCTACTTTCTATTTTAAATTCACAAATAACCTCAAGTACATGTGCAATAATAGCCTCTCTGGTGTGTGCCTCATCGATTAGCCTAAACCCTATTATTCTTTTGTTTAGGGTGTTGTCATCGTCCAAGTAATGTGTGACAACAATAAGATAGGTTGTCCTTTGGTGGAATAAAATCCATATCTCTAAGGTCAAAGTAAGGAAATATTAACTCTATTGAAGTTCTCTTTCAAGTTTGCTAGTTTCCATTTGTACATAGCGTATATATCACGTGCAGTTATTCTCCTACTAATGTGTTATTATTGTGGGCAAAAACCATATAAGATCATACTTTCAAAACTAGAGCTCTCACTCATTCTAAGTTAAAGATTCTCGGTTATTATATACCGTGCAATTTTCTCTCTAACTATATCAGTATTGTACATCTATGTGCTTACCAAATCGTTGATACTGAAGTTAAGCTGGGTGTATGTGCGCCCTCCCTAGGCCTACATCCGGCTGATATCTTCTTCAAGCATGTCTCTATGTGTTACTTGAGATGACTTGTTTCTCCACCTACAAGTATAGATAATTTGTCTTGATAATATTTATAAATATCATACGCTACCTCACACTCACCCTCAATTTCGATGATTCTATCCATACGTTGCCAACACCATGCCTGTTAACTAGCGGAGCCTCCGGCAACTACTTGTACCGATATAACGACATCGGGGTTCGGTGTGGAGCTCGGGCCCTTGGGAAAGTAAGAGGCATCCTCGATGCCCTCTGTATCGTCTATATGACGGTTATCCGTGCTGTAGTCTCCCATGCTTGCGGAAGTTGATGAGCATTGATATCTTGATCCTAGGGATGAGTGCTTGGTGTGTGAAAGCGGCTCCTGACTTTTTCTTATCATGTATTTTGATCTTCAGAGACTACTAAGAAAGCAAAGGGAGAAGGGCAAGGAGGCGATAGTGTGCTGAAGAAACAAGAAGAGGGGGTTTTATAGCAATGGATTAGAAGAATGTTGCCATTTTCCCATTGTTTAAAGGATCGGCGTTGCTTGCCATTTGCCCATTGCTTTTCAACTTTATTTCTTTCATTCGTCATATCATTTTCAGTGTCACTTCATGTGCCCATTACTTCCTCTCTCTCTCCATCTCTCAACGACTCAACCTCACCATATCTCTATCTCGCCATCTCTCTCTCTTGCTGACCACCTCTCCCTCATTCCCTCGCCGCCTCCACCATCTTCGCCTCTCCCCCCTCCGCTTCTTGGCCCCATCGCCGCCTCCCACTTTCCCCCACTCCTTCCTCTTCGTCTCATCCACCGCCTCCCCCTTCTCCCTATCCACCTCATTGATGCCTCCCCCGCCATCTCCCGCCTGCTCTACATCTTCGCCTTCTCTGCCACCTCTCTTCCTCTCCCTCCCCACCTCTCTCTCTCCCCTGCCACCAAATCCGTGTGTCGGCGCCATGACCATCCACATCATGGCATCGATGGCCGCAAATCAGTGGCTTGCGGCAAGTCGGGGCATTGCTGGCACGGTTCGCGTTGTAAGCGCATGCAGCGCCATGGCCTAGTTAGCCGAGCGGCATGGTGTCAGTGGCACTGGCGTAGGCGGCGTCGGTGGTGCAAACACGCGCGGCAAACGGCAGGGTAGGGCGTCGTTGAGCAGGTACTCTCACTCTCCACCTCGTCTTCCCTTTTCGTGCCTTGCCGCCGTGCCGTGTGTGTACCGTGCTATGTCGTGCCTGTTAGTCCCTATAGCGTGTCGTGCCTATCCAAGCACGATACTTTGAGGCGTGCCATACCGTGCTGTCCACCGTGCCTAGCTGCCAGGCCCGGCATGGCCTTGACGATTGTGCCGTGCTGGCCTAGCCCGTTTGCATGCATACCAGGCTGTGCCTTTGGGCTTGTCGTGCCTGCTGTGTCATGGGTTGCCCCAGAAATCCTAGCCCAATACCCACATTTACATGCGGCTCACCATGGGAACTGCCTAATCCCATCGGTTGACTTTTGAAAAGAAGAGTTTGTCATTGTTCCTTTTCTCTCGCTTGACTAAATGGGCAGTCAATTGTCAAGATCCATCGTAAGACCTGCCAGGTGATGGATATTCCAAGAGAGGCATGGGCGCAGCTTGGTTGGTCCTCGCCTCCTCAATTGGCAGCGAGGGTGTGGGAGAAGCGAGCAAATTGCTGTACCCAAAATCGGTCAACTCCCACGACATGGCAGGTCAACCGACCGGTTGCTGAGTTAGAAAATTTTCAATGAAGACGTACATTTCACCGTATGATTCTATAGTCTTGTATATTGGTTTTGCAATATCATAAATCCAACACATATATTTGAAATTTGCTAAAAGTATAATACAAATAATTTTAAGGTCTTATAAATCCCAAACCACTAACATCGAAATCAATTCATTTAACAAATTTAGTCTACTGAAGAGTTGATGTCTTAATATTTTCAAATTTTTAGAGGTGTCGGTGCATATTCGCACCTCATCTAGATCCACCCTTGCCACCAACACCTGTTGGTAAATAAAGTTCCAACTGAAATTTCAAATCCAGTTGTCAAAATCGTCTTTGCCTTTTCGGTTGAAAATTTTCATTTGCTCATGGTGGAATTTAAATCTTTTCCAAATCATTGTTGGAAGTTTGAAAAGCTCAAAGGGATAGGGAGCCACCCGCTACAAAGAACATATACAATGCGAAAGACCCCTAATCGGCAAAGACGCCCAAGTTATTGACAACTGTTTAGGTGTGTCGTTGAAGTGAATTCGGACGGATATCACTCAATCCATATCCTCTTATGGATTCTTTTATGTTGAGTTGAAGTTGGACACAGATACAGTCGAAATACCCAGTTATCCATTCCGAACTTGCTCTGAAAGTCTTTAGTCGTTCTATCAAATGGAAATTATCCGCTCCATTTGCATCTTTATACAGGAGATAGGACATCGAGCAAATCGAGAAAACGCACGAGCAAATCGAGAAAACGCACGAAAAGGACCTAAAAAGGATTTTGTGTTTTCCGCAAAAAGGCTTAAACGTAATGCTAGAAAGACGCAACAAGGACCTAAATGCGATGTATATTTTTTCAAAAAAAAAGGGGACTTGAACGGTTTTTTTTCTTCCGAAAAGGATCTAATCGTAATTCCGTTTTTTGGTAAAAGGACCCGAGCACAAGCCTTAAAAACGCATAAAGGACCTAGACGTAATATATATTCTTTTTTTGGAAAAAAGACCTAACCGTATTTTTTTTTCCGAAAAAAGGACCTATATGTAATTTTTTTTCGTAAAAAAGACTCGGGTGTAATTTTTGCTCGGAGCTGAGTCGGCTCACCCAACGGCTCAAAGTAAGGAGAGGCAAGAAATCCTTTCAGGATTAGTAGAGGGTATGATTTCTCCTTCTCGAATACTTAAAAAATAACTTAATCAATCAGATGAAAATTATTTGCTCAATTTGGACGTTCGCAATCAGATCCAAAAGGTTATTTTCCCTTCCCCCTCACGTGACTTACGTCGCTCATCTGTCTGCCCCTCTCGCGACCGCGAGATCTCGCCACCGGCCACCGCCTGCCGGAACCCTAACCCGCGCCGCCATGTCGAACTCCTACCCTCAGGGTGACACCATCCCTCTCCACCCCTCGTCGGCGCAGTCCGACATGGACGAGATCGAGAGCCTCATCCACGCTGCCCCCTCCCCCGCCACCGTTCTCTCAGCGCGGCCTCCCTCCCCTCCGCGCGCCTCCATCCCCATCTCCAACTCCCCACCACTCCCCCCTCTCGCCAGCTCCAAGCCCCAACAACTCCCCCCGTTCTCCTCCGCGGCGGCGCCCTCCTCCGCCCCGCTCCCATCCGCCTCCGGCTCCGTCTCCATCCCCATTGCCGCCGACGGGTTCGGCCCCCCGCCCAACACGCTCACCGAGCCCGTCTGGGAAACCGTCAAGCGCGACCTCTCCCGCATCATCAGCAACCTCAAGCTCGTCGTCTTCCCCAACCCCTTCCGCGAGGAC
The DNA here is from genome assembly GCA_036346275.1 of Otatea glauca. Classification (NCBI taxonomy): domain Eukaryota; kingdom Viridiplantae; phylum Streptophyta; class Magnoliopsida; order Poales; family Poaceae; genus Otatea; species Otatea glauca. The sequence goes on along the minus strand of CM070720.1, from coordinate 42,387,995 downwards.
CCCGGCAAGGCGCTCCGCGACTGGGATCTTTGGGGCCCGTTCTTCTTCATCGTCTTCCTCGGTCTCACCCTCTCCTGGTCGGCCTCCGTCAAGAAGGTAGCCACTTCATCTGGACTGTTTGTTTTCCCTGCATTCGTTTCGGTTATGTGAAATCCAAGTCCAATCAATATTCAATTAGATTTAGTACGATGAAGCCCGTGTATCTGGAAACGTAAACATGACCGAATACAAATCCTACAGCTACAAGCAGTTCAATCATCAAACCCTGCATTTTTTATGGTCATATTAAATCCTTCATTAATCAGGTGAAAATATATTGACTAAACAACGAATGATCCAGTAAGTGCTATGAACAGCATGCATTAGTTGGAGAGTCGAAGCATCTCCCAAGAATCTCTGATGCCTCATTGACCTAATGAATGCATGCTGCTGCTGTGTCTGGCATCTCTGGCTGGCAGCCTACCCCCTCACCACCATTGGAAAAATAGTAAAATCCCATCTCTAGGATCTGGATCCGTATCATGATGTGGATACAATAATCTCTATGTATCTGTAAGCCTTGGATTGGATCTTGAAGGTTAGGACGTATAAGAGTAAATATAGTACTTGTCAGATGCATGGGTAAAAACATTGTTGATGTCTGGCAGGCAGTGTTTTTCAGTCCATTGGGTATTCTTTCTCCTCAAATGTTACAGGCAGGCTAGCTTACTTTCTCATTGTCATTGTACTGTTGTAGCTGCACCAGGGGATGACATATCCTTAATTAAAGACTAAACAAAGCATATATACTAAATCTTTGGGCAGCAAAGAAAATAAATTGCAGTACCTTTAGTGTAGTGTTAAAAGCTTGTTTGGTAGATATCTTCAGCGACATTCTTATTTCTAATATGCTTTACAAACTTGTTGTGCCGACTAAAATTGGAAGTGCATGTGTATGAAGAAGAGCATAAAGTAAGACCGCAATGGAAAGTATGTATGCATGAAGAGTAGTTAAATTACCAAGCATAATATTCGCATGTGATCAGTTTACGTAGGTGAGCACAAAGCCACAAACTCGATTTCACTAGAAATCTAGAACCAAAACTACCATTTCACGATTCATTGTGGTATGAAGTAGCTTAACTAGAATATCAAAAGAAAGTTATCATTGCAGATAACATCACAGCATAATTTGTAAAAGGCCTAAAAGGGCAATAGGTGTCCTTCATAATCATTTCCAAGATCCAATTTGGGCCCAAAGAGCTAAAGTTGACTATTGGAGTCTTGAGATGCAACTGAAGTCTAATTTGCCTAACCAAATTTGATGAGTGCAGATTTTTCTTTTTTCTTAATTTTTTTTATCCCATTTATGCCAGGAGAGAACATTGGTCAGGCCACTCTGTGCTATCAATAGTTTATATTCCTGAAATTCCAAATCAGTGGGCATCTTTTCCATAAATGCATAAATGATCATAGTTCAATGCATGCACAGAATCTGCAGAGTCTGAAAAACCATACCAATTATAAATATTCTCAGTTACTCATTCATGTCTGCCAGCAGCCGAAATGGAAAAAATGCTTTCAACTCATCCTTTTATCAAATACATCGACACTAACACCCTTTATAAAAGCATGAGTAAAGAAAACAATTGCATCTTGATGTTCCAATGCCAAAATTATTTCTTACTGCGGTTTAGAGAAAATTCTTAACTCCCTGCTTTTAGCACTTGTCATGCTCACGTATTACTTCTTGGTGAGCTCAAGATGTCAATAAATCATTCCCATGGCATATCTGTTATCCAGGAGTAACAAAGTTTTAGGGAGGATGCTACTGGAATTTGGAAGTCAGCGTACTTTTGGAAAGGAGACTATGCTTTTCCTTGTGAAAAGCATTGGAGGCAAGTCTAGGATTAATGGCGACTCTGAACCCTAATTTCCATGTGGCCTTCAAACCTTGAGCATTAAATAAAAGTGGCATTCCTTAACACATGGGCATTCCACCAACTTTTTGACGCCATCTCCAATTTGGGAGCATATTTTGGCAGATTATAATGTTTGCCGAGTTCCAATGAAAGGTGAGTGTTGATGAAAAATATTTTGGAGGGAGGGAGTGCTGTGATGATGCATCAATTTGAACCTTTTTTTGTAACTTAAGCATTTGATGTTCTTCCAAATTTTCCATGTTTAGAACCCTTGTAAGAGGGTTTGAAAGTGAACATTTTGATGTTGTATTATAGGTTGAAAATATGCTAGCTCTTTGCTTCTTAAGTTCTAATACGTGTTTCTTAAGTTCTACTACGTGTGATTTCTCTTTGTTGCCTACTAGCATCTAGTAATGTCCTTTTTGTAGAGCATTGTTTAGATGTTCATTTCATTAGAACGTTAAGCTATGTACCAATATCCTTGGGAGATTCAATAATTCAATCTATATCAACATTTTTTCTTAGGTTGCAGTTCTACTTCTTTCACATGATATGATGTATCGCGTACTGATTCTGATGACTTGCTTTTGTTTTTGTAGTCTGAAGTATTTGCTGTTGCTTTTGCTGTACTAGCAGCTGGTGCTATAATTCTCACACTGAATGTGCTGCTTCTGGTACTCTCTCTCCCTCATTCTCTCTCTCTCTCTCCCCTCTCTGTGTGTGTGTGGTGTGCACACGTCCTCTCATGCGCTTCATTATGTATGCACACAGTGCCTGCACGCACCAGCTTATATTTGGTTTATTTATTTTTGTTTTGCAATGGCTACAATGTTTCACTGCAGGGTGGACACATCATCTTCTTTCAAAGCCTGAGTCTTCTTGGATACTGCCTGTTCCCTTTGGATGTTGGAGCTCTGGTTTGCATGGTGAAGAATAATGTCATACTGAAGATTGTTGTGGTTGCTGTAACATTGGCATGGAGCTCCTGGGCTGCATATCCATTGATGAGCGCTGCTGTTAACCCAAGGAGAAAGGCCTTGGCACTTTATCCTGTCTTCCTCATGTATGTTTCTGTTGGGTTCCTCATAATCGCAATAGACTAAGGGTGGGAGGATTGATATGGTGCTATCAGAATTCCTGAGATTTTCTCCTTGGACCATCAGAATGCATACAGGTTTTAATTAACATTGTTTTTGTAGTTGTCGCTGACTTCTTCGATATTTTTCGCTTCATATAAGCAAAAGTTGCAAGGCTGTAGAGCGTAGTAAAAAATGATACATGTTGTATAGGTACCCTCCTGTTTAGCATCCATGCGTCTAGATAATTTGTAGACTGGTGAACGTATTTTGGTTCATCATGTTGTTGGCAAATGTGTGTGCCGTGTTCTAGTTCTACCAACTCTGCCGTGCTGCCAGGGTTCTGTTACTTTGTATATCGGTTTTCAGTTTGCCTAGCTATTACCTGATCACAATTCATAAACTAGAGTACATGCAAAACTGCTTCCTGGAAGTTATAACTAATGTATCTGGATAATTGCGTATTGGGTCAAGTTTGGTAAGTCCGATTCTTGCTGATATCACAGTGACAAAACAACCTCGCAAATCATCACGAACTACAATTGGAATTGGGTTGATTATTTGTTACATATGAGTTGCTTCAATATTTCTATATATAGGAAGCCAAAATAGGGTATCTTGTTGCCTGGGCACTATGATTTCAAATCCGTGAATTCAAGTCATATTTGAGTATATTTTTCAAAAATTTCAGTTTTGAGATATATACCTATCAATAAGAATTTAAATGAATTACATACCTTTGAAAAAAATTGAACGGAGTTTGGATCATATGATTTTGCTATTTATATATAAAATCAGTACATATCTACAACTAAATTATCATTAAAAAGGGAAACTCTAGTTTGAATTTTAGTTCAAATTTGTTTGAACTAGTTGGTAAACTGGTTAAACTCAGTATCCTAAAAATTTTAAAAAAATTCGTATGAAAATACATAGAGAAAATATCCTTTATAGATCATGATGCTCAAGCACTATAGTGCCCTAGGTAATTATACTATATATGCACACACTGATTGCTTTCCAGACATAAAGAATCGGAATTTTTTACCTTACTAATATAAATTTGTTTTTTTTTTACAAAAATGGCCTCCGTTTGATGGCCTGGCACATTGCAGCGGTAAATTGGCCAAATACTGTGCCATCCTAGCGCTGGAATTGTCGGCGTGGTGCACGGCTTATATATTTGTCAAAAATCATTTGACAGCAATGGTTGGTAGCTCAGTTGGCAGAGCGTTTGTGTCGCGTGCATCAGGTTGCAAGTTCGATTCATGCTTAAAACGTTTCTTACCTATTTTTTTAGTTATTAAATCATGTCAAAAAATTTTGAAACTTTTTGAGAAGGGTCCTAAGAGCATACCTAACCTATCATAAAAATTCCAAATCATGATTAAACTGGTGCAAATTTTAGAAATTTTAGAACTTGCTGTCAAATGATTTTTGACAAATATATGAGCCGCACATAGCGCCGTCAATTCCAGCGCTAGGAGGACACTGCATTTGCCCAATTCAGCAGACCGGTCGCAGTAGTCAGTGGGCCCAGCGAAATACAGCGATCGGGCATCGCGGAAGAGATTCTAGCGGTTCCATACCACTGCAATGTGCCAGGCCACGGAAATTTCGTCATGCACCTGATTTCTATGCACGCATAGGGCGAAAATATAATTTCCGTACACTCACTCCGCCGATGGTGACACATGTTATGCCTGTGTTATTTTGCGCTCGTATGACGCTAGTTAGAGACTATTTTTGTATTTTATGTTGAACGGAGGCTATTTAAAAAAAACAAATTTATACGACTAGTACATTAACGTCTTCGAAGAATCACTCCGTTTTTTTCCCCTACTACATAGTTTATAGTTTATACACGTCGACGCGTCAAACGGGACAGTTGCACACAATTCTCGATAAATCTCCAAATTTTTTATGTATTGTAACCTGAGACCAGTTCCTTCGCCGTCAGTACCGACTAAAATCTCTTCGTTCTAGTTCAACGCATTCCATTACGCCTCCGTCTAAGCCAAGTCAACACGCATGATTATCAATTCGTCATTGCACACGACTTTCAAGTAGAAAAGCGCACACATCACGGTTACACAGAACTAGCTAGTAATCCCTTAAGTCACAAATAGTTATCATTTTAGACTTCGAGATGGTCTCTAAAACTTAACTTTAATCATTAATTTTTATTATAATATATTAAAAAAATTTAATAAAATTGTAATATTATGGAAATACGTTTTGAGACGAATCTACACATATGATTTTCATGCATCCAATATAAATATTTTAAAAGATATTAATAGCTAAAATTTTAAAAGTTTAGCCGTAACCAATAAGTTTTTGTGAAACAGATTAGTATCTCCGTGTGCGACAGGCTGCATGCATATCTTCACTCACTCAGGCAGTCAGGTAACCGCGGAAACGAATAGGAGAATAATTAACGTTGCTGCACTTACGCAGTCCGTAAAATTTGTGAAGTTGTTACGGCACGCCGGCCTCTCAACACCATTATACCTACGGGGCAGGCTTGTGTTAGCGTACACTCGGCACTACTTGATTGGACGGAGTCAAGTTTCAAATATGTGTTAGTATGTAGCCAAATTCAGGCATATATATTTGGAAAATTTAAGTTTAGGATATATACCTATATGTAACAACTCAAATAAAACTCATACTTTTGAAAAAAAAAAAGTCAAATTCAAATGTTTTGAATGAATTTATCGCGTGCTTTGGTGATAAATATAATCAGCACGGAACTATAATCAAACTAAAGGCAACTTTAATTTGAATTTCACTTCAAACTTGTTTGAACTAGTTAGTACTAGTTAAGCTCGACGTCAAAAAAAAATCAAACTTTTTCGCACACGATACACAGAAGAAATAACCATTTAGATCGTGATGAGTCCCAATTAATTATATATATAATATGGGAATTGCAAAAAATCTGTCGCCTGTTTTTTTTTTATTTCAGTCACTTTTTTGTCCATCCGATCTGCATTTAGATAGATGATTTGAATCATTTATTTTCTATTAGGGTTCACCAATCCCATTTTTCTTTGTTTAGATTAGAAAATTTATTTTTTATTTTTCTCTGCATAAAAAGTGACATGTATTGAGAGAGAAAATTTTGACTGATCTGACAAAAAAAATCCATAGAATGTTAAGTAGACATTCCCTATATATAATTAAGGATCCTAAACTTGGCCGAAAACAAATACAAGAGTACAAGCAAAGCTAAACTAGGTGCAAGTCTCCCCTCCTGCCGCCTTCCATGTCTTTCCTTGGCACCTCCTCCGTCCTCTCCCTCCCAATACGCGGTCGGTCGTCTCCTATATTTAAGCATGCACGCTTTCCACAGCTATCCAGCCTCGGGCTATTATTTATGACCACCGGACTCCTCGTCTCCTGGCTCGATCGTATGTTCATGTTCTTGGAGGAGTTGGATGCCATGGGCGAGGTGGAGGCGCCGGCCGTGACGCATCTCGACATGGAGATGGAGGCGGCGGAGCAGCTCATCCAGCTGAGCGGTTCCGACGGCGACGACGGTGGAGGTGAGTCGGAGAGCAGGAGCGCTGACAGCGTCAAGTACTGCAAGGCCGCGGCCGTCAAGGAGAAAGATAAAGATTTGACCGTGGAGAGTTGTAGAAAGATGGATGAAAGATTTGGTGCGGAGAAGGGTAAAGCCGACGATGAAGTCGTCATCGGCGGAGACGCGAGGAGGAGGCCAAGGTTCCGGTCGCTGGCGGCGATATACAGGGATACAAGAAGGCTGAGCGACGGGTGCCGCGGAGCGGATCAGGAGAGCAAGAGGAAGAATCCGAAGAGAGCGAGGGATGGAGCGGCCGACGAGGTGATCCCCGTGGCGGGGCGCAAGGGAAGAAGAGCGGTAGAGCTGTAAAACTAGTCAGGATGCATGGATCTAGAAATTGCTAGATAGCAATGTGCATCGATCAGTGCATGCATGCCAATATGCCATGCGTGTGGAAGTGTTCGATGAGATTTTTTGTACATTTCTTTCTTCTAAAAAAGTAAAATTGCATATGATGGATATGTACAAATCGCAAGTTTTAATACTCGTGCATGCCGTCCAATAATCATGAATAAAATGCATATAATATAGCCCATCTATTCGTGGAGTGATACCAATCCGCACGTCGATCAATCAAACAATAGACGTGATCCTTCAAATGACATGTATGTATGCATGCACGTGTTAATTACAAAGAGATCGAAAGACAGCACACGGGAGGCCCACATGGTAGTCGGCGCATACGCTCGCCAGACGCCGTGACGTGCGCGCCGGGCTAATATATATATTCACGCGTATACGATAACATGGAAAGGTTTTCTAATTATGAATAGAAGTATTAATTATTTGGGTGATACAAGCGTCCGGACTTCCGATTACTCATACGCTCGCTGTAATATTTTTTTCAACGTCTGCGACATGTTTTTTTAATGTCTGTAACATTTTGTTTCGTGCACATATTTCTATTGTTATCGAAGGAAAATGTTTCACACGTAGCAAAAAAATATTTCACGTATAGAAAAAAAATATTGCAAGCGTCTGAAAAAATCGGACGTCCGATCACAAGTCATTAGGTAATTATTTCCTGGTCATATCCCGTTCAAACGGAAATATATATTATCTCGTTATGTCTCTTTCGGATGGAATGCTGAGCTCCAAACGAGAGGGATCACGTAATCAAATAGCACACCAATCCCCGAGATCGCGCGGCTCCCCGTCGTCAAGGCTGAACACTCACACGCCAGACCGCCGGACACGAATAAATAGAGCAACACATACGTAGACAGAGAGCAAGGGAAAGAAGCAATCTGCCAATAAACAAAGCAACATTGTCGTTCTCCCTCCTTAATGGTAAAGGCCATTATATATGGCTTAATCTCTCCTTCTCTCTCGTCTGCATTTAGAGCCATTCCATCCCTTCGTTCGTCGTGCAACGGGCGTGAGGGAGAGCAGTGTCTCCGTTCCGACGCCAGTGACTTGTCGCCCTGCACGGGAGACCGGTGATCAGGTTTCTGGGAAGCGCCGCACCGCGTGACTGCTCGTCTACATCTTCTTCGTTCATCGCATCGAGTCGCTTCTGCACTGCTTCCTGTTCTTCATCAAGCCCTCAGTGAGTGCTCTGGTTTAAGTTGTTCTTGGTCCAAGTGATCCCTTTTGTAATTAGATCTATTGAGAATGCATGCTGCTATAATAGTATTGTTTACTTCTATGTATCTTTTGGGCTATCTAGCATCTGTAGGCATGTTTTCTTTACTAGCATGTTTTGTCTTTTTGCTGGCTGCTAGTAACCATGTTGTAAACGCAATATTTATCCTCATGTTCTTATTGCGTATCTTTGGAATTAAATTAATGTTATGCCATGTTATTTTTCCAAAAGGTGTTGTGGGGCCAACGACCTTAATTATCGGCGTCCGGCTCGACCATCGCGTAGCCTGCGGCCGCTTCGTCGGAATCTCCGTGTTCGTCGTCGTCGTCATCAGATGTGATATATATATATATGTCCAAACTGCGCAGATGTTGGCGCTCTCATCCCTGCGGCCTAATCCCACCGCGGCCACGACGATGGAGCAACGCCGTGTCGTTGAGAGTCTCATCATCACACCATGCTGCACGCCGAGATCACCGAGGCAGGGGAGACATGTCTACACCGGCCTGCCACGCCTCGCAAACAGCCCGCTGGCAATCCTGATGACCAGAGAGCTCATGCGTGGGCCATACACGTACACACGATCCTCCCAAATTGTGAAGCAAGCAATTGATGCAGCGGCTCTAACCCCAGAGCCACGATAGGTGCTCTGCCGAACGGCGTCGCTATGTCTCCCAAATGCATGCCACGATAGGTGCTCTGCCGAACGGCGTCACATCGTGACTTGAAGTGGTCGTGGACCAAGGTTGTTATGGTCTAATTGATCCCGGTGAGATCTTTTGATGTTTGACTGATCACTGATCTTTGTTTGTTTGCTGATGCATGTTATCTGGAACAATGCTATGTGATGGTTTGCTTATCTTTGTTGGTTGCGGGACTCTGGGGCTAGGTCATGGTGAGACGGAGGAGATCGGGACTATGCTAGAAGAGCTAAGATCCAGAATGGTCAAGGGACGTCGAAAGATGATAGAGACCGGGAAGTGGTTGTGAGTCGGAAAGACAAGAAGTCGGAGCATGAAGCATTGGTGATGGGCATGGCAGGCAATGGCAAGGTGGACTGGTACTAGGCTTAGAGAGGAGTTGAGACCCAGAACGGTCAATGAAGCTGAAGCTATCATGATGAAGCAGATAAGGACATATGGCGTGCCAAGTGATTTGGGGCTGTTTGCAAGTGAGGATGGTTCGAAGGGAGTTCGAACGCATAAGAGGCTTGGCGGCAAGTCATTTGGGTCATATGGAAGGTGACGAAGTATGGACGATGCTTCAAGTGAATGGATGATATGCTAACTTGAGCCCTACTCAAGCGAAGGAGGATCGTTGGATCAAGTGTTCGTTGGTGGAGTAGAGGCTAAGTTAGTGTTAAAGGGTATAGTCAAAACCCGTTATGTTATTTGGTTTCAAATTAGCCCATGTATGAGTGAGTGAGTTAATCTCAACCCTTGATAAAGTTCTTTATGGGAGAAGGAAGTCATCCAAGGGTGGATATTGACTCAAGTGTGCTGCAAATATAGGGGTGGAGGGATGTCTCCACTACCTTGGTTGGTACTAAGGTCGGAATTTGCCTTAGAGAAGAGTTCTTTGGTTTCTTTATGCTTTATTGAGCTTTGCTTACATGGAGATGTGGCTTTGTAACCATCCCTCTTTAAGTAATGCAAGATCTAAGTTCATCTATGTTCTGAAATTTATTTGTCCTTGCATTTTAGCTTGGTTCTTTTATACAACTTGAACTGTACTTCACCTCCTTCTACTTGCTCCGTCTCTACTGAATCTAGAACACATAAGAGGTTGAGGAGTTCATCAAGAACATGTTCCAACCCAGCAAGATCCATTAGAACTTACCTTTGCTCAAGTTTTTGATCTCGCTTCTTTTTAAGTCCTTTATCTCTCTTTGGTTTTTTTTCTCTTGATCTTGTGCTGCCAAGGATGAATGATTGATGGATGAATCTTTTGTAGATCACATCTCAATTATCTAGGCAAGCTTTAAACAAGATCTCTAAGATTCCTCTCAAGAAACCAGTAGATCTTTTCTTGCTCGTTTGAAGGGTGTGTCTTTGGGGTTTTTGCTTGATGTGACATATGGGAGGTTATCTAAGATTTTTTCTTGCTCGTTTGAAGGGTTTGCCTTTGGGGTTTTTGCTTGCTTGCAAACTCAGTGTGAAGTTTGTGAGTTTTTCATAGTCCTGGTGCAACCTTCCTTCAAACTGAAAAAGATCAGAACTTTAACATCAATTCTTATGATTGAAGGTTGAAATAAGTTCCTGACATCCATATGAAGGTGCATGCAAAGTTTCACGGGATTTGAATCAGCTGATCAAAAGTTATCTCAATTGTTGTTTTTAAAATCATACTGATTTTACTGTTCATTCAAGAGCACGGAACTTTTGTCCAGTTTTGACCTGGTTGAGACTTTTAGTTGGCTCTTTTAAAAAAGATGCTTGAATACTATTTTGTTCAGTGTTGGCCTAGTTGAGCCTTTTAATTAACTTTTCTAGAAAAGAGGTTTGAATATTTTTGTTGAAATTTTTTTCATTTGACTCCTATTCACCTCCATCTAATCGCCTTTTCGATCGTTCAGTATTTCAATGTTTTGAATCTTGAAAGGGAGTTGCTCACCGGTCAACACTCAAGTGTATGTTTTAAAATAGGAGAGGAGAGAGAAGAGGCGCGATGAGATGCAATGGATAAAAATTCTAGAAACTTGAGTACTCTTTGGGGAAAAACAATCAAGAGCTTCTAGCTAGACATCACCGTCCCAAAATTTGATAAATATCTGAGTAAGCACATGAATCGGTTGTATGTTAACATGTTAAATATATACTCAATCGCAGCGCCATCCATCTTATTGTGTTCAACCACTCTGGCTAAGTAAGACGGTGACCTTTGATCTCAAGAATATATAGGAATAGCAGTAAGATTATGCCAAAATTAACCTTTCTTATTAAAAAAAGAAAGAAAACCTTGCTTGAATTTTAGGTGTGTACAATATAAACTATTGCGTAATCGAATATTTGTTTCATTGGTGGATATATGAACTGAGAAGAAGCCAAAATATTGTGCCGAGGGTCGCCATGGCATCTAGGAAAACTGGAAAAGTAATAAGAAAAGGGAAAAAGAAGGTGCCGACGATATCGAGCTAGAGGCGTGCAATTGAATATTTTCTTCCTGAGGAGGACGTGTGTGGAAAAAAAGAAGGGAAATTTGTAAAAGAAGAGAATGTTATGGCACTATTTGGGGGTTTAAAGCCAATTTTAGCTTTTGAAATGCCATTAAGCTCCCAAACAAATAATCTTTTAAGTGGCTTTAGGCATAAGCCAGAAGCCATATATAACTAGCAAAAACTAAAAATCAAAAGTAGGACGGGACATACTTTTATAGCTTATTATTAAGGAGAATTAGATGTTTGCCAAATAGCTTCTCATAAAAAGCTATAACTGCTTTGCAACTAAAAAACAGTTTTTCAAAAAAAGTTAAGCTCCCCCTATTAGGGCATATAGTACAGGACCACCCTCCCACTCTTCTCCAGTAGATTACAGAAAAAACATAATTAATTCGCTATATTTATTAAAGTTTACTTGTTGTAAATAGCCCCTTAAACCATTTCATAATTCAACTTATTAGCTATCTGTGCATTCAGGTTTTATGTGACTACAATTTGGAACAAAGATCCTTGATCCTCTAGAATAAGAGTGACTTCTCGTCCTTCTAGTCGAGGATTGAATTTGGGTTAGAAGCTGTGCACCGTTCAATTATAGTACAACATCTGTACCCATGAAGATGTTACAAATTGTGAATTTAACATAGAAGATAAAAAGCTCACCTCTTGCGGCTAAAGGAAAGGGACACACACAGTTGCACTAAATCCATGTTAGAACTATTGATCATACTTTAGCCCTCTTTACTTTTTTTTTTTAAAAAAAATTGACACCTTCCACCCTTCCGTACCGCAGAAGGTTAGTACCACACCTCCCCCGCTCGCAGGCCGCGGCAGCATGCCTATCGCGCTCGCTGGCTACGGCAGTACGCCTCCTCTCACGCTCCTCGGGCGCGGCAACACTTGCTCCTACTCTTACCCCGCTGCTATGCTTGCTAGCTCCCACGCTCCTCGGGCGATGTAGCTTCGACTTCCGCACTCCTCGGGCGTAACAAGGGATAGGTGTCGCCTGCAACGCCTTTCGCAGTAGGAAAGGGGGCTAAATCTGTAAATGCATTCGCGGCGGGACTAGATTTGCAGAGAAACGAAACAATGGGCTAGAAAAATGATCAATTCAGATTTGAGCATTTGGGTTGCACATGGCAGTAACACATGCAATTCCAGGTCAACCGAGCTTTTTGAACAACACCGCGTTAGTAGATGCTTTTCATGTGTGACTCCATTTCACCTTTTCATTTCCAATTCCAACACCTTTGATAAGCAAGATGACGGCATCCATAACTGGAACAACACCAGCATTTTAACTCGGCTTTAACCATAACAATAAAATTAGAAGAACATCCTAACAGATGCCACCTAATCACTCTTAACCCAACAGAAATCTAATGTGTCGCTATCAATGGAGAGGATTGGAATAGGACTAAGGGCATGTTAGAACCCTTGCCTTGCCTTGATCCTGGGCTAGGCAAGGATAAGCCTAGTTGGGTAAAGGTGGGCAAGGAATCAACATTTTGTTTGGTTCCCCGTCCTGCCACCCTCATCACCTCCTTTCTCCTTCGAGCTCCCCTGCTGCCGTCGAAGTCGTCCGTGTTGTGCCGAGCTTCCAGATTCGTCACCGCCACACTCACCAAGGTCGTCCATACCAAGCCCGCTGAGCCTTGAGCTTTGTCGCACCGAGGTTGTCCGCCCGTGTTGAGAGGTAAGGGAGACATACATGAGAGAAGAATGAACGCGACTAGAAATGAAGAACGAGAGAGGCAGCGAGCAAGCGAACCTTGCCTGTGTAGGAAAGCCAATTTGGCTAGCTTGAGTAGGCAAGGATTTCCTTGCTTGGGCGAACTAGTTTGCCTGGCAAAGTAAGTTTTTTTTCCTTCTGTTATCAGACCTAAAACTCGATCAAAAAGGTGAGGCCGGGAAGGATTTTTTCTTCTGCTATCAGACCTAAAACTCGATCAAAAAGGTGAGGAAGGACTGCTGAGGGATCCAAACAGCCCCCGAATGCCCACAACCCCTAAGAGCATGTACAATACAAGCGCTTAGAGAGATGCTTAGCAACGAAAAACTAATTTATCTTGCCACATAGGATAGATAAGATACTTATTTTGTAGCACCAATGTTTAAGTAAGCACCGGTGCTTAGTACTTGCTTATGTATATAACTATATCTAATTAACATATTATATAACATTTAAGTACCTATAAAAGAGATGTTTGTATTATAGGAAATAATTTTTACATAGTTACTAAATGATATAGCTATATTCTCTCTTTAAGCACTCGTGTATCTAACACAAGGTTCAAAATCTCGGTGAAATTTTGGAAATTTCGGTCGAGATTTCAGATTTCGGTCGGGGACGAGATTACAAATCCCGCGGAATAAAAAAAATTGAAAAAAAACAAATTGCTATAATGATTTTAGAAAATTTGGCGAAATTTTGGCCATATTTGGGATAATACCTCTTAAGAATGTCATCTACCATGATTTTTTTTTGAAAACCGAATTTTTTAGACGTTTTATAAAAATAATAGACGCACTGTCAAATTTTTATAAAAATATACAGGCTTGGTCATGCTCTGAAAATTTATAGTACTACATTTAGTAGTCTAGGATCTTACAAAAAAAATTCAAAAGAATTGAACTTCATTTATTATCTTTGAAAAATAAAAAATAGAAGGAACATAAAAATGAGACAGTAACATTGTCATAATTTTATAAATTCGCTCGAGTGTGATCATGATCTAATATTTTTAGGAGAGCTTAATAATTGCCTTAGAACCCTTCTCTAAAAGTTTCAAAAATTCTAAACCTGTTTTGGTTGCTAAATCAAATCTATAGAAGTATATGTACTAAGCTTTTATCAGGACAGTAGCACTTTCAGAATTTTTGTAAATTCGTCGGTATTGATCATCATCTAAAATTTTTATGGGAATATTAGTGATGCGTCAGGACCATCCACAATTTTTTTTAAAAATTTATAACATGATTTGAACTATGTTTAATTTGGTTGAAATGGATGATATTTTGACAATTTCGGCCGAAATCTCTGAAACTTCATTCCAAAAATTTCGGATTTGAATCTTGCCTTTTGAGTTTCGTCCGAATTTCGATCACATTCGAGATATTGTCTGAAAATGAAATTTAAAACCTTGATCTAACATGCCCCATGCGACTGCTGTTGTCCAAACTGGTGTGCCGCCCACGTCCGTAGTCTGCTTTTGATGATATAGCTATATTCTCTCTTTAAGCACTCACGTATAAGAGCAAGTACGATAACAAAGCTCACTACTTACTTCACTCTCATCCATATAATCTAGAGTAAGTAATAAAGTCGGCTTGTACAATAACTATCAACAATAACGTCGCCTTGTACAATAAATATCTCTAAAGGTTGTCTCTAGAGAAACACTAAAGCATTTAATTTGGGTATTCAACATTAACTTCATCTTTGTAACTATTGGCAAAACACTAACTTCAACACTAACAATTGCTCGTGCTTGCTCCAACGCCAGCTTTTAGCCGACGATAGCACATAATTTTTCATGCGATGATGGCTACTAAATAAGAGTCGATTTTTTCTCTCTTCTCACTCTTCTTTATAGGATAAAATTAATTTGTATATATTAATAATAAGTTAAGATAATTTTATCGTACATGCCCTAACCACAGGGTATCTAACGTGCCCTATGCGGCGGCTGTTGCCCGAACCGGCGTGACGCCCACGTCCGCGGTCGGCTCGAAACAAGAGTCGCTTGCCTCGTCAGGATAGGGAAGCGTTGTAACTTTTTCCGGGCGAATCCAAAATAGAACCCCCCTGGCCCTAGGCCACTCCCCTCTCCTACCCCGCCTCCCTATTTCTTCTCCCCTCCCTCCCTCCTCACAGCCGCGGGCAAAACCCTAGATCTCCCTCCTGCTAAAACCCTCAAGGAAGGTAATGTTTCTTGTCCCAAGATTGGAGCTTTGGCTCTAGATCTCGCCTCGATTCGCTTCTTTCAGCTTATTTGATTAATTCGGCTGCTTTATGTAGGGAATTCCGCGGTGATTAGTGCCTGCTGCCTGTGGTTCAGTGCGGGAGGATGGCGGAGCCGTCGAAGGTGATACACATCCGGAACGTCGGGCACGAGATCGCCGAGGTGAGAAGTTGTGGTGAAAGATGGAAATCTTGAATCTTCTCTTTTTCGATTTTGTGATTTGTCTGGGATGATTTTTTTTTATATATATCGAATGGCTTGATTTCCAGTAGAAAGATTTGAGCTTTTCTGGCTATTCACTCACCGTATTGTTGTTGATGCAGGCTGATCTGCTTCAGCTGTTGCAGCCGTTCGGGACGGTCTCCAAGATCGTCATGCTGCGTGCCAAGAATCAGGTGGGTTCTTTTCTTCGTTGTTGACCGGTCTGTTTTTTAGCCATTAAGCAGGTGTAGTGTTGATATTGTTGTGTTACGGTCGTTTTTGTGGTGCAGGCTCTTCTCCAGATGCAAGACATGCATGCTTCCGTGAGCGCGCTGCAATACTACAATACTGTCCAACCAAGCGTAAGGTAATGTATTTCTTGGCTGTGATGAGTTTTGGATGCGAGGGGCTCCAGAAAAGTAGAGATTTTATTTAGGTTTTACAATGCTATTTGCTACATAGTTATGGCTCATTCCGGATAATGCATGATTAATGGGATCTATGAACACCGAGAGGGTTTGGGCTTTGCATTGTGCTTTCTTTATATTCAGTGTGCTTATGTGTTACATTCTTGTTTACCTAAAAGATAACCGTACTTCTTTCATTGACTTTTGATATCCCATTTGGTATGCGATTACTCCTTTCCGCATGCGTATTCATCCTTTTATGTCATTTTAGGGGAAGGAATGTATACATGCAATTCTCATCCCACCAAGAACTGACCACTGACCAGAGCTCTCATGGACGGAATTCTGATCAGGTATGCACACATAATTCAGCTATGCATACATAATCCAGCTAATGTTAGGTCTTATCCACTCTGAATTTCAGAATTTATAATCTTTCCAATGTGATCGGAAGTTGCCAATACCATTCTTGAGCTATGAATTCTGCATATGAATTATTGTATCTTAGTGGTTGCTTTTCATAGAGTTCCTTATTTAACAATTATTTGCATGATAAGCACAGCTCATATTTTTTGGTGGCAGTAGAACATTGACTTAATAAAAAAAAAAGGTTTCAGATTTCTTATTTCCAGGTTGTGGATCAATAATCGGTGACCTTAAGGGTGCGTTTGGTTGTCTGGATGAGGTTGGATGGGATATGGCCATCCAACCTGGATGGGATGAAACCATCCAGGTAGTTGTTTGGTTGGGTGGATAGGGATGAGCCAATGTTTTGTTTGGTTGGATGGATGAATGTGGATAGGATGAGCTAATTTTTTGTTTGGTTGCATTGATGAGGATGGATGAGCTAGTTGTGATAAAGGTTTCGAATTTTGGTTTGAAATTTTTCGATGAAATTTGACTTAAATTTGAATTTTTGGAGAAAATTTGACCAAATTTGAATTTTTGGACAAAATTTGAACTTCTGGACAAAATGTGAATTTTTGAACAAATTTGAATTTTCGGTCAAAATTTGAATTTTCGGACAAAATTTGACTGAGTGCACTTTGACGAAATTTGAATTTGACCGAGTATACCTCTTCGTACAACAAACTGGATGAACTCATACGGCCTTTTTCTGATGACTCATCCAAAGATCTTGAAGGAATATTCCAAAAAACTGGACAGCCATATCCACCCCATCCACCCAACCAAACAATTGGATGGCTCTAAATCCAGGGACCGCCATATCCCATCCACCTTCATCCATCCAACCAAACGCCACCTAAGTTATCGAACACTTCCAATTTTTTACTTGTTTGTGGCTGTTAAACATTGCACAAGGCTTGACTCGATTTGGACAATGATGACTTAGTTTTCCGCTCTTCTAGGGGATGATCCTTTTGCCTCTGTAGGGTTATTCACTGAGCTCTCCAATTCCCTCCAGTTGCAGCACCAAATTTTAGTTCTGATAAAATGATGTTTGATTATTCATGGAGTGACATGTTACTATATTGGTGAAAGGTGCCTAAAAGTTGGAAATTTGATAGTGGTATTATGCTAAAACTGCAAAGTTGAATACCTGTTTCACCATTAAATGTAAAAATCTAGTTGTTATTACACAAAAATGCTAAATCAAAACAGTAAGTACAGTTAGCTATATTCGATTTCTTCCCATCAGTTCTTTTAGATAGCTGAGTTAAATTGCATACTTTATCTACTGTCTCGTGTTTTTCCAACTAGATATGCACATTCCTCTCTATTTATTCTTTTCTTTCTCTCTCCTCTCTCCTGTCTTGGTGCTCATTTGCTACTGGACTTCAGGAGTCAGAACCCAACCGAATCCTCTTAGTTACTATTCACCACATGATCTATCCTATAACAGTGGAGGTTCTACATCAAGTTTTCAAAGCTTATGGATATGTGGAGAAGATTGTCACATTTCAGAAGTCTGCTGGTCAGATTCCCCCCACACCTCTCTCTTCACACACGCACGCACGTATACTTGGTATGCATATTCTGATTCACTTTCCAGATTGCATGTGAATGGTAAGGTTTTCTGTTTATCAACTTAATATTTCTAATATGCGTAGCACTAGGAAGCCCTGGATACAAAATAGCAAGTGTATACCGACTGTTGTAGCAACAATATGTGTAGTACAATTGATTACATTAGATGCAGCATTACATAGCAATACATGAGATTGCTAGTCCAAAAATGCATTTGCTAATAATTTATAGCAACAAGATAACTAAATTATAGCAGCATATGTGTTATCACAGAGACACAAATTTATACCTGTCATCCAATTGCTGCAAATTTTATGTGCTGCTTATACAGAAAAAGTGGGTAGAAGCTTGCTATTTTGTCCCTGGGATATAGCCTAGTGCTTCTGTTGTGTATTTTCTGCTCTTTTCAGTTACTGGTACATATTTGTTTTGTACTGGGGATAAACAGAATTTTGGCATCTTCATTGTTTGAAAAAGAAGGTTCTTTACATTCTGCTTGTTTGATGCAGGTTTTCAAGCCCTCATCCAGTATCAATCACGCCAAGAAGCTGTGGAAGCATTTGGTGCTTTGCATGTAATATTTATGGTTCCATTAATGTCCTTAAGTGTACAACTATTTATGATATGCTTTATTCTTACAAAAATATTCCAGGGAAGGAATATATATGATGGTTGCTGCCAGCTAGACATTCAATATTCAAAGTATGATCTGTGACTAATTTTAGTTGAAATTCGTTTCTCTTGTTTGCTATTTCTGAATTTATTCTTCTTCTTTTTTCTTGAATATCCAGCCTCAGCGAACTACAAGTCCATTACAACAATGATCGGTCTAGGTAAAATTGACTTCTCATCACTACAAGGCTACAACTGATATTGTGGGACAATGTGTGTGCATGTCAGTGCCTTTTACAGAGCTGTAATGTCTTATGATGTTAGCATTTAACTTCAGTTAACTTGATCTTTCTTCATCTTCATATGAAAGTTGCCGCTGGTAATTCCTTTTCTTTTTTGCCCAGGGATTTCACAAATCCATTATTGCCTACAGAACAACGTCCAAGGTCCTCTCAGGTTGAGTGATTTTCTATCTTGTCATCTTTACTTGTTGCATGGACCAATTAACTCTGAAGCTAAATAATTTATTTTTTATTTTAAAATTATTGGAACAGCAAGGTTATCCAGACCCTGGTGGTCTCTATGCCTTCCAACAACCTGGAGGTAGCACGCTTCACCTTGGTTTGAATTAATCATTCATTGTCGATCTTTGTAGAAGTGTCTGATTTAATTTCCTTTTTGATCTACAGATTCATATGCGCAGGTTGGTGTCTTGGCTGTCTTTGGATGGTGTATTTCGGTGCTATTTTGCTCTGTTCTGCAATTTGCAGAAAATGATTAGATGGATATACATTTTTGCTGCTTCATTTGCATCTTATCTAAATATCCCCACGAGTTCTCATACAAAAGCATTTGCATTTGATGCATACCAGATGGGAAGAGCTGCAATGATTGCAGCTGCATTTGGTGGAACTTTACCTCCCGGAGTGACTGGTACGAATGAACGGTGCACACTAATAGTCAGCAATTTGAACACTGATGTAAGTCTTCACCTGTTTTGAATCTTTTAAGGCTTGTTTCTTACCTTAATCTTATTACCACAACTTAAGCTAGTGCAAAGCATTTGGTTCTGTTATGCTTAAATTTCTAAGCTTAAGCCCCCTTCAGGGGACAAGGGTTAATGATTGCTTTGATCCTTGATGTTTCAAAAGGGCCAAAGAAGAACATAATCCCAGTTGTATACATCCTGTCCTGCTGGACAGGATCCTATTTAGCTAATGGGTTTTCTTGAGCAGTTAGCATGGATGAAAAGTTTTGTTTCCCCATGCAACCTAGAGCTCCATTGCTTGTTGTGACTAGGCCAAAGTAGAAGAGTCGAGTAGGATGATCTAGACGACCAAATCAGCACCAATTGCAACCGCTAGTGATCTAGGTGACCAACCAACTGAATCCAAATCCAAGCACATCTCTTATGTTCAGTAATCAATACACACTACCCAGATGGCGAGTGCTTTGCGGACTCCTTCACCTTCTCAGATCAGCGGGCTTTGCATGACACGGTGGGGGATACATTTGTGAGATGCTCTCTCTTCTGTTTGGCCTGGTCGCTACAAGTCATGGATCTTTAGAGTGCATGTGCAAAAGAGACTTTTCACCGCGTTGGTTATGTAAAGAAAACCTTGTTGTTTGAATAGGGTTTGAGTCAGCAGGTCTAACTGAGATGACAAATAGGATAAGGTCCTTTGGCCCAAATTTGAAACATCAAAGATCTCTTTGCCCTTTTTGAAACGTTAGGGAAAGTTTTTATGCAGAGGTTATAGGCCTAAAACCTTAGCATCTTCAATTGTTCAATCTTTTGTGCAGAAAATCAATGAGGATAAGCTTTTCAATCTCTTTTCTTTGTATGGAAACATAGTACGAATCAAGATACTGCGCAACAAACCAGATCATGCCCTTGTTGAAATGGCTGATGGGTTTCAGGCCGAGCTAGCTGTGCATTATCTGAAGGTACGTCATTTTCGCTGATATCTTTGTTCTTGATTGCATTATTTAAGTACGTAATATGATTTATGCCCAAATTGTTTGCATGTACCATTGCTTATTACATTTGGGATGCCAATTTGCCAATTTTTCACAGGGGGCAATGCTATTTGCGAAGAAACTGGAGGTTAACTACTCAAAATACCCCAATATAACACCTGCCCCTGACGCACATGACTACTCAAATTCAAGCCTTAACCGGTTTAATAGCAATGTGGTCAAGAACTACCGACATTGCTGTGCTCCAACCAAGATGATCCACATTTCTGCCCTTCCACAAGACATCTCTGAGGACACAATCCTTGCTCATGTGGCTGAACACGGTTCTGTCGTCAACACAAAGCTGTTTGAGGTGAATGGCAAGAGGCAGGCTCTCGTCTTGTTTGACACTGAAGAGGAGGCAACCGAGGCCCTTGTATCAAAACATGCCAGCTCACTGGAGGGAAACACAATCCGAATTTCATTCTCTCAGATGCAGAGTATATAGAAACTCCTCCAGGGACAGCTTTTTCAGCTAATCATCCCTTGCGAGTCGCGACCTTTATTTAGGAAGCATTGAACTTAAATGTGAATTCTGTGCGCTGTTCTCCCAGACTGATGGTTTTACTCTTCATTTCCTTTCCATTTTTTATTTTAGGTAACCAGAGGATTCTACTTCTGGATGTTGTTCTATCCTGTGTTAAAAGAGCACCGTCCCACCATTAACAGCAGTGTGCTGTTCAAAATCATGCCTGTTCTGAAAAAAAAAACTGTCGGGTTGTTTGATTCCAACTTTTCCTGCAGATAAAAAAGACTTTATGTTTGCTTATGATTTATGAAGTTCTTTGTTTGGTATACCAAAACTGGGGAAAAGGTGTGGCATGTTCAGGAGGGTCCTGCTTTTGACACTGCTGAAAAATACACCTTGTTTGACACACAATGTCGGATCAAAAGAAAAATACACCTTGTTTGAGTTACATTGTAATTGATGTAACATGACCAAGAAAATTGCTCACATAGTTATGTATAAATGTATAATACTATCGAGCACAGTATTGGTATACATTTGATTCGTGCGTGAGAAGCCACGGGCCATTTTTTATCACTAAGCGAACCACCCTAAGCGGTGCAGGACGATTGTCAACACTCGAGACCCACATTCGAAACTCGTCTGCAAGCAATGTTGCTTCTTCCAGTTTCTAATCTAGAAATTGCACATCAGATGTAGTGCCATTCGCAGATCCGCTCCTCTTCGGCAACTGTTGGCGACACCAACAAAGGTTACATGCCAATATCAGTGTACATCCAAAAGAACAAGGACTTAAATGCCAGATATTAGAGATTTATTAGTAATTGGCCCTTATAATAAATATGAATTTTGAATCCTGGTCAGGAATGAGATGCAAATGAACTAAAAACTGGTACACGCAGCAAGCGGCCGGGAACAGATTTCCATGCCCTGCTTGCAGCTGCATATTACTCCCTCTATTCAGAAATATAAAATGTATTTTGATTTTGCATAAGGATCAAGGTTACAGTGAAATTGAGAAAGTTACGTGAGAAAATCATTTAGATAACCCACTTAATTTGTCTAGGAAGATAATAAATAATACTTTGTATAGGTGATAATGAATAAATGCATATGGTTGGAAGGTAACAAATAGGTCTGCATAGTGGGAAAAACCTTATTAAATTTACATGTAAGCCTTATATTTCATTTCTAAACAAGACCATTCAAAATATATGACTTTTATTTCTGAATGGAGGGAGAATACCTGATATACCAAGCCTCATGCAGTCATCATTCTGTTTAAACGGGTGCTCTGACTCTTATGAGGTGTTGGTCCTAGTGATGCAATCACCTGTGGCATGGTCATTCCTCCAGAAACAATTATTTCTGTAGAAAGCATAATAGCAGAAGCATAAGATTAAACTTAATAGCAAAAGCATAAGACTAGAAAAATCAGGTGATGTAGGAAAAATGTTGTTACAAGCACTAACAAACTGAATGGCAGAAAAAGACCACGGGAACTCCAAGTCAACAGTGAGTTCATATTAGCTTGGTAAAAATGCGAAATAAATCTAACATACGGAGGATAACAATTAACAGAACATCTGAGTAAAATCTAGCAGGAAGGAATAACTTAACAAGAGCAGCAGGTAATATTTAGAAATGCAAATAGAATTTACTTCATATCTCAAACCCAGGGCATTAAAAAGCAATTGCTATTAGGAGAGATCAAATCTTTCTTCGTTTATTTTTAGGCAGTAATAGTACAAAGTATAGACCATCTTAAAGCAAGACCGAAATAACCAACCTATCCCTTCTCGAATGGACAAATTGGGCCTCATAATTTCCTCAGAATTCACCAAAAATATGTCACCAATATATAGATGATTGGTTGGCACATAGACACTGCATAGTTCTTCATCACCTTTTTCAGTCTGCAATGCAATGATAGATGATCACCTCAAGAATTAAGAACAAATAAAGAAAGTACATCATTAAAGCGTTAAACACAGATGATTCAATGGCATGTAGATATAGGCATCACATAGTTCATCGTCCCTGTCAGTGTGAAGTCTGAAGTTCTGAACAAAACAATACGTAATAAGAAAGGACCAAATAATCAATATGGTCTCCGTAATATCCAGCAGTTGTTAATGTAACTTGATAAATGAAAATTTGCATCATTTTGTGACGTTGAGACCTAAAGTTCCACAGTTTTGGTACGCTTTTTGATCGACTTGGTGTATCTACTTTAATCCTTGTTAGGCCTTTGCATAAGCTTAGACGCATATACTCTTGAGATAAAGCCAAGAAACAAATCTATTATTGGGCTTGGCTCTATTGTGCAAGCCATAATTGTAATGGCGGTCCAGTTAGGCGCAGCAAGTCCGGAGTGCTAGGACACCTAGGCGGCTGCCTAGGCAGTGATTAGACAATGAATACATGGCCACAGAAGATCCTTTATCAATAGCATAAAAGAAATAAAAAAGAGAGGGGATGAGACCATGGGCTGGATGAGGCCCGGTGCAGCCCAAATAGATTGGCTGATACAGAGCATTTGGCTCAAGGGCTGTACCATCCGGAAGCCACACGATATACACCCTCTCTCGCTAAACCTAGCGAGCCGGGCCCTTTTGCACCACCGCCCGCTCGCCTCCCTTTTGCACCGCCACCCCCAAAGCCACCCGCTCGCCAACCTTGCTCGTCTCCTCCCATGATTGCTCGATCAGATGGCTCCCACCAAGAAGACCATCCTCTCCTACTGCCCCACCTCGTCGCCGCGATGGAGACAGCGACGACGGCTGCAATGGAGATGGTGACATCAAGAGAGGTGCCAGAATCCATCACTCCTGGCCTCCTGCCATGTGCCTCTCCCTTCTCTATCTGTTTTGGGTTCGTAGCCCCCTCCAGTTGAGGCAAGCTGTCCCGACGTCCCCCTTCGGCACCGCGACGACTAGGCATTGCCTAAACGACGCCGTGACAACTATGGTGTAAACCCCGCCTCAGAAAGCTCTGGGGCTAAAGTTTTAGTGCTTATACAATAAATCATGTAAAGCATTTGTGAGGCTTATTTGATAAGCAAACTTGCTGGCTTATAAGCTAAAAGCCCAATAAGCCTGCTAATGAGATAAGTCTTTACCTAAGCCAGGTACATAAGACCCAATATTTAATTATTATTGGCTAATATTTACATCCTTGGGATCTAAAATGGTTTTGACGTAAAAAATTACAACTAATGGATGTCACTTTCCTGAAAGTGGAATTATTCCAGTAATGAGGTAACGTGAAAAGAGCATGCAAAATATGATCAATCAAACAAAAATGTATAAAAAGCTTCTTGAAAGCATACAAATAGGAAACTTATCTAGAATCAGAAATCCAAGTATCACCATGTGCTGGCTGAAGCAAGCCATAGCATGCGATATGTATAAACAAGTACCTGGAGAACCATAGTTGACGTTATGAATCCAAATGCATATTCACCAACACGGGGATGGCTAACTATTGCTACTTCTTTAAACGCTGTTGTATTTTGATCTGTCAATTGAAAATTTTAGTAAGAGAAAAAAATTTCTGGTTGAACAAAAGGAATTCCAACAGAGTTGAAATATAAAGATAAAATAAAAATAGAAAACAGATGTTTCCAATTAAACCATAGATGTCCACTTCATACTTCTAGTATTAGATTTCCGCTTTAAAACAATCAATCAACTTGCCGAAACCTATAAAAACTCAAAATGTAGTGGATAGAAACACTCATGTGGTCTTCTACAAATTAAAGCAAACACAAAATGGATCATCCTAAAAACTTCATAAGCTCATGTGGATTCCGAAAAAGAACTCATGACCTTCAAATCATGTTCAACTCTTTATGAAGTACTGTATTTATAAAGTTTTACCTGATTTGGAATTTATCAGTTTTAGAGATAGAAGTCTTGCAAAGCATAAAGGAGACTTTTTAAGAAAAGAAATAATATAGATGTTAAATATTCTGGAGCGTGTAAAATTGTTGTCTGCATGAATTACCTGGTGAAACAGCAGTGCTAACTTGCTTTGATGCAGAATATATGTGCCTTACAAACGGCATTTTCTTTATAAACCATTCTCCAACCCAGAAGACAGTTGAACCCACCCATGAAGACACAAATATTCCAACAAGAAGTATAAATATCAGGGAAGTCAAAAACCCAAGGCCTGAAATAATGTCATTAGTCGTAAACAAAATATGCATTGAAGAAAAAGAACTTTTAGTAATCTGCATTGAACAAATCATTAATTTTTGCCAATATAGTAGAGCAACAAAAAAACTTATATGTTATATTGTTATAGCAGGATTTTGTTGCACCATATACACAATGACATCAAATACACGTAAAGAACTTCGTAGGCCACTTATGCCATATACAACTATATGACACATAACAAGTAAATATACATGTTAGAGCATCTCTAACACAACAAATTTATCATAACTAGCAAGTGGTCAGATAGAAGCATTTGTGCAATAATTACCAAATATGTCGAATCCAAGTTTTGCATAGAGTGGACTGAAGAAACCATCAACAAATTGAATAAACCACCATGTGATGAAGAACGTGACAGCAATGGGGAAAAGAACTACGCTGCAAAGTGCAAACAAAAAGAGGGAGCACAGAGATAGGACATTAGGCCTGAGAAATTCATAGCTCTTCCAACATATCTGAATTAGTTCTTGCGAAACATACCATCCAGTCATAAATTTTCTTGAAACCCAGCTTTGAAGAACAGCAAAGCATGCCTATTGAAGTGTACCAGGTTTAGTATGAAATAAATGCTTTGAAACAATCTAAGCACATACATGAAGAGGTATAATTCATTGGGTAAAGTGAGAAAAAAAAAGAAAATAATATAACAATATTGGTCCAAGTTTGTCTAACTTGCTTAGGTGAATTTATCACTTTAGTATCTAAATGATGTCAATGTAATTAAAGATTTACACCCTTTGTTGATTTTTATAAGGTGCCGTTTGACTTGGTATGGTCTCCAATGTTGAACTTTGACCACTATTTTCTTTAACAACTACAAAATCATGTTCATATGAAAGTACTTTTAAATATAAATCTAATTGCACCACTTTTGTGAGACTAAACCTACGTATTGTTGGACTAATTCTTGGAGAAAAAACTACAAAGTTTGAAACTCAAAATGCATGGGTGCCTTATTAAAATCAACGGAAGAAATACTAAATAATCCTTTGAGGGGTAAAAAGACCAAACTGCCAAAATAGTTAAACCAATATAAATGCCCAATGGGATTTGCTGTGGAAGTTTCAGTGTTGGTCTAATGAGTTTGAGATTCCAGAGACCAACACTCAACGGCGGTTAATTAATCCCGGTTGTCAAATTCCTATTGTTATATGCATATTCCGTAAAAACTGTAGGGCCAGTGCTTATATGCATTCCCTATTTATGACAAAGAAACACGCTTACTGCATGTTCAAAAGCCAGATTAAGGCCCTGTTTGGTATAGCTCCAGATTCCAGCTCCACCTCAGAGCTGGAGCTTGTAGGCTAAAATAAAGTGAATTAAGTTTATATTTTTAGTCTAAAATGTAAACAAGATGACCCACCTAAACACTTTTAATGTACCCACAGCTCCAGCTCCATAAATTTTTGGAGCTAGGAATACCCTGCTCCACCAACTCCACGAATTTTGGTGGAGCTGGAGCTATCCCAAACACCCCCTAAACCAAACTGATGTGGATATGTTACAGCAGTGTTATTGGAAGTCAATTCGACATCTAAGATGGGCCAAGACCTAAAATTTAAGTTCATGTGCAGGAGAATCTTATGAAGAATCGGGCACAAACTTTCCTCTAGGATAACTAAAACCCCTCATTTACAAATCAAAATATGCTACTATGTTAGAATCTGCACATGCGTCATTAACTGGAAGTTGTTTCGATGGCATTTTCGCTTGAACGCATAAAGCACAACATGCTGTGCATTGGTGCGCACGAACTGGAAGTCCTATCGCTTCATCATTTGCATCCATGTTTCCAATAGCATCGATACTCCCATGTTCTCAAATTGCTACTGCCTGCGGGCTGCAGCTTTACGGAAATAAACGGTAAATCCGACAAAGCGCCCCCACACGTTCGCATTACGCACTTCTAAGAACCAATGCAATGCAATCAGAAAAAAACGTTAATTAGGCCGTAAAACGCGAGGCCAGGTCAAGTCTTAGTCAACCATCCAAACCGGAAGCCGGGGGATCAAAAGGCGGCAGCACAGGCGCAACCAGATCCGAGAAATGGTAAGGGTTTAAGCCCAGCCCGTACGTCGGTAGTAACAGGGTTGGAAGAGTAGGTATCATCGATCCGGACCTTGCGGGTGGAGGTGACCGGCGAGCTGGGCCGCGGCGACGACTTGACTGGGTCCTCGGGGTCAACGGCCTCCGGCGCCTGGCCGAGAGGCACGGGCGCGTACTCCTTCTCCTCCAGCATTGTCTGGACCGTGGACCTTCCCGAAGCCTCCGGAAGCTTCTCGCGGCGGGCGAAGTGGGTGTGTTGGGTAGGAACAGGAAAGCGAGGTACCTCGCCGGCTAGTGGCGGCGGCGGCAGCAGCAAAAGGACGCCGTTGGTGGCGGAGTTCGGAAGGGGGCACAATTCAAGTGCTGTGTCTGTGGCCCCCTGGCGATCCGAGCCTTTGTGGGGCCCACATGTCACTGGCATGAAGGGAAGCGCGTGGGACCCGAGCGTTGGCGGTGGTGTTACGTGGGCGGGGAGGCGTAGCGGGCGGCGGAGGCGCCGGCTGGGAGTGGAGGCGGTTTCGAGAAGAGGCTGCGATGGATAGACCGGACGACGCTGATTCGTGTACGTACGGTTTACGTAGACTTGGACAAAGGTCGTCTGGGCATCCGGCACTGTTTGCTTTTGGGCGGCTTTTCTTACGTATACGCCTTGTCAAGATATTTCACGGATAGTTGTCAACGAGAGAGTACGTAGATACGGTGATTTATATAGGATCGGATGCTAAGGTAAACTTCTGCTTTTGCCAGTGTCTCTTGAACGAAGAGTTGAGGGTATCCGGCTATACTAGTTTGTATGTGACTTGTATTCAATGAGAGTTTGAGTTACGAGTAAGAGTTACAACGAGTTCTTATAGGCACTAGGCTTGTATACAAAGACTATCTCACCCTCACTCGGATGACTTAAGTGTGAGCATCGTCATCATTCCGAGAAAGTGGTAGTGCATCCCACATCATTGCTCCCTTAGGGTGGACCTCTTATGTTGTTGAGGAGTGGGAAGGTGGTCGATACATGGATTTATACTAACTTCAGTTTTGATAGACATTTCAGCAAGCGGACTTAAATGGTGACGGAAAGATTGATCCTTTTGAATGGAAAGCGTTCGCGAGTAAAAACCCAGCTTTGCTAAAGAACATGACTCTTCCATACTTAAAGTAAGTATATTTACATTTTTCAGTTTATAAACATGCTTGCCTGAATAGTTTCAGGGTGACATTCCAATTACTTGCACAATAGTTTATCCCACACTGTGATATGTCAGTGCTCAGAGTTGGGAGTTGCATCTACACTTAGTCGAGTTCGCATACAACACTGCTATCATTCCACCATTGAGGTAGCTCCGTACAGGCACTATACGGGCGGAAGTCCATACAGTCACTATACTATACTACGTACGGGCAGAAGTGTAGATCACCGTCGAAGAGAAGAAGTTACTCGGTCCGGATCTTGTCTAGGAGGCTGATGAGAAGGTAGAAATGATTTGGAAACGCTTGCTAACCACGCAGAGTAGACAGAAGTGTTATGCGGAGGGGAGGGATTTGGGGAGAAAAAAGGGAAGGAGATCACGTCTTCCTTTGGGTCTCATGGAGGCCCCGAGGCTTAAACCCTTGTTATACTCTGATACCTTTTCTTTATGTGCAACAGTCTTCGGATTGGATTAGAGTTTTGCGAGATAAGGCATGAGCGTACGCGGTCTAAAAACGAAGCAGATAAACCTCATAGTGTGAACCAAAATAACAATATTGAAGCAACTACGACGAGAGAAAAAAGATTTAGCGAAGACGACCATAAATTCTTTAAGCACAACATCAAAATAGTACAATGGATTGATGCTCTCTCACCACCTCTTGAACCTTTTAGGACCTTTAGATATTTGCTCTATACAAGAATGTAGTGCTAAAGAATAACCTAGTATCTAATCCATTTGTGCACCTCTTGGTTTGGATGAGTTGACTTGTGGCTTCTTGGTTACGTGGGTTCTCCATGACCACCCCTAGATTTATATAGTATCTCTTGTTTTTCTTCGAAGCAAATAGGAATCATACTTCTATTAGGATTAGAAATATCCTATTAGGATTCATCTAGCACACCTTTCTAAATCCTAAATGGCTATATATGTCACTATATTTAATAGCCTTCCTTCAGTGACCGACCTCATAGAGACTATAGGACTGAACGATCCCACTCATTGGTCGACACCGAGCGAGACGAGGCACCCCTCTGTCGTCCTGACCCACCTATTCTTATCCCATACCCAAGCTAACATGCGCACACATTGCTCTCAACTCCCAAGTCTCATCCATCCCCTTCCTCTATCGTTGCTCTGCAATTGCCTCCATTGGTCCTCCTCCCCTTTCTTTGCTCGTCGTTGCTGGGAGCTTGACACCAGAGCCATGATCTTCCCCTCTCTTTTTTTCCCTTCCCCTATCTTAACCAACGAAGAGAGGTCAGCGTGGTGGCATACAAGGCAACAAACAGCGGAGTTGAATTGGCTAACAGATGAGAGAATGAGTAGGGAAGGGTGAGAACTGCGAATAGATCTAGAGCAGGGAGGGCCGATTCGACGTGGCAGCGAGGAGGCACCGATATGGCAATGAACCCATTAGATCTATGCCCCAGCAACGATGCATTAGGCCCAGTGGAATGATGATGATCTTGGCTTTCTCTATTGCTCACCTACCTGCCTCTCTCTTTTGATAAGCTTGTTGCAAGCATTTCCTCGAATTGTTACAACACCTTTATCTAAAGTCACAAGAAGTGCTTCTTGTTGTTACAATGTGAATTGTTGTGTTGTTTATTCCAATTTTGTTGCAAGTCCCCCATTTGAATATATATTTTTTTAAAATTGCAATGGTTATAACACAGTAGATTTGTTTTGTTTTAAACTTTTGTAGTTTTTCAAAGCGCATCTCCACGTTAATTTCATCTAGAGACTGAGCCTTTTTTCTTCTTTTTTTTAAGAGCGAACACCATTTTTGTTGCAGATGTTGAATTGATTTGTTACATTTGTGGTCCAAGAAGTGCTTCCCTTGGTATTCTACGAAGCAAATTCTTTTCCGTGATGTTCCATGAAACTACATTCTTTCGCTATGGCATTTTTCTGGGTTTTTTTTCTTCCAAATTTACCCGGTTGAGGTCTATATATTTCCAAGTCTCCAATTTCTATTTATTCAGCGAAAGTTAAAATAAAAGTTATTTCTCACTTGCTTTTCCATTTCATTCCAACTAAAACATGATTAGATGATCACATGATCAACATCTACAAAGTAAAAGAACCATTACAAATTTACAATGCCATGGTGCACCCTTCTTTGGTTTCCTGCATGCATGAATGTTGGACAACACCATATCATCTCAGTTACAGTAAATCTTTTCTTATAGAAAGAAAAACAACTACTGATTCTCGAAAAAAAAAACTACTGAGGACGACGAGGTGGTGGTGGATACTGGCTCGAGCCAGACCAAGAACCCGTAGTCGCCGGATAAGTCCACGCGCTCTCCGGCCAGGTCCACTGCGCCGCCTCGCCGTGCTCCGCACCCGCGCCGTAACCCGAAGAAGAGGAAGCAGAGGACGGCACGGAGGCCACAGTAACAGAGGAGGCGGGAAAAGAGTAGGACCCCAAAGAACTACTCATGGCGCCAGCGCCGCCGCCGCCATAGTACAGAGGAAAACCGCCATGGCTGCCGCCGCCACCTCCCCCAGGCAGAAGCATCTGGTGCCGCAAGTAGTCCGAGACGGCGCTTGCCGGGTACGCCATCGAAGCCATTGTTTGAGAGGCGACCGGCGTCGCGCTCGCGGTGGCGGAGGCGGCCGGTCTAGTGAGGCGCGCGTCCTCGGGGAAGTTGAGCTTGGCGCGGCTGCCGCGGAACCGTAGCGCTGCCTCGTCGTAGGCGCGCGCCGCGGCCTCAGCGGTCTCGAACGTGCCGAGCCAGACGCGGGCGGCCTTGTGCGGGTCCCGGATCTCCGCCGCCCACTTGCCCCACGGTCTCTGCCGCACGCCGCGGTACCTCCGGCCAGAAGGGGCGCCACCGCTGCCGCCCTGCTCCGCGGGCACCTCGGCCGTGTACGCGGGCGAGCGCTCGTCCATGGTCGCGCCCTGCGCGTCCAAGCTAGGCCCTTCCCCTGCAGACGACGAGCATGGTGATAAGCGCGAAGCACTAGCTAGCACCGTCACATTTAACTTCTCCATCGATCGTTTCGCGCTACACTACACAGGTACGTACGCATTTTTGCTCCCATGTGTTAAAGAAGTGTCTATCTCTACCGGCCAGCTGCAAGCACGTATACACTAGCCTCTAGCAATTTACATTGCGTTCCTACCGTACGTACTGTCGTGGGAAAGTTGGTATTTTTGTTGTGTTGCACGAGTGCAGCAAACCCGTCTAGTGGAATAGTTTGGTCGGAGTTGGAAGCCTTGGAAGAGTTGTCTGCAGCCGCGAAACTTGAAATTTTGTAATATGGATACACACTTCGTATACATAGCACTATAGTTTTGTATAATGGTTTTGTAATATTATAAATCCAATACATGTATTTGAAATTTGCTAAAAGTATAATACAAATAGTTGTAAGGTCTTACGGATCTTAAACTACCTAAATCGTAATCAATTCAATCAACAAATTTAATTAACCGAAGAAGAGACGATGTCCTGACATTTTTTAAACTCTGGAGGGTCCCGGTACCCCACCTAATCCGTCCCTGGTTGTGTGAACTAGCCTAATCGTTCTTGGTGCGATCCACATGCATGCAGGTTCATTTGCATGCATGCTGTACACACTCGCAAATAGATGCAACCCCTACTAGTTGCATGCTCAAATACCAGCAAATGGCTTGGCTTCAGCTCGGTTAAATCAAAAACACTAGGGTGTTGGATATTGGTTTAGTGCTTAAGTGGTAAACAGTGCTATTTGTCCTTCTAAAACACCTGAATTTCGGCGGACCCATCCAAGTAATTGGAAACTGAAATGAGAAGAGGCCAACTTTGATATTGCTTGCTCTGTTTAAATGAAGAAATTTTGGGAAAGTAATCGTAGATCAAGAACATTCTCTTGCGTGTAATGCACGATTAGTTCTGTCGTAGCACTCCCCTTTTTGCAAGCGAAGTATTCATTGAAATGGCACTATATCAACATTTTCGAGAACACGGCACTATATTGACACCAACCTTTAAATCCTGCATGGCTAACACATGCTAAACACCAATTAACATTAGGATAGAAAAGAAACTTCACCGAAAGAAAAATTCGAAAAGGAAAGTGTTAAAGTTCGAACGCGTGACGCAGAGGGCAGAGCTGTTCAGTTCTTGTGTCCTTCAAACATTCTCAAAAATAAAAATACTAATCCTCACCTGCTGCAAACTCCGGTGTCGGCGCGCCAGAATAGCCCCCCTGCGCATGCACGTAGCCGTGGGCCATCGCCAGATCCTCCCAGCCGGTCCACTGCCCGCCGCCGCCGGACGGCAAGACAGGCCACGCCGACATCCCCGGCGCCCACCGGTTGTCGTCGCCCGCCACGACCCTCGTCAGGGCCGACACCATCGTGGACATCTCCTGAGCCTGGTACTCCCCGGACAGCACCGAGTCGCCGGCCGCCGCCACGGCCTCGACCTCGACCTCTCCATCATCGTCCTCATCCCTCGCCGCCCGGCCTTCGTCGCCGCCGCCCCGACGTCGGTCCGCCATCTCGTACCACGCTCGCGCGACTGTCGCCAATGCCGCCGCTCGCATGCAGCAACTGTAGCACGTACGTACACGTGCAGAGATCGACCAGGCTAATCTTTCGCACTCTGAAATCTGAATAGGTTGGATCGATCGAGTGGCTAGTTCAAACTTGAAAGCACTGTCTCCGATCCATTCTTTGCACGAGGTAGACTTACAGCTATATATATACAGATGAGCAGATGACTCGATATGAGGCAAAGACATGTGCTTTGTTAAGTTACAGAAGGGAGAAAGAAACTATGGAATGTGCGACGCTAGCTAGGCGCCGCCACAAAAAGGTAGGGTTCATTTTTGGAACGAGTCACGCTCTGACCGCTGCTCGAAAAGGCTAAAGGGATTAGACACCTGCTTGGCTGCTTAAGTGATGCTCTGGCAAGAAACTGAATCAAATTAGTGGCTTAATTAATTAGGTAATCAGGCCGCATGTGGATTATAATCAAACATGTACTCTAGCCGCATGTGGATTATAACCTGGCTGTTTACCTGTTCTAATGCATGATTATTTTGTGCAAGTCAAAGCATGCATGGATCCTTGCCCAAGTTCTGCATCCTGGATCCAAAATGTGCTAATTTGCATTTCTGCCGACATGGGTAAAATTACTCTATCTGTTGTTACGTCCCTTCTCAAATAGAGATATCATTCTAGAATACGTGTAGTGAATGAAGGACTAAAACGGCGATTAGAGGGGTTGAATAGGAACCAAATAAAATTAAACTTCACTGGTCGGATGAATAGTAAACTGCAAACTGGCCAACGACACTGGGCGGATGAACAGCGTTAGGATGAATAGTGTTAGGATGAACAGTGTTTAGGTGAATAGTAAATCAGTACCATCTCAAAAAACAAGAATCGATGTAACTTTTGATCGACTGATCTAAAACCTGTGAAACTCTGTGTGTACCTTCGTATGGATGTCAGGAACCTATTCCAACCTTCAATCGCAAGGATTGACATCAAAGTTCTGACCTTTTTCCAGTTTAATGAATGTTGCACCAAAATCGGGTCAAACACAAAAACTTCACCCTTAGCTTGCTTGTGGGGAATTGGTGATCAAGATGATCTTAGATACCCACCCACATATCACAGCAAGTAAGAACACCAGAGAACACCCTTCAAACAAACAAGAATACGATCTACAAGAATCTTTCTTCTACCAAGCACAAAAATCGGTTTATTGCAAAAACTAAAAAGAAGAGGTTATAAATTGCCTAGATGATTGAGATATGATCTATAGAAGATTCATCCAGCAATCTTTCATTCTTGGCACAAGATCCAAAAGCACTTCAAAGGAGGGGAGGCAAAACCAAAGTGCAATGAGCAAAAATGCAAGTAAAAGAAATTTCAAAATAAATAAGAAATTTAATCTTTCATTGCTTTGAGAGGAAGGTTTAAAAAGCCACACTACCAGGTGGGCAGAGCTCACATGAGCATAAGGAAAACAAAAAATCCTCTCCAAAAGACTCAGTTAGGGGTGTGCATTTTTAAATCGAAACCGAATTACTGTACCGAACCGAACCGAATTAACCGATTATTTCGGTTTTTTCAGTTTTCGGTTTTCGGTTCGGTTTTTGTTTTGGTATAATTTGGTTTTCAGTGTTCGATTTAGTTTTTCACTTCCAAAAATCAAAATAACCGAATAGCCCATGTACAATACCACTTTTATAATGTTCTTCCTAGAGCCATTAAATAATTCTCATGTTCTAACACATTTATACATATGTTTGGTATATTCATATGTTATATTATGCTTATACTGTAATGACCTATGAATATTGTGTGAGTTTATCCCCACTCTGTGTTGCGATATGAAAATGACTAAATCTAATCTACCTAGTATTTATTCATATTTCGGTTAACCGAAAATTGAATTAACCAAACCAAAATATTTCGGTTAATTCGGTTCGGTTTTTCATTTTGGTTTGAGAAATTTAGTAGCCAGTTTCCAAAAACCGAATTATTTTAAAACCGAGAAAACCGAACCGATTAGACCGAGAAAACCGAATGCCCACCTCTAGACTCAGGGGTGAGGTATCCCTCCACCCCTCTTTTTATAGCTTAACCTGAGCAATCTCCATCATTGGATGACTTCCTTCTCACATAAGGAACCTTATTAAGGGTTGTGATTAACTCACTCAACCATACATGGACTGACCCGTAACCCAACAATATAACGGGTTTTAACACACCTCTCAGAGCACCCCTAACTTAACCACTACTCCACTCGCGAACCTATGATTCAACGATCCTTCTTCGCTTGATTAGGGGCTAAGTTAGCATCTGCATCATCCACTTGTCTTCTCGACTTGCAGCTACTCCCTGGCCTCAGTCATCTTTTGCGACACCTTGACCGTCTGGACTAGAGGTGGCCAACGCCGCACGCACGGCGGCTTTAATGGGCTAAGACGGCCGCTTAGGCCCGGCTACTAAACGGGCCGTCGTGCGTCCTACCACGTCTTGAGGTGGCGGCCGAGCACGGCAGTTAGCCTCTCGAGCCATGCCGCGTCGGCCGGGTCCTTCGGGCCTAACGGCCGGTCGGCCCGTGTCTGTTCTGCCAAAAAATAAAAAAAAACAGAAAAAAATTTAGAAAAATAGAAAAAGTATGAAAAAAATGCAGAAAAAATAGGAAATATTTAGACTAATTAGAAAAACTCCAAGTATTTAGATTATTTTAGAATTTTTAATACTCTAACGGCTATAAAACGAATATTTTTAAAACTAAACGGTCGTGTCTTGGATCAGATCGTCTTGTCTTTAAGACGCGCCCGCTTACAATCGGGCCGTGCGTGTTTCGGCCGCCCCTGATTCGTCTTGCGGCCGCCCATTTAGCCCGGCCCGTTTGGCCACCTCTAGTCTGGACCTCAGTTCTTCCAGTCTAGTCCCGATCTCGTCCGCCTCACCATGACCTGCTCCGAAGTCCTGCAACCATCATAGACAAAGGAAACACATCACATAGCAATATCCAACAACATATGCAATCAAATCAACATATATCCAGAATGATACACAATTTGTTCTGACTAACTTACAATCTTTTCCAACTAGTTCACAGACTGTCCCGACCAGTCTACAAACTGTTCAAATTAAACTCAAACTTTCGCACCACAAGCTTAAATACAGTCAATTACTCGTCACAAACACGGGTAGACCTCCACATGGTGTTTCAGTGAAACTTTTAAAATCTTGATTATCGATAAAGACATGACGTGTGTTAACTTTCATGACGTAAAATAAATAAAAAATAGAGTTTTTACCATCATTTGCAGGTTCTATATGCTACCACTAAATACTACAGTATATAAAGACAGAAGGTTTTCGGCTCCCTCCGCGCGCCGCGTCATCGTTTGGGTGACGTGGCCGCACCGCCGAGCTCCGCGTCGCTCGCGTGAGCAGCGAAACGGCCTGTCGTGCTTACAGCGAGCACCGTGTTGAGTCACGTCGCCTACGTGGCTCAGCCGCTTATACGGTTGATATATTTTAACGCCGTTAGTCGACGGTAACGCCCCTCGCGTTCACTCCGTCGGTCGCGCGTTTGAGCCCCGCTCGCGTCGCCCCGCGCAATTTTTGCCCAGGCGACGCGTGGCGCGGGCATGCATGGCGCACACGACGCCCGTTTTTTTGCGAAAGAGCGCCCAAGAAAACCCGAAATTGCAAAATAGTCATTTCTTTATGGGGAGGCCCCTAGAACTCCTGGATTTTGTTTCCGAAAAACCCCTGGAATCTCCTGGAATTACATATTAGCTTGGTTTTTTTGTGTGAAAAGGATTCCAAAACTTCTGTTTTTCCAAAAAAAACCCTAAAATTACGGAATAGTCTATTTTTTTCTAGAATACCCCGAGGCTTCTTTCGTTTGTTTTTTGGCGCCCAGTTTTTTACGGAGAGTCGCTCGATTTTTTTCGTAGCCCCTTCGGAGCTTCCAATTTTTTTTACTATCTGGAGCTTCCACGATTGTTTTCCTTCTTTCGTTTGTTTTTTGACGTCCCGTTTTGTTCGGAGAGTCGTTCAAATTTTTTCACAGACCCTTCGGAGTTTCCGAGATTTATTTTTAATACATCATTTTGTACAGAGAGTCGCTCAAATTTTTACGTCGACCCTCTGGATCTTCCACAATTTATTTTTAACACGTCATTTTTTACGAAAATTTGCCTGAAACTTTCAAAAATTACATATTTATCCAATTTTTCATTGTTAGACTCCCAAAACTCACGTGATTTTCGCTGTTTGTCTTGTGTTGTCTGGCGCGGTGTGGCGCCGCGCCTGCGCATCTAGTTACTCCTAAAGTTTGTACCTCTTGGTGCCACCAGATTCTCTCCATTTCGCATGCAAATATTCTCCGACGTGCCCCAATTCGACTTCCTCCTCGAGTCGATGCGTTGTTCAAATGTTTTTCCACTTCGCGAGGCACACTTTCTTCTTCCTGGTCTGGCACGTGGATTAGTTACTTGTTAAACAGTGACCGGAATGCATCATGCATGGTAAGACCGGATGTCTTAGACGGCGACTTGACGTTTTCACGTCGACATGGGATGATCCGAGCAGTCTTTCTTTAGCTGTAAGCATGCATGAGGAGTAGACTAGTAGCAGTGCTTTAGTATACGTACATAAACTTCGTAAGAGAATCACAAAGTATAGCAGATTCTACCGGGTCTCAAAACTAGGTTGGTAAATTTTTGACTCTATAGCTAGTGGCGGAAATTTAGAGTCCTAAATCGGTAACAAAACAATGCTAAAATAAAATAAAACAAATAAGGTAGATGTAGTTACTTACTATTGTGATCGAAAATCATACATAACTATAAGAGAAACATAATGAAAATGTGAAATACAACGAACAACGAAGGTAGTACCTCGATAATACATGGTTAGTGCGTTTCCAAAAACCCATAAATATGTGTAAATAGCTACCAATACATCAAAATTAGCAAAGTTAGTGATGCAATACTCACTAGTCATTAGTCAATACACAATATGTAAATTCATCGTTCATGAAAAATGAAACAAAGATTTTCATTTATATACCTAAGAATCTGTCTCTGCCTCTCTGCTTGACTGGTCTCAGTTCTCAGCGCTAGCAACCAATTCAGCCAGGTCGCTACTCGCTCGGTCGGCTAAGCGCCTCGGCCCGCTGCCCTACTCCTTCTTGAGTGCCGCCCTCGACGCCTCAACTGGTCCGCTGGAGTCCGGACGCCCGCCACAGCGCCGCTCCGCCGCCCTCAGGGCCTCCTCTGCTTGCTGCTACTCGGGGCTAGGGCGCGCGGCCCTCCTCCGTCGGCAACCGCTCGGGGCTCGGGCGCACGGCCCTCCTCCGTCGCAGCTGCTCGGGGCTCGGGCGAGCGCCGCGCGACCCTTCTCCGTGGTTCCGTTGGCCGTTCGGCCACCCGGCCGCTGCTCGCTCGCCCGCATCCCACTCGAAGCCCTGGCGCCCTCTGCGGTTCGCCCTTCGCCAGTGCCGTTCACCCGTTCATCCCTCCTTGGCGCTTGGGGCCGCTGCACTCAGGGCCTCCTCCTGGACCTTAGTCCTCAATCAACCGCCGGCCGTCGCTTCTGCGCCTTCTGCCCGACCGGTCGCTGCCATTTTGCTTGATTTGTGAATTGGGATGGGGATTGGGGGCAGTGGCTATGTGCCTGAGGTCTTGTTGGTGGTGGCCAGTGGGCTAGGCTGCGTGTAGGGATGAAAACGGAACGGAAACGGTCGGTAAATTGTTGTTTCGTTTCCGTTTCCACATTTTTTACCGGTAACGGAAACGAAATCGAAAACCTCGGAAACGGATACGGAAACGGATGGTGACGGAAACGGATACGGAACGGAGCGGATACGGCAACGAAAGCGGAAAATTTCACAAGAATATAGTACATGATCTATTCAAACGTACCAACTTTGAATAAAAACTAGATGTGTACACACGATGCCACACCGCACGCGTGTGACGCTAGACTTTGTGAACAGAAATCTACACCAGAGTCTTTTTGTTGTATTCTTTTTGACGTACTATACATTCAGAGTTATGAACAATGCAATTACAAAAGAACACGAGGTTATCCACACATAAACAATGCATGTGGTTGTTCATGTGTGGATGCAAATCCAAAAGAACATGAGTTTAGCGCTAGATTTCATAAAAGCATTTTAAGTATAGCTAAATTAAAAGTCATAAGCACATCTTCGTATAGCTAAATCAAAAGTCAAAAGTCATGAACTTACAGATGATTAAGATTTTCCATGGTCCCAATGTAAGCTGGGATGCTTCCACTGACCGAACAATTCCTAAGTATCCTACATTTAAACAACTTCATATTATATAAGAAAACCTATATACGAAAAGCTCGAAAACTCCAGCAAATCATGAACTTACAGTGTTTTCATAAATTGCATTCCACTTAAATCCGGGAAAGCTGATCCACAACCTCTTAGATCATTAATCCTCCTGCTTAACACACAAATGCAACAAGGATTTACCACTTTAGTTAAAAGCTTATACCCAAAAAGTGAATTGCATTATGCGTGTATAATTATGAGAATTTCAAACATTTGCGTTGGCATACAGATCTTTAAGGTTGGTCAATTGGAGAAGCCTAAGGGAATAGACCCTTCCAATAAGGTTTCTTCGATTTGTCAGCACCAAGAGAAATTACATAAATAAAGAACATAACTGTGGTATATGTGGATTAGTATAACCCCTTAGGATAATTTTGCATTGCTCCAAATCAGTGGTGAAAGGGTTCAAAGGATGCCAATGATGGGCACTCAAAAGTGATCCGAATCGGTCACTGGTAATCTGACCAAACACTCCTGGAGGAGTAGATGGACACTGACAGCTGAAAGACAAAGAATGAGTTTAAAAAAAATCCGGAGCACTTAATTCCTATAACAATGAATTTTGCAACAGCAAATCTTCTATTGTAAGAAGCACAAAGTTGAATACTCAATAGAGCATAATAATAAGCTTTTTAAGTGAGGACCTCCACAGAAAGGATTTTGCTTGATTATGCTTCATTGGTTTTATGAAAATGGTTTATGCTTTTGTTTCACCAGTTGTAGGTCAAGAAAAGAAAGCTGCAACCTTTTCCATCTGCAACACAAGAATTTAAAGACTATTGTTGATCTACAACAAAATGATGGAAGATCCTCTGTGCCAGATTAGTCCCAGTTCCACCAAATATCAAATTATTCGAATCTAGCAATAGCATGGATCCAGCTACCTTAACCTTGTTTACAACCTGAAGAAAGAAAAATAACAAGCATTTGCCATCACCTAATTAACCTAATCTTGAGTGAGCAAGCTCCGGAGCAACACGGATTGCAGATTTGCAGATGATGGTTTAGGGTAATTTCTCAGATTGAGTGTACTCACATAGTCATAGGTAGTGGGGAGGCGCGGTGAGGGGAGCCTGCCGGTAGGGGTCGCCGGTTGGGCGCGGTGGGGCGACGGCGGGGCGCGGTCGGGGTGCGATGGGGCGCCGATCGAGGGCCGATCGGGCGCGGTAGGGTCGCCGATCGGGCTGTTCGGGGCTTGTGCGGGGCGCTGGTCGGGGGGTGCCGGTGAGTGCCGCCGATGGGAGGCGGCGCCACTGCAACTTGCGCCCTGCGGCGGCCGGGGGACGAGACGACGAGTGCGTGAAGTGC
This sequence comes from Otatea glauca, assembly GCA_036346275.1. NCBI lineage: Eukaryota > Viridiplantae > Streptophyta > Magnoliopsida > Poales > Poaceae > Otatea > Otatea glauca. The sequence goes on along the minus strand of CM070720.1, from coordinate 42,347,414 downwards.
TGAGACCAGAGAAAGCGGCTAGGGTTGGTCTGATGGATGGCTAGGGTTGCTTGGTTCTGTGGTTCATGCCACGGTGGGTTGGGCCTTGAGGCCGCGAGCCCGCCACCGAGAAGGCGAGAATTGGGTCGGCTGGTCGGGGCTGCGTTTCGGAATTTCGATTACAGTTATACGGAAATTCCGTTCCGTTTTCGTTTCCGTCGGAACTGACTCTCCCGTTTCTGATTCCGTTTCCGTGAAAAACTTTTCGTTTCCGTTTCCGTACCGACACTTTCCAATTCCGTTTCCGAAAATAGTCTTCCGTTTCCGTTTTTCTCTGGAACGGTCGGAAAGTTTCTGTTCCGTTTTCATCCCTAGCTGCGTGGACCGCGTGTCGACCCAAATTGGTTGCTCGGCCCATGGTATTCTTCTTCTTCCATTCTATGTTTCAGCACTTCAGCTCCAAGCCTCCAATCTTCCTGGCCGGCTTCCATGGCGACGGAGTGGTGATGCCCCACGATGGGCAGGGGTATCTATAGTGTGATCAGGGTAGGGTGTGCCCTAGCCCCCTGACCCCTGCTCGGTCCGCCACTGTCTATGGCAACTTGGAGGCACTTTGGATGATTGATACTCAGAACTAGGTTGGTGAACTTCCTACTCAGGCATGCAGATGGCCTGGGAATGGTGGTGTGCAGTGTTACATCAGAAGCACATGAAGCATAACCAATTAACTATGGATAAGCATGCAATTCCGAGTTGGTAACTGAACAGTTGCTGTCTGCAGCGAAACAAGGCAACTTGCTAACTTAATTTGGAAGAACTAGTGACTAATTAATGGAGTATATACCTTGCTTTGATCGTTTAGTTAATCGCCAAACATGGTTGCAGAAAATACTACTCCCTCTAGTCATATAAGAAGTTCGACTTTTTAGACTTATAGAGTCAACAATATTCCATTTTAACCCCTAAATTTTATCATCATAATTTTTTAAATAGTTATAAAGGTGTAATGTTACGAAGTATTTTTTTAAGACAAATTTACTCATATTATTTTCGCATATCCAAACTACATATTTTAGATATATATTTTAATAAAACCTGAAACGGTTTAACTGCTCTAGGATAACTCTGCTCGTTAATCTCATGTACTCTGCCAAATCGGCTCTGTTTCTGAAATCTTCCCCGTTGCTTTTACTGTAGCGCAGTAGCAGTGGTGGTCGGTGGTGGACTATTGGACTAGCGCTAGCTTATGGACGCTGCTCTATAGTATAGTAGAACTGTAGTAAGGTCTTTTTGGGACAACATATTTTGAATTATAGTCAGTTATTTGGAGAAGCGGTTGTCTAAAAATCTGCTGGCTAAAAAATATGATCGTTCGACAATTCTGATTGTCTGTGCTGATTGTTGATCGGTGTCGAACGAGCGGACGAGGGTGGCAGAGGGGCCTCGGGACAACAGTGACTGAAAAGTGATCTAAACGTTAACGAACAATTTTGAAATTTTTTTTGGAGGTTGCTGACACATTTATGATGTTCTCACAAATATTTCAGCTAATTATCACATTTGAGGAATTTTTAAAAATTCAGAGAGTGGTACTGTCCTGATAAAACACTGACCGACAAGTTTAATCCGAATGGAAAATGGTACAAATCAAGATATAAACTGTTGAAATTTTTTGTGCATAGTTATGATCCATAACTAATGTTCTCACAAAAATTTCAGCTGATTATCACATGTGAGGAATTTTTAAAAATTCGGAGAGTGATACTGTCCTGATAGAACACTGACCGACAAGTTTGATCCGAATGGAAAATAGTACAAATCAAGTTAGAAACTGTTGAATTTTTTTTTTGCATGGTTATGATGTATCTATAATGCTCTCATAAAATTTTCAGATGATGATCAAACTGTATGAATTTTTAAAAATTCGAACAGTACTACTGCCATGTTAAAAGGCTTATGGGTAAACTTGAACAAAATGAAAAATTATGTAAACCACGTTAAAAACTTTTGAAAATTTTTGTGGATGGTCCTGATGTAACATTAATGTTTCTTTGAAAATTTTAGATGATGATCATTCTCAAATAATGTTTAAAAATTCAGACAGTGCTACGTCCTCATAAAAGTCTGATGATCAATACATAGATCTGCTTTAGCAATAAAAAAAGTTTAAATTTTTTTAAAATTTTACAGAATGGTGATAAGGAAGTTCTTAATATACCATAAACATTTTGATTCATTATCACACTCCAGTGAATTTAGAAAATTCTTACAAGGCACAATACCATTTATGTTCTTTTCTTTTTGATTTTTGAAATATAATATAACAAACGAAGTTCAATGCTTACATAGATTTGATTGACCAAACAAAAAAATTTGATTTTTTTTGAAAAATTTATATAATGGTACTGAGTCAATTATTAACCTCTCACAAAAATTTTAGATCATAATCACACTCAAGAAAATTTATAAAATTCTGACAATATAATTGTCCCAATTATGTTCATTATGTTTTAAATTAAGTTAAATTATTTTGAAATTTTTTATGTATGATCCTAAAATAATAAGGATAGTACCATAAAATTTTCAACTTATTATCATGTTTGTACAATTTTATAAAAATCTGACAGTGTTTCTGCTAAAATTTTAAAATGTTTAAAAAATTCATTTTTTTCAACAAATTTTCATAGGAGATGACTTTCCTAAGGGTTATTGGACCAAATCCGATCAAATCCGGCCCTAAAAGTTTCAAAACCGGCCAAAAAACATGAATTTTCGGCGAAATTTGGCGAAATCTTGCCGAAAAAACCGAAATTTCGGGCTGTAGCAATTTCAATTTTTTTTTGAATTTTTTTTTCGGACGGTACTTTAGATTTCAGGGTGGTCCGAAATTTCGCCGAAATTTGGAACCTGGGCAAAACCCACATAATCTGAGTCAGAATCTGCAGAATCGGGTGAGTGATAGCTTCTGATTGTGAGAGGAGCTGCCCAGAATCCTCTCGTTCGACAGACAATCCACTTTTCTTTAAAGCAGAACCTATCCAAATGGGGCCTAACTAGATCAAATAATAGCACTGTCTCTATTTTTTTCACTTGTTTTGAATATCGATACAATCTCTAATACTACACATCTTTGATCATAACTTTTTCTCATTATATGTTAGTAAAAAATATTAAAAATATAATGACATGAAAGCATTTTTGATGGCAAATCTCGTGATATCATTTTCACGTGATAAATACAAATACTTTGTTGCATATTAGTGGCCAAAGTTTAAAATTAGAGAAATTTTACAGTGGATTACATAGGTAGTAAGTAGTGGTAGTAGGAATCAAATCTAACCATCCATTCTCAAGGGTATTTTAGACTTTTTCTATCCATTCATCGGGGGTATTTTAGATTTTTCCTAATTCTTTTACACTTTTGGATTCACCGAATACCTGTTGATCTTCAAAGACTTCTTATCCATTCATCCGTCATTCATCAGGATCACAGGACGTGTTTTACCGTAGAGAACAGATAATATGACGGAATTTTTTACCCTTTTACCCCTCTTTGAATTTTGCTACCAATACTACAAGTGGTAGTATAACTAGATCTAAATTGATCTCAACCATTGGATTCAAAAGAATAGACGGCTTATATTGATTTTAATCCATTGTAAAAGAGCTTTAAAATTATTGATAGCACCTTTAATAAAACGACACGTAAAAACAACGGAACGAGTAGCATCTCGATAGAATAGTGGAGAATTGCTAAAGGCAGCGAGCGTGCCTAATCTCAGATCTGACATTCAGGTTGACCTAACAGCAGACATCCCATATCACACAAAAACTCATGTCAGATCACACTAAAGTAAACAAAGGCATATTTTTAGTCTTAGTTTACGATTAAACAAGTAAACCGCAGAATTTTGGTTGCGACGACTCTGAACCTGCCTAACCATCACGACGCCATGTATGTACTTTTGAGCTTCTAGATATACATGAAATGATGCAAACTACATGGGGATTGGGAAGTATGAGGAGGAGGTCAAGTTTCTTTGCTCGAGGAGGCCTGTATCTGAATGCGAATCAGCCTCATTTCGTCAAACGGTTTGAAGTTCCTGGTTTGCCTGATCAATCGATTTGTACGGCGCAAGTTGAAAACTTCAGATCATGGAGAAAACCGCAGGATTTGTCTTCAAAAGACGATGCAGAGTTTGGTCGCGTTACGGACATTTGATCCCAGGGCATGATGAACAGACAAACGTGAGCCAGATGATTTATTCTATTTGACCAGTACGAGCTTTAACCATCTTATTAATTTTTTTTAAAGAAAACGATATCTGCTATGTGTCTAACGGTGTCAAACAACATATCGCCTTCACCTCTCTTCGATTTAAGTTAGACTTCACACTATATACAACCTTTGCAGTATTCTGAACTTAATTAACGAGGCTTTGTGAATGTATGTGGTAGTACTGTTGTTTACCGTTCAAACATAGAGAACCATAATTCTAATTCAGTCAGAACTTTGGGCCCTAAAAAATGAAGAAAGACGCAAAGCTTGTCTTCACAAAACAAAGCAGAGGATTTGCCAAACACATGGCAAAGTGAGAACCTTTTCATCTGGGGCACGATGAAAATGCCAGACAAGAAGACGGCTTGTTATTGTTTATTATGATTAGTTTGTCAAATGCATTTGGGAGTTGAAACTTTTGAAACCATAGTTCAGACATCCAAATTGGTGTATTTTTAGCACCGACAAAAATCAAACCAAAAGCTTGACTTACATTCCTTTTTTGACATAGCCACTCCGTGCTTAGCGAGCACGTGTTATCCCTCACAAAAGTGTTTAGATACAGAAGGACTATTTGTCGTGGTTGTTCAAATATGTTTGAACTTTATTTTGTTGTGAGTGAATTCGAATCTATCTCTAATAGCTTTTACTATAAATATGACACCCTATTCTATAAGAGAATCAATCTAATAAAAATAAAGGAGTTTTTTCCTCCCTATATCGTGTGTGCACTCCTGTGATTGCTTTTGCTACTCGATTGGTGTATTGTGTTTGATCTATGCCGGTCATCATCGTTTTATAACACTTTATCAGCACGAATCTTCTTGATGTCGATTAAGATCGTCTGCCTGCATTAATCTACACTGCATCGAATTTCGACCAGCATCAAGCGATTAATCTACTTTAAGCCATACGTAAATTTGAAGAACGTAAGTAAATCTCATCTAAGCAGTCCTGTGATCCCGTAGATTAATTTTCCCTAATTTCCTAGATTACCAGTTTAATCTAATTTAGAAAATTTGGGTTTTTTAGTAGCTATGCCGCCACCTGACTCCAATTGGCTTGCAGCCTGGGCCATATGCTTTCCCCATGACAGCCGCGCTCGGGCATCACACCCCACCGTGCCTGCTATGGGTCCGCGGTTGTGCACCGTGCCACTCACGATGCGTGCCCTAGCTGCCCCGCACACCGAGGCACGTCGGCCTGAAGTTGTGCGCCCTACTATAAGATCAAGGATACCGATTAGAGGAGGTGAATAAGCGGTTTTTAAAAAATTCTTCTCACTAAATACAAGCTCTATTTATCCCTATGCCAAAACTTATACAATAATCAATACGGAAACGATAAACTAAGGTTTTGACAAATTAAATCCTAAATCAACTAGGCTCACTAAGTGCACTAACTAATTATGTCTAACAATAATTTGCAATCTTAAAGATAATCAAGCAATCAATCAATTTGATACTATGAATATGAATTGCTTGAATGTAAAAAGCACAAGAAAGCAAACCACAAGGAGACACAATACTTTTTACCGTGATGCTCGGAGATTTACCGGTCTCCCCTAGTCCACGTTGAGTTAAGCCCAAACGAATTGGACTGGCTCCACAAATTGAGCAACCACCTCAAATCCACTAGTGGTAGCTCCTTTTTCTTCCCGGGTAGGCGAGCTCCAACCTTCACAAACTTTGCCGGGGCTTCTCACAACCTCCGTTGAAACCTTCCGCGCACGACGCCGTTACGTCGTCTAGGTGTCGACAAACACCAAGAGTAATAAGTCAAGCCCTCTAACTTGAACTTTACCTAGTGCAACACATGCACTCCGGTGACCTCTTAAGTGCAACACATGCACAAGAAACTCTCAATCTTCTCCTAATTGCAACACATGCAATTAGAGGCTCACACTAGCTCAAGAAGCAAATGGAAGAGAGCAACACATGCACACAACTCACACACACAAGCACAATAACTCTAGCAACCAGCCATTGCCCCCCAAGGCCTCATTTTATAGCCTCCAAGCCAAAACTAGCCGTTGGGGGGGAGTTTGGAAAAACTCAGCAAATCCGGTGCTACCGCCCAACTAGGTCCGGTAGCACCGGCCTACAGGCCAACGGCTAGAAAACTAGCCGTTGTGCAGAACTTTCGGTAGCATCGACTAACTGGGAGCGACGGTAGCCTTCACCCCGGTAGCACCAACCTTGAGTCGACCTAAAAAACACCACCTCTAGATTTTCCACACCGGCCAGAGGTACGGTAGCACCGGACCTCCAGTGCTACCGGGCTACCATGGCCGGTAGTACCGGCCTCGAGTCGAATGCAAAAACACCTCCTCTAGATTTTCCACACCGACCAGAGGAGCGGTAGCACCGGCCAAACTGTGGTAGCACCGGGTCAGCGGTGCTACCGGCCAACTACGGGCGGTATAACCGGCCTCTCAGATTAGAAACAGATTTTTCCCAAAAATCTTTTCTTTTCGAATCAAACACCAATAATGATTGATTCTTTGAGTCATGTGATAATCAACACACGGTCAAGCAATTTGCAAACCTAATTCACATTCTCCAAAGAATCACATTAAGCACAACTTATTTGTAAAACACATTTGCAAATAAACCGAGAACCTATGAGATCAATCCTCTAGCCATGTAAGGATCAACGCATGATCCCGATACTTTGCAAATGCAAATGCCAACACATGCTATAGGATCGAAACCCATAACTTCTAGTTCATTTGCAAATAACAACTCCAACCAATTAAAACAAATCTTGAGCCATTTGATGTTCAACTCATGATCAAGTCAATTTGCAAAACGCATTTACAAACCCTATTCACATGCTTCGAGATAAGATTCAATTAAACCATATTTTGCAAAAACACATTTTGCAAATTCAAGGCACAAACCAAACTTAGCCTTATGATGATCAACACATGATTCAATCACAAGCTAAAACACCAAAGCGTGAGCTTTCTATTTGCAACACATGCAAACCACAACTCAAACTCAAGTGCATGAACTCTCTATTTGCAACACATGCAAATCTCTAGCTCCATGCAACCACTTTAAACCAAATAGCTTGAGCTCTCTCCTTTTGCAACACATGCAAAACTTAGCTCCAATCAATAACCATATGAACAACATTGCATAAGTTATCTCTCTTTCGCAACACATGCAAATCCATAGCTTCATGCAAAAACTAAATCAATTAAGATTCAATAAGAAGCAAGCATGAGCTCCCTTGTTTGCAACACATGCAAATACTTCGCTCATACAAAATCCAATGCACGAGCTTCACCCATTCGCAACACATGCCAAATGGTTAGCTCCATGCAAAAATCTGATCAAGAGAGTAAGCTAGAGTGAACCGGATTGAGTTCATCAACACGTGATAAAGCTCAAACTAAATGACTCAACCCCTCTTAATAGTGCGGTAACCTAACTAGCAACCCGGTCTCTCATCCAAACACCGAGACCGGTAAAAGACTAGGAACACATCCTTAGCCCTAGCTAGTTTTACCTTTGCTTGTAGCGATCCACTTGGAGCTTTTATGATATCCAATCATCCTCTCTCTAGGATCGAATCTTTTTCTTCTTATTCATTAACACACGATTGATTAAGCACAACCTAAATCAATTTGAATGATTAATTGTGTCTTGAGTACTTTAATTCAACCAATACTTCATTATACTCAAGAACTTTCCGCTTGTCCTTAATCAATAAAGAGACACCATCAACACATGATGAAGCGTTCTTTGATTTGATTAAAAGACAACTGAACTCAATTTAAATTTTATTTAAATTTACATTAGTATATATAACTACACAAGTATCATATACTCAATTTGATGGTTAGTAATGATCCATATATATTTGAGTGATGGAAATGAGATCAATACATTTAGACCATCAACTTTAGAACAAACTCTATTAAGTATGTGCATATAACTAATTGAACATGGAATCAATATACATATAATCAATCTTAGATTGCATATGAGTTTATTCTATATTTGCATGAGTATGCTACAACTGCACAAGTTATATATATACTCAAAGGGTTGTTTCAAAGTCTTGATCCTTTATTTTATTTTATAAGAAGACATAGACCAATACTATTGAAATATCAAGTTAAATTATAAACTCTCCCTAGATGTGTGCTTTCATATAATATATGGAATTAAAAATATAATGTGCATCTTTAATATATAAGCAATGGAAGAGTTCATCTTTTAACTTGATTCCTAAGTATGCATTAAACCAATAGAGTGAATACGAGTGCATACCTTGGGTTTTCCATTTTCCATCTAAATTTGAGATTAATAAGAATGTAGCTAAATTAAATATGTTAGTCTCATAATGATTAGATTTGTCATTAAACAATGATTAAACATTAATATTAAACCAATCACCAAAACTAATGGAGCTTGAACTTAAAATCTCCCCCCTTTTTGGCGATTGATGACAAATCCTATATTAATTCCGTATTTGGATGAAAACCAATGCATGAAGGGGTTTTAAAAATCAAAGATCGAATAACACAATAAATTTTTTAAAAATGCATATCCCCCTATGGCATAAAAATAAAACTACCTCTTTTTGGCAAATAGAACAATTAAACACAATAGAGAAAATTTAACCAATAAGCTCTTACACCACTTATATAAATTTTCTATCATAATCAATAAATTCAAACTCTTATACCATTTATTAAATTCTCAAATTATTGCACAAATTTGTTCTCCCTTTTTAAATCAACATTTCAAACAAGGGAAATAGGCACACCAAAAATTTCTCCCCCTTATTGGCAATTTTCTCTCAAAGATCCAAATGAGAGAATTAAGCTCAAAATAATTCTCCCCCTTTTGACAGTAAACACAAAAAATAGAAAACCAATCCAAACGGAGGTCATTTGGGTATCAAAGATACCACTTGTAAACATCGAGAGCTAAGTGAAGAAGCACCACTTGGAAGATTGAGTGCCAAATAAAAAAGTATAGAGCTTGACAAAGGAATAATTCGAATTTAGGTCATAAAAGGATTTAAAATAAAATCTTATGACCATTGCAAGGAATTTTGATTTTAAGGAATGAAAACCAATGTTTTTGTAAACTTTTTGAACTATGACCTAAAAGAGTAAACCACTTTTAGAAAGAGACCATATTTAGAGTTAAGAACAAAAATGATTATTTGAAGCATATTCAAATAAAACTCCTCATTTTATTAGGTTATACAATGAATCCATCGTGACTCACTTGAAGAGTCCATAATTTGCCTAATAGAACTTAAATGAGGAATTTATCCAAAAGAAAACCTAATACCAATTTGATACAAATTTTCAATGAAACCACTTGAAAGAAGGCTTTTTGAAGAAGCATCACTTGTAGTACCATTTAATGATTATTGTATGACTCTGGGCATTAATGTAGAACATTCAGTATCCCATATCCACACACAAAATGGCCTTATAGAGTCATTAATCAAAAGAGTAAAATTTACTGCTCGGCCACCCTTGCAAAATTGTAGGTTACCCAACAGCTATTGGGGCCACGCAGTGTTGTACACTGTTGTATTAATTCAACTCAGACTAACTGCATACCATGAAATTCTCCTTTGCAGATAGTGCATGGGAAAAAAACCAAGTATTTCTCATCTACAAAAATTTGACTGTATTGTATACGTGCCAATCTCACCATCACAATGTACAACAATGGGCACTCACCGGAAGTTGTGGATCTATGTAAGTTATGAATCTACGTCAATTATTAAATACCTAGAGCCTATGATAGGGAATCTGTATACGACACGATATGCTGATTGTATTCTTTTACGAGGATAACTTTTCGGCATTAGTGGGAAAAACGTACCACACTAAAGAAGCTGGGGAATATATTGGAATGACACTGCCATTCAGTCCTTACACCCACACACTAAAGAATCTAAACTTGAAGTTCAAAGGATAACAAATCTGCAAAAAAAACTAATAATTTGCCAGATGGCTTCATTGATCACAAGGGAGTGACAAGATCTCATATACCTGCAGTAAACACAATTGAAAGAGTGCAAATACTCTAGAAGGATATTGAATCCACTCTTACCCTCCATGACAAGAAAAGGGGGAGGCCTTCAGGTGTGTAGGACTCAATTCCGCAGAGATGTCTGCAAAAACAGAGAATCAAATAAATGAGAACACTACCCAAGATAGTAGAAGAAGCTCAATCTGATGTTTAGAAAATCTCTGAAGTGAGCCATCCTGAAGATAGTAACCGCATCTCTGAAGTGAGCCATCCAAAAGATGATAACCCCATCAAATATTTATGCGCACAATTTGACGTTTGAAAGTTGGAACACCAAACCCATCGTTGTGGAAAATTACGAGGAGCTAGAAGAAATTAATGAAGAGATTTCCACCAATTATGTGGATTCAACATAGTTGTATAAAAGAAAGACTACAATTGTTGACATATATTTCGCCTTAAAAATTGCTAAAACACTTGAGTTGGATCCAGAACTAAAGTCCATGACAGAGTGTCGGAAGCACTCAGATTGGGTCAAATGGAAAGAAGCAATTGAGGCCGAATTGTGCTCACTTAATAAAAAGAAAGTATTTGGTCCTTTTGACCAACACCTCCTAAAGTGTTTCATGCAGGATCAAAATAGGTTTTCATCTAGAAGATAAATGAAAATAACCAGGTGGTGAGATATAAAGCAAGGGTTGTAGCTCAAGAATTCAGGCAGAGACTCAACATCGATTGCGATAAAACTTTCTCTACTGTAATGAGTGGAATAATGTTCCGATACTTGATATCAATGGTAGCTAGTTTAAACTTATCAATGCAGTTGATGGATGTAGTGACTGTATATTTATATGAGTCACTGGATACAGAAATTTATATGAGAGTCCCTGAAAGAGTCAAAATTTCTTATCCTAATAAAAAAAATATTAACCTGTATAACGTCAAACTGCAGATATCGTTATACGAATTAAAACAGTTGGGGATAACATGGTACAACCGTTAGTGAGGTCCTACTAAAGAAAGGATACTCCACTATTGTCCCTATGTGTTCATAAATAAATTCCAAAATGAATTTTGTACCATCTCAGTCTATGTCGATGATCTGAATATCATCGGAACACAGATGAGATAAAGAAAGCAAGTTCTTACCTTATGACAAAGTTTGAGATAAAAGATTTGGGTAAAAACAAATATTGCTTGGGCCTGCAGCTAGAGCATTTCCTAGAAAGAATTTTTCTACACCAGTCTACCTATACTAATAAGGTATTGAAAAAATTCAATATAGATAAATCTCGTCTTTTGAAGGCCCCATGGTAGTAAGATCACTCGAAGTGGATAAATACCCTTTTAGACTAAGGATGAAAAATGAGAAAGTCTTAGTACCTAAAAGTCCCATACTTAAGCGTCATTGGAGCGCTTATATATCTTGTGAATTGCACAAGGCCTGGAATTGCGTTTGCAGTAAATTTGCTAGCTAGACACAACGCAGCTCTAACCAGAAGGCATTGGGCTGATGTCAAGACTTTGCTCAGATACCTCTAACGTACTCAAGATCTTGGCTTGTTTTGCTGGAAGGACCAAGACTTGACCATGGTAGGATACACTAATACTGGCTATCTATCTAATCTCTATAGTGCCAAATCTCATACTGGCCTTGTGTTTCTCTGAGATGGTACAACCCTTTCTTGGCGGTCTTAAATAGACCTTAGTAGCTACTTCTACCAACCACTTCGAGATTATAACATTATATGAAGCCTCACGTGAGTGTGTTTGGCTAAGACATGTAGTTAACCATATCTGGAAATCATGTGGTATTAACACCATAGATACCCCCGCAATTATCTATGAAGATAATGTTGTTTTTGTTATACAAATACAAATGGGTTATGTAAAGAGCAATATCACGAAGCATATTGCCTCTAAACTTTTCTATTCTCATAAACTCCAGAAGAATAGTGAGGTAAAGATCCTGCAAACTAAGTCATATGAAAATCTAACATAAATTCACTAAATCTTTGCCAACATCTAGTTTCCAAAGATATATTCGTGGCATTAGAATGAAATGACTTAGGGATATGCAGAGTTTAGAGGGGAGTAAATCCCTAAATTATGACCCTTAGCATGATCCTAAAGATACTATTTTAATCCAAAATATTATAAGTTGCACTCTTTCTTTCTTGGTGAGTTTTCCTAAAGTTTTTTCACATAAAAGTTTTTAATAGGGCAACTAATATAAGGATTAATTGATAAAATGCCCGCACTTACATGTGCCATTCATAAAATATCCCATGATGTCTCACTGACACGTGGGTCTTGGGGTTACATATCAGTGAGACAAACGGGGCATTTTATCAATTGCACCAAGTAAAATAGGACATAAGATCAGATCTCCCCTAATATAATAAAATGTGCGAGTGTAATGTATTCTTTTCTCCGTTCATTTTTTCTCATTGGTTTTTGGGAGTTTTTAATGAGACGTATCACGTATGTATTATGCAGTATTCACTTAAGGGTTAGTGTTGAGATATAGTAGGACTCTTCCTCTTGATTGTTCGAATATATTTAGATTCAAATGATAGTTTAACCTAGATGCGGCCAAGACAATGGGATTACTGAGTTTTGGTTTTCATCTGTGGTCGTGACTCGTGACATGGCAGCTAATGAATGTAAGCCCTTGTCTCAAACTCGCAACCAAATGAAGGTCAACTTAGACCACAGCGCCGCCATTGGTACATATCCCGGGCACATTCAAGTATTCAACGCGGACTTGTTGATCAAACCACATCCGCTAGAATTCATGGATATATAGATAACAACATCCCTCTGTTCGATGCATATGCGAAACAAGAACAAATCTGAAGCTCCAACAAGACAAAAAAGTCTTCCGGTCAAATGGTAGTCACCTTGCTTTTATTTTTCTCTCCTTTGCTATTGGTGTTTTCTGGGAGCTCAAGATTTATTATTGAAGAACCCTATAATGGCTTTGCAACTTGAAAAATTATAAACTTTGGCATGCGGACCAGACATAATTTACGCGAAATGGACAGTGGATGGAACAAGTAGTACATGCTGTGAATCTTCATCACTATAGACGGTACTCCCTCTGTTCCTAGATAGACGATGTTTTAGGATTTTACACTTCAACCAAGTTACACAAAAATGATCAAATCATCTTCATTCATTAGCTCACTTATTGCTTTTAGATGGTGTGTGTACTCTAATCTACAATAATAAATAACATTGGGAATAATAAATAGTAGGGGTATGCAAACGAAAAAAAAGTTAAATTTGTCTCGAAATTGTAGAATGACATGTATTTAGGAACAAAATTTAAAAACTATAATGACATGTATTCAGAAATAGAGAGAGTAGCTTTCATGGAATGATCACTACCAAAAGTTCAGTCAGGGACAAGGACGAGGAAAACGCGCGAAGAAAGGTGGACAAGCAATTGAAAATATGTATGAAACCCAGTGTTATAAATAGGTAGCTATAGCTCTTTTAGACCCAAATGCAAAGCTAAAAGCCAATGTTCTGCTATATTATCTATAAGTGCTATAGCTAACAATAAATCCGCTATATGTCGTAGCTTGTAGCTAGATAGCTCCACTATCCTATACAGGTACTCACATGCCTATTTTGAAATCTAGCATTACTAGAAAGTCAAATGCATCTCTTCTAAGCCTAAACTATCACAAAACCTAATAAAAGATTTCGTCTCGCCCTTTTTCAATAATATAGCATTCATATTTCTTAGTTGTTAAGAACATTATGATATAGTTATCAATTTGGTCTTTGACATGTATTAGCATGTTGTTAAAAATATTAATACCTTCTAAAGTACCATAGTTTAATGATTTGGTGGAGGTGACTTATATTGTATAATTTTTTTATTTTTTAATACTAGAAACGTGATGAATGATAGCTAGCGATAGCTGTTATAACTTTTTTAGATCTTACTGTGAAAATCGTGATTTAAAACGTTGTTGAAACCCTTTCCCAACGCAAGATTCTTACAGTCGAAATGAGTAGGAAAGATTCTCACAGTTGGGGACCTGAGGTTTTCATGAGAAAAATGCCCATATTAGTGAGGTAATAACATTGTTAGCCCCAAGCTGTAGCATAAAGTCTGTGAGGAGCACAATCTTTTACATGAAAAATACAATCATATGATCAGTAAATAAGATATAAGAGACGATTGAAAGAAAAGCCTTAAAGGTAGCAATGCAAAGAACGAATCCATATGGATGAGTGCAAACATTTGAATAACCAAAACTGAAGATCAAAGCAATAGACATACCATCCGATGACTGTTTAGTGGACCTTGCCTAGGTGGTTTAAAAAGATCTGCAAGTCTGCAAGTGGGAGTCACTCTCACAGCAAATTACGACTGGTGCACAGATGATTAAAAGGACTGATTTCCCATATCCTTTGAGTTGCACATATACTCGTTGAAACAGCTATTGCAAAAGACAAGCATTCTTACTCGTCCCAAATCCCAATGCTCTGGTATGAAGAATGAACCTTGGAATTGTGACCTGTGAGTTCTTCTGATTTGTCATTGTCAGGCTTCATGCTGTGGTCATCCAGTAAAAGTCCTTTGCAGCAGTCAGAGCCCAGAAACCAACTGAAGATGTTCTCATCATTGAGAACGGTTACCACTAAACAAAGGAGCTATCAACATTCAAAGAGCCAACTCCAGAAACAAACAGATTTTTGTCATGCTTGCAAACAAACAGATGATGACAGAGCGTTATCGGATGCTTTGACCTACTAGAATGACGATGTCAGAATTCGACTCACTGGCATCTCGAGGTTTTGGGGACCTAATGGATCGTAAATCCAATAGCATTGTCGATAAATTTGACATCCTTACTCCTTAGAAGAATGAAGGGGTAAGATCATCATGAAAGCTAATTGAGATGCACACGAGAGACATTCTCGTAGAAGAGCTGCAGAGGAATTACAGGTGGATGAGTATCCTGCGTTAGTAATCTACACAAAGAATCATGAAGACACTGTCAAATGAGACTGCCGCAAACACACAACATACAACCTCAGTCGTAACAAAATACCAATTACAGCAGTCAAAGTCAAAATGCATGATGGTCATTTTTCTTCCTTGCTTCTCTGGGTGTGTGTCGTCATCAGATAGATGGTCTCACAATCCAAATTGTTGACACATGTTCTGAGTTCACAAATAATTAACTAGTGAGTTTCTGTTTGAGAAGGAGATGCAACCTCAGTGACCGAAGCACTTCTTCCAATTACATCTGAAGCACTTCTTCCAATTACATCTGATGACATGTCCCAATTTCCACTTCTCTGATCCCAGCTGGAGTGTCGTACCCGTACCTCACTTCCCACTGCAGGAAACTGTGACTCCGAACCTATCACAAGTTTGGCATTGGCCATGCTATCCATCACACTGCAGTCCTGATTTCCCATTTCAACATCAACATCCTCGTAATTGCGCCGCTGAGAGATCTTCAAGAGATCACTACCAATCTCAAGATCATCTTCTACTTTTGCCCGAGGACCACCAGCTGCTTCCTCTTCCACCTGCCAACCAAAGTTGACTACCGGAACCCGGACTTCCTCTTGAACATAGGCTCGGAATTTGTGTTTAGAAGGTTTCGTCTTACTGCAGAAGACTTCTAGGAAATTATTCAGACATCCTTGATCATACACATTAGGCCTGCTATCTGATCTGTATCGAAAATTCTCGTACGTGGTCTGCAAAACCAAAGCATCATATCAGAGTTATGCACTTCGAATTTAATAAGTTTTGGGCGGAATGGCCTCAATCTTATGGCATTAAGTCATTCTAATTCAGGACACAGGAAACTGCATCTTTGTTCCTTTCCATCATACAACTATTATTCAGTGTCTGCTGTTAAGACTAAAATTTGCCCAGATGATAAAATTACACTTATTACACATGCTAGTAACCAACCATAGTAAAGTCCGTTTACAATCTTCCCTGATATTTCACTAACTTTGCAAGTTGTGACAATGTGACCCAATCAGTTGCCAATTACATCACATAATATTTACACACAGATAGGGAGATGCCTTGGTAGCTATTCTCAAATTGAGAGGTTTTCCGCATGGTTTGTGGTAAGTCAATAAAAAATAAACAGTCTACCTAAATAAGACCTAGGGTGCAAAAAAAATTGTTAGATAAGCTCATAAGGCTATAATGATTTTTGCATTTCCCTAAAAAACGATTTTTTTTTGCATTTCCAATAGAAGCAATAGGAAACGATATCCGCCCTGAAAACTTGCTGAGCATAGAACATAAATTAAGAGCTCTTTTACGGTGGATTAAAATCAATATAAGCCGTCCATTCCTTTGAATCTAATAGTTGAAATCAATTTAGATCTAGTTATACTACCACCTGTAGTATTGGTAGTAAAATTCAGGGAGGGGTAAAAGGGTAAAAAATTCCGTCATACTATTTGTCCTCTACTGTAAAACACGTCTTGTGATCCTAATGAATGGCGAATGAATGGATAAAAGCCTCTGAAGATCACCACGTATTCGGTGAATCCAAAACTATGAACAAGTTAGGAAAAGTCTAAAATACCCCTGAAGAATGGATATGAAAAACCTAAAATACCTTTGAGGAATGGATGGTTAGATTTGATTTCTACTACCACTACTTACTACCTATGTTATCTACCGTAAAAATTCTCTAAATTAACTCCCTTTTACTCCAGTGGTTGTATAAACATCACAAGCCTATTAATTATATAAGCAATTTAGCATGCTACAACACTTGTGGCTAACACTCTATTTACTACACAACCAGACAAAACCTTGCATTCATGGATCAAAACAAGTTACTAGCAAAGAGTGATTTTGTATCAGCAAGCTAACCTGATTAGTGCTAACGAGATACAAATGAAATCCAGTGAGTCCACCGACAAACCATAGAGCAATGAAACAATATATCATAAGCACCAAAGAAGCTGGACAGTGTTTGAAAGCCTCCCATACTGTATGATAATCCTCGTTCATAAGAAATTTGATGTATAATGCCGACATTGCAAATACATAAATGCAAAGAAGAGTCGAGGAGGAAACAAATAGGAAAAAGTATCTGTAATTGCTCTGCACAATGTAAAAGTGAAACAATAAAGATCAGAAGACAAATTGGTAAGAAACAGACTGAATCAAAATTTCCTTCAGATTAGAAGAAGCCATCCTTAAAACAGTTACAGCAAGAAAGATATTCTGAGTACCTCTCGGTTTCATATATGTTTCTCAACTAGCAAAGCAAGTGGTTCAAACAGTAGATTCTTGTGACATGAAGGGGATTTGAGCAGGACTACAGAATAAAAGTAATGGTTATGCACAGCAGGACTACAGAATAAAAAGTAATGGTTTCTTGCCAGTACATAACCTACACAAACTCTCGTAGCGTACTAATATAATGTGTGATTCCTAAAATGCACCGCCAGTTATGCACATGGCTTAAATTGGACAGGATGGAATAAGGCCAAATTGCAGTGAATTGAAGTACAACCATGGGCTTATTTTGAGCATATAAAAGTTGAAACAGAAACATGTCCCCCTAGTGGTGTTAAGTTTTGTAATGAAGAACAGCTCCATGCTTAATTAATGGAAGAACAGAAAAAACAATCAGTGCAGTCCAGCAAGAAATGTCAGGTTAGATCATTAATAATTCCAATCACATTAGCAAAGCAATTTTTGCACAACTGACCAAGCACGAAAGGTCTAAAGAGGGCAGAAACTTTATCAGAAGTAGAGCAATACTTTCTGCAGTTCTTTGTTTCCCTGAGGTACAACTTTTAGTCTTTTACCTCTGTTAACCAGAAGATAACTAGTGTTCTTGAATAAGTAAACACCAAGAATCATGTTAATCATGTCATGTTGTGCTGCCTCGTTGACAATCACCAATTTAATAATTGTGCTAGATCAAATGGGCTTGTGCGATGGTCAAAACCCAAATAGACTCTATCTGACACAATTCATAACTCTGGCCCTTTGAAAGCATGATTGCGCAACTTCAAACCATTTGAAATTGCACTCAGTTTGCTCCTTCGCTGTGTTAAGAAATACACATGCTGCACCCTAAATTATTTGGAACTCCTTTAACCAGCAGGCAGGCTTCCTAGAACCCGTATAACAATATTAAGCAAATGAGTTCATAAGCCATAGCCAGAGAAAGACGTTTCTTACAAGGGCCAAATTTGAACCCAGCCACTACATAAATCATGTCTTGGTATGTTAGTCTTCCAAGGTGTCAAGGCATATCCATCTGGAATTAATAGGTTCAAGGTCTTGTTGAGTTTTTTAAAGCATTAAGCTATTTTTCATGAAAATTGTGCTAGCTTTCAGCAGACCAAGAAGATAGTGTACCCGTCCAATGCATTGTCCAACCCAGGGGCAATGATGATCAAAGCGTTCCACGCAGTTGTTGCATATTGAACAGTGCGAACAACGAGGAGGCCGGTAAATCATGCAGGTGTCGCAATACTTCACTTTCACAAGCATCCCATTAACCATTACTTCCTTTACTCGGGAGAATTGCAGCCTGCCTGGTGTTTCCCCGGTTAATGGATTGCCATACGCAAACTCTTCCTCTGGTGGATGCGATGCACGAGGTACGATCCCAGGATCCTGAGCTGAGGTAATCAAGAGCAACAGAAGGACCTACAATGTACACAAAGAAACCAGCATTCCATGCTCAGCTCAGCTGAGTGCCCCAAATGCTCACTGATTAGTGATTACTACCAGCAGGAATCAGTACAATGCACTCACATAGATCATAAGCACTATCGCTACCGCAGGAATTGCATATCCCGCATTGTACGTGGAGAACTGATGGCGGAGGTGTCGCGCGACGAACACGCAGAAGACCAGAACCGGGACCACAATGAGCGAAACCGAGACGAGCAGGGACTTGGCGTCAGGTCCGAATACCAACCTACCACCAAAGAAGAATTTCTGCAGATAGCGAGCAGCCAACCATGTCAGAATGCAGCAACACCGCACATTGCAATTTTTTTTTTCACACCCGCAGCACACAACGACGCAGCCAAAGCATCCCACGCAATCTACTGTTCATGCCTGAAAGCTTCAAGAAGAGCAAAACACATGCAGGCTCCAAGGCTACCAAAAGAAGCGCAAGAAGTAGAATTCCCCAAGAAAGAAGTGAATACAAACCGCACCAATCATTAAACCCAAGATTCCCGGCTCAAGAAGTGGAGGCGGAAGCAAGAGGAACAAAGGTAGGCGAGGGAAACGGGTAGGATCTTTACATTATTCCCTTTCCAAGCTTCGTAAACTCGCTGCGGCTGCGCCATGGGCGGCGAAGGATTCGGCTCCGGTCAGCACGGCGGCCTCATCCGAGCGCCTCCCAGATCGGCGGCTAGCAGAGCACGAAGAACTCGACACGCGCACGCGGAAAGGGAGATTTGAAACAGGTGGAACGCGAGGAATTGAGAAGGGAGATGAGGCGAGGCCAAGCACCGAAAGCTGCTTGCTTGCGTTGCCTTGCCTTTCTGCCTGGGCTGAGTTGTAAAAGGAGTGCTTTTTTTTTTCTTCCTTCCATTGGAAAAACTAGAAACTTATACGCGACGAACAAATCGAGAAAACGCACGATCGACGCTCCACACACGATTAAATCGAGAAAACGCACGAAAAAAACCTAAAAAGAATTTTGTATTTTTCGCAAAAGAGCTTAAACGTAATGCTAGAAAAACGCAACAAGGACACGAGGACAAATGAAAAATAGGTGATCAATTGTTTCAGTTCTCCCACAAAACTGGCACTTACCAGTTACCACCCTTTTTTTCAGGTTGCCCTTGGTCGATATGCTGTTCTTAAGCACAAGCCAAATGAACACTACGATTTTGGTGGGAAGTTTAACTTTCGATTATACATGGATCTTCCTGACAAAACCCCCCTTATTGCCAACCAACCAGACAAACCTAGCTGGCGAATCTTGCAAGACCGCATGGTCCAGCAGCTTAATGCAAACCGTAATGATCGAAGCTGAGATAACAGAGGCTGTAATGATGCGTGAACAGAAGGAACCAACGAGCCTAGGGGCTTTCGTTTTCCTTGGCAATGTTGTCATGGCTCCGATAGAAGGCCAGCCAGTTGCTTGGGCTTCCATGGGCTCACGCTGACACGGAGAAATTAAGGCTGACAAGTGGTAAGGCGTGACGGGCACGAGCATGCAGATCTGGATGCCAATCACTTCCACTTCACTGCTCCCTCCTTCGCTGCTAAGAGTATTGTGAAATCATATACTGAAAAATTGGTTTAGTAATAAAATTAGCATTGCAAAGTGGTTGTGATTATGGCATGTGTGGTGCTTACATGTGCTATGTCTGATGATTATTTGATATGCTTGTGATAGCATGATATTGGTTTTGTTTGATGCAATGCGCTCGTGTGAGTGTTTTGCATGGACTGATGTTGAGTCAAGTCGTGGACTTGTGCTCGGAATTGTTTCTTGTTTATTCATGTGCAGGTGTTGCTTGAGGCCGAACGTGGTCGATGACGGGATCGGAACTAGGTTCATGAAGGAACTGAGGTTCGAGACTAGATTCAGAAAGGAATCGAGGTCTTGGTGGTCAAGGATGTCATGCGGAACGTTCGGGCTAGAGAACATGCACATGGAGGCTGGTTAGTCACGTATTTATAGCATGTGGGTTGTACATACGTGCAAGAGATGTTTTTGACTATGTTGGGCCAGGTTGAGATGTATACAAACTCTTTCCATGTTGGAAGTAGAGTTGTATTCAATCCCTTTATGTTTGCTCAGTATAAATAGGGGGAGGTGTCTCCTGTTTATTGCGAGCGCTGAGTTTTTCTTTTAGGGTTGTACTCTTTTGTTTAGAGTGCTGTAACCAGACTAGACAAAAAGAAATAAAGATCGATTTCTTTACGGCTAAAGAGTCCCCTGCGGCTCGAAGGCTTCCGAGCGGCTGGAAAACATTCACGTACCTGAAGGTCTCCACGGCAGAGCGTTTGTTCCTGGCGCTTGATTGCTCCTGGCGGCCGCAGCAAGCGAAGGAAAACCGCGTGCTACAGTAAACGTTGTTGCTTTGGTACTTTGCCACAGTATTCGCGGTATACTGTTCATGCATGATGTGCTGCGGTATTTGATTCTATTTACCCGGTTTTCATTTGTATAGATTTATTCATTGTCTCTCTTGTTTCAACAAGTTTAATATTGATTTGATCCATACAAAACCTTCCTAGAGTATCAACTTAGAGTTCCTGAAAGTTTTATTGGTTAATCTTTTGTAGATTGTGATTTATCACGAAATTGGGATTTGGTCAGTTCTCGTCATAATCTGTCACAGCATGCTTGCGAGGGTAATAACTTTTGATCCGTAGGTCCGATCGAGTTGATTCTTGTTGGGTTAGATTCATAATTGAATCTAGTTTCTTCAGTTAAAATTTCACACTAATCCAACAGTGGGATCTTTGGTTAATCGCATTGTTTGAGTTTGGTCCTTAGCTAGTTTGATTTGGTCCGTCGCTGTTAGATCGGTTTTTGGTTCAGCCGTCTTGCAAAGAATATAACTCTAGATCCATAAGTCCGATTGAGTTAATTCTTTTTGTTTTAGCTTCATATTTGAATCTAGTTTCTACAGTTAAATTTTCATATCAATCTAACGGTTAGATCTTCAGGATTTTTAGTTTTAGTGAACATATATCAGTCTGTCTCGTTTGGTCCGGAGTGTATTTATTTGGTTTTGCTACATTAGAAATTTGGTCCGTAGTACATGTAAAAATTTGGTCTGGCACGAAGTTTGGTCCGGCGTACAAGTAAAAATTTGGTCCGGTGCAATAAGGTTTCTGTTGAATTCAAATTAAGCGATCTGAGTTTGTTTGGGGTGTTTCAAAAATCATAAAAAATTTATTTTAGCTTCCGCGCAATCATTCACCCCCCTCTGATTGCTAGATTAGTATATTTCGATCCTACAAGTATGTTCTACTAGAAACTTATACGCGGCGTGCCACGTCGCGGGCACCGCTCTCCACGCGAGCAAATCGAGAAAACGCGCGATCGACGCTCCACACACGAGTAAATCGAGAAAACGCGTGAAAAGGACCTAAAAAGGATTTTGTGTTTTCCGCAAAAGGGCTTAAACGTAATGCTAGAAAAACGCAACATTGACCTAAATGCGATGTATATTTTTTCTAAAAAAAAGGACCTGAACTTCTTTTTTCCCAAAAAAGACTTAATCGTAATTCCGTTTTTTTGGTAAAAGAACCCGAGCGCAAGCCTTAAAAACGCATAAAGAACCTAGACGTAATATATATTCTTTTTTCGAAAAAATGACCTAACTGTATTTTTTTTCCAAAAAGGACCTATATGTTAAAAAAAATCGAAAAAGGACTCGGATGTAATTTTTTTCGACCGGCTCGGCTCGAGCCGCGAGCCAAACCGGCTTGCTCCACGGCTCAAATCAACGACGAGGCCGGAATCCTTCCGGGTTTAGTAGAAGGTTATATTAGCAGGAGATACAAGCTGTCAAAGGGAAGTGAAGAAGAGAGAGAGGGGCGCCCTTCTTGCAGATGACACCTTGGGTTTTGCAGAGATAACTCATGAGTGCCAGGGGATATCATGTCATGCCTATTTGCTGTGGCAAAAAAACTTCACGATTTTACGTCATACAAAAGAAAACTCATCTATGTGCAGCGCAAAACTTTTAGGAATCTTTTTTAATTGTTCATAATGTATATTTGGATGCCTGTGTAGCGCATACTTGATTATCGCTGCACAACAGAAAACATATGGGTTAATAGTATTGAGCTATGTTTCTTGAAAAGTTGACAGTATACCTCATCTTTTGATACCACTGTAGAAGGGTGTATGTTTAAACTTGCAAGCCTTAATAACTATAAAATGTAGCTAGAGCCTAGAAGCTCTCATTTGATCTCATATATTGGCGTGTACTTTCGTCTTTAAAATCTCTTCTCTTCTTTTGTATGGGGGCGCTATCAAATAAATCTAGAATGAATTAATTAACTGTCAGATGAATTGCGGGAGCAGTCCCAGTTCTTTGTTGCGAGTTGGGACTGAAGTTTAATGAACCTGCTGTCAATCATCAGTTTTTTTTTTTTTTTTTTGCGTTTCAACGTCTACTTTAAAAAAAATCAGTTGAAGAGATAACTGAATTTGGTGTTTCATCACCGTTAATTGGAACTTGTTATTTCATTATAATTATTTTGGTGTTTTATTCACCGTTTAGATACGTTGACCATTATGGAGGTTTGATGACACCCTGATGGTACTGTTATACTTTTTGGAGTTTTTGGAGTGAAGATTTTGCTTCAATGTTAGTTTGAGATGAAAGTTTGAAGTGCAAGAAGGAGTTTGTTTCTGCGTGGATACTACAACGTTGTTTTTATTGTCTTTGCTCGATATTAAGGGTCTACTGCAATTTATACTCTATTGATGACATGAGAATTTTTTCCTTCATATTGACATTTTTGTCGGAGCAATTTGAACTATGTTATAGCTTTTCAGTGGATAGTTTGCCGAAATTTATGTTTTAGGTGAAGCATGTCAAAACTCCATATTATGTGTTCTTCGCTATCTATTCAGCACCTCATGTGATGTCTTGGCTTATGCCGTTTGATGATTGAGTGTTTGTTTCAGGAGGTCAATTGCACATACTCAGATTTTACTGGGATTATGAATCCTTGAAGACCCCAGATTTCTTCATCTGCTTTGTTGATAGCTGTGTATTTTGATTGACTGTTCCAGTCTTTCTCTCGATCTACTGGTGGTTTGATTAATCTCGCTTCATGAGAAGTGTTTGAATAAAACTATTCCAGTATTTATACCCTTTGTGGTTTTTCGCACTACAAGTGTTTGGATTGACTGTTCCAGTTTTTCTTATTCAGTAGTTCTTTGAACTTTTAACGTACTTGTATTCATGTGTTTAATTACCTTTCAGGGTTTTATGGAAACAACTTTGTTATAGATTTTGAGTTAAGAGGGGGTTTATTGAAGATAACTTAATATCTCAATTTACCATATCTTTTGGTTCTATCCAAATAGGTTGTTAGTTCAAGTCATTTACAACTAGAACTCTTTAGTTATATAAGCTAACCCTCTGTAATTGTAATCTTAGAACCATTATAGTGCATTGTTTTCTTGATTTTTTCTTACAAGGGTTTTTTCACGTTAAATTTTTATCTCTAATTATTTTACCGTGCTTCTAATCCCTAACATAGCCTGGTGGCTATTGGTAGAGTACAAAGCTGCAATAATTTAAGACAAGAGTTCAAAGTTCAAACCCCTATTCTCCACCTTAAAATTAAGTCTCCCAACTTATTCTCGCTAATTATAAGTAGAGCTTGTGTGGGAATTGTGATGCAATGCCAAAAAAATAAAGATCAGGAAAACATACTGTTTGCACCAAAATTTGGCAAGATTGGTCAAAATCGGCAATGAAGTCAAAGATACGGAATTAACAGACATGATGGAAAGGTTTGGAGATATTTTGGTAACTGCAAGATTTTTAAGAAAAACAACCGTCCGAGATAAGGCCGATACGGATACGAACTTGAAGCGTGTTGTAACGAGATACGATCGTCAAGGTATAAAAGAAGGACCAAAGCGAGCCATAAATAATCATCAACACAATACAATCAACCGCTTTTACTTTTCATCTTTTTCCGTCGACTAGGAGTAGTTCTTGTAATTTAGCCTTTGTAATCGATTTTGATCAATAAAGTTGCGCATCGCGATTGTTGATCTTCGTCAATTACACCCGTGTTCGATTTATTCGATTTTGTTGCGCATCGCCTTCTTGAATCGATCTACCTTTACCTCGATTAGCCTTGATCGGCTAATTAGATTTATCCCGATACTTTAATCTTGATCGGCTTCAGTGATTAAGTTTAAGCCGATTGATATTGACGATCGGCTTGGAGTAAATTTTATTGTTTTTTACCTTGTCGATTACAGTCAAATCGACCGCACGCTGAACAGGTGTTAAATGCGGTGTCTTGTTGTCGAAACCCTACCTCAAGTTTTTGACGCCAACACACTTTTGGCACGCCTAGTGGGACACGCAATGTCTTTATCAGGGAAGTCGATTCCACCATCAGATCTCAACTCAGAAGCTATAATCGTCCCAACAATGGACGATTTATCCGCGAACAAATAGCGCCAAGAAATTGAAGCTCGAAGGTCATACCGGAAGAGATGATGCTAAGTTGCTATCA
Organism: Otatea glauca; assembly: GCA_036346275.1. NCBI lineage: Eukaryota > Viridiplantae > Streptophyta > Magnoliopsida > Poales > Poaceae > Otatea > Otatea glauca. Next base: position 42,321,907 of record CM070720.1, on the reverse strand, counting down.
GAAGACAAGACGTGGCGTCACCCAAAAATCCGCCCTGCCGACGGTCAACGCCCTGGGTGATGCGGGTGTAACAGAACAAGTAAGCCGATATTTACCTGCTCAAGCCGAATTATCGGTTATGATTAATCAGTCTGTGCATCACGCTTTAATAAACCAATCATCGGCTCTGGTGACAACACTTAAGCCGATGATAGCAAATAGCGTCAAATCTATAGCCCAGGAGTTAGCCTCGTCAGGAAGTCTGCTAGATCCATTACAAGCTCTGCCGAATTATCCTGTTTTTTCAATACCACAGAACACGCAGGGCACTACGGTCGATCCTAAATCATCGGCTGTAACCTCACCTCCCACAATGATGCCCACACAACCTACGGTCATATTGCCTAGGGACCCTCGGTCAACTGGGGTGAGTCATTACCATGCCTATACCGACGCCGCTAGGTTGGATGCGTCAATCAATTTGACGCCATCGGCTCCGTTCTACGCTTTTCCCCAATCGGTTTCACAGCCGATTGGCTCCGAGAGATTTCCAAAAGAATCTACCTTGCAAAGGAACCCAGGTCCACACAGGGTAGTAACATACTCTGAGCCATTTGTTCCAGTACCAGAAACTCAAACCAGGCATAATCAACGCGATCAGTATGGTCGTATGACAACGGCACAGCACAATTGGCTGCCCGAGCTTACGCTCGGGGGGCAGGGTGCCGATTATGACCGACATTATTAAGGGCCTGCTATGCCAATGGCCGATAATGCCAACTAGACCGATCAGATCTGTACCGTTTTAAGGGACCAATTTGGCATACAACCAAAAAGAAAAGTGATCGGCTATAGAAAGCCGTACCCTGATTACATTGATCGCATGCCTTACCCTCACAATTTCAGAGTCCCGGACTTTGCCAAATTCTCCGGGGATGATTCTATCACCACCCTGGAGCATGTCGGACTCTTTATCGCGCAATGCGGTGAAGCGGCCCAATCCGATGGGCTTAAAATTAGGTTGTTCCCATTGTCTTTATCCGGGGCAGCATTTACTTGGTTTACTTGTTTACCTCCGAATTCGGTCCATTTATGGAACGATTTGGAAAGCCGATTCCATGAATATTTCTTTTGTGCGGTTTGGAGCTTAGAATTTGATTTGAGTTACGTGCGCCAAAAGTTTGGGGAATCAGTGACGGATTACATCAAGAGGTTTAGAGAAATCAGGAATCGGTGTTTTAGCGTTACGTTGCCTGACAACCAACTTGCCGATTTAGCATTTCAAGGTTTGATCCCGCCACTTAGGGAGAAGTTTGGAGGCCAAGAATTCACTGACCTTAGCCACTTATTGCATCGTGTATCGGCTCAAGAAAGCCGATTCACTGATAACAAAGCATTCAAAGATAGATTCAAAAATAGCAATAACAAGGAAAGGGATAAGGCCAAGGTCAATATGGTTGAATATTGTCCTAGTGATTCGTCGGACGACGAGGAGGCAGAAATAAACATAGCCGAATGGGTAAAAGGATCCAAGAAATCCTTAGTCTGTTCTTGGCTCAAGCCGACTAGGAACAAGTCGGAAGTTAAGTACTCTTTTGATGTTTCTAAGTGCGATCGTATTTTGATTTATACGCAAGAAAAGATAATACGATTGCCGGAGGGACATGTGATACCATCGCCTGATGAGATCAAAAAGCGCAGGTATTGCAAGTGGCATCATTCTTATTCGCATAACACTAATGACTGCAATATTCTTCGTCAACAGATCCAGTCTGCTATTGAAGATGGTCGGTTGAAGTTTGCCGATGAGCCGACCATGCAGGTTGATGTTGATCCGTTTCCTATCAACATGGTACAGTGTTCGGCTAAAGGAAAAGAGCCGATGCAAGACGAGCATAAAAAGGATCGACAAGTCAACATCCAATCAAGCTCGAACGGTGATCAAACACTGAAGATTACAATCGGCTCTTTACAAATAGAAGCCGATAGTGAAGGAAAAAATTCAAGAACCATCAAACCCAAAGGGAATCCTCAGGTAGGTAAATGGTACAAAGCAGAAAAGTCTCCATTAAGGCAGCCAGCGAAAAGGTCGGGACCAACCTTTTTACAATTAATGGAGAAATACGAAAGGACGAATAGCCGACCACGATATAAGGCTCACCGGTCGGATAACTTGTACCGCACCGAGAATGTGGAAAGGGCACATAGAAGATGTCCCTTTTGGCAGTTTTGCTGGGAAAGAGGAGTAGCGTTGCCATCACCATACACCTGCCCGATGGAACATTATCCTCAAGACGATTGGCCAAGGCAATCGGCCAGAGATAGGCTATCTGGGCCGATCAGAGAGCAGGGCAGAAGTCACAGAAGGCCGGTCCACGAGAGAATATCTAAACCGAATCAAGAACCAAGCCAAGTCAAGACACACAAGCCCGGTTTTAATCAAGAAGATTTGGCTGGTCAAATACGAAAGTCGGTGGAACCCAAACCCAGGTGGTGTCCATCTGGCCTAAGCCGATCACAACGACGACGGCTTCAGAGGCTAAGGACGCAAGAGATTCGTGAGGCCGACGCTGAGAGAGAGAGAGACGAAGTGTTTAACGAACTTCGTCCAATCAAATGCGTCAAAAAAGAATGGAGAAGAAAAGAACAAGCCGAAGAAGATTTCGAATCGGCTGATGACTTGGATTCTCCCATGATTCGAGATGACATGCCTCCCATGGATATTAACATGGTGTTCACATTACCAGCCGAATTCAAAGTCAGAACCGAACCGACCAAAGAGGCAGTTGGTCAGTTGTGCTCCGGCGTTCAGAACGCTATCTTTGAGAAGCCCAAAGATGACCATCGGCATCTGAAACCATTGTATCTAAAAGGGTATATAAATGGCAAGCCAATATCAAGGATGCTAGTAGACGGGGGCGCCACGGTGAACCTGATGCCGTACACAACATGCAAGAAATTGGGTAAGTCTGATGAGGACTTGATCAAAACTAACATGGTACTGAATGACTTCACAGGCGACCCTACAGAGGCGAAAGGTGTCATGGTCACAGAACTGACTGTTGGTAGCAAGACTTTGCCGACAGCATTCTTTGTGATTGACGCCAAAGGAAACTACAGTGTGCTGCTCGGTCGGGATTGGATCCATGCTAACTGCTGTATCCCATCGACTATGCATCAAGCGCTTGTCCAATGGAACGGAGAAGAAGTTGAGGTCGTTGCAGCTGACACATCGGCTCATATCGCCATGGCTAGTTCCGACGCGAATTGGCAACACGAAGAAGTCGGCGCATATCGACAATGCTACCGGATGATTGTGATTTCATATGCGTAAGCAAATCAGGGCTCATGCCGATCAGTGTCAAGCCTGGCACCTTTGATCGAGCAAACGAAGTGTTACGACGATGGGGACAAGAAAAACATTGAAAGCACTGCAAGATAAAATGCAAAGCTATCGGCAAACAACGGATAGCTACGAAGCCATCGAAGATTTTGAAGAAATTGAGAAGTTAGGTCAAGGCTTCACATCCACCGATTTACTTGAAGAAGTCGATATAGGTAACGGTGATAGGAAAAGAACAACTTTTGTTAGTGCAAATTTAGGTGTAAAGTACAAAGAAAAATTAATAAAAATCCTTAAGGATTACGAGGATTGTTTTGCTTGGGAATATCACGAAATGCCTGGATTAAGCCGGCAGCTTGTGGAACATCGGTTACCTATAAAATTGGGTTATTGGCCGTTTAAACAGTATCCTAGGCGTTTCAATCTAGCCTTGTACCAAATCATAAAAGAAGAGATAGAACGGTTGTTGGAGGCAAAATTTATCAGGCCTTGCCGATACGCGGAGTGGGTTTCCAACATCGTTCCAGTCATGAAGAAAAATGGAAAGCTTCGAGTATGCGTCGACTTCAGAGATTTAAACAAGGCAACGCCAAAAGATGAATACCCGATGCCAATAGCTGATATGCTTATTGATGCTGCATCAGGGGACAAGATCATAAGTTTTCTATATGGTAATGCCGGGTATAACCAGATACTCATGGCAGAAGCCGATATACCAAAAACGGCTTTCGATGTCCCGTGCAATAGGATTGTTCGAGTGGGCGATGAATGACTTTCGCCTTGAAAATGCTTTGAGCAACGATCGTGGCAATGAATCGATCTTTCATGATTTAATCGGCCACATTGTCGAAATATATATTGACGATGTAGTAGTAAAGTCTGCAGACGTTTTCCAACATTTGGCCGATTTAGAGAGGTGTTTAAAAACATAAGATCGCACGGTTTGAAGATGAATCCTTACAAGTGTGCGTTAGGCGTGTCTACCGGGCGCTTTTAGGCTTTATGGTACATGAAAGAGGAATCAAGTCACCAAACGAGGGTCAAGGCCATAGCCAATCTTGAACCACCGACGTGCAAAAATGAATTACAAAAGTTGATCGGCAAAATTAACTATCTCCGTCGGTTCATCTCGAACCTCTCGGTAGAATTCGTGCCTTTACTCCATTACTTGAAGTTGAAGGACAATGAAGAATTTATATGGGAGCCGATCGTGAAAGCTTTCAACGAAGTCAAAAGGTATTTGTCCAACTCTCCGCTTTGGTGCACCGCAAAAGGGATTCCTTTCGATTATATGTCTCGGCCAAGAAGATACTATTGAGCTGTTTGGCACAAGAAGTGCATGGTAAAGAGAGGGTTATCTTTTATTTAAGCCGACGGTTCTTTGGACGCAGGTCGTACCCTTTTATTGAAAAACTATGTTTATCCTTGTACTTCTCGTGCACAAAGCTAAGGCACTACATATTAGCATCGGCTTGTAAGGTCATCTGCAAAACCGATGTTATAAAATATATATTGTCAGCTCCAATTCTGCGAGGTCGACTTGGCAAATGGGCTTACGCCTTGGTCGAGTTCGACTTATCATACGAATTGACCAAAGCAGTCAAAGGACAAGTCCTAGCCGATTTTATAACAGGACATGACACAGCAGCAAACCTAGTCCTGGTAGCACCATGGCAACTGTTCTTTGACGGATCAGTATGTGGAGAAGGTGATGGTATCGGTATTGTACTCACTTCACCCAAAGGGCATAGCTTTGAATTTGCATTCCGGCTAAATAGCCGATGCTCCAACAACCAGGTCGAGTACGAAGCGTTACTCAAAGGCTTACTGTTGTTAGAAAATATTGGAGTAAGAGCTGTTGAGGCATATGGTGATTCACTATTGGTAGTACTGCAAGTAAAGAGAGAATACCAATGTCGGGATGAAATACAACTGAAATATTTAGAACAATGTTTAGAGATTATCAGCTCTTTTACTTCATTTTCTATCGGTCATATTCCTCGTGAATTGAACGATAGAGCTAATGCTTTAGCTCAGCAAGCATCAGGATATAAGGATTTTGACCAAAGTCCGGAGACCGAACTAGTGAGCAAAGCAGTCATGTGCGCAAATATTGCTGATTGGAGAACGCAGATTAAAGATTATCTAGTCGACCCATCTAAGCCGACGGAACGAAGGATACGGCAACAAGCATTGAAGTATGTTGTTATGGACGATATACTGTATTATCAGACTATAGAGGGCTTGTTGTTAAGATGTCTTGAAGCTGAAGAAGCACGAGTGGCAATGGGTGAAGTGCATGAAGGCATTTGTGGTTCTCATCAATCGGCACATAAGATGAAATGGATGCTCGACGACAAAGTTATTTTGGCCGACGATGCTAGAAGATTGCTTCAAATATTACAAAGGATGTCGACATGTCAAAAGTTCGAACGCATAACCGCACCAAAGATCGGCTTTACATTCAATTATCAAACCTTGGCCGTTCAGAGGTTGGGGAATAGACATAATCGGCCAAATATTTCCTGCCTCGAGTAAAGGCCATAAGTTTATTTTGGCCGCAACCGATTATTTCTCAAAGTGGGTCGAGGCTATACCGCTTAAAAAGGTGACCAGTGTTGAAGCGATTAGTTTTGTGAATGAACATACCGTCCATCGGTTTGGAATACCGCAAACAATCACGACCGACCAAGGTACGGTATTCATGTCAAACGAGTTTCAGAGTTACGCAACGAGTTTAGGGATCAAATTGTTAAACTCTTAGCCATATTATGCTCAGGCTAATGGACAAGCCGAGTCGTCTAATAAAACGCTAATCAAATTGATCAAACGAAAAATTGATGAGAAGCCAAGGAATTGGCATTCGACTCTATCAGAGTCACTTTGGACTTATCGGCTATCTTATCACGGAGCGACAAAACTTTCACCTTACCAATCGGTGTATGGACAAGAAGCTGTTTTACCCGTGGAGATTAACATTGAGTCTATACGAATAGCCAGACAAAATGGTTTGTCGGCTCAAGATTACAATTATTTAATGGTCGACAGCTTGGATGAATTAGCGGAGTTACGATTATCTACGCTTGATCGGCTTAAGAAGAATAAGATCAGAGTTGCAAGAGCATATAATAAAAAAGTTATGCCTAAGTCTTTTGATTTGGCCGATTTGGTATGGAAAACAATATTGCCTGTTGGCTCGAAAGATAACCGATTTGGAAAATGGTCACCTACGTGGGAAAGGCCATATAAAATTAATCAGCTAGTTGGCGGAAACTCGTACTTGCTAGAAACGGTAGAAGGGTATGTGTTGCCTAAAGCAATTAATGGGAAGTACTTAAAGAAATACTACCCTAGTGTTTGGATTGGAACCTAGCCGATTGAATATATGTTCAGAGCCAAGATTAACACGATGTTGTTAATCGGCTAAAAAGATTGCAAATTCTGGAAATATAAGTAAAATACGAATCGGTTAAATAGCCGATCGTAAACAAAATTACAAAGCATTCATGAGACATTCAGAGTATTTATAAGTTTTGGGACAACCACTCAAATATTACATCTAGGAATATTCGGAGTCGGAGACATTCAGAGTCGTGCCCCTAAAGCCGACAGTGCTCCAGCTGCCTTAGTGATTGTTTCTTGTACCTCATCCAAGATCTTGTCATCTTCTGCTGCATTGCCTGGGATGGGTATAAGTTTGGCCGATTGCTCCTTGAAGGCTGCCACAGCTGATGCTATTTCTATCTTCTGCTCCTTGGCGGCCGATGATGTTTTTTGAAAGGAATCTTGACCTTCGGCGATAAGCTTCACCGTCTTCGACAGTTCATCTTCAAGAAATTTCTTAGTGCTTTCCAGCTTTTGAAGAGAAGATTTGTTAACTTTCAGAGAATCCATAGTGGCATCAAACTTTTTCTTCTTCGCCTTTGTCTCCGCAACCATTTTGTCAAGGATTCTCTGGTCGGCTTCTTGGGCTGCTCTCTTTTTCTTCCTTTCTTCAGCTGCCTCCACCAGTGTCTTTTTCTCATCCAAATGGCATACCTCAAGCAGTGCAGCCATAGCCGCTGGTGGTAAATCGGCCTCAACTGCAGCCATAGCGTCCCGAATCGGCTGATTATTGTTTAAAATCTTCGATTGCGGCCTTGACACTAAATCAAATAGCTTGTTGAGGCGGTATTGCATGCCAGGAGCCGATGAAACCGCAGCCGACGCGTCTTTTGAGACCGCGATGATGTTTTGAATTGCAGAGATGTAATCATCGGCTGCAAAAATCTCTGGATCATCCAAATCAGATAAGTTGAAGCCAAGGATGTTGGATGGATCAGATGTCTCTGGAGCAGCAGTGGTTGTTGGCGCTGGCATCGGCTGAGGAGGCAACGGCTCTTTGGCCGATATATCTGGCAAGCTTGCCAGGATGTTGGCCACTTGTGCCGATGCGGTAGGCTGGAAGAAGATAGAATATAATGAAAACCGATGGACTAAATCGAGATCCTTAAATTTTGAGATAGACAAATACCTGAGCAGTAGCCGATCCGTGCGGTGAACTTTCGCCACTTTGTTCCTGTGGTTTAGAGTGTTTTTTCTTGGCAACAACTTTAGTGGACTTCGGCTTCTTCTTCTCTGAAGGTCCATCGGCTAGAAAGTTAGTTTATGAAGAAACTAAAAAGAAACAAGAGATGGTTAAACGTAACTTACTTGGTTGTTGTTGTCTTTCCAAATCGGACAATGATGGGCTTTGAATGCCCAAGGAACCGTATATATCCATGAAGTGCGATTGCCTTGTATGGTCGTTTTTCTTTACTAGCCGAAGGGCGTCGATCGGCTTCTTACCAAAGACTTTAGTCGCAAAGAAAAGAAGATAAAGCCAATGAGACATTCATATAGGCTACAATAAAGAAAAGTTAAAATCGACTAATACCTGCGCCAAGAATATCTACAAGACTCGTATTATCATATCCGAGCTCGATTCGTCACTTGAGTCATTATCGAAAGATACCATCGGCTCAGAACGTCTAGGAAAAGGGCATTAATAATGGCCGATGGGTGCGATCTAAGAGAAGTGCATTTGCAATTGAAGACCACCATACGAGAATCGGCCGGATCGACGATTATTCAAGACAAAATGTGGCAAAGATTTGATCTGCAAGTCATCGGCTATCTCCAAGACCATATTGGTGCACTAAAGATCTCACTCTAGTCCTAGGTGAACCAAGTCGAGAAGTGGGAGATTGGGGATCACTTGGCCAAAACCCGGTTATGTCGGCAAAAATGGAAGGATGATAAAATTCATAGGAAGGTTTGAAGGTACGATTTCTTGTATTAAAGCCGACATGTAAGATGCTGGGAGAAATAAAAACTTTGAAGAAATCTAGAGTCGATTCAGGCATCTCTGAACTCGCCGTAATCGGATGAAGAAATGATGGCCATTCAAAATCGGCTGCATTGGTATAACTGAAGAAGTCTTGTTGACTAAAATCATTACTATCCAAGTTCAGGAAAAAAGATAAATATTTTTTCAAGCCAACTGGAGATATCTTCTTGCTGCAGAGCACATTATATATCTTTCGCCATAAGATCGGCTAGCTCTGAATTCTGGTGCTGCATTTTCTGGTGTATCTTCGCGAGGAAATGCTGAATCGTCAGATGGATCCAGTCTGAAAGATCGGCTAAATAAATAGTACAACCACATCTGTATGAACCAGAGAGGACCTCCTACGTTGCCGACGCAAAATTTAGCAAAACCAGTAAAAAACCGACTCCTAATTACATGCATCATTTGACAAACTGCTCCAAGGAACATCTTTCCCAATGCTAGCCGACGGCCCTCTACCAACCGCTCTGCCATCAACTGATACACTTGTGTTGGTCCTAAAGAAGCACCACAAAACAAAAATCGGTCTAACCATAAGTTCGGAAAGCAACATGTTCTTCATCCGATATCGCCCGTTCACTTTATTATTGTTATCAATGCACTTGCGCCACCTTCTCCTTTGGATTGAATAAGCTTGTATTTCGGTTTGCCACTAAAAGCGATATCCGCCACCATCCGCCTAAGGCAACACAATTGGGCTATGTCCATGAGGGTTGGGCGATGGGACGATATAGAACAAGAAGGCATTGAAGGTCTCCGACCGAAATAGCGGTAGTGGCCACTAAGGGCTCATTGGCTTCTGGGTCGGCTAATGAGAGAGGAATACACTCTGCTATACCCATCTTTTCCCATTCCCCTCTTTTTTGAGCATCCACGCGAATGTACCAAGATCTCCATCCCTTTAGCGTTGTCGGCCATGCCCTGAAACTTTTTTCCCAGCTCTCTATGTTGAATGCAGTAGCCGATAAAGGAAGACGGGGAATATCCTGGCTAATAACCGTGCTGGCATCTAGATTCCCTATCGAACCAAGGAAATATTGATCTTTACTGTTAGGGATCGGAATGAGTACCTAACTCACGTCCATTTCAGCCGATCTTAGCAAGCCGATTGGAGAAGAAGGATGCAAGCCGATTGATGGAAATCGGGCAATGGACAAGTAAAAGCCGATTGTTTGGGGTTAGAGAGCTTGTGCGCGTGAGGAATGACCGAGGTGGGGGCCGCGTTTTATAGCATGGTAAAAATTTGAAACGGCGGGAAGTGAATTTCAAAAGGCGTGAGCAGTTAAAACGCACTACCAAAGATGTCGAGAATTACTACGCGAATAAAGCAAAGAAGCGGCGATTAATGGCGAAGATCAAACGTTAGCCGATTGAATAAGCCGATAATTGTGATTTTTGACAGATGACAAGTCATCTCTCAAAAATGGGGGGCATATGTTTGCACCAAAATTTGGCAAGATTGGTCAAAATCGACAATGAAGTCAAAGATACGGAATTAACGGACATGATGGAAAGGTTTGGAGATATTTTGGTAACTGCAAGATTTTTAAGAAAAACAACCGTCCGAGATAAGGCCGATACTGGATCTGAACTTGAAGCGTGTTGTAACGAGGATACGATCGTAGAAGGTATAAAAGAAGGACCAAAGCGAGCTGCGAAATAATCATCAACACCATACAATCAACCAGCTTTTACTTTTCATCTTTTTCCTGTCGACTAGGAGTAGTTCTTGTAATTTAGCCTTTGTAATCGATTTTGATCAATAAAGTTGCGCATCGCCGATTGTTGATCTTCGTCAATTACACCCCAGGTTCGATTTATTCTGATTTTGTTGCGCATCGCCTTCTTCAGAATCGATCTACCTTTACCCTTTGATTAGCCTTGATCGGCTAATTAGATTTATCCTGATACTTTAATCTTGATCGGCTTCAGGCTGATTAAGTTTAAGCCGATTGATATTGACGATCGGCTTGGAGTAAATTTTATTATTTTTTACCTTGTCAATTACAGGTCAAATCGACTGGCACGCTCTGAACCAGGTGTTCGTCTGGTGTGCTGTTGTCAGAAACCCTACCTCAAGTTTTTGACGCCAACACATACATACCGAAATCCATAAATGTGCAAGGGGCTATGTGCAAAGAAAGCCAGCACAGCGAAAAAGCAAAAAGGAGTAGCAGCGACTCCCTAGTCCCTACACCGGGTCTACAATGGAAGTTGCCAGGTCGGTGCGGGGCCAAGAGATGGTCAAACAGCCAGCCAGCGTTCGGGTTGCACAGTGAACCGGGCCCAGCCAGCGAAGGGGCTCCTGCTGGGAGCATACTCTCGAAGTGAGGCCGGTGGGGCCAGGGGACAGACACAATAAGAGACCTACGAACCTAGGGTACTTTCCTCCGTCAGCCTACTCCAAGATACTCATGGTTTGCTCAGGAGCTGGATCATCATTCATCAGAAACATCACTGCCCGTGTGTGTGTTCGCCAATCCATTCACCAAAACACGAGTAAACCAACATTCATATTGTTTTCCCGGCCAGAACTGACTTCTTTCTCTCTCTCTCCTTATACTACTACTATATTCTCCCCAAAACCGTAATCGCGTACTAATAATGGGTTGAAGGAAACTGACACAAAACATATTTTTAACTCGCTGATTTAGAAACCAGCAACTCCCAGTAATAACATGTCAGACCGTGAGAGCATGGACAAAGAAATTTTGTTCATCATAGACCGGCGTTATGCCATCTAGCAGGGCGGAGATATCTCTATAAAGAGTGAATGACTGTTCGGACTAGAGGTGGACATCGTGCTGTGTCGGGTCGCGACGGCCCGTCGTGTCTACCGTGCAGTACCGTACTAACCCAGTTCGTCTTCGGCGAGCTCAGTCATAGCCTATTTACGCTTCTTGCCGTATCGGTCCAGGCTCGGTCAACTTGCACTATTCTGACGAGAGGAAAGATGTATCGATCGATGGGGTCACCGGAGCTGGATTGAAAGGTTAGGGTATCTGTGGTGGTCGATGGGGAGGGAGAACGAGAGGATGGCGAAGGTAGGGAGCGTGGTGTCGGGGGAGGCAGAGGGCGGCGGCATAGCGAGAAAGACAAAGCAGAAGCTGCCACGACAAGAGAGAGAGAGAGCGATGAACGAGCGAGCAACGATAGGAGTGGAGATAGCTAGGCGCAGTGTCGACCGAGGAGAGAGACTGAGAGAGTGACATAGAGAGTCGAAGGCACTGAGAGGGACTGAGAGAGTGAGAGTGAGCCAGAGAGAGTGACACAGAGAGTCAGAGGGAGAGAGTGATATAAAGAGTCGGAAGGAGAGAGAACAGGATAGAGAGTGAGAGTGACACAGAGAGTCGGAGGGAGAGAGAGGGACTAAGAGAGTGAGTGACACAGAGAGTCGGAGGGAGAGAGTGATACATAGAATCGGAGGGGGAGAGAGGGATAGAGGATGAGAGTGATACAGGGAGTCAGAGGGAGAGAAAGTGACTGAGAGACAGAGAGAGTCGAAGGGAGAGAGTGACACAGGGAATCACAGGGAGAGAGTGACATAGAGAGGGATGGACTGAGAGAGTGAGAGTGAGTCAGAGAGAGTGACGCATAGAGTCAAGAGGGAGAGATTGACATAGAGAGTGGTTATCGAATTACTTGAATTTTATGATTTTATTTTGTTTTCTTTTTTCCATTTCCTCCTTTTTTTTTATTTCCCCGAGAAAGTGGTTGTCGAACCAATTGAATAACAAATTACAAAATTGGTATCTACATTTGCCAGTATAACAGATTTAATTCAATTCACGATAAAACTCTATTAATGGGTTTAATTTGCCTATAAAAAAAATTATTTACTCGAATTGAATTTTTTAATCTTTTCTTTTTTTTCTTTCCCCCTCTTTTTCTCTTTTTCTTTTCTCCCCTCCTTTCTTTTTCTTCGTCTCATTCTTTTCTTTTCTTCCTCTGTCCATCAGACCGGCCTCGCCCCCTTCTCCCCCGAACCGGGTCCCCACGCCGTGCCACCTCGCCCCCTTCTCCACCCACGCTGCGCCACCTCGCCCCCTTCTCCCCTCCCCGTCGGTCGCTCTCCTCCCTCCCATGCGAGGCGGCTCGGTGGCCACAGCGCGAGGCGGCTTCGGGGCCAGCGCGCCCACCCCTCTCCTATACCCCTGCGCGGTTGGCCACGCACGGAGGCGGCGCGCGCGAGGTGATCGTGGCGTGGCGGCGGCGCGGCGCGGCGGCACGGAGGCAAGACAAGAGGCGGCCGCGGGCGAGGTGGCCATGGCGCGAGGCGGCGCGGGATGGTGGGAGACTGTGCGCAAGGCGGCTAGGTGACCTGGCGCGGCTCCCCACCGTCTTCCTTTGCGTCGGCCCAGCCACGTGCCGCACACGCTATCGCGAGCCCTGTCGCATGTCGTGTCGCGCACGGGCCGGCATGCCGTGCCTCAGTACGAACGTGCTCTTTCGGGCTGTGCCGGCCCGAGCACGGCCCAAACTGTCGTGCCGAGTCGGACCGCCCATCGTGCCTGATTGGCAGGCTCGGCACGGCCCAGGCAATCGTGCCAGACCGGCCTAGCCCTTTAAGAATAGTGAAGTGCCGGGCTGTAGGTCGGGCTGGGCCAGGCGTGCCTCGGGCCGACCCAAAATGGCCCGCCCAGTGCCCACCTCTAGTCCGGACTCATCGACGATGAGCAATGGAGATTTAGGTCCTGTTTGGCACAGCTCTAACTCCACTAAAATCCGTGGAGTTGGTGGAGTAGGGTATCCTAGTTCCAAAAATTTATAGAGCTGGAGCTATGGGTATATTAAGAGTGTTTAGTTAAATCTTCTCGTTTACATTTTAGACTAAAAATATAAACTTAATTCATTTTATTTTAGCCTATAAGCTCTAAATCTGAGATGGAGCTAGAATCTAGAACTCTGGACCTTAGTGTAGTTCGGCCGTCTTCCATCTTCGGTCAAGATGGGCAACTGCTCGGGATCATCAGTGACATACAGTAAAACTCCAGTACAGTCCGACAACTGTTAGTCAATATAAAAGCTATGTCTTCTTGAGCAAACTCTTGACCGTAGTAAGGCTTGTCTTGGTACCAAAAATTTCTTGGCTCTGCTGCTGCCATCCCGCACTAATTCAGAATGTGGGAGAAAGCAGAGGAAATATTGGTTAAAATAAAAAAGTAGAGGAAATCCGGAGGCTTTGGTATCCTATGAACCTAACGAGGGAAGGACAATCAACTTGCTACGCAATCTGGGGAGAGAAAACACCATTGGATGGAACCCAGAGAGAAACTTTGCTCAATTGCTACTACCAACGCTATACCCAATCAAGAACATACATCTCTTCCTGCATTTTCCACAAGGTTAGTGGTTACTTCTTCTTTTTTCTTCTAGTGCGTCCAAATAGATCAATATTACAGCCTTGCTTTGTTTCTGTGGCATTCAACTAGAATGCCAGTTCATTCTAGTGATCTTTCTATCCATATATATCCTGCATTTTTCTTCGCTCTTCGAAGGTGTGGTCCGTGAAATCAGATAAAACAAACCCACATTCTGGTCATGGACAGAACATTTTTTATCTGATTGGTGGCGAAGTGGGAAGGTGGACCATTGTATTACGTTGCTGTCATTAAGGCTTTCAGAACAAGCAAACCCACTATAGGACATATAAATAAAAGATTTGCAATAAAGGTAAAGCAATTGGGAGTACAAAGCGCTAACCTCCTGTTGCTGCTTAACTACGATGGCATTAGAAGGACGGCAGGAGTTAGCTGGAATATGGGTTGGATAGCATCAATGCCAAACTGCTTGTTTTCGTGGTCCGGACTCCAGACTGGTACAGGATGATGAGATAGGTCAACCCAGTAGACCAAAACAAAGGCAAGATATCAGCACAAGGAAGAATTAAGGCAAGTACCATATTCTGTTTATTAGTGCGAAGAACGAATTAGTCGCAAACTCGCATCTAATGAATTATAACATCCGGACATAGCCAGATGGTAAGGGAGTGAACAGCGAACCTGAAGAATTGACATATGCTTGGAGTAAACGCCTTTAATCTGTGTCTTTCCTTCTCTATTCCATCTTTGAGATCAACAATGTCTGCAAAGTTTTAAAAAAACATCATTGTCGTAGATATGAGAACACATGCACTCTTGTCAATCATATGACAAACGAGTGATACAGAGTTTGCGTGTGCACAGGTTGCAGAATCTACGACATACAGTACATTTACAGATAGAATACAATACTACAATAATTTGTCGAAAACTAGGGCATGCATGATGTAGGTTTTTCACTCAGGATGTAAGTGTTGTAGGCTCAAACTAACTATTTCAAAATATTTTCATCTAAAATTTTGAATGCAACAAGGTTGTGGAAATCCTAGCCTCTGATCCCCCTCTATTAAGTGGCAAGTGGTACAACTCACTGCACTGCTTCCTTCTCTTTTTAATTCCTCAACAAGGGAATCCAGCTTCGAAAACATAAGATTCTGCTCTGTGAGGAATCTTGTCCATTTCAATCAGTGTTTGCTTGATACACGAAAAGCAGCAATCCATCAGACTAAAACTGCAAGGTGCTTCAACAGCACCCATCCAAATGCATATCTACCTTGGATTTTCTAGATCTCCGTTGATGCTGAAGCAATGGTCTGGCTCACTGCTGCGAACTCTTTCACCAAAGAAATGGTGTCTTCCTGTCCAATTTCAATCCTGAATCGTACCTTTGTATCGTTTGTCGTGTGATATGGATAACAATATGACAAAGAAGCATATGTGTACTGAAGATCAGATCTAACCTTCTTATGGAATCTGAATGCACCCAGTAAATAACCTGGAATATTTTCGTTGAGTGGGCGTCAACTATACGGATTTGTATTCTTTTTCTTTTTGAAAAGAAGGGGCTGAAAGCAATAACTCTGCTATAAATTATCCGTGAACATACCGTATAGGCCTAGACACAAAAGGATCACCTTAGAACTCCATGTTATCAAAGAGCCAATGTTTCAGATAGCCACAGTGAACCAACTTCACTTGGTGACTGGTACATATTTTGAAGGACTATTCTGTAATTATATCAAATGCAGGAGTACAACAAACATGTGTTCTCAAGTGTGCAAACAGAGGCATATGAAAAGGGCAAACTGCTGTGACAGGTAATAGTCAATGTCAATCATCCAGTTGTCAAGGTTGTTTTCAGCTCCTCAAGGATGCAAAGCTCTTTGAAGTTTGAACTATATTTTCATAAAATACATAGTACAATGCCAGGTAAATTATTAGTGAGCGCATAAAATATCTTAAAAGACCTTCCTTTCAGGTCGGACTTAGCTGTTTGTAAATTTCGATACACATTTTTGTAAGGAATTAGACAGTGTAGTGAAAAAGAAGCTGCAGATGGACCTTCTCAGTTAGTGTCTTAGTGGCAGTGATGCAAGTACAAACATGAAGGAGAGAGAAATTGCATAAAGAACTGCATCACTATTCACCAGCGAAGCAATCAAGACCAGAGTAAGGGGATGTCGTCGCTTTTCTAGCCTGTAATATATTTTATCTACAATTCTGATCTTTTTCAAATACAAATACAAAAATAGATCTATCTCCAATCGCAGAAACATCGACAAGTAACACGTATCACTTTTCACACTCCCACACTGTGAAAGGAGCTACCGAACGCCCATAGTTCGGTAAGCCACTGTAACTACCGAGTTATGGAAGATCGGGTATCAAATCTCATGATTCTAGGTAAGGGCGAATCCAAGGGCACGCTTAGCGGGCTTGAGCCCACCATCCGCCTGTACCCACCCGTCCCCAACAGAGTGCTGAAGTGTGAATTGGCAGCGCACATTTATTCCATTGCTTTGACA
The DNA here is from genome assembly GCA_036346275.1 of Otatea glauca. Classification (NCBI taxonomy): domain Eukaryota; kingdom Viridiplantae; phylum Streptophyta; class Magnoliopsida; order Poales; family Poaceae; genus Otatea; species Otatea glauca. Next base: position 42,305,371 of record CM070720.1, on the reverse strand, counting down.
TATACAAAGAGAGCACGAATGTTTGAATACATCAAAGAGATAAGTAACGCAGGATGGGAAGATAGGATCGGCTGTTTAGCCAAATATATCATGCGTCAGTGCTCCGGGAGAATAGGCCACGTAGATCCATGTATGCATGTATACGTGCTAATCCCTGTCTTGACAGCAAGCGGAAGATGCCGGTACCGTTTTTTAGCAGGTTACTGGATGTAACCAGCGCAGAACAAACCCAAGCCAGAATGACCAGCAACATGAATATGTGCATATTTTGTTCACGAATGGATAGAAGAAACCTGTAGAAAACTAATTGGCTTTTGCCCGTAACATGAATCTGTGCATATTTTGTTCACGAATGGATAATAGAAATCCAAACTTGTATTTCAAGAAAAATACCTGGTCTGATGACCAGTTTATGACCAATTATTTGTGTTCAACGAGACTATTACACCGGGGCGGATCTAGGGGTGTTGGGTGTGCTCCGTCACCCCTAAAAATGTGAAAAACGCTACAAGATCATCTCTTGAATATGTCAAAAGTTTTATTGAATTGGTTCTGATTTTGGTGGTTTAGGGTTTTTAAGACCTTAGAACTATTTGTATTGTAATTTTAATAAATTTTAAATATATATATGTTGGATTTACGATGTTACATAATTATTGTACAAAACTATAAAGTTGTAGGCGTGAAGTGTGCACCTATATAGAAAGTTTTCTAGTTCCGCCGCTGCTATTACAAATACTACGTTTACAACAAAGAAAAATGAGAAACTCATTTGAAATGGGAATAAACCTGTGATAGCTATGACTAACCCACTGATTCTACTGTCTAATCCATCCCGGATAACACAATCCTGACCAAGACGAAACTTACGCTGATTGCCAGTATAGAAAGTTGTCTGATATCCATCTCGGGATCATCTTGCAAATAAAGTAACAAGCAATAAAAGAAAACAAAGATAAAGAAAATTCTTGCCTGAACATGAGGCTGAATTTCAGCATCTTGATAATTCTCTGGTGCTTTTATTAAGTTCAGTGTGATAGCAGATTCACAAAGCTTTGCACGCCATTCCCCATTTGCACCTGCACACGGCACTTAATCTCAACTCACAACGATCAGCTATCTGTCTTCTAATAAGGTCATAAATTATCCTCTATCAAAAGTTAACAGTTAACTGCACAAAACATCCCTAAGAAACCCCCAACTAATAAAATCTCTCAAGAATAGACGGGCAGTGGGACCTGGGATATTTTGTAGGGTTAATTGGATATATACGACTGTAGGAACCGGTTATTCGAGATTTGCCATCGTTCCTTTGCTTGTTCGAACGATGCCATTACGAAACCGTGCTTATTCGAAATATGCCACCGCTCGCGACACGTGTCCCGTCCGGTCAAACCGAGCGCAGGACTCAGCCCATTCGGACGATTTTGCCCCTCCGCACCTGACCTGGCTGGGACCAAGAGCCACGCAAGATCAGTGCCCTCCCCCATTCTCTCCCGCGCCACCCAAGAGCTAAGAACCCTAGAACGATTCCCCACCCAGCGACCGCGACGAGCCCTAGCAATCCAGCGCCGTCCGACCCTTTTTGTGGTCGGAGTAGCTTGCCTCATGGACTCCGCAAGGTCTTGCTCTTCGGGGTCGTACGGGGTTGAGAGGTACGTTCCTCAAAATGCAACATTTGATTGCCCGCGTTGCAAGGTTCCAGTGCTTAGGCTAAGGAGCAGGAGTGAAAGAAATCCTGGTAGGTACTTCTTGAAGTGCAAGAACAATTGCCCGGTTAGTCTTCAACTTGATTGTTTGCTGAGTTGTTGATTTGATTCCAATGTTTTGATTACATTTTGTTGCTATTGAGGATTGCAGAGCAATGATGTGTGCAACTTTTTCATGTGGGAGGATGAATCTGTTGCATGTGGCCATGGAATGAGTACAATGCGAAATCGAGCGAGCAATGTGGCTCGATTGAAGGTTGTGTGCATTTGAAGCAACTCGGGTCGATGTCCAGTGCATTAAAGAAGCAAAGTGAAGAATTGATTGCAGCTGTAAACTGGATGAAGAATGTTGTAGGAATGTGGATTTTTTCTTTTTCGTAATGTCAATAGTTGTAACAGATTTCTTTGAAGTAGGCCTAGTTTGTTGCAGAGAATGTAAGCTTTCAAGTTTGCTTTGCAAAGACCGTAAGATTCTGATAAAATGGAAACAAATATAACCAATTGAACAAGGTGATGGAACGGAAACTCGTGTCTTTTTCATCACGTAAACCGCAACGTGTTAGGATCATATCTCTGTAATGACTGACAACAAGTGCCCTTGTATGAATATGTGACCATAGATTACAAAAGTTGGCATGCATCAGGGAACACAGACTACAAAAGTGAGCATGCATCAGGTATACAGGAATTTTTTATCTAGCCATTCTGCCCACTTGTTCTTGATAGGGGTCTTCTTTGATGATGTCTTGCTTTGTGATGTTCTTTTGCTTGGTGTGCTCCTTGCAGCATCTTCAGATGCCCTCTTCCTTGGTGTGCTGCTTGCTGGCTCCTATGTTGCTTTCTTCCTTGAAGATGCCCTCTTCTTTGGTGTGTTGCTTGATGCATCCTCTGCTCCCTTAGCCTTCTTAATTGGTGTAGCCTTCTTTTTTGTGGGAGCCCTTTTCTTGCAAAAAACAACCATATGCATGACATGTGTAGACAGTAAAAACATCTGTAATGCACCAAAGGACATGCATAGTATTACCTCTTCATGGAGCTTTCAGGTTGTTCAGAAGTGCCATCATCAAACGGGGCTTCTAATTTGCATGTTTTTTCCAGGTGTCCAGTGACACCACACCTTTTGCACCTAACCTTTCTTTTGGTTGGATCCAGGAAACTCCTCAGCCTCTGCTTCCTTGGCCTGCCTGCCACCCTCTTCTGCTTTGGTGGATGCACCTTATGCTCAACATCAACATGCTTCCACTGAGTCATGTCTGTCATGCTGGGGATAATACCTTGATAAGCTTCTTTGAACCTCTCAACTGAGTAGTAGCTGTCCACATGATCTTCTATGCTTGCACCACGAACGGAACAGATGAATGCCATTGCATGTTTACAAGGCTTCCCCGACACTTGCCATTGCCTACATGTACAGGACCTCTCATGTAACTTCACAGAGTGCCTTCTGTCCAACAATTCATTCTCAAATGTGACCTCTGCCTCAGTATCATCATACCTGGTGATCTTTGGATGAGCAAGTCTAGCTTGCTTGCTTACCACAAACAACTCCTTCGTCACATTAGGAAGGATCACTCCTTCCATTGACCTGCCAATACTCCTCCTAACAGCAAACTTGCTCATTATCAATTCTCTTATTCTATCCACAAGTTCATGAGGGTGCAGGCCCTTGAAGTCCTTTATTTGGTTATTGAAGCTCTCAGATATGTTATTTGTGAGGTAGTCTACTTTGCTAAGCTCGAGAAACCACATCTATACCACAAACCATGGTGATGTACAAAATAATCTACACATCTGGCAAGTCTTTGAAAAATTTTAGACATGTGCCATCAAATCTAGAATCTGTAGGACCTAGCAACAGGATATAAGTGATCTGTGTACACCTTGCCATGGAATTTTTCATAAAATTACTATACAAATGTCTCATACACTCTCTGTGCTCAGCATTAGGGAACACATTTTTTACAGCTGACTCTAACCCTTTACATGCATCACTAGATATCACTAAACTATCAGGACTTCCTACAGCTTTATTCAACTGGTTCATGAACCATGTCCAGTTGACCTCAGTTTCAGAATAAAAAACACCATAAGCAACATAAAAAAGCCAGTTATGACCATCTACAGATGTTGCTGATGCTAGTTGTCCCTTATATGTACCATTTAAGCTAGTGGAATCCACACCAATGTATGGCCTGCAGCCTCTCAAGAATCCATCTATGCAAGGTTTAAATGCTACAAACATTCTGTGGAAACACATCTTATTGCCATACTTCTTCAGTTCTATTTCTACAATTGATCCTAGACTCCTATGTTCTATCTCAGCCTTCCAGTTGAAAAGCATTTGGAAGCTATCCTCATATGCACCATGTATTTGTCTAAGTGCTATTTGCATACCTGCCCATGTCTTACCATAGCCCAACTTGATCTTGTATTCATCCTGCAGCTTCATCTGATCCTCTCTTGCCCCCTTATTTGGGTTCTTTCTCAACCAGTCCCCTAATCTGTCTGCCACCCAATCTTGTGTAGCCATCTTCCCCTCCATCATCTTTGTACTAGGGCAAATGTGCTTTGAATTAAGAGTTTTAATTTACAAATATAAGAAACACAGATGTTAGCACATTGCAACACATATAATACAGACACACACACAGGAAGGTGAATTACCATAATGGCACATCCATCCTGCATTTTAGAAGCATGAACTTTCCAAGAACAACCCACATGTTTGCATTCACCAATAAACCTACTTTGGTCAGACTTGATTGTATTTATTTCAAAGTCATTCAGGATTGCATAATGCCTAATAGCCTTTCTGAAAGCAACTATATCAGGGAACATAGCCCTTTTGACAATAGTTGGGTTGCTAAGATCATGTGTAACTATCAGCTCTTCAGGATCGTCATCTGCCATCTCTGCTTCACCAGGCTCAAAGCTACTAGGTTCACCCATGTAAGAGGGTTCCTCCGCAAAGTTGTCAGTGCCTCTAGCGTCCCTATACAAGTCTTCATCATCTACACCAACATACTCCTCTGCATTATCAAATGGATCTGGTCCTCCATCATCAAGAACAAAACATATAAAAGTGATTTCCTTCTCAATGTTGTACATCTCAATCAAGCTCCTGACATCAGTATCCTTAGTGAATTCAAAGATCCTCACCGCACCCGCTTTGTCATAATAGTACAAATAACACATTTGGTTGGGTCCCCATGTCACATGCCTATGCAAACCTTGTTTCAAAGGACTGCAAGCTAATATCCTTCTCATTGGTTAACCATGTCGACTTCCTTGACCTAGTGTACACCTTCCTACCGCTTTCTTCTATTGTGGAGAAGGCCTCCACCGAATAACTACCTAAACTTTTCCAAATAATCATCGCTCCTATAGAAATCCCGAAAGAGTCAAAACTACATCTAATTTACCAAGCTAAATTACTATGCAAACAAACAATCAAAACTACCATGCCAACAATCTCAAAGACTTACTTCTACGAAGCACACGGCGCGTGGCCATACCAGTTCGACACCGCATCCATTGCCGCCACGTACATCCGATTAGCCGAAGCGGAGTGGGAATGACGCGCCTTTAGGCCACCGCCATGGAAGCAATCGCCGACGGCGCTGGATTGCTAGGGCTCGTCGCGGTCGCTGGGTGGGGAATCGTTCAAGGGTTCTTGGCTCTTGGGTGGCGCGGGAGAGAATGGGGGAGGGCACTGATCTTGCGTGGCTCTTGGTCCCAGCCAGGTCAGGTGTGGAGGGGCAAAATCGTCCGAATGGGATGAGTCCTGCGCTCGGTTTGACCGGACGGACATGTGTCGCGAGCGGTGGCATATTTCGAATAAGCACGATTTCGTAATGGCATCGTTCGAACAAGCAAAGGAACGATGATAAATCTCGAATAACCGATTCCTACAGTGGCATATATCCAATTAACCCTATTTTGTATGCTCCTAACCTGAACTAGGGAAAGAGTGTATCGACTTCATTAAGGTCACGGTAAATCAGACGAAGTTGTAAGAGAGCTTACAGATTGAAAATGTTTGTAAGAAACTTAAGATAAGAACTCGAGTACTCACCCTCTGGACAAAATGTAGTTCAAGCAATAATATCTTACTAGTATAGTGCATGTGCTAACGCTACGACGGCAGTACACCCGCTTATCAATTAAATGAGAAGATAAGTATGAATACAACACTTAATAATAAAAGAGAAATTTGGAATTTTAAATGGATTTAGAAAGAAAAACGGAACTAAATGGAGGTCGAATGGGCGAAAACGGGCTCCCAAAAGATTTTAAATCAAGAAAGAGAAAGAAAAAAGAATTTTCGATTTTAGATTATTTTTTTGTAGCTTCCACAGAGAGCACAGCAGACTCTCTGGCTTGGCCAACATAAGGGGAGGGAAGGCCAGGTGACCGCCGGTCGCAGCTCTGTGAATTTCAGGAAAGATAATGGTGATGGCTTGGGTTACCTCTAAAATCTGGCGATCTTTACAAGAGGGAGCACTTGGGGATTTACGCAATGCGATGGGGTGGAGGAGAGCTCGCCGGCTTTTATAGCCCCGAAACAAGCATATTTATGGAAACCATAATTTGGGATCAAATCAGATTGGGAGGAAATTTTGGCAATAGAGCACGAAATTTGGGGAATTAACACCATAAATGGAAAGAGGAGATTTGGTGCGGGATTGATGGTGCTTTGGAGCTTCTTTCTTGCTTTAATGAAGGGAGGGAAGAGAATAAGCTTCTTTGGTCTGGGCTGCAGCTAGAAGAAGCACAAGTGAGTTGCCTTCATTTTTTTAAAATATAGAAGGATTTTTGAAAAGATAGGACATTAGGTTAAAAAATTCTAGAAAAATTCTCAAAAAAACTTTCGATTATTTTGTACTTAATAAAATTATTTTAAAAAAAAATAAATTATAAATTTGCCGAGGCACGGCGGCCACCGATGACGACCTCGCCGCGTCGGCAAAGCCACCGATGGCGACATGGAGCCATTGCGACTGCTGCGTTCTCTGTCGCACGCCCCATCTCCCGCTTTCCTTTTCCCAAAGACGTAATGTATGGTCCTTTCCTTTTCAGGGACATTTGTTTCCTCTCCTTGAATTCCAAGACGTTTGTTTCCTTTTCCTTGTTGATGCCGGAGGTGAGGAAGGTCCATTGTGGGCTACTGAGGATGATTTTGGAAAAATATGGAAAAATAAATCTGCGCCACCGACCGGTGGATCCGCAAGGAAAAAAGATAAAATTAAATAATGCTTTCGCCACCGGTTCTGCGAGAAAAATTGAAAAAATTAAGCGGACTCACAGCACTGTTGGTTCCTTAGATAAAAATAAAAACAAAAATTCAGCGCTCTTCGTATACCAAATTAGGCTCTATGGGGCTAGATCCGTAAAAAGTCTCGAGAAGGGTCATATTCGGAAAAAATACGATCACAATGCCAGGATAATAAAAAATTCAAGTCTTGTTTCCTTGCATGCGGATCCTCCCTGTTTATTTTCTTGTTTGATTCACCCTCCTTTCAAATATGTAGTACGTACAATTTTGGCCAGTAAAAATTCAAGTCTGGTTTCCTTGCATGCGGATCCTCCTTATTTATTTCCTTGTTTGATTCGCTCTCCTTCCAAATATGTAGGTGGGGGAGGTCTGTTGTGGGCCACAGGGATGATTAGACACACTAAATAATGGCCATCGGATGTGAGTGAGTAAAACCGAGAAAAGATCTGAGACGTTCATTTTGATGAATGCAAGTTTCTGGGGACGTTTTGCTGGGTGCACGAACATTGGGCCATCTCTAATGAGGTGCATTATTTAGGGTGGACGTAGAAAAAATTGCTTAGGTGTATTATAAAGGGGTATAGATTTGATAGCATAGTCAAGCCACGGCTACCATGTAAAGACTACGGCAAGTGCCTGTCAAGGCTAATTGAGAATTTTGACATCCTTGGATAGCTGAATGTAGCTATAGGACTACCAGAGCTGACTAGTATAGTGCCCTGCCTTCTGGTTTCCTTTTCCCAGCATGTAATATATGATCTTTTCCTTTTCTAGAACGTATGTTTCCTTTTTCTTAATTCCAGGATATTTATTTCCTTTTCCTTGAGATGATGCTGGAGGTGGGGGGAGATCTGTTGTGAGCCACAGGGATGAGTTAGACACATTAAATAATGGCCATCGGATGTGGGTGAGTAAAACTGAGGAAAGATCTGAGAGGTTAATTTTGATGGAGGCAAGTTTCTGGGACGTTTCGTTGAGTGTACGAAGGTTGGATCATCTCTAGTGGGGTGCATTATTTGGGGTGGATGTAGAAAAGAATGCTTAGATGCATTATAAAGGGGTATAGATTTTCATCCAGCATTTACAAAATAGTTGCCTTTCTAGGCAAAAGCGCAAAAGTATATAACAACTGGATATTACCTTTTTGACGAATAAATGGATAGTGCTACTTCTTAAAATGATTCTGTTTATTGTTTGACAAGTTTATCCACTTCAAAGTATATATATTTCATTTAAGAATTAAGATGCAACTATAATTAGTTGCGCAAAACTGTTAGCCCAGACTTTTTTTTTTGGCGTAAAGACAGAACTGATGCATGTTGTTTGCACATAAATTCTAAAGAGTCAGAAGGATAATTTTGAAGTGAATAAGAATTACTCCTCCATTGATTTTTATAAGGCCGTTTGACTCGGTACGGTCTTTAATCTTGAATTTTAACCGTTAATTTCTTTTATAATACTTTGTTCATAGCTATAAAATCACAATTATAGGAAAGTGAATGGTACCACTTTTGCCTCATATAATCTATATATTATTGGACTAATTGTTGATCAAACTTTACAAACTTAAAACCATGAAATATGTGAACACCATATAAAAATCAACAGGAGTATTAAATTGTGACGCCGGACAAAAGTGATGTGGGAAAATAAGTTTTGAAGCTTTTGAGTACTACTACACAGGGTTCACAATTTTGTTTCGAAGCCGAAAACCGTGAAAAACCGAACGGTTTGCAAATTTTTAAAAAAATGAATTTTGGTCAAACCCACGCGTGAAAACGATGGTTTTTGACAAAAAAAAATGCGGTTTTTCGCGAAAAACCGACCAACCAATTAGATGTTCGTACAAAACGGTTTTTGAGCAGTTTTTTTGGCGAAAATCGCGGTTTTTCCACAGTTTTCGAGCGATTTTTAACCCATAATTTTTCATTTTTTAAAAAAAATTAGAGCGGTTTACCGAACGATTTTGAATCTCGAGCCGCAGCGATACGCTCGAAAACCGTGGTTCGGTTTTAACGATTTTTCACGGTTTTGTGAACCTGCTACTACATTTGATCACATATTTGCTTGCGTAAAACTGCAGACTGCGGTAGACATACTATCTATGCGAATCGATAATCCCGCTCCTAACCTTTTATGAGTGGAAGACTCACTATTCTAGAGAAAAAAAAAGGTGGAAGACTCACTTAAACAAATGCTTCTGAGTTCGGACATCGGAGTAAGCCTAGAGGCAGGAAACATGCTGCTTTAATGGGATCCTTATTCCTAAGCAGCTTTTTTTTTGCTCGGGGAAACACCAAGCACTGCAGATGCAGCTAGCACAGCAACGCAATCTCACCTTCCCACAGATAGCGCATGAATACGTGATGCCCCATTCTTGAGCTTGGGGTCCTCGCCGTCATCATCAGAAGCATCATCTGCAGCAACCATGGCTAATGGATTCTTCACCTCCCGCGTTGCGTATCTTCATCCACCCAATCTGATGTCGCACCCATCGCATCCCACTCCCGATTGTCCACTGCCTTTAGCTTGGCATTCAGGCGATGTGCCTTCTTCACTTCGATTTACCCATTTCACCAATCGAACTCGCGAATTCTGCACTGGAGCAACTGGAAACCAGCTTCTAAATAAAGGTTCGTTAAGGCCGTGTAAATGACCATTGAAACCATAGAGGTCCTCTCAGCGATGGAATTAGAAAATTTTCAATAGGAGCTTACAGTTCACACGCACAACTCTATAATCTTGTATAGTAGTTTCGTAACATCGTAAATCTAACACATATTCGAAATTTGCCAAAAGTATAATACAGATAGCTCTAAGGTGTTACAAATCCCAAACCACAAAAAATCTGAATCAATTTGATCAAAAAATTTGATCCATCGTAGAGGTGATTTCCTTACGTTTTTCAACTTTTGAGGTGCCGATGCATACCTTGCACCCCACCTAGATTTACCCCTAGGTCCTCTGCCTGTTACGTTTATGGATATTTCAAGATTTGCCTATTTCGTTAACGTTTAATAGGCTCGTTTTATCGGGCCGTTTATTTGGGTAAAGTTACATGATTGTTATATGACATAGAACATTACGACATATATGAGATGAATGTTAGCTTTGCCTTTTATTGCCGCATGAGGTGTTCATTCATTTAATTATTATTCTTTAATTACATTTATATCCTGTCATCATTTTTTTACATGTCAACGTTGTGGAGAAATATTGATAACAGGTAGTTCGATTCTATATACATGAAAGAAGATGAATTCGATACTTATTTTGTTACTGCAAACACATGTATATATTTTTTTGAATTTTAAATAGTAAAACTGTTTACAAGGTTGCTTAATGTCGAAAAAATAGTGATTGTTTGTTCATCGTTTACCGTTATTTATAACATTGCTGGAAACAGCCCTCAATTTTGGTTCGACTTTGCTCCTCTATTTCAATCTCGCAACTGTTTGGTCTCTTCTGTAATCCCCTCCATATTGAACACATATTTCGAGGGGACGTTGAGGAAACCCTACCCCAAGTCCCGACGCGTCGCCTCCGCCGCACGTCGCGGCGGGTGGGCTTAGGATCAGATGAAGTCACTCGCGATCCTTTCGGCTCTTAGAGCAAGTACAATAACAAAGTTCACTACTTACTCCATTTCTCATTCATGTCATCTAGAGTAAGCAATAAAGTCAGTTTATATAATAACAATATCTAAAAGTTGTCTCTAGATGTTGTGTAATAACTATCTCTTCTCTCTTGTAGATAACTAATTTATCTTGTTTCTCGTACCATATTGACTCTTGCATAAGAGCCAGCTCTTCTCTTTCTTTCTTTTTTCACTCTTTCATATAAGACAAAACTGATGTGTACAAAGTAAGCTGAGATGACCTATTGTTCTTGCTCTTAGCGGGGAGAAGGACAACGGAGGAGAGCCCGTGGGGCTCTTCGAGGCGGGAGGTACGTGCGTCAGGGTCAGAGCCCTCTTCGTCATCATCGTCGACGGGGAGTGCGAAGGTGGCGGTCGAAGAATTCGTCTCCGCCGCCGGCCTCCACACCCACCCGCACCTCCCAGCATCCGCCGCTGTCGCCGGGACCCAGCCCAATCCAACGTCTTACTCGGCCGACACGCTCTCCAAGACAGGTTTCATTTCGTTCCGGCTTCGGCCCAATACAACCCACTTCGTCGGTCCCTCCCCGTGCGCGTGTCGCCATCTCGCGGCGTGGCGCTTCACAGCGCCCACCGCCACCGCCAACACAGTGTGCCAATCATCATCGTTTAGCTTGGCCTCTGTTTGACCTCGAAACCGCGAATTCCCGAGAGAAAAGAAAGGCGGGACGTACAGTTCAGACAGCCTCGTGCCGTTGCTCTCCGTGATCCCGCTTCCCGTGAGCCCGCCCGGCCGGCGCCCCAGCCTATGGCATGATGAGGAAGGAATTGGTGATGGTAATGACGACGACGACGAATATGAGCAGAGCACGTCCACATCCGTGGTCGATACTGCTATCCCATCAATCAATGCCAGTGTTAATTGCTAACACCCATACCATCTACATTTCGTCGCCGGTTTTAACTCCACGCCGCCTGCAGAAACGCCGCACGTTGATCCTCTGCTCTGGCCACTGTTCCTCCCTGCAGGCTGCAGCTGTTTTTCTAGTCTTAGCCCATGCACTGGCCTGTGTTGTCCCGCTCAGCCAAACCGAAGCGCTTGGAACATCAGATAGGGCCGAAAGCAACAAACACATCAGGTAAATTCTAATGTTTCACGCCATGGTTGTACAGTTGTACTACGTGTGTTCATAGACAATGCCACAGGACTCGTCGTAACAAGAACTGTCCAGTAATGTCTCGGCGGTTTAAGACTCGTTCTGTCAGTGTCAATGTGTCGTAAAGGGTGGATAAGTCTGGTTAATTGAGCAATTTTACGGCGAATAACATAGGTAGTAAATAATGGTAGTAGAAATCAGATCTAGGTGTACATTTTCTCAGTGTATTGTAGACTTTTGATCATTTACTACGTTACTCGTTAATCGTTATCGATAACCTTCATTTTCCGCCGCCGCAACCAATCCGGTCTTGTCGACGCCATAGCATCTGCCTTCCTGTTGGTGACCTCCTAGATTGTGACCACGCCGCAGTTGGCGCCTTCCCGCTTAATTCGTGACGACGCTATGGCCTCACACTAACACATCGAGCGCTCTGTCTTGTACGGCTCACGAATCAATTCTAAATTTTACACAAAAGCACAAAAAAAATACACATACGTCCAAAATTAAAAAAATGGCTAATTACAATACTACCATCATATGATTTCTACTACCAGCGAAAGTATAATTAAATCGTAACTAATCTGATCCGTTAGATCAAATAGAATAAAAGGCTAATATTCAATATTGTGTATAATAAAAGTGCCCGGTTAGTTATCCTGATACAGAGATTTATCTTTCTTGAGACGAGGCTGCACAGGGAAGGATAGGGGGAAGAAACAGGCCGGTGTGATACAACTGATAACTGGAGTATCAATTCGACCATAGTTGGGTTCTTTATCTATATAAATAAAAATAATCGATGATATTTAAGATAAATCCTTCAGTTTAAGGGCAAGAAGATCCTACAATAATTCTAAAAAAAATCCTAAAAATTCTCATATTAATCGAACGAAAAAAGAAGATCTTCACTATTTATTTTAGTGGGGCCATAATATAATTGTGTAGATTAATCATACATAGATATTAGAGCTATATAACAAATATGATTGTAGGAAATAGAGTTATATATCAAAGAAAACTATGTCATAATATCTAACCATGTAATTGCACATATAAATCTGCTAGTTTTAGGGAAGAGAGGCAAACAAACCGTAGCTGTGCAGATTGCAAGCATGAGGTCCTTCCGATGTGTTGCCATGCCCATGCTGCAAGGTGATGCTATACTCTACCTGGTCCTTCAAAATCGCCCCCCGCACTGCACCTACCCACGAGGCCAGGAAGCAGACAATAAATGGGCTGGTATAAATCGACAAGCAACAGGACAGCAAGAAGCTTCGATTGATACTCAACTCAGCAGGAGAGAGTAATCCGTGAGTCCAAGGTTCTTATTTTTTTCCGTAGCACAGAGACAAAAAAATATATATTAAAACTAACTAGATTACTTCTAATTATTATCTCGAAACACTGTATTCAATATGCATGTGCAGTTTCAAGTAAATATATATATTTATTTGAGATATCAAGAGAACGTCGTACTAATTATTATATTAGAATATAAAATACTCTCTATATATTTACGAAAAGACCATTAAAAAAACCATGCACCAAGTTAGATGGAGAAAGTACTAGCGTATAGAGTAGTACGGGTACCTGTTTGGCCATAAGTCAGCAGCTCCAATGCAGAGGCGAATTGAATGCCTGCTATGCTACTCGCGGCAGCATCAGATCAGGCCCTGAACTTTACCGATTCTCATTGGAGCACAAAACACATTTAATCTACCTTTGATGGCAAGCATTCCTGTGCCTGTGTGTCGATCGCCGCACCTGACTTTGCAGTGAATTTAGGTGAGAGTGGTTGCCGGCTTGCCGCTGTCCGTTCGTTAACCGGCCGTTTTCTTGCAGATAAGCAGATATCCGACGAGGTAATTAATGGCGCGCCCGCGGTACAGCCCTGCTGCAATAACTCAAAACCGTCATCTGCAGCATTTCAGATATCACAGAGGTATTTTGTAATTAAGATTTAAGAGCCGCTGGTTTAGTAAGCGAGCTGTTTTACTATATACTCTCTCTCTCCGTTCATTTTTATAACATGTATTTTGATTTTACACAAGGATTAATGTTACGTTAAAATTGAGAAAGTTATGAGAGAAAATGACTTAGCTACCCTACTTAATTATTTTGGAAGATGAAAAATATACTTTGTGTGGGTGGTGATGAATAAATGCATATGTTTGAGAGAGAAAAAATAATGGTATAGAAGGAAAGATCTCGTTAAATCTACGTGCAAGTTTTATATCGGTAAAAAAGACTATTAAAAAATAAGCCTTATAAAAGTGAACTGAGGGAGTATTAAATTCAATATAAATGTTTATTCTTTTCTATCCAATAAATTAGATTAGCTGGTATTTATTTACACTTCCTTTGATAATAAAGAAATAGTAATACACTCAATAATCAATAACTATATCAAATTTCTACGGCTTACTATACGTTATCGGTATAATGTATCATGAAATTTCTAAACAGTAGTACTAGAAGTCCTGAAACATTGGGGTCCTCGGTCCTCACAGTGATTCGAGATAGTCCTAGCTATCACGCCAGCTCGCCGCTTTTGGCGCAGCTACTCCTTCCAACTGTGCTCCTCCATTGTTCCACTAGCGTATAAAGCGGAGACGAGAGATGAGTCCTCTGCCCATAATTATCTTTGGTACTGTCTGTTTAGATCTATCGCATCCAAAAATTAACGACTACGCGTGATCAATCGTATCTAGCTTGTCAAAAAGAAATCGCGGTTCGGGCTAAAGCTTTTGCGGCCTAAAGGATCAGAGTGAGGACAGCAGTCCTGCATTGCTGATAAACGCATCCAGGGATACGTATACTATACGAGCTTTTAGGTGCCAACGTAGTACCACATGCTATACTATACAAGGACGACATTGCTTTCCAGGATCGGAAGTCGGAACAGTGCAGGATGCCTCTGAAGAAGACGATCTATTTTTCAGCAAGCTGATCGCCGTGGCCTACAGCGCTAGAGCAGGCAGACTGATTACCCACTTCGCCCAAACGCTAGCTCCTACTCATTGCTAACCAGTCACCACTTCCTCTGTTCTTCATTGGAATCTTGGCGCAGACGCGACCTCCATTTCTTCTCTCACCCTACTCCATAGAGGCCGAGCTTTGTAGGTTTTGTGAACTGTCATAGATGCCTCAGGCAGGAGCAGGAGTCATGACACACTGGGAAGAAGGGCGCAGGGTTACTCATTTCACATCAACGCCCTGCACAATTGTCGGTAGCCTCGCTTTCCGCGCTGGCACATGGAGTTTTGCAAGGAAAAAGATAGAGGAGAAAAAAGAGAGAGGGGAAGCGATCGCGCATTTTGCTCTTCTTCGATCGCTTCTCCATGATTTATAGCAAGGGTAAAATGATTTGTAAATAGCGCTTGTACATAAAAAAGTTATGGAACAAAGGGCACCAACCTGTGTTTCCATTACGTGGCGATGGCGCTAGTGCTCGCAGTGCATTGCATAGCTCACACGCACACGCAGGTCCTCGATTATTATGAAAACAAAAGTTTAGAGCCAAACCGAATGCTTCGTGATAAATTGCTGGTTTGTTTTCTTCCCGAGGGAACGGGAGCAGTAGTCTCAGCTTCCATCTTTTTTTGTGTGTGTGCTCTCTATTTTAGATCACTTTTCAGTGTACTTACTGTCTTACACGAAAAAAAATCAAAATGTCTGGTTAAAATAGTAATGGAAAATTGGAAATTATAAGTCTTCCTGGAGAGAAAAATGCAGAAGATTGGAAAAAGAAGAACAATTGGAGATTGAAAGATGTACCACATCCACAAGTAAAAGGTGAACTCGTGGTACATTTGGGCCCTAACTAATTTGGAAACGCCACAAAGTTGCTGTCAATCCTGTCAGGGCCAGCCCCTTTCGCAAAAAGAAGGTGAATAGGTGACACTTTTGGTGGTGTCGCAGCGAAACTTTCTGGTAGTAAAAAAACACATTTCATCCTCCTGAAGCTGAAGAAACCCCTAGCTAGGCATAGGCAGGGCCGCAGGGGGCTGAGCCAGAGATTCCCTGCAACCGCTGTTGGACCCAAGGAGCTCGATACTCGACCCTCTTCGACCCTGCCACCCATCCGATCGACCGATCGACGGTCCAGAGCAACTTGCAGAGAAAGATAGATGCCCACGAGAATTCTCTCTCCAAAGTCCAAACTTCTTCCTGCATGTGTTCGCCTGTGTCCACGGAAAAGCCTGAGCAAATGTACACAATACACAGTACTGTACGTTTCAGCTGTATCGCAGCAGTTAATCCCGACGTCAATTAACATCAGACGAGATCCCATGGCTCGAACTGAGATCCAGTACGGTCGGTAACTTTAGCCGTCGTAACACAGACCAAATCTCCCACAAATACTGTTTAAAGTACTGTGTTTATTTTGACACTGTTCAAAACATTGTTATACCATCGAACAATCCTAACTTATGAAAACCGTTTAAGTTGTAATCATCGTAGAAACTATACAGGATCCTTTTCCCTTGCTCTAGCTCCTGAGGTAGGTAGACCAGCAGAATTATTTCGTGCTGTAGCTGTAGGAGTAATAAATCATAAGCAATCCGGATTAATTACTACATGTCAGTTTAATTAACCCAGGCTTCACCGGTGGGCCCCACGCGCGCAGAAACGGACAACCTTCCGTGCCCAGCGCTCTCCCGGGCCCACAGAAACAACTCGAGCAAAAACTCTCTCGTCGCAGCTCGTGCTCTCGCTGGCAGCCCACTGCTCACTCACTCCTCCCAGGCTCCCACTATATGCAGCACATCACTACAGCAGCAGCAGCGTTGCTCGTGGAAGTAGTGCCATGCAGTGGTAGCTAGCTATAGGCTTTAGCTAGCTTAGTAGGTAGGAGGATAGCGCCCAGTGTGCGGCCGGACGGGCGGGAACGAAGCGCGCGCGGGCAAGGTACGTGCGGGGAGCTAGGTGTTGGTAGGTACACCGCCGGCTGGCAATGTCGCCGCCGCCACCGCCGGTGCTGAGCGACGAGCTGTCGCGCCGGACGGCGGTGCTGGGGCTGCGCCTCTGGGTGCTCGTCGGCATCGCCGTCGGCGCCGCATTCCTGCTCCTGCTCGGACTCATCTCGTTCCACCTCGCGGCGGCGCGGCGCCGCCAACCGAAGAAGACGGCCACGGCGGCGCCGGCGCAGGCGGCACCGCTGTCGCCCACCACCATCCCGCCCGTCTCCAAGGAGATCCAGGAGGTGGCCGTCCACGTCGGCTCCCTCCGCCACTACCTCGAGGTGGGGACCGCGTTCGTCAAGGAGGGCGCGCAGCAGCACGGCGCCGGGGACGGCGGGTCGCTGGGGCCCCCCACCGCGCACGGGTCGCAGCGCGTGCACATCGAGGCCGGCAAGGACCGCCGCATGGTCGCGTACGCCGACGGGGAGTTGGGCCCGGTGGCGTCCGACGTGGCGCCGTCCGCGGCCGCTGTGGCGGTGGGGCCGGAGGTGTCGCACCTCGGGTGGGGCCACTGGTACACGCTCCGGGAGCTGGAGGAGGCCACCGCCGCTTTCGCCCCAGAGCACGTCGTCGGCGAGGGCGGCTACGGCATAGTGTATCGCGGCGTTCTCGGCGACGGGTACCAAGTCGCCGTGAAGAATCTCCTCAACAACAGGTGCGCAACGCGCGCGCAGACCGCATCCTTTCGCATGTGCCATTCTTAAAAAAAAATTTGATCTGTTGCTCACGGCAGGGGACAAGCCGAGAGGGAGTTCAAGGTGGAAGTGGAGGCAATCGGGCGCGTCCGCCACAAGAATCTGGTCCGGTTGCTGGGCTACTGCGCCGAGGGAGCTCACCGGTACGTACTGAACTCTTGCGCCTTGATGAATCCTTTCGTTTTCATCAGATAAAAGGTATTCATGCCGTAATTTGTAGTATAATTCCTACCTACCATTCTTGCTTCTCATCTCAGGATACTTGTCTACGAGTACGTCGACAATGGCAACCTAGAGCAGTGGCTTCATGGCGATGTTGGGCCTGTAAGCCCACTATCTTGGGACATCCGGATGAACATCGTGCTTGGAACAGCGAAAGGGTGGGTGAACTCTTCGATGTTGTTCTTGCACCTTCGCATCTTGCATCGGTTTGTGAATTGTTATCCGACTCTGGGTTTGAGACGATTCAGGATCACATACTTGCACGAGGGGCTGGAGCCAAAGGTGGTGCACAGGGACATCAAGTCGAGCAACATACTGCTGGACAAGAGGTGGAACTCCAAGGTCTCGGACTTCGGCCTCGCGAAGCTACTGGGATCCGACAGCAACTACGTCACCACGAGAGTGATGGGAACATTCGGGTGAGTTAGTTTTTGAGCACCTGAATTGTATCAGTCCGGTGAAATAATGTAAGTTGTGAATACTGAATACTAATGCCTCTTGAGGTAACTTGCTCTGCTTTGGCAGTTATGTGGCGCCAGAATACGCAAGCACTGGCATGCTGAACGAGAGGAGCGACGTGTACAGCTTCGGAATCCTTATAATGGAGATAATATCCGGTCGAAGCCCTGTTGACTACGCAAGACCTCCCGGAGAGGTTAGCTCTGTATCTGGTTTGATGAGCTCTCATGCAATGTGATACACATTGTGCCTTTTAGCCATAGTTTCGGTGGGTGCATTTCAGGTTAATCTTGTAGAATGGCTCAAGAACATGGTGAGCAACAGGGATTATGAAGCAGTTTTGGACCCGAAATTGCCAGAGAAGCCTACCTCCAAGGCACTGAAGAAGGCCCTCTTGGTCGCACTGAGGTGTGTGGATCCCGACTCGCAGAAACGGCCGAAGATGGGGCATGTCATCCATATGCTTGAAGTCGACGACTTCCCATATCGAGATGTGAGTCTTGTTGGTTTTTTTACATCTTTATGGAGTCAACCATATTGCTCATTTGCTCGTAAGAACAAACTATATGGATATTAGAGTCAATCCCCAAGTTACACATGGTGAAATCAGCGCAATTGCCGGTTACCGCCATAAAATATGTGTACCGATTAAACCAAACAAATGCTCACCAATATACAGATGATTGCTAATATTAAAATGGTGATACCCTCAGGATCTGACTTTAAAGAAACAGACACAGCAAGTGCATCAGGATTAAAATAGCACACTGTTGGCTCTGATTACTAGCTCTTTGTCTGACTTTAGACCAAGTATTCTTTGTAGCTTCCTCAAGAACAATTAGGTTATTGGTATTACCACGATGCCACACTGTCCTCTGAACTGCCGTTGGGGATGTTAATTACCGTGTCATCTCGAATAAGAACTAATAATGGCCTCGAGATCACCATGCTATCCCTGATTGTTTTTACTCAGGTTAACTAATTTAGGCCCCTAAACTAGTGTTTCGTACGTATGAAATGACTCCTGCATATGCAGATCTACCATCACTTTGCATCTGATCAGAAGCTTCAGAAACAAGTTTTCTTTCCCCTCGTTAAGTTCAGTTTTTGCCCATCTGCTCCCAGGATCGTCGGACTCTGCGGCCGTGCCAAGGCAGCCCACTGGAGAGAGCAAGAGCCCCCGGGAAGCCGGTGACAGGGTCAGGCGATAGCAGTTGCTACGAGGGCAACACCACCACTGCCAGTACTCCCTCTAGATTCCAGGACAGCTAGCTCTCGTGCACCTCTTAGGTTTCTGCCTGCGATCCTGCATGCAGGCAGCATGGAAATGCAGTGATGTAACTTACTATTGGTGTCGTCTTCGTGATGCTTTGTTTTTTTGGTGGAAGCCTCGTGTCTTGTCTTCCTAGGTATCGAGCACTCTACTGTGATTGACAAAGGTTGCCGGACTGCTGTATAGTGAACTGTTCTCTTCTCAGGTCTACAGTGAACTGTTCTCGTCTCAGGCCGTTTTCATTCATATCCTGATGTACAAAAGCGTGTGTGTGCAAGTTTTTTTTCCCATCTTATCTGTCCTCGCAACTTCATGCGCAGAAGCAGGTCTCCAATAATGCATAAAGTGCTAGTCGTTTGCCAAGCAAGATTGAGCATCTCTCTGAAATGAAAATTTCTGCATGTAGTCTACTTGTAACAAATCACACTAAGGGAAGTGCTTCAATGCTCTCATAAGTCATAACAAGCTAAAAGTGTGATCTTACATGTAAATTAAGGGCATGATTTGCAAGAACCAACTACGAAGTAGTAGTACTAACCACATGGTGCTTTAGAATTTTCGTGCAATTTAGGTTCCGACTTATGCGAGATCACATAAGAAGATCTATGCTAATCATGTAGATTGCATTATGATTCGGAATAGGTAGCAAGTAGTTCGTCCTGGTAGCCTTCCACCACCTAGGCAGGCCCCTTGAGCGTCTGGCCCAAGACCGCGATCGCCAAACGGTTCTCCTGAAGTTCCCGCCAAAACCGCCAAACTGGAAGCTTTAATTCCTCGCGACTCGCCATGACGAGAGTGGACGGCTTCCCCGCCGAGTACTATCACAAATCACCAGCAGCGTTTACAAAAACAGTTTTTGAAAAAACAGCTCCAAATTCGAAATTCGAGAAAAATCGTTCAAAAATCGTCAGAAACCGAATGGTTAAGAAATAAAAAAATAAAAAAATTCAAAAAAACTAGAAAACCGTTCAGTTTTCACCGAATACCAACCGACCAATTGAATGTTTCTTAAATCCGATTTTTGAGCGGTTTTCAACGGTTTTCAAGAGGTTTACGTCGCATAATTTTTTCCAAGTTTTTTTTATTTTTAATTAGACCGGTTTACCGAGTGGTTTTGAATTTCGAACCGCAGTGGTAAGGTCGAAAACCACGATTTTCAAGCGGTTTTCGGTTTTTGAAACCCTGATCACCCGAGTAAAAATGAATTTGTTCCTGTATCACAGTGTCCCAAAATTAATGTGCTCAAAGTCTAGTCCACCGTAGGGCGAATCCACTATGCATTTTTCATCATCATTTAGTGTAAATGGGTTAACCCGAAGATATTATGTTTAGACCCACCATACATTATATACTACTACAACACACTTTAGAAAAACAATATAAGACTAATTCTATCACCACTTTATACGAAATATATAGACTAATCATATATCATCACTTTAAATAGGACATATGAGAGGGGGACAAGAAACGCCTTTCTAGCCTTCGTCGCACTTGGGAATTGGGATCGAGCCGCGTATCGTGATCCAATGTGAACGCATGCAGCGGAGCAGCGCTCCCCCGGCCCCCGCTACATCGCTGACCTCAAAAGAGGCATGCGGCCAGTGCGCTCGAGAGATTCCCTTCTTTGGGCCAGGCTCTCAAGCACACCCATGCACGTATCATCAGATGAGTAGGCCATCTTCTCGGCCTGGTGGGTTAAACTGTGCGCCATTCGCTGTGTGCCACTACTTCTAATTCGGCCGCTCCAGGTCAGTCTGTACCAACCATGCCACTACCAAGCATGGGGGTTGTGTCGTCGTGTGTGTGAGCTTGTAAAAGTTCACGTTCGTAGCCACACTCTTTTAATTTGCTTGTGTTTTCTCAAGAACAACCTGGTTCCTCCTAGATATTTTCTTCTTCTTCTTCTTTTGTCAAGAAAAGATTTGTAGCCTGGCGGAACCGACACACGAGCAGGGGCTTTGTAACACCCTAAAAATTTGCATATTTTTGGTTTAATTATTATTTAGAATTTTCTTGTAATTTTCTGGATTTTATAAAAGTCTTTTTGCCATTTTCAGTTCTAAAAATGAATTTATGAAGAAATATTAAAACCCAAAAAAATTTCGAAAAAATTATTAGGTTCCAAATGTTCCATTGTATTTTAGAGATTTTTTCGGAGTTTTTAGAGCCTTTTTCTATATTTCCTGAGCCATTGCGTCATAAATCGGTTTCCTTTTTAACATAAATCAAAAACAAAAAATCCGGCTGCTGACATCAGCATGCCCAATAATCCGGATTTTCCTTTAGAAAAACAATTCCAAAAATTCATAAAATCCTTTTTCTTTTCTTTTTCTTGTTTTCAAACTTCCGGGAGCCCGTTTTCGCCCGTTCGAACTCGGATTGGCTCTATTTTTTCTTTTTAAATTCATCCAAAATTCTAAAATTTTCTTTTATGATGGTTTGGTAATTTATTTGAATTATATTTGAATTTAGACGTTTTTCGCGTATAGATTTCGGAAAGCCAGAAAAGTTCGCAACCGACGATTCCGAGCAGCTACTCTACAACCAAGGCAAGTTACACATCCTTGAACATGTTGTTCCCAGTTTTTAAATTATATTTTGAATTTAAATTTTTGCATGCATAATTTTAGTAATATAGTTTCAGTCCCAGTTTTAATTAAATAGTTAATCTCCGAATTGATTAAGACCACCTTGAAAATTTGAATACCTTATTCCGTTATAACGCTAAGACATATATACAAATATCAAAATGATTAGAAATATGCTTAGACATACTTTGAACCAAGATTAGGACCTTTTGGGAATTTAAGATAAATAAAAGTTCTTTTCAAATGCTTTATCATTTCATGTGAAATCTATGTTACTTGTGACAACAAGTTAAAAATTAAAAATGTGGATTAGACCGGGTAAGAATGGTTGAAAGGTGGGTGTGTGAGGCACGAGGGTTAGGTTGTGGAAAGTGTTACGCTGAATGTAAAGTCTTACCGTACTACCACAAGTCTGGTGTGGGACAGATTTGGCTAACCGTATTGAAACATACCATGGACAGTCATGCCATTAGGTTAAAAGTGGGGGTGGGTGTAAGGCTACCACTCGACACAAGAGGGGGCTTCTGGACTGGGCGGTTTAACCCTATACTACTACATAATAGTACAACATTATAGGTTCATCTTGGTCGGTTCTTAACTTTTTATCAAAAATTGATTGTGATAGATGATTTGGGAGAGAGTGGTAATGATAATGATGTAGCACTGGGTACATCAAAATCGGTTCTAACATAAGAACCGATTGTGATGTGTACGTACATCACAATCAGGTCTTTTATCAAAATTGATTGTGATGTGCCTCGCTAAGTTATTTATACCCTTAGGCTGAACTCCCCGCTGTTGTTATTCCAGAGGCCAAAAAACTACCGCCACCCTAAAAAACACCACATACTCTGGTTGGAAGCAATCCTTGGGTGATAGATTATGAAATCCTAGAGGTTGGATGTTAAGAGGGTAAAGTTGAAGCCCTAGCTTGACCAGGAGATTAATTTTTCCTCATTTGTGATTTTCTTCAAAAGGTGTGTATTCTTTCAAACCCCTTCAATTCTTGCAACTTCGATTTGTCGCAAAGAGAGTTCAGGTTGCAATGGAATTGTGTGTATCCTATCAGATTTCACACCATTTATTTGAAAAGCACAAATCAATTTAATTATATTTGTAGTACTCTCGTGTTAATCTAGAATTATTGTGGCTATAATATGATGAATATTAGAGTTTATGTTTTATAACCTACGTCTCCCGTTCGAGGGTGCTTGTTTATAAATATGCTGAGATGTCATATTTATAAGAAAGCACTATCGAATTGTCCACGTTTTTTGGACAGTTCAAGGAAATATGATTCGGACAAGTTCCTAAGCTGTTTTACCACTCTAGAGAAAGTTTCGGTATCATCTCCCTGGTGTTTTTTGGATGCACACCCCTCTTAACGTGTTGTCGAAACGTGTATTTGGAGAACAGCGGGAAGATGATGTCAAAATTTTCTCTGGAGTTGTACAACAGCTTAGGAGTTTGCTCAAACTATATTTCCTTGAATAGGATTAGAACCTAATCTATTTAGAGACTAGGGGTTATCGTTGGTACGTACTTAGATAGAAGTATATCATGATGTCATTTCTTTATGCCTACTAAACGTATTTTGTCATATTTTTTGAAAGAAAATTCCTTTTCAGGAAATTCTTTTTGGGAAAGCTTCTAACTAGTCCAAAGTTCATTTTTGAAAATTTTCAAAAACCTTGAACTTTATTTAAAAAAGTTTTGACTTTTGTACTCTTTAAGCAAAAATCGTGCCTTCAAAGTAAAATTCATCATATCTTTTCAATGCTAACTCTTTTTTCAAAAATTATTTTTGGAAATGCTTTGCATATCTCAAAGTATGTTTCTGCAAAATTTCAAATAATTTCAACTATGTTTGAAAAAGTTATGGTCTTTTCTCTCTTTGATCAAATACTGAAAATTAAGACTTTACCGTGGTATTCAGTATGTGAAAAAGTTTCTATTTGTATCGGTTTTTATTTAAAACCGATAGTGATAATATTCTATTTGTATCGATTTTTATTTCAAACCGATAGTGATTGATATATGCATTTGTATCTGTTTTTACTTAAAACAGATAGTGATTGATATTTGAATTTGTATCGGTTTTGACTTAAAACCGATAGTAATGATATTCTATTTGTATCGGTCTTTATGTAAAACTGATAGTGATTTCTATTTGCATTTGTATTTGCTTTAGCTTAAAATTGAAAATGATTTGTATTTTCATTTTTATCGGTTTTTGTTTCAACCGATCATGATCGTCCCATTTTCACTGTCGGTTTGCCTAAAAAACTGACTGCCTTGCTTCTACTCCGACCGATTTATTGCCTGAATTTAATTCGTCCCGCTCACTCTATATTCAACCAGCTCTTCCCACAGCCTTACAAACCCTAGAAGCCTCCGCCCACCGAGCGACCCCGCACCGCCGGTCGCCTCCCTCCACAGCCGATCCCCCCATCATCGATCGCCTCCCCCCACTGGGCCACTGTCACCGAGGTCGCCTCCCCTGCCTAGAAGAGTGTATACACAAGTATGATGCCATCTTCAATTAGGTGAAGCATGAATTAAATTAGTTAATGGCTAACTTATGGTCTCTGCGGTGGAGATTTTGGTGCATCGGCTTTGTGTATGACAATGTCTAAGATAGTAATGCGAGGGAAGTATTCGCAAGGGATATCTGTTTGTCCTATGGAAGTGCTTCATAGCCATATGAAAAGGAATATGAGACAGAAAAGGGCACAAATAAAACATTATGATTTTTTTTTCAGCAAAAACGTAATGCCAGAACCAAATAAATGCAATTTCTAAGGGCATCATATTGATTTTGAGTAGACAAAGGAATATAGCTTGCATTGCAGTATGTTATGTAATATGTTCCTTACAAGATTAGATTGTGAAAACTATTCGCCAAAAATATATAGACAATGCGTGATAGAAATAATTAATGGCTGAAGCTTCTTTTTTAATAAATAGGAATAAGTTAAGTTCGTCAATATGGATTATGGAAGCAAAACTCAGTATAGCTAAATACATTTTCAAGATGTTCGTGTTCAGTACTTTTCATTTCACTTGCACTCAATGAACTAGTGAACATAGAATTCAGGATTTTGGGGCCAGAAAGATGTAGAGTATGCAACAAATTAGTGGATTCAGAGCGAAGATCAATTAATAGCCAGATACATTTTCATGAAAAAAAAAAGGTGTAAAGCATCGCCATGCTATCACTTAGTGAAATCATCCATGCTCGTTTGACAGAGAGAGAATGATCCAGTGATCAACACAATAATGTTGAATCACCATCCATTCTATCACTTAGTGAAATCATACATGCTCGTTCTGCATTTGATGTCTTTACCAGCAGAACTCACATATATACCTCTAGCTTGTCTATGGGCTAGGAAAAAAATTTGTGGGCAATGAATTGGATAGTGTGCAGACGGTTTTTAAGGTATGCGTTTGTGGAGCTTTTTTAAATTATTAACCTTCCAGTGAATACAGCACCTCAACTTCTCAGTCTCATAAGGCTTCTGATTTAATCTTTCATGTGCTTGAATCTCAACTTTGCGAGCCCAAGTAATCTTTCAATTATAATTGCAGTCCCATATCTTTTGACTTTGTTAATTGAGTCAGTTATGAGCTGATGTTGCCACATTGGTATTCTTGATGATCTAGCTTCCACATTGGTAATATTTCAACTATAATTGCATATTAGTTTTATTTTTTTTAATCTCAACATGACGTTATAGTTTAAGTTGCGTAACCTACGTCTCCCGTTCGAGAGTGCTTATTTATAAATATGCTGAAATGATATATTTGTAGGAAAATAGTCTTGAATTGTCAATGTTTTTTGGACAGTTCGAGGATATATATGTGGTTCGGGCAAGTTCCTAATTAGTTGTGTTACGACTACAGAGAAAGTTTCGGCAGTATCTCCCTGGTGTTCTCCGGATACATACCCCCTCTTGACTTGTTGTCGAGACGTGTATTTGGAGAACAACGGGGAGATGCTACCGAAATTTTCTTTAGAGTTGTACAACAGCTCAGGAATTTGCCCGAACCACATATCCTCGAATGTGATTGGGACCTAACCTATTTAGAGATTAAGGGTTATCGTTGGTACGTACTTAGTTGGTCAACAGATAAGCTTTTCTTTAAGATCATCCATTAATATGTTACTCTATAACAATATGCTAGAACAATTATATGCTATAAATTATCCATTAATCTGTTAGTTCACATGATTATTTGTCAGATCCACATAATAGCTATGAATTGCTTTATCTCAAGTCAAATATATGATCATGTCAGATATACATATTTGAAATATCGCAAGTAGAGAGCATCAGCTCATCGCAAGACAGAATAAAAGGTGCTACTGAGGGGCCAAGCAAGGTTCCAAATGTTGAGGGGCCGAGTAAGGTGAGAAATACCCAAGGACTGAATAAAGGGGTCATAGGGAGAACATCGCAGGTTCTCCACTTCAATGCTACGAGGGTTTGCACGGGTTCTCCCAAGTACAAGGGGCGTTACCGGTCTTTTCTCGGCCAATTGGTGAGGGAGAGAGTGCCGATCACAATTAAAGATTGGAGGAAGGAAGTCAGCACCGAGCAGAAAAATCAACTATGGAACGAAGTTAAGGGGAAATGAATTATACAAGAGGAAGATGAAAGCAATGCAATGCGGTATGTCTTGAAGAGAATGGGTGTGGCTTTGAGGCACTTCAGGGTCTTCATGCACGGTGAGTATGTGCTAAAAGGCCGTACTCCATTCGAGAGGTATCCGTTTGTGACTCCCGATGTTTGGGAGGAGTTCAAAGGATGAAGAGTACGTCCGAGGCGGAGGAGCTCAGAAAGAAGAACATCGCTATCTAGAGGCAGAACACACAAGCGCACCACCTTGGTTCCACCGGCTATGAAGTGAAGAAGGCAGAATGGGCGCGACTAGCCGAGGAGTGCGCGAACTCCAGTGCCTTACTCTCACATATGTGAGGAGCGGGTACGCGACTGGGTATTAGCGAGGACGAAGAAAACCTCCGACGGGTGGCTTGTAGTTCCAAACCTCGCGATCGCGCGCGTCGTCTACACCATCTTAAGACATCTAACTTAGTACATTATAGTTAAATCTTCCCGTTGTATTTTAGAACTAATTTGTACTCGCTTCTAGCAGGAGGAGGTAAGCCAATAGAAAGAGCAGAGGACATTTCGGAGCCAAGGGTCAAAGGACATCCTGTCTTTGGCGGTAGGGAAGCCCGACTATAAGGGCTAGGTTCTTGCCGCAGGTGCGGGCCATCTGAAGAGGTTCTTCTTCCAAGAGGACGCTGCCAGTGCCAGATCAAGATCATAGAAGGTATGTGTGGAGCACCTCAAGGACACGCTGAGGGAGCAGCTAAGGAAGGAGATCAAGGAGGAGATGATAGCACGTGAGGAGTGCATGAGGGTCGAGATGATGGTGATGATCTCCCAGAGTCAGAGTCGAATAGCCTCGCCTCTCGAAGAAAGGCCTGTGACCCGCTCCAGCAGCTGTAGTTCCAAAAATGATCAGGGTAATAATTTTTTCTGACTTAAAGGTATGAGAGTAACTACTACAATATTTTCGATCAAGTTACGTACTTCTTGTAGGCGCCTGCCAAGTGCCAGCTCATCGTGACGGAAGACGAATTTTTCGTTGAAGCTGCACGCTAGGTTGCATTTCCATGCAAAGAGACTGACACAGTGCATGATCAGCCTTTGGAGAGGGGCTATATGAGGGTGGAGGTCGATTATGTCCATGAAAACTTGCTATCTCATGTGCTGGAGTTCCCCCAACGAAGATATCACCATTCTTGGGCAAGCACAGATGTTCATCAAGTGGCCCACGACAGGTGCCGTACTGATCAAGATAAAAATCCCCACGTCTTCTCGATCATTCCAATCTTACAAGAAATGTTCTTGCTGCCACTACTACAGAAATTGTGATCATTGCCGATTCTAAACTGGCATCACTGCCGGATATTGGAACCGACAGTGATTGGTCAGCAATGAGCGAAATACGCGCGCGCGGTTGCTAGGATTCGAACCTGTGACCCACTGCTCGCGTGATCTCCCCTCTTACCATCTCACCACCCATACACTTCTCAACTACTATAAGATATATTTTCCTTTTATCCCTTTGTATCCGAAAGTTTCAACGATTATTTGGACATCTAAATGACTTCAAATAAAAAAGTTGTCAACTACAAAGTTGTAGATCTCATCGAGAGCTACAATTTTCATATAAATTTTGTCTCCATCCAACTCCATATGAAAAAGTTATGATTTTTCAAAAATATTATCACCGTTGGTTTGGATTCCGAACCGGTTGTGATACTTCCTCCATTATCACTGTCGGTTATAAGTTACTATCACGCCAGTTCTTCTTCGATTGAGCATTTGTGCTGATCTAGCTTATAAATCGGCAATGATAGCGTTATCACTGCCGGTTCTAGATTGACAAAAAGAGGTGTTTTGTAGTAGTGTGCCCTGAAAGGATAAAACCAACATCTAATTAGTATCCCGTTTGGGCTAGCGATACTGTATTCCCGAATTACAAACCTCGATATGAGACTAGACCCATTCGTTAAAGACATGAACGGCGTGCAGTATCAACTAGGCTTCACGGATAGCTCGGCGTGCTTCAGAATCTCAAGCTGCCAGAGTACGTAGTGTGTATGTTTGTGGCCATCCATCACTCCATCATTCACGCACGGGCCAAATTACATATGTTCTGAAGCGGCATGGGAAGGACAGGTAGTATAAGTTGACTAATTCGTTTAAGAATGGAAAAACAGAAACGGGGACGTGACGGTATACACGGGAGTACAATGTAGGGAGAATCACGTATTACACGTACGTACACGGGAGACGGGATACACACACACACACGAGGACGCGCGTACGCTAAAGCATGACTCGGGGTATCAACTTCGCGTGCACGCTCGATGGATCGATCCAACGCGAGCACTCGCGGCGATC
Organism: Otatea glauca; assembly: GCA_036346275.1. Taxonomy (NCBI): domain Eukaryota; kingdom Viridiplantae; phylum Streptophyta; class Magnoliopsida; order Poales; family Poaceae; genus Otatea; species Otatea glauca. Next base: position 42,276,442 of record CM070720.1, on the reverse strand, counting down.
ATGTCTTTTCCAGGTCACTGATTTACACTCGCGCATGCCCTAGAGTGGGAGGAGGAAACTGTCCATATCCTTGACGAGGAGGGAAGTGCGCGTGCGGCGCCACTTGCCCGTACCCCGGAGCAGGCTGGCCGATCGCGAACCCGGTGGCCTGCGGCTGCTGGCCGTCGGGCTTAGGCTCCCCTGCCGTCTCCCCCGCCCCCGCGCCCGGGGTAGCAGTAGCCGCCGGTGCCGCCGCCGCCGCGCGAAGCATGATGTAAGATTTGATCCCGAGCGCGGCGGCGACGATGCTCAGCACGGCCGCCCGCCTGAAGACGCCGTCCTTGAGGTAGTAGCACTCCGGGGCGGTGTCGCGCGTCACGGGGGCGTTCCACGCCGCGCCTTCCACGAAGAGCACCACCGCGATCACCGCCGCTATCCTGCGCATATGTATATTTCCGGTTCATTTAGTGATCAAGCGATCAGATTAGCACTTCGACGATGCCATGTCTGCCAGACACGTACGGACTCACCATGACAAGACAGAGCAGACGATGCCCACGACCCGCTTGGACTCGGAAGCACCGCCCCGAGGCTTGCAGCAGCCACAGCAGCCGCTGACCGCCGAGACGGTGATCTGGGCCACCACCAGCGGGAGGACCGCGCATAATCCCAGTGCGAAGGCGGGGTTCGCCGGGTAGACGCACTCACCGCTGGACACGTCGATGTCATCCAGCTACAAGAACAATATTCATCCATCAGACCATCACCACAAACGCACGAATCAGTTTTCTATGCTATTTAATGCTAGATAACACACGGTCACGCTTTCAATATATACATATTGCACTGTGTACATAAGAATACAGATCCCGGACAAGTAGAGGTAAGAGTGGTACATATGGAATATCATTGTGCTTACAGTGAGCTTTGTGCCCTCAGCGATGAACCCCAGGACGGCGCTCGCCACCCCAAACAATCCTACCACAACGGACACGACGATCACGCCCGTCTCCATCTCTCTGTGATCTTTCAAATGCCTCTCGCCCTCTCGATCTCTTGGTCCGAGACGAGAGACGACGATGAGATGGCTGGATATATACGGTCGATCTGATCGATGGGCTCAGGTTTATATAGCTGGCGAACAAGTAGAGAGGCGAGCGTCTTATGTCACGACAGATGATAACAAACCAGTCCATCTCGCATATTCTGAGTTAATTTGTTCTATTCCTTGTGTAATTATTTCATGATTGCTTTGACCCAGGGAAAAAAGATTCGTAGATTCAGCTGCATTCTGCAAGCTAACCAGCTCGGTACGTAGTCGGTAGTCACTAGTCAGTAGTCAGTACATATATATATAATATATCCTTACCATCTGGCGTCTGCCGGCGCGGTTTAGACTGACGTTCTATACACTCCCTAGCTAGCAAGTCGCCACGAACATAAATGCAGAATCAGAAAAAAAAAACATAGTATAAATATAGTTGAAAAAAAATTCGAGGCTAAATTATGCGAATTTTATGTCCATTACAATCTCTCTTACCCTGCGCGCCTCCTCTTGCCTTCTCATTGGCATCGCCCCCGAAGCCAGCCTGCCACTGCCTCCCACAGCAACTGCCAGCGCTACCTAGCTACCCCCTCTTCCATTGTCGCATCTCCTGCGAAGTCCTTCACCGCAATTTCCCATTTTCTTCCCCGTCTCCAATGTCTCACCGCCGTTGGATCCTTGCCCAGTTGCCCTCATTGCCAACTCCACCCATGGCAAGCAGCCATGCCACATCGCTACCGTCGCCAACCCTAATTCTAAGGTCATGGGCCGAGTGAATCTGAACAATCCTAAACCTCGTCAGATCCTTGCTAAAGAACGGGGACTGAGGTGAGCAACTCACGAATCGTGATGCAGATCCAAAGGTGAGGGTTTTGTTTACGAGGAGATAAGGAGTTCATCTGTTTTTCACATGAATGAAGAGTTCAAGGGATGTTCTCAAAGTTTTGTGTATAGAAAAATTGTATATTCATTGCTAAAAAAACAACTCGCGACAAGCCAGATAGCATAGAAAACTAGAGTTGATCAGCAAGGTGGTTAATTATATCAACTTGTGTTGACATTGAGTGCAAGCTGACAACTAATTAATCATGATCTGATTACATGCAGGGTGATATATATATATATAAGATTTTTAAAATATTTCCTCATAGTCATGCCCATGTTCGGCCTGGACAGAAGAATGTAGGTGGCGCGCATGAAGTGCTTGCAGATTGCTTAATCAAAGGAGGTTAACTGACTAGAAAGAGACACAGGTGATGTGTGCAGCTAAGACTCTGCGGCTTGCTGTTTAGTCCGAAGTCAACTCGCTGTGCAATACATGCATTTGTCAAATTTAAGGGTGAACTGTCCGTTGATATGATCTCAACCTTTGCAGCTGATATGATTGTAGAGAAAGCTGATTAGCCGGCCGGCGGTTGCCTGGTGTTGACGCCGAAAATACGACGAATGATTGATCGACTCAAACACACGTAAACACTAGGTTTAATTTTGGTTCTTGGCGTGCCAGTCGATTTGATCATACAATCGGCAAGATAGATCGACATAATTGTTTTCATAGCCAATTCGCTCGTACGATCGGCTAGATAAATTTAAACAACCTTTTGAGATGATTAGGTAATACGTAAAGATCTGTATTTTTTTTCGAAAAAGGCGATGCACAACAAAATTGGTAAAAACAAACCTAGGATAACTGACGTAATCGAAGATGATCAACAATCGGTGATGCACAACTTTATTGATAAAAAACGAATAATAAAAGAGAGATTCTAAGTTACAAAGGCTACTCCTAGTCGACACGAAAGTAAATAAAAGTAGATGCAAGTTGATTGGTTAGCTCTGCGCACTTTTTCTTCACACCTCTGGACCTTTTATATAGCACTTAGACCAATTGTATCCTCCTCTGATTCTTGCAAACATATGATTCGTATCACCCTCAACTTCCAAAAGATAATTCTCTCGAAGCCGATATCAGCTAAGTCTCTATCCATATTTAACATTATCTTCATAAATTGGCTACACCTAACAAATCTTGGTGTCAACGATAGCACTTAGGCCGATCGTATCCTTCTTCGACTCCTCAAGATCCACAGTGTGTATCGATCTCAACTTCTGGAAGATAAATTAATCTTTAAGCCGATATCGGCTAGAGTCCTCTATCCATATTGGAATACTATCCATACTTGGACTATATTTTCCAAATCGGCTACTTCAATCAAATTCATGTGTCAACATATGCCCCCTATTTTTAGAAAATGATATGAATCTTCCAAAAATTATTGAATCGGCTTCACCATGAACTATCCTTTTCACGCTCTTCTCGTCCTGGACCCACACACCATCGGCTTCAGCCCTATTTGTTCAACTTCAACTTTCTTCAGCACTTGTCTTAATCGGACTTATCAAATCAGCTATCTCTCGAACCGATGGGTGGTATGGTTTTCCAGACAAGATCAGCTTCCTACACTCTTTTCTCACATGTTTGATCGGATGAAGCTCATTAACGTTTTCAACCCGCTGCTTTTCTCGTTGTGCTTCCCTCAACTCCTGAGTCCTTAATCACTAAAGTCTTCTATGCTGAGATCGGTTTAGTCCTAAAGGACACCATTTGGGTTTTGGTTCGATCGGCTCTGACATTTTTTCTGTTAGATCCATACTAGCCGCAGAACTAGACTCTTAATGTGGTCGCCTTTCTTCTTGGATCGGCCTAGAAATCCTTTCTTAGACCGATCTTAGATTAATCCCTTCACTTTGACGGTCCTGAATCGGCTTAGATATCCTATCTTTAGCTGACTGTCGCTACCTGTTACCTTGATGTGGGTAATTTTGCATTGGATATGTGTATGGTGATAGCAAAGCTGATCCCCTTTCCTAGAAGAATTACCAAAACGGGCATCGCTGGTGAGCTCTGTCAAGGTTATTAGGCCGATACATATTATCTGGTTGACACAGTGGGTTTTAGTGTGGCCTTTCGTGTCTTTTTTCATACTTAGCCAATAATTGGGAGAAAGTGGGCTTCAACCTTTGTATCGGCTTACGTATTGGCAACGCTCTCTCGGTCTTATGCCATTCGCCGATTTGTAAATCTCCCTTTGGCTTGATAATTCTTGAATTGTTTCTCTCACGATTAGTTTCTATTTGAACAAAGTCGATTGTAATCTTAAGATTCTTGTTACCACTAGCTCTTGACTTTACATCGGCTTGCCATGCCATTTTTGTTGATGATGATAATTGCATTTGTCTGTTGGGCTTTGAGATTTGCGTCGGCTCTCTCTCTTTCCCAGAACAGTGAACTATGTTCATAGGAAAAAGATTGGCATTCAACTGCATCGTTGGCTCTTCTGCAAATTTTAATCGGTCATTCTCTATAGCCGATTGTATCTTATCTTTGTTATTCATGAATTAATCTTTGAAGCCCTTATTATCAAAGAAACAACATACTTGAGCCGATACTCATTGCAGGAGATGACTTAAATCGGTGAATTCCTGCCGTTGAATTTTTTTAATGGGGGTATCAACCCCTAGAAAGCTAAATCGGCCAACTGATTATCAGGCAGGGTAACACTAAAACATCGATTTCTCACTTCCCTGAATCCCTTAACATAATCATTTACCAATTCCCCAAGCTTCTATCGGATAGAACTTAGATATGAAATCCTAATTTCTAAACTTCTACAAAAAAAAGTATTCATGGAATCAGCTTTCTAACCCGGCCAAAGTGTTGATCGAATTTGGGGGTAACGTGGTAAACCACATAAAAGCCTCCCCTGATAAAGATAGTGGGAACAATTTCACCCTTAAACCATCGGAGTGGGCCGCTTCTCCTCATTGCGCAATGAAGCGGCAAATATGCTCCAAGGTGGTGATACAATCGTCTCCCGAAAATTTCATAAAATCAGAAACTCTGAAATTATTGGGATATGGTATCCGATCAATGTAATCAGGATACGGCTTTTGATAGCCAGTAATCTTGTCCTTTGGCTGTATACCAAGTTGTTCACGCAATACTGCGATTATTTGATCGGCCTAAGCGGTTGTAGTAGCCAATGGTATTTGTGGTGTTTGTCAACTACGATCATAGTTGACATGTTGCCCCCCGGGTGCAAACTCGGTTTGGCACTGCACCTGGGTCGGCTGTGGTGCTTGCCAACTACGATCATAGTTGGCGTGTTGCCCCCTGGCTGCAGAATCGGCTTGATATAACACTTGAGCTGATGGAGGTCGATAAGGTGGTTCATAGGCAACAATTGACTTCCTAGCTATCGGCTCTGGCAACGGAACAAAAAGCTCCGAGTAAGTTATGAACTTATATGGGATCGAATTCCTCTATGGAATCAGCTCAGTGTACTGTAGACGTACTAGAGGTTCAATCGGTTGAGAGACCGATTTTGGGGAGATGTAAAATAGAGCCGATGGTGGTAAGTTGGCTTGGGGGTCCAACCTGGCACCATCAGTTTGTGCTTGGTAATAGAGAATATTGCTGGTGCCTGGCCCCCATGGTAAAACCATATTTGACTGTGTTGGGAACAAAATAGGTGCTGGAACCGATGGCCTAAGATCAACTACTAGTTTTGAGCTCTAAGTGTTCTGGGCCACGGAATAGACTGGGTATGTTGGCAAGGTTTGCATCGGGCTAAGTACAGTTCCTATCGATACTAGCTCTTGCGCTATGATTTTGACGTTATTAGCTATCATCGGCTTAAGTATAGTTACCAGAGCTGATGATTGATTGATCAGAGCATGATGTACAGATTGGTTAATCATCTCAGACAATTTGGCCTGCGCAGATATAATCAGCTTACCGATCGATTATTTGATGGCATTGTAGTGTCTATGTTATCGGAGAAGTTGACTGTCGGTAGTGCGGTCTTTTGAGTAACACCACGCTGAGTTTTCTGGTAGCAGTTTAGCATTATCTCTTCTTGCGTAGCTTTCCGATCTTCAATGTTCTTTCGCTGCTCTTGCGTTAAATCATCTAGTGTCGGGACAATTATAGCATCAGAGTTGACATCAGACGAGGGAATTGATTCTCGTGAAGAAGACATTGTGCATCGCACCAGACGTGCCAAAAGTGTGTTGACACTGAAAATATGACGAAGGATTGATCGACTCAAACGCACACAAACATCGGGTTTAATTCTGGTTCGTGGCGTGCCAGCTGATTTGATCCTGCAATTGGCAAGATAGATCAAAATAATTGTTTTCACAGCCGATTCGCTGATACGATCAGCTAAATAGATCTAAATAGCCTTTTGAGTCGATTAGATGATAGGTAAAGATCTGTTTTTTTTTCTGAAAAAAGGTGATACGCAACAAGATCGATAAAAATAAACCTGGGATAACTGACGTAATTAAAGATGATCAACAATCGGCGATGTGTAACTTTATTGATCAAAAATGAATTACAAAAGAGAGATTCGAAATTACAAAGGTACTCCTAGTCGACAGAAAAGTAAATAAAAATATATGCTAGTTGAATGGTTGGCTTTGGGCACTTTTTCTTCTCGCATCTCGACCTTGTATATGGGATTTAGGACAATCATATCCTCCTCCGATTCTTGCAAACAGATGATTCGTATCGGGCTCAATTTTCAAAAGACAAATTTCTCTCCGAGCCGTTATCGGCTAAGACTCTATTATGTTTAACCTTATCTTCCTAAATTGGCTACACCAACCAAATCTTGGTGTCAACAATAGCATTAAGTCCGATCGTATCCTTCTTCGACTTCTTAAGATACACAACGTGTATCGATCTCAACTTCTGTAAAATAAATTACTTATTGAGCCAATATCGACCAGAGAAACTCTATCCATACTTAAACTCTATTTTGTACACCTTGACAATCAAAATGAAGTCACTAAGTCGGTCAGGGACAGGGTGCAGACTGCAGAATGCCCCACGCCCATCCGTGGTTGTTCCTTTGCGAATTTTTTTTTTACCGTAATGACTTTTTTTTCCCGAAAATGCCCCTGGTGACCAGGAATTTGCGGATCAAGCCTTGTACGCGCTAAATTCAACGGCTGTCGAGCACGGTTTATTATTTTTTTAAAAAAGAATTTCAATGGAATTAGCTGTCGGCGAGTGCAGTTAATTTTTTTTTCAAAGAATTTTCAACGGACCCACCAATTTTTTTATTTTCCCGTGCGCACCAAATTTTTAGCAATCGAGTACAGCTTTATTTTTTAATTTTCATTGGCGTCCGCTTGATATTTTTTATTTTCAGGGGTCTTGATATTTTCAGCGTTCTTCTGGCAAACTTCCCTAAGGACATCTACTAATCAAGGCTAGTAAGGCTCGTCTTCTACTCACAACTAATGAAGGTAAAGAAAATAAAAAAAAGAATACAAAAATATCAAGCGGACGGGATCAGCTGAAAATAAAAAAAATCATTTTTTTTTCAAGCGGCGCTGGTCCGCTGAAAACTCCTGGGAAAAAATAAAAAATTAAACTGCTCTCGCCGACCGCTGGTTCCACAGCAAAAAAAATTGAAAATAAATAAACAGCGCTCGTCGGTCACTGAATTTAGCGCGTATGAGGCTAGATTCATAAATTCCTCGCCACCAGAGCCATTTCCGAGGAAAAATACGGCCAAGAGGCCACTATAGTAGAAAATTCTTCCTTTGCAAGAGCAACAGAGGAAGAAATGACAATGCGGAGCTGAGCCGTGGAGGAGGGGGCAGTAGGGTGCACAAAATCAGGGAGGTTTGGTTTCTAAAATCGCTCGGTAAACCAATCTAATTAGAAAAACAAAATTCAGAAAAATTTATTCGACGTAAACCGGCCGAAAATTGCTCAAAAAAATTGACCACAAAAAAAGTTGAACTAGTCCATCGATTTTCCATGAAAACGGTTTATTTTTGAAAAAAAATGATTTTTAAAACTTACGATTTTCGATTGATTTTTGGTTAAATATTTCTGATTTTCGAATTTTGAATTTCGGGCGATTTTTTTCAAACCGATTTTGTTAACCTGGAGTTCAGCCCAATTGCTGCAAACTTGACAGAGCGGCCGCGCGGAGCAACTCAAACTAGGCCGATATAGCCTAGGGGCCCAGGCCCGTACGTCTCGGCCTCACGTGGATTTAGCCTAAAGCTATTCGAACGTAGCAGCAACCTTGTTCGGACCGACCGGTTAATATTTTTTGCGCGGCCCGGTATTATGAACTCTTTACGGAATACGTCCTATCTGCTCAGATTGGACGATTTCACCTGGGTTCTCCCTGGGCGAAAGCCCGCATAGATGCAGCAGCAGTAGACGCAGGATCGATCGCACACGCAGCGCCAAGAGACCGAAACTTGCACGGTTTCGCGGCCTAAAATAGCAGTCCAGTCCACACGGGACGGTGCGAGAGCCCACCACCACTCAACCAGTCCGTCCCGTGCGTGCGGCTTGCCTGAGCCGGGATTAGTTGGTGCGGCGCGCGCCAGTAGCCCAAGGCGCTGGTCAGTTGGTTGGCACTTGGCAGCGACCTGCCACTGCCAGTGGGGGAGGTCGCAGCTCCGCACTTCGGCCCAGCCGCGTTCCGAGTGTTTGTGTTCGTGACTTCGTGTCATATCCGCGCCCGGTTAGGCCCTGTTTGCCCGGTAAGGTGACGAGTGGTATTTTTTTTTTTCAAGAAGGTTTTAAGATTTAGTTTAAATTTGAACTAGATTTTGAAATATTCTAATATATCTGGAGAAGGCATTATGATTTCAAGAGTAGGGACACAGTTGCATATGGTGCGTCGTTTGATCCTTTGTTCCGTCGTGTTCAATGTACAAGTCATACGATATGTTTGGTTTGAAGCCAATTTTACTATAACTTACATTCGATAAGTGTGGTTTGCCATATTTTTTATGGCAACAAATTTTATCGCCACAAGTGTGGCAAAGTTTGGCAAAGAAAATAAGTCTATGACACATGGGATATAAGACTAAAAATGTACGGTAAGTTATAACTGTAACAACGAACCAAACATCCGTCTAAGAATTTATAGCATACATAGTTTCAAACCAAATGTACCCCTGGTATTTCCGGTGCTAAAATGACCTTTTCCCCTTCGCAACTTGACTCGAAATCCAAATTACAAAATATCAAGCAGTAATTAACCAAACATTACTGATTCTCTGAACATTACACAGGGGACTCCATACATTGGTAGCATACATATTACATACACAAAACCGAAATCACAAAATAGCATGACCAATGGTTTGACTTCAAGCGCTGGCGCTATTAATTCGATTCAGCACCACCACCTCATGTATTCTCGATCGATATGATCAGGCGATCAACGGCACACGGTGTTACACCTGTGCATGAGGGGGCGGAGGGAACTGCTGGTTCGGTGAGTGCGATCCATAGCCTTGAGCGGAAGGAGGGAACTGCTGGTTCGGTGCGTGCGATCCATAGCCATGAGTGGGAGGAGGAGGAGGAGGGAACTGCGCGTTGGGCGCTTGCCCATATCCCTGATCATGAGGTGGTGGAGAGTACTGCGGGTAATTCGGCGCTTGCCCATACACTTGAGGAGGATGTGGGAACTGCGGATGTCCCATCGCGACCTGCTGCTCGCCGGGCTTGGTCGCGCCGGCCGCCGTCGCGTCTGGCTGCCTGCGAAGCATGATGAAGGAGGCGATCCCGAGGGCCGTGGCGGCGAGAGTGAGCACGGCCGCGCCCGCGAAGATGCCGTCCTTGAGGACGTAGCACACGGGGGCGGTGTCCCGCGCCACGTTGGCGTTCCAAGCCGCGCCCTCCACGAACAGCGCCCACGCGATCACCGCCGCTATCCTGCACGCACGCACGTTGTACTCGTTTATTAATTGATTTGTTACGCGTCCGCGACATGCGACTGCATGCATGCCATCCGTAACTGCAGATCACAGGCTCACTGCGTTGCGTACTGATCATCAGTGGTCTGGTCACTCACCATGAGATGACGGCGCAGACGACGCCGACGATCCGCTTGGTATTGGACGGGATTTCCCGGGACTTGCAGCAGCCGCAACAGCCGCCGACGGCCGAGACGATGATCTGGCCCATCAGCAGGAAGATGGCCGCGCAAATCCCCAGCGCGAGAGCGGGGTTCTGCTGGTACAAACACTCGTCGCCAATCACCAGTATGTCAGAAAGCTGCAAGATCCCGTCAAGTTCGAGTAAGCACATACACCACACACGAAGATGTACCAGTTGAACAAGAACACATACACATGAACATGCATGTACGCTTGTACAGACTACAAAGCTAGGAAATCAGTAGTGCTAGCTAGCTTACAGTGAGCTTTGTGCCCTCGGCTGAGAACCCCAGGATGGCACTCAACAACCCCAGAGAACCTACAACCGAGGACACGATGACCACCGTCTTGTCCATTTTCTTGGCCATTCTTCTCGATCTCTCTCGGCGTGAGACCGGAGTTTGCAGCGATGCTTGGCTATCTAGCTAGCTATGCAGATTCTAATCGATTGGCTTACGTGTGCTTATATAGAGAGAGAGCTCGGCACAAGCTTGCTCACGTAGTTCGATCGGCACAGGGTTATGTCACTACAAACGGGAAGACTTCCTTTAGGCCATCATGCATGTTCTGCACTTCTGGCCATGTTACATTGTTAGGCGTAATTCCTCCACGATTAGTCCATAATTAACTAAGGAAGTTGATTGGATAGACAACTGCATCTTTTTTTTTTCGGGCCAGCGGGAGAACCACGGCACCCAAAATTTATTAAGATCGAAGAAGGTTACAAAGAGAAAAGTTGACAGAATGGTTACAAAGCATCTCTATTTGCATATGAAGTTAATTTCCATGGATCTGCCGGCTCGGTGGGTACAGATATAATTTCTTTTTTATGTACTACAGAGATGAATTACTGCAGTAGTCAGAAGTACTACTATCCGGTTCTTCTCCGATCCAGAGAACACTGGCAGAGAGTTCAGAGTTGGGAAAGTGGATTTTTACCTCCTAAAGGGCAGCTCAGTTGGTTTCACACGGGGTTGGTAGTGACTACTGACTAGCGACTGATTTTTTTTTCGATGATATAGTGACTGATTTTCTTATTTTCGATGATGTAGTGGTCGATTTCTAGCTTAGAACTATACCTTTTAAGTAAAAATTTTGGTAAGGGCCTCCCCCTTGCGTTAGACCTAGGAAAATAAATCTAGCTCGAACCAATCATCTCATATTCAACTGGTGGCTAGTCTAACCGGTGTAGCATTCATATTTTGGTGGTTAATGGTGATGATTGGAGTCCTCTGAGGTAACTTTCAAAGTAAGACGTTGTATGCTTTCGGTATGGAAAAAAAATGCACGGATTCTACAAATACTTTGCTGTTTTTTCTTGGTTAGGCAGGCTAGCTTGGAGCATATTTCAGTCTTCAGCATTCGCTTGCCCCCTTTTTTTTTTTTGAGAACACGTAAAAGACTTCGACATTCATGTGTTTTGGGATCTACGTACTTAACAACACGTAAAAGACTTCGACATTCATGTGTTTTGGGATATACGTACTTCTCATTTCCGGTATATGTTTTTTTTATAAAAAAATATCATTCAACACATCGTGGAAGTACCTTTCGCGACCAATTTGCCTGTTAGACCCATTCGCTTGCTCGGGTGCAAAGTCGCCTCGCCCAAGAGAAACACACACGTTATCTTTGTTTGTAGCGTGGTGAAGGGATCACTAGCTCACTACTACAGGAATATACATCACAATCGGTTCTTTTTCATCATCACAATCGGTTCTGGTAGTGATACAAAATCATTAGACAGTGATGAGGCGACGCTATCACGATCGGTTCTTGCCCGATTGTGATGAGAGAGTCATCTCTATCGGTTCTTTGTAAGAACCGATAGTGATGGCCCCCTCATCTCTATCGGTTTTTAGAAAGAAGCGATAGAGATGAGGGGCCATCTCTATCGCTTCTTATAAAGAACCGATAGAGATGATAGGGCCATCTCTATCGCTTCTTAAAAAAGAAGCGATAGAGGTCATCTCTATCGCTTCTTTCTAAGAACCGATAGAGATAGTAGGTGTGTTGTTTTCTAATTCACCGTCCTAAATCAGCACATATTTCACACAATATGCACATATCACTTTCAAACAACATAGATTACACACATTATGCATATATCACATTCACAAAACACAAACACTCTATATTATATTTTGACATCATTAAACTCTAAATCTACCAAATCTAACATATATTATATTCTACTATTTACCTTTCTAATTAAGCATTTTCATTTCTGACCAGTCATTTAAGGAGATGGTTGCAATGTGCTTGGTCAAAGATCAAACAAAGAGGCCAACAGCTGAGAAGTTGCTAAAGCATTCATTTTTCAAAAATGCAAAACCTCTAGAATTGACAATGAAGAGTGTCTTAACTGATTTACCTCCTATATGGGAGCGTGTAAAGACACTCCAGGTATACTACCTCACTATGTTCTTTTTTTTCTATCTTGATAGTCAAGGTCAAAACAATGTATCTTGTCTCTGAAGTTTTTGTATGTTTCCAGCTTAAAGACGCAGCGTAGCTGGGATCACCTTTTGGTTGTGACAGTTTTAGTTAGATATACCTTGTGATTAATTGGTGTTTTTATGGACACATGACTAGATATCAACTGAAAAAGGCATAATACTAATTTGTTAAATGATTTAAAAATGGATTGATTATATAACAAATGTTAGCTTATAACATGACCTGTTTAAAATAGACCAATCAACTGAAGTAATACAACAAAGTTCGCAACTTGACAATTCATGTTGAAATAGAGAATGACTATAAGATATTGCTAAATGATTTTAAACACTTGCCTTAATGATCTTTCTACTGTCCTGCCCATTTTAACAACCAAGTATAATGATAAGGGGAGTTCTCGATGCAATCACCACGTAAAACTTCTCCAAGGTTTTCTGCAGACAATTATGTATACACTCATTAGAGCACACGCAAGTAAAACCATCAAGAATTGATTTTAAAATCTAATAGATTAACTCTAGCGAAGATAACTGCATCTGGTAGGCAATACGTTATAGTGTCATTTTTGCTTGGGAAATGAAATGAAATCAGGCACTGGAAAGACTGAAAAAACTGAATAATCAATCTATGAGTGAGACAACAAGACTATGGCAACTTCAGTTCAATTTGCATCATACGGCATAGCCACAGCTACATATCGCTGTTACAAGCAGAGTTAGTTAGGAAACTTGTTGGGATCTACCCAGTGTAGAACAGAACTACATACAGTCTCCAAATGTGCTTATAGAAAAAGTGGAATAATGACAGGAATTTATCAAACAAGAAGCACAGATTAATCGATTGTGTTTGTAATATTTTGGAACATAATGAGGAAAGAAAATATCTTCCTTGTTCTTTTCGAATCTTTTCTATCTACATCTCTTGATTTTCGACAAGATTGTCATTAATCAGGAAAAAAATCAAAGTAACCATGAGTACATATGTTAATAAAGTCACTGATTACGCTAAGTCTTAAGCTCCAATACTCAGATTTAGCTTTAACAAATAGTCAGGTGCTTATGTCAGCAATAAACTTTTTCCCTTTTATGTGCTTATCAAGCTTTGCTTGAAACTCTTGTTGTTTTATACTCACAGCTTTCTTAATAGTAGCAGAAATTTCCTTCTCAAATATTATGGTACTACATTATTACCAAAACAAAAAAAATAGTAATAACATAACTTAATTATCTTCTCAAATACTATATGTGAATGATTTGATGCACGTAAGTCTTATAAATATAGAAGGCTAACAACAAGTAGCACAAAAGCATTCAGACAATAATAAATATGTACCAGACAAGCACAAGAATGTATTGACTTACATCTGTTTGTTTCTGAAGCTAAGATGTTTGTGTACAGCTTGACAGGGAGATCCAAAGTAACAGGGGGGAAAAAAAGCAAAGAATCGCTCAAGTAAAAGTTCAACAGCTAGTAAGTTATTCTGAAGGGAGAATTACCACTGTAGAAGCCAAAGGCAGTGAATAATCAGAATCACATAAGAAGTCCTTGTTGAAAAAAGTACTCCACGATCTACAAAATGAGCACATAGAACAAAAACCAAATTCAGAGCTCGCACATTCCTGCTATGCATCCTCCAGTGGTCCATCTGCAATGACAAGAAAGCAAAATCGATATTAGAAGAAGAAACGTTAAAAAATACAGCACTTGCAAGATGCATGTATCAAAGCTCAAGCCAAGAATCGCTGCTTGACTGCGCAGTTGGTCAGCCATTCGAGGTCGCCGTGACAAGAATATAATCGTCGACCTTGGCGTCGTAGAGCATGCCGATTTGGCGAGCCTTCTTTGGTATCCCGGCCCACCTCTTGGAGAACGTCACCTGCCGGTTCGTCAAGCGAGGAACGAAATGGGGATGGTGAGCTCGAGGAGGGGAAAGAAGGGGAAGGGAACGGAAGGAGCCAGAAGGAAGCGAGGTGGCAAAAGGGGAGCGGACAGCAGCGGAGAAGAAACGAGAAACTCCGCCGTTCACGAAACACGTAGCATAAGACGGCGTAGCACCGCGGATTCCGCAGAGCCAAAACCAGCTCCGTGGGGCGACGGCGCCGGTGGGAGAGGTCGACCGGCCATGGGCGACGAGGATCTCCGTGGCGCCGGCGCCGGTGGAGGACGCCGCCCCGCAGGGGCGGCGAGGATCTCCGTGGGGCGACGGCGCCCGATGGGGAGGTCGCCGGTTGCGGGGGCGGCGGGGCCTGCCGGGGCGACGGGAACCGATCGAGAGCTAGGGTTAGGATCGAGGCTGCACGTGAAGAATAAAATGTCTTGGCGGCTGCGGGAACGAAGGAAATAGGTAAGATATGTATCACTGTCGGTTTCAACTAATCATCGATATAAATGATTACCAAAATACTATCGGTTTTTAGACAAAACCGATACAACTGTGATATATATCACTGTTGGTTTTAACAAAAAAACCGATATAAATGAGAAACTTATCACTATTGGGTTATAAGAAAGGGACACAAATGATATTAGAACATCACTATCGGTTTATTAAAAAAACCGACACAAATGACGAAAATAGACCATCACTATCGGTTTATTAAAAAAACGACACAAATGACGAACATATCAGTATCGGTTTTTTCCAAAAAAACCGACACAAATGTATGGCACTACACAAACCCATCTATAGAATATCACTATCGGTTTATTAAAAAACCCGACACAAATGACGAAAATATCAGTATCGGTTTTAAAAAAAACTTCACAAATGCATGGCACTACATAAACCGATGTATAGAACATCACTATCGGTTTATTAAAAAACCGACACAAATGACGAACATATCATTATCGGTTTTTTTTTCAAAAAACCGACACAAATGCATGGCACTGCACAAACCGTGTGTACAACATCACCATCAGTTTTCTTAAAAAAACCGACACAAATATATTCTACTGCAAAACCCATGTATAGCATATCACTATCGGTTTTTTTAGAAAAACTGACACAAATGCTGTCCATAGCACTATCGATTTTGGGTAAAACCGACACAAATTGGCTATCACAATCATTTTTTCTTTAAAAACCGACACAAATGTTGTTCACTGCACTATTGGTTTCTTCGCGACATATTTAAATTACATACTAGTGCAACCTAAACTTTCTTCGTGACATATCGAAATTACATAGTGCAAAATTGAAGGGGTTTGAAGGAATGCTCACATTTTGAAGAAAACCACAAATTCTACAAAATGAGGGGAAATCTCCTCATGCTAGGCTTCAAATTTACCTTCTTAACATCCACTCTTGAGGATTTCAATTTGTCTCACCCAAGTATTGCTTTCAACCACAGAATATGAGCTATTTTTTGGTGGCGGCGAAGAAATATCCTCTGGAACAACAACAAAGGAGAGTTCAGCCCGAGGGGTATAAATAACCTAGCGAGACACATCACAATTGGTTCTTACTTAAAAAGCGATAGTGATAAGCACACACATCACTATCGATTCTCACTTGAAAAGCGACAGTGATGTGATCATGTACATCACTATCGGTTCTTATGTGAGAAACGATAGTGATGTGCATTCTTGTCACTATCGGTTCTCACATAAGAAGTGATAGTGATGACCACGTGCACATTACTATCGGTTCATGATCATCACTATCGCTTCTCACATAATAAGCGATAGTGATGAGAACGTGCACATCACTATCGCTTCTCACATAAGAACCGATTGTGATGTGCCTATTGCTACATCACAATCACTTCTAATCTGAGAACCGATAGTGATTATTATTAACACCCCTCCTAAGTCATCTATTACAATCGTTTTTTCCTAAAAACTTAAGAACGACCCAGATGAAGCGATAGTAATGTACCATTCTGTAGTAGTAGTAGTAAGCCGGTCGACTCAAACGAACGGGTCGTTGCCTCTCGTTGGTTCTCATTATCAAAGTTGATTTGACATTGATGCGGGTTTTGGACAACCAACGAGCGATACTAACTCCGTTATTAAAAAAACGGCCCAACGCATGTATATATTCTTCTTTAATTAGTTTACTTATTGCTCTTAGATAATATGTGTTAATCTATTCTATAGTAATAAATAACATTGAGAATAATAAATGATAGGGGTATGCAATAAAAAACAGTTAAAAATGGTGATGAAATTGTATAATGATATGTATTTATGAATAAAATTTGAAAGCTAAAATAGCATGTATTTATAAACGGAAGGAGTATGTTCTAAGACCCTATTTGTTTAGGCTTTGGCTTTTTGGCTTATAGCTTAAAACCAGCTTTTGGGTTTAAACAGCTTAAAAGCTAACGGCTTTTGTACGTGATAGAGGTGGGTAATTTTATCCTAACTTTAGTGGTATTAGTTTAAAACCAACCCTCATAAGCCGAAAAAGCCTCTCTCTGGTGGCTTTTGATTTTTAGTTATATGGAGGCTTTTGGCTTTTGAAAAACTCAGATAAAAAGCTGCATATTTGTTTAAATTTTAGCTTTTTAGTTTTTAAACTCATGAAAAAGCTCAAACAGACAGGGCCTAAGAAACATGTATGGTGAAGAGTTTGCCACGTGTTCGTGTGGCATAGAGGTGGGAGTTGGACCATACCGTCCTAGCACGGCACGGGCCCAATGGGCTTCGGTCTGTGACCTGACTCGTCTCCGGAGAGGCCTAGGTATGGCCCAGGGCACACTGGGCCGGTGTCATGCCGTGTCAGCCTAGGTCTTGTCTTGTTGAACGTGTAGAGTCGTAGATACCACCACTGTCGGCCTGTCACTGTGGACGGTACCAAGGACAAGGAACGAGTGTCGACCACCGGTGAGGATTTGATACACACAATTATTTGGTAAAAATAACTAAATTTTATTTATTCATTGGAGAAAAGATCGCTGGATCTGGCGTCGAGGCGGTGAGCATCGTTGAGATCCGGTGCCACCGATGTCTTCTTTCTCTCTAGTTGCTGTCGCCTTCTTTCTCGGGACAGTTGGCGAAGCATCGACGAAGCTGGTGGTGCAGTGCCGCAAGGCTGTATCCGACGGTGGTGTGACCGAAGGCCGCTAGATTTGGCACCGAGGCGACAGGGGACAGTAAGGAGGGGATGGCGGGGGAGGTGGCAATGCAGGGGAGGGAGCAGGGGTGGAGGAGGGCGAGAAGAGAGAGACATGAGACGATAGAGGTATGGGGAGATGGCTGTGTCGGATGGGTCATGGGAGGAGACAAAGGGGAGAGGCAATATTTGATGATGGGTTGAGCCGCTGGGATAAGGTATTTGATGATGGATTGATCTATAGATAGGGCGTTTTTTTTTATGAAATGGCTGCTTTCATGTCGGGCCAGCCCAAGCACGATCCAATTGGTTGTATTGCCCATCGTGCAGAGTTTCTAAGTCTGGCACGACCCATCATTTGTGCCATGTTGGCCCAATTCGAAGACATCCATGATGTGCTATGCTTTGGGCGTGCCTAAGGCTAGTCCAAAAAGACACAGCCCATTGTCCAGGTCTAGTGTGGGATAAACAATAATGTAGAACTGTAGATAGCTAAGACAGCTTGTGGATGCATCCATGGTTCAAAATCTCGCCGAGATTTCAGAAATCTTGGCCGAAATTTTGGTTTTTGGCTGGGGCCAAGATTCCAAATCTTAGCAGGATTTTTTTTTGAAAATTTTCAAATTGCTACAGTGATTTCAGGATTTTTCGACGAGATTTCGAGTTTTTGGACTGAGATGATTACAAATTTGACCGGTTTTCATGTTTTTATGGCGGCACATGGCATGATCCATGCTCAGATTCATGGTCTCACTCCATCTCACCTAAAGGGATAATCATATGACAGCAAAGCCAGGTCGTGTGCTCTCTGATCTGTTTGTTTACCAAAATTTCTAAATTTAAGATATTTTATGTGCAAATACTTAGTATTTTGCATTCAAATAGATATGAAATACAGATAAATGCTTGCATGATTTTTTTCATATTTTTCTAGCCTTAGGAGACCATTTCATAGGGGGTTTAAAAAGGTCGAAATTTCGGGATTTTTCGGTGAGATTTTGGGTTTTTTTTGACCGAGATGATCACAAATCTGACCGATTTTAATGCTTATAGGACCGGACTTAGCATCAAATTTTTTGTGGCGAATTGTAATACCGTTTTTTGAGGAATACATGTGAATATTTTACCAAAAAATACATATACAAATTATGTGAAACTTGGCTCAATAATAGGGCAGGTTGCGTTGCTAGTACCTTCAGTTTGATATTTGACCAAGCTGCCATTAGCCTTTTGTAAGATGCTTCTCGGAGAAAAATTACTCTGTTGAGTTTGGATTCATTAGGCCACAACATGTTTCGGACCATATGCCACAACATGTTTTACACGATAAAAATTATAGCTTGAAGATCGTATGATCATATTTACCTCAAAATGGAACGTTTTGTTGCAACTTATTAACTATGCATAGATTGTTCGGAATACACGTGTTAGCCCTGTTTAACTGTTTACTCTTGTAGACTTGTAGTATTGACTGTCTAGTGTGTCTGATTTTTAGTTAACCAAGCCATAGAGTACAAGGAGACTGGTTGCCAGGCTCAGGAGGCCCCATCCTTTGCATCAATTAATAACTGTGGCTTCTTCGGCAATACAGCTACCATGAATATGTGCTTTAAGTGTCACAAGGAGATGATAGTAGGAGTAGGCTAAGCTGACCGTCTCCTCCATTTATAGCATCGTCAATGGTGGTGATGCTGGAAAGGAACTTGTCATTGCTAGTAACATAGAGGTAGTTGTTGCCCACGTTGAGGTGAAGATTGCAAATACCTAGTATTTTAGGTGCAAATACCTAGTATTTTAGATTCAAACGGTTAGAAAATGTAGATAAATGCTTGCATAATTTTTTTTTCATATTTTTCCCATTTTCTCTAGCCTCGAGAGACCATTTCATAGGGGTTGAAAAAGGACAAAATTTCGGTCATTTCGATCAAAATTTCGGTTTTTCCGGCCTCGAAAATACCGGATTTAAAATTTGATTTTTGAATTTCGTCCGGATTTTAGCAGAAATTCCAAAAATTTCGGATTTCGGTCGCCTCCGATATGTGGTCCGAAAATGAAATTTGAAATCTTGGATGCATCTCGAGGATTAATCCCTTAACCGGTATAAGGAGATTATTCTACTCGTTTTTATTGGCCATAGAGGGGGTAAATTGAAATTCACAAGTCCTGCATGCTAAGCTGGCAACAATACATATATGCGGCTGTGAGTTGAATCGCTCCAAAGTCCAAATTAAAGTCACCTCGCTAGCTGCATCACATGCCCCACGATCATTAACATCTGTTAGTTTTAGGATGAACAGTGTGGATCAGTTGACCAAGAGATATTAAAGGTACGGTTACAGCTTGTTGCCATCGTAATGTCGGTCTCGGACGACCCAATCCGGTTGCTTCGCGCGGGTCAAGTCGTCCACCGGAGCGGAAGTGGGAGAACAAAATGCATCAAAACACACGGCGGAAGCGGAGGTGAGGAGACATTGCGGTGCGCACTTGATTCCTGCGATAGGGTGGAAATGGGCTAATATGGATGATATTACTCATCTCGTATCATAATTCATATTTTTTTGGATTCAGATACAGACAAATCGGATACAGATACCAATTCGAAGTATTTGAGATGCGGATACGGAAGATACATGACGGATTCGGATCAAAAACGGACAAAATATCCGGATAGCGCGCGCATATATATATATATGTGTATATATATATGTATTAAACATATATCATCATCACTTCAACACGAGTACTTCATATAAGTCATACATGAATTAAATTTGAGCAGTGCTTCAATGCTTTCCCTCCCAATATAAGTTGCACAAATCTTGAAGCAAACGAATGGGTAAGTAATCACCATCTATCTTTCATTCATGCTTTAATATTTGTGCAACTGTAAAAAAGAAAAGCATAAAGACACCTCTCATTAAATTTTATAGACTTGGACAAGAAAAATATATATATAACCTAGAAAATTCAAGGTTTAAGAAGTGATAATAATTTTCCTACTTATTTTTAAATAATAATTATTTCCATAATATTACAAAGAAATAAGCGGCCAATTTGAATTCAGTGCACATACTCTATACTACCTTGAATTTGTAGTTTCGTATACACTGCGTGCGCGTATACATTCTATACTATCTTTAGATAGCAGCCCAACCCAAAATGACATTTCTCAGCCCAACTCAAAATGGATGTTCGGATAAAATTTTGGCCCGATATCCAGGTCTCGATCATGATCAGGTAGATATCACGTCCTTTGAATCCAACCCCGAATTCGGAGTAACCTATCTGAATCTGACCGGATACTAAAATATGCTCCCGAACAGATCGAACAATAATATCTGATCCATTTTCACCTCAACTAATGACTTAGGGCCTATATACTTCATCACGTAAGATTTTTGCTGGTATAGAAGAGAGAGAAGAGGATAGATGTAGTATAGCTATCTTTTCGTAAAGAGATGATCATATGGACAATAAAAAACACCATTACATGAGTTATTGTATTTAATAAACACTTTTTCATATCATATCTAAAAGATTGTAGAATCGTATAGAGACAACCTTAAGATTAGATGATATAAAAAAAACATAAGACAATCTTAAGATACCATCTATTGTAAAAGCTGTATTTAGATAATATAAAAAATATATATAGATAACAGTTATCTCTATTATTATACGTGCTCTTTTGCCAGTTACGATACGAACTGCACTTCGGGCCCGTGTGCTATCTGCAGGCAACCGAACTGCCAAACTGTCTCTAATTTATTTCTGTCCAGGTAGACGGTGGAACGAATCGGACCAGTTCGGCCTTGCCCATCCTTCGCTTGGGCCGAAGCCTCGTCGCGAACTCGACGCGCGTCAGCATGGTCCGCGCGTTTCTCCTCGCCTCCCAAGTTTCAACACCAGCACGCCACGGCCACGCACGTTATCCTATTCCTATCCCGAACATCAGTCACTGAATCCACTAAAATCTAGTAAACCTGGCCTCCATCGTGGTTATCAGTAGTTGCCCAGTACCAGTACTACCTGGAAGTCTAAACTCTAAAGAGAGGCCCTGCAATGACTCGGCTGACGCATCGGCCGATCGAGCTAGCCGAAAGACCGTGGTTATCACTTCGACGCTTGAGCCTGCATGTCGTCAGATTGCAGATGAAATCTCGTACTGCTGCCAATAGTTTACGACGCCAATCGCCAAAGGCTAACGGTCGACATGGACGAGCAAATGGGAAGAGCAACTCGTGTAAACATAATAATCAGACTAACCGAGCTTCGCTGTCAGTCGGGTTTTAAAAGCGCCACCAAACAAGTCCCAGGATAAAGCTTCCTTTTCTCTTTGGGTTGGTCGATGAAAATGCTAAATTAGCGGTTAGCTTTTTCAGGAAGTTAACGGGTACCGAACAGATGTGCTGCAGGGGTAGCTCTCCGATGTGGAAAGGTTTTGGACGCTTGCGGCCATCCGGTCCGCCGACGGCGCAAGGGAACACGGAGACCGAGCTCCAAACATATGTGTATTCTGTATTCTGTAACCACTACGAATCAATGGATGACCTGATTAACCGGTGCTTTATTAGCGCTTTGGGAATGAAACATGTACCTGTCGTACCACGGGCGGTTGCTGGCTGGCTGGGACCCCGCGTCACATGGCCACAACTCGCAAAGCACCAAATACTTCACACCGGTTGCATATTTGTATGGGGCCGAAGAGGATATAATAATTCACTAATTAGTGTTGCTGAAAGGACGTTAGAAAATAGAATATCTGTAGTAATCCTTAAAATAGGAACTAGTCCTATTTATGTCAAGTAATCGCACTTTTCGCTCGTTTGATATCCATAAAACACCATCTTTAAACCCTTCCAAATACAACCCTCATTTTAAGACCCTGTTTGGATGACTTGTAATTTCTTGGTTCAAATTTAAATTAAACATTCCAATGAAATTCCCCTAATCCAAACACCCCATAAGTGTAGACAATTACATTGGAATTATCGGCTTTTCGCCAAAGGCATTACAATGTCTTTCCATGATAACCTTCGAAACCAGGAAGCTTTAGCTTGATTGTCCTCATTGCACTTTTTTTTAATATATTTAGCCTACGTCTGAACGAAATTTCATTTCCAGCCCTCTTCCTCACCACAGAAGCAACGACATAGTATGTAGGGTGGATCCATCTCTCGTACCATACTACCTTGATCACAGTATGTAGGGTGGGTCCACCGTAGCAGGAAACAAGCCGTGCTCCACGGGCTCAGCAGGAGGTCAGGCCCACCGCAGCAGGAACGTGTCGCGTACTCAGACTCGACAGTAGGATCTGTCGTGGTCCTACACCGCAGCAGGTAGCGGGGTCCACACCTGTCACGCTAGTCGACGCACCTGTCATAATCGACAGCCGACAGGGTGCCAAGTGGCATGATAGGTGATACGTGTTTCTACCTTGCTTCTACGGTCGAAAATAGGATTAAATTTACAAATTCGTTCGAACCGAGCCAAACATAGATTTTTTTTTGTTAGGAGGCTAAATAATCCAGAAACTCAAAAAGAAAAAGCATTATCCCACATGTGTGCGTTGCCACAATGCACGTACACTACAGCACGTAGTGCCTACCCTATCCTCCGCGTCTTCCGTCAGTTCCTTCCTTCTTCCTCTTCGTACCCAATCTCCTCCTCTGTCCGCAAAGAGTTGCAACTACACAACGGTACCTGTTGCAATGGTATAGAAACAAGTTTTATATAGTTTCAGTAAGTTCCAAGAGGACATTAGAAAAGTTTCATGTTTCAGTGAGTTTTACGTATTTTTAGAAGTTTTTAGAAGATTTCAAACCAAAGTTTCAACGACTTTTAGGTTTTAGAACTCAAATTTTACCAGGTTTCAATGATGGGTTTGCAATAGGTTACAACAAGTTTCAACCCAGAAGTTTCAAGAAATTTTAACGAGTTTCAATAGGTTTCATCAAGTTTCAAATAAAGTTTCGACAGGTTTCACCGAAAAAACTACACAAAAAAGCAAAAAAAATCCCGGCATGCTACCTAGGGGCTAGGGGTGAAAAAGGGTCAGATACGGGTGGATATTGCTCTTTTTGTATCCTAACTCATATTTTTTTCCCGGATTCGGAACTGGATACGGGTTAACTGAATACGGATACGGATTCGGGTTATTCGGGATACAGATATGGGATGGATATGTGACGGATTCGGATTGAAAACGGATAAAGATATACGGATAATGCAGACATCTATAGAGTAATATATATTGAATTAAAACCATACGAGTACATGACTATAGTAACAAATTATATATCAATTAAATTAAACAAACATCATAGAAAGAATATGCTATTTGAGGATCAATAGAACCAACTAATTGTTAATATAAATAGGCTGAAATAGAAAAAGATGATGAAAATGGGCTGGGCCTTGCTGATATCCGAATAGAAAAATCTGAATATATGATCCGATATCCGAATAAGAAAGATCCGGATATCCGAATAGAAAAAATCCGAATATCCAGATCCCATCCCGTATTTACTGGATATTGGATGCTCCGGATCCGATCCCGGATCCGACCGGATAGTAAAATCCGGTCCTGGATCCGGTCCCAAATCGGACGGGAGATATTCGACCCATTTTCATCCCTACTAAGGTTTACCGCCCCACTCTAGCCACTCGTCAGCACCACCACCAAATAACAAACAATCACTACCATTTGGATACCACCACACTACCATTGATAAGAGGTCTCCAAAATCAATGTTCTTAACATAATCGTTATAAATATCAAACGGAGCCTCGATTGTATTGGGAATGCAATGTAGATTGCAACCGGAACCTTATGTGAATGGGGTGTAACTGTGTAAGGTAAAGTAACTCGGGAAAACGACGATAAGGGATTTCGGTGACCGAAAGTAGAGGATTAGGGGAGGAGTTCTAAGGAGACACACTAGGTAAATCTCGTCGATGCTTGCTCAATCGTGGAGTTCCTCATGGCAAATCTTGTCGCTGCGCTCGCACACCGATCGCGGGGAAAGAAGGGCTCCATGGAGTAGGAGCTCGCTCGTGGTGCCCGTATACAGCGACACACACGTCAGCCCTCGTCGCAGCACCCGCAGGCCCGTCTCCATAGCTCACCCGGTCCTTGTCGCTGCACCCGTATGTCGGTCGTCGCGGCTGTGGAGGCCTAATTGGAGAGAGCGATCGGAGTGGATTAATTGTGTCAAGAGAATGGGGATTGAATCATGGAATCTATTTCAGTCGGGACCCTTTATGATGCATGCGGCAGCATCATCATCAAACAGGAGTTTGCTATCCCGTCGTTTTGGAATGGAATGCTATAGCGTTCCTCTCCTCCGATATGTTGCTGTTCGTTACCTCGCCCTCGCCCCGTCATGAGGCTTACCTCGCTGTCGCCACCGCACTGTTGCAAGCAGCCCCAATGAGCCAGCGTGTCGCCATCATTGCCGTGAGGAGAGGCGGCCATAGCGTATGGCTGCCGGTGGAAGCTCATGTAGACCTAGGTTGAAAGTTTTCCCTTAATCCTAGGGTTGGACATGGCAGTTCTCTAAAAAATTGGAAGTTTTTTATACTCAAAATTTATTCGAATTGAGTTTGAAGTTCCTAGATTTGATTTGAAAGTTGTTTCAAACACACGATGAAAGTTGAAAATTGTTCAATTTTGGAGATGAAAATTCCAGATTTTAGTCGAAAGCGGTCTCGTCTCGGATCCAAGATGAAATTGCGATTTTTTTTTGTTGAAAGTGTTCTCTGTAAGTTGAAAGTTGTGTGTTTTTTCGAGCGAAATTTGACGATTTCCCGTTGAAAAATTCCTTTTTTACTCCACTGGGGAGGAGGAAGAAGGATGGGGAAATGCTGGGGTTGGGTCTTCCGGCAGCTAAACGACGCTAATTTGCACGTCGCAACGCGTAATACTACAAAGTTAAATCAGGCAAATTTAGCGAGTAGCAACGCATTTCGCATGCATACATAAACAAAATCTCATAATGGCAACCGAATAGTGCACATATCTGCCAGCAGTGCAAAATTTGCAAATGCGACAAACTCGATACTATTTGTATGTCATCAGCCATCACATGAAAAAAAAAAGCCAATGTGTCTCACAGATTACATTGGATGCTATCTCGATAGAGCTGGTAAATATAACCTACCACTAATCCAATCCAATATATAAGAACGGATGTACGTCACACAATTTAAACAGCCGCGTGATGGGGGCCATGGAGTGATACTGTAGAAGAGATGGCATCCATCGTCCTTGTCGGTGTGGGAGCAAGTTGTAAAAACCAGTCTAAAATTTATTCTGTCAATGGCCATACTGTTAACAAACTGTTAGGATCGTTAGTCAACAATTGTGTTGTCAAATCAGTAAACTAAGTCACATCAGTTTATCTTAAATTCTTATCGTATTTAGAATACAGACACATACTAGATCACTGCAATTAAACAATTTTCGCAAATAAATAAATGACAGTAAACATAATCACTCAAGGAATCGCTCATTGATAATTCTATCCATATTCGCAAAATGATTAAAAACAATAATCACAATAACTTTGTAATCAAGTCCTTATACAACATTAGATTTATATTTCAGTCTCGAGGTTTTCCTAAAATTACAAACAAAGAGAAATATATTACAATTTAGTCCAAAAAGTTTACAAATATACTATTGTCTCTCTTTCCCTTAAGATTGAATGACCCAGCTAGTTGCCAGCATGGCACAACACAACTGTTCTCCTTCCTCATGCCATTTGTACAAACAAAAGTGGAGGAGGCAGGTAGCTTACTTGCATGCATGCCATCCACTGATTTTTTTTTTAATAATATATATTTTAAATTATTTATAAAAATAATACATCAAATTTTTACAAAAATATACCTCTGAAATGGCGACAGAGCTCTGTTTTGTTGCGGATTGAATTGGTCGACGGATTATTTTATCGTGTATTCATTTGATCGATAAAGTTAAGACTTCTATTGCCAATTTAATTGACGACCTCCTCTCTATCACGACCAACAGTTTTCCACCCCCTCCTGCGATTTTTTCCCCAGTCAAACCACTATTTTTCACCTACATAATATTCACCCACCATTTTCGCCATCTAACTTTTCACCAACACTTCCCACTTTTCACCGTCATCCTCACCATCCCTCTCTGTGGGAGACAGATAGGCAGGCCGAAAGGAAAAGAAGCAAAGAGACGGTCAGCTTGTCTTTCTCCTTCATTCCTGCCATCCTTTTCACATTTCTGCAGTAAAGAGAGGTGTCAATCATCAACCTTGAAAGCCTTTTTCTCTCTTAGCATTCAGTAGGAGCAAATGTCAGTAGTAATACGAGCATATAATAGGATTGAGGGCAATAGATTGATTAAATGCAATGGTATGGTTGTATCTCTTGGTAAATCTATCTTAGGAGTAGACTCTTGAGAAGCAGTTCGTTAGATAAATATAGATGCTTCCTAGGCTATTTAGTAAAATGCACATGAGAGGCACAATACACGAACTAGTTATAAATCTTGAGATCTTAGATAAACAGTGGTATATTTCACGATCTGAAAAAATTAATGCATGATTGAACATTGGAGACCCCTACAAACTTAGCGCTCAAGTGACTTTTCAATGACTAGGGAAAATGTGAACTAAACAATCACATACAATTGATTTAGCAGTTGGAGATATGCCCTTGAGGCAATTATAGAGATGATTATATTTTCTTATATTCATGATTTATTATCTTGTTCCTTGAATAATGTCATTATTATTTATTAGTAAGTATATGACTTGTTTGTGAAACTCTATATATGACATTGTGATGATTATCCTAAAAGTGATCCCTAGTCGATAACATATGAGGACACATATGAATAGATAAGCATATGTATTGGTTGATGTCCATGTTTCACAGGTCATGGATATGGAGATATCAAACTAATAATATGGACACATGTTAGAGAAATGGAGTTGGATCGACCCACCTTGAGACACTGCGAGAGCGTTGTAATCTTACTTGTCATTAGTTGGTCTCATATACAATGTGTATGCTATATCCTTATACTTGAGGTTGACGCATGTACTCGAGATGTGTAATGACTTACTTATGGGTTGCCAAACGCTACTCCATAACTGGATAGTTATAAAGGTGGCTTTCGGGTTTATCATGAAGCAAGATATGAGGCATGATCGATCAAGATGAGATTTTCCCCTCCATACAACATGAGAGTATCTCTAGGCCTCTCGAGTGGTCGAATTCCGGAAATGCATAGCCATGCTATTCGAGGTTAAAGAGTTAACTATAGTCAGGGATTCTGAGTCACGTAATCGAGAAAGAGTGGTCGAGCTAACCAAATAAGGATGGCACATACTCGTCTTGAGTTTAACCGATATCATGAGGCAAAAGGAAATGTATATAACTAAGCATTATTAAGGTTCATCTGATGTGATCTTTACATATACTCGAGAGTCAACACATCTTGCTAGAGACCGCTACCGATTAATGGTGGAATAAGAGTACTCGGGCTATATCCAAGTATATGTGAACCAATATAGTCGCACGCTTAAAGGGTTGGGACTTAATTCGGATGGTGATCCGAATGCTGATGGGCTTTGAGTTCCTAATAGGCCTTTAATGTAGAGACCCATTGTAGGGCGTCTATATAAAGGGAGGCAACGGTGGCTTTAGGGTTAAGAGAGACTATAGGAATTTAGAATTCTTGAAACCTTAGCCGCCACACCTCATTCGCCTAAAACCGCGCGGCCGACATTAGCACTCCAGCATGTAGCATCCCTACCTCGTCCGTATGGATACTTTAGAGACATTGCTATGAAGTTTCAACGCTAGGACGATCCTTAACCTGTGACGGTCACGAGGAGCTGTTGGAGGAGGTGCGAGGCTAGTACGACTACAACCGTACCAACGCGCTACATCAACTGTACTTCCACTACATGTCTGCGCGTCTAGTAGTAATCTTGTGATTTATAACTTGCAGTTGTTCATTGGCTACATGTAGAAAATTTTGAGTTTATGCGAGAGTAGCCAACTCGTTCCCCTTCATTAGCTTGATAGTAATCACAACAATAGATGGCGTTAAATTACTGATCAACTCATTAGCACAGTTCCTGTCTTCGGAATTCACACACACAGTCCCAGGACACATGAATAATACTCTCAGCTGGATTGTAGACTTGTATGCATACTGACTTCTCTAAAAAGGAGTTCACAGCACACACATAAATTCAGAACATCACACATGAATCCATTTACAAATAAATCTACTGCACATAAACACTAGGTACAACAAGAATCCAAATACTTGCATTCATAGGTTGATTGCTTGTTGAAGGATTTATTGAGTAGGAGACAACAGCAATAGAAGGGACAATGGAGTAAGAGTAGCACTGTAGAAGGGGGTAGAAGCGTGTGGAGGGAGCTCACCGTAGCTGTAGCTATAGTCATGTACACGGTGGCTGGCATGGGACGGCTGCCACGCTCCAGTACGTGCAACGCTGCGATGAAAGTGGCGTCGGCGTTGCATGAGGCGGTGGCGGCGCTGGACCGAAATCATGGCAGCTGATGGACTGACAAAGTGTGGGTGTGCCACGGGAGAGGGAAGGGGTAGGAGCCCGCCATGTCGGCGCCACCCATCATCATTAGGGACGGTGACGGCGATTGGTCCTTGGCAGTAGCTCATTTGTAGGAGGCGGTGGTGCCATCAGGCACTAGGAGGAGGTGGAGGGAGCTGAGATGAACCCAAGGGGGTGGTTGGTGGCGATGGAGGTTGCCATATTGGGGTAGATAGGTGGTGGCGCTTGGTGGTAGTGCGCTAGTGAGTGAGGAGTAGATAGAGGGAGCCAAGGGGAGTTGAGGAAGACTACTGCCAGTGATAGAGGCCGTTGAAGGTGGTGGATCAGGGTGGCGGTGCCACTTCGTTCGAAGGGAGAGAGAAAGGAGGAGCTGTGTAGAGGTGGGCACTCGGGCCGGGCTCTTTTGGGCCAGCCCGAGGCACGACGTCACGGCCCGGCACGAAGCCCGACCCAAAGACGAAGCCCGACCAAAGACGAAGTGGGTCAGTGCTGGCCAAGACGACATCGTAGCACGGCCGTCTTGGGCCTGAGAATCGGGCACGATGGGTGGCACGGCCCGGCACGATACTGTAGAATGGGTCGTACCGGGCCCGATGACTCAGGACGTGAGGAAGAAGCCTAGCATGAAGGTCACCGACTCATAGAGCATGACCGTCATAGATGCACCCAGTAGTATGAATGCCACCCCTATCGCCGACATCTAAGAGAGACGGACAAAACGGGAGAGAGTTGAGAGAGATTGAGAGACGGTGTAAGAAGCTGCTCTCTCTCTCGCTCGTCCCTCTCAGTCTCTCTCAGCTCTCTCTCTCTCATCCGTCTCTCTCAATCTCCCTCTCAATATCTCTCGCCTGTCTCGCTCACTCTCTTTCTTGCCCATTGCCCCCTCTCTCGCCCGTGTTGAGCACATCCCCCTCGCTCTATGTAACTGTTCAAGAATAAATAAATTTTAGTTCTTTTTCTCATAATATTTGAATCTACTGCCTCAACTCCATGCATTTTCGGCTACTTTCCTCTCGTTGCAATAGTGCAAATGGGTCGGGCCTGGGTCAGCACGGCACGAAGTAGGCACAAAGCACGATGGGCCCGTGCTGACCCGGCCCGGCACGACGCCCACCTCTAGAGCTGTGAGAGGGAGTGGAGAGAGGAAGAGAGGGGTGGCAGATCTGAGGGAGTGAAGTGAGACAGAGAGAGGATAAGGGTTAGGGTTAAAAGGTGAGTCCGACTCGAGTTGGGCCGAATGGGCTGGTCAACTAGACCTGTGAACCGAGTGGGCCGGAGCAGGCCGAGGGAATAGAGTGAGCCCAATAGGAATAGTAGGTTCTGACATTTATTTTCTTTTTTATTCTCCTACTATATTAATACACACATACCCTTAGATTAACTTTATATGACATGAACAATTTAAACAACACGCAATATTTGAATTTAAAACCCTATCAAATTAGGAAATTTGCACAACATACATAATTAATGTTTTGTATCATATTTAGGAAACACTTTAACCTTAAATCTGGAATTTCTCATTAAGAGTTGATCTCGAGGGCAGCCTAATACATGTAGGATCCGTTTTTGGTGTTGACAAGCTGGTGGAAGCACAGTCAAGCATGCCGCTCTGTTGATGATGTTTTCTAAATTCGATTTATGGGATTATGGGTTGATTTCCATGATAACCAAAAATCAACTTCCTACCCACAAATAGAAGGAGTTAAGTTGATCAGGGAGATCTTATTTGTTCATCATGACCTAAGGAGGGTTATGAAGGGAATATTTTGTGGACAGTGTAGTTCAAGGTAGGAACAACCCATGTAGGGTTGTGCTGTTAAAGTCATGACTCCTCTACATAGGGATAGTACTTAAGGACATAACAAACTGGTGATGACTTCAAAAGTGGCACAAACCGTGCTGGCCATATACCTGGAATGTGATAGGCTAAACTGATTAACCAATCAATTAGATATCCTTACTACGGGTGATAAGATGATTGTATTAGGTAGGGCAATCACTCTAAGGCAAGACTGTCAGGTAGGGGTCTCGACCCACGTGCCTTTAGTAAGGCAAGGTGGTACTAGGCAATGGTTAGTGTATGGGCTGGCTAAATGTTCTAGTTCGCTGGCCTTGTTTATAAGGCAAGTGATGCTACGGGCAAAACAGTGAACCTTTGATCTGAGTAAGATGTGATATCATCCCCAGCTTCCAGCTTTGAAAGTAAGTCGTGTGGGTTTAACACTAACATAGGTTGTAAGATCCCACATCGTTGTAAGTTCAAGCGCCATTAGATTGGTTTTGGTGATTAATGACAAATCTAAATGTAAGACTAACTCCTTTATTGAGTATAATGTTGATTAGTCACATTTAGATGGAAAGATGGAAATATCGAAGGTATGCATCCGATGTCATATTATTATATCTTGTTGCATTATTTGGATTCAAAATACAGGGTGAACTCCAGAAAAGTTTCAACTTGCATATGTGCATATTGTTTTCAATTCATATATATGTATGCACACATTTAGGAAGAGTTATATATCTTGATGTTTCACTAGTATTAATCCATTTCTTTCTTCCACATATATCAATGATCTTTACATTGAAACACATCCTTTGAGTATATGACGTTTTTGTTGTTGTAATATACTTATGATGATTTAAATTCAATTATTTTCAATTGGGTTATTGTCAATCACCAAAGAGAGATTAAAGGATCTAGACCCTCCATTATGTGTTAATGGTGCGCCTTGGTGATTAGTGACAACCAGATGTGTTGGACTAATATTTTTTATAAGCTGGTGATATAGGTTAAGTCCAATGATGATGAAGACTTCGGATGACATCATGTGTTGATGGTCATCAAAGTTCAGGATGAAGGATGCCTCATGTGTTGATGAACATCAAAATAAGATCTCGAAGTGAAGGTAGTTCATCATGTGTTGATTAATAAAACAAAGATCCGGACTTGGAGAGAAGATGATCATCATTAATTGGAAGCTCCAAATGGATACGCAAAGCAAAGGTATAACTAGCATAAGCTAAAGATGTGTTTCTAGTCTTTTATCGGTCTTGGTTTTTGGTTGGAAGACTGAATTACTAGTGTAAGTTGTCGTACTATTAAGAGGGTCTTGTCTAGTAGTTCGAGTCTCATCATGTGTTGATACCTCAATCCTGCTCGCTCTAGCTCTCTATTGCGTGATGCTATTATTTGCATATTTATTTTGCAAATAGTTGAAGCTCATGTACTTACTCTTTGTTGCATGTGACTAAAGTTTAAAAAATATGTTTTACAAATTGTTAAAGTTCATATATTGAAGAATTTCTTTCTGAACTCAGTTATTTCCTTAGGGCCGGTACTACCGTTGGTCGGTAGTACTGCCCATTTGAGTGCAGTAGATTTTTTTTCCAAAGCATGTGTTTTTGGATTTTCCCTGAGATTGAATAAACCGGCACTACCGATGTTGAAATTCTAGTACTATCGCTAGTCAATAGTACTGCTGCGCATGGCCGGTATATTTTTCCCAGAGCAGGTGCTTTGGATTTACTTCTAAGAATAAAATTACCAGCACTACCGTGGTTTGTACACCGATAGTACCATGATCGACGGTAATGACTAGTTTCTGTGCATTTAACGCAATGGACTATCCGTTCCAGCTAAGGCCGGTACTACCAGATTTTACATGTCAGTAGTACCGAGTTTAGCTGTTTCTTGTGAATTTCGCCCCAACAGCTAGTTTCTTTGCAGGGCTATAAAAGAGACCGAGTATGGACATTTTTGCTGCTGCTTCTATACTCCTTTGAGTCATACATTATAGAGCAAAACCTTGAGTGCTTATAGAGCTATACTTGAGATATTTGAGAGTCATTTGAGCTAGAGTATCTTGTTGAAATATTTTAGCATTCCATTTCATTCTCTTGAGCTAGTGTGAGCTTCTCCTCTCAATTGTGCATGTGTTGCATCTTATGAGCAAGAAGAAATGTTTCTAGTTGTATATGTTGCTTCTAGAGGTGGGTTGAATAACAACTTGTGCATGTGTTGCACTTGACGAGAGTCAAGCAAGAGGATTGGCTTATTACTTTTGGTGTTTGTCCACACCTAGACAATGTGGAGGTGTCGTGGTTCGGTGATCTGCTTAAGAAGTTTGTGAGAAGGCCCGATGTGTTGTGAAGGTTGGAGCTCACCTACCATGAGGGGGAAAGAGCTACCACTAGTGGATTCGAGGTGTTTAGCATAATTCGTGGAGTCGGTCCAATTCGTTTGGGCTTACCTCAATATGGATTAGGGAAGGCTAGTAAGTCTTTGAACACCACGGTAAAAAGATCGTGTCATACTTTGGTTTGTTTCCTTTGGCTCATTTACATTCTTACAATTTACATTCCTAAGACTGAATTGATTGCTTATCACCCTAGGATTGCAAACCTTGATCTAGACATAGGTTGTTGATGCACTTAGCAACACTAGTTGATTTAGGCCTTAATTGGGAAAAATAGTTTTGATTTACGCTTCCGCATATAAAATCGGTTTTGGTCAAAGAGATTATTAAAACAGCCTATTCACCTTATCTAGTCGGCCTCCTTGACCTTACAATCGCGCTACCACCATTAGATTTCTAAATTAAAATATGGATTTTTAACAAAAAGGGGTAATGGTTTTTGATTTTATTTTGGATATCAATTACTTTGAAAAACGACTTGGTGGCTGTGATATCTACTAAAGTATCCATCACCTTTTCATGGCTTGCTAAACACTTTTGTACTCAAACTTGTTTTAATTGTTGTTTTTCAGAAACAGTGATGTGTGCTAATTCTGATGATGTAGAGGGCAGTACTTATGACGATGCTGGTCTGTACTACAATGTTGCCGATGAGGGTTGTGACTATGGGAAATCGTTGATCAGGACTTCATGGAGTAGCAGGCCATCAGGAGAGAGGCACTAGAAATTTATGGAATAAATAGGCGGGCTGTGTAGTAATGACTTTAGATAGACTTAAGAAAGCACTATAGGTGCCTTATGGATAAGGCATCATATAATAAACAATGAAAGTTTCTACTTATACATGTTGTTGTTTTCTTTAGCTGATCCTGACACAGCTCTGTTATGTGATGATCGCCGCATCACACATTGTAGCCATGTAGATCTGTTGCTGTCCACGTGGTACAGTGCAAATGTAACACGTTGACCGATGGTAGGCTGATAGATTTGTCGTTAATTGGATTATCCGGTAGAATACATAATAGAATAACAGAGTCTCGATATTTTTGTTAAGTAAAAGATTTTTTTTAATTTAGGCTAGAAGCTCTAGCATTCACTATTAGAGAAGGTGAGCACCAGCGTGTGTTTGGCACAACTCGAGCTCCACCAAAATTCGTGGAGTTGGTGGAGCAGGGTATTCCTAGCTCCAGAAATTTATAGAGTTGGAGCTGTGGATACATTAAGAGTGTTTAGGTGGGTCATCTTATTTACATTTTAGACTAAAAATATAAACTTAATTCAATTTATTTTAGCGTACAAGTTCCAGATCTGAGGTGGTGCTGAGATCTAGAGCTATGCCAAACAGGACCTGGCTTGAACTCTGGTGAACGAGGGTACAACTAGTACACCTAGCCAAATGACCTTTGGTCAATTCTCAAGAAAAGATTGAATACCAACCATTAGTCATATTCGGAATTTCGGATAACACAGATCAAGATGAATTGATCATGGAAAGGTACGACAGCAGAAGTAGAATAATTTTAGTTGTCTACGATTCCACTGTAATCCCGCTGAGTAATGAAATTTGAAGTTCCTTATTCTCCAAGTAGATTAATTCTGAGATTCTAGCTCTTACTGCTCATACTGAAGAGTGATTCCAACAATATAACTCCAGAGCATTTATGTTGAGCTGAAAAGGGAAAGGAAAACAAGAATGGAGATTCACGGAGAGAGTATTGAAGTCTTATTTGTTTAGGCTTTTCCATCAGGTTAAAAGTCAAAACCTGAATATATGGGTGGTTTTTTATCTAAATTTTTTAAAAACCATAAGCCTTTAAATAACTAAAAGCTAAAAGCCACCGGAAATATGTTTTTTTGCTTATTGAGAGTTGATTTTAGACTAATGTTACTGAAGTTAAGGTAAAATTACACATCTCTACTATGTATAAAAATCGATTGCTTTTAAGCTATTTAAGCCCAAAAGCTGGCTATAAGCTATAAGGTCCTATTTGGGGGAGCTTTAGGTCTTATTTGGAACTGCTTCAACTTCGGCTTTTCTCCTTTGGAAGCTATAAGCTGTTCCAAATGGTTGGATTTTTCACAGCCAGAAGCCAAAAGCCAGTATCCTATTTGTACTAGGAGAAACTGAAAGCCGAAAACTGGTCTGGGGCAGCTTCCTACGACTTCGGTAGGTTGGGGTTCTGACTTTGCCACTAGAGTTTAAGAAAATTAGCACCTCATACTAAGTATAAAATCCTAAACCACACCCCTCTCACCCTCATTCCCAACCCTCACTCCTCACACCTAAAAGCTAGACTAAAAGCCAGACTACTAAATACCAAATCTCTTCGGTCCAGCCGTACAACCCTTTAGCTGTGCAGCCTAACCGAAAGCTAATTTTCAGAAAAGCTACAGCCACACCAAACAGGATTAAGCCAACTTTAACTTCTGAAAAGCCACAAAGCCTCCTAAACAGCTCAGCTTTTAAGCGGTTTTTGGCATAAGGTGGAAGCCATATATAATTAGCAAAAACCAAAGGCTAAAAGATGAGTTGGACCTGTTTTTGCAGCTTATTGTTAAGAAAAATTAGCTATTTGTTAAACGGTCTCTTATAAAAAACAGTAGCTGCTTTTCAGTCCAGAAAAAAAACAATTTTTTAGAAAAACTATAGCTTCTTCAAACAGACCCAAGCCAAAAAAACTAAGCCTAGAAAAAGAGAGGTGCGTCCATACCTTTTCTTTTGATAGTTGCATAAATATTAAAGTATAAATAAATGATAGATGATGATTACTAATCTTTTTATTTACTTAAAGATTTATATAACTTTTATTACGAGATAAAATATTGAAGCACCGCTACAGCTCCTAAAAATAATAGAGCCCAAGTCCTTGCAACCAAGGACCAAACATGTCACGCTTGTAAAGGCTGCAAGGGGTAGCTTGTTGGCATGCGATGAGCCGATGATGCAAGGGGCTAAGCAAACAACAGTATACAGCGCATCACATGCCATTGTTGCATCTTTGGATGCAGCACAAGCCCCACCTTCGTGCGCCCCTCTCTCGCAGGCTCTGCTACCCAATGGAAATTTTGTTTCTGCTCCTGTTTTCTTCGCCGCTGTTTTGACGCTTTCGTCCGCCTTCAAATCTTTCCGTTCTTTTGGCGTAGATTCCGTTTCTGGAGTGGAACCAGTTGGTCGGATGAATCTTTCGTACCTCTTCTCCAGCCCATCGAATCCGTGCTTGCTTGCGGCCTCCACCGTTTCCTTTGTTTTTTATTTGGCTATGATGATGTCCTCGGGCCCTTTCATTCTAGTACTTAAAATTAGAGCTCTTTTACAATAGATTAAAATCAATATAAGTCGTCTATTCCTTTGAATCTAATAGTTGAGATCAATTTAGATCTAGTTATACTACCACCTATAGTATTGGTAGTAAAATTGAAAGAGGGGTAAAAGGGTAAAAAATTCCGTCGTACTATCTGTCCTCTACGGTAAAACACGTCCTGTGATTCTGATGAATGACGGATGAATGGATAAGAAGTCTTTGAAGATCAACAGGTATTCGGTGAATCCAAAACTGTAAACGAATTAGGAAAAATCTAAAATACCCCTGATGAATGGATAGAAAAAATCTAAAATATCTTTGAGAATGAATGGTTAGATTTGATTCCTACTACCACTACTTACTACCTATGTAATTTACTGAAAAATTTCTCTAAAATTACTGAGAGAAAGTAGCGACTGTTGATTCTACTAGATAATTTTGCATCCCAACTTACCATACTGTAAATGTGCCCTCTGCATCGAAGTTAATCTTTGCATGTCATATTTGCCAATTAGACTAGATGCTTGTACAAGCTACCTTTTGGTTTAAGAAGCAAAGAAGAACAACTAATCTCAATCTCATGGTGTGGAGTGGACGGCATTGCGACAGAGATTAACTTGGATCGCCTGCTGCTGACAAGTGCTAAAAATTTGAACCGTTCACATGCCACGCTGGTGTTTCAGAAACAGAGCTGAAAGCTTCGTTCTCCCACGAAACACGTTTGCTACATGGAATGGGTCGAGATCTCGAGTTAGCCAAGGCTAACATCGCAGAGTCGATCAAATTCCAAGAAATTATGTTACAAATCCACACAAATAATCTTTTGAACTCTAGCCGTATCAAGACAAGACCAGGGTTAACAATTTCGTTTTCGAACTGAATTTCGAGAATTGCTCAGCACCGGTTTTTCGCGAAAACCGGTCAAAATTCGGTAAAAACCGATCGGTTTGCGAAAGTCAAACAGGTGGTCAAACCAATTCAAAAAAAACGAAAACCGGTCGAAAAGCTCGAAAACCGGTCGGTTTTCGTCGAAAACCGACGACAGAAAGAAAAATGGTGGAAATGAAAGGAAAAATTGAAAAAAATGCAAAAAAAATTTGAAAAAATTACACAAAATCCCAATTAATCTATAAAACACCTCAGAGGAATTTAAATAATTTTTGAAATCATTTGTTACTTCTAAAAAATCCAAAACAGCAATTAAGGAAAAGGAACAAAGATATTGTCAGATTTTTATAAATATTTAAAAGATTTTTTATATTCTGAAAATTTAATGTAACCATAAATAGTTCCAAATTATTATGCAATAAAATTTTAAAAAATATTAGACTTCATTTAGTACCTATATAAAATCAAAAATAGAAGAGCATATACAATGATAATATCACTTTCAGAATTTTTTAAAAATACACATATCTGATCATCTTCTAAAAATTTTACATAATCATTGTAAATAAGTTATAACATCACAAAAAAAGTTTAAGAAATATTAGACTTCATTTGGTGCCCCTAGAAAATAAAAAACTAAAGAGCATATATTGTGACAGTATCACTGTCAGAATTTTTAAAAAATGTACGTATCTGATAATAATCTGAAAATTTTATAAAATTATTATGATGGCCTCAGGACCGCACAAAAAAAATTTCAAATTTTTTTGACACTTTTTGCGAAATTTCTTTAAATTTTTTTAATTTACTATTCATCTGAACGGTTTTCCGAACGATTTTACTTGCCGAACCGGCTCGGCATGGCCGGTTTTCGCGAAAACCGACCGATTTTCGTCGGCATTTTAAACCCTGGACAAGACAACTAAGGAGCCACACCAGTTGGCTTAAATGGTTGGCACGGGTAGTTATTTGGTTTTGAAGAACAAAAGTCTCTTTCCTGGAGAAGAGAGGTATAAATTAGAGAAATTTTACCGTGGATTACATAGGTAATAAGTAGTGGTAGTAGGAATCAAATCTAACCATTCATTCTCAAGGGTATTTAAGGGTATTTTAGATTTTTCCTAATTCGTTTACAGTTTTGGATTCACCGAATACCTGGTGATCTTCAAAGACTTCTTATCCATTCATCCGTCATTCATTGGGATCACAGGACGTGTTTTACTGTAAAGAACAGATAGTATGACGGAATTTTTTACCTTTTTACCCCTCTTTCAATTTTACTACCGATACTACAGGTGGTAGTATAACTAGATCTTGTCTTGTACAAACCATAGTTAATTGCTGATAGATGAACACAAAAAGTAGCATTTCAATGACGTACATTCGAAAAGCTACAAGACGACAGAATAACAACTTGGAGTAAGACAATTACATCTACATATACGGGCAAGTACGCATGAAAGACCAAGCAGTATTAGCAAGCTAAGTAGGATAAGTACCAGAATGCACACGAAAACATGGGACAAAACAAATACTAGCTAATAAAGAAGAAAGTGCACTCATCCGATCATATCTACACAACATATGACGCCGGATAAAACTAGTCAAGAAAAAACCTATTTGCAGACCCAGAAGTATAAAGTTATTTCGCGAGTTAAAAAATTAACAATAAAAATATATTGAGCCAAAAAGTGCACAATCAAACAAAAAAGCCACAATTAATGGTAGCACTAGTATTATATACTAACCCACATTGTGCATGCCAAGCAGAGTTATTTGTTAACAAGCAAACATCAATAGCAAAAAAACTAGCTTTAGAGGAACACACAATAGCAAAACTACAACAGATCAAACATTAATGCCAACTGATAACAAAGCAATTGCACTTTATGCGCTCCAAACTTACTTTATACTCTTATCAATAAAGATAAGCATTATAGCATTTACAATAAGACTACCTTAGCTTACTCTTAGGCTATACACATCAGTTTCATCCTATATGAAAAAGTAAGAAAATAGGAAAGAGAAGAGAATCGGCTCTTATGCAAGAGCCAGCATGGCACAGGAAATAAGATAGATTAGTTATGTACAAGAGAGAAGAGATAATTATTGCACATCATCGAGAGACAACCTTTAGAAATGATTATTGTATAAGCTAACTCTATTACTTACTTTACATGATATAGATAAGAGATGGAGTAAGTAGTGAGCTTTGTTAATACTCAACAAACTCCAATATTTTAGCAAGAGGAGATGTGCTATTTCCCGAGAAACAATTTAGAGATTCTATAAAAGAGTAATAATGTGTCCTTTCACGTGTTAAAGAAAAAGAACTATGCATATTCTAAAAAATAGAAGTGCGACTACGCAACATAAAGACACAATGATATTGATCACTTGTAGTCCGTACTTTCCCAGAGTAACATGTAATTCATACCATCATATGCATATTATGCGTGAGAAATAGAGTTATCAATTACTTGTAAGCAAACAATAATTATGAAGAAATCATTTGGCAAACATAGACACATAAAAAGTTGCTACAAAATAAATAAAGATCTAATAATAAATTGGTACAAGTTACGAATTATTCAGGGATATTTGAGCAAATCCATTCTATCCAAACAAGTCCTAAATAATTTTAAGCTAAGCAAGGTGACCTAGCTGGTGGTAAACAGTATATAGCAGAGTAAACCAGTTATATATTAGCATCACAAAATCTAGCACGATGTAAATAGAAATCAAACAAATTGCTATAGCCATCACAACAAAGAAACCAAACCTCACAGGGAAAAGAAAAATCCGAAGAGAAAACAGAGGCTAATCCCACACCGACATGGTTCTGTGCAGTCCTACGGAGATTGCAACTTAAGCGGTTTCGTAGGTCAAGACTGTCCAATCGAACGAACGAATGGACCGATTCGAGTGAAAAATCAGCACAATTCTTTACTACAATATTATCAAAAAGATTTAAATCATCACTTTTTAATCCAACGGTTCACACGCAGCTACTTAATTTGACGTCTCTTTTCCTCCCACACCGATTAGAAATAAATTAATAAACGGAGCACCTTATAGCCAGCAGCGTCTTCCTTCCTGGACACGCCACGGGCACTGACGGTGGGCTCCACCCGGCGCCCCCGCGCGTCTATATATATCTGGCGAGCGCACAAGACGGCACAAAGCGCCACGCCGGAAAGCGACGCACACGCCACAAGGCCACTCCGCCTCCTCCGCCACCTGTACCCATCCATCGATTCGTCGAGCTCGCCCTCGCCTCGCTCCCCTGCCCTCCCTCTCCCAGCGGCGGTGGCGGCCGCGCCCCTGCATGAGAGCGCGTCCACCGGCAGGTGGGCCCACCCAGCCGGCATGGACAAGTACGAGGCGGTGCGGGACATCGGGTCGGGCAACTTCGGGGTGGCGCGGCTGATGCGCAACCGCGAGACCCGCGGGCTCGTCGCCGTCAAGCTCATCGAGCGCGGCCAACGGGTCTTCTGCTCCTTTATTATCATAGGGTTTGGGTTGGGGTGGGATGGCTCTTGTGGTTTTGGATCCAGTAGCTAGCGTTTTGCTCGTTCTGACGGATGGGCTCTGGCTTGCGCAGATTGACGAGAATGTGTACCGGGAGATCATCAACCACCGCTCGCTCCGGCACCCCAACATCATCCAGTTCAT
This sequence comes from Otatea glauca, assembly GCA_036346275.1. Taxonomy (NCBI): domain Eukaryota; kingdom Viridiplantae; phylum Streptophyta; class Magnoliopsida; order Poales; family Poaceae; genus Otatea; species Otatea glauca. Next base: position 42,235,250 of record CM070720.1, on the reverse strand, counting down.
AGAGGTACGTGTTTCTGGATAAGGAACAGAGGGTTATGAATTGTTTACTCCTTTTTTGCCCTTTTGGGTTTAATTACTTGTTCCGGAAAAAAAACCATTTTTTTCTTGGTTACGTGTAGTGTTCGTGTTTTTCTGCGGTTTGAAAGGGGCCCTGGGATAATTAATGGTGAGATTTTCGATTTTGAGGTTTTTTTCCTCCCTAATTTGTTCTTGTTCTTTGTTTTTGTTAATTTAATGAATGCATTGAGGGGTTTCTATTTCAAGTGAGAATCTCGGGGAAATATATTCGATTGCTCTTTCCATTCTAGATTCCTTTCAGGTTTAATCTGTGTTTACTTTTTAGGATTTTTTTTAGTGAGTTTATTTTTTAGAATGGCCAGTTCTGGAGTGTTAGTTGAGTGGGCTTTAAACATGTGTTATCTCTTTAGTGCGTACTGTAAGATACTACTCCATGTTAAATAAAACGATCTCCAATTCAAAAGCTGCTTTGGTTGAAAATTTCCACAGGTCATCCTAACTCCGACACATCTTGCAATTGTGATGGAGTACGCGGCGGGCGGTGAGCTCTTTGATCGAATCGTTGATCGTGGGCGGTTTAGCGAGGATGAGGTCACAATATATAATCTTTGATTGGATCTTCTTCCCCTCACAGAAGAACGAAATCTTTGTGTTTTTACGCTTCTATTTTTTTCCTCTGCTCAATGCAGGCCAGATATTTCTTCCAGCAGTTGATCTGTGGTGTAAGTTACTGCCATTACATGGTATGGAGAAACAATAAATTGGGCCTTATATTAGTTGTGCATCCAGCAATTTACATTTCACATCTTGCTTTGTAATAGAAAGCACAGTGTGGTTTTTCAAATAATGCGAGTGGGACCTGAAAATATGCTTAAATGGTGCAATCATCTTGGCTGCTTTTCAGCAAATATGCCATAGAGATTTGAAGATGGAGAATGTTCTCTTGGATGGCAGCCCAGCTCCGCGGCTCAAGATATGTGATTTTGGGTACTCCAAGGTTGTTTGTCAAATTTCTCATAGTGTGGTGACAGACAAAGTTTGCTTAGGAATAACCACTTACCATTTTGAAACAGTCGTCAGTATTGCATTCAAGGCCCAAATCAGCAGTGGGGACACCAGCATATATTGCACCAGAGGTGCTTTCCCGCCGAGAGTATGACGGGAAGGTGAGTGGAAAGAACCTCTTGTTTATTTATGATGGTGTATTTTGATTTTACTTTAAGCATATTTTTCAAGACCACATGACTGTGATTCTTCTTCTTGGCATTGTGTATATATTTACTTATCTTTCTTTCACGATGGCATGCACATAAATGCATGATGTTGCCATGCCACGTTACTTACAAAATGAATTGCCATGCCAAGCAAATCTGAAAGTGCTGTTTGGTGGAGCGTTATGATTATTTAGGTGTAGTAGTATCACTTTACCAAACTCTTTTAGGTCATGGTGATTGAAGTTCTCCACCAAAAGTGCATACAAGATCTGATTTCTTTTCAAGATTGTGATAGAGCGGTAATGGATGTGCCTGGGTCTTGAATTTTTGTGGGCATTTGAATCTGATGATCTACAGTTCTGTGTCTTGATTCTGGAGAATTCCCTCTCAACATTGACATCACACGAGAAAGGAACTTGAGATACGAAACATACCTGTTTTGCCACTTTTATTTAGACTTTGATGGATAATTTGGTCACTTCTTTTGTGAGGACATGATTTGGTCAGTTGTTATGCTCTTTGTTGGAAACATATGTAGCCATAAACAATTACTGGTTTCACTGATGAACATTGTTACATATATAGATAATTTGCCCCCTTTTTTTTAGAATATATAGTTCATTCGATTTTATCACCCTCTCAGTTAGGTACTGGCGAGCAATCATTACTCATAAGTCCCACCAGGTAGAGACAATTTCTTGGTTTAAGGTTTATTTTATAGTTAGTTACAGTCACAAATATTTGATCAATAAAAAGCATGGAATTCTCTTGATAAATGATTTTGGCTTCTAGAATGAGGAATGGATCATTGGAATAAGTAGCAACAGTGAATAGAGGATAAGTAGTCGTTGTCAGATATTGTGTTGGAATCTCTTCCCTTGGATCTGTAGAGGTAACAGATGTTGACATTGATAAAGTTTTGTAGACTCATTGGCAAATGCAGACCATTATGACCAAGTGGTTCTTATCCTACAGATTCTACATGCTCCTACTAACTGGCTCCATTTTTGGCTAGTTAATGGAGTCTTTGGCATGTGACATGTTGTATCTTTTAGGACAATGCAATGATGCATTACTTATGGTCAGGTTTTAATTTTCAGCAACTTGCTTTTGTGGTGGATTGTAGCCTGTAGCTTGTTTGATTCAATATATGTTGTACCTTCTATGAATTTACTGGTACTAGTAGGGTGCTAGTGCGTTGCAACGGAGTCCCAAAAGTAACATCAATTTTCTCTTAAAAACATATCAAGTGAAAAGTATATATACAAGCTAATAAATTAAATCAGAAAAGATGTCCATATTTAGCTTAAATCAGGCAAGATGCACACATAGTTGATGTTTTTGTCCAACATAAATACAAACGAAAATCTTTAGATAGTACAAAATACAATCAGGATGTAAGAACATCTTTGTAGACGATAATTTGATAAATATGCCAACATAATTTAAGCTCCTATCCTTTCCCGATGCAGCGGCATCCAGGTTTAATCATAGCAACACATCAGTTCTAGAATCGAATTTCACTAAAGCATTTCAATAATTCTCATACCATTTGTGTGTTACCACCCGGTATGGATTGCAGTTGAAGCCCTTTGCCTTTCGGGAACAAGAGTTGGGTTGTTCTGAGATTGTTCCCATCAATAGCTTGCAATGCTTCAATTTGAAATAATCAACCACACGAGGCATTCCAGAAAATAGCATAGAAGCCTAATGAACAGAGAACTATATGTTTTGGGTGCCGTGAATTAGTAAAATGACAAAAAAATGGTCAATACTGGTTCCTGCATCAAGTTGTATTTTCAGCAAATGCTACAACAAGTTATTTATCACTGAAGATCAAAACCCACAATGCTAAAAAACAAACATATCTATTGGGGCTTTTGAAATCATTTAACCAGAAGTCAAGAAGTAACAACCCACATGCAGGAAAGATAGGGACGGGAATTATTGAAGTAAATACAACCACTTCTCGCTAAAAAAATAGAAAGTAAGATTAAAAAAAACAAAAGAAGGCAAAATCCAATCAGCTTGGTATTACATTCGCGTGACTAAACAAGCTCACAAACTCCTTAGTCCTGTTGTTCCTGCACACTCCTGTCCACATGGCAGGCAATCCCTACGTCCAGAGCACCCCTGGTCCCCACTTCTTCCTTTCGTAAGTTAACATTGAGATTCACTGCATCAGTACTCGTGGGTTTAGAGGTTTCGTAAACAGTTTCTACATCACATAACATGCATAAGCGGCAGATATTATCATTCTTAGATTCTCAGTGCATACATGTATTTTGGGTTCCACACCTGCTATAAGAAACAATGGTATTCATACAATTAGTACTAATAATAATGATAATTGAGAATCTGCATGATCAAAATCTGAGTAGAAAGGTAACTGTTTTGGATAGCTCTCAAGAACACACCATGATTTTTCGACAAGGCCCCACCAACTGCATTATTTTTAGGCGAATACTTTGCACAAAGAACATATAGGTATGATAGAAGGAAGTAATCAGCATATTACAGATTTTGTGCACTCTGAAAGTCACATGATGGGAATAAACGATTCAAGCATCTCCTTCTGAGTTGGTAGAGGTATTGGGAAAGTATCAAAGAAGTATCAGGAATTATTTTATTTTTTTGAAAAATAGGAAATTCACCTATACGGGCAGGATACGGTATCCGACTGTATTCGATATGGGTGAGCATCAGATACTGATACACCAGTTTTCTGAAGTATCTGAGTAACATAGGCAGCAGTAGACTAGATGCTCTAAGCCACTTGCTATGGGTTGATGAGTCTTCAACTTTATTTTCTTTGTTATTGTCTCTTATGTCTATTTTGTGTATGATATACTGTATCTCATGTATGTTTCTCTATTATTTTATTTTTATTATATATACACACGTATCGCCGTATCGGTGTTTTTGGGGAATGGCGTATCGCGGTATCAGCGTATCCGGGCATCCTAGCAGATAACAACTCTTGCCATCAAACAAATCGTTCCTTAGTGTTTGTCTAATTTAGACACAATGTGACGACATTTCACTCTCTTATGTATCCCATCTTTCTCAAATATCATATGTTGTTGAGATATTACCTTTTCCCTAGGACGTATCACCTTTAGAACCCAAAATTACAAGATACCATGAAAGAGATTACCAGCCAGCCATCAAATCCCAAGGTAGCAGTCAGCTCCGTGAGGACATACATCTGCGCAGAAGCCTCCGTTGCAAGCATCTTCTTGTAGATTTCCACACCTTTATCCCACTCTGTGATGAACGTTCCAAAACTCTTTCTATCAAAAAAATAAAGCAAAATCACATGTCTCGTTGATCGAATTCAAGAAACAAGGCAATCTAAGAAGGAAGAAGGCAAGAACTTGGGAGAGGCGAGAATCAGAAGGAGAGAGCACATTGGCGCCGTGGACATGAGCGACATTGGTCCAACACGGCAGTGGAAGGGCGACGAGTTACTTGGGAGTACATGAAGATGTCATGCCAGTGCCAAAGCGCGTAGGACTGGTTGGCGCCGCGTCTTCGCGGTACCCGCCCTACATGTCCTAGCACACCAGGATGCACCGCCAGGGATTCAGTGGATCCATTAGAGTTGGGACTACGCGGATTGAGAGGGGAAGGGAGAGGATGGCACAGGAGGGCAGCTAGATGGTGGTGGAATATGCCGCTGATGTCGGCCAAGAGAAGAAAGCCTGAGGTGTCTAAATTGGGGAAAGCACATCTCGCCAAATTGAGAGGGGAGCGTATCGGATGCGAGAAGGGATCCTAATCCTGGCTTCTTGCCTGTGCAATGTAGAATGGAGGAGAACTGCAGATGGAACACGTGTCGACGTGGTGGTTGATCGGTTCCGAACAAGGGAGTCTGGCGACGATGTCCACATGTCAGCGCGGGCAAACAGTTTTAGTTGGTTTTATGTGGTGCTGGTTTTTTTACGTAGAGGTGGGGCAGAGCGCGTGCAGCGTGTAGGCAAGGGAGGAGGGGGGAGTACGACGGACAAACTCCCTTTTTTTATATTAGTAGAGATTAATTACTGGTATTAAGTGCAAGCATTTATTTACTGTATGTGCAATTCAGAATTTCAGATGATATGACACTGCCCAATCAGGTCAGGTTGTTATGCAAATACATTGTTAAGCAAATTGTGGTGTTTGTTTCAGTGCTTTCACCACAAGCATAGTTTCAACTTTCAACACAGTATATGCTGCCACACTACTATAGTTTCAACACAATATACATTAGAGGAAATCAACAGTTTGCTTCTTGTGTTGGTTGAATCGTGGTATCAATGTCACTGAATGGACAGATTGTGCAAGACTTTATTATTGTTTTTTTTAGTCAATATAAATAAACAGAACGCTATGTTCCCATCAAGAATTTTCAAAGTCACGGTGAAGTGAGGATGATGCATCCGTAAATAATTTACATGGTTAAACCAGTTATTTTTATCAAACGATTATGCTATGCCTGTTTGAACAAGCTAAACTTATAGTGCAGGATTAATCTTGTTGACTAGAATAACTATCCATGTAATCGATGTTCTAAGACAACCTATTTTATAAGGAAGTTCTAAGTCAACATTGAAGTTTCCTGGTCAAATACAGCATGCGTTGAGTTATTTGCCTAGTAAGACTTATATAGGCAAAGAATTCATTGTTTTGTACAATTCACATAAGTTACTATGCAGGAAGAAACCCATTTATACGTCTCTTTGAAACTATGCCATTTTGGAAACTATTAGAATCATCACAAGATGTTCAAAGCTAAATCAAGGAATAGGCCATTTTGATGTCAATATCATCCATCGATTTAGAGGCTCATGGTGTGAATTGTGATAATCTGGAAACATTGTTTCAACCACCATCCTTTAAAAAAATATATATATATTAATATTTTATTCCTGAAGGAATGTTGATATCCCTGTTTCATAAGTGTCTATAGTATGTTAGATCTCCTAGTTGGTCAAATCAGTTTACTGTTTTTTCATTTTATTTAAGATGATTTTGGTGTAAATATTGTCAAACGAGAAAGAAGCTAAGCCATGTTAATGTGCTATGCTATGATTTTTTGATTCATAGTACAAAAACACTTTTGTTTATAAAGTACAATCAGTGCAGAGCTGAAGAGAATGTAAGTGATACAATTGATAAAACATTGGTTATGTTATTTTGTTGAGACACCTCAGATGGAAGAAAGTACCTCTTAAATTTTACAAATATATATACAAAATGATTTTTAGTACCTGGTGTAATTGAGTAGTGACAAATGTATTTTGGTAGTGTAGCTTGCGGATGTATGGTCCTGTGGGGTGACTCTTTATGTCATGCTTGTGGGAGCCTACCCATTTGAAGACCAGGATGACCCCAAAAATATTAAGAAGACCATTCAGGTGATAGCTAGTATTATATCTCATGGGCATGCTTCATAGGCCTTGCTATAAAAATTCTTTTGCCACCTAATGTTTGCACTCAAGAATGCTGGTCGCTTATCTTTGTTTGCAGCGAATAGCAGCAATTGATTATAAGATCCCGGACCATGTCCACATATCTGCTGATTGCAGACAGCTCATTTCGCGTATCTTTGTCAGCAATCCAATGAGGGTAATGATCTCAACTATCCGCGTTGTGCAGTATCAATGTGTCTATCAGTGAGTGAGCATTAACATGGCAACTTTCTATTTTGTATAGAGAAGCACCATGAAGGAAATAAAGAGCCATCCATGGTTCTTGAAGAACATGCCGAGGGAGCTCACAGAAGCGGCGCAATCTGTCTACTACAGGAGGGACAACAGTGTCCCTGCTTTCTCGGACCAAACTACCGAAGAAATCATGAAGACTGTGCAAGAAGCAAGGAGGATGCCAAGATCATCCAGATCAGGCTACGGCTATAGCGATGAGGGATCAGATGAGGAGGAAAACAAGGAAGAGGGGAACGGACCAGAAGAGAAAGAGGAGGAAGAAGATGAGAGCGATAAGACCGTCAGGGAGGTCCGTGAGAGTGGAGAGCTGAATATGAGCTCACTGCACATCTAAATGCTGCTTGTGAGGTGGTTTGATGTAGATAATTGGCTCATTATATTACTGCTTGGGTTTGGTAGGATGTATGCAATTCTGGCTGCAGATATGGTAGTCTATTTATGTCTTTTCCACCCTGTAACATAATTTTGCTTCAACTGTATGTGTGGTCTAAGATTCGTTTCTAAGGAGAAAGGTTTTGACGTTTTGTACAGGGAATACATTTGGTTGTGTTTCTGGATACAGCGTTTTGCCATTTGTCTGCACTGTCTGTGCATCGAACTCTGTTGGGATTTTGGACGCCATATGTGTTTGTGATCAGTTCAGTGTATGTATCTGCCTGGCTCGCGTGATTGGAGTCTAAAGAGGGATTTGTGCCATGAAGTTGTATGGAATGAAGCCCTTATCGATATGCAAAGTGACGAGCAACAGTAGTAATAGCGCTACTTTTTACTCGTATCGACAATAGATAGATCCATAAAGTATCCAGGTAGTGGTCATAATGCATTGGTTTGCAAAAAAATTGCATACATGAAATTTCTGAAAACATGAAGTATGAAAGTTAATGGGTAACAACAATATCAGTTGCATTGTGTGAAAAGCTCGGCAGGAATAAAAACGATGGAAGCATCACAAGTAGAAGTAAAACCCTTGCCAAGTTGCCATACCGGAGAAGCAGGAGGCGATCCCCAAGCTTGGCTCGCCAGCGACGAGACGGCGGCCGCCTTCCGCCTCTCCCACCGCATCTTATCAGCATTCGCGCTCGTAGCAACTCACAGCAGGTAGCGGTCGGAGACTCAAGATGTTGGGAGGGAGCTTGGTGATCACGTTGAACTCGTCTAGGTTCGCCGCCGCAGCCGCCATTGCCGACGCCGGTCGGCCGGGCCGCCGCGACGGCGAACCAGGGTTGCCCAAATGGGCCGTTAGATCAGGCTTACACGGCCCAGATCGAGACAGCTAACTGCATAAGTAGTGGAGAGAAATTTGCAAACGAACACTTGACTTATTATTTAATTATATTTTTGCTCATTCACGCCCACCCAATTGGGTCGCACATAAAATCCGAGATCATTATTGGGGTTCATGAAAACCGTTGGATCAAAGTAAGCGGACCAGATTGAGGCGAGGGCCAGATTCCAGCGAACCATTTACACAGGAGCCCTTAAGCTATGTTCTATCATCATTTACACACGCTCAGATTGGATCGCAGATTTTTATCGCGATCATATCCGCCGTCCAGTCTAGATTAGACGGGTAGGATCCAGGCATGGGCGGCCTGTTTGGCAATTACTGTGAAGGGGAACAGGACTTAAGAGGAGGGAGTTTGTAGGGGGATTGGGCATGAAAGTTTGCTTTTTAGTTCTAATCATGTGTTTGGTAAGAGTGATGGAATTGTGAGCAATTAATTTCTAGCTGTTACGTCATCGAAGGATGAGTTGTGATGAAGGATTGAGATGCATTCGTTTTCTATAAAGAAGCAATTCCCTCGTAATTCCACCTCCTCACTGGATTTAAAAGGCCCACGAAACTTCTATTTCCACCGGACCAAACAAGAGATTTTATAATCTCTACTTCTACGTGAATAAACCGAGGTGTCTCTACTACTTCTAATTACCAATTGGTGGCGGTGGTTCGTTCTCCACGATTTGAAAGGAAAGTAGTAGTGTATCATATCACGATTTGATAATTGATTGAAAATTGATATCTCTATAGAAGATTATGTAAAATTTGAAAAGAAAGTAATAGTGTATCATATCACGATTTGATAATTGATTGAAAATTGATATCTCTATTGAAGAAAAGGAAAGTAGTAGTGTATCATATCACGATTTGATAATTGATTGGAAATTGATATCTCTATAGAAGATTACGTAAAATTTGGACAAAAGAAAAGGAATGTAGTAGTGTATCATACCACAATTTGATAATTGATTGCAAAATGATATCTCTGTAGAAGATTATGTAAAATTTGGATAGAAGAAAAGAAAATTTTACTTTGTTTGCCTTGAGCCATGAATCTGTGATGGCGCCATCACAGCGCGCAAATCAAGGAAACGTACGTACGTGTCGTGGTCTTATAAGCATGCAACCGTAGCCATCCGCCCCACCCCGCCTCGCCTCACGCGTGCAAGAAACAGAGCAAGCCGAGCGAGAACCATGGGCGACACCACGACTGTCGACGTTGACGTCGCCGCGTGTCCGTCCTCATCCTAACTAACTAAACTAACGTCACCTAATCGTGGACGTGGCAGGTACAAAAACGGCTTATCGACGCGCGGCTTGGTCGACACCGATTCGGCGACCGTTGCGCTGTTTGGCGACGGGCCAGACAAGAAGGCGAAGCTCCAGGACGTGGTGCTGGGGTGCACCACCTCGTACGACGGCCAGAGCTTCCAGGCCTCGGGCGGCGTGCTCAGCCTCGGCAACAACATCTCGCCGCGTCCCACGCCGCCACGCGCCGGCGGCGCTTCTCCTACTACGGTTGATCACCTCGCCCGCGCAACGCTACCGGCTACCTCGCGCCGGCCCGGGCGACCACGGCCTCGGCTCGCCGTCGCGTCGTCGTCGCAGACGCCGCTGCTTCTAGACAGCCGGACGAGCCTGTTCTACGCCCTGACGATGGAGGCCATCTCCATCGCCGGCGAGGCCCTCGACATCCCCGCCGAAGTGTGGAACGTCGAGAGGAAGGGCGGCGCGACACTGGACTCCAGCACGAGCCTGACGATCCTCGCCACCTCGGCGTACAAGGGTGTGGTCTCGGCGCTGAGTAAGCAACTCGCCGGTCAGCCGCGGGTGAGCATGGACCCGTTCGACTACTGCTACAACTGGACGGCTGGTGCACCGGCCATCACAAAGCTAACAGTGCAGTTCACTGGGTTGGCGCAGCTGGAACCGTCGACGAAGAGCTACGTGATCGACGCTGCGCCCGGCGTGAAATGCATTGGGCTACAGGAGGGCGCGTGGCCCGAGGTGTCCGTCATCAGCGACATCCTGCAGCAGGAGCACCTCTGGGAGTTCGACCTCCGGAACCGGTGGCTCAGGTTTAGGCAGACGTCGTGCACCTAATAATTTCGACGGTGCACGATTCGTTTAGCCATGCAAGTCGTAACGATGGTGATGGTAATATTGCTGCTTTTTGTAAGGCTCTTGGCCAAGTGTTAATAACACTATGGAATGATTTCTGGAAAAGAAGAAGAGGCGTTAGTGCAATGGAAAAATGTTGGGAATAGCTAATTTGATGGTGCGGTTAGGATGTCCACTCGTTATGATAAGTAACAACACTTCATTCCTTTTATCACTTTTTTCCTTACTCAACGTTATCCTATTAATCTTTCTCTATTTTTTAACTGTTTTTGAAAGTTTTTAAATCAAAATTTTTTAAATTGAAAGTTTTTTAATCGAAACTTTTTATTTGAAAATTTTCAAGCTGAAACTTTCTAATTTGAATAATTTTCAAGTTTGAGTTTGCGAAGCTTCGACTCTCTCACGCGTGGGGCAATTCATCGATTTACGTGGTTACTGCGGCATAAGCACAACTACCGATGGCCGTGCTCACGTGGAAGGTGGCTATGGAGCGACACCGACCAATCGATACACAACCGCGGCTCCTCGTCCTCGGCAAGGTTCCCTTTCGACCCTCTACGGTTCTCCGATCATCTACCACCGATTATGAAAAGAAGGTGATATATATAGTAAAACGTTATCATCAAATATGATTTTTTTCATAATTCTCAGGTTTTTTTATGATTCCGGCTAGGAATAGCAGGATAAGCCTGACAAAGGCTGCCACGGAGCAGAGCATAGTCAGGCGTGGCGATGGAGTCGAGGAGGTGTGTAGATCAAGAGGAGTGTAGATCAAGTACAGTGGAGAAGACACGATGCGGGTCGGACAGAGTTCAGCTGGTTACTTCAACTGAGTCGATGACTTGATATAAGCCAACTCAATGTGTTAGATAACATGATTTTTTTTTATTCGTAGCAACACATGGCCATTTTCTTTTATTGCTTGACCTTTATGTTTCGTTATCAATTTTGTTTTCCGTAGCAATGCACGGGTACTGAACTAGTTAAACTAAAATCCTGACTTATCTACGTGTGTATACCGATATTTTAGTCTTTCCAAATAAGACCTAAATTTTCATTTTCCTCACCAAATTCCGAACAGGTATATTTTCCCAAAGAACCCTTGGACTCTACCTATTTCGCAGATAGGCCCTTGGAATCCTCACGCTACCTATTTCGCGAACTCTCGCCGCCGACCTGGGGATCGGCCGCCGGCCGCAGCATCGGGGTCTTCGCCGGCAGCACGCCGGTGCTCCTCTCCTCCGCCTCCGCCTCCCACTTCTCCTATGTGAGTTCATATGGTAGTGCTTGGTGCCGCATCGCAGTGGCTTAACCGTTTAGATGTGTTCGAGTTTGGCATCTAGTACAATCTCAGTAATTTGGAGTCGAGTTGTTGTGTGATTTGTTGTAATGCAGGATCAGCATAAGGTCGAGCCTTGCATTATTGAGTTCTTCCTTGTCATGCTATATCGAACTTAGCTAATGACGGCATTCATCTGGTGGTGGTTTTGGTATCAATCAGGATTGTGCTTGCATAGACCAATGCTGCGTTGTTTTTGCACAAGCCATGAACTACGCGGTTAATTTATGCACTCTTGAATTTGTGTTTGTTGTGTATTCATTGGTGCAAAACTTAGAAGGCGACCAATTTCTAACAACGAGGAACAAACTCTACTTGGCAGCACAATTGTAATCTACGGGAAAATACCTCCCTATTTTATTATCATAAATTGCCAACCGCTTGTGCATATATTATAATTGGCAGATATCGTCTGTGCTATGAGAGTATGAGTATCAGGTGCACTCATAATTTGTTCAGAATGAAAATGTTCTTTAGTTTCAAGTATGTCTGCATGAACCTTGTAACTTTTTTTTGTTATAAGTGCTAAATTTCTTTTCGGTAATGCTAATCCTGACCATTGTTTTGTGCAATTGAGTAATTAATTCGACCATGTTTTTAACATCTCCATTGGTAGTATTTTGGCTGTTCTAAGACAACAGTTGCTAGGGAGTTGGCACTCTAGATTTCTATTATCTTCTAGTGTGACTTATCAGTCTACAGCTGTTTCCCAGCCGAAATGTTGTTCAGATAATTTGTATTGGAGAAAGTGAGTTTCACATCTGAACAAATGTAAACTTTTCCGTACTGATATATTTGTGCCATTTGTTTTCCAGCGTGTTAATCCTTTGAGGTTATTGCCAACCAAATATATCTTATGTAGTCCAATTGTCAAAAATTTACTCGATGAAAGCCTTATCTTCAGATTAGAAACTGAGTTATGTTGGTTTAGGATTGATCACCTGTGACCCTGTCATGAATGTAATACTGTATTACTGTGCACCTCAATTTATCATGTTATTGTTTTAAACCATCCAATCTTAGCTAGGATAGTTATGACCTACACGGCTACAACTCCACAAGCTGAGCAGTGCCAGTGATGTAGTCCAAAAGCCTATGTTCAGTTCTCACAGTTTGGAGACAATCTTAGGGGGTGTTTGTCCGGGCTCCGGCTCCTGGAGTCTGGGGATAAGTTGGAGCCGGCCAGCCAAATGCTTGGGCTATAGTGAACTTCGGAGCCGGAGCCATTATCTACTGCGATGGCCAAGCTGGTGTTGGCTGGCTTTGCTAGCTTTTCGTGACGTTACCATTTTTCCTTCTTTATTTTTATTTTTTTGAGCCAATCCTTTGAGCGTGATGTTACCATGTTGATTCTCTTTTTTTAGACTAATCCTTGTATATTATCAGCTGTGTTCCTTTCTAACAGGTTGCAAATTGGCGAAAAGACCTGTCAGCAAGCTGCTGAATTTCAGTATGGAATCAGGCGCATACCTTATAAGTCCAAGAAAACCTAAGTATAACACATGTATGGAAATAATCAACTCCACCTATTTACCTATCATTTGGATAGCGTCACCATTTAACTCATTTGTTGCCTATTTTCATGGTCTGTACTCCAGATAAATCGTGTGACTGTTGACATGCCCAAAATAATTTGGTTGCACTTGACAGTTGATTGGCTAAATTGCTCACTGAACGGATTTATTGGTGCAAAAGTCAATATGGTGTCTAAAATGGACCCCTTAACTGGAAAGTGAACACAATGTAGAAAGACTTTGTAGTCTGCCAGTCCATCTTTTTACAGGTACGTTACTTGCGCAAAGTTAAATAAGATCTATAGACTATTTGGTTTTCCTAAATTTTGAGCTGTAATGAATTTATAAGCCGTGTGACCATTCTCCTCTAGCTTTAGCATTTCTGCGGAAACGGATCTTATGTTTAACATGTTCATGCAGTTTGAAACAATGATAACAGGATGCAGATCCCATTTCCATGACCTTCATACTCTATCACAGCTCATGCACAGATGATAGTGTGATACTCTTCAGTTTGTCTCGGATACCTGACATACTGACATATCTACACAAATGTTTGCAGTGTCACCAATCAAGATTAACCATTTCTACACAAACATGCACACTCGACCAGAGGGGTTGAGGCTCCAGATGATCTCATGTCAAAAGAGTCTCCATGAAAATATTCTACAGACTCTGGTTTGAAATACTTGAATATATTGGCTAGTTTGCTGTGCACAGGTCTTACAGTGATTTGGGGAGTTCTTTTGGGATCATGGGAGTGTCTAAGAAGAATGCGCAAAGTATTAGTATATACAGTGCATGATGTTGGAAGGAGTTAATAATTCCTGTTATGGTTGCATAATGAAGATTTAAGAGATGCTAATGATAATTTGGTCCATGCTATTTCCAGATGCGAGTTTGTGTAACCTCGAATTCTGGGCTTGGGCTGGGCACCAGCACTGAATGTTCGGGTGAATAGCACGTGTCGAAGCTCCAGATGTCTTCTCTACAATCTAAGGTACCTCTACAATTCCCTGGATCTTATAAAATTAAAAGAAGCCAAACTACGAGATTTAATGGATTTGAAAGTACTTGCACAATTAATTGAATTTAGCATACCTTCACCAGCAAGCGAACTGGTGCTGTGTTGTATGCTTTCCACAGTTCACAAGCACACAAAATCCGTTGGTGGTGGCCATGTTCGAGGAGCTTCAACCTCAGCCTCGAGCTACCAAAAGTTTAATTTCAGTTTTGTGTTATGATCATCCAGAAACCAGAACAGAGTTTGGGGTAGAGAGCAAGAAATGGACAGGGAAATGCAGATAGAACATTTGGGGATTTCCGTTTTAGATTCTTCGCTCCTTTCACAAGTCACAAATGGGTTTATATACTCCCTCCCAAGACCCTTACAGGTGGGACCAGCCACAACAGAAACTCAGCAAACATTCTAGAATACTATCGCACCCAAATACTAAGTCACCGCTCTCCTTCAGTCTGCATACTTGCCGTTGTTCTTCCTCCGCATATGATGTTCCCCATCCGGCACATAACACTCCCTCCTCCCTGAGACACGGCTTGACCCCAAGCCGGTGCAGAAGGAAACTGTGTCTGCAGCGCTGCTGTATTCTCCCACGTTGCCCAAGAAGTTGGTAATCCCGACCATAGCACTAAAGCTGATTGAATGACATGATTTCCTTGCTTGATCAGCCGAGTCTTCTTAATATCTTCAATAAAGTCCATACTAATCACACTCCATGATTGCGAAGGAACTGGCAGAGGTTGGAGTAAGCTCGGAATTTTTACATGTTCCACTTTGGCTTGTTGACAGATTTCACAACTTCTGACATACTCTTGGACTGTGCTCTTTAGTTTTGGCCATGCAAATAAAGCCTTAACTCTGTGGTATGTAGCCTTCATACCAGAATGCCCACCAATGCCGCTGTGGTGTAATGCCTGCAAGATATGATGTTGTGCCAAAGTATTGTTGCCTACCCAAACACGTCCTTTCAAACATATTACTCCATTTTGTAAAGTATAGCCTTTCTCATTGGACCCCTTAATGCTCAGTTCGGTTAACAATTGTTTAGCTTCATCATCTTCCTGATATCCAGCCACCAAGTTCTCAATCCAACTTGGGGTACTCACAGATATTGCTTGTATCTCAACTGTATTTGGTCTTCTAGATAATGCATCAGCTGCATTGTTCTGAATTCCTTTCTTGTATCGAATTTGAAATTGCAACCCTAATAATTTCACGAATGCTTTGTGCTGAATTCCAGTTAATAATCTTTGCTCATTGAGATGCATTAATGCCTTTTGATCTGTTCTAATCACAAATTCCTTATGCTGAAGGTATGGGCGCCATTTTGTGACAGCCAATATTATGGCTAAACACTCCTTCTCATATGTTGACAGGGCTTGATTTCTAGGACTCAAGGACTTGCTAAGAAATGCAATTGGATGGCCCTCCTGCATGAGAACAACACCTATTCCATCATTGCTTGCATCTGTTTCCAGTACAAACTGTTTCGAAAAGTTTGGCAATGCCAAAACCGGCGCCTACACCAACGCTTGCTGCAACGTTTTGAAGGCTTGGTCAGTAGCTGAGGTCCATTGGAACTGAACTCCCTTCTTCAGTAATGAAGTGAGGGGCTTGCAGATGATGCCATAATGTTGAATAAATTTTCTGTAATAGCCAGTCAACCCCAAAAATCCCCTCAGCTCTTTCAAATTTCTGGGTGCTGGCCAGTCAAGTACCGCTTGAATCCTTGCTTGATCTGTGGAAACTACTGCCGGTGTAATGATGTGGCCTAAATATTCCAACTTCTGCTGACCAAATGAACATTTCACCTTTTTGACAAACAAATGATGTTGCTCCAAAATCTGAAATACTTTCCTCAGGTGGTTCACATGCTCTTCCCGAGTTCGGCTGTAGATTAAGATGTCATCCACAAATACTAACACAAAACGCCGCAGTAAGGAGGCAAAAAGTTTATTCATAACACCTTGAAATGGGTGCATTTGTGAGTCCAAAGGGCATCACCAAGAACTCATACAAGCCTTGATGAGTGTGAAATGCTATCTTGTGTTCTTCCCCCTCCGCCATTCGAATTTGATGGTAACCGGACCACAGGTCCAACTTAGTGAACCAACATGCCCCTTCCAGTTCATCCAACAATTCGTCAATGATTGGTAATGGGTGTTTGTTCTTTACTGTTATTGCATTTCATCGGCGATAGTCCACACAAAAACGCCAAGCACCATCCTTCTTTTTAACCAATAGAACCAGTGAGGCGAATGGACTGGTACTTTGTTGAATTTCTCCTTTTGCTAGCATTTCTGCAACTTGCCGTTCAATCTCGTCTTTTTGCTGGGGTGAGTAGCGATAGGCTCTCACATTGACTGGCTGAGCCCCTGATATGAGAGGAATAGCATGATCATAGTCACGGCTTGGAGGTAATTGTTCCGGCTCCCTGAACAAGTGTTCAAATTCTTGCACTACCCTTGCTACTTCATCTGGAATGTGTTCCACTCCTGTTTTCCTTCCTCCAAATCATCTTCTGAATTTCTATGGATATGTACCATGTGAGTTATTGCTCCTCTTTTCAACAAGCCCTTAAATTCTTTTGCACTGATGTGTGTTCCCTCTTGTTGATCATCTCTTATGCCTTGTAACATGACCCGGCGACCACTGTGAGTGAACTTGATGCATTTACTCTTCCAGTGCACCCACATTGGGCTGTGTTCCTCCAACCAGTCAGCACCTAATATCATGTCATAATAGCCCAGTGCTAGTATCCGAATATCTTGCTGAAATGAGTGACCCTGAATCCATCATTCCAATGATTGGATCATCTTACTACATGTCATAATTCCTCCATCAACTATTGTCAGTTTTATTGGTGTTATTTCTGTAGCAGAATACTGAAGTTTGTCACAAAGTTTCTCACTTATGAAAGAATAAGTACTCCCAGAGTCCACCAAGATCAGTATTTCCTGCTTGCCTATCAGGCCTTGCAACCTCAGCGTCTTTCTCTTGAACTGAGACTTCTCCCAATATTTGGATACTAACATAAGCTCTTCACCTATGTTATCTTCGGCTTCCAAATTTTCAACATCTGAGTTGTGATTGCCTTGCAATACCTCAATTAGTTCCTCAATTACATGTAGAGAAACTCTATCTGGACATTTATGATTTTTCCCCACTTTTCGCCACAGGTGAAACAAAGTCCGTTGGCCTTGCGAAACATGCACAGTGCCTCAAGTTTTTCCTCTCAACGGTTGCCACTTGATTTCTTCAGATCCTCTGCTCTCTTATATTCCTCCGGCTTATTGGTGGCTTTGAACTTTTCAATATATTTACCTCCTCCTCTGCCGAACTCCCTGTTGTCAGCCTTGTGCCCAGATTTCCTTTTGCTGTTTTCCAACTCTTCTTCCTGCAATAAAGCCAGAGAAATTGCCGCTTCCACATTCTCAGGATTATGAAGTACAATAGCTGTACGTATTTCCTCCTTTAATCCTCCTAGAAAATGGGTGACAAAAAAGATATCATCCTGCGAAGGATTGTACAGGAGTATATGATGCTGAAGGTTCTCAAACTTCTCTACATAATTAGCCACTGTGTCGCTTTGCTTCAGATTAATGAGTTGATTCATTTGCCGCTTATACATATTTTTCCCAAACCTCCTCTCAACTGCTTCACAAAGAGCATCCCAATCCTCAAAACGTCCCTTGGCCTCAACATTTTGTAGCCACAAGGCAGCATTGCCCGAAAAATACAGTGATGCAAACCTGGTTCGCAACCCAGGGTTAATTCCAAACACTTCAAAGTATGTTTCACATCTATCCTTCCACAATTTAGGGTTATCTCCATCAAATATGAGAAACTCAAGCTTTGGTAGAGATTGCCGAGATTGCAGAATTGGAATGGAGTTCTGCCCTTCCCCCACTACTCTCCTCTCTCCAGGTCTGACATCAAACGCCTGAAGAGCATGAGACACATCTGACTTACTCGTGCCTGTAGAAAGTCCAAGTATTCCCTTCCCATGCCCTAGGAGTTGCTCCTGATCCCGACGACCGCTAACCATTACAGCTTCTTCGCTTGGTGGGCGGATATGCTGGAACCGGAAATGTCTGAGTATGCGAAGTGATCGGAGGAAGCACAAGATGGAGCGGCTTTGGATCTACTACCTCTGGACGTGCCTCCAACACTTCCACTCTCCCTCGCACTGTCTCCACCGTGGAACGAACTCCCCCAACCTCCGATTTCACGCCTTGAACATCATCCAAAATCTGCTTCAACAGAGCATTCACCCCTTCCAACTGATTCTCCACCGATGCCATGGCCGAGGTCATCTTCGCCTCCAGTTGCGACTGTTTCTTCCGAGGCGCCAGAACGGAACAAAGCTCTGATACCAAGTGTTGTGATCATCCAGAAACCAGAACAGAGTTTGGGGGTAGAGAGCAAGAAATGGACAGGGAAATGCAGATAGAACATTTGGGGATTTCCGTATTAGATTCTTCGCTCCTTTCACGAGTCACAAATGGGTTTATGTACTCCCTCCCAAGACCCTTACAGGTGGGACCAGCCACAACAGAAACTCAGCAAACATTCTAGAATACTATCGCACCCAAATACTAAGTCGCCGCTCTCCTTCAGTCTGCATACTCGCCGTTGTTCTGCCTCCGCATATGATGTTCCCCATCCGGCACATAACATTTTGTTATTAGCATTGTCTTCTCAGAAAAGCTGAAACCAATTGCTTCACCAGGAAGAGGAAGGGGACACGAACCCTTTTTCGAATAAACCAAACATCTGAGGGCAAAACTACAAAACTTGTGGGGCAAAAAAACATATGCTACTTCGCCGAGAAGGCAAAACAGCCACGAACGCGGAGAGGGACGCGAAGCAGCACGCGATCACACGAGACGACTATTAAAGACGGAGGCCACCTCGAAATCGACGGCGATGAAGACCAAATCCCCGCGTCATCTTAGCAATAGCAACTCCCTCCTGATCCTCTTCCTCCTCGCAGCAGCATCGGCAAGCTCCCTCGTCGAGATCGCCATGGCGGCCGAGCCGGAGCAGGCGACACCCGCGGCGGCGCAGGAGGCGGCCGTGCACATCGTCTACGTGGACCGCCCCGAGGACGCCGACCCCGAGGAGTTCCACATCCGCACCCTCGCCCCCGTCCTCGGCAGGTACCGTCGAGTCGAACCGAATCGCCGGCCGTTCGGCTCTGATTTGCGCCGTCTGGTGGTGTTTGTTGGCAGAAATGTGGCCTTTGGGGGCTCGATTAGCTCTAATTTGCCTTGTTGGTAGAAATCTGGTTTTCTGAGACATGTTGGATTGTATGGAAATTTGCTGATCTGAGGACCTTTTTTTTGGCAGCGAGGAGAAGGCCAAGGACGCCGTGCTCTACCACTACAAGCATGCTGCCAGCGGATTCTCTGCAAAGCTCACCCCCCAGCAAGTCGAGGAGCTCAAGAGTGAGTGACCCCTTTTCTTATATTTTTCTTGAGTTTCAGTTATACTCGCTTCTTCGTTCCGCTGTATTGGAAAAACGCATAGAGGAAGAATATACTTGTTTCTGGTTGCACCAAATCACTGGATGCCCATCAGAGGCTTAAATTCTTCCTGAAGCTGAAACGTATGGGCTTGCACATTTCCGGAATACAACTTGTCAAATCACTTCGTCTTGTAGTGTAAAATCAACTCGAGGCTGTAAATTATTGGATGCTTGGACATCATATGTATAGTAGGTGGCACTCTTGGTTAATGTTGTGTTGTAGGAGACCAACTCTAGCATTCTCTTGACATTTTAGTCTACACATAAGCAATTAAGAATTGGGGAAACAATTACGCATTTCTCTCATGCCAGAAGATTTTGGTGCACATCCACAAATCACAAGCTACAAAGAACCTGTTTGGAGGATTGTAGCTTAGAGCTGCTATAAGCGCCTTAGGTCCTCCAAAATAAGTGCTTGGAGTATCTTCTTGCATAATCAACCCCTTCGAAACAGGTCAAAGAAATGACGCCAGAAATGGGAGTTATGTGTTATATATTTACCATAGAACATTTGGTCTTCCTGTTTCCTGTGGACATTTGTATGACTACCAATTTAACATCCTACTTATCCCATAGTGAAGAATCATATGAATGATAGTCCTAACTGTTGTTGAAACAGACATCCCATTCTTCATAAGTGTTAGCACCAGAATTTGGCAAGGTATAACCAATTTGTTTGGCTAAGGACGAAATTGGATATTGCTGGCCGATATCGATTCAAAAAGGAAAAATTAAGTTAAAATTGGAATTCTAGCCAATATTGATTCAAAAAGGAAAAGTTAAGTTAAAATTGGAATTCTAGCCGATATTGATTCAAAGAAGGAATTTAACCTGTCAGAGGTGGAGGCCGATACGGTTCATATAACAGATCGGAGAATGATACGATTGGCCTATGCGCTATAAAAAGGGATTAAGGGCGAGCTGAAAACAACAATAATCAATCAAACAACTCGCATCTACTTTTTATTTATTTTTCTTGTCAACTAGGAGTAACTCTTGTAATTTAGACTTTGTAATTCTTTCTTGATCAATAAAGTTGCGCATCGCCGATTGTTGATCATCTTTGATCACGCCAATTTATCCAGGTTTGTTTTTTTCCGATCTTGATGTGCATCGTCTTTTTCGGGAAAATCTGCCTTTACCAAACCATCCGATCAGCCGTAATAAGCTGGTCAAATTTATCGTTACACATGATCTAATCAGCTAAATAGCTGTTTAGATTAGATCTATATTGAAAAAACCTAATCGGTTACATAGCTGTTTAGATTATAATTTTCTTGCTGATTGCAGGATCAAATCGGCTATCACGCCATGAATCTCTTAAACCTGGTGTTTGCGTGTGTTTGAGCCGTTTAAATCCTTCATTATACTTTCGGTGCCAACAATAAGGTGTTTGGGAATTGTACTTTTTGCTTGTTAACCAGGACTTACATTTGTTCATTTATTGGAATTATATATGCTAACTTTCACTTTTTTGCGGTGGGTTTTACAAATCTTGTTTTCAACTGATACTTCTAACACGATAGGATCAAGTATCAATGCATTTTATTGACATTCAGTTCCGATTCTCAGGATTACCAAATTTCAGTTGTACTCTTATTCATCTTAATCTGAAAAGACTTTTGTAATGTACATGCCGATCTCATGTAGTCATGTGACTACGAGAACTTTTTGTACTGGATATGCTAAGGTCGTCTGTTAGAGAAGCAATATTTGCTAAATGTTCAACTATTCACTTTCTTTTGTGGGCTTGTTCTTTATCTGTTGTCTCTTGATTTGCAGAGCAACCAGGTGTTCTTCAGGTTGTGCCAAGCCAGACTTACCAGCTCCATGGACCTGGGGCTGGCACTCAGGGTGGACATGCCGTCACAACCCACACCATGGGCCTTATGTGAAGGCATAACTGAGAAGGATTTGTTCTAGTATGGGAATGGTCCGATGAATGCATCTCATGGCTGTAGTAGTATAAGAATAAGAAATGTATCACCTATACTTCCAATGAATACACTTTCAAGCTTGTTTCTGAAGTGTGTAACGCACTAATGCGTACAAGTTTGTTTTAATATGATGGCAAACAAATGTGCTGATCTGATCTCGAAACTTTTGAGGTTGTTTGGGGTGATTTGGTGCTTTATATGAACGTTAATCTGAGAATTTGAGAAATCGTGCATGAATCGTCCTAATTCCTGCAAAATCCATGCGTTCCAAACAAACGCCCAAAACTTTGACCTGTTGGCGGTATTGAATTAATTAGTTTGCTGATGGTGAGATGTGACTTAAGACTGATTTCCCAGATCCTTTGGTTAAAGGGAAGAAGTGGGGTACTCCGTGGATGGTTTTGCAACGCCGGTATCGAGCCCACATGTCAATCTCTATTGTCTTTGTTTTTAACTTGCCTGGTTTTCTCTTGGCTCCTAGGGCATACAACGGTGGAGGGTATACATGAGCTAAATTCCCAATTTTTTCTGTAACGTTTAGCACTGTCGTTCATTTCCAAACCGAGCTTCGTGTAAACATATGTGTAATTTTTTTTAAAAAATCTAGTCTTCTTCTTATCACAATTGTAAGAATAGTTTTATCCTCGATCGCGAAAGCATCGAAAGGTGACACGTGTTCTATCTAGCTACCACGGTAGAAGAGAGCGGTAGCTCCTTCCGCATTGTAGGGGCACATAATTTGACACGTGTCAAGTTAAGATATTTTTACGGTCCAGAATAAAGCTATTTTTGCGATCGATGGAGGGCTAAATTTGTATAAAATTTTTTTGTCAGAGCGCCTCACGTGTGTGAAAGCATCGCTCGTAGCTATAACTTACTCGAATCACTCGCCTCCCCTCCTCCCATCTCCACGCAGGCGCGCAGCGACGTGAGACGTCTCGTTCATCTCAATCCCTAACACGCAGCATCCCAAACCGATGGCAGCCGCTGTCCACTGACGAACTACGCCCTCGCCCTCGCCCTCGCCGCCACCTTCCTATACCGCTTCCTGGAGCTCCGCCTCCTCGGCGACCTCCTCCGCGTCGCCCTCACCTTCCACCCGGCCTCCCACGTCTACCACGGCGTCGCCTCCAAGTGCCGCTCCCTCCACAGTAGGTGGGGATGAGACCTCCGGCTTGTGTACTCGCCTCTCTCGAAGAAATTTGCTTATGGTTCCCTCTTATACTGAGAAATTTGGTCGCGTAGGTACTTGGCGACTCCATGGCTGGCGAGCCGTCATTGACAGACACTGTTTCTGAGCATCTCGGGGAGACCGCCTTCGTTCACCTATAGGAGGTAGGTTTGAGTAAATTCATGTCGTATATGATGCATTTACTTGCTGCATTTGTCTAGATGTACTTGTTTATAGTGTTCCTGCATGGCTGCACCTAAGTTAAGTACATTCTGATTGTACATTTGGTGCGCGATGTTGATGTGACTGTTATGTTGCTATTCAATGGTCTAATAAGACTCAGTTTAGTTATTCATATAATTTTTGTTATGCAAATCTGCTGTTTTTATACTGTTGCACACATTTCCCAGAAGGAAAAGAAATAATAGGAAACTCTGGTACCTAAGTGCACTACAGGTGTTCGATAAATATGGTGTAAGCATGGAGATGTAGGGAGGCAAAAGTTGTTTTTTGAAGTTCCAGAAAATGTTGAGCGTTCTCTTGTTTCGATTTCAGTAATGTTGCAATGTGGTGCCAAACATCAGCTGCCGTATGGCAGGCAGTGTTTTGGATTTCGGTTTCGGATAAAATACCGTTCATGCCCGGAAAACGAAATTTCGGCGAAATTCGGTAATTTCGGACAAATCTCGTCCGGAAATTCAAATCAAATTTTGAATCCGGTTTTTTCTACGGAAATGCGAATTTAGCGAGAATTGGCGAGATCTCGCGAGAAATGGCGAAATTTCGGCCAGATTGACAAGCCGAAAATTGGTCCAAAAGATGGAGAAAGATTTGAATTTTTTTGGAGAGTTCGACGTATTATTAATGTTGTCATAAAATTTCAGATTTTTTGAATCATGTAAATTTTTTAAAATTGAAACATTGGTACTGTCGTAATGAAACGCTCATGGTAATTTTAAGCTGAATGAAAAATGGGGCAAAGCATGTTATAAATATTTGAAATTTTAATAGCATGATTCGACATGTGAATAATGTTGTCATAAAATTTTCGTGAGTCTACTGAAGCTCGAGAATTTTTAAAAATTGGGGAATTCGGGTATACGTGCGTGAAGTATGAAATTTCGGCAGCATTTTGACTGAAAATCGAAGATTGAGAGTCACAATTCGAAACATGTGCAAATGTTGTAAGATTTGGCCAAGATAATCTTACATTTAAGGAAATGTGTAAGCCCTGCAGTAAAACCAAGATAATCTTACATTTAAGGAAATGTGACAATGTTGTAAGATTTGGCAGCTCGTTAGGCCATCTCTAGCAGCGTTCCCTAAATCTGGATCCCTACATCCACATATACAGAATTCCCTTATGGCAAAGTTATGGAGGTGTAATTGTGATGTTTTAATTATGTACTAACTTATATGTTATATATGTTGTAATAGGAATCTTTAAATGAAGAAGTTTATGACTCCGTGACCTACTAATCTTATTGTATATGGAAATCTTATTGTATATTGAAATCTTATTCATATGACCTACATTGATCCTACTTGTGTTTTGAAAAGGTTTTATCAAAATATCACATTTAGGAAGTCAAGTTTGCTACATGTGCAAATTTCGTCCTGTTTCTTCTATATGTTTTCTTGAAAAGGTTCATCGAAAATGTCTTATAACCGATTAGAATTAAATTTCTCATAATTCTCGTCGGACCACTTGAATTCTTTGTCCGAAGTTTTTACTTCTACGCGGACTAGTTAGCGATACTAGTCGATTCACGTGGACTAGTTAGCAATACTAGTCGATTCACACCGGACTACTTACAAGTGGTCCGGCGTGAAACGAAACTTTCTTGGCCGGACCAAGTGGTCGTGAACTGATGTTTATCCTATTTCGATTTTTATTTTTAAAACATAACAAATGATGTTAAAATATTTTTATAAATTTTATGTATTATCCTACATATCTTATGATACTCCCATAAATTTTTCATAGCATGAAAATGCATTCTCAATTTTTAAAATTCGAGAGTGTTTCACTGAAATGCCAAAAAGTCTAAAAAATAAACTTTTTCGAAACATTATCATTGAAGATCACTTCCTGAGAACTTATTGATATAATTCCGGTCAAATCCGGCCAAAAAAATTCAAATTCCGGTTTAAAATTCCGAAATCTCGGCGGTTTTGCGAAATCTATTGAAAAATAAAAATCCGAAATATACTGTAGCAATTTCAAATTTTTTTCGGATTTTTACATCCGGCCGGTCTATGCAAACTCGCTGGGGTCCGAAATCCGAGATTTCGCCGAATTTCGGCGGTTTTTGTAACCTTGATGGCAGGTACCCATATATTGTTTAGTTTGGATCTCACAAGATATAGTGGAGCTATGCTGTGGCAATAAGTATGACAATTATAGTTTGTTACATTGATTAAACTCTTCATATTGCAAGCAACTGTACACAGCTCGTGATGGTGTAACCATTGCTTTGGATTGGTTACTAGCCTCTGATTGTGAAGGTTCTGAGGATTTTAGATGGTTTGAGATCAATCGACAAGCAAGGGGATGCCTGACCTTTTGTGTTCTGTTGCAGGTTCAGATGTTGGTTCTTGTGATGGAATTATTTCTGAGGATGATTCAACACCCCTTGTTGTTGTGATACCTGGATTAACTAGTGATTCTACTGCTGCTGTAAGTTCCTATGGTTGGTCTACCAAACTGATTGGTTTAAACAAGACCTGGAAGTTGACCATTGATCCATGTTTGGTGTTGGGCTACCTTTATTAATTGTTTTAAACAAGATGTAGTGGTTTATTGCAGTATGTGAACCACTTGGTCTTTTCTATGTCAAGCAAAGGATGGAACGTTGTTGTAAGCAATCACAGGGGTCTGGCTGGCATCTCTATAACAGTAAGTTCTCTCATGCAACAAAATCTTATGATGACTAATGATGCACTGGTTAAGTTAGTCAAACCTTGAATATATGTTCTGGCACCAGGGAAAAAATCGTAGAAATCAGTGGCTGCAAAATATTACTAGCTGGCAATTGTTACTCGACTTATAGTATTTTTCCCTGGCAGTCCGGTACTCCGGTTGCTTTTACAATGCCAGATGGATGGAAGATATTCGTGAAGTTGTTAATTACGTTCATCAAAAGTATCCATAGGCTCCACTGTTCACTGTTGGGACAGGCAATACGAAAACCAGAACAAAAAATGTGCAAAAATTCTGCTAAATCATTAGGAGCCACTATTGGTGTTTGTGATCTTAATTGAAACTTCTTTTCTTTGTTGGTAAATCATTAGGAGACACTATTGGTGAACTCACGGTTACGATAGTTGCATCCTCTACATCCTGTATATCTATGGCCCTGGGATAGCTTCTAGATTGTAGGTTCAAGCAATTTGAGCCACGTGGTTGTACGATCGCTGATCACACTGCTCCGCCTCCGCATGATAAATCCCACTTGTTTAGTCTCTGTGTTTGCATATTTGTCAAGAGGTGAAAAGGCTGTATAGAGTTGTCGGAGAGAAATCGGCACTGGTGGAGAGAAACAAGAAATATCAAGCTATTGTATGTGAGCAAAGGGGAGGCATTGTTGACTTTGTGGACATCCAGTTAAGAATTCCTTCTTTTGGTTAATTTGGTAATGAGATAAATGTGAACTACTGATTGGCTGGATTGTTGTTTCTCTATTATCTTGGTAGCTCTATATTTCGTTGTTGACCATGTCTCCCTTAAGGCTTGTTTGCATGGCTTCGTAATGGTCGGATTCTAACACAATCCACGTGAAACCTAAAAATGTGTTTAGAACTTTTGGTGGGACTGTTGCTGACAATCTCAAACTCAATAGTAGAGGACAAACTAGTCACCAACTGAACTGGTAAGGCACTTGATTACTCAGTTATGACCATCTTTTGCATTTCCCCCCTTTTTCCAGACATCAACCAGTCTTGGCACGACTTGCGAACTGGGAAGCTATTAGAACGGTACGCTATGCCTGCTGATCTAGTTGTCATAGTTATATGGTCCTTATCATAGTTATATGGTATTCAGTTTCCATAAAAACAAGAATATTGTAGTCCATATAGGCAATAGTATGACCACTTTTGAATAAATTAGCTGAGCATACAAAATGATTGTGCTTATCCTTTCTTCTTTTGTTTCCTGTCATCAGTCACGCTCTATCCGGGAATTTGACCATCATGCCACTTGTGTTGTTGCAGAGTACGATGTTGTCATGTGCTGGATAAAGATAAGAGATATGCAGATTGAGTTTGTGGGAGTCGACTCTATATGAAGGAGTCATTGATTGACCAAGGGAACTCCAAATTCAGACATTTATATCGCAAACCATCAGTTAGTTATAGTTAGCAATCAGATAACGAAATACAGAAAGCATAGATCACAAACCAGCTTTCGATAACATGATATAACACATCATATTTGAATGCAGAAAGAAGAGCATGGGTTGCACTCTTCGTTGGAATCAACCATCGATAAGAGCCCATGTAGCTGCAGTAACAAATAATGGTGCCAACAACTATGACTCCTTAGGTAACCAGATTGCCGATGAAATGGAACTCGGTGATGGCATGGTTGCTTTACAACAGAATGGAACCACCACAGAAATACAGAACAAATGTGACGGTGGAAGGGGAAAATAAAAGCAGCTCGGAAGAAAATGCAAAGCCCACCCAAGGTCCTGGGGGGGTCACAAGATCATTGAGAAGACCTATATGCAAATAAAATCCAAGATGCTATTGAGTGCCAATATGCAATGGGTAGCTTGGCCTATTTGGGTGGGGGAACCGAAGAATAGAGCCCTGTTAAGAAATCCATTAATCAGCTCACTCGATCCCAGGGGAGGTCACTCTAGTTGCTTGCGTACATTGCTGTTGTAACATCTTGACCTTTGCTTGGCACCCTAGGTTTATCTTGTTTAGGAAAAAGTTCAGGAATTCTTTGCCAGCTAAATGGTTAAGAAGCTAAAGAAATTGTGATCACTCCTACACAAATTTGTTTCATTCGTAATATGTAAAATCCTGGCAATAACCAGTGATTCACGTATTCGTGCACTGATGCAATGAGTTGTGACATAGTACCATGCAATGATTAAATTACTTTTTAGTTTTCCATAGTTTCTGTTTAGGGGAATTAGTAACAGAAAAACTACCGTTTTGTCGCCAGTGAAATCTCTGAAACTTGCTATAAAACTTCTAAAACATGTGAAATCTACTATACTGTTGGAATCAATTCTAACGGTATAGGGTTCAAGAGTAGCGCTCAATTAGTAAGGACCTCCTTACAATACGCTGGTTCTGTTTATTTTCCTATTATGGGCCTCCTGTATTATTATTAAAATTTCATGTAGTACTTACCATTAAACTTGACTGAAAGACTATTGCACCATGGAATGGCTATCTACAAGACCATAGCGAATAAAACTTGTACTAATATGTGGTTTTGAATATTTGTCACATTTAATTTTAAACAAAATTACATCCCCTGGTCATAGTGCAACGACAAGACAAAACAAGATAGAACCAGATACTGAGTCTGGGTTTCTGAAGAAGTAGTATGCCTGAAACAGTCCATTCTAACATAATAAGTTTTCTGTCAATCCTGCTTGTCACGAGCAAGCCGAGCCCGATGCCTTAGTTCTGCTCTCTTCCATTTCACCACCAACCGACATAATGTCATGAGAGAGCAAACCTGGAATGAACAGAAAGAGTTGAAATATAAACATAAGCTGAACTGCAAACAAGTAGCAGATTCTAATTAACAGAAAATTTTACTTCAGGACATGCAAGGTATTTTGCTAACCACAGTGACGATAGATATGAAGATAAGGGGTCCAGACCAAACGACAGAGATGAAAACTCCAGCACGGTCAAAGTAATTCCGGCTGGCAAAGCCCTTCCAGTGCTCTCCCAGGTAGCTGTTAATCTTTTCAGCCAGATACACTCCTGAATCTGCACAGGCAACCATGGTACCAATCAGAACGGGACCAAATCAAAATGTCAATTTCCTATCCTAGGATCTTACTGCAACCTAGTGTTGAATGGTAATACGGGTATCATTTGTCTTATTCCAAATCCAAGTGAAATCATTTACGTCACAATAGCTTCAAGTTATATACAAGACAGTAACAAAATTATGTGAATTCCAGGAGCACGCACTAGCGATCATCCAATTCCACATATTTTGCCAACGTAATTAAAATTGATCATTTATGCCATGCTCCTTCTGTTTCATGTTATTAACTGTTATAGTCTCATACTATTGTTTAACATTATAAGCTCTACCTTTCCAAGACAAATATTGCCATATTCTTTCTATCCGATAACCTTCATTCAATTGCAATATCCTACCTAAATAAATGTTTTGTGTTGTGCCAAGACATCTTAAAAACGGCTAATTAGTTGTTTTGCCAAACCGTAATTCTTGTGGTAAGACCGTAAGAGCTAGAATGAAGTGATACAAATTTTGGGGGAATGAGTGGATGTCTTCTAATACAGAATTGAGTTGTTGTTTTGTGTGTTTGGGGGTACAAAACTGGAACTTATTTGCTACAGTTAGCGAAATATTTATCTAATTATAAAGTTGAGTGCAGAAGAATAGCTAATAAAGCACGACATCATCTCAAGTACTTCGTGCCGTCTGATAAGCATCCAACGAGCCAAACCCACCAAAAACTAGATCCTATTTTTCCTAACGAAATATGGAATGATACGCATATTAAAAGTAGGAGAAAATATTGCTACGAACAGAACCATAGTCCATAGCCTCTCTTGTCCTAAAAAAACCATTGGCTCTCTTCCATGACAATAATGTATAGTCAGCCCCATAGATAAATCATACTGAACAAGAAAGAACTCACAAGCAAGAAACAACAAGAAGAGCTGGATGTTGGCATTCCTCCTCAACCCGACGGCCGCGAGCAGCAGAATCGCATGGAATGCCATCAGGCACATCAGCCATGGCTCCTGAAACCGTCTCACGCGCACAAACAAAATGCACGCGAATTATTAGTTCCAGAATGAGAGAGAGAGAAATAAAAGGGCATAAATTGGTGGCGATAACGCGATCCCCACTTGGGGATCGGGAGTACCGTCCAGTCGACGGCGTGGACGAAGGCGAGCAGGCTGTCGGCGGCCGGCCCGATCCCGCGGCGGAGCTCGGAGGAGAGAGCCTCGACGAGGCCCGACACCTGATCCAGGTGCGCCGTCACGGCGGCCCGCACCTCCTCCATTGGATGGGACGCACGGCGGAGTACGGACACTGACACACAGTGTTCAGGAAAGGAAAAGAGACGAGTTGCGGGCAAATGCCGGCTTCTTCCTTTTTTGCGTGTATAGCCCTGCTGCTGCTGCATTTTGCAAGCATGCCCTCAGATCTTATTGCTGGACGTGTACGTACGTCCTTTTGTTTTCCTTTCCCCTTGAGAGGATCAAATCTCGTTTTCGGATGAAATCTTGCTGGCAATATTGATTTTCTTCGTTACCATGTGTAATACGACCGACTGAATCAAACAAAACATGGTATGATCGTTTCTACTAGTAGAAGGTATGCATAGGTGAATGTTAGCCAGCACATCGACTCAATTATGAAACCATGAAATCTTGAGTCTCGAGTCTCTGACCATTGATCTGTCAACATATTACACAGCAAATCATGGAAGTGCATTCAAGTTTTCTCACAAATGAGCGGCTGCATAGCCAATTCAGATAAACTGAACTGAACTAACGTGGGGCGAATTGAGCTACACGTCATTCCGGCACATATCCAACCAGCCTGCAGCTGAGCACACGTCAGCATTTCAAACGCCCCGACAAAGGTGAAACACCAGAGAGGATTCTTTTCTCCTCTTTCCTTTTGCTTGATTCTCAGAACAGGGAGACATGATAGCCCAAAATTGGAACATTTAAAAGAGTCTAGCTGATGCTGAACTATAGGCAAATCAAAGTGAATAGCGAAAGCCAATGACTGTGACAGATTCTTGGTGTTATTAAGAACGGAGCATTTTAACTTTGGGCATCGACTTCTTCATCTGCCGAGACCTTTCTTTATCCTCTCTCTTGCGGAGTGCCTCAGCGCTCAATTTGGCCTCTGCCTCTTCCATAAGTTTTTTCTTTTCAGCCTTCTTCTTCTGGAGGGCTTCCTGCCTGACACTCTTAAGTTCCCTGAAAGCCTCCTGAGCGGCCTTTGTTCTAGCAGCTTCAGTTTTCGAGCGAGCCTGCCATTAGCATGGATAGGAAGAATTATATCATATAACTGAAAAAGGATCATCAACAAATAGGAAGAGACAAAGAGGATAATTACATGCGGGCTGAGCTTGTAACGTCCAACCAAATCAATGTAGTATGGCACAAGAGCAACTAATCTAGTCATCTCAGCCATGTTGTTTGCATCTGGCAGTACAAACTTGAACGTGAGGACCTTCTTGTAAGAGCCTGCCAATTGATCTGAAAAATGAAGTGAGATGAACCACTTCCCAAGTTTCTCAAATGCTTTGTCACCAAGAACCTGCAGACAATGAATTGTCAGAATATTATATAGATGTAGGCCACTGTATAGCATTGCTCAATCATGGTAAAGGCGCACTAAATACAAAAACCCTCAAAGTAGGTTCTACTGATTGTTTAAGGCTCATTTTTCCTATAGCTTAAACTCAGGCTCTGTATGCTTACAAGCTAGTTCTAGGGCCAAGAACTAGCTTGTTTTTGATCTTACCTACCCTTAAATTTAAGCTCAAATTTACTTCAAAAGGTAAGATAAAGCTGGCAGGAAGTGGCTCCTGGGGATTAAAAGCTGCAGTTGAGATCTTATGAGCTTGCTTATCTGGCTTAAAAGCAGCATGCATATTATTAAGCCAGCTTATGGGAAAAAAATCCTAAGCTAAGCTAAGTAGGGATTAATTACAAATATTCTATCCAATTTTCTCAATGGCAGAGTACCTACAAAACACGCAGAATGTTATTGTAGTATAAAAAAATTGGTGTTACTTCAATCATAAAAATGATAGTGGTTTCGGTAGAAGTCTAGCGTGATTGAACTATGACTATGGAAGTATAAGTTCAAGGTATTCCTTCCTTATCAAAATGAGGCTTCATTACGTAACAAATCTCCAAATGTGGAAAAGGTACCAAAAAAACATTGACAAATATGGCATGTTCAAAATTGATAAAAACTTTATGTAAAATCCTTCGCCACGATACCACACTTCTGCAGTCATAAAATTACTAACATAAAAACAGGTTATTTTTCCTATCACTTGATAATATGGCACCAATATAATATCTTACAAGGAAGAGACGAAGAGTGGTTATAATTAATGAACATGGGAGTTCAACTGACGCTAATTCCCCAGAAAGCAAGAAAGCAAGAAACTGACGCTAATTCCCCAGAAAGCCAGAAAGCGATTAATGACATAATTCAAGAAAGTGTGAGGGTTTCTCAAATGAGAAATTATTCCTTCTTTCTCCTTGGATGTATTCTTAAACAATTCAAAAGCTAAAATAGCTTTATTTAAAGGAGATTTACCTATATTACCTGAAGGAAACATTTACCCAGTTCAGCTGACTGGACAAAACTAAAGTTCTGAATGGAAGCAAGCAATTAAATCCTCACCTGATCTAGCACAGCATCAGTGATCATATCCCCAGCAACCTCCTTCGACTCAGCCACCACCGCAAGCTCATCCGCAAACCATCTCCTCCCTGCAGGAGCCGAAGTGAGAACACTAGCAAACCTTTGCAGGTCCCTCTCCTCCTTCTGCATCGATTTTGCTGCCTTCTTCCTTGCAACGGACACTACCACGTGGTCCATGGCTTCGTCGTTCATCACAACCTCGAACGTGATGGTGTCCTTCCTGGGGAATACCAGCTCCACCAGCTTGGACAGCAGGTCGTGCCGGGCGCGCATCTCCATGGTGGCGAGCATCCCCTGGCAGAACCGCCTCCCACTGGCGTAGAACTTGAACACGTCCTGCCCTTCCTTCAGCAGGAGGGGCGTGTCCTTGCCGTCGCCAGTGCCGACGAGGCTGAAGTTCTTGTCGAAGATGGAGTCTCTGGTGGCGAACTTGGTGGCCCAGGCCAGCGCGATCGCCTCGTTCTGCCGCTTCCCGGTGAAGTAGTTGAGCACGAAGCAGATCAGGAAGCTGACGCAGGCGATCTCGATGGAGTACGCGCGGAGCAGGTCCGCCGGCCGCCTTGGCGGGGCCGGCGCCGCCTCGGCCGCGGCCTCAGCGGAGGGATCTGAAGGAGTGGCCTCGGCCGGCGTGGAGGATTCGTCGGAGGTAGCTTCTGGAACGGGTATACCCTCGAACTCGTCCTCGTCCCAGAGATCGAGCGACGGGGTGGGGTTCGGAGGCGTGGGCGCGGGGGTCGGGTTTGGGTTAGGGTTTGGAGTGGAGGTGGTGGTGACGGGAGGGGAAGGAGCGGAGGTGGAGACGGAGATGGGCGGAGGGAGGTCGACGTCGAGGTCGAGTCCCTCGTCGTCATCGTCGGCGGCGGTGAGGTCGGCCGCGGGGGAGTGGAGGTCGTCGGAGTCGAAGCCCTCGAAGTGGGCAGCGAGGGAGAGGGAGAGGTGGAGGGCGTGTATGAGGAGGAGGAGGAGGAGGGTCGTGCGTGGCGGCCGGATCCAGCTCGGCGTCGCCATGAATGAGGAGGCGGAAGGGTAGATTCGTCCCTGCTTCGTTTTCCTTTTTCAGGTGGGTGGGTGTGACGGGGGAAGACGAAGGGGCGCTAGCGCAGCCGGGTGTGAGAAAAGGATGAGAGATAAAGTTCGGAGATCCATGAAGCCGTGGAAGTCGTTCGCCGTTGGATCTGAGTTCAGACATGGCCAAACGGGTACGGTACGACCCGATTAAAATTCGGCACGGTCTGTTTAGGTACGATTTGTAAGCGGTTGGACCGTCTTGCCACGCGTGCCAGTGGCGGCGGCAGCACGCCCGCTTGCCTATCGGGTCGTCTCGCGTCGGCCCGATCCTTCATGGCTAAGCGGTAGGCCGGTCCGGTAGTCCGTTTAACTTCAAAAAAAATTAAAAAAATCAGAAAAAAATTAGAAAAATAGACAAAGTATGAGAGAAATACAAAAAAATATGAAAAAAAATCAAAAAAATTTGAGAAATTTAGAATAATTAGAAAAACACGAAGGTGTACAAAAAACTTTTTAAATATATATATAAATTAAGAGAAAGCTAAAATACGAGATAAATTCTAAAATGAGATAAATAATTCAATTAAATAATGAGCTTTATTGATGTTTGGTTGCCTCGTTAAAAACTTTGCCAAGTAAAAACTCAACACGAAAACCTTGGCAAAGAAAAAAAGTCTGACCTATAGCTCGGTGATACGAAAAAGTGAAGATTACAATTATTCTTCCTCATTATCTAGATAAAGATTTTCAACGTCTCCGCCACTTTCGATATTTTCTAAGATGTTGAGCTCGTTGATCGACTTGTTCCCAATCTTTCACGGTGAAAGTATTTCCACCATCTCACTTGTCGATTTGTTCTTCTCCTCGATTATTCTTCCGGATAGGTGAAAGCGGACTCAAGAAACCGTGGAGACAGAGGCTGATAACACATCCGTGCTAGTATGGAAAGCACCGAATATGTTATCTTGTGCTCGTGCCACCACCGCAAAATCTTTGAAGTCCTCATCTTGCTTCTCTTGGTAGTTGACAGTTATCATTGTTGAGATAGGCGACTAGCTCCCACTACTTGATGTGTCCGCACTTGTCGTTGATGTAGTCGAACTCCTTGAGGAAGAGCCACCGCACCCATATCTTTCCTCACGCGGTTTTCTTCTTACATTGTGGGTCTTTGGTGGGGTTCTTTGCATGCGAACTCCAAAAACTTCCGATCGTACTTATCATAAACTTGAGATAAGTTAGCACGACGACAGTTAAAAATAACTGGAATAATCAGTACCTACCGCATCACTTAGAAGTGAGAGAACATTACCGAATCCCCGAATTTTAGCTCTAGGATCTAAAATAAATGCAAATGCATATAACATAGGAATTTCTTGCCAATACTTTAAAATTTTAGTTTTTATAGCACAAACAACTTCACGCAAGACATTATCATTTTCGTAGTTTTTTAAGTGGGTAGCAATTTCTAAAATATGATGCACAATTAAAGGAGAGGTTGCGTAATAAACTCCAGATAAAGCAATAGTAGATTCAAAAAAAAGTTCTAAAAATGACAGCAAGTATTTAGCAATATACCAATGTTGCTCTGTGAGTACCGGCTGACCATCCCGTGTATGACAATGCGTGTTAATAAAAACAGAAAATGTGCTCTCATATGGTATTAGATGCTTAAACATCAAGTAAGTAGAGTTCCATCTAACAAGCATATCCGGACCAAACTTACGCGGGCGCACATTCATTGCAATACAATAAGTCTTAAATGCTGCTACTCGTTGATTAGAATAATTTAAGTAAGATATTGCATTGCGAAAAGGTTCAAGATACTGATCTAACCTCTTCAAACCAGATTTAACTATAAGGTTAATAATATGGTAAGTACAACGCTGATGTAATAAGAAAGATTCAGCATAAGAATTGAAAAGCGGAGTAAGAATGTTCATGGCAGAAGTATTTGCAGAAGCATTATCTAATGTTATTGCAAAAATCTTATCACTAAAACTAAAATCTTCCACAACTTTTACAATACAATCAGCAATATTTTCACCAGTATATGCTACATCAATTAATTTGAATCCTATAATTCTCTTTTCTAGTTGCCAATCCTCGTTTACATAATGAGCAACTACACTAAGGTAATCCTCTTTAGCTCTACCACTCCATATATCAGATGTCAAAGACACAGAAAAAGTACAGGTATTAAATTTTTCTTTTAGGTTATTGCGATAATTATTATAATATTTAATCAAATCTCTAGTTGTTGTCTGTCTAGAAACTGCAGAAAACCTAGGATTATGAGCGGTCTTAATATAGTTTTCAAACGCAGCTAACTCACCAAAGTTTAAAGGAAGATCTTGAGAAGCGATTAAACGACAAAGAGATTCACTCAGGATTGTGGTCCCAGTTACGTACCATACCGTCGGGTTGTACTGCAGCTGCGCCTGTCTCAAAGCCATTCCCTCTTTTTTTCTACAGCTGTCAGCATGCCTCTTCAAGTGCCCCGTTCCACCTGAAGATTTCGCATTAATTTATGCTTGCAATATTTACAAACAGCATACCCGATTTGGGCGTCGTTTGATGCCTCAAAAATCGGTGAAATCTTCCTGCTCTCGATGTCTTGTGTCTTGTTCTTGTCGTCCGGTGCTTGCCGACGCAGTAGCACTTGTAGAGCTCGAAGATGGCACGACTCCTGCAGCTTCTTGGGCATATGATGCAAGAAGCTCCTCGGGTGAAATACCAAATCGGTCGAACGACGGAAAATCCCCTGCTCCATAAAGCAAACTACAAGAAAAAACAACGCTATTAATACTAAAATATGATTTAAAATACTAACAAAATAAAAAAAATCGCAATTATCACCTTGATTTCTTGACCGAAGCCGAATTCCGGATTTTTGGATTTTTGACAAAACTATTTTTAATTTTGCCAAATTACCACCAAGAGCAAAAGAATTTTCACAAGAGAATGCAAGATTGCTAGTGTGGAAATGGGGAGGCGGCAGCCACCTATTTATAGGAAAAAATTCGGGATTTCTTTGAATTTTTTCAGATTTTTTTTGAATTTTTTAAGTCTGCAACGGCTATAAACGGCTATTTTTTTTAAACGGGCCTAAGCGGTGTGTGCGTGCGCGCCGTACTGGCCGGCCGGACCATTGGCGTCTTGCGTCTTGGGGCCGGCCGTCTTTGTCTTGGCCAGCGCCGCTGCCTCGAGCCCAAGCACGACACGATGGATGGCCGTCTGCGTGCTTTGGCCGGGCGCCGCGATGTCGTGTCGCGTCTTGTCGCGCGTGCTTGCCCGTGTGTCCCGGCCCATCTGGCCATCTCTAGATCTGATACCAGGAAATGTGAATTTCACTGCACAATCATGTCCTCAAAATTATGTGGACCAGTTAAATACGCGTACGTTACCAGGATAAACATATTTTTAAACTAAATAATTAGATCATGCCACTTATACTATGAGATTAGGTAAAAAAACCAACTTAGTATTACGAGATTGAGTACTTCAATACAAGAAATGAAATTGAGTGAAAAAAAATTGATACACTAGTAACCAATTAAATAGATTGCATTACAGTCGTTCTGGATAGCTTCTATTTAGAAGAAAAGCAGATTATTTGTCGAACGGAAAGATTATGGACAGCTTCTTCCACAATCAAAAGTTGCCTTGTACATAAAATTAGAAGCGGCCTGATGGGTGATTCTCATGGAGAATCGCTGCTTCGGGCAGAACCACGTGATGAGGCCGAGCTCGCTTGAGCCTGTCGCCCTTCCGCCGAAGCTCCTCCACCCGTCGGCCCCTCCGCCCGAGCTCCTCCGCTCGCATCGCGTGGCTCCAGTGCCCCTCCACCGTTGCCCTAGACCGTTCGCCACCCTCCTGCACCTCTGCTCGAAGCTATCCTCCGCCGCTGGCTCATCAACGATCGATTATCGAACGGCCAGATTCTCCAGCCAGCAGATTCTTCAGGCAGCCGCTTCTCCAGACAGCTAGCTATAATCCAGAATCTGCACAATCAGAAGCTATCGTGAACTGGGTCTACATCTCGATCCAAACGGCTTAGAATATAACAACACGTTCTAAGAGATATACAAGTGAAATATCAACAAAGCTCGTCACCCCTCTACATGATTACCATATACATAATGCTTTCCAGATAATATTACAACAAATAAACATCTCGTTGTGAATAGACAACACAATTTGAAAGCTAAATCATCAATAGGTTGACTGAAAATGTATGAAGATCATTTCTTGTTCGAGAAAAGGACAAAACCAGATGAATTTAAATCTTAACAAGTTTAGTATGGATCAATTTAAAAAGCGCAACTGCGTGATCACTATTATCCTTTGAAGCTCTATGTGCCACCGCTTTCTCACTTGAAGCAAATAATGAATAACCAGATTGCCGTTGAGCTTGACATGATTTCCATTACTAGGCGCATACAACAAATTCATCAAACATGGTTGTCAAAATAATACAGCTGTAGCAGATATTAATTTCTGCTAATGTGGCATAAACTCTTAGAGTTAGCAACTTGTTCCCGAGTTTTGATGTTTAGTTTTTATTCAGTAACATTCTTTGATGGGACAATTGATTATTTGCCACGCTATGTCTCATTGACATATGGTCCTAAGGCCAAAATGTCAGTGAGAGGATGTGGCAAATCATCAAATGCACATCAACATTATGACAAATGATCAATTAACCCTTCTTTGATTGCCTCCTTTTGGCCATAGAGGATTGCCCTCGAGCAAAACTATTTCCTGCTCCCTCCATCCAAGTTTATAAAGCATATTTCTTCTTCACACATAGACTAAGAAGGCATTGAAAATGATTATATTACCCCTAATTATTATTACTAAGTACTATATTCAATACATGCATGTAGAGAATATAAAGTAAAGATAGATATTTATTAGGGGTATAAAGGGAACATCACACTAATTTTGTATTAAAATATAAATATGATGTATATTTATATTTATGGACAAGGCCATTAAAAAAGTAAGCCTTCTAAACATGGACGAAAGAAGCATGGTTCACAAAACCGCTCGGTTTTCGCGGTTTTCGACCTTATCGTGTCGGCTCGAGATCCAAAACCATTCGATAAACCGGTCTAATTTAAAAAAATTGAAAAAAAAATATTTGTTGAAAACCGTTGAAAAACCGCTGTTTTCGCAAAAAAAAACTGCTCGAAAAACCATTTTTCAGGAACATTCAATTGGTCGCCTTGTTTAAATCGCGGTTTTTGGTTGAAAACCAAATGGTTTTTGATTTTTTGAATTTTTTTTGAATTTTTTCGATTTCTTAACCCTTCAGTTTCTGACGGTTTTCAAGCGGTTTTTCGAGCGATTTTTGCTGTTTTCATGGTTTTGGTTTTTGCGGTTTTTCACCGTTTCGATTTTGTGAACCTGGGAGGAAGTATCTAGCTCTTGGATATTGATAATTTGGTACTATGATTAATTTCACATTTTGTGATCGAAAGATGGATTACACGTAACTCTGTGCTCTTCTTGCAGACTGTCGATCCCACTGTTGTTGAAGAATACTACAGTTTTCATAGGAAAAATTTAGGATATACCACTCCACTCGTTAGTATTTCAGAAAATACTACTCGTTGTCTCAAGGACATGTGAGTCCAATGCTAACGAATGAAGTGGTATTTCCTGAATTCCACTTAGGATTCTAAAAATCAATGAAAATCACTCGAAAATCGTGATTTTCTACCGTATCGAGCCAGTTTGATATTTGGAATGGGTCGGTAAACCGGTCCAATACAAATTCAAAAAAATTAGAAAAAAATATCTAAAAATTTGGTAAAATTAGTATTAATAGATTTTTGACATCTAGGATGATTTTTTTTGAAAATCGAATTTAGGAGATGTTTTTGGGCAAATCTGAATATACATAATAGAAAAAAGAAAAAATCGGGCAAAGCAGTCAGCAATTCCTGATTTAATTGAGCTATCAAATCATGTTATAAAAATTTGAAAACTTTTGTGTGAGGTCTTGATGCAATGCTAATGATGCTGCAAAATTTTTAGATGATGATCAAGCCTGTGGATGTTCGTAAAATTCTGAAAATGCTACTATCTTTGTATATACTCTTCTGTTTTTTATTTTCTAGGGGCACTAAAAAAATCTAATATTTCTAGAAATTTTACTACATGATCCTTGGGTACTTTTTATGATACCATTAAAATCTTAGATCATGATCAAGCTTGTCATTTTTTATAAAAATCTGACAGTGCCTCTGTTCCTTTTAATTAATTATTGTTTTGATTTTCTAGAAGAAATAAATGAAATATTTTTTTAGAAAAAATTCTCTGAGGTTTTTTTATAGATTAATTGGGATTTATTCAGATTTTCGAAAAAAATCAATTTTTCTTGAGTGTGTCTATTTTCGATGTAAACTGGTCGAAAATCGAAGAAAACTGATGAAAAATTGAAAGAAAAAACTAGTCCTTGAGTGTACCGATCTAAGTCAAAAATCGAACAAAACCGATCGAAAATCGAGCAAAATCGATCGAAAATCGGTCAAACCGGTCGATTTTTGTTTTTTTGCCAATTAAATTCAAAAAATTTGACTTTGCAAACCATTCGATTTCTACCGCTTTTCGACTAAAATTGGTGCCAAGGGAAGTTCAAATTTCCATCTCGGTATTGTTAACCCTGATTCCACTACATTTCTTCAAGACACCATACTTCCGAGAGGTACACCACACGACAGATCCTACTGAGTGAATATCCCGAGTTACTTCGGGTACATATTGCATAGGTGTTCATACCCATGCCTGCCAGTAGTAGTGTGCAAAATTATTGGTTCAAAATGTTGGAATGTGTGGTGACCCGCACAATTAGTCCAGTGTAACGATAGTGACACTGCCATGACTCTAAGATAATTACGCTGATCTCAACATATTAGCTAACAAAATATCAGGTGCACCTGACACTTTATCAGTTAACACATCGTGTTCAGAGTGTTGCAGCAGAACAATAATTAGAGACTGAAATGAAAACTTATTATAATTCATTGCCACATAGGGCTATAAGTCCAGTACACAGCTACCATACATAAACCTCAATTACAATAGTAATTAATATACATATATGCTAAAATAACCAGTGGATCGACGGGAACTGCCATACGGTCCACTACTCCACTCAGTCGTCCTAGTAGTCCACTTTGTAATCTTGACCTTGCAGGTTATCCTCACCCCACGCCTCGTAGGCATATCTGTGGGGATATGTGTCCCAGCCAGACATCTGGCCAATGGTCCAATTTTCTAAGCAAATGGGGGAGTTAAGCAAGAGTAAGTACAATAGTACTAAGGAAGCATTAATAACAAAACGCATCACATGAAAATTTTCCATCATCCCTCTCATATACAAACTCTCTCTGAAATCCCTTTTTAGGAAAATAGGGTTTTATTAAGAAAGAGATCGTATTTTAATTTCTGAAATTTGCTACTATCACTCGTATATGAGACAAACTTAGCTTTCTTAGCCTCCAATCCAGGAGACATGCATGAATTCCTGATTTTACCCTTCGTAGGTTTGTACCACTTTATCCATAGTAAACCCAACCTCAGTTGAGAACCCAAAATATTTATCACTACTCAGGTATTAGATCTCCACTCTGGTAACTAATGAGTTGTTGTGTCCTTGACTTTTCTCCACCTACTCCTAGCCTACTAATTGTACTCCGACTACAACGACAGTACTCATCTCATAGCGTTTAAATATAGCGCCTCTGGCTTTAACGCTTTTGCCCCATGAGCCTTAACACTTTTGCCAGCATCCATGGTCTTACCATAACAAGCCTTATTGATCTTACCAGTATACATCACCAGGCTCATACTGGTCTTACCAACCTAGTTATCTAACACATACTCGTTGTGGAGATCATACACATTCATAGGACAACCTTTTCTGGTCATTTCCACACATTATAGTTGATACGAAATTATACGGCTCATTGCCCGAGTGTAATTTGTTCAACCTTATATTCTAGCATATGTAGAGGGCCCCACTAGCAACACAAATTTCCACAATCCCGGGCACCCTCTACCCACCTCATATATATATATATACACGTCACCAGCTCTATTAATTGGACGAGCCATTTCAACACATCAATAATCAACCACTGCCGCAGCAATTCATCATATCCATAATTAATTACTACCTCAGTAGTTCATCATCAACCCATATTTTCTAACAGCATCTGATTTATGATTTTCTTAAAAAATATTTTCCACATGCATTGGTGATATCACATATAAGCACATACGTTTGATTAAAAATATTTAAATATGATCAAGAGGTTGCTTGCCTGAATTTTGATAAAAATAATCATCCTCGCACGATGATTGCCGGAGATCACCAGTCACATTTGATTAATTTCCTGAAATTATGGGGAAACAATATTTTAGATGGCGATTAGATTATTACAGTTTTTAGGGTGTCCAACCTTTCCCGAGTTTCGATAAGTTGATAAATGCATTCTGCCGAGTTTCGATTTGATGGATTTTAAGTTATGTTACCCTCGGACCTAATATGGCTTTCATATTTTAGTTATGAGGGTGGTTGCTAACCTTTGTTTTAATTTATGATTTATTTACACTCTTATTTAAACTCATGACCTGCTGTTATTATTATTTATATATATATATATATATATATATATATTTTCTCTTTTCTTCTTTTCCCTTTTTTCCTTGCTTTTCCCCTTTTCTTTTTCTTTCAGCTAGCCTTATGCTCTCCCCATTTTCCCTTCTTCTCCCTCTCCTTTCTCTCACCTCATGCCGTCCACCTCATCCCACTGCTCCCTATCGTCGTCGCCCTTGGGCCCCTCCCTCGAATGCCCAGAGCAATGACACCACCGCTGATTCCCCGTCCTTCTCGCACTGGTGCCACCCTGCCTCCACGTGCCCCGCCCGTGCACCCGGTGCTAGGCCTCCTACGCCCGCAACTCGCCAGCCTCCACCTTGCCCCGCTCCACCGAGTTGGCTCCCCCGAGGCCCACTCTCCCTCGGGCCCTCTGTCCCTCGCATGTTCTCTTCCAGGCCTCTCTCCTGACTGTCGCCTGCTCGCAAGCCCCTGGGCCGTTGCCTCCCGGGCTCCTGGTCGCCTCTCCTTCGTGTCGATCGGGCCCCATTGCCTCTGCTCGGGCCTGCTACCCTCAGCCTCCTTGTATCGGTCTATTCCCTGCTACTGTGGGCCATGCCCCTGGTTCAGCCTCACTCGGGCCGGGCCGTCGGGTTCCACCCATCACCCTTAGCTTCAACCCCCTGCCAGCTGCTTCCCCCAGCTCCATTTTAGATGCTCACTAATTGACTCCTCCTATTGATGATTGATTTCAATTTAATTTATGCTCCGGTTGATGATGATTTGCGGTTTACTCAAGGTTTGGCGGTGCCGCGACGACACGCAACAACCTCCCATATGTCGGGGAGTACAAGAGGGGTCATTGGGCACGCACGTCACCATCCCTAATGCGTCATCTTCTGAAACCATAGTATGCTTTCACTTTTACCCCTAGTTATCCTCATTTCCTCCTTTATGAACTCTATGACTCTAATGTTGCTCAGAAGTATGCTTGTGACATTGTGCGACATACTTGGTAGAATGAGTTCTGATGGAAATGGGGTTGTGTTGGATTGTGAGGTAGATGGTGGGGTGCTTGGTTGGGTTGATGGTGATGTGGCCATGCTCCCTTGCTCCACTTCCTAGCCTCTGGCTGGCTGGGGATCCCTTGGCTTGGTTGCTTGCTCTTGGCCCTGCCCTTGGTGGCTTGTAAGTTCAAGTTCCATTAGATTGATTTCTGTGGTTAATGACAAAGCTAATTATGAGACTAAGTCCTTTGATAATAATGATTGTGAATAGTCTCATGTGGATGAAAAATAGAAATATCTAAGGTATGGGTCCAATTCATGTTATTATGTCTTGTAGCATACCTTAGATTCAAGATATAGGACATTATTGACAAATCCGAATATGAGACTAACATATTTGTTGAGTCTAAATTTTACTAGTCTCATTTGGATGAAAAGTTGAAAAGAACAAAGGTATGTATTCAAAGTTATAATAATATATCTTGTTGCATTATTTGGATACATAATTCATTATGATTAATGACAAATCCAATTATAAGACTAACACTCTTGTTGAGTTAAAT
Source organism: Otatea glauca (assembly GCA_036346275.1). NCBI lineage: Eukaryota > Viridiplantae > Streptophyta > Magnoliopsida > Poales > Poaceae > Otatea > Otatea glauca. The sequence goes on along the minus strand of CM070720.1, from coordinate 42,191,569 downwards.
GTTTAGTGGTCTAAATTGAATGAAATGATGGATATCAAAGGTATGCAACAAATCTAATGTTTTTGTATTATGTTTCATTCCTTAAAGTCAAAATATAGGGTGAAATCCACTAAAGTTTAAATTTGAATATGTGCATATTATTTCCAACTCATATATATGTGTATGCACATATTTAAGGAAGTTCACTCTATATTATGATGTTTCACTAGTATTGATCACTTTCCCTTTCCACACACATATTGAGAATCTATACTATGAGAGACATCCTTTGAGTATATGAAACTTGTGTTGTTGTAATATACTCATGTTGATTTAAATATTAGGTGAACTCCAAATAGTTTCAACTTGAATTTGTGCATATTGCTTCCAATTCACATATATGAATATGCACACATTCAGGGGGAGTTCATTCTATATCCTGATGGTCTCAATAGTATTAATCCTTTTCCTTCTTTCATATATATATTTTGAAGATTTTTACTTTGAAACATATCTCAATGAGTATATGAAGCTTGTGTAGTGGTAATATACTCATATTAATTTAAAACCCAATTTGTTTGAATTTGAGTTGTCATCAATCACCAAAGAAATAGATTAAAGATCTAAGTCCTCCATTATGTGTTAATGTTGTGCTTTAGTGATTGGTAACAACCGGATGTGTTATTTCAAGGATCTTCACCTTGAAAACACACTCATTGAGTATATGAAGCCTTTGTAGTTAAAATATACTCAAATCAATTTAAATTCAATTAAGTGGTAATTGGGTTGTCGCCAATCATCAAAGAAGTAGATCAAAGGATCTAGGCTCTCCATTATGTGTTAATGGTGTGCTCTGATAATTTGGGACAACCGTATATATTGGACTAACATTTTCCATGAGTGATGAAATAGGTTGAGTCCAATGATGAAGACTTTGGATGATATCATGTGTTGATGGTCATCAAGTCAAAGATTCTGGATGAAGGATGTCATCATGTGTTGATGAGCATCAAGAAAAGATCCTGAAGTGAAGGGAGTTCATCATGTGTTGATGAACAAGACGAGAATCCAGACTTAGAGAAGAACATGATCATCATCAAGTGAAAGCTTCAAGTGGTTGCGTGAGACAAAGGTATAACTAACATAGGGCTAAGGATATGTTCCTAGTCTTTTATCAGTCTCAGTGTTTGGTTGGGAGACTGGGTTGCTAGTATAGGTTATCGTACTATTAAGAGGGGTCGAGTCTTATAGCTTGAGTCTCATCATGTGTTGATGGCTCAATCCCGCTTGCTCTAGCTCACCTCTTGATTTGAATTTTGCTTGGAGCAAATTATTGCGAATGTGTTTTGCAAATATTTATAGCTCATGCTTGCAATTTTATTGATGTGTTCTTCGCATAGAGCCTTGATTTGCAAATAAGAGAAACTCATGCTTGATGTTGTTTTGCAAAATGTTGAAGTTTGTGCAAGTGCTCTTCTTAGTATGTGACTAGAGTTTGCAAATGTGTTTTGCAAATTGCTAGAGATTATGTGTTGATCATCACATGGCTATGTTTGAGTTCATACGTGTTCTTTATGCTTTTATTTGCATGGATTTGTTACTTGAAAATGTGTTTTGCAAATAAGCTGATGTTTATGAATTTGGTTTTCGAGCATGTGACTAGGATTTACAAATTGTTTTGATAATGAGTTGATCATTACATAGCTCAGGATTTAATCGTGTTGACTCTTGCTAGCTTGTAGTCACGCTCTTGATCAATTCTATGTGAGGAATTTCGAGAAAATTAGGTTTTAGACTTGAGTGCCTATATTAGACTTTTAGTGATATTTAAAAATATTTATGGTAGCTTAAATCTTAAAAAAGGTTTAAATTGTAGCCCTCTTGATAAGCTTTCCATAGAGTTTAAGATCACCTAAATCGGATTTCGGAGTAAAAAGTTATGATCATTTTAGTTGCTGAAACAGTGGTACTACCGATTTTAGATGGCGGTAGTACCGCCCTAGCGGTACAACCGATTTTACACAATGTTAGTACCACCCCAGCGGTAGTGCCGCTCCAGAAGGCCGATAGTTATTTTTCAGAGAGATGTTTCGGAGTAGTTTTGGGCTCAAAATTGTCGGTACTACCGATTTTACATGACGGTGGTACTGGGGGTACTGTAGCAATGGCTAGTTTCAGTGTATTTAATGCCTAAAAACTATTCGTTACCTTTGAGGCCAGTATTACCGATCCTACATGGGCGGTAGTACCGGTTTTACTGAGTTTTTATGGATTTTGACCCAAACAGCTAATTTCTTTGTGAGGCTATAAAAGGGCCCGAGCAAGGAGGATTTTGCTATTGCTCTTGCACCCATTTCAGCCATATAATTGAGAGCAAAACCTCTAGAGCTCATAGAGCTATGTTTGAGAGATTTAAGAAGCATTTGAACTTGAGTTTATTGTTTGATGACTCTTGGTGTTTCATTTGCTTTCTCTTTAGCTAGTGCAAGCCTCTCATCTCAATTGTGCATGTGTTGCACCTTGTGAGCAAGGAGAGAAGGTCTTTAGTTGCATGTATTACATCTAGAGAAAAATTGAGCATCCTTGTGCATCTGTTGCACTTGGTGAGGATCAAGCAAGAAGCTTGACATATTACTCTTGGTGTTTGTCGACACCTAAACGACGTGGAGACGTCGTGGTTCGGTGACCTTCTCAAAAGAGATTGTGAGAAGGTCCGACTAGTTGTAAAGGTTGGAGCTTGCCTACTCAGAGGGGGAAAGAGCTACCACTAGTGGAATCGAGATGTTTGGCTTAATTCGTGGAGCTGGTCCTTTGGCTTAATTCGTAGAGTTGGTCCAATTCGTTTGGGCTAACCTCAACATGGATTAGAAAAGACCAGCAAGTCTCCGAACACGACGGTAAAAAGATTGTTTGTCAATTATGGTTTGCTTTCTATTGCTCATTTACATTCTTGCAATTAAAATTTCTAGAATTAAATTGCTTGCTTGTCAACCTAGGATTGCAAACCTTGTCCATAGACTTAGGTTGTTAGTGCACTTAGTTAAGACTAGATGATTTAGGCTTTAATTGGACAAAATCGTTTTGATTTACGCTTTCACATATAAACTAGGTTTTGGCTAAAATGTTTTTAAGAGATAATTTTTAAAACCGCCTATTCACCCCTCTCTAGTCGGCATCCTCGATCTTACATAGCTATGCCCTGATGGTTTGGCTTGCTCTTACCCTTGGTCTTGGAGAGGAGCTTGGTTGCTCCTTGGGGATGCTCATGGTTTCTTGCTTTGGTTGTGGTTGGCTTGGCTATGGTTAGCTTGGCTGGCTCCTTGTTGTGGTGGTCTTACTGGCTTGGGGTTGTGAGGCTTGCTAGGTGCACGCTCCTGAGGTTATGAGGGTTTGGGGCTTGGTGGCTTTGGGGAAGGTTTGCCGCTTTACCCTATCTTTTTTTACAGATATGATTCTACCTCTTTACTATGTTGGATTTATCTTTTTACTTAGTGATATTTTGGCACTATTTGGGCAATGGCTAGGGATACCCGATGAAAAAGGTTTGTATACGCCGGATGATGAAATCTAATTTAGCGAGAGGTGCCGACTGGTCCCGAACAGTCTGGTATATCAATGAGCGATATTAATCTCGTACGGGTCTAACGGAACACACATGATATTTTAAAATTTTCTTTATTTGTTTTTTGTTTATATATATATATATATATATATATATATATATATATATATATATGAATGAATGACTAACGATCTTCAGGGAATTTAAAGTCGAGGATATACCCAAGCTTAGGTATTTGGTTAATTTGTAAAGTTTTTTTTTGTATTTTCTCCTTTTTGTTGTAATTTGATACTTGTGCACATTGCGATGTAATAATCTGTATGACATTATAGTTAATGAATAAAATAGTAATTACTCCTTGTGTTATGTTTTATTTATATGTGTTGTTAATCTGTTAATGATGTCTTTTGCGCTATTAAGTTTCTGGGTCGTTTCAGAATGATGGTTGCTTCCTTTGGTACTTTCGTGATGATCGAATGGTGTAAACAGTAAAGTGTGGCTGTTAGCATGTTCATGCTCCTGGGTGATGTATCATAACCGCTTTTACAATTATGGTATCAATTTCTTACAGCGGTTCTGCTTCTCATGTATGACGTAAGGCCCGTAGGGCAGGGTTAACAAAACCGACAAAAATTGTTCGAAAACCATGGTTTTCGATCTTGTCGTTGCGGTTTAAAATTCAAAACCGGTCGGTCAGTAAACCGGTTTAATTAAATTTTTTTTAAAAAAATCAAAAAATTCAATTGGTCGGTTGGTTTTCGGTGAAAACAGAGCGGTTTCTCATGAAAAAAACCACGGTTTTCGATTTTTTTATTTCCTAACCCTTCGGCTTCTGACGGTTTTTGAGCGGTTTTTCTCGATTTCCGAATTTCAGTTTTCGCACGATTTTTTCCAAAAACGGTTTTTGAAACCCTGTCGTAGGGTACTTCTATAGTACTCAAATATTCAAAAATGTTCTTAGTGCATTTATTTGAGTGTTCTTTTTATATCATTAAGGTATTCTGTCAAATGGGACTTGATAATTGAAGAAACAGATGTCCATGTTCATTCATTTCTGTTAATGTTAGGGTCAAACTTTGCTAGCTCAAATTCAAATATCTTGAACATTTAATGAGCATATGTTTTGTGGGCCGTTTACGACTGGTTGGCGGCTAGGATACTTAGCTGCCCCTAAACATTTTGTCTCAAGACCGGAGAATCCTCAAATCGTTTTGTGCAAGACTAACTGACGTATTTATACTCTCTCCCTCGTCATGTCTACAACTGTGCTATGTCTGCAACTGACAATCCTGTTTAGTCATGTTCCTTCTTTCTTTTGGTGTCAAATCTTGCACAGGTCGGCTCAGCTCACAAAAAAAACCCTGAATTTCAGCAACAGAATGTATTTGTTAGTGCCCAGTTTACTGTTGCTAAAGCACCTCATATCTCTGAATTATTTTGACATCAGCAACTGGAGTAGTTGTTCCAGTACCACCATCTCTGCTAATTAAAAGGATAACAACCTCTATCATGCAAAATTCTGATCCCCAATGGGCATTGCATGTCTCTGTCTCGTATAATTCTCGGGATCATGTATTTAAGGCCTCTTCGGGACAGCTTCTGCCCAGATTCTGCTTAAAAGAAAATTGGATTATTTGTGGAATAGAAGAATTCTGGATAGCTTCTCTCACAATCAGAAGCTGTCATCTACATAGAATCAGAATCCGGATGCCAGCTGATTCTCGCTGATCCTTACTAATTCTTACCGGCCTGGTCCTCCGCCTTCACGCGCAGTCAGTCCGGCTCGATTCTCCCACAATCATAAGCAACTTCTCTTATAATCCAAAATCTGCACAATCAAAAGCTGTCCCGAAGGGCCTTTGCCAGTAGCCGAGTAGCATATCAAGATGACAGGACTTCTGGCTTTGAACCTAGGTTATGCCGGTGGTGAAGCCGTATCAACTGTGGTCAGAGCATCCCAGAAGAGTTGGGACTACCTGTCTACCTAGCAAGAAGTTTTAGGAAACTGGTAGGAGTCGAAATATCAGAACCTCAGAAAAGCAGCTTTATTGTTCTTGTTGAGACTGTGTGAGATATATACAGCAAGAAAGCAACTATTTTTTAAAAAAAATTGCAGGGTGCCTTCTATTTGTTCATCGATTTAAGCTGCTACAACGAATCTGAGATAGAAGGTTATTGCGCTTTCAAGGACTGAGTCCCTCTGCATGTTCCTGTTAGAAAAAGCACAGGAAACGATTACACTGATTTTGAATACATAAATTTAGATATATTCCTCACCGATCTCTCAAAAAAAAAAGGTTATATTCCTCACCACAAAAAAAATGTAGAAGATCAACGAGTATGCATCTTAAGTGCTTGTTGTGGATTGCTTTATAGGTCGCACGCTTGTCACTGGGAATGCATTTGGCGATGACAAGGGCGTTCGCATTTCGTACTGCAATGGAGAAGATAAAAAATACCTGAGAAACTAGAAATGGGATTTTTTTTTTTTGAGGAAAAAAAATCTGGAGTAGGAAATGGTTGTGTTTGTTCATTGGACAAATAAGCAGCTAGGCCAAGGTCGTCTGTGCAATCTTCTCCCTGTCTATTGTCAAGTAGAAATAATCATATATGCACAATTCTGTTCTCTTCCCAAATCCCAACTCCATGTTCTGGCATGGAGCTTTTCAGCATTTTATCAGCGAAGAGAGTAAATCACCTCTGATGCAGGCATCACATTATGCATGACAGAAAGTCAGAAAGAGCTGATAAAACTGACCACTGCAGCATTCTCATGTGGGTATGTTTCACCTTCTATGAATACCCCAGGTGGTGAAGAAAAGTCAATAGATACCTCAAAAGGCCATTTCCAAGCACTTATAGGATATTAGATCATTCATAATATACAGAGAAGTACAGGATAACATTTCCATGTTTAGAAATTCTAACTACATAGGTTGACAATTATACCGAACTACACTAAGCCAAATACTGCTCCTGAAAAGTATCATCACTCTTAAGCATTTTCCCAGCAACTGAATAAATACTGATACACGACATGGATTTCCGGATGTATACATTATAGTAGCAAAAAATGTACATTAAATGATAGAATCTCCTCCCGGTTAAGTACGCATGCAAAGTTCCAACTGGGAAGTGTTGATGGCTACTCTAGTTTGTGACAATGGCTTCATCAAAATTCCAGTCTCTAACAAGGTCCCTGGACACAGCACGGCTCCGTTGAAGTCGAGGAGTGCCCTCAGTGCCTTGACCAGTCACCATTGGTGGAAATGGGGTCACCTTTGATGTCCCTACACTAGTAGCAGATACAGCCGGCGCTACTCTCCGAGTTAAGCAGGCAACAACTGCTCCACATCGGTTCTCCTCCTCCGAACTTGACACTGAGTAGCTTCTAAGAGAGTGTGAGGGGCTGTTCATGCCATGACATACGAGACAAGCAAGACTCATGATTGTCTAGCCGAAACTGCCAGTTACTACTGCAATGGAATGAGCAATTGTTAGAAAAGATTCAATCGGAACATCAAGTTTCATTGAAACTATCATTATAGGCAATATCTCATGTGACCAATGCATATAGAATACTAGCGTTTACGTAGCACCAAGCCAGAAACAAACAATCGAACCCAACAAAACTTGGAGACAAACTTTTAAGCAGTCATAAGCTTGCTACATACAGCAGGAACACTTCTAAATTCCAATAACATTATTGCTTTGGTAATAACTGATGAGGTAACGAAATATACAACGTGAGCTTCAAATTAAATATTTACTAAAAGGAAAAGTTTAATGAGTTAGTAGATGATAGTGAGTTAGCTACTATGCTGCATCAAGGGTGTATGCTATGTAGTAGCATCAGTTCCCATTGCATCTGCTCAATCATAGGAAAAGGGATGGTCCATGACAAATTGTAATGATTGTTATCCAAGTTGGAAAATTTGACAGGAAATTATAAGATCATGTTTAGGAATCAAATCCATACAACCCAGAGCGCACGCGCACCTTGCACAAAAAAAAAACACGAGACAAATAAACAGGAAATAACATATCTGGTCTGCATGTTGGCAATGACAAGGATGAAGCATTAGCCAGATATTTGCATACAATTTTAAGATGCCCGATAATCCAAAACAACTATCAACGATGCCAATGGATATGAACACAAAATTCGCCACTTTCTCAAAGAAGGGGCAAGAATTCATCCTAAGATGCTAGTATTAAAATAGAGAAGAGGGAGAGATCCCGTGGCTCATCGAAGCAAGGATGGAGTTCTCCATCGCAAGACCAAAAAACAGGAAAGGTGAATGTAAATAGATGGATGTGTTTGGTTGGTAGGATGAGGTTAAATGGGATATAATGGTTATGTACCATTTGGTTCTATTGTTTGGGGTGAATGGAATGATTCAGTATCTATAGATAATATTCCTTAAATTTGTATCCAACCATCTAGGATAGAATGGTTCCATTCAAGCAACCGAACATATGGATGACTTTTTTCTTAAAACATCTCATTCGTGTACCACTTAATACAAGCAACCAAACGCACCTTAAGCAGACGACTAAGCCTTCGGCACCTAAATAAGTGCCATCCTTCGGTTGAGGCTAGGAAATTCCACAAATGCGCCCTACCAAAATGCGCCATATCAAAAGAGGCTCTCTAAACTGCGTTGATATGGGAAGCACCTCTATAGCCTCATCTCTCTGATTCTCATTAACGTGGGGCATTGTGGTTCAGTTCAAACTCCCAAAATTTTGGAAAAATAACTGCTATTAGTACTTCACCACGCAGCAAACAAATCCGCGATAAATTGGAGGGATTGAAGTATCCATTCCAGAAAGAAAGACTTGGATTAGATTGCTCACAGCAAAGAAAATACCAGAACAAAAATCAATCTTAGAACAACAATCCAAGCAAAGCTAGGGCTTCCTTACCAACAAAATAAGAAATCAAGAAGTCCGGACCGGATGGATCTCCAGTCTCCACTCCACGCCAGCTCAGTAGAGCGGACGAGGACTATGAGAGAAGAATACCTTCAAGGTGGTGTGCTTCGGTGCAAGGAGGCCTGGAGGCGTGTTTGTCGGAGCGGGTTCGATGATGTCGGCGAGAGAATTTGGGACAATCAGGGAAGCCAACCGTCGCGCCGTCGAGAGGCGAAGAGGAAAAGGGAGGAAGATTTGCAAGAGGACGAGAGCCGGTCGCCGGAGGGGCGAGTAGGTATTATTGATATTTTCTGGGTCGTTTTTGCATACGGAATGTGGAGGGAGGGGAAAGAAACCTGTTTTCCTATAAAGGGTGTCTAGATTAAAAGTATTTCATTAGAATTAGAATGTTCTAAGATCTGGTTTAAATTTAAATTAAATCTCAAATCTTACTAAGCAATTATCACTCATCTAAATAGAGCTTTGGGTTTGGGCTTTCATGCTAATTGTTTCAAGCACGAAGATTCTTATAAAAAAAAATATGTCTGGTTTGGAACGTTTAAGTGAGTCGTCGTTCGTTTAGATGTGTAAGATTGGACATCGAACTCCGTAAACTAATGATTGAGCAAAGCTAGCTAGAGCATACTATGTAATAGTAGAGACAGCTACTATCTATACATCACTTTATGTCATCTAAAGACAATTCTACAATAGATAGCATTTTAAAATTGTCTCTACGAGACCCTGTAATCTTTTTAATTATAGCATGAAAAAAATTTATTATATATAATAACTCATACAATGGAAGCCTTTTCTGTACTCCCAGGAGTACGTACTCCCACCTCTAATATACCACTTAAATGAACGTTTTATACTCATTTATCACTTTCGGTATACTCCAATAATAATTCTAATATACTCCAATGCGACATGGTTAAAAAAAATTCATCAGGGCACTTTATTTTTTTGCTACATACCCCTTTCCATATGTAAAACGAATATATAAACAAATTATGTTATAAATGGTGGACTTTAATGATTCCATACTCTTGGGTGTACGTACTCCCACCTCTAGTATACTGTTTAAATACAATAGTGTTTTATGTTGTTTATATAGCGTCTCTTCACAAAAAGAGAGTTGTACTCTATCTCCTCTTCTTTTCCCTCTTTAATATCAGTAAAAATTTTATATGACAAAGTATATAGACGAGGGACGTATTGTACATACCCTTATAATCATTTTATTAACGTTTGTTGTCGTTACACCACTACGCCCATATTCTCCCCCTATCACGCGAGCCTCGCACTATGCCACCGTCGCTGTCATAGGTGGTCCCTCTCGACGTGCCTTCGTTGTCTCCTCCGGCGCGGTCGTCCATACCTCACGCGACGGTTGACACCCGACTCCACTGTTGCACGGCTATTACTGCCATCTTCTGATGTTGCTGTCTGGTCCACACGAACCAACAGATTCAGAGGAACGATCCTGACAACCAAGCTTTTTTAAGATTTTTGTAGCTCGCTGGTGCAATGACGCGAGGTATTGTAGCTGTCCTCTCATGGATAACTACTATATATGAAGCTATTGTGCATGAGAGATGCTCTCTTGAAGCTAAACCACATGGATCATGGGAAGCACAGCACAGCCTAACACTACAGTATGATGGCCAGTGACCACGAGCTGGAACCTGAATCGAACCACCGGGCAACGGACATCGTTGGCCGGTTCGCTTATCATGTAGTCGGACACCGGTGCCAGACACAGGCTCGCGTGGACAGCGTGCCACACTCTGCCTGATTTCGCAAACAGAAAGTGGTGTGCTAGTGTGCTAGTGTCCGGTGTTTGCAGGACAGATCAAAGCACTTGCCCATTTTTTAGCGCCAAAAACATCTTCCTTTATCATTTCAGGGCGCTTTGTGAACTGTCTGTGATCTTGCATTTCTGGTCTTGTCTTGGCCAGACGGCTCTTTTTTATGAGACCGGTCAGATGGCTTAATTAATCAATCAGCTGTTAGATCCAAGAACTTTCTTTAATTAGTCTAAAGATGTTAATCGTTTTATGAAACTGTGCTAGTCAGTTCTTACTGTGAAGGTCCAGATGGAATGGGCTTCTGTCATCGTTGCAGGCCGTTGGTGCCTTTTGGGCTTTTCCATGAATGAATCACAGTCTTTGCTCCCATGATCATGTCTCTTCGAGGTCTCGTTTGGAAACCTAAAATTCTAACCCATTCACGTAGGCGGGTCAGGATTTTAGATTTTTCAAACAAGCTCTAATTGTGTTAATATGAATTGAGTGATTGAAAAGTGAGAGTAATCATAATTGTTCTTGTATCGTACACTAAGTCAAAAGAGAGAGAGAGAGAGAGAGAGAGGAAGCCTGGAGGATAACTGAGGCACGCAGCAAACTTGCTTTTGAGCTGTCCAGAAGGTCGATCCATCTACAGATAACTTCGGTCGAGCAACTTTCTTCAGAAGCTGGTAAACGAGGCCAAACAAAACTAGAAAAGTGCGTCTACGATCGACAGATGCGCATGACAGACTTAACTAGACATGGAAGGATTAGACTTCACTGTTCACACACTGCAATATTTGAACATACTTTCGCTCTATTTCCTGGGCCTTCAAGCAATGTTCGGCATGATTGCTTCCACATCGGCATAGTAGTATTAGTACTAGTTGATTGTGTTTCAGTGCATCCCTAATCACTTCTATGTTGATAATTTTTTTTTAAAAAACGTGGTCAACAAAAAAGAGAACTACTCCTATTTGCATTGGAAGTAGTACTTGTCATTTTGCTAAGATCATGCACACACAATGTATACCTGCTCGTGAGTGCCTGCTGTAGCCTACTACTCCTGCGTCAGTAGTCAGTGCTGCCATTTTTGGTCACATGGAACAAGCATACAAGGCGCCCGTGTTAGTAGCGTACGAACACACTTTCTGTAGGCCGTGACAGTAATTTTGTCACCGAAACGTACGAACGCACGCATGCGCCCAGCAAGTTTAATTTTTGTACGTCGTGCTAATAAATTGCTACGTACACCACCAGTAAAAGTTTCTCAAACGATCGAATGCATCATGAAACAACTACATACTTCGTTTGATTCACGGCGATATATAGTGTAAAAGCCAGCACTTCGTTTATTCATATATGAATATGATCGATCGATGCACATGCACAAACATAGCACAAACATGGCACTCACATATATTTGTTTTTCAAGTGTAATTCACAGTCGTAGCGGTACTGCAGAGATCGAGCAAGCATGCATGCGTGCGATAGACGACTGAACCGTAGGTAATTAAGTAGGTAGGTAGGTAGAGTATACTATATGTCATCAGGTTGTCATTGCTGCCTTCGATTGATCATGAGATTGCGATGCAGAGGTGGTGGAATTCAGTAATTCATGGGCACTTGTGGCGTCCGTTGTGGGTGGTCATGTGGGCGTAGCAGGGGCAGACGTCCTCGTTGCCGGAGGTGCCCGGCGGCACGCAGCCGCAGCGCCGGCAGCACGTGTTACACGCCCTCAGGCACATCTTCGGCCGCCCCGATTTGCTGCACCGGTACGAACACCGAGCAGGGCAATCTACGTACACAAGGTCAGGTTAATTACAGAGAAGCGATTAATCTGATCATCTCGCTCTATCAGGTATATATATATGCATATCGTCCTCATGAAACTAATTAGCCACTGTATGTACGTTCTGCCCAGCGTAGCAGTAATGGATTTCATGTACGCACTTACTGATGGCGTAAGCTTGTCCATGGGGAGTTGTGGTCTGCAGATCAAGAAGAAGAAAACAATCAGGAGCTGAATCAATTTAGACAACCGTATGTCGTCCATATCATGCATGCAGCATGAACTAATTAAGCATACTCTTCAGCTAGCGGTATACACACGAGTGCTTTTACTGGGATCGATTAGGAATCAACAACTGTGCAGATTAAGCAGCTAAAGATGGTCAATTAATCAGTATTTGCTCACCTCAACGAGGAGCAAGATAAGGAGGACAAGTGAGAGGGGCAGGAGCAGCCCAGCCTTGGCCATGATGGGAGAGAAACCTCGAAGCTAAACAGTTTTTGCTTGTGAGAGAGATGAGATGAGCTAGCCGGAAGGCGCTAGCTCAATTTATAGGGCGAGGCCGGAGGCTTCCAGATCGACGTCTTCCGGTGGGCCGGCACGCAGCACAACGAGCTCCGCGTGCCCCCATCGATCCCCAGTGGTTCCGTGCTGGGCTCTCCACGCATGCAAATAACACGTACGTAGCTTGCAACTCACGCCGTATCCGTCACTATTACGTCCTCCAGTTAACACCACATTTAGCTAATGCACTCTACTGCGTGTGTGTGATAATGATGCCAATTGATTCACCAGTTCAGATTAATGCAGACTGTTTTGCTCGATCTTATTCCAGCGTCGATCGATGCGCATGGCTGTGTCCTTACTGGTTTAGTGTGTACTGTGTAGTAACATGCATGCATGCATCCTATGTCGATTTAACTTGCGTGCGGACTACTAACTCATGATATGGATTAATCTGGTTAGAGTTCGTCCTCACTTTCTCAGAATTATCATAGGACATGGCAGTTCCGGCGAAGGACGACACAGAGTTTGAACGTGTAAACTTGCAACACTCCGTAATTGTACACACTCCCTGCTACTCAAGGGAAAAAGAGTGAGGTCGGTTTGGCTAAAGATATCAGCACAGGGCGATACCGATACACTTGCCTGGCTTATGGTTTCAAGTTGCCTTTGGTTCTGAGAATAGTACCAACTGAGCTTTTGCTACTAGTTTCTTTCTTCTGAACTTTTCTGGGTGTTTACGTCTAGGCCTTTGCCATGATCGAGCCCGTGATGGCTGAGCCATCTAAATCCCAATATTTTGGGCCTAGACCAGGTGCCCGACAAGCTGCGCAGCCTCGGGCTGGCGCTCTACCTCAGCATCTTCGGGGTCGGCAGCTTCATCAGCAGCGCGCTCGTGTCGGGCATCGACAGGGTGACGGCGGCGAGGGGCCGGAGCTGGTTCTCCAACAATCTGAACCGTGGCCATCTCCACTACTGGCTGCTCGCGCGCTCAGCGCGCTCGAGCTGCTCGCCTACGTCTACTTTGCAGCGACTTAATTTCAAGTACAAGAACAAAGGAGCGGTTCTTGCGACAGCTGCTGCTTTCCTTCTTCGTATCAATTGCACAAATCTAGGAAGCGAAAGAGTAAGTAATCATTATCTACCTTTTATTTATACTTAAATATTTATACAACTTAAAAAAAAAAAGCATAGTAGCACCTCTCAACTATGTATATTTTTGCTATGTTTACGGTAGATGAATATAATAGGATTGTCTTATATATCATGCGACAGATTCTTAAAAAATAAATCATTCAAAATTTGGAATTTCTAACATAGATCCAATGGCAATATTCAACCATCCAGACCTAATCTCTCTCTCTCCAACCACTCCCCACCCCTCTTCCTCTCTCCTTCCATGGCCACCACCCCCCCACTCTTGCTTGCGCTGCCGCTAGCACGGTGCCTCACTACCATCGGCGTGACCCGCCGAAGCTCCATCGTGGCCGCTACTATCTCCTCCCCTTGGCACGGCTGCACCTTCTCCTCCTCTCCTGTCGTTGCCATCGCCGGCCTCCATCTCCTTCACCCCCGCCCTTTTCCCTGTCTTCAGCGGCTACTTTTGCCCGCCGCCTCCTAATGCTCGTCGATTCTTGTTGGCCCCACTGCCTCTGTCACTCACCACCCTCCTCTGATCCATGGCCGGCAAAGCCACTGTCACCAACCGTCGATCCTCTCCCACTTTGGCTTCCCTTTAAATCAGGGCCCTGGCGAATCCCAAATCCTAACTCGCGTTAAGTTGTTTACCGCCAAAGAAGACGACCTCACTAGCCGGAGCACGGATCTCCAAGCAAATCGCAAGGTTAGAAATTCAAAAAATGTGCACTAAAAAATCATTCAACATATATATAGCAATGCTGATTTGGGTGTATGACCTTACATTGATGTTGTTATATCCGATTTGTGCTGTGTGGCCACCGGAGAATTTGATGCTTAAGGCCAGTTTCTTTTCTGAATCATGTGTTCTCGAAAAAGAACAGAAGGCCAAGTGAACTCTGCACTCTGAAGTCTGAACAATTGATGAGGCCGCGTTTTATGAAAAAAAAGAAAAGAAAACAAAAGGACTAACAGGCTTCGGGTACAATTTATGATCACCTGCGAGGGTTTTGGCGGGTTTTCCTGTCGAAGAATAATCTTGTAGAACATGGTTCTATAATAATGCACTTACCTTTTCTTATTTCTTCGCTTTCTCTTTCCCAATCCAATGTTATCAATTCCTCGTTTCTTCACCATCCATCTGCCAATTCAGATTGAAACTCTATTCCAATCAACCCAAATTGAAGCTCTATCCCAATTAGATCAACAAGGGAAACAGCGCACGATGACGACGACCTCTGTCGCGGCACACAGAGGGGACTTGGCGGCGAGTACAGCTACAGCGTTCGACAGAGCTCAAATGCGGCGATCACATCTAGCTGTTGCAACGTCTGCAGCGGTTCGAGGCGGTGAAGGCTTCGATGGCGGTAGTGTGCAGATTTTATGGCGCATTGGACAGATTTTTGTCTCGTAAGAGTGGATTTGTGAAAAGAATATTTCATACTTCCGAACAGATTTGTCGATCGATTAACCGGAAATGGGCCGACAAATCGGAATATTCAGATGAATAAACGTTTGATCATGCTAATAGGCCTTCCTATCAGTTGTTTGTGATGGTTTAGTCATCGTCACCGAGTAAACAAGTGACATGTTGGAATTGACGACAGTACACAACAAGGGTTATTTATGAGGTTTTGCAATATCCATGTTTTTAATATTTGGATCCTGCAATGCTACAGAGAAGACTATTACAGACGGTTCAAAAATATCATCACACACGGTTTTCTGAACAGTCTGTAAGCATGTGTCAGTGATAATACGACACATATCACAAATGGTTTCCAAACCGACTGTGAAAACACATATCATAGACGGTTTTTAACAAGAACCGTCTGTGATATGTGTTGATCACAGATGGTTTTTAAATATAATCGTCTGTGATATGTTTTTTTCTCTGACTTTCTTGGCAAAACTTTCATGATTAGTATCTGTTGTTCGAAATCTTATTCTCCTTAGATATTTCTATAACGACATTTATAAGGCACACTTATAAATGCATGGAGACAACAGCTTATCTGATGAATATGGTCTTAACATGAGAACATTTGTAGCACTTTCATCCCCTTTCTTATTCTAATGTTGATGGATTCTAAGGCAAAATCCAATTTCATCCACGGTTCTTTCTAAAAGTTGTCATACTCTAATTTATCCTCCACTTCATCATCATTCCCGAATGAGAATACCATAGACAAACTATTTTCACTCTGATCTTGTGCAGTAACAGGAACAGAGTCAGACAACCTGTTGCCTCAATGCATCTAGGATATTTTGATATTCAATTGCAAAATCTATAACTGGTTGTGCTTATAAATGTCGTTCCAGAAATATCTAAAGAGAAGAAAATTTCGAACAACATATACTAATCATGAAAGTTCTACCAAGAGAGTTAAGAAAAAAAACATATCACAAATGCTAACAAATCAATCAAGCATTGTATTCAAGATGAGTAAATATTATGGATTCAAGATGAGTAAATATTAAAGATAATGTCAGGTGATAATACATTAACAAAATATGATACCACAAATATCAACAAGCGTACATTGAGAAACCACATTATTTCATAATTAAAGATAAGAAGACCTTACGATTTTTTCATGTCTGCCATCATATGTGCCATAGCTTCCGCAACAGAGGCTTTTCGGTTCTCTCTGAAGTTCTACAACTCGAGTACAGTGCCATTTGTTTGACACCAATAACCGATTGATCTCCAGTCATATCTTTTAATCCTTACAAAAGTGATCATGTTGTTGTGAAAAGGGTGTCTTGGTATATTATTAGTAACAACATCAAATTAAATACTAGAAACATTTATATTGCCTATATAAGCTCAGCTTTGCTTCTTTCAGCTCTGCATTAGCCCTGCGGTCCTTAATGATGAGTGCCGTGTTAAGGGATTCAATATCTTGCAATTTATTATCTATGTCTTTCAGTTCTTATTTCATCTCATAAATCTTTTCAGTTAACTCAGACTTGCCCTTCAGTTGTTCGATCTCCACCTCAAGTTTTTGTTTAGCTTCTAACAGCTTTTTCATGTCGTCTATTTTACCAAAATTAGATTTCAATCTTGTCAATTAATTTAAATCAAAAAAGAATTATGTTCTCATGTATCAGAATAATGGATCGATCAAAGTAATATAGGATTCACTAAACTATGCATGCAAAAAATAGAAGCCCATCTAATTAGTGATAATACATATCTCGCGAGAAAACTCAGAGAAAGCCTAGCCTGCTATTTATTTATTTATATAGAAGATGTTGATCTAACTACAACCTCTGATGCTAATGGTAATACAAACTTTAAATAACAAATACAATAAATTGATGTCTCTAAGAATAAACTATATGGCAATACAACTACAGTTCAGACTTACAAATTCTATTTCCTGTTGTTCAGACCTAACCTTGCGAATTCTAAAAGAAAAGCAATAATAAGTAGGGACAGGTCGGGATAAATATGGTCCAACAACCTAATACTAAATTTAGGTTATGTCAGTGCTATAAATTCCAAAATATATTTTCATGCACATCCAAATAAAATATGCGGGGACAGGTTCATGTTCCATACATTTTTATTTCATTACATGATCTAATTGGTATAATACATGCTTACCCTTTATTCATGCTTTAATATTTGGGCAACTATAAAAAAGAAATGCATAGAAGTACCTCTCTATAACTATATATGTTCTTCTTGTTTGTTTCCAGTAAGATTGTACACAACCTAGCTGATTAAAATTTACACAACACAAGAGGTGGGTAATTTAGATAAGAATAACCAACAACAGCAACACATGTAGCAAATCATATATCGAAAATACAGCCAAATCAATATGAATTCCTTGCAATTTTTGTCGTTTCAAAATGCCTCAGTTGATATCGAAAAATGTCGGAAATACAAATGGAAATTTGACAAAGAGAAGCATGAAATTGCAACTTCAATAAGGTGCAAAAATGGTGCAGTAGGGTGACAACTGACAAGCAAGGCTGCAAATTATTATCCATGTTGTCATCCATCTATGGCATGCATGCACAATATAGCTAACTCCTGATATATTATTGTATGTAGACAAAATCTAATCGGCTGTTATTAAGTTAGCTATTTTTGCTTCATGTTTTCAGCTGTCTGATATAGTCAAATCACACAACAATGTATATCATGTACATCAGCAAAATGAATGTATATCATGTACATCACCAATCATCCATACAAATCACAGGATAAGGTCACATGGGATCACCCAATCAAATGGAGCACGGTTCGAGGGGAGGAGGGGGAGGATGCCGGAGAAGTGGTCGTCGAGGAGGAGGTCGTCGGGGAGGAGGTCGCCGAGAGGGAGGTCACTGGGGAGGAGGATGCCGGGGGCTAGGGTTTGAAGGAAACGAAACACACTGGGTGCTAAGGTCTGCGCGAGGAACCTCGGTATATTTATATAGTCTCATTTCGTATCTCAGCGTTTATGAAAAGTATCGTCTGCGATGATGTCACTGACGGTTTCACTATATAACCGTCAGTGATATTCCTCATCACAGACGATTTCTCAAAACCGTCTATGATAAGACATCTAATATAAGTATTTCTGTAGTAGTGCTGGTGACTCCATCTGTACATGGAATATCTTTTTCACAATTGAAGTTACAAGATATCGGCAATTATTGTATGACACTGCTAAAGATCTAATAATTAGGTATTACTCTATTAAGTCTTAACCTATGGTCGTCAAGAAAGAACACAGAAATGAGACCTCTAAATTGAGTTCTTAGCTGACCTCGAAACTGAGTTCTTAGCTTTTTTTTAGACCTTAGTCTGCTTGAGAATAAATTTACAAAAGTAGTCTATGCAAATAAATTTGAAAATGGATCGATCACCTTTCACGGTAATATCAGCACTTCCGCGGTCAAAAAAAGAACTATTTTTACAATTTCACTAGCACTGAAACCAGATTTTAAAAAGTGTAACGAGACCATTTCTCTACAATTTCTAATTAGAAGTTGGTGGTGGTACGTCCGTTCTCCACCTCCTCACGCACTTCTCACGTGCTCATGTTCAAAGAAAAAACCCGAATGCGCTCACGTTTCCCAAAAAAGCGGATCTAAAATACTAGAAAAATGAAACCCAGGCTGACTGGCTCTCCATCGCAGCATCCTCCCCCGTAACGAACCCTCGCTGCCGCTGCGTTGCATGGGCTTCTCTTCTAGCCCACCGCCCATGGGTGGTGCCCCGGCGCTGTTGTCGTACAACATTGTGCCGCCTCCTCCTAAAGAGATCCAGCTCGTGGAGCAGCGCGCGCAGGAGATCGCGGCTAGGATCTTTAGCTCTGCCGAGGCGAAGCATCCCCCTCATCGACAACGGCGACATCAACGTCGGTGTCGGAGGAGGTTCCCTGGGCGGTAGCGGCTGCAGCAGGGCCGACGCTGGCCTCGGCTTCTCGTCCTCAGCCGATGGTGGTGAGTGTCTTGGTTTTCTCGTTAAACCCGTGTTAGACTGGGAGATCTGGTTTTAATTGCTGTTATCTTCCCCTTACTTTTCATATGCTTCGATTTGGCTGCTGGATTGAAAGATATCAGCTTGAGCTTCTGTGATGTGCAAATTTTGTACTTGTATGCGATTTAGGCTATTTTAGCTTTCATTTTAGTCATAGTTAGGATGCATACAGCTCTCTGTTGTGAGCTCCATTGTTATTGCGAAAGCTTAAAAGGCATGACTAATTGTTAACAAGCTGCAAGTAGAGTGGGCCACTAATTTATTGAAAAGTTGCATCTGTGGCATATGCCGCAAATAACATCGTTATAGTTTATAATAGTTCAGCAATACCATCTACTGCTCAGAAGATTGACAAAAGCAATGTCTTATGTAGACAAGGACATCCTCATGTACCAGGACATAGTTTAATACTACTGATGCCAGTTCAGGGAGTTAATAGCGCATTTTTCGTGTAAACATAGTGACAAGGTTCTCTTTGGAGTTCGCATTAACCGTATTTATCGTATGGTGACTAAATGTAGTTGAAATTTTTGATGAGGACTGCTTCCAGACCAACGAAGAATTAGAGCACTTCAGAAGTGAATACGAGATGCGCGAATTAAACAGGCAGGTTTCTGTTCATGGAAGAATTGTTATATTGATCAAATGCATTTCCGAATTCATATATTAAAAAAATTATGCTAGACAGTACATGCTGCTACACACCTGCAAAATTGATTTCATTTCACTTGAAAAATTCTGTTCGGCCTGTTAAACGCAGCTGCTGATTTACATATTACCTTGTTAAGTTGATGTGCAGGATGAAGGGCTGAACATAATTTCTAAAGGTCTAGACTCTGGACACACTGAAAAATCTGGTAGAGGACATGAATGAGGTTTGTTGTAGATGCATGTAGCTTCTTTATTGATTAAATTAGATTGATTTTCTGCTTGTATTAAGTCAAAGCTAAAATTATTCATGTAACCTTAACTCTCTGCTGGCATTAAGAACTAAAATTGTTCATGTAATTCTGCAGGAACTGGATAGGCAGGTCCCTTTGATAAATGAGGTTGACTCCAAGGTTGACTTTTAGTTTTTTGTCTTTTCAAAATAACTGTTATCATAATGTCCATAGTTAAAGTTGAAAGAAATGCATGTGCATAATTTTTGCAAGTGGATAAAGCTAATGCAGAGCTAAGAAAGACTAATGTCAGGCTAAAAGAAACTGTCAACTAGGAGAGTTGTTGGTTTTGTTGAAACCCGAAGTCTTAATTTATAACTTAACTATCGTTGCAGTGTTCTTAGTTTTACTGACAAATCTGGGTGCTGTGCAGTTTCGATCGACTAGAAACTTCACAATTGACATCATCTTGATTTGCGTCATTCTTGGCATTGTTGCATACCTCTACAAGTAAGTGTTCATCAGTTTTATCGATTACTGCTTGTTATCTGTTTGAGTTATTATCTGGTTTCCTCGATGAAATAGGAGGTTCTCCCACTTTCTCATAAGAAAAATGTCAGTCAGTTTAATGCCTAATTCCTTGATTTTCGAAGATTCAAAATTACTATATTCTTATAATGTAATAGTATTGTGTCTTTTCAAATTTGCTCCCTGTGACAGAAGTGAAGAGAATTTAAAGAAATCATATTGTAGCTATGGTGAATATGGGCATGCGACCATTCAAAATGATAATCCTCATATATTCATCTTATATATCTTCGGTTTCAGTACTGTATATTTTTCAGTGATATAATCCTTATCTTCATAGTACTGTATGCTTTTTGACCAAATCTCTTACATGTCTAGCAAGCAATGCTATGTTAGGCTCGTTTGGGACAATGAATTTTATAGGATTCTTTTGAGAATTACATTGTTTCACATGAGAAAAAATCGTGCATTTCAAATGAGATATTTTTATATAACTTTATCTACTATTTATTGTGTTTATACATAAGCAGTACTTATGTGCATCTAGAATTTGTAAAGTATTTTGTAACATGATAGCCTTCAGATTGCAAAATTAAAGATAATTTTGGACTCAAGTTTGTAAACATGTATTTAGAATTTGTATGCTACGAATGAACAACAACATTTAGACAGGATTAGTGATCAATGCAAACAAATTTTTTTTACGGTAAATTGACTTCCGCTACAACGCAGTCACATTACTAGTACTGCATAAGGCACAAAGGCCCCACGCACGAATCCCTGAGCATCCACCACTACTTCCTCCGCATCGCTGTACAGAACGACACCTCGTCATTCCTCGAGGCTCGAGTCATCACTCATCAGCGGCTCACGCCTCACGCCGCCCCAGTGCCATGGCGTCGGAGTTGGTGTTGGGCTCGGGCTCCTCGGATCCCCTCCTCCTCCGCGCCGGCTCCGGCCACCGCCCCACCACCGGCGGCTGGAGGTCCGCGCTGTTCATAATCTGTAAGCTAGCCACAATCCCGCAAGCACCTGCAGCTCGCTCGCTCGATTCGGCTCGCTTATCGGGGCTATTTTTCTGTGGGAATTTAAGGGGTGGAGGTGGGGGAGCGGTTCGCGTACTACGGCATCTCATCGAACCTGATCGGCTACCTAACCGGCCCGCTCGGGGAGACCACGGCCTCGGCGGCGGCGGCCGTCAACGCGTGGTCGGGTGCGGCGTCGATGCTGCCGCTGCTCGGCGCCGCCGTCGCCGACTCATGGCTCGGCCGGTACCGCACCATCGTCGCCTCCTCCGTGCTCTACATCACGGTCAGTCAGCCTAACTGAACGCCTCTTCCTTCGTCGATCTCATCGCTGCAATTTGGATTTTTTTTCGAGGGGTGATTTTATATTTTTTTAAAAGTCATATAAATATTAAAGTATAAATAAAAAAGGTACAGCTTTGAATTGTTTCCAGATTTGTGTTTTGCTTTGTCGTATTTAATCAGAGTCCATTTGCAGCTTGCGTGCAACTCGTGCGGAGTTGATTACCTAATACTGTCATGTCGTTGCTGACCTGTAGTGTCCATATTAAAGTCATTATAATCTCGCACGAGTGGCGTATGCACCAGTAGCATATTAAAAAAAATCTCAAGTAAATTATTCCGTGCGAAACAACAAACACGAATTTTATATAAAAACCCTTTTTAGTAAAGAAATCACGATATATAAAGATAAATATCACTATATAATAAGACATATTTAAAGGATATACAAAAGGCTTCGTATAGGAGTAGAGCTCTGAGTTAGAGTAGAAAATAAATTTGTATCATACTCAAACTCAACAATATCAACCTTAAGATGAATTCCTCCTATAGCTAAAATAAAACATAAATCTTCTCCAAACTGATCATCATAAACACATTAAGTGCCGAAAGCTCAAAAGACTAGCAAGTGATACTAACTAAATCCGAGTGAAGTTTAAACTTAGTGGTAGGAATTACCTTTGTCGACATATCAGCTGTATTATCGTTAGTACTTATCTTATGGACTTTAACATCGTATTAAGCAATGATACATCGAATGTAGTGATATTTGACATTAATGTGTTTTGTTATCTCGTAGAACATTTGATCCTTTCTAAGTCAAATAGCACTCTTGATTGTTACAGAATATTGTATTGCAAGACGTCTTTTCAAAAAGCTTAGTAAACAAAACTCTCAGCCAAACAGTTTTTTTTGCAAGTTTCAGAAATAACCGCATACTTAGCTTTATATTTGACTTCTAGCTAACAGCATATCCTCCTACAGTGAATACATAACCAATAAGAGTCTTTATCTTATCCAAATCTCTAGCAAAATCTGAATCTATATAACCAACGAGTCCATCTCCAGTTTTACTAAACTGTAAACAAGCATTAAATGTGCCCTACAAATATTTAAAATCCACTAAACTACTTTCCCATGCATATTAAGCGAGTGTCCTCTCCTTTAAAACAACGTACTGTAGAATATTATTTGGGAGATGAAGAAAAATTTGATATAAGATCCTACTATCTTTTCTTTACTTCTCCTCAAGGGGCTATATAGCAGGCATCTTATCGATCCTTAATAAAGTGCCATCTAAATTGAGCGGTGCAAAAACAACCACATCTTGATTTGCCAGAGTGAAAACCTTATGTCTCGATCCAGCATCGGAAGATCATACTCTAGAGTCGCCATCCGGAAAAAAAAATCTTAAATCCGCTAGTACAATTTTGTGTATACATAGCAAGATAGTACAAACTCCTTCCTTGTGTGAACGTAGACAAAAATTACAGAATCCCTAATAAACTTTCGTGTATGCACAGCAGAAATCGTCAAATCTTATACTCTGATAGTAAAAATGCATAAAAAAATAGAAATAAAAGACACAAATTTTATGTAAAAAAACCTTTCGAGAAAAACTACATATGCATCTAGGCAAATATCACCATATGAAGATATGTTTACTATGAGGTTTTCTTTTGAGTTGCTCTATCCCATAGACTACGAGTACAACATAAATCTTAAAACAAGCAAAGTGGTAAGTAATTAGAACTCTTCATTGTTGTAGCCTCCAAAGTTTTTTTCCAGAACTAGCCCCGTACGATTTTTTTTTTGCAAATATGGTCCTCTGGCCCACAAATCCTGCGCATGGGGAGCGCGGCAAATACAAATCTTGCGCACGATGGGTGCGGAAAAAACCGCAAGACAACACGTGGCGATTCCCGTGGTCAGTGCACCGTTCTGCCACCGAAAACCGAATGTCGTTCCACCGTAGAGCGGAAAACCCATTGCTGCGCCACCACACTGCAGAAAAAATGGAATCCCGCACCTCCACTCAGCGGCAAATGTAAATGCCGAGCTCAAGGTCAGCGGAATTCCACGGAAATGTAAAATTAAAAAAAAATGTGCTATAGTACCACAGAATTTCCTCTCTGCGGTACTTCGTCGCGAAGAGGAGCTATTTTCGCAAAAAAAAAGAATAAGGGGCCAAATATGATAGCATTTCAAGTAATTACTCCCTCTAGTCACATATAGTTATCGTTTTGGACATCAACACGGTCCTCAAAACTCAACTTTGATCACTAATTTCTATTATAATATATTTAAAATTCAATAAAATTATAATATTATAAAAATACGTTTCAAGGCAAATCTACCCATATGATTCTTATGCATCCAATCTAAATATTTAAAAAGATACCGATAGCTAAAATTTGAAATGTTTAAGTGCACGCATTCCAAACCGACAAGTTTTTGTGAATCGAAGAGAATACTATCTACCTTTCATCAATACTTTAATATTTATGTAACGTCAAATGGAAAAAATGAAAGCACCTCTCTTAAAAGAGATATACTAATTGGACTTTGAGATAAGAGTGAAAAAACAAATTCGTATGGCTTCAACCTCCAGGGTCACGATTCGATTCGTCATGCTTTAACTGGTACTGCTTGTCGTCTGCTTATGCTTGCTCCGAATCCAACCGTTACTGCTTCTCGAGTCGGCCGTCCTTGCTCAAAACTCTGCCGAACTGTTCTGTTTCTCGGGCAGTAGAAATGGTCCTGTCTTTTGCACCGGGATCTACATATGGGCCGTTCTAATCTCTGAATTCAACTAGACATTGCGACCTTCTCGCTACGCCCCCGTCATATTGCCCCGATTTTTCACTTTCTTTTGTTGCACGTATCCATGTATCATCCCCCGCGGAAATAATCTATAGCGGTCTAGCTAGACTATGCCGGGTCATTCTCAATGGACCACGCGGCAGTTGTGGTTAGCAATCTCAAATTTTGATTGTTTATGGTATGATATGACCGTGATTGCATTCATGCTTTGATCTGATGTGCTAACATGGCCTCCTTTGGCATAGGTTTTGGGCTGTTTTTTTTCTCTTAGAAAAAGCCACAAACTGACTTCTAGTTCAGCTTTCAATCGAAATCTAAGCCTATTTGTAAAGAGAAGCAAAAGCTTTTGAAAAGCGGGGTTTAGGATAACTAGCTAGAAGGTGACTTTTGTACAATCACAAGCCATACCGATCATGTGAAGTTTGAATGGGGGACTGCAACTTCGGCAGTCCCCATTTGCTAGAGCCGTTGGATCGAGTGAATCAACGATCCAGATCGAAAAAGGTCTGCTACAGTGTTATTGCTATAGTGATTTCGCTACCGTACTCGAAAAAATCTCACGCGTCAGATCTCGATCCAATGGTCGAATGGGGACTGCTAAACTTGCAGTCCCCATTCACCTGCACCTCCTCCCTGTCCATGCCGAAGAGGATGGTACGCTAAAGGTGCCTGTCCTCTATTTCTGTTCTGTCATAGTTCTTGCGGAGCAATTATCTCCATCTGCATTACCGAGCCTCCATTTTCGACAAGGCAGGGTAGCAAAAGCGAGCCACGTCAAGACTTTCATGCCACTGTTGGGTGATGGATTCGCAACATGTTTTGCCAAAAATAAATACTAAATGGGAGGTGTTTCTATTTCTATTTCTATGCATCATTATTTTAAAGTTGTATAAATATTAAAGCATAAATGAAGAGTGGGTCCTGATTACTTATCCCTTCACTTGTTTTAAAATTTATGCAAATTGTATTGAGGTAGTTAGCCCCACTGTAGGAGGATTTCATCCAGTAGACGTAGGGCGATGTTATGTTGGCACACAATTTTTTCTCTTTTGTAATTATTTTTCGGAGATTTGCGATTGTGTAAGCCAGTACGCCGTGTTAGGGCTCTGATACCACTTGTTAGGGATAACAGCACGGCATAAAAACCGGAGACAAAGATTTAACGTGGAAAAACTCTTACGGGAAAAAACCACGGGAAACAATCCACTATAATACTTCAAAGATTAAAGTACAGAGGTTGGCTTATATAGCCAAAGAGTCCTAGTTGTAGAAGACTTGACTCTTAACAAACTATAGATAGAACCAATAAATATGGTAGTTAGAGATATTGAGTTATCTCCAACACGCCGTATGGCCAAAAAGTTTGCCAACATCCTGCAATCCTGCTGACCAATTTACCCAATTCAAATTGTCAGGTTGTTGTTTAAGTTTGATCGTATTGAACCGTTGCATAGAAGTGCTAGGATTTTAGATTAACTTCGTAGGATTTTATAGGAATTTCGAAGGATTTTTGAGAAATTAAAATTCCTGCATTTGAAAAATGGCCTAAAGCCTTGAATTTTGTACCAAGAGATACTAACTACTCCCTTCATCCTTTTTTACTTCGTATTTTTTTTTCATGGTCTGTGTGGCTTTAATAGTTACTTTTTATTACTTTGTAAAAATTTGTTATTAACATTATAATATTATAAAAGTATTTTTAACAATAAATCTAATTATATTTTTATATATAGCTAATATATATTTTTAGACGTATTGATAGTCAAACTTTATAATGTTTGATGGATTCTATGGAGCCAAAGTAAAAAAGAACTTTGTGAGTATTTTCATTTCTCTCATCCAAATTTGGCAATTCGGCAGGGTCTAGGCATGCTGGCCCTCTCATCCATGTTCCCATCACCTCATGACCAACAATGCAGTGTCGCCGCCGACGGCCGGCGAATGTGCCCGCCTTCCTCCCTCCAGACGGCCTTCTTCTACGTCTCCCTTTACTTGGTAGCCATTGCCCAGAGCGGCCACAAGCCCTGCGTCCAGGCCTTCGGCGCCGACCAGTTCGACGCGACGGACCCGGGGGAGTCGTTGGCGAGGGGCTCCTTCTTCAATTGGTGGTACTTCGGGCTCTGCGCGAGCGCGACCGTCACGGTGGCGCTCATGAGCTACGTCCAGGACAACGTCGGCTGGGGTCTCGGCTTCGGCGTGCCGTGCATGGTCATGCTGCTCGCGCTCGTCGTCTTCCTGCTCGGGACGAGGACGTACCGGATCTACGACGACTCCGGCGACAACGGCACGTTCTCCCGTGTCGGCAAGGCCGTCAGGGCCTGGAAGAAGAGGTCGCGAGAACGTGGTGCCTTGGTTGAGTACGGCGAGTGGGCGCAGAACGCCGTGCTCACGGAGGAGGTGATGGGGTTGGCGAGGCTGTTCCCGATATGGGCGACGTGCCTGATATATGGCGTGGTGTTCGCGCAGCCGCCGACGCTGTTCACGAAGCAGGCGGCGACGCTGGATCGGAGGGTCGGGTCGTCGTCATTCCAGGTGCCCCCCGCGGCGCTGCAGAGCTTCATGGGCGTCAGCATGGTCACCTGCGTCGTGTTATACGACCGCGTCCTAGTGCCCGTGGCTCGCAGGGTCTCCGGCGTCGCTTCGGGCATCACCATGCTGCAGCGGATCGGCGCCGGCATCGCCCTGGCCCTGGCCGCGCTGGTGGTCGCCGCGCTGGTGGAGATGAAACGGCTGAACACGGCGAGGGACGCCGGTGTGGTGGACAGGCCGGGAGCTGTGGTCCCCATGAGTCTGTGGTGGATCGTGCCGCAGTACTTGCTCCTCGGTGCGGCAGACGTGCTCACCATGGTCGGCATGCAGGAGTTCTTCTACGACCAGGTGCCCGGTGCGCTCAAGAGCCTCGGGCTTGCGCTCTACCTGAGCGTCCTCGGCGTCGGCAGCTTCATCAGCAGCTTCCTCATATCGGTTATCGACCGCGTGACGACGAGGGGTGGCGGGACGAGCTGGTTCGCCGACGACCTCAACCGGGGGCATCTCGACTACTTCTACCTGCTTCTTGCCGCGCTCACCACGCTGGAGCTCCTCGCTTACGTTTACTTCTCTACGTCATACATTTACAGGCGAAAGGCTGTCAATGTTCATTGATACATGGATCGATGCACGCATATGTATATTTACCTGTGGAGTTCGGATCGAGCATCACATTTCATGGCAGTATGCAAAGACAAAAAATGATTAGTAGTTTTTAGTACTTGAAAATTACAATGAAATGTGATGTATGGACATAACCCAGAAACAGCATTGTTCTACAGGTTGGGAAAAAGAACGCTCAACCTTAGGGGAATGGTATCTGAGGCAGTGAATTATAGCCAAGTATGCAGTACAAATTACAATGAAAATTTCAGTAAGATTATACAAGAACAACGACAATTCCACTACTCCAGTGCTGATTCTTCTGGGTGCAAATGTTTCACTTATGCCATTACTATTGCTGACTGCTTAACAAATAGTAACAAAATAAGAAACAGAATTATTTGGCCAAAGCATATCTATTTTAAGGGGAAAAATATTGAACAGTTCTCGGCTCCGAGCCAAAAAGATGGATATAATGTATTCACAGTTCTCGGCGTTGGCTGTAGACTATGGAACATTCAACATTCTGATTAGGGGTTATATTCAGTTCCTTTGGCAGCGTTGAAGGTCTTCAATTGCCTTCTTCCATTGACTTGGCCGCTTTTTTGCATCCTCAAATGTTGATACCTTCTCTGGCTGAAATACAGAAACGTATACCAGAAATGAGTTACGCACAAGTCTTTTTTGGAGCCACTGAGGGCTAGTAAGTACTGATACCAAAATGCTATACCGTGCATATCCTGAAAGTTGACGAGTTTGCTACTTGCACGCTGAGCTCACGTGGATCATCAGATCAAACTATGTTTCCCTTGGCTACCATCTTGGCTGGATCGACACAAATCAACCGAGGTTTGTCAGTGAGGATCAATTGTATTTTCTTGCTTGTTAGCTTATTAATCTTCTTCAGGTTCGATATCAGCACTACAGATTCTCCAGGCTCCAGGAATTCCTGCCTTCAAGATTTGTTAAAACATGTCAAATATCGTGAAGAGTGCCGATATTTGTTAAAATCGATTCGCTATCTGAACATTGTTTACCATCTAGAGTCGAAGGAGTCGATGGAAGCTAGCTTAGATATATGGAGGCATGCTTCAGAACAAGGTATAGCACTGCTATTCCCACTTCACAGAAAAGCTGACTTGTTGATTGACTGGAGCACTACTCCCCATGAGTGACAACCAATTTGAATCCTGTGCACCCTCGTCCTCATTTGCCTGAATTGGAGATCGTCAAAAGGATGGACATTCAGGTGACTCGCTCACATATTAACGAATAATAGTGAAGAAGAAAAATAGATATACATTTGCATCCGCGAGCTTCGCCTTCGGTGCCCGCGTCTTTCTTAGATTTCCCCAGTCAATGCCTCGGAAGAAAGGATGGTTCTTCAATGGGGCATAACCATCAGATCCTGCACCTGGCCGTTTGGTTGGATTCGCGTCCTATGTCACAGAAACTCACAATCAGATAAATATGAGATCAAAACAAAATGTCCGTGAAACAAAAGTTTGGCATATATTTGGACTATTAAACTTGCTTCAAAGTAGCATGTAAGTCTTATAAGAAGAGCACTTTTACCATACATAATATTGAATATTAGCCGTCTATTCTATTTAATCTAACAGATCAGATTAGTTAGGATTTAGTTATAATTCTGCTGGTAGTATTGGTAGTAGAAATTATATGGTGGTAGTATTGTAATTAGCCATTTTTTAATTTTGAACATATGCGTCTTCAAAGCCTGGAGGTTGGCTCATGTATACATCCTCTTCAAGAATTCCATGGAGGAATGCATTCTGTATATCTAACTGCCTCAGTGACCACCCTTTTGATACTGCAATAGAGAGAATAAGCCTAACTATTGCTGACTACACCACAGGGCTGAAAATGTCTTCATAATCGATGCCATAGTGTTGTTTAAAACCCTTTGCAACCAATCGAGCTTTGTATCTCTATATTGCCATCAACTTTCTATTTCACCTTAAACACCTATTTGCAGCCAATGATGTTGTAGCTTGAAGATGTGGAATCAAAACCCATGTTTTATTCCTAATGAGTGCTCCAAATTCATCAAGCACAACAGCTTTCCACTGAGAGTGTTGAAGTGCTTCGAGATGATTCACAGGTTCTACAACAGCAAGAGAGGAGTATCGAGGAGTTCCATCCACATTCAGTTTAGGCTTGCGTATGTTGTTCTGCAGTCTTGTTCTCATCTGATGTTGAGTGGTGATTTCTTGTCCTATGTTAGTTGCAGTGAGAGGAATTTGCTGCCTTGCCTGCTTAGAATCATTTTCTGCAAAAACAGGGTTAGTACTCACAGATGCAGGTGTTAAATGTTCAGCTGAAAAATGTTCAGACTGGTCATTATCAAATGTGTTGTGAGCAGGAACAGGTTCAGTTTGAGATGTTGTAGGTGTAAGTTGAGAGGAATGAGTAATAGGAATAAATGGAAGAACAATTTGTATATCTGATAAGTGATAAGTATTAGGAGAAAATTCAGAAGCAGCAGTTGCAAAAGGAAACTTAGCTTCACCAAAGATCACATCTCTAGAGATTAAACCCTGCCTGAAGCTTTGTGGAGACATTTGTATCCCTTGTGCGAACTGTTGTACCCTACGAACACACATTCTTGAGAACAAAATTGAAGTTTATATGAATTGTAGGGTCTGAGGTTAGGCCAACATGAACATCCAAATGTTCTGCGAAAATGATAGTTTGGTTTTGATCCTAGAAGAAGTTCTAGAGGAGTAGAGCAGTTAATGATCTTACTAGGTAGCCTATTGATAAGAAAGCATGATGTCAAGAAGCATTCATCCCAGAATTTCAAAGGCATGGATGCTTGAGACAGAAGTGCTAACCATACTTCAACTATATGCCTGTGTTTCCTCTCAAGGAAACCATTCTGCAGATTAGTGTAAGGATAAGAGACATGATGAGAAATGCCTTCTTGCTTAAAGAAAGTGTGGAGTTTCTGATATTCTCCCCCCCCAATCAGTTTGCATGCAAATTATTTTCTTGTTTAGTAACAATTCAACTTGCTTTTTGGACTGCAGAAAGATATTGAATACGTCTGATTTGCTTTTGAGGAGATATACCCATGTAAATTTGCTATAAGCATCAATGAAACTAACATAATACTTAAAGTCATTTATAGATGTTTGTGCAGGACCCCACACATTTGAATAGACAAGATCAAGAGGAGCTTTTGACATATTATTTGAAGAAAAGAAAGGCAATTGATGACTTTTTGCTTGCTGACAAGCATTACATATGGAACTACTAGAAGTAGAGGAATATGACAAATTGGATTGAAGAACTCTAAGAACAATTGTAGAAGCAGGGTGCCCAAGCCTACAATAACACTACCGTGGGGAACTCTTGATGCTACTTAGTGCTTTTCTCAACAGTGATATGTGTTGTGGCTTGATGGGGTATAACTAACCCTCCTTCACATGGTCCCTGGAGAAGGGTTTTCTTCGTGGCCTGATCCTTTATGACAAAGTGAGTTGGGTAAATCTCAAAGAAGACATGATTATCAAAAGTGAGCTTGTGAACAGATAATAAATGTTTAAAAGCTTGAGGTATGTGGAGTATATTGTTCAGTTTAAGAGTTTTGTGAGGGGTAAACAATTGAAAGTGACCAATATGAACAATTTACATATCTGAACCATTGACATTCTGCACCTTGTCTCCCCTTGGTGCTTTTCCTTCACTGCAAACCTGTCCAATTCAGAAGTTATGTGATCGATAGACCCTTTGTCTGAATACCAGTTGGGGTCAAGTGAGTATGATGAGTTGCTGAATTTGTTGCTGCTGTGGCTAGCTTGTTGTCTTCAGACTGGAAAGAGTGATCAAACCTGTGGAAACACCTTGGTGCCACATGCCCAGGTTTGCCACACAACGAACACACAGGTCTTTCCCTGCTCTGACTGTGATTGTTGTTGAAGAATTGTGGCTGGAAGTTTGATCTCCTTCCTTAGAAGTGGCCTCTTCCTCTTGAGTACCTGCCTCTCCCTCTGGATGCTTGATTTGCATAATGTACAGGCATATGCATGGTACTGTAATTATGTGCTATGCGCATCTCAAAGTTCAGTAAATGAGCATAGACATCAGTGAGAGACATGTTGTCTACTCGTGTAGTGATAGATGTCACTATTGAATCAAATTCATAATCAAGGCCAGCCAGTAAATAGCCTGTGATTTCATCATCGTCTAACGGTTTCCCCATGGCAGCTAGGGTGTATGTGAGATTCTTCACCTTGTTGAAGTAATATGTCACCTGACAGATCCTGCTTCTTTATGGTGGATAACTGCACACGAATTTGCATCGTGCGAGCTTTTGATCTAGATGAGAACATGCTTTCTAAGGCTTGCCAGACCTCATATGAAGTTGTACAGTTTAGAACTTGTGCTAAAACTTCTTCAGATAGAGAAGAGAGAAGAGCACTTAGTACCAATTGTTCTTGTTGTAGCCACATTGGATAGGCTGGGTTCTGAACCTATCTTGCTCCTGCTTCTGTGGTTTGTGTGATCATCCTCGATGGCACAAATGTAGTCTCGTCGACATATCCCAGCAACTGCTGGCTGCAGAGGTAGGGAAGGAATTGGGCCTTCCATAGCAGGTAGTTATCGCGTGAAAGTCTCACGTTTATGAGGTGGCCAACGGAGGGCGTGACGAGCAGAGGGCCAGACAAGTTTGTGGTGTTTGCAGAGGAGGTGGATGAGGAATTCTGAGACATCTCGATTAGAGAATGAGAGGCTCTGATACCATGTAGAAGTTCTTGTAAAGAGAATTTAGCCACACACGTAACTTGATGCTGGCTTTTCTATTTATAGACCAAGTTGGTATTGCTACAGTAGTTACAAGCCGTATAAATCGGCAACTGAATAACAACCACATGACTCTCCACACTCACGCCACTACTCAGTATTGAATGGCTAAAGAATAGCTCCAGCAACAATTACATGCGACTAAGTATGTACAAGACGTTACATGACTAATTCTAACAGAGGACACCAACATGTCGCGGCGGTTAACGACTAGCTACCACCTCACAGGGCTCCACCTCGCACTCGTAGGTCGCGTCGATGAGGTCCAGAGCACAGGTCTTCGATGCAAGCGCGATGGTGCCATTGCGCCGGCGACCGAGCACCAGCGGGCGGAACCCGTGCGGGTCGCGCACGGTGAAGAGCCTGTTGGCCACCAGGAACAACAGCGAGTAGGCCCCCGCGAGGCGCTCGCACGTGTCGCAGATGTGCGCCAGCAACGGCCGCGAAAGCGACGTCACAATGAGGTGGAGGATGACCACCGTGTCCGACGACGTGTTGAAGATGGAGCCCCACGCCTCTAGCTTGTTCCGCTAGAAGGGGAGGGCGAGGGCTTCGGGAGATGCCCCTCTTGTTAGCTTTAGGGTTCAACTAAAACATGAACATATTCTAGCCTGAAACATGATCACCAAAAGAACATTAATGCGGAAATAAACGTTAGAAGAACTCACTGACCCGGTGAGGAAGAAATAGCCATTAGGGTTCGTCGGTGTAGAGGAAGAAGAGCAGACGGGTTGCGCAGCGAAGAGGCACCCAGATCTTCTTCGATGATGGTCACGGGAAGTCCTTCCAATCGCTCGCAGCGCGTTCGTTAGGATCGGTAGAGATTTTGGGAAGATGCAAAACCAGAAAAATATTCGTGAATTTCTTGGTCCCGGCTTCCCCTTTTATTTTGCGCTGTGCGATCGGGGGATCGACCCAAATTTTGTTGGGGCGTCTCCGATCATGGCGCGAGATTTGCGTGAGTTTGTTACAAACTCAGTCCTTAGTCAGTCCGAGATTAACCCAACATTCTCCCACTTAATTGAAGGACTCATTAGCATTATCATAAGTCCACACTTAATAGAACAGTGACCAAGGTAATGTGTTACAACAGCTTATTTATCGCCACTGAACCCCATCATCTATAGTTCACCATTCCATTCAGCTAGGATCATAAGTTTTCTTTAATGGGAGTTTTGGATTGTTCTTTATGATCCCTTCATTCTAGAATCAGAGGCTTTCCCTCAAACCCATGCCGGCAATATGCTCTCGAAGGAGACTAGGTGGTAAGCCTTTAGTTAGTGGATCCGCAAGCATAGACTTAGTACTTATATGCTTGACATCAATAGTCTGATCCTGGATTCTATCTTTCACAATATGATACTTAATGTCAATGTGTTTGGCAGCACCACTTGACTTGTTGTTACTAGAAAAGAATACTGCGGCTTTGTTATCACAGTACAACTTAAGTGGTCTAGAATTGCTGTCAACCACCTTTAGGTCCGGGATAAAATTCTTTAGCCATACCGCCTGTCCTGTAGCTTCATAACATTCCACAAATTCAGATTGCATCGTTGAAGATGCCGTAAGTGTTTGTTTGGAGCTTTTCATAAAATAGCTCCTCCCGCAAGGGTGAAGATATAACCCGATGTCGACCTTTTACTATCAACACACCCGCAAAATCAGATCTGAATAACCAATGACTTCAAGGTTTTGGACTTCTCATATGTGAGCATGTAATCTTTAGTACCTTGAAGGTAACGTAAGACTTTCTTTACTGACCTTCCAAAGGTCCAATCTCGGATTTGACTGATATCCGCCAAGCATCCCTGTAACAAATGCCAAATCGTATGAGTGCAAACTTGAGCATATATAATGCTTCCGATACCAAGCATAAGGAATCGACTTCATCTGATCAGATTCTAATTGATTCCTCGGGCATTGAAATAGTCCAAATTTATCGCCCTTAACAATAGGAGCAGACGTGGCGAGCGCTTATGCATATTATATCTCTTAAGTACTCATCAATGTATGCCTTTGGGATAAACCTAATATCCTTTGAACCTATCTCGGTGAATCTCAATGCCCAAAACATAAGAGGCATCACCAAGATCCTTCATGTCAAAATTAGCGGAGAGAAATCTTTTGGTCTCAAACAGCATATCCTTATCGCTGCTAACCAATAAGATATCATTCACATAAAGAACCAAAATAGTAAATTTGCCATCTTTAGACTTGAAATATATACAATTATCCACTTTATTTTCCTTAAATCCAATTTCCTTATTATATTATCGAATTTAAGGTACCATTGTCCGACGCCGCTTGATCCATAAATTGATTTCTTAAGACGACATCCCATATGCTCCATGCCTTCAATGACAAAACCCTCGGGCTGTGCCATGTAGACATCCTCTTGCAGATCACCATTAAGGAATGCCGTTTTGACGTCCATTTGATGTAGCTCCAAATCATAATGGGCCACAAGTGCCATGATAATTCTTAGATAATCCTTTTTAGAGACGGGAGAGAAAGTATCAACATAATCAATCCCTTCTCTTTGAGTAAACCCTTTAGCCACAAGCCTTGCCTTGAACCTTTCGACATTCCCCTTGGAGTCATGCTTAGTTTTGTAGACCCACTTACAGCCTACCTTTTTAACTCCTTCAGGGATTTCTACTAGGTCCCAAACGTCATTCAGGCTCATAGATTTCATTTCATCTTTCATGGCGTCTAGCCATTTAGATGAATTCTTACTCATCATGGCCTCTTTAAATGAAATGGGGTCATCCACCTTCCCAATATCATGCACGTCTTCATTCATGTACATGACATAATCATTTTGGATGGCGGATCTTCTTTCCCGTTGTGACCTTCTTAAGGGTTCATTAGGGGTCACAGCCGATTCCTGAGGTTCATTATCAGGCGCTGCATTATGTCCTTCATTATCAATTGTCGCATTATGTCCCGAGTCTTCATGTTAGTTTCAGGACTTTCAATCGGAGATGCATTAATTTGAGGTGCAGAATAATGACCTCTCGGATTATCGGTAGAGGTACATAAACCCGATTTTCCTCAAGATCTATTTTCCTCCTCGTAACTCCCACTGATTTTATCATTCTCAAGAAACACAGCGTGCCTGGTTTCAACAAATTTAGTAGTCCGATTTGGACAATAAAAGCGGTACCCCTTTGACCTTTCTGGGTACCCAATAAAATGGCAACTTACTGTCTTAGTATCTAATTTCCCAATGTGTGGGTTGAACACTTTGGCTTCAGCTGCACATCCCCACACGCGTAAATAATTTAAACTCGGTTTTCTCCCAGTCCATAACTCATAAGGTGTCGATGACACTGATTTACTGGGAACCCGGTTTAATATGTGTGCGGCCGTCTTTAAGGCCTCCATCCATAATTTAAGTGGTAAACTGGAGTGAGATAGCATACTCCGTACCATATCCATAAGTGTACGGTTACGCCTTTCAGCCACTCCATTCTGTTGAGGTTCACTAGGCATGGAATATTGAGCTACTATTCCATTTTCTTCAAGGTACTTAGCGAAAGGGCCAGGAATTTGACCATAAGGTGCATGTTTTCCATAATACTCTCCTCCCCTGTCTGATCTCACTACTTGAATTTTTGAGTTATGCTGATTTTCAACCTCAGCCTTAAATATCTTAAATTTATTTAGTGATTCAGACCGTTCCTTAATAGGGTAAATATAACCATACCGTGAAAAATCATCAGTAAAGGTTATAAAGTAATCATAACCATCTACTGACATAATAGGGAAGGGACCACAAATATCAGTATGAATTATTTCTAAGGAACATGAGCTGCGTGTTGCTCCTTTCTTAATTTTTTTAACGTATTTTCCTTTAATGCAATCAATACAAGCGTCAGAATCAGAAAAATCCAATGGGTGGAGTATCTCTTCCTTAATGAGACGCTCCATTCTCCCCTTCAAAATATGGCCCAAGCGACAGTGCCATAGTTTCGACGATGTCTCATTATCCATATTACGCTTGTGTTTAATAGGAGTATCACACATATTTAGCAATAAAGGAGACTGTTGAATAGACAGCATATAAAGCATGTCGTGCTTGGTAGCAAGACCAACATTATTACATTCAAATTGAATCACACATTTATTGTCTCCAATAACACAATAATAACCATTATTGTCTAACAGGGAAATAGAAATTAAATTCCTCCTCATGGAGGGAACATAAAGGACATCCTTTAGGAGGAGGGTGAAGCCGCTCTCCAAAACTAATGGAAGCGTCCCAATAGCTTTAACTTCAGCCTCCTGTCCATTGGCGACTCTAAGCCTTCGGTCCCCTCTTGTGGTCCTTAACGAACTGAACCCCTGCATCGAATTAGTAACATGCACAGTGGCTCCAGAATCAATCCACCAAGAATAATGTGGAAAATCTGCATAAAGTGATTCATCGACAAAAGTAATTGTATCGTTACCCTTCTTGGCGAGCCACTGACGGAAGCCGGCGCACTCCTTCTGCACAAGTCCTTCCTTTTTACAGAAGCAACAGGTGATGGCAGTGGGAGATTTCACCCCTTTAGGCGCGGGTTTGCTTGTTTCCGCCTTAGGATTGGGGGAGAAATGCAGCTTCTTCTTAGCCTTATGGTCCCCATGAGAGTGCTTTCTTTTGCCATTTCCATTATTAACCATAAAAGCCTGATCCCTTTCTTCAGTCTTAATCCTTTCCTCCTCCTGGACTAGTTGAGCAATGAGCTCACTCATGGACCACTTCTCCTTCTGCGTATTGTAATTAATCTTAAAGGGAGTGTACGCAGAAGGTAGAGATGTCATTATAAAGTGAACCAGAAAACCATCAGAAATCGCCATATCAAGTCCTTTAAGCTTAACCGCCATGTCATTCATTATCATGACGTGCTCCCTTATGCTGCAAGAGCCATCAAATTTAGTGGTGAGGATCTTCATAATAAGAGTACTTGCATAAGCCTTTGAGGAGCCCTTAAATTGCTCCTCAATAGCAGCCAAGTAGCTCTTAGCCTTATCAGATTCGGGGATTGCTCCCCTAATCCCCACCGAGATGGTGCTCTTCATAATCATAAGTGACATGCGATTAGACCGCTCCCATCGCTCACAGTTAATATCATAAGTTTTCTTTAATTCAGCATAATTTTCCTCAGTTGAGGAAGGAGCGATAGGAGCAGGGTGACAGAAAGCATAATCAAGCTCGAGAACGCCAAGGATGATCTCAAGCTTTTCCTTCCAGGTAGGAAAGTTAGTTCCTGTCAATTGCTCAATACCGCTGATGTAATTTGCAACATTAGAGGAATTGGCCGCTGAGAAAATATAACATAATTCATGTTAGGAAACATATTATTTTATGCATGAAATTAACCCTACGTTGGTCTGATTAATAACATGTTAGTGGCAAGAAAAATTAAAGCTTCCAATTCGCATCACCGTTGGGCAGAAACGAAAAGGAACTAAATTATTTTATGGGTGACACATGTTCATAAACAACGTTGGTCAGTAAATGAATATGGTCATGACATTATCCCATTTTCATCATTAAACAATTAACCTCTAAGATAAACTTCCCGTTGGTTCCATTTCAATTAGAGATAAATAATCATCATGTAAGAATTAATTGTCACATTAAATAATTAGCCAAGAAAATAATCATGAAATTAATCATAACATTTATGCCCAGGAAAAATAATCATAAAATTAATCATAATATAAATACTCAGGAAATGAATATTTAAACAATACTTAATTGCTGAATTTAAATAAGACAAATTAAAAGGGGCTAAATGCCAGAAAAAAAACGGCCCAAAAGGCATTCGCCCACCCACCAACGCAGTAGCTCAAATAGAGATGCACGGCCAGCAGCAGCCTATTTAAAATAAGCGCCATGCCCACCGCCAAGACGCAATGGCGGCCCGGCCGCTGAGGCGGGCGGCCGCTCGTCTCGAGAGGCGGCGGCGGCCTAGCAACGCGATGCGACGCGCCCAAGGAGGGAGACGAGGCGACAGCCCACGCAGGAGAGCGAAGCGCCGGTCTATGAGCGGAGAGCGAGGCCCGACTGCGTGCGACGCGAGGCGCCAGCCCACGCGCGGGAGGCGAGGCGTCGGCCGTTGATCCGAAATGGACGGCCGAGATCCCGCGAAAGCCGGAGCAAAAGGGCGATGCGGGCGATGAAAAAACCCTAACACTAACCCATTCAACTTCCTCTCCCCGAAAACCCCGCACGACGACTGCGAGCGGGCGAGGCGGCGGCGGCGACAAGCAAGAGGGATCCGGTGATGCAGCATGATGACGCGCACACGCGCAGCGGGCTGATGCCGAGCGCGGCGGCGGCGGCGACAAGATCTTCAAGCCCGGACGCAGCGCGGCGGCTAAGGCCCGCGACGGCGAACGGAGCGCCATACATGAGTCGCCGACGGCGACAAAAGCACCGACGCCGGGGACGACGACGAGCCAAACGGTAAGCCCCTCGAAACCCCCTCTTAGGGCATTTTGGGTTTGGATCTGTTCTTTTCCCCTTCTTCTCAAAGCTTAACCGAGCCAAAACCGACAAGAACAAGAACCAAAACTGGGTTTAAAGGATCAAGATTAGGCTAGGGTGCTCTGATACCAACTGTTAGCTTTAGGGTTCAACTAAAACACGAACATATCCTAGCCTGAAGCATGATCACCAAAAGAACATTAATGCGGAAATAAACATTAGAAGAACTCACTGACCCGGTGAGGAAGAAATAGCCATTAGGGTTCGTCGGTGTAGAGGAAGAAGAGCAGACGGGTTGCGCAGCGAAGAGGCACCCAGATCTTCTTCGATGATGGTCACGGGAAGTCCTTCCAATCGCTCGCAGCGCGTTCGTTAGGATCGGTAGAGATTTTGAGAAGATGCAAAACCAGAAAAATATTCGTGAATTTCTTGGTCCCGGCTTCCCCTTTTATTTTGCGCTGTGCGATCAGGGGATCGACCCAAAGTTTGTTGGGGCGCCTCCGATCATGGCGCGAGATTTGCGTGAGTTTGTTACAAACTCAGTCCTTAGTTAGTCCGAGATTAACCCAACACCTCTGATTCCGAGTGCGATTGAAGGGCGAGATTTAAAGAAGTTTGCTTGGTGGGCGCCTGGCTGCCGTAGGATACTAGGATGCGATGTAGTATATTGCATATGGGTTGTGCAGTTATACATGATACCTCCGTAATAGGCTACAAAGAAGGGCAACCACTGACAGGTGGGCTCACCAGTCAGCCGATTAGAGCATTAGTGGATTGGATCATTGGACCAGTGATGTAATTGTTGGTCAGAATGGTGCCTATGGTCCATTTCTAGTTCAGACTGGGGGGCCCACTTGAGTACCAAATTGATTTCAATGGGTAGGCCAACGGCAGAAGAAGATAAGACTATTCTCGGCCGTGCTATTTCTCTCTGACAGTCTTACTATTTTGTGGGCCAGATAAGTTGCCTTGTACTCAAACTCGTGACCTCACAGCTTTAGGCCCAGATTGCCTTGCAATCGTGCCTTTCTCCGTCTCGCTTAAATTTCACATCATCTTTACTCCTTTTAAAAAAAACCAGTGGTGTTGAATGATGTATTCTTCACATTCCTAACTTTCATCTATGTCTCCTTAAATCCCTCTTCCACCCCAAAAAATCTCTAACAAAAAACAAACAAATTGCTCTATAACAAATAAATTAAATACTAAAAAATATAATTGCTATCCCAACAACCTCCATTCACTTCCTTCATGGTGTGCGACAAAGGTATGATGCAAAAACGGTGGCTAAGCCAAGAGTGTGATGTAAGCCAAGCTCGACAGAAGAGGCATGGTGTGGGCTAGGACGGTGCTAGACTAGGCACTATGGCGGAGCCGAGAGTATGACATAAGCTAAGCCCAACGACAACAGATTAATACGCTAGATAATATTTAGAGAGCAGGTTGAATAAGATCATGGGGGAGGATGAGATTAAATAGTGGCAAAGGTCAAAGGAGAAGGAACTATTAGAAAGGGGTAGTATTACATTGTATTTTATGGCCAAAGCAAGTGGAAGGAGGAGAAATAATTTTTTTAATTTATACAAGGAAAGATATATAATTGAGGGTGAAAGTAATGTAACGAGACACGTTATTGATTACTACAAAACCTTGTTTGGGCACTCTGATAGATGCCATATAACAATTGATCTACCCTTCGAGAGTTGTATTTCTAAGGGAGATAAAAAGATGCTGATTGAACCATTTTCCATGGAGATAAAAATGGCCATTTTTCTATGAGAAAGAACAAGGCACCAGGACCTGATGGATTTCCATTAGAATTCTATCAGAAGTTTTGGGACATTGTTGGTGGGTCCTTGAAGAATCTCTTAGATGATTTCCATAATGGATGTCTATCTGTTGATAGTTTAAATTATGGAATCATCACATTAATACATAAGTATGAGGTTGCTGATGATACACAGAAGTATAGACCTATTTGTCTCGTCAATGTAAGCCTCAAAATTTTGACAATAGTAGTAAACAATAGGCTAATCAAAATAGTAGGCAACATTACTGAGAGTGCTTAGACTGCATTTATGAATTGGATCAGATGCCCAAGGGCGGGGGACGAATTGAGATTCTTTGGGCAACAAAGGCTTGATTAAAAATTTGACCTTAATTAGCCCAACCTATGTGAATAGGTTTTCTATGTTGTGACGCCCTCACTTTGCCTGACCAGGTCAGAACCAGTGGAAACATTACAGATCAAAGTGCGTCAGGATCAAGCTAAAAAAGAGGGGAAGGCCAATGCTATCGTCTTTTCAATATAAATTATTGCAATATTCAAATTGCAATATCAATGAATTGCAAAAATTCAATAAGTAAAAAAGAATACTATGCAATAATCTACTAAAAAAATAGATATTCTAAAATAATAAAATAATAAGAAAATAGTATTCAATTTCTATTCATCTTAATATTTGAATTTGATATTATCATTATATGTGCGCCTTTGTTTATTTCTTTAGAGGATTCTATGTCTAATTATTCAAAAGTCTAATTATTCAAAAAATTAGATTGATTAATACGAGTGGATTTCCTGTTACGATGGATGGAAGAAAGAATGGATAGTGTATGGAGAGCTATCTCTCGAGCACAGGTTGAGGTTCGTCCTCAATGGGAAAATGGAGCACCTAACAACGCATCTTCACAGACCAAGAACTACGAGATCACCCCTTTCATTTTGGGGTGATGGAGGGATCGTACCATTCGAGCCTTTTTTTCATGCTTTTCCCAATGATCCGAGAAAGCGACAATCAATAGGACTTCCTAATCCTCCCTTCCGAAAGGAAGAACGTGAAATTCTTTTCCTTTCCGCAGGACCGGAGATTGGATCTAGCCATAAGAGGAATGCTTGGTATAAATAAGCCGCTTATTGGTCTTCGACCCCTAAGTCACTACGAGCGCCCGATCGGTGCAATGGGATGTGGCTATTTATCTATCTCTTGACTCGAAATGGGAGCAGAGCGAGTTTGAAAAAGGATATTAGAGTGTCTAGGGTTGGGCCGAGGGTCTCTTAACGCCTTCCTTTTCTCGCCCATCGGAGTTATTTCCCAAGGACTTGCCATGGTAAGGGGAGAAGGGGAGAAACACACTTAAAGAGCGCAGATAACGGGAGTTGTATGTCTGCGTTCGAAGGATGAATCGCTCCCAAAAAGGAGTCTATTGATTCTCTCCCAATTGGTTGGATCGTAGGGACGATGATTTACTTCACGGCGAGGTCTCTGGTTCAAGTCCAGATGGCCTAGTGCGCCGAGAAAAGAATAGAAGAAGCATCGACTCTTTCATGCATACTCCACTTGGCTCGGGGGATATAGCTCACTTGGTAGAGCTCCGCTCTTGCAATTGGGTCGTTACGATTACGGGTTGGCTGCCTAATTGTCCAGCGGTAATGATAGTATCTTGTACCAACCGTGGCTCACTTTTTCTAAGTAATGGGAAGGGGTGAAACATGCCACCGAAAGACTCTCTTGAGACAAAAAGATGGGTCACAAAAGGTAGAGGAGGTAGGATGGGCGGTTGGTCGATCTAGTATGGATCGTACATGGACGATAGTTGAGTCGGCGGCTCCCTAGGCTTCCCTCATCCGGGATCCTCGGGAAGAGGATCAAGTTGGCCCTTGCGAATAGCTTGATGCACTATCTCCTTCAACCCTTTGAGCGAAATGTGGCAAAAGGAAGGAAAATCCATGGACCGACCCCATTGTCTCCACCCGTAGGAACTACGAGATCACCCCAAGGACGCCTTTGGCGTCCAGGTCACTGACCGACCATAGACCTGTTCAATAAGTGGAACACATTAGCCGTCCGCTCTCGGTTGGGCGATGAGGGTTGGAGAAGGGCAATCACTCGTTCTTAAAACCAGCATTCTTAAGTTTAAGATCAAAGAGTCGGGCGGAAAAAGGAGAGCTCCCGTTCCTCGGTTCTCTGTAGCCGGATTCCCGGAACCACAAGAATCCTTAGAATGGGATTCCAACTCAGCACCTTTGTTTTGAGATTTTGAGAAGAGTTGCTCTTTGGAGAGCACAAGACGATGAAAGTTGTAAGTCGTGTTCGGGGAGTTATTGTCTATCGTTGGCTTCTATGGTAGAACCCGTCGGGAGGTCCGAGAGGCGGTGGCTTACCCTGTGGCGGATGTCGTGATTCGAGTCCGCTTATCTCCACCGTGAACTTAGCGGATACTATGATAGCACCGAATTTTGCCAATTCGCGCTCGATCTATGATTTCGCATTCATGGACGTTGATAAGATCCTTCCATTTAGTAGCACCTTAGGATGGCATAGCCTTAACGTTAATGGCGAGGTTCAAAAGAGGAAAGGCTTGCGGTGGATACCTAGGCACCCGAGACGAGGAAGGGCGTAGTGCTTACGAAATGCTTTGGGAGTTGAAAATAAGCATAGATCCGGAGATTCTCAAATAGGTCAACCTTTTGAACCGCTCACAATCCATGAGCAAGCAAGAGACAACTGCGAATCAAACATCTTAGTAGCCAGAGGAAAAGAAAGCAAAGCGATTCCGTAGTAGCGGCGAGCGAAATGGGAGCAACCTAAACCATGAAAACGGGGTTGTGGGAGAGCAATACAAGCGTTGTCTTTAGGCGAAGCGATTGAGTGCCGCACCCTAGATGGCTAAAGTCCAAGAGCGAAAGCATCACTAGCTTACGCTCGACCCGAGTAGCATGGGGCACGTGGAATCCGTGTGAATCGGAAGGACCACCTTGCAAGGCTAAATACTCTGGGTGACCGATAGCGAAGTAGTCTTGTGAGGAAAGGTGAAAAGAACCCCATGGGTAGTGAAATAGAATGTGAAAC
Organism: Otatea glauca; assembly: GCA_036346275.1. Lineage (NCBI taxonomy): Eukaryota > Viridiplantae > Streptophyta > Magnoliopsida > Poales > Poaceae > Otatea > Otatea glauca. The sequence goes on along the minus strand of CM070720.1, from coordinate 42,147,571 downwards.
CGTCTTGAGCTCCCAAGCGGTGGGAGGAAAGTGATCTCGATCGCGCGTGCTGTTGAAGAATGAGCCGCGACTCATAGGCGTGGCTTGGTTAAGGGAACGGAACCCACCGGAGCCGTGAGCGAAGCGAGTCTTCATAGAGGCGATTGTCACTTTGCTATGGACCCGAACTCAGGTGATCTATCCATGACCAGGATGAAGCTTGGATGAAACTAAGTAGAGGTCCGAACCGACCGATGTTGAAGAATCGGCGGATGAGTTGTGGTTAGGGTGAAATGCCACTCGAACCGAGAGCTAGCTGGTTCTCCCGAAATGCGTTGAGGCGCAGCAGCTTGATTGGACATCTAGGGTAAAGCAATCTGCTTTGGTCAAGGGCTACGTGGCGGTACCAAATCGAGGCAAACTCGAATACTAGATATGACCCGAAAATAACATGGGTCAAGGTCGACCAAATGAGACGATGGGGATAAGCTTCATCGTCGAGAGGAAATGCACCGGATCACCGCCTAAGGCCCCTAAATGACCGCTCGGTGATAAAGGAGGTGGGGTGCAAAGACGACGGGGAGGTTTGCCTAGAAGCGACCACCCTTTAAAGAGTGCGTAATAGCTCATCGATCGAGCGCCCTTGCGCTGAAGATGAACGGGCTAAGCGATCTGCCGGCTATGGGATGTCAAAATGCATCGGTAGGGAGTGTTCCGCCTTAGAGGGAAGCAAGCGCGAAAGCGGGGTCGACGGCTTAAGCGAGAATGTCGGCTTGAGTAACGAAACATTGGTGAGAATCCAATGCCCCGAAAACCCAAGGTTTCCTCCACAAGGTTCGTCCATGGAGGGTGAGTCAGGGCCTAAGATCAGGCCGAAAGGCGTAGTCGATGGACAACAGGTCAATATTCCTGTACTACCCCTTGTTGGTACGGAGGGACCACTACAAGAAACAGAGAAAAATTCGTGGGCCCAAAAAAAAACCCACGAATTTATTTATTTAAATTCGTCGGTTTGTATAAAACCCACGTTTTTAATTAAATTCGTGGGCCAAAATGAAACCCACGAATTTAATCATTTAAATTCGTGTGCCAAAAAATTACCCACGAATTTAAAAATTTAAATTCGTGGGCCACCAATTACCCACGAATTTAAGTTTTTAAATTGTGGCCCACCTTACCCACGAATTTATCCCGGCAAAAAACCCTACGGGCCCAGCCGAGACGCTTTGCCTCCTCCCCGCGCCGCTTGCCGCCATCGCGCGCGCCTTCGCCTCGCTCCTACGCCTCGCGCGCTCTGCGCCGTCCCCGCCGTCGGCCGCCCCGCCCTGCTTCGCCTCTGGCGCCCGCCTGCCCGCCGCTGGCTCCACTCGGCCGCCGAGCCACCCACCCGGCCGCCCTCCGCCGGCGCAGTGCCGCTCGCCGCGCCGAGACCCGCCGGCCGGCGGCCGCTGCCAGACACGCCCGGCCGCCGCCGCCACCGCCCCCTCGCCTCGGCGGCCACGAGCTTGGCCACCGCGCCGCCGCCGCCCACCCTGGCCGCCCGGCCGGCCGCCCTCCGCCGCCAGCCGCAGCCAGACGGCCGACCGCCACCAGCCAAGCCGCCGCCATGACGCCGCCGCGCAGGCCGCCGCCCACGCCGCGCTTCGCCCGCGCCTGCCCCGCCCGCCGCGCCGCGCGCCTGCCGACCACCACCACCACGCGCTGCTTCGCCCGCCGCCGCCGCCCGCCGCTCGACGCCACCCACCGGCCGTCGCCGGCCGCGATGCCCGCCGCGCGACGTCGCCGCGGCCGGCCCGCCGCCGCCCGCTTCGCCATGCCGCGCGCCGCCGGCGCCGCCGCCCATGCCGCCTCGCCGTGCCGCCCGCTTCGGCCGCCGAGACGCCGCCCGCCCGCCGGCGACCGGCGCTTCCCCCGCCCGCTTGCTTCGCCGCCACGCCACCACCGCGCCATCGCGGCGCCGCCGCCGCGGTGACGCCTCGCCGTCGTTAGCGCCACCCGCCCTCCCGGACCCTCGCGGCGCCCCACCGGCGTTGGAGAAGGTATATTCGTCTCTTTTATATTCGTTTAAAGTTATTTCATCTCATTTTATATTCACGCATATGATATATTTTTTATTTTCTACATTGCCGTTGTATATAACGTTAGAGTTTAGGGTTTGTGTCGAACAAGAGAGAGCATAAGCGTCACCGTTGAACGGCGCATCTCACATTTGCTTGTGAGGTGCGCGGTTCCTAATTGTCCAAATATTTTGGACAGCCCGAGAATGTTGGTTGTTGCATAGGACTGTGGCGTGCGGCGATCAAACGTGATTTCGGCCACATAACCTGTTGTTCTCCGACGCACCAAAGATCATCGCGTGCGTTTGGAGAACAAATAATCTTCCGCCAAATTTCGTTCGATCAGAGCGCACGTCACAGGTCGCATGCAATAGCCTCCATTCTTGGGTGGGTTTAGGACAAATCTTTCCTAATAAGGTTGTCATTGTCACCTAAGCTACGGTCGTACGTTGACATTGTTTCATTTGTTTAGATTTGATAATGGGTGACGATCAAAGGGCGATGTATGACGGATGGAGGAGTGATGGGGGGCACTCAAGGAATGGGCGGATCACGAATGCTTTCTTGAAGCAAGCATTCGTTGGAGGAGTCAATATGTGTATTGCCCGTGTACCCTCTGCGAGAATAACAAATACTACAAAGAAGGATATAGTGCAAGATCACATTTGCAAAAACGGGTTCATGCCTAACTATTTAAAATTTGAATGAATGATTTATATGTGGCATGATGTACCTGTCTATGCCTTACAGGGCTCCCAGCCTCCAAACCCGTTCTACATGTACCCACCACCTATGCCAAGCCAAGGAATGCCTATGTACTTCACCCGTGGGCCTGCGGCCACCTCGGGCGACACCACATGTATGGATGTCGAAAATATTATAAGTTTGCGACACGAGCTAAGTTTGTCAATTCTTGTACAAATTGCCGTTTTGGATGTGTGATTGATTATCTAAGGATCTGCTAGAATGTCTCCTTCGGTTTGAGAGATTGGTATATATATTATAATCGCAAATGTTTCTTTGTCTCACGAACGGATGTCCTATTTACTAGAGAGGTCATGCCGAAAATTTGTACATTTCAATGACTTAGTTTTAAGCCGGTTTAAAGAGTTGAAAGGTTGGTTTCGGTCTTTTAGTAGAGGTAGTAGGTTTGGTGTCTCGTTTGTTAATTTTTCGTTAGCTTGAACTTTGTTGTGGAGTTTGATGACTTGGTGAGCTACCCGCCCCATCCCTTCCTTTCTCTTGCTCAAATTTAGGAACATATGCTTCAGTAGGAACTTTAGTTCATTCTTTGAATATGAGATTACATATGCTTCATTGAATATGAGATTACGTGTGCAATGGATGGACATATACTCCGTAGGAAATCTAGTTCATTCTTTTAGTATATATCAATCTTAGTAATCTGTTGCAAAAGTGATAATTTTTGTTGAAATGCACAACCGAGTCGATTTTAGGATATTTAGGCAACTCTTTCTTAAACCTTGCACAAATCATCTCAATGTTCATACTTGAAAAGGTTAACTTGTGTGCTTATGAAAGTTCATTCTTTGTGCTCTCTGTAGATAAGTGATGGTTTACCAAATTATTAACCCATTACGTGCTATTTGATTTTTTCTTTCTATCAATAACTTTTTGATTTCGAACCTTATATTGCGCTGAGTTCTTGGAATTGAAAAGTTATCTTAAGACAACTTGTTCAATTGTGAACTTATGTTTTAAATGCTTTATATGGCATCCTTGTAGAATGTTGTTTGCCCATGTACAATCTGATTGTTTATCCTTGTAGAATGCTTCATTTTTGTACTTTGTATATTGAACTCTTAAAATGACTACCAAAACTCTTAATTGCTTCTTTGAACTATTTTCACTGTTTGTTATCTTTTGAATACTCAGTGATGCAATTTGGGTCTTTGGAAGTTGAATTAAGTAATTTGAGTTGTAATCTTGGCCTTATGTTAATACTAGAGAGTATTACTTTGATACTTCATTGAATATGAGATTGATGTTCATATGATTATTGCAGCATATCTTGACTAGCTCGTACGTGTAGTTCTTATATATAGTATCTGTTCTTGTTTAGCTTGACCTGTCATATTGATATTCTCATATTGTGTCTTGGTTGAATAGTACTATTGATATTCTCATATTGACATTCATGTGAATCAAATAATGTTACTTGTAGCACAACCTAAGTTAATCTTGAACTTGCGGGTTTCTAGGTCACGCCCGGCCAAAGACGTACTAACGATTTACATCATAGAAGACATCTTCAACAATACGACGGTGGTGGTAGCGCCACAACTCTAACAACCCCGAGGCATGAATTCCATTGTGAGCTCGATTGGTGTATAATCGTTGTACTTTATAACTTGTTGTGATGGATACGTTGTGATCGACTTATTGTGATGGACTTATTTTAATGGATCGCGGATTGTATCTATTGCGGTTGTAATGTGTTGTACGTCATTGCGTAGTTTACAAATTGCCGTTGGATGTGTGATTGGATTATCTAAGGATCCGCTAGAATGTCTCCTTCGGTTTGAGTGATTGATATATATATTATAATCGCAAATGTTTTTTTGTCTGCGAGTGGATGTCCTATTTACAAGAGAGGTCATGCCAAATTTTGTACATTCGGAGACTTAGTTTTACGCCGGTTTTGAAGAGTTAAAAGGTTGGTTTCAGATTTTAGTAATCGTAATAGGTTTGGTGTCTCGTTTGTTAATTCTTCGTTCGCTTGAACTTCATTGTGGAGTTTGTCTTTTGTGTTAGTGTTTCGATCGATTTGAACAAAATAGATGATCCTTCTTATTTATTCTTCGCTTAGCAATTTTTAGTTTCAATTTTCTTTTTGCCTTTTCTTTTCTTCTTTAGTTGTTATATGTATTGAGTGCGATACATATATATATATATATATATATATATATATATATATATAAATACATACATTTGGATATATGTATATATGTATTGAGTGCGATACATATATATATATAAATACATACATTTGGATATATATACATTTTTTTTGTAAAAATGACAATTAAATTCGTGGGTTTATTAAACCCACGAATTTAATCTATTTAAATTCGTGGGTTTAATAAACCCACGAATTTATCAGATTAAATTCGTGGGCTAAAAACCCACGAATTTATCGATTAAATTTGTGGGTTTAATAAACCCACGAATTTAATCGATAAATTGTGAGTTTTTAGCCCACGATTTAATCTGTTAAATTGTGTTTAATAAACCCACAATTTAACTGCTTAAATTGTGGGTTTATTAAACCCACGAATTTAACTCGAAACCCAATTAAATTCGTGGGCTTAGCGAAAACCGACGAATTTAACTTAAATTCGTGGGTACCCACGAATTTAATTAATTAATTTCGTCGAGTTAAATTCGTGAACTAAATTCGACGGTTTGCTCACGAATTTAAATTAAATTCGTGGGTTTTAGCTTAAATTTGTGGGTTTTTGGCCCACGAATTTTTCCCTGATTCTTGTAGTGGACGGAGGAGGCTAGGTTAGCCGAAAGATGGTTATAGGTTTAAGGGCACAAGGTGACCACCTTTTCAGTAAGAAGGGGTAGAAAATGCCTCGAGCCGAGGTCCGAGTACCAATGCGCCAGCGTGCTGAAGTATGAGCCCCGTGGACTAGCTATTGCTTCTCCACGAGGCTCATACCAAGCGCCACGATCTTTGAAGTATGTAACCCATGCCATACTCCCGGAAAAGCTCGAACGACCTTCAACAAAAGGGTACTGTGCACAAAACCGACACAGTGGGGGCGGTAGAGAATACCTAGGGCGCAAGACAACTCTCTCTAAGGAACTCGGCAAAATAGCCCCGTAACCGGGAGAAGGGTGCCCTCGCAAAGGGGGTCGCAGTGACTGTGCCCGCAATCAGCTGTTTACAAAAACACAGTCTCCGCAAAGTCGTAAGACCATGTATGGGGCCGACGCCTACCAAAGGCTTAGGAAGGTCAAGGAAGTTGGTGAACTGATGATAGGAAGCCGCGATCGAAGCCCCTGAATGGCGGCCGTAACTATAACGGTCCTAAGGTAGCGAAATTCCTTGTCGGGTAAGTTCCACCGCACGAAAGGCGAACGATCCGGCAATCGCCTCTGAGAGAGGCTCGTGAAATAGACATGTCTGTGAAGATGCGACTACTGCACTGACGAAAGACCCTATGAAGCTTTACTGTTCCACAGGATTGGCTTTGGGCCTTTCTGCGCAGCTTAGGTGGAAGGCGAAGAAGGCCCTTCCGGGGCCCGAGCCATCGATGAGATATCACTCTGGAAGAGCTCGGATTCTAACCTTGTGTCGGACCATGGGCCAAGGGACATCTCGGTAGACAGCTTCTATGGGCGAGGCCTCCCAAAAGGTAACGGAGGCGTGCAAAGGTTTCCTCGGGCAGACGGACATTGGTCCTCGAGTGCAACGATGAAGGGAGCTTGACCGCAAGACTCACCCATCGAGCGAGACGAAAGTCGGCCTTAGTGATCCGACGGTGCCGAGTGGAAGGGTCGTCGCTCAACGGATAAAAGTTACTCTAGGGATAACAGGTGATCTTCCCAAGAGTCCACATCGACGGAAGGTTTGGCACCTCGATGTCGGCTCCTCGCCACCGGAGTCGTAGGTGGTTCCAAGGGTTGGGCCGTTCGCCCATTAATGCGATGCGTGAGGGGCCGTTCGCCCATTAATGCGATGCGTGAGGGGCTGTTCGCCCATTAATGCGACGTGAGTCGGGTTCGTAACGTCGTGAAACAGTTCGGTCCATATCCGTGTGGGCGTTAGAGCATTGAGAGGACCTTTCCTAGTAAGAGAGGACCGGAAGGACGCCTCTGGTGTACCAGCTTATCGTGCCTACAGAAACTCAGGTAGCCAAGTGCGGAGAGGATAATCACGAAAGCATATAAGTAGTAAGCCCACCCCAAGATGAGTGCTCTCTCCTCCGACTTCCTAGAGCCTCCAAAGAGCACAGTAGACAAGGATGTGGGTTCTCCACCCATACGGGATGGAGCGGCGAAGTATGGAAATAGGATAAGGTAGCGGCGAGACGAGCCGTTTAAATAGGTGTCAAGTGGAAGTGCGGTGATGTATGCAAATGAGGCATCCTAACGAACGAACGATTTGAACCTTGTTCTATACGACTGATCAAATTGATCGGGCACTTGCCATCTATCTTCATTGTTCAACTCTTTGATGAAAAGATGAAAAACCAAAAAAGCTCGCCTTCCATCTCTTGGATAGATAGAGAGGGAGGCGAGAGGCCTTTGGTGTCCCTTCCGGACAAGAATTGGGGCTTCACAATTACTAGCCAATATTTATCTCATGCCTTTCCTCGTTCATGGTTCGATATTCGGTGTCCTAAGCGTAGAGGAACCACACCAATCTATCCCCAATTTGGTGGTTAAACTCTCTGCGGTGGCGATCATCAGGGGAGGTCTGCGGCAAAATAGCTCGATGCCAAAATGATAAAAAGCTTAACACCTCTTATTTGACTTTTCACTATTTTGAAATACTAAAAAGATCCAAATCCAAAATGCAAAGGTCGTCTTATTCAAAACCTCAATCATCACATCCCTCTCTCCCACTTCACACCTCTAACGCATTTGTTCTTATAGAGAAAAGGCGCTTTCCCATCTTCTTAACCCGAAATGAAATGGTGAGGAGAGGAAGGTTCCTTTGGGGGTACCGCGGAAGAGATCCAGTGGAGACGGGTGGGCCTGTAGCTCAGAGGATTAGAGCACATGACTACGAACCATGGTGTCGGGGTTCAATCCCTACTCGCCTGACCTTCCAAAGGGAAGGGCCTTTACTTTCCCCGAGGGTAGGAAAATCATGATCGGGATAGCGGACGTAAAGCTATTGAACTTGGGTATGCTCTTTCCTTTTGTCGAAGTGGAATCGTAGAATGTAATGTGATACGATGAGATAGAATGCAATAGAAACAAGCAAGGATAGCGAGCAGGTTACCTACTCCTAAGGGTCAAAGCAAGCCCTTTAATTCAATTCTTTATTCTTACATTAAAGAATGAATCAAATCTCCCAGTGGATTTGAACCTCGACCCGGTCGATTAACAACCGACCGCTCTACCATCGAGCTCTCGAGGAAAAAGGGAGATTCGATCTCCTAGAGTTCAACTCCGCTCTCAACCCATGAACAATATGAGTCCAAGCTTCTTTCAGAACTCCGGAATTTCTTCGTAGTGACTCCGCTCCATGCCTCATTTCATAGGGAAGCCCAAAGTGGCTCTATTTCATTCTATCTCACTTCCTAGCACTTCCTATCATTTAATATCTATCCCTTTGGTCTTATTTACATAAGAGATGTCATTTATAGTCTATCTCTTTCTATATATGGAAAGTCAAGAAATTCTCATCGAAACATCGAGAAATTGTGCATATAGAAAACTCTAAAGAAAGAAAAAAAGGAGACCCATGTCATGATTTTCAAATCTTTTCTACTTAGTAGTCTAAGTTTCTCGATGAGGATAATTAATTCGGTCGTTGTGGTCGGACTCTATTATGGATTTCTGACCACATTCTCCATAGGTCCCTCTTAGATCTTCCTTCTCCAATCTTGGATTAGGGAAGAAGGAGATATTCGCGACTACTGGCGGTTTCATTATGGGGCAGCTCATGATCTTCATATCGATCAGGCTAAGGAAGACAACACATGTACGAATAGAAACTTCCATCGAATAGTACTCGGGGAATTATTCTTAAAGTACATATAGTACTGTCTTAGGTCCGGCTACGGTAATCTCTACACCGCCCGCCTAATATTACAATATTATTCTAAAATCCTTCCTCCTGATGGTGTTTTATTCTGCCAGGTCTTGGTCATCTGCTCCCTCATATTCATAGCCCTCCACAGCAACATCAGCATTATTATAAAAGTTTATATCATCAAGAAAATCGCCTTCTACCTCATCTGAGTGGGTGGACTCAACACGATCTGAAAACAACAGAGAAAGCAAGGTTGAATACTCCAGTACTCAGCAAGCTGCGAAACCTTTATGCATAGGTATATAATTATACTTTTCGGCCACCGAGCCGCTACTCCAAAATAGTACTTTACCAAAAGTACCCTTTCCCCATTTGTTATAAAAAGTCAAGTTTTAACTTTTAAATCTACTAACTGCAAGACAACGTGGGGTTTTATATCCTGTGTTAGAGGAAAACCCACACGACGCACTTCCAAACTCGAAAGCTAGGAGTGATATCACATTTAACTCTGATCAGAGATGTACTACTTTGCCCATAGCATCACTTGGCTTATTGTCACAGTGCGCTTCCTTAGGCACACTAATAAATCAAGGAAATAGAACGTTTGGCCAACCGCACTCTGACCTCTGCCATACCGCCTCGCCTCACCAAAGGCACGCGAGTCGAGACTCCTCCCCCGACGTCTCACCCTAGGGTGACTGCCCTCACCTGGCATAGCCACCTTTCTCACCTTGGCAGAGTCAGCTACTTGCTGGTTACTTAGTTCAGCCCATCCCATACCGGGTCTATGGTCAGCACGATTTGCGCTAATTTTGAAGTAAGCACCAGTTTGATTTATCCTTAAATGATATCCTATGTAGAGGAGCCCTGACTTTCATAGCAACCCAACCGGGGTTGTTCATACCCTAAACTCCTCCACCCACCATTTACTCCGTAACCCCACCAAGGTTATGGTTCTAACACTGGATCTAGCTGATCCAATCAGTGTGATTTAATTTCTTTTAGAATTAAACTTTTAGGATGAATGCAAGAGTTTCAAACAACCCAAGCCACAAAATCAGTTCACAAAATATGATCGAAGGGCGACTTGTCTGAAGGTGAGATCACAGAGTTGTCCACAGTAGGAAGTGGTTTTAGCTGCCCCTTGTTATTATTGGGAAGATTTCCTAATGAGAGAACCAAGGATTTTAATATTCGGAATTCTCAATTTGGGTTTAATTTATAGCTTTTTTTATTGAGCAATTTGTAAAACAACTTTACTAATGTGTTTGCATTTTTGGGATTTTTGCATTTTTGGGATTAGAGACGTGTTATTACTCATTTACCTTTGCATGATTGATATGGGAGAGAGTGAAAAGATAGATCATATTTTAATTTAGAGAAAAGAAAAGAGAAAAACAAGAAATAGATTTTGGACCTACATTCCACTGTTTTCTTGATCTACATTCTTACTCCGGTAAATTTGTTCAGGTAAAATATTCGTTATTTTATTCTAAAATTTTATTTAGTCAACATTTATTTATTCATTTATCTGGTGTTATTCTATATATATTGTTTACTTATTTTATTCCATTAAAAAAATCGTCCAAGCCGACCAAAAATTGACTCCTTTCTTAACCTAACCCTAATCCTACCCCTTCTCTCTTCTCACCTCAATCCTACCCAGTCGCCGCCTTACTCCCTCCCTTCTTGTTTCTTTCGCCCCCATCGCCTTCCCCTCCTGACACCGCCTCTTGGCCACCCCCATCGTGTGCCACCGTCGATGGCCCCTAGCCTCCGGCCCTCTACTCCTCTAGCTCCCCCTCCTTCCTTGCGTCGTGTCGGCCCTCGGCCTCCCCCTGCTCGAGCGTCGCCGCCCTTCTCCCGGTCGCCGCCCACCTCTCTTCCTCCCTATTGCGCTGTCAATCCTCACCCCGCCTTCGCCTCCCTCCTCTCTGAACTCCGGTGCCACCAGATCCGGTGGCTTCGGGTGGATCCTCGCCAGATCTGTTGTCGTCCCCTACACGAGCTAAGTATTGAAGTCGCTCCCCTCTTTCTCTACCTTCACTCTACCCCTTCTTCTCACCCACTTCTCTATTTGCCCTAGGTCGCCGTCGTGCCCGGCGCTCCCATGGCCGCCACTAGCTGGTCGGTCCCATCGTCTTCGCTGTTGCCCACTACTGCCTCGGTTACCATCCGTGACCATGACGACCGACTACCCGCAAGCTAAGGACACCCCTTATACTCCCATTTCCTTAGTTCTTCTATATGGTTCACTATCTCTTGGCCACATGCATGTAAAAACATTTATGAAGTGTGGATGTTGCTAATGAAATGTTTATCTCGGTTTGGTTATCAGAATAGAGCTTTAGAGTATAAGATGCTATTTATGAGATCAGAAGTGTATGACTTCCATTTGTCGACATATTCATCAGCAATTTAATTAGTTAGTAAAACTCCCAAGCAACTTAGTATTTGATTATGGTGGTATTGGTGTGCTAATCTGGAATCAAGATAAAATGTTAAAGAGTCTGTTGTTAATGTTCTCTAGTTCAGAACAGAGGTGATCTTAAGTTGCTAGCTCATATGTATAATTGTGTTGTTTAGAACAAATCTATTTTAGTCAATTATTTGTATGTGTTTGAGCCATAAGTCTGAGGTTATACAGGAGACCTTGCGTATGCGAATTTTTCACATAGATAGACTCATGTAGGACTCCTATAATGCTAGTTGATTCATTAGTACAATTTCAGTGAGTACATTTTCTCAGCCCAAGTTGGGCAGAACTATAAATATTGAGTTCCTAATTGTATGCTTGGTTTCTGTTTTCTTTTGAGGTTAAGATTGCATAAGTAAGGGTTTTACTCTTGTGTATACTGATCATAGAAATTACTCATTGTAGCTAGGGAGGTGGCTATCAAACGACAGAATGTTAGTGTTTAAAACCTAAGTAACCACAAAGTGCTACTGCTAACTTTTAAACTCAAGTTCAACAAAGACTGAGTTGCTTTAAGTGAAAAAAATGTGGATGCCTCACTACCCTTGATTAAAGGACCATAATCAAATATGTGCCGATTAATAGGCTCATGCCTAGAACTGAGGTGTGCCAATTGTTGTATTACTTCCTTGTGACCTAACAATTGAAATGCTACTCACCACAAAAGAAATGTTTAGCTATCAATGTTAAAGTGAATATCAAGACTGTTTTTCTTAACCACATTAGGTGGTTAGATTTTTGGCAGTCTTTATCAGTGTAGAAATTGCATACCTCAATTCAATATGAGTAGTAACTATTTCCCTATTGAATGCTAGCAGAAGAGAAAAATATTAATGATTGGCCCCTTACTTGTAGAAACAACCAGAAGGAGAGAGATGATGGGGAAGGAGTAGTGAGGCAGGGGGTTGTCGATTGCTTTTACTTCCTTCTTGGACCTACTACTTCTTTTCGACAGAGAGGGTCAAGGGATAACTGTTGCTTGGTCGATGGCTCTAGGTGAGGCAGCAAAGTTTCTTACGAGTACTACTTTAACTTGCTAACATACTGCTGGGTTTACTACTTTGGGAAAGGCTAAAATCTGGTTTGTGCAGGAAAAACCAGGGGCTAGTGCTAGGTGGAGGGCATGCAGCTAGTGGCCTTGCCACTTGGCTGAGAAGAATGGCAAAAAGCCACTGTCCTCAGCTGGCAGAGTGGGCAAAAATGCAAGGCTGGAAGCTAGCTAGAGGGATGGGAGAAGAGAGAAGGAAAAAGGCACTGGTTTGGCTAGATGTATGTCCGTTCAATAGCAGAATTGATTTCCTCCTGCTGTCATTAGTGTATAACCAAATTTGTTTTGAATGATATGTGATTTGTACTCAGTAGTGTAACTTAACACTAGAGACTGATCTATTGCATTAAGACTAAATCTTGACGTGTATGGACTTTGAACTTGATTAAGTTCTTTGACGATTTGAATGGGTATAAATGGAGTTCTATTTTTGAGTAATGGTTCGATCTGCTATTTAAGAGATAATGATTAGATTGTATTGCTGTGAAAAGGTTAAAGTATGAGAATGTATATGCATGAGTTCATTATTAAGCTTTTTGAGTGATTGAGATAATGAAATGAGCATATGAAGACTAGTTTCTGGCAGGAGAAGTCTATGGGCTAAGTGCAAGGTGGACTGCATGCAGCTAATGCTCTGCCATTTGGCATTCGGCATGGGCAAAATGAGTGTTGGCGCGAGTAGGGAGTATGGGCGCTTGGATGGCTGGCTACAAGCTGGGAGGATGGGCAGAGAAAGGGTGCTTGCAGCCAGCTGTAATGATGGCAAAATTTTTTTTGATGGATGCATAAGTCGTTTTTTAAAGCCTGGGAACAAAGGAGGTTTCTTTTCTGGATGCAATTGAAGAGATTGCTTGAATTGTTGTCGTGAGATTTGGTTTGAAAATTTTGGATTGTATCTGGTAAATGTAAATTTGATGTGAGCATGAAGTTTGGATTTGATTAAACATTTTGATAGCTTGAGCGTTACAACTTTGTATAAATGCTGATCAGACGCAATTACTGAACTTATGTGGAGAGGACATGAGTTTTGAGCTGAACCAAGGTGATCATGATTTGAGATATATATATATGGATATATTAGTTAGCAATTTGAGTGTGCTTAAATCTTTTTGATAATCTGTATGTTATAATCTTGTGTATTGGCTGATACGATAATTTCCTTATGAGATGAATCTGGAGTTGAGATTAGTGTGCAACTGAATAGAAATGTGTGTACACACACATATATATATATATATATATATATATATGATTGCTACAGTTTTGGATAATAGAGATATTAGATGTACTTACTGTTATTATTGAGTTTATGGTCAATCCAATTAGTAGAACTGTACTGCACTTTACTGTTTAGTTTAAATCTTGATATGGTATTGAAGAAAATTGTGGGATAGCTAAACAGGGTTTTAGGAGATAAGATTTTGGGCAGGTTTTTACATATGTGAGTTTTGCAAACTAATTCCAACTCTACACAATTTTAGGAATCTAAGAATAGAAATATAACAAAGTAAATACGGAAACGTAAAAGATACAAGAGCACAACCATTTTTTCATCGAGGTATCAAAGATTCAGCGATCTTCCCTACTCCTCGTTGGATCACTCTCGCAAGAGTCTAACTCCAACTTGAAACTACGCAAGAAATCAAGCCATCCACTTATGGTAGTCCTTTTCCACACTGGATAGGTGGACCCCAAACCTTCACAAGAATCCCAGAGCCATTCACAAGCACTTCTACGGAAGGTCACGAGCCAAAAGCCTCCAAACCATCTAGGAGTCACCGACATCCAAGAGTACTAAGCCCAAAATGGTTACTTAATCTTATAAGATCAAATAACTAGGTTTGATACACAAACTAGCCATATCTACTCTCAAGCACTCAAAGGATCTTTAATCCAAGCTTCAAAGTATATGTGAGTTTTTACGGTAAAAGTGTTTTTCACTTATATGTTTCCGCAGTTTCGGCACAGAACGTGCGTTTCGCTCCAGAGACGAGACAGATGGTGCGTGGAGGAGAGGCCGAGAGGGAGACGGAAGGCGAGTTGGGTCACGACTTGGCGCGCGCGCGGCCGCTGGGGGATCACTCTGCTTGCTGCTGGCACGGTGGTACGTGCGGCTGGGCCATCTCGCCGGTGTTTCTATCAAGGATCTGGATCGCGACAGGGGGCGGCGACATGGGGCCTCTGCGCTGTCGCGGGTGGCGCCGTGCGCTAACCGTGCCAGCTTCACCGTTCATCGCAACGAACCAGATCTGGCTCATTTGGTTCGGTAAACTGGCGTGGGGTTTGTGCTATGGACGCTTCCCTTTGTGTGTACCAATCAAGAAAGCTGTGTGGACACTTCCCTTTGTAAATAAAACTAACTTAATGGCCTAGTAGACTATGCAACTGTATGATTAGTATTTTTTTTCTTCTTTTCTTAGTTACAACAAGAAAATTCACATATCACCTAACACTGTAGTTTCACTATAATGTTATAGATGCATCAGAATTGGGCCAAATGTATACGCCTGAGAAGTTTATCTTTCTTCTGTAATATCTATTTATTAAATAGTTGCATCAAAAGTACTTTATCCATTTTCTAGTTAAGGATTGTAGTAAAATAGTTAAAGTAACTCTATCTGTAGAACGTCTTCATACGTAAGGAAACACTCTGAGCCTGTGACGAAACGATTGGATAGAAAGGGTGCAAGGAAGTCTACAGAGCATAGTTATCAACACTGGTACATACCGACCAGTATACTAGTATATACCATTTTAGCACCTAAATCAGTATAAAGTAGCCTTATGTATTGTAAGGTCTCGATACTGGTCATGTCGGTTCGATATCGGCCAATATCGATCATACCAGCCCGATACCGGCCATACTAGCTTTGATACCGGTCAATACCAGTCATACCAGTAGAACTGATAATATAGTCTATCGAACTATATGTTTTATTTGATAGTACTACTATGCATTTAGAGTAATACTATAAGTGAACTTTTGGTATACATATAATTAACCATGTGTATACTTATAAATATATACTATTATACTAAATCCAAAATGGTACGTTGATATAGATCGGTATCAAAATGTATTATTCCAAGAGTCAAACTGGTGTAGGCTCGTTGGAGAGGTTTCACAAGTAGGTCGCACACAACTGGTCACACACGTGTGCACATCATATGTACTCCAAGCAAAGGTGAAGGCAAATCAGGTATAAAAATACGCTTTCACCTTTTAATCACCTCCGAATTTCCGTCTCCAATTTGCACTTGCTCCCTCCCCACCTCCTTCCTCCCTCCAACCCCGCACACCCCACCCACGTACATACAAACAAAAAATCTCAAATTTCTCAGGTGAACAGCACAGAATTCAAACCGAAAATCCAAATCCGATCCCGACCCCGGAATTCGAAAAACCCGCACCCAGGCACGCCTTAAATGCGCCGGCCGCGCGCCGCCGCCGCACGCCGTCGATGAGTCACGCCCCTCCGAACGACGGCGGCGACCTCTTCGCCGCCAACCTCAAGGGCGCGATCCTCGCCGTCGCCTCCTCCGCGTTCATCGGCGTCAGCTTCATCATCAAGAAGAAGGGACTCCGCCGCGCCGGCTCCGCCGGCTCACGCGCAGGTCCGCACCTCTCTCGGCGCCGGCGACCGGAAGGCGCATGCTTTCCGGTTCTTTTCGGTGCAATCTTAGACAGTGCATCGTGTTCTTTCGTTTCTTTGGGTTCTTAATTAGGCGCTATTTTGAGGTTATGCGACGAGAGATGTCGGAAAGGCGCTTCCTTGACGGCCAATTCGGTGTGTTTCGTCAATGAACGTTGTAACATTTGTTTTCTTGATGGGAATTTCAGGTATTGGAGGCTATGGATACCTCCTGGAGCCACTGTGGTGGGTTGGGATGGTTACAAGTAATTTCTTGATTCCTTTGGTTGCTTTGTTCTTGGTGGCCTAGGGCAAAAATAATTGAAATGCTTGAGCAAAATGTGAAACTTCGCAGTGCTGATTGGAGAGATTGCGAATTTCGTCGCCTACATGTTTGCGCCGGCTGTTCTCGTCACTCCACTTGGTGCGCTCAGCATAATTGTCAGGTAATTGTGATTTGTTCCATTTTGTGTATTACACTGTTAGAATTATTGATTTTATTTAGTTTTGATTTGTGGATGCACATGGGTGGTGATATCTCTGGAACAGTGCTGTTCTAGCCCATTTTGTTCTCGATGAGAAGTTGCAGAGAATGGGCGTGTTGGGTTGTGTGCTCTGTATAGTTGGGTCGACAGTGATCATCCTCCATGCACCCGAAGAGGAGACACCAAGCTCAGTGGAACAGATTTGGCACTTGGCGACGCAACCTGGTATATCTTTGCTGTTGCCTTATGTGCCTTATCATAAGCTGACCTGTTTGGTTTTTGTGCATTCTGTGATGTGTTTCCTTACTTCTGCTGGTCTGCAGCCTTTCTTTGCTATGCAGCTTCTGCACTGGCGGTCTCACTGATCTTGATGCTGCATTCTGCTCCCCGCCATGGGCAGACCAACATAGTGGTGTATGTGGGGATTTGTTCGGTGATTGGATCTTTGACGGTAAATGATGTCTATGGCATTGTCTTTGGTATCACCTTGTTTTGGTGTTTATGGGATGTTTACTTGTCTTTTGCTTTGCTAGGTGATGAGCATCAAGGCGGTAGGCATTGCTATCAAGCTTACAATTGAGGGCATAAACCAGGCTGGCTATTTCCAAACTTGGTTGTTTGCAACTGTTTCAGCTATGTGCATAATTATTCAGTTAGTTTACCTGAACAAGGTACATCCGGCATTAAAAATATGTTACGCTTTTCCTGCAATGCTGTTTTGGATAAACACAATAAAAACAATTCATATGCATTTTGCAAATTGCCTCAAAATTGATGACCAACATATTTCAACTTCCAATTCCACATAACTTGCAACATAGTGTGATCATAGTAACAAATTTACTATGCCTTTTGTTGAGTAACATAAAGGAAGAACCTCGTAGGTTTATCTTTCAGTCTTTCAGAACAGTAATCTTGATGTTACTTTGCATCTTCACATCATGTTAAACTTTCAGGCATTGGATACTTTCAATACTGCAGTTGTTTCTCCCATCTATTATGCAATGTTCACATCCCTCACAATTTTAGCAAGTGCCATAATGTTCAAGGTATGTGAATTTTGAAAACATTCCACAAATGCTAAGTACTTTCAGTCCTTTGCTAGAACACAAATTTGATAACTTCTTTTTTGTGATTGCTAGGACTGGTCCGGGCAGAGTGTAAGCAGTATCGCCTCTGAGATTTGTGGATTTCTTACCGTTCTTGCTGGTACTGTTGTACTGCATTCTACAAGAGAATCTGATCAAACTCTTTCTTCAGGTATGCTTAGTTTTTAGTGAATCCAGTTTCAACCATTCTGCAACGTCTAAACGGCAAGATGTATATTTGCTATGTGATACATACACACTGGTGGCACAATAACAATATTATTTATGCAAACAAGTTTATGTTATTTACACTAATGCTTTGCTCACTGCATTTTTGAAGTTACCAGTTTTCCCCTTAACAACCTTACGGTTACAAATCTGCATAAGTTGTGATTGTTCAGAGTTGGTGCTTTACGTTTTATGTTGTGCTGATTACCAATCCAGCAATCCCTACTAAAGTTGGTTGGATTTTTTTAGCAATGAAGTTGGTTAAATTGAAATGAGATTTAGTATTTTGCTTCAAGCAGCTGGACTTCATTCTGTTACCAGTAGTTTTCATGGACATCAAATCGTGGTCTTCTTATTTATGGATCTACAGATGGTCCACCATTCAAAAGTTTTCATTACATCTACTACTCATGATGTGTTGACAAATCTGTCCTTTTCGACTGCCTGGCTTGTCTATATATAGTTTTGCAAGGCCAGAAACTGCCTCACTTTTTTTCATATGCTGGTTCTTCAGAACAAAAAGAAACGATGTTGTGAAATATTTTCTAGGATATTGGCACTATATGCTCTTGTCCATGTAAATCTTGTAGGTTACCAAATACCACTGTTTTATTCAAAGTGCCACTGCAGTAACTTTCTGTTTTTTATCACTACAGATCTGTATACTCCTCTTCCCCCAATATATTGGCATGTCCAAGGCAATGGCGAGACAGGGAAACAAAAAGAGGACGATTTGCTCTCCGGTGACTTCATCACCGTGGTGCGGCAGGACTACTTTGTCTAGACTTCCTCGCAGATGCTCGGTGACTTGCGTTACCTTGCTTAGTTCTCCTGATGGAAGCTGATACTTGCTGTGCCTATAGTCTTCCCAAGACCGTCTCTCAGCAGTCACCAGACCAAAACAATTGCGAAGTTTTGCAGAAATTGTAGGACTAGTTGGTGTGATGAGCAACCTGACTTCTAACCTGTTGGTGTGATGACGGATTTGCTGCAAGTCTATCAGGGTGGTGTAGCGGGATGTGTTATGTGTACTGTCTATTCGATCTGAGCAGCATTTGTATGGCCTTGCCCTGTCTAGTCTGACAGTTTGTCGGCTTTCGGCTTGAGTTTTCGTGTTGATGTATGGATATTGTACAGTCTAATGTGAACGTATGAAATTAGAGTTTTTTTTCTTTTGAGATTGAAATCAATCAAGCAGCCTGTTACTAACCTTACTAGCTCATCAGAATGTTTGAAGCTTTTTGTAGTTGTAATGCACGTCAGTCTACGCGCTAATCATCTAGAATCTGGGCAATTATTTAGCGACAAACTTGATGATCCTTTCTTTTGCAGTGATGTATTACTCCTGTCATGTAATAATGTTCTTCCCTCCTGGTTGAAGAATCATGATAGTAGATCACTGCAAATATTTTTGAAAGATTGACGAGCTATTAGTCAGTTGTTTGCTAACAAGTTTCCATTCATCTGGATGCTCTTAGAACTCTATCAAAGGTACAGAAATCAATAGCAATACTACAGTCCGTGCAAACATATTTTCATCTATACAGGTGACACATGCTGATATTCTCCTTACGCAGATGCTATGGTTGCCCAAGTCCCAGATAGTTGAGTATTAGTATTTGTTGGAATAACGTGCAATTAATGCAGAAATTTCACAGGAAGAGAAAAACGCCAAGGATTATTACCAAACGCCAAGAATTATTACCACAGGTCCAGAGAACACGACCTGAGGCCTGAAGATCTCCACACTCGCCGCTGTGGCAACTTTCGTGTGATCAATCTTGTATAACTGCAATTAGCAGTTGTTAATTGTCAAAAGGTGCTTATTCGGAGAGATTTCTTCTCCCGAATAGACACCTCAATCTTGTATATATATGTGTGATCAAACACTATCGAGAATGAATGAATCATTAACAATCTCTCAATTCTCTGTCTCTCTCAATTCTCCAAATAAAAACACGTTATCAGCACTGCTTCGCTCTACCACATTGAGCAATTTCACAAGGGTAAGCACCATGGCACTCCCAAAAACCAAAGAAATCAACGAAGTTCTTACCTCTTTGATGAACCTGGAGACCACCGTTTTGCGCCTCCTTCGCTTTCCTCGGCGACACCATTGTCTCCCTCTGCACCGATTCAACCAGGCACGCCTCCTTGGTGGTCGCCATGGCCGCTTCGGTCGACATGGTCGTTTCGTTCATCAAGGACGCACTGGTCGTCGTAGGGACGGCCCTCGCCACATACCAAGGCTAGCCCTCGACACCCGCCGCCAGTCCTGCACCGAGTCCTCGGCCGCTAGCAACGATTTTTCGGTAGAGGAGGTCCCCGCGCGAGCGACGGTTGGACCTCCTCCCGCGATGGCAGTGGTGGAAATGACCCCTCAGGCGCCACCCCCTTCGGCGAACCCATTGGCTCCGCCTCCTCCTCCGACTGCATCGGTGGTTCACCAGGTGCCACCACCTTCGACTTCAGGAGATCCGCCTCATTCGTCTCCGGCCAAACCGTCTCCCTCTGAGTGACACATCTGTCGCCTTGCCCTCTTCGCAGCAGCAGCAGCCGGTGGATCCACAGGCTCGAAGCGTCGGCGCTCATGGATCTTCCCTCCGGCGGCGGCATCGGGTTAGGAGTAAACCCTAACCCTAGCTTAGGTTGGGGGCGGTGGCAAAATGGGCCGATGTCCTGCTCGGCCGATGCATATATGCCACAGGCATTTTTGCGAAAAAGCCCTCCGGTTTTTCGCAAATTTTATATAGGCTTGAATAAATGTATTATGTATTTATGCAATAAAGCCCTCAGGTTTCTTTAAAAAATTGCATAGTATCTATATTTACATTATGTAAATATTCTTTTCAACCCTCAGGTTTTAAATATATCACATAATACTTTATATTGCATATTCTTATTTAAGCCATCAAGCTTTACAGAATTAAATTGTACTTAATTTACCTCTTGTAAATATGCATAATAGACCCTCAGGTCTTTAAAAATTACATATTGATATATGTGTCACTGTGTTTTTACAAAATTGGTGACTACCTTATATTATATTGGCACAAGGTAATGGAGTCTATGGCGCTGGCTGCATCTGTAGCGATCATAGGAACGGAGTCCGTGTCCATAGCAACAAATATCTTACCCATTGCTGTGAGGTCTACATTATATTGTATTACAATATGATGATTACCTTCTTTGTGTTTTCCCAATATTTAATAGTACATAGTCTGTCTTAGGACATTTGCAGCGATGAAAGTCGCCTGTACTATAGGTCTACACCAAATTCATTCTTTTTGGACTCATCCAAAATTATATTATGCTATATGCATATGATTTAATTTACTCTCATAGTAAATTAACACATAATTATTTCATATAGGACATGACTGACATTACTAAAAAGGAGTTTGCTGAACTCACTTTGGATGGGAGTAATTATTTAACTTGGGCAATTGACATGAAGATCTATTTATCATCTCATGCCCTCACGCCTAAATGCCCCTGCCATTTTAGATACGTATAAAAATGCATCTTTGCATTTTATACGACATCACCTCCACCCAGATCTCAAAATTGAGTATCTAATGGAGGAAGATCCACTTACTCTCTGGAATTCACTCAGAGAGAGATACAATCAACACAGAGTTGTTATGCTACCTGAAGCACAACACGAATGTGCACTCATTTGTTTTCAAGATTTTAAAACTGTAGCAGCTTATAACTTTGTTATTCATAAAATCTGCTCAAAATTAAGATTATGCAATCAAGCAGTCTCTGATGCAGATATGATAGAGAAAACTCTATCCACTTTCCATCCCTCCATGAGAGTATTGCAACAGCAATATCGTCAACAACGATATGAAAAATATTCTGAGCTAATATATACTTTACTTCAGGCTGAAAAACATGAGGAACTCCTCATGAAAAATCATCATAGTCGCCCAACTGGTGCTATGCCATTGTCTGAAGCACATTCTAATACTCAGAATGTGAAAAAATTTCGTGGTCGCAACAAGATCCACAAGAAATTCAAAGGAAAGTGGAAGCTCAACAATAAGCAACAGCAAGGTTGATTTAACAAGGGCAAAGGTCAATTCAAGAAAAATGGCCATAATGACAACTCTCAAGCTTGTCAGAGGTGCGGTTGTACGAATCATCGTACAAATAAATGCCGAACTCCAAAACATTTAGTTGAGTTATACCTCAAATCTATTGGGAAAGGCAAACAACCTCAAAGGGATAAGATTAAAGCTCACTTCATTGAACAACCAGAAGACAATCTGGAAGCCGGATGTTCCATAAGTGTTTCTCAAGAACAAAATAAAGATATGGAGCAGTAGAAGAAGGATGAATCTCTCAACATCGACGACATGCTTGTGGAATTCACTTCCCAAGACATGTTTGGAGACCTCAATTAGTCTCCTTATTATCCCATAAATGTCATTAGCCTATTATTGTACTACTACATGTTATACATTGAATATTGTTATGTACCTCAGACATAATATTTAATAATATATGTTGTATGTATTATATTTTTATGAGTTAAAATTCATACTGAATTTTCTCTTTGACGAATACTAATAACAGGGTACCCTAACGCCCGGCGACGAGCCGCCTCAAGCATATCTCCACCAACAGTCGCGCCGCCCGCCATCGACCGAATCGCTCATGAGACCACACAAGACATCGCTCCCGACCGGCCAGGAAGCGAATCCGACGACAGCGCTCCGACCCCTTTGGCGGGCGGGATCTCCGACCGACCGGACAACGCCCCGACTCCTTGGCGGGCGGGATCTCCGACTCGATCGGACAGCGCCCCGACCCTCTTGGCGGGCGGATCTCCGACCGACCGGACCAAGGTGACAGACGCCGAGGGTCGCGTGTCGGGCCCTCATCACCTACCGCCACGCACCCGCGAACAAGGTCAATCGGAGTGACTATACAAGGGCGGTGGCTCCTTCCTAGAAGGTTTGGTGATCGCCAAGTCAAAGCTTCCACCCATCAACCGGGCCACAGACAAGATTTAACGCACGCTCCCTCCCGAGGCGCCAACGCCACACACCGCAACGCCGGATTCGTAAGGATCACAGAGGGCAAGTACGCTATTTCCGGGAATACCTAACCTCCCGACCACCAAGGCTACCGACCCAAAGATGGGCAAGACGTGTGGCGACCACCCACGGGACGAAGGACCGAGCTCCTAGCATAGGTCGCCTCGCCCTTCCCCCGACTCTCGATGTAACCTGCCCCTTCCTTCTGTATAAAAGGAGGCAGGACTAACGATTCTAGGAGGACACAAAAAGAACACATGAGAACACGAGGAGATTAGGTAATTTAGCGCCTCATCTGTAAAACGTTGTGCAAAGCAATACAATACCGCCATCCGAACTGGAGTAGGGACTTTCAGCCCGAACCAGTATACATCTTGGACTCTCGAGTCTAACCATTCAGGGAGTGGAACGCGCGACCCTTAGACTTACAAATTTACTTGCCGCGCCAAAACGCAAGCGGTTGGCGCGCTGTAGGGGCCTTCGCGTCTTCGTCACCATCTCCGATTCCGCTTGTCTCCTCGATGGCATCCACCCATCGCGACGGCATGATCGCGCGGGAGCCGATCCGCCGGCTCCTCGACCGCCGTCACCCCGGCAGAGGGCTCACGCTGCGTCCCGCCGCCCGGAGGACAGCGCGCCCGAGAGCTCGGCGCCCTCTCCGCGACCGCTAAGCTCCGCTTGGGGCGCCTGCACTCCGGCCGAACCCGAGGAGTGCTCGCCACGCGTCGGAGAAAACTCCGAGGCCCGGCAGTGACCATGTCACCCCGTAGGCTCGCAACTTGTGGCGATGGTCGCTACATGCCGCCTCCATCCACGAGCCGCGGAAGACTCTTCCACCATGACTCCAGCTCCGACACGAGTACCCTACCAAGCAGCGGCACTCGCGCGAGTGCAACATGGCGGCATCGCCGATTTGACCGCCGCCCCGCTGCCACGGATCTCCTATCAGCGCACTCAGCGCAGGAGGAGGAGTACCAGCCATGAAGCGCATCAACGCTTTCAGCCGCGCGCGAGAGCCCAACAACAACGCAAAGAGTTGGAGGAACGAAGAGCCGAGCTCGATCGGCTCGAGCCAACTGAGCAGGAGGAGCTCGAGACCCGCATGTGCTGGCGACGCTACGCGACGCTGCGTCGCAGCACACCCCAAAGAAAGCGGAAGAGTCCGACGGTCCTCGCTTCTTCCCATGCAAGCCAAAACGTGGCGCGGGTGCAATCTTGCCGAGGCCTCCCGAGCCGATCGACCGGAGGCCAAGGCCACTTATCAAAACCTTCGTGGTAGAGCGCGTCGGCAAGACATGCACGCCCGGCCCTATCGCCCGAGCCACCTCGCCACCGGGCCCGTCTGCACAAGACGGAGCCGGTTGGGTTCGGCACAGGCGGCGCCGCACCGCGAGCCACACCAGGCCTCGCACACCCCGGTACGCCAGCGCCTCGGTGATGCCTACGACATTCGCGCTACCCTTGAGGCGTGAAGAAAGATGGCGGAGGAGGCCGTCCACTCACGAATTGCGGGCGGCGGACACCACCACCGCAGCCCGAGCCCCGACGGTCCTGGACCGCGAGCGTTCTGCCAGGGGATCCGCCAGGCGGACTTCTCTGCCAGATTCCGGGCGCCTACCAACATTGCCAAATACACGGGCCACAAACCTGTGTCGCTCAAGATTACCGGCCGCATGCCAAGGGGAGGAGCAACGGATGACCTCTTCATCATCCAAGACCTTCCCATCTACTCGCGGACTCGACTCGAGCCCGCTCGAGTACTTGCCCGCCAAAACCATCGAGAACTGGACCGACTTGAAGGCCCTCTTCGTCGGCAACTTCGAGGCACTTACAAGCGCCCGAAACTCCTGAGACTGAAGGGCGCAAACAAAGCAGACTAGGGAAACCCTCCGACTACATCCGCGGTTTTCCGCCATGCAATGAGCTCCCGACATCTCCGA
Organism: Otatea glauca; assembly: GCA_036346275.1. Classification (NCBI taxonomy): domain Eukaryota; kingdom Viridiplantae; phylum Streptophyta; class Magnoliopsida; order Poales; family Poaceae; genus Otatea; species Otatea glauca. The sequence continues at coordinate 42,122,851 of CM070720.1, read as the reverse complement.
CGCCGATGTCGTGGGAGCATTCATCTACGGCACCTCCCGCAAGGCCTTGGTACACAAACTAGGTTGCCTCAAGCCCGTAACTACCAAGGAGCTCCTCGATATCGCCACTCAACCACGCCCGGCGAGGAGGCTATGGGGCCATCTTTGAGGAGAAAGGCCCAGCTAGAATCCGGCGTCACATCGGGTCCTTCCGACCGCTCCGACAAACGGAAGCGGCACGGGAAGCGATCCGCGAGACCTAAGTGGTCGCCACCGCCGACCGCCTCCAGCTAAGCGGCGGTGCGCGATCGACCGCGCGCCACCACTTCGAGAAGTTGATGGACGGCCCGCGCCCAAACCACGGGTTCTCCGTCAAGCACAAGTACGGATCGTGAGGTCACGAGGCATTACCTCTCGCGTCCCCCACAACGCCGCGTGGCAAGGGAAGAAGCTCACGCGCCCGCGCGTCGCAGAGAAAAGGCGCACGACGAGTTCCACGAACCCGACGGCCGCCTCATGATCTTTGGAGGACCGGCCGCTATGCCGACAAGCGCCGGCTCAAGCTCGCTTATCGCGAGGTCCACACCGTCGCGCCATCGTCCCCAATACCTCCGGTGGTCGAGTTCCCGATCACCTTTGATCGGACCGATCACCCGACCACGCCCACACCGGAGATACCCCGGTGGTCACCCGTCGTGGGAAGAAGCGCCTTTCAAAGGTGCTGATGGACGGAGGCGGCGCTCAACATCCTCTACGCCGAGACGCCGACGCTATGGGGTCCCGCTCAACCCTCCGACCCGCAAGGCGCCTTTCCATGGCGTCATTCCCGCCAGCAGCCCATCCACTCGGGCAGTCGACCTTCCCGCTACCTTTGGGGAGCCGGAAACTTCCGCACCGAGACCCTCACTTTGAGGTCGTGGATTTCCTGCCTACCATGCCATCCTCGAAGGCCGTGTTACGCCAAGTTCATGGCGGTCCCAGCCACGCCTACCTCAAGTGAAGATGCCCGCCACGAGGAGTCATCACCGTGGCATCATCTTTCCAGCTTGCCTACAATCGCGAGCGCAGTTAGCCATGAGCTTGCCTCGGCGATCATCGCGTCCGAGCTCGACAACCTCAAGAGGAAGCCTCGAATCCGCCCGAGTCCAAAGAAGTCGGGCGGGATCCTTCAAGTCCGCCGAGGACACGAAGGAGGTCGTGGTCGATCCTCGTGATCCGACCAAGACCGTGCGGATCGAGCCACGCCCCGCCAAATAGGAAAGCGCTCGCCGACTCCTCCGCACCAACAAAGACGTCTTCGCATGGAGGTCTTCCGACATGCCAGAATCCCAAGGGAAGTCGCCGAGCACTCCTTGAGCATCCGACTGTGCTCAAAGCCGCTGCTTAACGCCGCGCCGCTCGACGGCGGAGAGGCGCAGGATCATAGGAGGAGATCGCCAAACTTCGGCCGCAGGTTCAGAAAGAGGTGCGCCACCCCGAGTGGCTAGCCAACCTGCATTTGTAAAAAGAAAATGGGCAATGGAGGATGTGCGTTGACTATACGAGTCTCAACAAAGCGTGTCCCAAGGATCCGCTCCTTTGCCCCGCATCGACCAAGTCATCGACTCCACCGCAGGTGCGAGTCCCTCTTTTTCGGATGCCTACTCGGGCTACCACCGATTGCGCTAAAGGAGTCCGACCACCGCGACTTCCTTCATTACTCCGCTCGCTCATTCTCGCACGTTACAATGCCGCTCGGCCTAAAGAACGCGGCGCTACATACCGCGATGTATGCAAACGTGCTTCAATGACCGATCGGCCGTAACGCTGAGGTGTACGCCGACGATATTGTCGTAAAGACCAAGAAGGCCGACGACCTTATCCCCGACCTGGAAGAGACCTTCGCGAACCTTCGACGGTTCCGCATAAAGCTCAATCCCGAGAAATGCGTCTTCGGGGTCCCCAAAGGAAGCTCCTTGGCTTCATTGTTCCGAGCGAGGCATCGAGGCCAACCAGAGAAGATATCGGCGATCACAAGGATGGGCCCAATCAAGAACCTCAAAGGGTCCAGAGGTCGACCGGATGCTGGCGCCTTTGAGCCGCTTCGTGTCTCGCCTCGCGCGCGAATGCCACTCTGAGCTACTCAAGAGATCCGACCGCTTCACTGACCCCGAGGCTCAGAGGCCCTCACCGCTGAAGGCCTTCCCGCCCTCGCCTCGATCCTGATCGCCCGGCACTGTGTGAACCGCCGCTTCTCTACATCGCCGCCACTACCCAAGTCGTCGCCGCGCCCTCGTGGTGGAGCGAAGGAAGAAGGCCGCGAACTCAAGGTACAACGGCGCTTTACTTCATTAGCGAGGTCCTTTCCGAGTCCAAGGCTCGGTACCCACAGTGCGAAGCTACTCTGCGGTGCTCATTGCGAAGAGAAAGCTCGCCCACTACTTCGACAAGACACCATCACCGTGGTGACCACGCCCCGCTTGGCGAGATCGTCCGCAACCGCGACGCCTCGGGAAGGATAGCCAAGTGGGCGCTCGAGCTCGCGGCCACGACATCACATACGCCCTCGGACGGCGATCAATCGCAGCCCTAACCGACTTCGCCGCCGAGTGGATCAAACCTGTGCACCACCGTGATCGAAGACCCGAGCACCGGACAATGTACTTCGATGGGTCTTACAACAAGAATGGCGCGCGCGGAGTCGCCATCATCTCCCGCTCGGAACAGCTTCAAGACGCCATCGGCCGCTGATGCCACCAACAACGCCGCCGAGCACGAGGCCCTCGTCAACGGTCTCCGGATCGCCGACCTCGGTGCTCGCCGACTCCACGCCCACGGGACTCCAAGCTTGTCGTCGACCAAGTCACGAAGGCGCGGAGCCCGAGACGCCCGTATGGCCGCGTCTTCGTCGAGAGTGCGCGGCTCAAGAGCGGTTCAAGGGCTTCGAGCTTCACCATAGCTACCGACGCTACAATAGCGACGCCGACTACCTAGCCAATCTGGCCTCCAGCAGAGAGCCGGTCCCGCCCGGGATCTTCGTCTGCGACCTCCTGCGGCCTTCCATCCAGCTGGGCCTGGTGGCCGAACGGTCCCCCGACCTACCTAGCACGGTCGCCCCGACCGCCGCGGGTCGGGCGTAGACTTGGTCGGGTCGAGCCGCAGCGTGCTAGCGACCGAGTCCGACTGGAGAAAGCCCTTCATAGATCGTTTGACGGACGGGTCACTTCCCCCCGACCCGACCGAGGCCCGGCGCCTCGCCCGGCGGGCAAAGTCTTTCGTCCTGGTCGGCCCAGACCTTTACAAAAGGAGCCCCTCCGGGGTCCTCCAAAAGTGCATCCTGGCCGACCAAGGGAAACAACTGCTGGACGACATACACAGCGGAATTTGCGGTCACCACGCTGCGCCCCGATCTCTTGTGGGAAAGGCCTTTCGGCAAGGTTTCTATTGGCCGACCGCCATGTCCGACGCCGAGCACATCGTACGCACCTGCGAAGGATGCCAATTCTTTGCCGTGCACACATCCGCCTCCAGGCCATGCGAGCGATCCCCATCACGTGGCCTTTGCGCTTGGGGACTCGATCCGGTCGGGCCTTTCAAGAAAGCGCCGGGGCTTTACCCATTTGCTCGTCGCGGTGGACAAGTTTACCAAATGGATAGAGGCCAAGCCGTGAGCGCCACGCCGGCACAGCGCCATCTTCTTCCGCGACATAGTCTTTCGGTTCGAGCCCCAAACTCCATCATCACCGACAACGAAACGCAGCTCACGGGAAGGAGTTCCTCGAGTTCTGCGATGACTTCAACATCCGCGTCGATTGGGCGGTGTGGCCCATCCGCGACCAACGGCCGTGTCGAGCGCGCAAACGGCATGATCCTTCAAGGGCTCAAGCCGCGGATCTTCGCCGGCTCAAGCACTTCGCGGGCGCTGGGTGACCGAGCTACCTCCGCCCTCTCGAGTCTGCGGACCACGCCGACCGGCGACCGGGTTCACACCGTTCTTCATGGTATACGGTCTTTGCCGCCTTGCCGATGACACAGAGTATGGCGCCCCAAGATTACAAGCTTCGAGGAGGCTCGGGGCTCGCCGCACAACAAGACGCCGTCGACCACTCGACGAGGCGCATGACGTGGCCATCCCGCGATCGGCCAGTATCAACAAGCTCGCGACGTTATCACGTACGTCGTTCGAGGGCGATCGCTCATCTTGGGCGACACAGTCCCGCTACGGTCCAAACCAGAAGGATAAGCACAAGTTGTCGCCTCGAAGGCCCTTCACCGTCGTGGAGATCCTCCGACCGCACCTTCGACTCAAGGACGCCGACGGCCGATCCTTCCAAATGCATGGAATATAGAAAAGTTAAGGCGATTCTATCCCTAAACTCTTTTCCTCTTCCTAGCATGCTCTTTACTTTTTCCTTCCGAGCACACAGTCGCCATGCGACGACTCTGGGCTGCCTTCTGCGCCTCGCTCAGCCGCCGCTCGGCCGGCGCTTGCGGGTTGATGACCCAACCGACCACAAGGTCCTTCCCGAGCGGTAACCCTTCGACCCAAGTGCTCTGACCTCGCCCCACGGCTATGGTTGCTAACACTTCGGAAGAAGGAAGTACCCGAGTGGAGTGACCTTTGGGTCGGCAGGAACACTCCTCCCCGCACGAACACAGCCTATCCCACGCGCTTATGAGGGTGCGTGACCCGACCGGTCATGAGGTCCATCCCGAGCGTAACCCTCTCAACCCAAGTGTTACGCCACGCCCCACGGCTATGGTTGCTAAGTAGCACTTCGCGGAAGAAGGAAGTGCCCAAGTGGAAAGATCCTTGGCCGGTCTAGAACACTCCTATCCCTCACAAGTGCGCCTAACCGCTGCATAGCCAAGTCTCCAATCCACCTCGCCCCTCCCAAAACGACCCAACCTACGCATAAGTGACCCCTGCGGTCCTTATGGCTATGGTCGGTCAAACACTCACCCTAAATACGAAAGAGGACGAGAGGCGATTTTGGAACTTGATAAATTCAAGATTGTTTACATAGCAGTCTTTACAATCTAAAAAAGGATAAAGCTAACTATTTTTATTCTTCCTGGTGGGCGACCGATGGCGAGACGGAGAGTTGGTGTCTCGCTTCGAGGGCAACTGCGCGGGGATATGGTCGGCGATCTCCGGCGTGCGGCTCGACCAGAGCTCAAACTGCCGATCTCCTCGCCGGTCCGGTTCCGGCCACGCCACGCCACCACCGCGAGGTCGATGCCGTCGAGTGCGAGACGGTGTTGACCAAGCACGACGAAGCTCCAAGCGCAGCCCGATGATCACCGCCTCTCTACGGTCCGCACTGGGCGGACGGGGCAAGGGCACTCGGGCTGCCGGCTCCCAAGGATGCGGTCGCAGAACTTCCGACCGCCTTGCGAAGGGCCTCGATTCAGCGCCCATCTCGCCCGACCGTCCTCCGCAATCTTCAACGCCGCTGGGCCTCGCCCCAGCCACGATCGCCACGCCGCGAGCATCTGCCGCCGTTCTCTGCGCCTCCACGGCGACGCCAGATTCTTCTCGCCTCTGCAGATTGCGGCGATTTCGGATAAGTTCGCCACGTGGGTCGCACCCCGCACTTAATTGAAGAATTGAGACACTTACCGCCGCAGAGTTGGTCGATTGCGGCTTCCTTCTTGAGCGCCTCATATGAAGTCCTCACCACCAGTCCTTCGAGATCGCCGCTCAGAACGAACTCGGTCGATCCCCGAGCTGGTTTCGCTCGGTCCGCAGCGGGTTGCTCGCGTCTGCGCGGCCCTCCGCGGCAACGGCGGCATCCTTGGCCTCGGTGACCTCCGTCGAGAGGACTCCGCCCACCACTTTCGCCTCAAGACCTTGGCTCCTGTGCGCCATCATAAAAGGGCCTTCGTGGCCTCTTCAAGCCTGGCGGATCTCCACCGCCTCACCTTTGATGTCCATGGCCTCTGGACTAGGCGCACTCAAGCGCAGCCTGATCGCACTCCTCCACCGCAGCCGCTCGGCCGACCGCCGAGCGCCGCAGAGCTCAACTCGGGCGCCGGCGAGCCCGCAAGTCTTTGCAAAAACGTGGACACTCCGTTAGTCCTGGGAAGAACTATCAAAATGCGCAACAAGTCGAGCTTTTGGTGACTTACAGGGCGATCGTCGGACTTCGACCATCGTGCCCAGCGCCACAGTGGAAGACTCGGAGCGAGCCGACCTTTACGGATCGCCTATCTCGGCCCGGCGTCGGTAGCGCTTTGCCGGCGGCGGCCCACTCGCTCTCCTCCGACCGCCCATGACGCCCGACCCGGACTACACCCGGCAAAGCCTCGTTCGCCTGCTCGGCGGACGCCGCCGTCCCAAAGCACCATGGGCAAGGGTGATGAGGTCAACCTTCGAAACCCCTCGGCGACCGCACCGAGGGCATCGGTCGGCACCTCCCCACAGGACAAAGGGTCGAGCACCTCCGTCACCGCCTCGCTGATCGGGCGCGATCGCCGCGCGCACCGCTGCCTCATCCTCGAAAGGACGATCACGTCGTCCGGTGGGGTCTCACGAGGCGGCGGAAGCTCTTCTTCGCCTCGACCTCGGGTGAGGCCCGCCCTCGGCGATCAGCGCCCTCGGCCGCCGACACCGCGACCGCCACCGACCCGACGGAGTCGCCGAATCGCCGGCGCCGCATTTGCGGAGCCATTGCGGCCTACACTGGCCACGCCCGTGTAGGCGCCGTGACGTTACAAAGATTCAAGAGTCGCCGGCGGCTTTGCCGCAAAAATGCTCCAATAAGAAGAAAAGAAAAAGAGGGAACACTTACAAGGCCGAAGCGTACGCGGCACGCGCGCTTCTTTGCGCCCCGCCAGGGGCAAGTCGGCCGATCGCTTCCCGGCCGCCTCACCGAGGCGCCGCGACAACCGCGAAGCGCAAGATCACCCCGCTGGGATCCGCGCCACGGGCCGTGGTGTCGCCTCGCCGGTCCACGCCGGCCGCCGCCACGGCGTCGAGAAAAACCCACCATAGGGATGGTCGGAGGCGCCCCGCCATTGCCGATGGAGGTTGTCCCCACGGCGGTGGACTCGACACATTCTGCCACGCGCCACAAGCGCTCCTTATGCTTCTTCTTCCTCCTTTCCTCCTTCCGCTTCTTGCGGAGGAGTCGCCGCTGCCTTCGCCGGCGGCCACCGCGCCTCCTTATCCTCGAGCGGCGCCGGAAGACATCCCGTGAGCCCCTAAGAGGATGCAGAATGCGGTCGGACAAAGTGCTAGGGACAAAGAAAAGAGAAGCGAAAGAAATTTCACCGACTTACAGATTTGGCGGGTGAGCCGAGAATGGCTCCGGTGGCCACCGTAGCCACCGTGGCACTTCCACCCGTAATACCGCCACCCGGCCTCCACCTCGACGCGCCAACTCGGACTCGCCATCCTCGCCGGCCGGACGGCTCCGCATACCGAACAAGGGTACGGCACAGGCATAAGGGTTGCACGCGATCCCCATAAAGGCGCCGCACAACAACATCCCCGTGAGCCCCGCCTTTTGAGCCCCGACCGCTCCACGATCGGGCCGGCTTGTTCTTCTCCCTCTTTTGGCGCCCAGTTCCACCGCCTCCGCCATGGGAAGCTCGCCGGTGAAACGAGGGGCGCCGCGCCGACGCTCAACGTAGAGCCATTCGTAACGCCACCCTTGTTAGACGAGGGCGCTTTACCTCCAGTACTCCGTGCTCGACCGGGCGGCCGAGGGCCAGCCACCTGGGCGCCACGGCGTCCGACGGCTGTCTTTCCCAGCCTTGCTCGAAGAAGTGCCTCCACAACGCCCGATCGCGCTCGATCCTCAGAAGGCCTCGCACAAACGTGATGAAGATGGCGATGTGGAGGACCCCATTGGGGTTGAGATGGTGCACCTCCACCTTGTAGTGAGACAAAGAGCCCTCGGACGAACGGGTGCAAATGGCAGCCAAAGCCGCGACTCGAAGAACGAGGCGGGCACCATGACCTCGCCGCCCACGGGCTGGGGTGACGGCCCCGCCGGCACCCTCCAAACGAAAGGTCCTGCGGCATGAGGAAGCCCTTCTTCACTGCCGAAGCCGCGGGTTGTCTTGGCGCTGAGCACTCCGCCACGACATCTTCACGTAAGAGGCGACGGAAGGTGAGAAAGAAAGGTCGGGTTTTTTTCCTTGGCTCTCTGGTGCTTTTCTTGTTTCAGAGACAGAGACAAAGAAGGCAAGAAAGCGTGACTACCCGAGCACCCTAACAGCGTATGATAGAGGACAAGCAGACGCCGACCGAGCGTGCACCCCTCAAACGGCGTCGCGTCCACCCTCGCCTATTGCGCCACCGTAACTCCTGGCCTAATACCACTCCGCTTTTAATCCTCGCATGTCAGCGGCAAGAGCCATAAAGACGCCGCCAAACAACGTGTCCCGTAACCTCTTGGTCTCCGCTTTAGGCCGAACAGTTGTTCGGCGCGCGAGAAGCCCATCGGGCAGCGCGCCCCAAGACGGCAAAGCTTTGTGGCTTGCGCCAGGCCCAAATGAGAAGTCAGGTTCAAAAGGCCTACCCCACCGATGGGTATAAGGCCGCCCTGAAAAACTTGAGCAAGGGGCGGTATGAGGTGAGCCCCACGGTGGGCCCTCGCTTAGGTCTACCGACGGCCTAATCACCTCTACTGCGTCGAGACCATACTTCACACTCTCCCGGGAGCTCATCAATGAGCGACACCGCTTGTGCTCGGGTTGGCGGACGACCCAGGGTCCATACGGATTGAGTAAAGAAAGGTTTTTATGGGTCGCCCACGCCAGGCCAGACACCCTACTCGGGACCGTCCGCTCGGAAGGGTCCCCCAGGCGGACCTCCCAGACCCACTCGGACTACCCGCTATTAGCTCCACGAGCACGGCGCTCAAACCAACGCAGTAAACGTCGTCCGCCACCCCATCCAGTCCCACACCGCGGATGGGGTATACATGTGGATAGACGGTGGCCATTCCTCTCGCAGCTACCCTCGCCTCGACGAGGACTCGTGAAGGATGCCCCACGTCCGGCTACGACGACAGAACGAGCACTCACGCCCAGCCTACGACGTTAAACGAGCACTCGGACACCGAACCTCACAGAGGCATTGGGTCGCCCTCGCCGACCAAGGCACTTTCCACCACGACGTTAAACGAGCACTCGGACACCGAACCTCACAGAGGCATTGGGTCGCCCCGCCACCAAGGCACTATCTAGCTACGACGTTAAGCGAGCACTCGGACACCAACCTCACAGAGGCATCCGGCCGTCCCGCCACCAAGGCACTCGGACACCGTAACCTCACAGAGACATCCGGCCGTCCCCGCCGACCAAGGCACTCGACACCGTAACCTCACAGAGGCATCCGGCCGTCCCGCCGACCAAGGCACTCGGACACCGTAACCTCACAGAGGCATCCGGCCGTCCCGCCGACCAAGGCACTCGACACCGTAACCTCACAGAGGCATCCGGCCGTCCTGCCGACCAAGGCACTCGGACACCGAACCTCACAGAGGCATCCGGCCGTCCCCGCCGACCAAGGCACTTTCGGACACCCAACCTCACAGAGGCATCCGGCCGTCCCGCCACCAAGGCACTTTGGACACCCGAACCTCACAGAGGCATCCTGGCCGTCCCGCCGACCAAGGCACTCGGACACCGTAACCTCACAGAGGCATCCGGCCGTCCCGCCACCAAGGCACTCGGACACCCGAACCTCACAGAGGCATCCGGCCGTCCCGCCACCAAGGCACTCGGACACCGTAACCTCACAGAGACATCCGGCCGTCCCGCCGACCAAGGCACTCGGACACCCGAACCTCACAGAGGCATCCGGCCGTCCTGCCGACCAAGGCACTCGGACACCGTAACCTCACAGAGGCATCCGGCCGTCCCGCCACCAAGGCACTCGGACACCGAACCTCACAGAGGCATCCGGTCGTCCCGCCGACCAAGGCACTCGGACACCGTAACCTCACAGAGGCATCCGGCCGTCCCCGCCGACCAAGGCACTCGGACACCATAACCTCACAGAGGCATCCGGTCGCCTGCCGACCAAAGCGCCGCCTAGCTACGACGTTAAACAAGCACTCGCGGTTGTTCCTGCCGATCAAGGCCCGGCCTATCCACGACGATTAAAATCAAAGCAAACTCATCGCAAGACATTTCATAAAAGAAGATTTCATTATATGCCACAGACTCAAACTTTACACAACGTTACATGAGGTACCGGTGAGCTCAAAAGATACCTACCCTACACTACGGCAGAACATATCCGCATCAAACTTCCGGCAGCCCTTGCACGGTCGACGGACGCACCTTGGGGTCGGCGGACTGAGGTCGTTGGAGAAGACTCACGGTAGGCCCTTGCCAGTCGACGAGGCCACGACATAGCCACGGAATGGCATGCACCGCCGCCGCTCAATGACATCGACGCGCCAAGATCGACAACGGCCGGCGCCCTCGCACCATCGCCTCAAGAAGGGCCTCCTTACCACCTTAAGCCTCGAACGACCTCAAGCAACGACGACAAGAACTACATCACAAGCCGCAGCCTTCTTCCTCCCGAGCTCGACCATCGCCTCGGTCGACTCACCCAAAGCTCGGCCAAAGGATCTTCTTCTTCTCTGCAGCATCATCACCAAAGTCAAGACTAAAGGATGCCTCCATTTCAAGGATCAAAAGGAGGATTTTTGTCTAAGGGTCCATCGCCTAGCAAGCCCTTATATAGTCGGATGAAGGGAGATCAAGCGTCTCGAGTAAATGCCGCCAGAAAACGGTTGCCCCGCACTGTAACCCGGCGCCAAGAAGGCGAACGGGCGGGCACACAAGCCATGCTCGGCATGCGCAACGAGGCGATTAAAGCCTCCGGCGCTCAAATGCCCCGCCAAGCTCCGGGGCAGCCGTCGGATCCGTCGGGTACACCGACAAATCGCTAACCTCGATCGGCTGACCGACCGACCGTGCCCGGCCACCACTCATCCAAGTTCAACCTCAACCGAATGCGCCGAAATCGCCGGAGTTCGGGGACTCTCGACGAATACTAATAACGAGGTACCCTAACGGCGGCGACGAGCCGCCTCAAGCATATCTCCACCTCAACAGTGCGCGCCGCGCCCGCCACCGACCGATCGCTGCGAGACCACACAAGACATCCGCTCCCGACCGGCAGGAAGCGAATCCGACCGACAGCGCCCCGACCCCCTTTGGCGGGCGGGATCTCCCGACTCGACCGGACAGCGCTCCCGACCCCTTGGCGGGCGGGATCTCCCGACTCCGATCGACAACGCCCCGACCCCCTTGGCGGGCGGGATCTCCGACCGACCGACCAAGGTGACAGACGCCGAGGGTCGCGTGTCGGGCCCTCATCGACCTACCGCCACGCACCCGCGAACAAGGTCAATCGGAGTGACTATACAAGGGCGGTGGCTCCTTCCTAGAAGGTTTGGTGATCGCCAAGTCAAAGCTTCCACCCATCAACCGGGCCAGCGACAAGATTTAACGCACGCTCCCTCCCGAGGCAGCGCCAACGTCACACACCGCAACGTCAGCATTCGTAAGGATCACAGAGGGCAAGTACGCTATTTCCCGGGGAATACCTAACCTCCCTGACCACCAAGGCTACCGACCCAGCATGGGCAAGACGTGTGGCGACCAGTCCACAGGACGAAGGACCAGAGCTCCTAGCATAGGTCGCCTCGCCCTTCCCCCGACTCTCGATGTAACCTGCCCCTTCCTTCTGTATAAAAGGAGGCAGGACTAACGATTCTAGGAGGACACAAAAAGAACACATGAGAACACGAGGAGATTAGGTAATTTAGCGCCCTCATCTGTAAAACGTTGTGCAAAGCAATACAATACCGCCATCCGAACTGGAGTAGGGACTTTCAGCCCGAACCAGTATACATCTTGGACTCTCGAGTCTAACCATTCAGGTAGTGGAACGCGCGACCCCTTAGACTTACAAATTTACTTGCCGGCGCTCGAAAACGCCGACACTCTTACTCTATATAGAGTTACGAGAAGCAATCTGATGGAAGAAGAAATTTGTTTAGTGGACAGTTGTACCACTAACACCATATTAAGGGAGATAAAATATTTCCATACACTTACAAAGCAAAATGGAAATATTATGACTATCGTAAGACGCGATGCATTGATTGTTGGTTCAGGACTGGCTACAGTTATTCTCCCTATGGGTACAAAAATAGAAATCAAGGATGCACTTTTGTATCCTGATTCAACCCGTACCTTACTCAGTTTTAAAGATATCCGTTTAAATGGTTTCCATGTTGAAACTCATATTGAGAATGGTGAGGAATATCTCTTTCTCACTAAAGATAACGGATATGACATGCAAATGTTTGAGAAAATTCCTTCCTTGGCATCTGGATTGTACTAAACATACATCAAACCCGTACCACATGTTGCGTATAAGATAATTTTTTAAAATCTTGATAAATTCAAGACTTGGCATGATCACCTTTGTCATCCCAACCTAGGGATGATGAGAAAAATTATTGACAATTCTGTTGGTCACACCATATCTATTGCAAAATTTCCAAAATCGTCAGATTTTGTGTGCACTGCATGTACAACGGGGAAATTAATTTTAAGGCCTTCTTACCTTAAAATTAAAAATGAACCACTTACTTTCCTTGAAAGAATTCAAGGAGATATATGTGGTCCAATTCAACTATTATCTGGACCATTTAGGTACTTTATGGTGCTCATTGATGCATTTACAAGATGGTCCCGCGTATGTCTCTTATCCACAAGGAACCATGCGTTTGCCAAATTAATTGTTCAAATAATTAGACTAAGAGCAAATTATCCTGAACACAGAATAAAATCCATTAGAATGGATAATGCCGCTGAATTTAATTCAAGGGCATTCAATGATTACTGTATGTCATTGGGAATTAATTTAGAACATTTAGTACCTTATGTACACACTCAGAAAGGTCTAGCTGAATCTCTTATCAAAAGAGTTAAATTAATTGCAAGACCACTCCTACAGAATTGCAATTTACCAATATCATGTTGGGGACATGCGGTATTACACGCCACAAATTTGCTCCAAATTCAACCAACTGCATATCATACAGCTTACCCGTTGCAGTTAATACGTGGAAATAAACCAAATATTTCCCATCTGCGAAAATTCGGTTGCACAATATATGTAACGATATCACCGCCGCAGGTACATCAATGGGCCCCCATAGAAAATTAGGGATTTATGTGGGGTATATTTCTCCGTCAATCATACAATACCTCGAGCCCCTAACAGGGGACCTATTTACAGCCTGGTACGCTGATTGCATTCTTTATGAGGATAATTTTTCGGCATTAGGGGGAGATCAGTACCACAATTAATGCCGGTAAATAGATTAGAATATCACAAGCATTCAGTCCTTAGATCCACATACTAAAGAATCTAAACTAGAAGTCCAGAGAATCATAAATTTGCAACAAATTGCAAACAATCTGCTAGATGCATTTACTGATCACAAATGTGTCACTAAATCATATATTCTCATTGTCAATGCACCAGAGCGAGTGGAGGTACCTCATAAAACTACTCATCTCTCTCATGCAAATAAAAGGGGGAGAAAATCGGTTACAAGGGATACTGTTTCTCAAAAGAAATAAAAGAAGTAATCTTCTAAATCAATAAATGAAATTCAAACCTCATGTTGAAAGACACTAAATGGATGCACAACATCCAGGACCTAGCATAATAATGCGCACAAATTTAAATGCTGGGACATCGAAAAATCCTAACTCCATTATTATGGGAAATCACGAGGAGTTAGAAGGTATAAATGAAATTTCCACAAATTATATCGATTTAGGAGAATCTTATAATAGAAAGACTACTATTATCGACATATATTTCTCCTCAAAAATTGCTAATATCCTTCAAATAGATCCAGAACTAAAGTCCATGGCAGAGTACCAAAAGCACTCAGATTGGATTAAATGGAAGGAAGTAATTGAGGCAGAATTACGCTCGCTTAACAAAAGAGATGCATTTTCATCGGTAATACCTACTCCTCATAATGTCTTCCCTGTGGGAGCTAAATGGGTTTTCATTTGAAAAAGGAATGAAAACAATGAGGTGGTGAGATAGAACGCAAGGCTAGTAGCACAAGGGTTCACGTAGAGACATGGCATCGACTATGATGAAAAGTATTCTCCTGTTATAAGTGGAATTATATTTCGATATTTAATATCATTGGTAGTTCAAATGAATTTATCCATGTAGTTGATGGACGTAGTGACTGCATATTTATACGGGTCACTCGATTCGGATATTTATATGAAAGTCCATGAAGGACTTAAGATTCCAAACCCGAATGCAAATCGCAATATGTATTGTGTAAAATTTAAAAAATCACTCTATGGCTTAAAACAGTCGGGTAAAATGTGGTATAACCAGCTAAGTAAGTTCCTTCTACAGAAAGGTTACTCCAATAACAATGATTGTCCATGTGTATTCATAAAGAAATCTACAACTAAATTTTGTATCATCTCCGTATATGTTGATGATCTCAACATCGTCGGAAATACACAAGATATAAATGAAGCAAGCAATCATCTTAAGACAGAATTTGAGATGAAAGATTTGGGTAAAACCAAATTTTGCTTAGGTCTACAACTCGAGCACTTTAGTTCTGGAATATTGGTACACCAGTCTGCATATATCCATAAAATTTTAGAAAAAATTAATATGGATAAATCATATCCATCAAAAACACCTATGGTTGTTAGATCCCTAGATATGAATAAGGATCAATTCAGACCAAAGGATGAAAATGAAGAGATATTGGGATCTGAAGTTCCATATCTAAGTGCCATTGGAGCCCTTATGTATCTTGCAAATTGTACGAGAACTAACATTGCATTTTCAATCAATTTATTAGCAAGACATAGTGCAGCACCAACAAAAAGGCATATGGCTGGTATAAAAAATATCTTCAGGTATCTACAAGGTACAAAAGATCTTGGTTTATTCTATTAGAAAAATCAAGATATGACATTGGTAGGATATACTGATGCTGGCTACCATCAGATCCCCATAATGCCATATCACAGACTGGTTTTGTTTATTTATATGGAAGTACTGCATTTTCGTGGAAATCATCGAAAAAAACTCTCGTTGCTACTTCCACAAATCATTCTGAAATAATTGCATTATATGAAGCATCACAGGAATGTGTATGGCTTCGTAGAATGATTAACCACATTCAAAAATCATGTGGTATTGGTTCATTAGAATCACTCACTATTCTCTATGAAGATAATACAGCTTGTATTACTCAAATGAATATAGGTTATATAAAGAGCAATATCACTAAGCACATTGCTCCTAAATTATTTTTTCCACATGAATTACAGAAAAGTGGAGAAATAAATATATTGCAAACAAAATCATGTGAAAATTTTGCAGATTTATTCACAAAAACTTTACCAACATCTATGTTCATGGAATTGGTATGAGACGACTTCGAGATTTGCAAGGTTCAGGAGGAGTAAACTCCTAATCTATAACATGTTAATAATCATTAGATTATATTGCACTCTTTTCCTTTATGAGTTTTTCCAATATGGTTTTCTCATATAAGGTTTTTAATAAGGCAATATAAATATAAGTATACATATATATGCCATATTATTTTTCTCCTAATATTTTTCCCTTTGGGTTTTACAGGAGTTTTTCAATGATATTATTATCATGCGATTATTCCTCATATTTTTTCACGGGATTTTTAGAGGAACTTACAAAATATATACAAGTGAAGAAATTGATCAAGGGAGAGTGTTACGAAATTAATCATGTGATCAATCTTGTATAACTGCAATTAGCAGTTGTTAATTGTCAAAATGTGCCTATTTGGAGAGATGTCTTCTCCCAAACAGGCACCCAATATTATGTGTGTATATATGTGTGTGATCAAACACTATCGAGAATGAATGAATCATTAACAATCTCTCAATTATATGTCTCTCTCAATTCTCCACATCAAAACAGTTTCGTTGGTCTGCGGCTTGCCGGTCTCCTGCTCATCGATCCGGCTCCCATAAGCCTGCGGCAGAGCTCGGCAGAGGACGATCGGCTGGTAGTATGGCACTTGTGGCTGTCCGGCCACTCGCTTGATGACAACCGGCCGCGGCCAGGACTTCTGCTGTCGTCCTAGCGCCGATTGCCCGACGATGACGTGCTACTCTGGCTCTTCTTGTTGCCGTCCCAGTGCTCGCACGAGTGCGTGTGGCAGGGGCGCCTGCTGGTGCCCGACCGACGCCGCTTGGCAGACGGTGTTGGGATGACAGCGGCGTCCTTCTTGCGCGCATCCCACCTCTCGTCGGAGTCCGCGCGGCCGGGCTTGAGGCTAGAGGTGGGCACTCGGGCCGAGATTTTTTGGGCCAGCCCGAGGCACGACGGGCAGAGCCTGATCCAAAGTCCAGCCTAGCATGAAGTGGGTCGTGCTGGGCACGATGAGTGGTACGACACTGTAGCACGGGTCATACCGGACTCGATGACCCAGGGCATGAGAAAGAAGCCCAGCATGAAGGTCACTGACACGTAGAGCATGAGTTCTATGGACGCACTCAGCAATATGGACACCACCCTCGCCGTCGACACTTGAGAGAAATGGGCAAGAGGGGAGAGAGAGCTGAGAGAGATTCTCTCAATCTCTCTCAGCTCTGTCTCTCACCCGTCTCTCTCAATCTCTCCCTCTCTCGCCCATCTCTCTCAATCCCTCTCGCCTATCTTCCTCACTCTCTTTCTCGCTAATTGCCCTCTCTCTCTCTCTTCCATATTCAACACAATCAGGTTGAGTTGGTTGCTTTGACATTCGTCTCACGACGTGGCATAATGTTAAGTACTGAGGTAAAGAGGTCCCTTGCTACAACATCCAATCCATCACGCCGTTAATTAAAAGCCCATCCATCACTTCCTTGGCTCCGCCGACCACCTCCTTCGCGCCGGCGCAGGCGCCGGGGAGGCTCAAGGCGACGCCTCTACTCACCAAGAGGCTTCCCCGGCGGGTCCTTCTCAGGGTGGCCAACGAATCCGCCTCGGTTCGTGGACCATTTCGAGCTCTCTGTTGCCTGATTTATCCGTTCCTACTAGTTCTTGATTTTTCTGCTGCGTGGATTGGGATCTTGTGCTGGCATTAGGGTCTGTTTGTTTGGTTGCCATCCTCGGCTGAAATCCCTAGCCCCGACAGCTCCCCGCTTCGGCATAGCATTTGTTTAGCTAAATTCTCCGCTGAACCGCCGGCAACGCCAAGCCAATGGCCCAAAGCCGCCATCACAGCTGCTGTAGAGGACAGTTTGAACAATCGGGCTTCTGTTTGCTTGGTGACCTCGCAGGCAAACCGACCTGATGTGAAGCAAATAGGCCCTAGGATTTTTTTTTTCTTTGGAGACCTTAATGCTTGTGTTATGTGGATTGTTGTTGTATTGGTTTCCACAGTCAGAATATTTGCCGTTTAAGACTGTGACCTGTTTTTGTTCTTAATGTTAATTGGAGAGTAATATTAGAAGAGTTTGACTTCACAATTACATGGGAGTTACATAGTTTAATGAGAAACCCGGAACCCCTTTTCTCTGTACGTAGTTATTCTTCTTGTCATTTTTGTTAAGACATCCAGCAGCGATTCTTGTGCAATTATTGATAAGACATCCAGCAGTAGGTCAGTGGTCTGACAAGCTAATGATTAGCATATTATGTTTTGATCATAATGCATCCTAAAGACTCTTGTCTAGTTTACAAAGAAGACATCTGCTAGCTAGCATTCTATCATGCGGTGTTCATGCTTTATTTTGTATATGGGCTTCAATTGTTGCTGATGGGTTAGTGTGAAACAGGTTCTGAAGCATTTTGAAAACGATACAGGATCGATGTAGACAGCTACTGTGGTAAAATGTATGCTTCGATCATCTGTAGTTCTTCCTAAATGATATTAGAAGTTGAGTCATGTTCTTATGGCATAACAAGCTGCAGGTTTGTCACGAAGCTTGGTCTTCA
This sequence comes from Otatea glauca, assembly GCA_036346275.1. Classification (NCBI taxonomy): domain Eukaryota; kingdom Viridiplantae; phylum Streptophyta; class Magnoliopsida; order Poales; family Poaceae; genus Otatea; species Otatea glauca. The sequence goes on along the minus strand of CM070720.1, from coordinate 42,104,871 downwards.
CTTGTTCAATGGAGATGCCAGTCAAGCAGCTTTCCGTATCTTGTCTGACTTCAGGAAAGGCAAATTTGACTGGTTGGCCCTGGAGAGACCTCCAACATGAGCAACGGAGATATCACTATATCAGAAATTCATAGATGTTAGAGCTGCACTTGTTCGTAGTTACACGCTACCATTACAATGTCCTTTGTAGCACCATCATAGGACAATTTCCTTGGACGTTCACTTCTGTGAGGAACGAGGAATCAATGGACGATAGGGTGGCTCTATCCCCAGAGGACAAGTGGACAAAACATCAGAAATTGCCATGTTATACTTGGCTGTCTAGAGCGACTGAGCTGATTTGTATACGCATGCGACAGACTGAATTAATTGTATCTTTCTAAGTTGTTACAGAATCAAGTGTGGGAAATAAAACATGGTTTCAGTTTTGCGTAATTAGATGCTTTCCTGACAGTTTCTGTATGACCCATTTCTAAAGGGTTCTGAAGTGAAATTTGATCGGAGATGATGGTTGATACTCCGCAGTTTAGCTGTTTATATATCTATGTTCCAAATGTGACACTATACAGTTCACCCGGCACTGGAATTATTCCGGAGATGAATTTTCAGAACATCGAGATCCCTTTCTCCCTTTTTCTTTTCTTCAAAACTTCCATTTCTTGTACAGATAGAAGCAACTAAAACAATAAATATTTTTTACAACGATTTTTCCTTTTCTGTTCAGTACATGATATATGACAGAATGTTTGCTACCACCAATTACTCTCTGCGCCACCAAATTGGCATACTGCTAGTTCTTCACCTCAGACGGGCGGCCTTGCTGCAGATAAATGCCAACTTTTGACATCCCTGCCGGGGCTATGGATTTCAATATTAAAGATAACTGCACAATTTCCAGCTTCACGATCCTTTTTAGTTCGACTCCTCACTGTACTTTTAGATCATCAAGCCTGTCGATTAAATCCAAAGCTTTTGTCCTATCAATCTCGAAGTCAATGACAGGAAGCATGGAGGACCTCCTAACTGAGAGCAAGTCTTTCCTGTTGCCACTAGTTGGAGAATGACTATTGCTCTTGCTCAATCTGCTCTGTTTGCTGTGTCTTGACTTTGTGTCAAACTCTTGACTTTTGCTTATGCCAGGGACGAATTTCCTGTACTTAACATCCCTTAGCATATCCTGATCCTCTTGTGTGAGAATTGGTGATGAATTGTTCATTTCGTCTGGCAGCAGCGTGATTGTAGGACCCTTCTGTGTTGGTGAACGGACAGGAGATTTGATGGGAGACCTTACACCTGCATTAGCAGCTCTAGATTTACTGATGAGATGATGAAGCCACACAACAAGCTCAAGGATATATGCTTCAGTCTTGTCTTTCTCGGCATGATAGAGTGTCTCAATTCGAGTCAAGTCCATCTGTCCTGATAACTTGCAGTTCAGCTCAGATCTGCATACAACCAAAAGGTTGTAACTCTGAGAAATTTTAGTTTCATCAACTTTATTCAAAATTATTGTAATCAAATGCTAACCCCGTATTTGCCCACTCTCCAACCCAACCGAAACCATGGTGTGCCCTGATATGAACACATATCAGTAAGATATGGATAGTTTTTGCAGTTATAAATAATCAAGTCATAGGTGATATTAAATTACTTAGTCGTGTTATTTGCAATCGGGACAAGCCATCGCAAAGTTTTCTCCATTTCAGCTTTGATTTGAGAAACCGTAAGCTGCATCCATTTATCACAACCATGTACCAGTGTTAAAGATATATCATATATGTAATAACCATAGCATGGAATTGTGATTCATGGTTCCACAGCATTGCATTGCGATTCATGTCTGTCTACTCATAATAACAGGAAATATGATCCTCCAGCTTGGCATACCTCTTCTTTCATTTCAAAAGATTGCAGCTTAGAACGGAGAGCAGATTTGATGGTAGGCGGCAAACCTTGGTATAATGTATCTCTCATGTTGGGAGGGATAGAACTTGATCGAGAAACCTGCCAATTCATAAATCCTTTTCAGGATATAATGAAATATATTCAAGTCGAAGCATGTATCACTACATGAAGATGAGCTGCCGCACAGGGTTACGGTACTAATATCTCGTAGTTGTAATTGATTATGATACTTACAAAAATAGTGCTCATTTTCTAAGAATCTTGGACCATGCAAGGGGACTTGAAAGTTGAAACACACATCTTTGTATTGGCAATACATGAGAATATGATATTGTTAATGTTGGAAGTGTGACCAATTTAGCTTTCTAGATCACAAAATAGTTTAATTAAGATGTCCAGTAGAGTGTTTAACTTACGAGAGTACCAATCTGATTGATGATATTCGCATAATGCAGTGCAAGTCCTGCTGGTCCCAACCTATTATCGCGTTTGGCAGGTTCTTGTGGCTCTTCACTGTCTACAGTTAATAGGAGCAAGAACCTCTAAATCATTGTCACAATAAATGATGGTACATAATAACAATAACAATCACAATCTTTGACAAGAATCATACTCCACTTCAATTACCTATCAAGGTACATAATTTAGACTAACATATAGAAGAATTAAAGTTGTTTGTGCATGCATGCAAAAAAGGCATCTTTTTGCCAAAATCATTGCACAGGCCAGGTATTGAATGCACTATGCAGATCATATTGGCGGAACACCACAATATCAATGACAAACAAAGCCAAGAATGTTCTACACAATTATACTGGCATGTATGTACATTGTCTTCAGAGCAAGACTTTCTAACAGGACTGAAGCATAAACAAATCTTACTTTCCTTGGCTAAGGGTACAAAAGTAGCCAAAATCAACAGGAACTCTATTTGATATGGACTTTGTGTTCCACCACAATGCTGGTGACTGATAATGATGTCAACGGTAATGACTGTTCAATGTTCAATTGTCATGATAAACACAAGGAAATTAAGGGTTATCTAATCAAACCCTTAATAAGAGAAAAACTTGCAGACATGATAAACTTAACCAAAGCCATCAGAATGCATTCTTGTAACATATGTGGGTAAGTCTGTCATGACAAAGCAAATATATGACTCTTCAAAGCACCATGATCAAGAAACACTTTTGGCCAACAACAGTTCAAACTGCGCTAGCAACAAATATGTACTCCTGTAATAAGGATTGATACCAGCACGATCGAAGGCATTATAGATCTCCAAATGTAAGAAGTGAACAATGTCTACAAGCTTTTCTATCACCTGCGAAGAGAACATAATATTTTTCAAACCTTGAAACATGAGGTGGTAGAAAAGCATCTATGTAGTGTGTGGTTTAAACATCTAGTGGTGACTAATAACATAACCAATGCCTTCCTTGAGCCAGCATTTATTAATATAATAGATTTAAAACAAAACAACCTATTACCGACCTCTTCCAAATTCTTGGACCAAAGTGACCTTTTCTTCAAACTTTTAACATGCTTACTTTGGCTCTTAACTTCCTGTTTTAGTATATGCAGACTATCACCTGCAAATGAATCAGAAGTTTTCTTTTAGTATGTCATGAACTATGTCAGATGATAAATATCCACCCTTATAGATTAATGGTTAAAAAAAATCAAATGAAATAGGTTCTACCCACAAATCCTTGAGATGCATCATAAGTGTTATTTGTTACCTTTATGCAAAAATGCAAAAAAACCAAAAAAAAGGAATACCATGGGGATAAGCTTTCAAGGAAGGGAACAGTGATAGATGACAACATAAGAACTAGACAAGGAACCTATTCACAAAATGCATTGAACTGCAGAGGTCGAACATAGATATGTGATTATTCACAGAAGTGGGGATACTTACATTCTACTTCTTAAATGGCTACAAGACAGAGCAGAGCCCATTAAAAGACATGTGAAGTTGTTTATAGTGCAGCCAAGCCAGATAAGTTAATACGGTTTTACAGATCATGAACAAAACTGACCTCTTGAACTCAAACCATCCTGTTCTTGCTGTTTACAATGATAGTCTTGTTCAAACCTATCCAAAGCATGCAGTTCATGATACAATTCCTAAGAAAAACATAAAAGGTGAAGCAAAGTCATAATGTGAAATCTATAGGCAGAATAATTCATGTTCTCGAAAGAACTAACCAGAATAATACGAAAAAGTACAAAAAAAAGCACATTTGACTAATGTCATAAAAATATAGGTCATTTTGGACATTTACATGGTCTCTAAGGTACCAGTTTGACTGCTAATTTTGATCATAATACGTTGTTGCAAATCATAAAAATTATATGTTATGAAAGTATACTTCAATTTGAATCTATTAGTAACGATTCAATGCGACCAATAAAAAACTTTAGATACTTCTTCTTGTATTGATGGTCAAAAGTCAAAACCGAAAATATTTGACTGCACACATTCTAGGATGACTTGCATTTAGAATCAGAGGGAGTACATTGCATGGTTACTTGCAGCGGCAGTAAATGCAAAACTTACTACAAAACTTTGAGCTCTCAAACAAATATGGCCACAGACCACTCAAATGAAGTATTTGACAACTAGAAAGGCACAAACAGAATGCTACAGTTTATTGATGGTATAGCCAAGTTTCAGTGCTAAGTTATTTTGTACACTTACCGAAAAAATTGAAGCAACAAAAATAGTGCTGTATATAATGCAAATAATTTATTAAAATCATGCTAAAATTAGTTAGTGATCCTTACAGTTGTATACTGAACACAAATTATCAATTGCTGCATCACTGATTCTGCATCTTGTTTCAAGTGATGCTGGGAAGTCCTTTCTGATGCCAACCTAAAAGAATTCAACAGAAAAGTTAGTACCATAAAATAATCACCTTTATTAAAATACAGGGACATAAAACGAACTGCACTTTTCAATGTAGCGGTCCAAGTTGTGCCACTGTGGATCCTTGCAGCGATTTCCAAAGCGAACAACCTCTTTTGAGAATACTTCTAACTCTTCCCTGTTGGAATCAAACAATTAAGCACTTGAAAAGAAAAGTTGTGACATGGTTTTCTGAATACAGTTCTAGTAGGGTAATATGTACAGCAAGCATAAATAGTTTAGCTTAAATGCTATGAGCTTATTTTAGTAGTGTAGATTCAACACTAACCTTTTGTCAGCAGCTACAATCTTGAGTAATTCATCCATATCTTTGGATATAAGATGTTGGACACCTTCTGAATGCAGCACCACTTCTTTTAGATGCTTTACGCTAGCCTTCGACAGAGAACGCATTAGACTGGAACCTTTAGCTATGGTATTTGCAACCTCGAAAGCCAAAATAGATATTTTGTTTCCCTTTGCTACAGCACTTGACACAAAAGCACTACTAGCATTTAAACTTGTCATGCTACTACCAAGTGTGTCTAGAACCTCCACTGCTTTTCCAAGCCCAACAGTGCTAGCTCTACCTAAAATCGAGCTCACTTCTGAAACCTGTTTCAATATAGCAAGCAACCATTAAGAAGCCTAATAATCCCTCTCATGGAATCAACATTCAGGACAGTGGAAGAGAAATATACAAAGAAAAAAGTATATCTCATTTAAGTAAAGGAAACAAAGTGATCTTTATAACAAGAAAAGCATGTAAAAACTGTGACATGATAGCCAAGTGTTTGCATTGCAATATATGCAGAATGCAGAACTGAATCTCAATAAAGCCATTTAAAGGCCAAATTTGGGGTAGTTTTTGGTTGCTAGTACGATACCACAGGAAGGAAAACCTCATTCTGCATGAAGTGATGCAGGTGGCTATCGGTTTATTGTATGAGACGGTAATGGTATGAGTTCTCTCCCTCCATTCTGCATGAAGTGATGCAGGAGATGATATGAGCTCCTCTCTATCTATCTCTTGTGTGCGTGTTGGGGGGTTGGTGGTGGTGGTTTGTGTGTGCTGTTGCCGCTGGGGTACTTGTGATGTAGCAATGTGCTGGCATGGTGATAGCTAATTGGGGATGTCTTTTAAAGTTGTGATGAAAATCCTTTTTCATTGACAATTGCAAAGTAATCACATGTAATTAATAGTCACCACTAAACTAATTATTACTAGTAACTACAAACTAGGGCTGAACCGCTGAACAATAACGGTTTTAGGCAGTTTAGGATGAAAACCCAGCCCAAACCCGCAAATGAACAAGTTAGACGGGTTGGGTTGAGCAGTTTACATGGTTTAGACGTGTTTAGGCCATAACTAAGCTAAGAAGCTCCCCCATTGCCTATCGAACCCACCAGCGCCACTGCCTTCCACCACCACCGGCCAGTCCCTTCTGCCACTGCAACCAGGAGCAGCCCGCCGCTGCTCGCCACTCCCCACTCCAGCTCGGTACCGCTTGTCACTCCCATCTCTGATGCCACCGCCCGCCGCTCATCACTTACATCTCCGGTCTTCCCACTGCTTGGCCTCTCCTCACTCCATGCTGCCAAGGTTTTGAATTTGCTATTCTATTCTATTGCACATGAACCCAATTTGTCACGGATGAACTCATACAGGTTCGCCGGTTATATGGGTTAAAACCTGGACCGTATACAAGCTTGAGCGGTTAAGGCTAAACCGTGAACACCCATATTACAAACTATTGTTAATCACACTTAAATCGCCACTATTTATCACTGAAAAGCACTCACAATTGTTAATCAACACCAAGTGTCCAAGTCAACATTATTTACCCGCTGAAGTGGTTGCTTAGAACTTCGATTCCTTGTGTTAACATATCACTCAACAGGAACAGGTTAAAAAATATCCAGGCTACACACCTACAGGTCCTACACTACAGAATTATAGGTATATAAATATGTGCATGCACCAGCCATATTACAGTACAGTAGACAATGTTTAATGGAGTAGAAGCAACTGCATGCACCAACTAGCTCAAAAAAAGGTCTTTCCATAGTCACAGGATACGGGGTCGAGGTCGTGTCCCGTGACCCGGAATCGCCGTCCCAAATCGCGGGTCGGGGTCACCCTGGGTCGTCATCTCGATCGAAAGGGGATCGCCGTACCATTGCAGATTGGCATTCGTCTTCAGTCAAGGTTTTTAGAGAGCTACAAAGTAGGCCCTAGTTACAAGTGGGATGCAGATCCAGATGACGCTACCTTGGATGAATCAAGATTGAAGCTCGAGCAATTGCGTTGGAAGAATTTGGAGGATGGTGTTGATGAATGATGATCTGCAATTACGCATTCAGAGGACTGCAGGACCATGCTTTATTGCGCATGCTACCTACATCATTGTCAAGTACTCAAGTATCTTTGTTTTATATTTAATAGCAAACTAAGTAGTGAGTTGTGAGAATTGTCTTTGAAGTCTTTCTTCTTGAAGTGACCCTCGACCCAAGGTTTCGACCCGGGATCATCGACCCATTGGACTCGGATTCACATACCAAATCCACGATTCACGTCCCATAGAGGTATACCCCCTCGTACCATGTTTTTTTCAAGTGTCGACCCGCGACCCCGTTCCTCGACCCCATCGACCCGGGAACTTTGTGACTATGCGTCTTTCGAGTCGATGAACTCTTTTTTTTGTGAGAATGCTGATAAGTAATGAATAAATATATTATTCGTGGGAAATTTTATAATGCATTATACCGATGGTATAAAGTAGGTAGTAGAAATCAAATCTAACCATTGATTTGTTAAGGGTATTTCTACTACTATACTACTAGAGGAAGTATAAATAAATAATAACTAATACGATCCATTGGATCAAAAAGAATGAACGGTCCATATTAAATTTAGTGTACCATAAAAAACTCTTCTTCATAACAGCCAGCCTCACTAATTTTTCCTGAACAAGTATTTCCAAATTCAAAAGGAGAGGCATATAGAGATGCAAAGTAGTCAAAGCTATCCCCATATACCAACATTACAATAACAAATCTTAGTAGCTAACCATATAACAGAACAGGGACACTGTATATCACTACAATCTAGCAAACTAAGGGCGGAGAATCACTTGGAACAACTGGCAGTTAATGAAATGTGGTACATTGCAGTCTAATTCACCATAGATTAAAACGAAGGGCACAAGAATTCCTCTAACCTTGGCAGCACCGACCTTTGTCTTCCCCAAACCAGCCTTCTGCGATAGTGTCCGGGCCAGCTGCGGTGTCCTGGACCCTGCCTGACCGACATCTGCACCACCGTAAATAGCAAGCCCAGGCACAACACTCTCCAAGAACGAGAAAGGCTGCTGCTGCTCTTCTACCGGCTTCGCTGCGGCCTCTCTGGACACCGACAACTTCTCCCCCTTCAGCGCCGCAGGCTCATGATCGACTATCTGGTCCCGGCCAAGCGTGGCATCGCTGGGAGACTTGTCTACCGCTGAAACCTTTGAGCAGAGGCCTCCCATCCCCTTCCTAAACAAAATCCTGATCCCCAACTTATCCTAATCCAATTGCTCACCTCCCATGCACCAAAGTACAATTTTTTTTAGTCCAGGAACTCCCATTCCACCACCTTCCAGAATTCCCCAATCACCTCTTCCAAGAACCACCACAAGGTCACTCTATCCACCAAACCCGACCAAACCAACCACGCCAAAAACGAATCAGCTCAGCACGAGGGTTTCCTCCGCGGCGCGATCCCAGCAACTCCAATCCATGGAATGAGCGCCTGCCAGAAGCCAGACAAAAGGGCCAAATCAAGAAGAGGCTCGATTTTCTTGTCCGCGAAAAGATAAAATTTCTAGCGGAATATGAGCGGGAAAAGCGGCAGCGACGAACCTGGCGGGGATCGGTCGGGGACCGCGGGAATCGGGGAGGCGCAAAGATCGTACCTTCGCGCTAGGATTAGGCGGATTTGGGAAGGAGGGAAGGGAGAGGAGAGCCTTCTGCTGTTGCGGGGAAGCGGGGGAAGCAGTAGCGGAGTCCACTCTACCAACAGGGTAATAAGGCTGGCTGGTAAACTGCTACTGACACGCAAATACGTGTACACGCGATTCTACTTCTGCCTCCGGGCGGAGGTGGGAGTTGGTTCGGTTTTTTTTTTTTACCGGCCAATGTCATGGTAGGTACAGCATATTACGTGTATGTACGAACCAGGTTGACACGATATAAATAACGGGTTTTGCCGTCGTGTCCGACGAACAGCACGACGTATTTACATAGATTGTGCTTGAGCCGGTACAGCACAAAACAGGCTCGATGGGTCCAAAGTAGGCACAACACACGTAGGGTGCCTTGCTGTGGCATACTGTTCTCACATACAGAGAAATAATAGGTAACAGAGATGCCAAAAGGTAGATAATAGAATCTGGAGAGTACATGTTTATCGATACCGAGGATGTACATCGAGCCGATGATCCTCCGTGCCGACGATACTGTGCACAGCTGTCTTCCCACTTACCTCACGCGGTCATCGACGCCACCATATCAGACGTACGTTGACTTGAAACACATGAATAATCTCGACATTAGGGAGTAACTAGTATGCATGCATATTGTTACGGTACTTTTTTCTATACCAGGAGAATCCCACTCTGAGGTGTAAGGTTTTTAATGATAACTTTGTATCTATGTCGAATGAATAAATAAAATTTAGTTCTTTTTCCCTAAATAATTGTGTGTACCGGATCCTCATCGGTAGTCGACGCTCGCTACTCATCCTTGGTACCGTTTATGGAGACAGACCATCGGCGACAGTGTTCACGAATTCACAAGTCCAATAGGACAAGGCCTAGGCCGGCACGACGTGCTTTGGGCCGTACCTAGGTCTCGCCGGAGATAGGTCGGGCCAACACAGCATGGCACGGCGAGGTGGCTGTGCCGGTTAGACATAGTATGCTATGGCTTGAAGCCCGTTGAGCCTGTGCCGTGCCGGCACGGCCAACTCCCACCTCTACCACCGGGGCTCTTTGTTTCGAAGCTAACTATGTCACACTTAATTTTAGCTATGTTACAAATTCTTAGGCGGGTATTTGATTTATTGCTAAACTATGACTTACCACACTTTCTTAATCTTATGCCTCACGTATTATAGATTATTTTTTTTGTCAAACTTTACCACATTTGTGATGCTAAATTTTATTGTCTAAAACTAGTTACGATAAAATCGACTCCAATATACCCTTCGAGTCTTCAACATAAATGCTTTCTATAACAATGTCACTCGCGAAGCACCGTTAATTGTACTTGAGGTTATTTGTTGAAGGGGCACGGATGGCACTTCAATTTATTTTAGTAGTTTCTTCATAGTATAATTTAGAATCGTAAGATCGTGATGTGACTTTTAGTAAGATGTTTACCTATTACCATTATATTTCCATTTTGAACGCTAGAATGGAATCCGATCAAATGTGTATTGATTATTTCTTATCATTTTCCATATAAACACACGATGTGAGGAGCTAGCGGTTAGGGACAGAAATTGCTGAGTTCCCAGGCACCCCGGCGAGGACCAGGTGCATCACAACACCTCTGGTTTTGGATATTAAATACCTATTTCAACAACAAAAAAATGCACTACTAAGTATTACTACTACTATTAAAGATTTGAGTAAACACAATTTGTGAATAAAAAATGAAAAAAGGAAAGTATATCCAATAAGTAAACCATCGAAAACTATTTAGTTCCTAGCTCCCCAACAGGGCTTCTGTATTTAAAAATTACATCAGGTAACATGAATCTCAAAAGTCATTAGCATATTCCGGGTTTCAAAAAAAATCATTAGTATATTATGCCTTCAGTTGTAAAAAAATTTCTTATGTCACCTGGTATGAACTACAGCCTTCTGAAATTGAAGGCATGATCTAAATTGAATTGGCTAGATGGTCTGTACGAAATTTCAAATCCTGCATTCTCATTGGACGGGTACAACAACTGGGGGCAGACATCATTTCCAACCTGCAAATGGAAGGCTAACGAAAAAATCGATGGGGGCGAAGGTGGAGCCGGTCAAAGGCAGACTGAAGTGGACAAGTAGAATAAGAACAGAAGACAAATCCCAGTGTATTTGTGCCTTATTGTGGATTTTAGCTAAGCAAGATTTTGGTTGGCCTAAACATTCTAATGCATCAAGCACCTCAATTTCACAATCCATCACTCCCAGTCTTACTGTCATAGTCAACTTCGACATCTACGTTTGTCTTTTCTTGTGCTAGATGAACACCCAGCAGGCCAGCACCACTTACCCATTCCCTTGCAAGCAGTAAAGGAAGGAAAATTGGAAAAAGATGAGAAGAAAAAAAGGAGCTTATTTTCTTTTCTTCAGAGGAAGGCAGGAAGCAAGGAGCTAGTAACTTCTATTATTTGGGTTACGAAATGCACTTCTTTTACTTCTATGCAGTGCACTTTCGAGTGGCAGAGGCTTTCAGCTTCAGGCCAACATTCACTGATCCCGTTCACATGCATACATACGGTAAGGTTAACAAGGCAAAAGTCATCCGTAAACTCGTTTAGTAGTATTGTTCTACCGGCCACATGTGGATTACACACTCCCAAAAACGAGATTAGCACGTGCCTGATTATTTTACATGTCAGCTTAAAAATGCATTGAAAGAAAATGAGTTGCACACACATCACTGCTGCAGAGTGCATGCAGTGATGCAGACCAACAAACACTTTGCAGCTTGAGATCTCGAGGCAGACCGCTAGCTTGTCCAAGGGTCACCCTGCTCTTCTTTTTTTGTGCTGGTAGTAAAAAAGCAGGAACACCGTAGAAGAATATTCACCTTTTGAGGAAAAAGCACGAAACTACAGTGATCATCAGTGCCCTGAACATCTCACATGGTCAGGGCCTCCAGTGCTCCATCCACGGTACTCGGCTCTCTCTCCTTTCAGTTTTCTTTTCTCTTTTGCCCTTCAGCTTTGAGACTGATCGCTGATCATGGACTGACAAATACTAACAACCATGCAATGCAAAGTTGCAAACCCTTAAATATCTTGCTCACCAATCGCCACTCAGTTGGGTGAAAAGATAGCCCTAGCGGTGAAGAAATTCCCTACGAGAGACAGAAAATCTACTTTTGAAGCGGTCTTTCTATAACCTGTCCAAATCAGCTGAACGATGGGATTAGCATGACAGGACCGTAGAAGAAGAATAATAAGTAAAAAGAGATCGAAGACGAAGACAAGAAAGCGACGGCACAGGGACGATCGACGAGCAGGTGAGGGAGCGGCATGTGTGGTCGAAGAACGGATGGAGGGAGACGACGGCAGGGTCGAGGAGACGAGGACGTCGCGTTATCTGTGTGGACGGAGACCAAGTCAGGGCAAATCATGCCAAACTAACTAAGCCATCTGGATTGCTGTGACCGCTGTCCGATTTGACGCCGATCGGATTCCGGTCGATGCCGATGCTGTTGCTGACTTGCTGCTGCCGCCTTTTGGCCGGTCGTTCAATACTCGCCGTTAGCGGACATGGAGGAATCATTTGTACGTACGCCTAACCACAAGCATGTGATTGATTGACTGATGGACCGGTGAAGTTGACTTGTGAAGAAAATCCGAAGGGATCTTATCCGTGTTTTTATAAAACCTTATAAAAAAATTACCGTTCGTCCAAATAGGACCTCAAACTCTTTTTTAAAAAAAACATTAGTTAGAAACTCTAGCCTTCATCTATACCCCTTTATAATGCACCTAAACAATTTTTTCTACGTCCACCCTAAATAATGCACCTCATTAGAGATAGCCTAATGTTCGTGCACCCAGCAAAACGTCCCCAGAAACTTGCATTCATTAAAATGAACGTCTCAGATCTTTCATCAGTTTTACTCACCCACATCCGATGGCCATTATTTAGTGTGTCTAATCATCCCTGTGGCCCACAACAGACCTCCCCCACCTATATATTTGGAAGGAGAGCGAATCAAACAAAGAAATAAATAAGGAGGATCCGCATGCAAGGAAACCAAACTTGAATTTTTTACTGGCCAAAATTGTGCGTACTACATATTTGGAAGGAGGGTGAATCAAACAAGGAAATAAACAGGGAGGATCCACATGCAAGGAAACAAGACTTGAATTTTTATTTTAAAGCATTGTGATCGTATTTTTTCCGAATATGACCCTTCTCGAGACTTTTTACGGATCTAGCCCCATAGAGCCTAATTTGGTATACGGAGAGCGTTGAATTTTTGTTTTAATTTTATCTAAGGAACCAACGATGCAGTGAGTCTTGCTTAATTTTTCTAATTTTTCTCATGGAACGGTAGTGGCGAAACCTTTATTAATTTTATCTTTTTTCTTGCGGATCCAAATGATCGGCGAGCACGATTTATTTTTCATATATTTTTGAAATCATCCTGTGGCCCACAATGACCTTCCTCACCTCCAAAGATCAATAAGGAAAAGGAAATAAACGTCTTGGAATCAAGGAAAAGGAAACAAACGCCCTGAAAAAGGAAAGGACCATACATTACGTGCTGGAAAAAAGAAACCAGGAGATAGGGCAGCGCGGTCGGGAGAACGCAGGTCTGCAATGGCTCCACGGTCGTCATCGGTGGCTTTGCCGACGCGGCGAGGTTCTTTGGTCGGCGACCTCGCGACCGCCGTCTCTCTCAAGAAATTTATAATTTAATTTTTTTTTGAAAATAATTTTATTAAGTACAAAATAATCAAAAGTTTTTTTGAGAATTTTTTAACCTAATGTGCTATCTTTTAAAAAATCCTTCTATATTTAAAAAAAATGACGGAACTCACTTGTAGCTTCTTCTAGTGCAGCCCGGACTGCAGAAGCTTCTTCTCTCCTCCTCCATTAAAGCAAGAAAGAAGCTCCAAAGCTCCATCAATCCCGCACCAAATCTCCTCTTTCCATCTATAGTGTTAATTCCCCAAATTTCGTGCTCTATTGCCAAAATTTCCTCCCAATCTGATTTGATCTCAAATTATGGTTTCCATAAATAGCTTGTTTCGGGGCTATAAAAGCCGCCGGCGAGCTCTCCTCCACCCCATCGCATTGCGTAAATCCCTAAGTGCTCACTCTTGTAAAGATCGCCGGATTTTGGAGGTAACCCAAGCCATCACCGTCATCTTTCCGTGAAATTCACAACCGTGACTCCTCCCATGCGCCGGTCTGGCGATCTCTCGCCGCACTGATCTTGACCATCATGACCGGCCGGCCACCCCGGCCTTCCCCCTTTGCGCTGGCCAAGCCCGAGAGAGCACGTTGTGCTCTCTGTGGAAGCTACAAAAAATAATCTAAAATCGAAAAAATCTTTTTCTTTCTCTTTCTTGATTTAAAATCTTTTGGGAGCCCGTTTTCGCCCATTCGACCTCCATTTAGTTCCGTTTTTCTTTCTAAATTCATTTAAAATTCTAGATTTCTCTTTTATTATTAAGTGTTGTATTCATACTTATCTTCTCATTTAATTGATAAGCGGGTGTATTGCCGTCGTAGCGTTAGCACAGGTACTATACTAGTTATAGAAGAAAAAACAACAAACGAGCTATATATGTAACACTCCCACCCCGCACACATATACGCACATATACTTGCGCATGCACTCGCCTCAACGAGCGTCCGTGTCGAACTGTGCTTGAACGCGGGTGGATTGGGTGCTCGTCGAGCACCTCAACCAATTGAGCAACGACTCGACGGCACCTTTAAACTCTTTAAAGCTCATGATATATAGCAACATAAATCAACTATCTCTTTGCATGACCATGTGCCATTATTTAAAAGAGTTCTAAGCATAGATCAAAAGGTGATAAAGTATTTATTTCTGACTGAGAGGACGGTATCTTGGCAATGGTGGTTAACAGGGCGTTTCTTGAGTCCCTAAGTCACGGGTGTTTGGCTGGTCAAACTCCGAACAAAACGCAGCCTAGGTGTTCCGGGTGGCATTTTTTTTTCAAATATGGCACTAATATGAGTGAATTTGTAAAAGTTGCATAGTCCAGAAGTAGCGGTAGGTAACATGTGACATGATGGGCCCAAAGCTACCATGCAACAGGAGTTTAGCAGCAGCTAGTTGCATGAAGCTGCCGAGCACCTTACCTCAAGATAGGGTTCCTGCACAGTTCAACAGGGGACTTCAATTTAAGCAGTACTCGGCCGTCTGCACTGTTCGATCGAATGAACCGACGGTCTAAATCGTTAAACAGTCCTCAGCTACAGTGTTGCTACAGTAGCATGTTTGCTATATTGTATTCCAAACAGTGCTACAAAAGATCTGTGACATCGCTCTTTATCCAATGATCGATCTACAACTCTTAAAGTTGTAGCTATTAGTACTATTGCATTGGATTTCTTTCCCTTACCTCGGTCAGGGTTCAAAAAACCGAATTTTGAAAAACCGTTCGAAATTTGAAAACCGCAAAAACCGCTTGAAAACCGTTAGAAACCGAAGGGTTAAGAAATAAAAAAAGTTTTAAAAAAATTCAAAAAAATCGAAAACCGTTCGGTTTTTCGCGAGAAACCGTCGGTTTTTTCAACGGTTTTCAACGCATAATTTTTTTTCAATTTTTTTTACTTAAAACGGTTTACCGAGCGGTTTTGGATCTCGAACCGCAGCGGTACGCTCAAAAATCGCGGTTTTTGAGCGATTTTCGCCGGTTTTGTGAACCCCGACCTCGGTAGGAAGGTAATTAAGTGATTAGTTAATTAAAGTGAGTAATTAATTACTCAGCATGTTCCTGCCGAGGAAGGGAAGTGTGACGACCCACATAATTAACCTAAGGTAACGACAGTAACCCTATCATTAACTCTAAGGTAATTACGCTCATATGTGTATATTAGCTAATAAAACATCGAGCGGACCCAACATTTTATCAGTTAATACACCGTATTCACAGTGTTGTAGCAGAACAATAATTAGAGACTAGAATTGGAACTTTATTACAATCCATACCATGCAAGCTACAAGTCTAAAGTTCATAGGTCATTACATAACTTTTACAGCAAAAGCTTATATATAAATAGTAATATAAATATACCAAAGCGAATGACGATCACTACCATATGGACCACTACTCCACCCAGTCCTCCGGGTAGTCCTCTGCTGCCTCGTCACCCTGATCCTGCGGGTGACTCTCCAACCGCTCGTCCTCGGTGAATCCATCAAGCTCAGCTTCTAAGCAAAGAGGGATTTATACAAGGGTGAGTACAATAGATACTCAGCAAGCGTTAATAACAAGATGCATTATATGAATTTTCTTTCCCAAACTATCTCTTAAATCCGTTCCTCAAATCCTATCGAAAATAGGTTTTATTAGAAGATCTGTGTTTTCTATTTTTAGTTATTAAAATGCTACTAGCACTTATATATGAAGCATACATAGCTTCCGTAGCCTCCAATCCAGGAGACATCATGAATTCATAATTTTTACCCTGCGCAGGTTTTGTACCTCTTTACCCATAGCGAACCCAACCGCAGTTGGGAACCCAGAATGTTTATCACTACTCAGGTATTAGATCTCCAACCCTGATAGCCAATGAGTAGTGGTGTCCTCGACTGTTCTCCACCTACTCTCAGCTTACTAGTTGTACTCCACCTGACAACGGAGATACTCCACCTAGGGCTTTACATATAGAGCCCCAAAGAATCAACCGTAGCTGATTTTGTGTGTCTCTCACTGGGCCGAACAGGTGTATCCCAGCTTCACACCTCTCTTAGTTATCTACTCTTATCCCAATGTGAAGATCATAACATCGCCATAGGATAACCTTTTCTGATTGTTTCCACATACTATGGTTGATACGAATATTACAGCTCCTTACCCAAGTGTAGTGATTTATCCTTATATCATAGCCTATGTAGAGGGTCCCACCGGTATAACAATCCTTCTCATCGACACTCTCTACCCGCCACATATGTGGATACATCAATCTTACATATTCATAACCAAATACTGCAGCAGCAGTTCACCATCAAAATCACATTTTCATAATGCCCGATTTACAGATTTTCTTTAAATTAGAATTTTCCAATGCATTCGTGATATCACATATAACCAAGCATATTTACTTGAATTTAATTAAATATGATCAGGGAACGCTCGCCTATATTTTGGTCAAAATATTCGTCCTCACGCGATTGATGCTAAGGAACAACGGGCAGATTGAGGTTAATTCTTGAAATTACAATAATGCCATATTTTAGTGGCTAATTAGATCTTTACATATTTTATGGTGACCAACCTCTTTTCTTGAAATTCTATTATTTAATATGTCTCTTTTAAAAAATTTCAGAATATTATGAGTTTAACATCCTTTATTTTAAATACTCTGTAACTGAGATTGTTTAGCTTACCGGATTTTTAATCGGGTAAAATTAATGTGGATGATGCACAAATTTTTAGAATTTTTTTATTTTTCTTTTCTTTCGTTTTATTCTCTTTTCTCTTCTCATCTTTCTTTTTCTTTTCTCCCCCATTTTTTCTTTCTTTCTTTTCTTTTTTCTTTCCCTCATCCTTATCTCTTCATCTCCTGGTTCCCTATCCTCTTCTTCTGGCTCTCCTCCCCCTCCCGATTTGGTCCGGCCCACTGTTAGCGCTCTCAATCGCCCCAACCTCCTCTCTATTTCGGCGCCAACGCTCCTCCCGACCGGTGCCCACCCTCCGCCCCCCCTGGGCCACCTCCCAGCGCAGCCCCACCTCCCTCTGGACTGCGCACTGGCCTACGCTCACGCCCAAGCTACTCCCCACGGGAGCCCTCCACAGCCGTCGTTGGCCCGCTCCCGATTGGCCTAGCTGGGCCTACCCTGCGCCCCTACCTGGACCGCTGACCCTAGCCTCACGTCCCCTTCCCCGCCTCGCAGCCATCGTCGCCCTGGCTAGATTTCCTGGCCTCTCGGCCTTTCGCCCCCTAGTCGCCTGCCTTGACCCCTGCCTACGAGCTCTCCCTCCTCCTCATGACCAACTACTCCTATGCCAAGTTAGGGTTTGGTAAGAACCCTAATTATTCTCCATTTCTCTTTTCTTGCTATATTGATGATTATGGTGCTCTGTCATGAGATGATGAATATGTATGATTTCGTTTTTGGGTCAATGATGATTATCTAGCTAGTTGGATGGCATGATGACGATGTCGTGGCGATACCTGCGATTCTTGTCACACACTGAGGAGTGTGAGAAGTTCGTGAGCACGTACAATGCCATCCTTGCAACCACTACAACTGAGACCACTACTTTTACTTACCGTCTTTAGTCTCTATTTTGATTTTGCTACCGCTACTCCTATGTTGATGCTACTGCTACAACTATTAAGGGTTTACCTGAGGTTGAGGTAGGTGAAAATGTGGCGTTGGTTGTGGATGGATGGTGCTGGTGATGGTGTTGATGTGGTTGTCTTGATCTCCTTGCTTCTGGTTATGGCTTGATGATGGCCTTCTGGCTCCCTTGGTTCTCGCTTGCTTGAGTTCCTGGCTTCGGTGCTGCTTGTGGCCTTCTCCTGGTGCTCTTGCTCCTAGCTTTTTGCTACTTGTCTTCCTAGAGGCTTGCCCTCTTTGTGTGGCTTCCTTTGGGGGCTTCTACTGGAGTTGGCTTGTTATGGGAGCTTGGTGCCTTATGTGCTTGAAGCAAGGTTGCCTTATGGCCTAAGGCTCAGGACGGGAGGGTAGCTTCAGTTGGAAGTATATCCTAAGTTACAGTGGCTCAAGTCTATCCCTTCTACTGTGGGGTTCTATCTTTTTACTGCGGAAAATTACTTATCTACAGCGCGATCTTTTTCACTATCCACGTGTCTACGAAATAAATTTTCAGATTTGTTTAATTGCCGAGTGATGAAACCCTAATTCATGAGAGGTGCCGATTTGGTCCCAGATGAATCTGGTATCTCAGTGAGCGATACCATCTCTTACGGGTTTGACGGCAACTCTTCTTTTTAATTTCTTGCTTAATTCGATTTATTGATTGATATCTATATGCACAAAAAACTGACATGTAGACTACAAAAGAAGCATAGATTTTAGAAATTAACATTCTTGTAATTTTTTTATTGTTGAGATGTAATTAGTTGATTATGTAATTTGCATTCTAAGATGTAATTAAATTCTTGTATATTTCAATTAACTCTATTATACAAAGGTTGTAACAATTAAATGTATGCTTATTCTTTATTAATTAATTTAATTATGAGCACTATTAATCATGTTAA
The DNA here is from genome assembly GCA_036346275.1 of Otatea glauca. Classification (NCBI taxonomy): domain Eukaryota; kingdom Viridiplantae; phylum Streptophyta; class Magnoliopsida; order Poales; family Poaceae; genus Otatea; species Otatea glauca. The sequence continues at coordinate 42,085,836 of CM070720.1, read as the reverse complement.
TGATCTCATTTGCATTGATAATCACCGGGTTATTTCAAGAAGCTCGGCAGAAACCTGTGGAGTCTTGCCACAGTACATAAACGCAGCAGGTGACACATGTCATGTTTTCTACGATCAGGAGGGGGGCCATTTTTGTAAAAATATTCGAAAGGGTGCCAAATTTGCCCCAAAAAATGTATATCAAGAAGCTAGAAAAGCAAAGGCTTCGGTGTTTGGGGAGCAGACTCGAATCTGGTGCAGTTGCGACTACCACTGCAACTTAAGCAGTTGAAGCAACACCGTCCGATCTAAAATCAAAGACCAACATGCATGTACTACTGTAGCACAAAATAATGTAGCAAAAGGTATTGAATATTGGGGCTATAGCAGTCGATCAATGCCATCTAATACATAAATGAACGGCTGAGATTTGCTGCTGTCGTTATTGTGCAGTCATAACAACGACTACAGGTGATCTCGTTCGCAATGGAGTTGGCTAAGATAACCCCAAAAGTTCATTAAGTTGGCTTGGTGGGCTAGCAACCCTACCCTGCCTGACACGCTGTGGTACATCACTCTAGTCGTCATGTGGCCTGATTTGTTAGGAGGCTCCGCTCTACTCCTCTACCCTATGGAACAAGGCATCAGATGCCTCAGACCACGTTAGTTGAAGCGCCTATATGGGCGAGGGTCTCCTTGGCTCCTCGTTGAAATCTTCTCAGTGGAATTTCACCAACCTGATAGTAGCATGTAAATCGGCAATTGCGGCACGCCAACACCGTTGTCGACAGACGAATCCACCGTCTGACTGACAACACTAGCTTTTCAATAACGAACTTCATCACTCATCAGTCAGATCTCAACCTTTTTTTAAAAGATTGGCAGGAGCTCTGCCTTTCATTCAAGAGAGGGTGAAGACAACATTCGGAAGTTTGTACAGAAATGGAGAACAACATTGGTAACCAACCATAGGTGCGAAGGACTAGAGCACAAAATGGTTATGTATCTCTAAAAAACATCACAAATACCGCATTCCCTAATGAGCAGCAAGCGTGAAAACAAGTTGCATCGCCATCCTTTGGTTGTTGACATCTTTCGTAATGAGGTTGAAAACCGTGTGCAGTGGTTGATAAAGATTGTTGAAGATTCTTGCATTCCTTTCTTTCCAAATATTCCAGAGCGTGTAGATGACAATTCCGTCAACGTGCTTGCGTGAGCTCCTGGGCGTTTGACATCTCACTAGTTCCCACCATTGAGAAGCACTGATGACCGTCTGCGGGATGGAGGGGTGATAGTCCAAGGAGAGGAAAACCGTCCTCCAAATCTGTCTTAAGAAAGGGCAATGGAGCAGCAGGTGCGTAGATGTTTCCAATCGAGAGCCACAGAGAGGGCAGTAGATGTTATTTGGCCAACCTCTGATTGCCAGCCTGTCTGCAGTGAGAATTATGTCCTGGATAAAAAGCCACATGAAGAATTTGCATTTGTTCTCCGCAGCAGCGCCCCAAATGATCTGGTAATTATAATTTGGTACGGACCCTTGGAATTGCACCCTGTCTGCAGAACCTACTGAGTATTGCCCATTCATCTTCCATTTCCAGACAATGTCGTCGGGAGTGTGTAGGTGCAGCTCGACCTGTTGGATGGCCTACCATAGGAGAAAGAAATTATCGAGTTGTGCTGTCGTGGAGATAGCCCTTAACGGTTTTAGCCAAGATCCTGTTTGGAGTTCATCATGCACCGATTTCCCCCTTTTTCGCACCAACTGAAAACACGTGGGCGCAATATCCTTTGGTGAGGCTCCATTGAGCCACGGGGACGACCAAAACCTAGCCATCCTGCCATCCCCCAACATTATCTTATTGCTTGCGTCGAAAAGTGCGCGGTTTGTGTCATCGCACAGGATGTCCATCCTCACCCAAGGACTGTGCTGGTATTTCCATTGGTACCACAACCATCGAACGCGAAGAGCCCGAGCAAACCTGTTGATATCCTTTAAATCTAGGCCCCTAGGCTTTTTGGCATGTATAACTTTTTCCAGTTGACCAAGCAGTGTCCGCCTGAACCTGATTTGTGGCCTTTCCAAATGAAATTTCTTCTCAACCTATCTAGTTTTTTGATTGCCCATGCAGTTAGGGGCAGCACTGAGATGTGGTAGATGGATAGGGCCGTCAGGACGGAATCAGCTAGAATCATGCGTGCCGCCCTTGAGAGTAGGTTCCCTTTCCAGCCTGCTAATCTTGCCCCAACCTTGTCGAGAATCGGTTGGACGTCTATCCTTTTGGGCTTTGTGAGCCGCAGAGGTAAACCTAAATACCTACATGGGAAGGACCTCGTTTGAGCCGGGAAGCTCTGCAAGATCTCTGTTAAGTCTAACCCGTCACATCTGATGGGGTATATTTTAGATTTGTGGATGTTTGTGTGTAGACCTGTGGCTCCGCCAAAAATCGATAGCACTCCCTGTATGGCCCGTAGTTCCTGTATGTTAGGGTTGGCAAACATGGCCACATCATCGGCATACAAGGAAGTGCGCAATTTGGTCGACTGTAGTGGTAGGGGGCGGATGATCCCCTCCCTTGTTGCTTTGGAGATGAGATGCTGTAACGGATCCATGGCCAAGATGAATAACATTGGGGACAATGGATCTCCTTAATGAAGGCCTCTTCTGTGAATGATGCTTTGCTCGATTATTGAAATTCAGTCTCTCCAGCGCTGGCCGAAACCTTTTCTTTGGAAGAGCTTGATTAGGTTTTCCTAACTGACAGAATCGAAAGCCTTAGAGATGTCCAACTTGATGAACAGGGCAGGGATTCATCTCCTGTGTAGATCTTTGGATAAGTTGTGAACGTATAGGAAGTTGTCTTGAATGGACCTATGCTTAATGAAGACTGATTGATTGATGGACGCAATTTCGTGTAGGACCGGTGCCAACCTGTTAGCTAGAAGTTTAGAAAAAATATTGGCAATGTTGTGGATGAGGCTAATCCATCTGTAGTCTGCCATCGTGACGGCGTCACTCTTTTTGGGCAGGAGCACTATGTTTGCTGAGTTGAGAAGATGGAAACTCCGACCATCAAGATGGTACAGCTGCTGGATTGCCTTCACCAGGTCTTCCTGGATAATTGGCCAACACTTCAGGGACCGCAGGTCTGCAGGTTGAATGCCTAGGACGTCCCAGTTTAGTATATGCATCCTTTGTTTCGTGTGGCCCAGGTGTGCGCCGAAGAAGTGAAAGATCTCTTGATGCTTTTCCTGTTGGTCGAATAGGGTCCCCTGTCCGACAAAATTGATTGGATGTGATTCTTCCTGTCCGATAAAATTGATTGGATGTGATTCTTCCGGCTGCGCTTATTGACTTTCATATGGAAGAATTTAGTGTTGGCATCTCCTTTCCTAATGTATGTCATGCACGAGCGCTGTCTAAGTCAGGCTCTTTGTACAGCGGCGATCCCTAGTAGCCTGTGTCTCAAGTTGTTTCTAAATGTCCTTTCCTGTAGATTTCAACCTTTCAGGACGATCCAAAGCATCTTTCTGACACGTTAGCCCTAAGTGCAACGGTTGGAAACAAACGCATGACCCAGACAAGTTTCAGATGATAAACACACGGTACACAATAACACAAGTACAGACCGCATCTTAGCAAACGATGTACTCGTCATGAATCTTTCAACAGAATGCCGCCAGCAACTAAACGTACGGTACAGACATGGGTCCTCGCCATAGTACAGAATTCAGATAAAGAGAAGCTGATGCTACCACAAAAAATGAAACTAGCAGTAAAGATCGTCATTTACAAGATGGAGGTAGGGGCAGAATACTTTACATCAATGGCCAGCATTTAGATAACCTAGGTCTGACGAAAAGCATCAGCAATTTACAAAGGTCAGTGAGAGAGTCTCTCGTGAGATCCTAAGTTCTTTTGAAGCTGAAATCCTAAGTTGAGAGATATGAAGACATGGCTCTTCTGAAATCCAGGTTCATAGCGGAGCCTGCGAAAGGGGTACCTTCAGGGACCCACAAACCGCCTCTGTGAGGAAGCATAATCTGTGGGTTCATGCAGTCCTTGTCGGTGCTTGTTTGCTCGGATGGAGCTTCCTTCTTTTTCTTCACAAATTCAAAGAACTCTGCAACTTGCCGAGCATATCTGCACGGGCAAAAGATTCAAACCTCAAATGAGGATGCAGAATTTTAGGGGTACTTAGGAGTAGCTTTCATCGCTACTTCCTAATGTTGATTTTCAGTAACTAGAACAGCATTGTGACATTTGCAAGAGCCAAATTAAATCTATATTAAAACACAAAAGAATGTTCATAGGACCTAGAAAAGCTGCCCATTCAAAGATAAAAAATTGACACTATGAACAATATAATCAGTAAAATGAAGGTTTGCAAACTCACTGTCGTTTAGCCTCTACGTCCTTGTTGAAATCAATGTCAGGTTCACAATCCAGGACCAGAGCAGGAACCTACATAGCAAAAGGCCTCAACTTTATAACTGAGGTGCTCAGTACTACAGCTTTTGAAGCAAATTAAGGTAGGAGAATATACCTTTTGGATACTGGAATGCATGTGATCTCCTTCCAAGTAAAAGACACGATCCCGTATTTCTGGAGGCAAGGAGCCCTCCATATGCATGGGCAGCTGACTGACTGTTAATACACCAGGGCCTTGTCCTTTCGAAGGAAGTAACCAGCTCTCATGTTTCTCATGCAAACCTTGCAAGTAGTCAAGAGTAACACCACCTTCCTCTGATCTTTTTCGGAGCATCATTCTGTTGTGGCAAGTATCTGGGCTAGCTCTTAAATAAATAAACCCATCAGGGATAAGACCTGGGAGTGATGACACAACTGGATCGAACCAGGAATCATAGATGCTGATCTCCATCTCATTCATCCAGTTAGCTTCATGAACAGCACGTACAAATACCTGGTGGATATTGACAAAAGACTTAGATTACACAAAGTATACTAACCAGTTGAATCAGAAAGTGACTAAAATATTCTGTTCACTGCCTGAACTAGAATTAGCAAGTAAGATAGACCTACCATCCTATCACTGAAAACGCTTCTTTCCATCAGTCTGAGAGGTTTTATTCCACCTGAAGATTCCCTTTCTTGCATGACCCTCGTCACAAACACATAGTTTTGGAACGTGTAAGCATACCTATGTGGCTCAGCATAGAAGGCATCCAATATATTGAAATGATCAGGGCCAACATCCTGCCACTTAGCAATAGGTTCAGGTACTATTTCTACAAGATCACGCAGTTCAATAGTCTCATTGGCTATTCTTTGGAGGAAGGTGGTCTTCCCAACACTAATATTCCCTTCCACACAAAAGGTCAGCCTCTTCTTTTGAGAAGGCTTAGATGAGTCTGTATCCTTTAGCTCCTCATCAAAACTATCTTTAATGAATGAAGTTATACTCTCAGCATGGTTCTTATGTATGATGCCAACTGAGCTCTGTAAGAACTCAACCATCTTCTCACTAGACTTGCCAAAGAACTGCACATGCACATAAATTGTCAGCAAAAGTTGAGAGGACAGCATATTCAAATGGAGAAGTCCATGACATTTACACGATAATGTAACCACCTCAAACAAAAGAATAGAGTGGCGGGAAGCTGTAGTATAGTCATATCATTTGTTAAGCTCTCGTCCGACTTAAGTATTGACAAGTCTATCCCAAACTGAAAGAAATATAACTTGCTTCTCAGAACACAGAAGAAGAACATGCAACATAATCAATCTACAGTTCTGATTTTCTGGGCACCAAGTCCAAAACAAGACAAACAAAAAGCATCAGAGTTCCCCCGTCTATTGCATTAGTAATATAATGAGGTGTCGATCAACTGGCACTAGCATAAGTGAAAAAGCATATAATGCAAAACAGCACCATGCTACATGAGACAGTTATGACTTTGGTTATGAGTGTTTGTTTCAAAATGTTGCAGATGGAGTTGATTTTTAATTTGGTAAATAGACGTTTAATTTTGTAAATATATATAGCTGTCAAGATCGAAGGTTTAGGGGTTTTATTGACTTTGATTAGGTTTCTTTCATAGCCTACCCCAACATGTTTGGGACAAAAGGCTTGGTTGTTGTTGTTGTTATATAGCTGTCAATGGTCACTTTTGGAGTATAAAGCAACCTGTTATGCCACAAGAACACACTTGCATGTTGTATAATCCAATTACTTGTTTAATTTCTTTATATGTCTTTAATATGTTCTTATTTGTACTTTGAGTTGGATCGCAGTGCATTTCAAGCTAGTACAACCACAACATACCTGTAAAAGGTGACATCATGGGCTCACTTAAGATTTCAAAAGCCATACAAACTTAAATTGCAGATCAGAGTATTTTTCATGTCACGCTCCTTTCCATGCACCTTTGTGTTTCACCAAAGCTTTACTAACTAATTAATGGTAAACGAGCCCCTCTGTAACACTAAATGAGTTTCTTGAATATTTTTCCACTATCAGTGCCATGCAGAAAGGATATTATAAAATTTAACTTTCACCATAGCATGTATCAACACTTGAACAGACTATATGAGTATACATGCGCAGCATGATATTCAAATTTTTGTCTTAGGTCAACGACAGAATAAATAACGAAACTTTATGGTGCGCACAAATGATAGACAATGCGAGTCATAACATGGACATAACAAGCCTTGCATGGGAGTTATTAACCGAAACCGAAAAATTAAGACGAACACATGCATGTATTATGTAGTGCTTCTAGGCTGATAGATACTACTAGTTTAACGAGTTTAATGTTGATGAACACAAGAGTTCTATGCTCGCCTTTGGGCATTACAGAAGTGCACCTTTTACACAGCATGGCAGCATTACCATCAATCCAACAGAGACACGGCTTAATATTTATACGGATTACTCCCATATCTCGCGCTGAGCCATGGGTAGAACAAAACCATACTCTTACCATACATACTTCACACATACAAAAACCAACAAATAACCAAAATTTTCTGCAGATAAACACACACCTTATCCCTGTAGAGCTGCTTGAGCTGCGCGACGCCCTCGAACCCGTTGTCCACGAGCTTCCTCAGGTTGCGCGGCCCGACCCCGGGAATCGCGAGCAGCTCCCCGCTCCCCAGCCCCGCATTCCCGCCCCTCAGCCTTCTCTCCGCCGCCGCGCGGCCCCCGCCTCCCCTCCGCTTCTCCTCCTCCGCCTCGTCGTCGCCGCGCCTCGCGGCCTCGACGTAGCAGAAGAGCCCCCTCCTCGCTCCCCCTCCGCCGCCGCCGCAGCGCAGCCACGGCGGGGGCCGCGGGCCCCGGCCCGCGGCAAGGAGCGCGGGGGAACCGAGCCGGAGGGCGGGCATGGAGGACGAGACCAGGACGGGCGCCGTGGCGGCGGCGGCGTCAATGAAGGTGGATGCTGCGGCGGCGGCGGGGAGGAGGGAGAGCCTGTGCATCTACGGCGGCGGCGGAGGCGGAGCTCATCAATGGGGGCTAGGGTTTGGGGAGGGTTTTAGTTTGGAGTTATCCCTTCCTTTGTGAGCAGCGTCGTCGGGAAGCGGGGGAGGAGGAGGCCGAGGTAGCGGTGCTGGTGAACTGGTGGGTCTACGGGGAGCGGTGCACGGGTGACTGCAGGGTGGGCCCGTCCGTGGACCACGGGCACGGGCGATCGGATTGTTTACACTTGGAAGTGTGGGCTTGTCGCTACATTGCCGCCAGGGTTTCGGGAGCGTGGCGCTGGAACCGGTGTGTGGACACTTTGGACAGTGCGTGTTGGATGGGACGTGGGATGTGCGCGCTCATCTGACGTGGATGTACAGCTTTTGCTTTTTTTTTTTTCCCTGCTTAGCTTTTTTTTCCCTGCAGTTTAAAACAGTATAGTGATATATGTTGTAAAACGTAGTCGTTCACCCACGATTAATCAACAGCACACAAACAAGAGAAAGGAGCACACAGAATGTAGGGGTGGAACTCTCTCGCTTTATTAGATTGGATCTCTGGTACAAGGGGGGTGCCCAATATATAGTAGAAGATAGCAAGAGACAGATTCAGATTCGCCCACACATAGAGATAGAGTCCAACCGAATACGGTTAAGAATATCTTATCTCATAACACTCCCCCTTGGGCGAATACCGCGTAATGCACATGTCTCGTTAAAAACTCCACTTAAAAACCCAGTGGAAAAAAGGAGATGGAGAAAAGAGTACATTGCACTCGCACTTTATGTTGCACAAGTTGTCTCGTTAAAAACCTTTATGTGAGAAACTTCAGGAAAACTCACTAAAGGAAAAGAGTACAACTTATAATCTTCTAGATTTAAATTAGGATCTTCAGGATCACTATAAGGGTTATGGTTCAAGGGTTCACTCCCCCTGAACTTTGCATATCTTTAAGTGTTCTCATTTCGATGCCTTTAACACGCCTTTGAAATGTGGATTTAGGCAAAGACTTAATGAATAAATCTGCAAGATTTTCACATGACTTAGTTTGCAATATCTTTGTCTCACCGTTCTCCTGGAGTTCGTGAGGATAGAATAACTTAGGAGCAATATGCTTCGTGATATTACTCTTTACATAACCCAATTGCATTTGTGCAACACAAGCACTATTATCTTCATAGATAATTATGGGGGTATCGACGGTTTTAAGGTCACATGACTTCTAGATGTGGTTAATCACACGTCATAGCCAAACACATTTTCGTGAGGCTTCATACAAAGCTATGATCTCTGAGTGGTTGGTAGAGATAGCCACCAAAGTTTGTTTACAAGGCTGCCAAGAAACGGCTGAACCACCGCAGAGAAACATAAAACCAGTCTTAGATCTGGCACTGTGGGGGATCAGACAGGTAGAGTACCGTAGAGGTATCTGAGTAAAGTCTTGACACCAGTCCAATGTCTTCTGGTTAGAGCTGCACTATGTTTTGCTAGCAAATTCACTGCGGATGCAATATCAGGCCTTGTGCAATTCGCAAGATACAACAGTATGGGACTTCAGGTCCTAAGACTTTCTCATTTTCCATCCTTGGTCTAAAGGGTCTTTATCCACTTCAAGGGATTTTACGACCATGGGGTGTTTTAACGGATGCGATTTATCCATATTAAACCTTTCCAATACCTTCTGGGTATAGGAAGACTGGTGTACAAGGATTTCTTCTGGGAAATGCTCTAGCTGCAGGCCTAAGCAAAATTTAGTTTTACCCAAATCTTTCATCTCAAAACTCCGTCATGAGCTAAGCACTTGCTTACTCTATCTCCTCTGTGGTTCCGATGATATTCAGATCATCGACATATAACTAAGATGATACAGAATCTATTCTGGGATTTCTTTATGAACACACAGGGACAATCATCATTATTCGAGTATCCTTTCTTCAGGAGGAACTCACTCAGCCGGTTATGCCACATTCTCCCCGACTGTTTTAATCCGTATAGCGATCTCTTCAGTTTGACACTATACATGTTGCAATTATTAGGATCCGGAACTCTGACTCCTTTAGGGACTCTCATATAAATGTTCGTATCTAGTGACCCATATAAATATGCGGTCACTACATCCATCAACTGCATTGATAAGTTTAAGCTTACTGCCATTAATATTAAATTTCGGAACGTTATTCCACTCTTTACAGGAGAATATATATCATCGTAATCGATGTCGGGTCTCTACGTGTACCCTTATGCTACAAGCCTCGCTTTATATCTCACCACCTGAGTATTTCATATCTCTTTCAGTTGAAAAACCATCTGATCCTACAGGGATTACTTTAGGAGATGTTTGGTCAACGGGACCAAAGCTTTCCTCTTTTAATAAGCGAGTGCTGCCTCAATTGCTTCTTTCATTTGACCCTATCTGAGCGCTTCTGGCACTCTGCCATGGACTTTGGTTCTGGATCCAGCTTTTAGCAATTTTAGAGGCAATTGTATGTCGACAATTGTAGTCTTTCTTTTATACAATTCTCCTGCATCACTTCAGGGATATCTCTTTATAAATTTCTTCCAGCTCCTCGTGATTTCCCACAACGATGGAGTCTGGTGTTCCATTTCAGTGGGATTGTGCGCACAAATATACGCTGGGGTTATCATCTTCAGGATGGATCACTTCAGGGATGTTACCATCTCCAGGATGGCTCACTTCAGGGATTTTCTCAACATCAGGTTGAGCTTCTTCCACTGTCATAGGTAGTGTTCTCATTTATTCGGTTCTCTATTTCTGCAGACATCTCCGCGGAATTGAGTCCCGTGCACTTGGAGGCCTCCCCCTCTTTTTATCATAAGGGTCAAGAGTGGGTTCAATATCCTTCTAGGGTATTTCCACTCTTTCAGGTGCATATACTGCAGGTATATGAGGTCTTGTCACTTCCTTATGAACAGTGAAGGCATTTGGCATATTATAAGCTTATTTATTGCAGATTTATTATCCTCCGAACTTCAAGTTCGGTCTCTGTAGTGCGTGGATCTAAGGACTCGGCATTCTTTAATGTGGTACTTATCTCCCCCTAATGCCGAAAAATGTCCTTAGTACAATCAGCGTACCAAGCCGTGTACAGATCCCCTGTCATAGGCTCTAGGTATTTTAATACATGACGGAGATTCATAACCTACATAGTTCCTCAACTTCCGGTAAGGTCCCATGGTGGTACGCTGTGGTGGAGAGATTGGCATGTATACAATACAGCCAAATTTTCGCAGATGAGAAATATTTAATTACTTTCCACGCACTATCTGCAATGGGGAAATTTCATGATGTGCAGTTGGTCTGAGTTGAATTAATACCGTAGTATGCAGCACTGCGTGGCCCCAACAACTGGTGGAAAGCCTACTGTTCTGCAAGAGCGGCCAAGAAATAAGTTTTTTTTCTTTTAATATAATGACTCTGCAAGGCCATTTTAAATGTGGACATTAGGTACGAGATGCTCTACATTAACTCTCAGAGCCATACAATAATCATTAAATGCTTTTGAGGTAAACTCGCTAGCATTGTCTATTTGAATAGACTTGATCCTTTCTGCTGGAAAGTAGGCTCTTAACTTAATGATTTGGGCAGTTAATTTGGCAGAAGCATAGGTCCTAATAGATAATAGGCATACATAGGACCGTATAGTAGAAGCATCTATCAGTACCATAAAATTTCTCAAAAGGAGCCCACAGGGGCTGAACAGGTCCATAGATATCACCTTACATTTTCTCCAGGAAATTCAGTGATTCTTCCCTAACTTTTTAGGTAAGAAGATCTAAGAATTAGCTTTCCTTTAGCACAACCAGGGCATAAGAAAAACTTCAGGTCCAGGAAAGACTTTGTGCTATGGCCAGCAAAATTATTAATTATTCTTCTTATACTATTCAACTCTGGGTAACCCAGTCGATCTGCCAGATCTTAAATATATCTAGGTTTTTCATTACAACACAAACTTCAGGTTTTATATGTGCATAGTATAATCCGGAGGAGAATGAATGAAGCTTTTAACCACACGTTCATTACACCCATTAAACTTAGTCATGAGTAGGTATTCTGTACCATCCTCATTCACTATCTCCATACGGAAACGATTAAAAAAGTGTGACTGGACTCAGGGTATAATATGGCATTCTTCTAGTGCCAACTATGAGATTATCGCTTCTGGCGATAGTCATAATATTTTCAATCCACTTAGTGTCGTACAACCGTCTTCTAGACAGATTTTCTCTTCCACCATCGGATTATACTTTGTTCTATATTGGAAGAATGATTTAACAATCAAACAATTGTTGTATGAGGGACAAATTGTAGTATATAGAACAAACATAACACAATTAATCAAATATCTGAGAAATATCAATTTATTCAATTTTCGAGTGATAATCGCTCAACAGGAGCGTAGACCAAATGCTCGTTCAGGAACTAGGGCTAAACTGATAAGGAGATTTATAAGGAATATGTGGTATCGACATAGCAAAGTGAAGGGATATTTAGGAGACTAATCGAGGTCTCCTTATGAGACGTAGGTGCCCTCCTTGGACTCCTCGACTTCATATAATCACACTTCTCAACATCCATATCAACAACAGGTTGAACGGTGAAGGGTGGCTTAATATTATTTCCCCAGGTCTTATTTAGTTTTCCAATGGATTGCATGTAAAGGTCTACCACATGCTTCAGGATGCGATAGTTGCATGACCAATGGTCAGTGCATATTTACTTAAATAGGGTTATTCAGGGTTAGCGGCCTTACTTCTAGAAGCCTTTGTCCCTTTGCCTTTACTTTTCACTTATGAATTGCCTCTTCCCATATTTGATATGTCATTCTTCCACTTATCCCCTTTATTCCATTGGCCTTTTCTGCAGCCATGGCTATTGCTATCCTGTTGAGTATTTGCATGTGCTTCGGGCATTGCAAAACTCCCATTTGGAAGTACGTGATGATTCTTCACCAGGAATTCATCATGCTTTTCTGCTTCTAGCGAAAATGCATATAAGCTCGAAGTACTTCCGGTACTTGGTGGCGATACTGTTACGACAGTATCCTCATATTGGGGTGGAATGTGCACAATATCTTGTCGATCTTTTTAGCATTAGTAACTTTCTGATTACATAATGTTAGATCAATGACCGTATGAAGATGGTGCCTCAGGAGGTGCAAAGCCGTACATCTAGCGGCTTCGGGAAGAACAGGAGTACCAGCTTCAGGCTGGAAAAACGGTAGCCCCAAAAGATCGAGCTATTAGATTAATCTTAGTATTCATTGCCCGGGTAATGTAATTATTGCCATTTAGCTTGATAGGTTCCCCTTTTGTGATGTCCAACATATCCTATTTCTATTTGTGCAAAATGACTTTTACTACTGGTAAAATCATTATATTGCATGCTCACTATTTAATCAGTAAAGCTTGGTCTATATCTATTCAGTAGATAATTATCTAAGATTTCCCAGGATTTTCTAGCAATTCCCATAGTTTTCTGCTAATTATCCAGCAATTTTCATAATTACCAAGTAACAGAAAAATAATTCTCAACATATATCAACATGGAATTATGCTAGGACAATAAATTCAGAGCTATGGAGTACTCAATATGCTATATGAAATTTTCCTAGCATTTTTCATAATATTCTGTTAATGATTAAGCAATTTGCAGAATTACTTAATGACAGGAAAATGAATCCCAACACATATTAACATGTAACAATGCTAAGGAAAATGAATCCAGCAACATCACACACAACAATGGGTCATACATAATTTTTCATAATTTTCTAGCATTTCCTGCTAATTTTCCAAGCAATTTTCAGAATTACTTAAATAATAGAAAATAAAAACCAGCACATAATAAATATGGTATAAAGCTAGAAAATGAACCCAGAGCATGAAACTTCCAATGTGTGCTAAATAATAATTTACCAAAAATTTACGGAAAACCATATGCCTCGAAAATCAATTTCTAGGATTTATCGTGAAATGTCAGCAATATTGACTGTGTATATATTTATTATTATTATTTGAAAAAAAAACAGATGGGCAGGAGACCATGGCCCACTGGGCCTACTTGGCCCGGAGACCATCCTAAAAAAAAACCGGCTGCTAGGGTTTCCTTCCCTGTCGCCGCCTCTCTCCTCGCGCACCTGCCTCACGGAGCAAAACACAAAAGCTAACATCGGTGGCGGGAGACGGGCGGCCTTGGCGGCGGGGAGTCGGGCGATCATGGCGACAAGGTCGGGCAACTCCGCGATGGCTAGCGAGCGGCCGCGGCAGCTCGAGATCGTGCGACCACGACGGCAAGGGCCCGTCGGCGGACGGTCGAAAAAGCAGTCGCGGCGGCGACGACGACGCTGCAGCGGGCGCGCGGCGCGAGCCGCAGAAATCGAGGCGACGGCGTTGCGGAGTAGCCGAATCGACGCGTCGCGCGAGAGAGCTCGAAACCGACGCACACGGAAACCGAGGAGACGATCGCACGCCGAGCACGAAACCAAGGCGGGCTCGAGTGCGACAAGAACGCATGCGCGAGGTTCGAACGAGGCCGCCGAGGCGTGGCACGCACGGCGGCGGCGCGCGGCGTGGGGTTCGCGCCATGGCGGTCGCGACAATGCCGGAGCTAGCGGCCATGGCGGCGCGTGGCTGCGGTCATCGCTGCGGGCGACGGCACCAACGGACACGCGGGTATCAACGGATGTGCGGCGCGCCGGCGGCAAGCGCGGAGCTCGAGACGACGACAGCACGAAGGCTGAGCGGTTTGTTGACCGTCGTCACGCGCTTCAGGCACAGAAGCCGAATCATCGCGCTGAAAGGAAACTGCGCGCCGACCATCACGAGCGCGGAGGGCTAGACTACGCCGTTCACCGCCGCACGCTTCGGGCGTGTGCCACCGCGAGGCTTGTCGCCGGTGAAGACGGTGCAGATCGATGGCGCACGCAAATCGAGGCAAAGCCGATTGGCGCGACTGCTGGCGCACGATTTTTGTTTTCGACGAACAGTTGATCGCATGGTGGATGGTGATTAAGCAATTGATCTGTAAACATGGTACAATGATCTGCAGGATCAAACTTGCATAGAAGGGCTTACGTAGGGCTTGACGCAGGATGACCGTTTGTAGCCGGGTGATTTTCGATGCCGTGTAGATTGTCGCAGGCAGACGATCTCAATTGGCCTTGGTAGAACGTCGTGCTGATAACGTGTTGTAAAACGTAGTCGTTCACCCACGATCAATCAACAGCACACCAACAGGATCACACGAACAAGAGAAAGGAGCACACAGAATGTAGGGGTGGAACTCTCTCGCTTTATTAGATTGGGTCTCTTGTACAAGGGGGGTGCCCAATATATAGTAGAAGATAGCAAGAGACAGATTCGGATTCGCCCACACATAGAGATAGAGTCCAACCGAATACGGTTAAGAATATCTTATCTCATAACAATATAGACAGTAGTTGTCTGTAATATACCTCTATTTCATCTATAAATATGACTAAAAATAACTTATACAATAGACTGCCTATATGGTTGTCTGTAATGATCTCTCATATAATTAATAGACTGTCTATGCAATGGTATATACAATATAAAGGTGTCTATAAGATCGTATATTAAATAATAGACATCATCTTTCTCTCTCCTTCTCTCTTCTTCACATCATCCAAAATTCTATATAGCATACTCTTATAAACAGTTGATATGTAACATTGTACATGCCCTTAGAGGTGGGCATTATTTCACCGAAATCAAATCGAACCGAATTAACCGAGAAAATTGATTTTTTCGGTTTATATTTTGACTTTTTATTTCGACACTATTCAGTTTTCGGTGTTCGGTTTGATTTTTTCATTTCAGAAACCGAATGAACCGAAACCCCAAATAGCCAACACGTTACACAAAATTCCCTAGCTGGACCAGCCTTATATCGAATTGCCCTCAATCCCATTCGGCCATTCCCCTTCCTCGAGCAAAGCTCCTTGAAGCCTCCTCCCACCTCCCTTAGTGCCGCTTCGACGCCTCGATCTTTGCCGCCGATGCCTCCTCCCTCGGCGCTGCCTCGAGTCGATATCATCACCGCCGCCAACGCCTCCTCCCACGGTGACGCCTCGAGCCGACGTCATCCCTGCCTACATCTACTCCCCCACCGTCCCCAAGCACTGCCACGCCGACGCCGTCCCCACTCTCGGCATCCCTCCTCTTGAACTCCCTCCAGCTACTCTGCGCTTCCTCCGGCTGGCGAGGTAGAACTCCACCTCTTCATAAAATTTCAGTTCTGAGTTGTCACCGCTGGTTGGTTGGAGTATATCTAATCTCTTTGTTTTTTTGCAAATCGGTGTGGATCCAAGGTCTGGGCGATCGCGGATTCCAAACGGGAGAGGTTCCGGCATGTATGCTCAATTCCTTTTTCCTTCTCATCTCGTGTCATGTTTATGCATCAATCGTAGCTTGTGCCGCTCGTAAGGAAAGATGCGGATGCGCTTGTGCATTACTGATTATTGGGTTAGTTCCAAATTGAAAACCATAGCTCGTGTCTTTGGCGCAATCAGGGCATGAGATCACGCAGGACAATCTGAAAGCGTGAAGGTAAACTGAGCTACATCTTTTTTCCTTTTCTTGCAGGCATGAGTAGCTCAGATCCGCCTATGATGGAATGTCTCGATGAACTACTTGCTGTAAATCTATATTTATCTACAGCTTATGTGTCATCGGAATGCATTTTCCACCTCTCGTTGTGATGTTGCAATGGATGATTCCTTTTCAGAGAACAGAGGCCATGGTAAAGAGACTTCACCCAGAAGACAATGGTAAGAAATATGCTCCCGCCAGGTGAATAATGTTTCGGTCAGTCGGTTGTGATGCTAACCATTTCTTTCTCGCAGGCACCCCTCAGGTCTTAGCACCTTCTACCAATCACTGGTTCAGTTCAAAATGTACAAAGAAGGTACTAGACTTATGCCGTGTTTCAAGATCTTGTACAAGTTGTGAACTTAATTTACATCATGTGTATCATCAGGGCGAATATCATTTTGCTCTCTTGTTTAAGCCTATGAACTCTTATACTAGCTTGTTGTTGAGTCATCGAAATTATCATAGGTTTCTCTAATGCCAAGTGGAGCATTGCAATTCAACAACTGAATGATTTTTTACCTTCATTTGGCTCTTTTGGTTTACCTCTAATGCCAAGTGGAGCATCTTCATTTGAGTCATTGAAATTGTCATAGTTTCCTCGAACTGTTGCAACCTTCCTCACATATTTTGGTTTACCGAAAAACTGAATTAACTAAACGAAATATTTTTCGGTTAATTCGGTTCGATTTTTATGTTGGTCTGAGAATTTTGGTAGCCGGTTTGTAAAAACCGAATAAATCGAATGCCCATCCCTACTGTAGCTTTAGCCTTCGTCTGAACGAAATCGCAGATCTAGCTTATTTATCAACCGTGAAAGAATCGAAAGACGATATGTGCCGCCTGATACGGTATGGAACCTTAATAGTTCACCTGTTGTGGTGTGGGAGTATGGTAGATCCACCTGTGGTGGTACAAGAGCGCGATAGATGCGTGCTACAATCGAGAAGAGGCTAAATTTACAATTTTGCTTGAATGATGACTAAACTTACAAAGGAAATATTGAGCCGAAGGCCAGAAAAAAATTGCTTCCAGCTTTCCAGACAGGCATCACATTTGACCGTTGGTTGGGTGCTTTGCTATCCCGTTCCAGCCAACATTGACATGCTTCCGGTGCACGTATTATCTGTAAGGTTGCTAGAATCGCGATAGGTACTGTATATTACACTTCGTTAATCAACCTATCAGAGCATTCTAGAACGGGTCTACGTAAGATCACAATTTGATGCAGTGGTTTAGATACTATGGTCTCTATACTTGCGATTTCGAAGCACGATCCCGCGATGATTTTTATGATCCTAACTAGCCCTGATTCATGTTGTCATTAGAGCAAGAATTTTCGCATATAGTACGCTCCGGTGCGCTCTTGCATGTTGTACCCGTTGTAATGCAGGAATTATGGAAGATACGAGCAGATGGGAGTGAGATGGTGCGTCAAGTGTAAACCATGGGATGGAAACTTTGGGGAGTCCAATCCTTTTCATGGAATACAAGACTTCATGCAAGTGATCTCAAGATGTTTCCAGCCTACGACGGGGAGTAGTACATCACAAAAGTTCGCCTGTACTAATATTTGCACTAGTAAAATCGTCATCTTGTTGTTTGGCCAAGCCCAGAAAAGAGGACTAGCCCATAGCTGTAGCAGGCACTCGCGCTACATGGAGAAAGAAACTTGTTAACAACGTTTCAATTCTGGTTAATTTCTTTGCTTGCCAAAACTAGCATGCAGAATGCTCCATGATTTCCCAAGAAAACAGAACCGCATGGCGCGATTTGACAACTGCCAAAGGAACCAAGCTAGACACGACTACACGAGATGATTTTTTGCCTGATATGGACGGTTTGTCGTGCCCGAGCAAGGATCACCAAGAACTCTTTCACATTGTGATCGTTAAGCTTTGGATATGAACAAAAACGGTGCATCCCTGCGTCAGAACACTTGCTCTGAACTGTAGATCCGTGCAGACGAGCGAGGACTAGAACACCCAACCACTTTCGACAATGAAGGTATCTGCTTGCACCAGCATTCCACAGATGAGAAACGAGAATATGCATGCGTGTGGTAGATTGACAGGCTGATAGGAACATCAGTAGGAAGAAAGTATTTCCATCTGAAGAGTTCATATGGAAACCGCGGATTCTCGCCATGTTTGAAAAAGAAGCAGTCACATAAGACTTGTTCCTGAAGAGTCTACCAAAGTAAAACAGAGCATGATTGCTTCCTGCAAGAGGAAGCGAAATTAAAAAAGATGATACATCAGATTTCGCTCTGTCAATCGATTACTGGTTCTGTAACAAACATTCCAAATGAAGACAAATTTTTAGGTTTTGGTTCTGATTTCTGAAGCGTTTACGGTAGAGATTATAGTAAGAACAGAGTTGCAGGCTTGCAACCAAACAATCAAACAAGCATCGTTAGCAACTTATTTTCAGGAGTTATCTAGAAGCATATAGCTGGTGAACCCATGATCAAATTCTGCACAGCATTATACTATATAACATTATCCTGCAATGATTCGGTCAGCGGATACCTCACGCCTACAGCTCGATTCTCCGAATGTCGCAAAACAACGAGAGGACTTTCAGAAACGATAACGGTTCAAGTTATGATAGCACAGTCAGGTTGGTAAGCAAGTGATCGATCGATACTGTTTTCTGGTAAGCGCAAATAAAAGAGCTAGCTGCCGTGAATAACCACAGTTTGTTAGGCCTGAACATCGCACTGTGCCACTGTGTGCATGCATGTACTTTACCGTCCTTGAGATCTCACATGATCAACGCCTGTAGCACATACATATGTCTATGGCAAATGCATGTGAATGTAACCATAGGTGCGGTTGTGGGTTGTGGCTTCGCTGGTACTAGTTGCGATGTAGTCGTTATAACCCTGTCCTCTATTCTGTTGACACGACATTATTCATCAATGCATGTCGATTTCAGTACTTTGTAAAAAGCATGTACTAGTACTACACCTTGTTAAACCATCACCTTTTAATGCAATGACATGCAGATCTCCTGCGTATTCTGAAAAAAGATGTGTGACGCTGGTGGTTTTCTTAAGGACACACTACGCTCAGTTCATCGCGTTGATTCACGATCCAACATTTGAATAGCACGGCAGAGGACGCGGATTCCCCTGGAGAAACTGTTGGCTGTCGGCACAAGGTGACACCCGTCCATCCTCCAATTCTAATCCATGGGGCCGCGGTTTGATAGCTCGTGGGACATCACACAGCGAGGACGGTAGAGCAAGCCGCGGAGGTGAGCGGTTTGAAATTTCGTTTTTTGTTCATAGTTTAGAAGTGGGCGAAATCCGAAATTTTGATAAAATCTCGGAATTCCCAAAAATTTGCTAGGATTTTGAACATCGGAGCTGATCAAGCATCTGCATTGCGCCCCTGAAGCAAGGAGAGTACCAGTAGCACCTACAAGTACTGGCTCACGGCCAGGCCAGGGCAAGCCTTAAAAGCCAAACCGGCTAAGCCATTTGACCCGTCGCCAGCCAGGGTTCAAAATTTCAGTAGAATTTCGCAAAAACTCGGATTTTGGCCAGAGACGAGATTCAAAATCATGGTGAAATGGTTTTTTTTTTTGAAAATTAGGGTTGCTACAGTGATTTCAGTAAATTTTGGCTAAATCTCGGTGATTTCGACCGAAATTTAGGCATTTTGGACCAGTTTGCATGTTTTTCAGACCGGATTTCGCACTAATTTTTTTGTGAAGAATTGAAATGCCTTTTATGAGATACATGTGAAAATTTTCAAAAAAAATACATATATAAATTATGTAATCCTAACCCTAAATTCTAAACTGGATTTCAACCTAAACCCTAACTTGGATTTCGGCTTTAAATGATGTATTTCGGTTTTAAATTGAATTTCGGCCTAAATTGAATTTTAGCATTAAATGATGTATTTTAGTCTAAACCCTAGTTTGAATTTCAGCCTTACATTATGTATTTCGGCTTAAACCCTAAACCCTAACTTGAGATTTTTATATGCAAATACTTAGTATTTTTCATTCAAATAGATAGAAAATGTAGATAAATGCTTGCATGATTTTTTTTCATATTTTTCCAATTTTTTCTAGCTTCGGGAGACTATTTCTCAACCGGTTGAAAATCACCAAATATTCGGCCAATTTTGCTGAAATTTCAGTGATTTTGGCCGAAATTTGGTTTTACCGGATTTCAAATTTGCTTTTTGAATTTCATCTGAATTTTGTTCGAAATTCTGAAATCTCGCTGAAATTTCGAATTTTGATCACCCCCGAGATGTGATCCGAAAACGAAATTTGAAACCTTATCACCAGTTGCTAGTTATCACGACAACCCGTACCTACCTGTTGCATTTACAGCGGATGAGATGGGTGCTTGTCTACACAGCAATTTGCGCATGTGATAAGCATGAGGTTTTCTTTTCTTTTGTAAATCTATATCTTCGTGCGAACGCAATTGTAAAAATAGCTCTAAACTCAATAGCGAAAGTCCCAGTAGATAACAATATACCTATTGTCTCTTTTAGCATCTCCGTAGTCTCTTTTTTTCTCCAAACACGACGACCGTTACGGCACCGACCGTAAGGTAAGCCAGAACATACCACAATGTCACGACAAAGCGTCCTGCCGCGTGTCTTGTCTGCTTCAGGTCCATTGGGTCTGTTTCGTACCGTGTCGGTCCAAACACGGCTCATATAGGTTTATCGTGCCATGTCGCCCATCATGCCCAACCGCGAAGCCCGACACGATCTTATCATTCGTACCATGCCGGCCCGGCTTATACACATGCATACTGTACCGTGCTTCGGCCGTGTCATACCTGCCGTGCTACGGATCGGTCCGAAAGCCCGGCCAATGCCCAGATCAAATCTGTTCTACAGAAAGCAACCTAAGGTCACTGTTGGCATGTTGACTGTACGAACTGCGATCGATCTTGGTGCCTGGCTGCCAGCTATGTTTCGTGATCTTCTGTTTAGTACACCATGAAGAGGGAGGGTTGAACCGTGCGGATGGAAACAGATGAGATAATGAGAATTCCATGTGTAAAATCTTTCTGCGAGCGGCAATGAATTCACGGATTATAGATTTCTCTTATATAGCATTGCTTTCCGATAAAACAGATCATATGCATGTTATATAGTTTCTCCTGCATTTAACCTCTCACCGTATTGAGATGACAAGTTGTATGAACCATAGCATGTACCTTGTCTCTAGTTAGCTACTTCCAATAGAAGCATCTTGGGAGTTCTTCCGTTTATTGTCACCTCGAAATGCTTTTTTTTTTTAAAAAAATCTTATCTTCGTGCGAATGGTTTTGCTAAACTAGTCTCGTTCTCGACTATAAAAGCAGCAACAGATAACACGTGTCATCTATCGTACTCTGGTACCTTGGCAGCACGGTAAGACGGGACCCACTGGCCTGCTGTGCCGTGGGACCGCATTAGGTAGGTATCAAGCTCTCCTTCCTAGACACAAATTTGCCTACATCAATTAATTAATCGCTTACTTAATTAACTACTACTTAATCAATTTGCTTAATTAACTACTTGATTAATCACTTTGCTTAATTACTCATGTGCCATCCTGTCGAGGATACGGTGATGGCAGGGATATGCCGAGCCACTAGTCTGCGCACCTGTCGCTACCTACCGCGATGGACTGCACTGCCGTGGCACCAGGTGACACGGTACAAGAGCGCGACACATTACCTGTCGCTGCTTACACGGTTAGGGATACGGTTAGTTTTGCAAATTCGTTCGTATAGAGGTTTGATTTAAAAAAAATGTTAGGGTACAAAAAAAAACCCGAAGAAGTTGTATTTTTCCCCTTTCGCCTAAATTTTTTTGCAAGTTTTGCCTCTATCTAAAAGAAATTGTAAATCTGGTCATCTCTCTACCGCAGCAGGCACCTGATACGCTCTCATACTATATCAGACATCTACCACGCTCTTATACTGCAGCAGATGATAGTATCGTCTTTTGATACTTCCACGGTCGAAAAGAGATCACACTTACAAGTTACAATTTCCCTCGGACAGAGTTCAACCTAGCAAAAAAAAAATATCAGGAGACAATAAAAGCCAAAGACTTCACATACTCCATTCCACGACTTCGCCTCTGAAAACAACACATGCATGCATTTGGATTTTGGACAGACTTCAAACCGTGGACTCTTTTTATCTCGCTACTGCTTTCTCCAAGGACTCCGGTTCTTCCTCTTCCCGTGCAGGAGAAGATAGCATGCAGGATCGACGATTCCAACCGCTGACTCGCTTCCATCCCTGTCGTTGCTGTCAGGTTCATTCCGTCTGCCTGTCAAGTACTCAAGTAGCCTCCAACGCTCCACCCATGTCCGATGTCTTACACAAATCTCCCATAATATCTTACGAGAAAAAACACGGCGTTTCATTGCAAGTTGACTCGCTTTAAGCCACTTTTTGACCGCGAAAGAGTTCCACACGATGATTCGCAGAAGTGCCCATTTTTTTTTTCTTTTTTACTCTCTTGCAAACATTTTTTTTAATTCAAAATCATTTACAGATTGAGTCCCCGTAAGTCACCTTTTATATTCGGGGAGCTCGACAGGTCGCATGACGCATCAAGATTCCTGTCGAGCTCCCTTCCTCGGCGGAATCAATTTAACTAATTAATCACTATTTTTAATCATATTTTCTTAAATAATAACTTAATCAATTCACTAATTAACCCCTGTCGAGCTTAAACTAAGGTAAATAAAAAATAAGCATCTCAGTCGATTAGATAGTACGGTCGGCTAGATGAATCTAAACGACTATTACAGTCGATTAGACGATAGGTAAAGGTATATTTTCTCCCAAAAAAAAGGCGATACGCAACAAGATTGGTATAGAAACAAACCTGAGATAATTGACGTAATTGAAGATTACCAACAATCGGCGTTGCGCAACTTTATTAATCAAAATTGAATTACAAAGAAATTCTAAGTTACAAAAGCTGCTCCTAGTTGACATAAAGTAAATAAAAATTAGATGTGAGTTGATTGATTGGCTCTGGGCACCTTTTCTTATCACCTTTGGACCTCTTATATAACACTTAGGCCGATCATATCCTCCTTCGATTCTTGCAAACACATGATTCGTATCGGCCTCAACTTTCAAAAGATAAACTTCTCTTCGAGCCGATATCGGCTAAGACTATCCATATTTAACCTTATCTTCCTAAGTCAGCTACATCTGCTAAATCTTGGTGTCAACAATATCACCTAGGCCGATCGTATCTTTCTCCGACTCAAGATCCACAATGCATATCAGTCTCAACTTCTAGGAGATAAATTACTCTTTGAGCCAATATTGGCTAAGACTCTTCAAATTGAACTCCATATCTGCTATAATTCCAATTGTAACTTATCTTTTCCCTTTTTAACCGATATCGGCCAGAAATATCCAATTTAATCTTGGACCTAATAAATCGGTTATGCCTTGCCAAATTTATGTGCTAATATATGCTCCCCATTTTTAGAAGATAACATGTTATCTTCCCAAAATCTTCTTCATCAATTTGAACATATATTTTCTTATCACAGCCAAAATTTAACTGCATCGAGTTAATTTGGATTCAGATCGGTAATCAGCCAACTCGTATATTCGTAGTTGATAGTAACGATTTGAGTTTTAGCCAATCAAGATCCAACAAGTACCTTGGGTGATACCTTTTCAAGTATTTGCCATTAATTACTTTAGGGAATACCACTTCATCTAATGTTTTTAGAATGTAGGAGTTACCTTACATAAGCCGATGCACACTATACGATCCCACATTGATCACTTACCAAATCGGCTATCTCTCGAACCAACAAGTGATATGGTTTTTCAGACTAGATCAACTTCGTGGAACTAAAATTATCGATCGAATCCAGTTTTTTCTTCCTCCACTCTTTTCTCACAATTATAATCGGATGGAGCTCATTAAAAGTTTCATCCCTTTGTTTTTCTTGTTCAGCTTTCCTCATTTCTTGGGTCCTTAGCCGCTGAAGTCTTCTTCTTTGTGATCGGTTTAAACCCCAAGGACACCATCTCGACTTTGGTTCGATCGACTTACATATTTCTCCTACCAGATCCATACTAGTCATAGAGCTAAACCCCTCATCCTGGTCTTGTTTCTGACTTATGATTGGCTTAGGAATCCTTTGTTAGACCGATCTTAAACCAGACTCGTCTTGATCTTGTTTCTGACTTACGATTAGCTTGAAAATCCTTTCTTTGACCGATCGTGAATCAAACTCTTCATCTTGATTCCCTTGGGTCGGTCTATAAATCCTATCTTTAGCCGACCGTCGCTACCTGTCACTTTTATATGGGTAATACTGCATCGGACATATGTTTGGTGACGACAAAGCTGATCCCCTCTCCCAGCAGAATTGCCAAAAAGGGCACTGCTGGTGAGCTCTTTCAGAGCCGCTTGGCCGATATTCATTAACTGGCCGACGTGAAGGACTTCGTCGTGGCCTTTCATTCCTCCTTTCATATTTTGCTAGCAGCTGGGATAAAGTGGGCTTCGGCTTCTGTATCTGCTTACGTAGTGGCAATGCTCTCTCAGCTTTATAACCCTTTGGCGTGATTGTTCTTGAATTTTTCCCTTCACGATCAGCTTCTATTTATATAGAGACAACAGTAATCATGAGGGTCTTATTGCCATCAGAATTTGATTCTACATCGGTTTGACGCGTCATTTTTGTAGCCAATGATATTTCAATTTGATCCTTAGACTCTGCATCTTGTGTCGGTTCTTCCTTCTTTTCAGAGTAATGGACCATATTAATTGGAAAAGGCTCAGCGTTTAACTACATCGTCGGCTCTTATGCAAATTTTAATCGGTCATTCTCTATAGTCGATTGTATCTTGTCTTTGTTATTCCTGAATTCATCTTTGAAGCCCTTATTATCGGAGAAACGGCTTTCTTGAGCTGATACTCGTTGCAGGAGATGACTTAAATTGGTGAATTCCTGCCCGTCGAATATTTCTCTTAATAGGGGTATCAACCCGTGGAAAGTTAAATTTGGCAGGGTAACACTAAAACATCGATTTCTCACTTCCTTGAATCTCTTAACACAATCATTTATCGATTCCTCGGACTTCTGTTGGATAGAACTTAGATCTAAAATCCTAAGCTCTAAACTTTCACAAAAAAAGTATTCGTGGAATCGACTTTCCAAATCGGTCCAAGTGTTGACCGAATTTGAGGGTAACATGGTAAACCATGTAAAAGCCGCCCCTGATAGAGATAGTGAGGACAATTTCACTCTTAAACCATTAGAGAGGGTTGTTTCTCCGGATTGCGCAATAAAGCGGCCAATATGTTCCAAGGTGGTGATGCAATCGTCTCCCGAAAATTTTGTAAAATCAGGGACTCTGAAATTATTGGGATATGGTATCCGATTAATATTATCAGGATACAACTTCCGTTAGCCAGTAATCTTGCCCTTTGGCTGTATACCAAATTGATCTCGCAATACTGCGGTTATTTGATCGGACCAAGCGACTGTAGTAGCTGATGGTAGTTCTGGTGTTTGCCAACAACGATCACAGTTGGCATGTTGCCCCCGGGTGTAGGCTCGGTTTGGTACTGCATCTGGGTCGGCTGTGGTGCTTGCTAACTATGATCATAGTTGGTATGTTGCCCTCGGGTGTAGAATCTGCTTAATATAGCACCTGAGCTGATGTAGGCTGATAAGGTGGTTCATAGCCAACGGTCGACTTCCTAGCCATCGGCTCTGGCAAAGGAACAAAGGGCTCCAAGTAAGTTACGACTTTATATGGGGTCGTATTCCTCTGTGGAATCGGCTCAGCATACTGTGAATGTACTGGAGGTTCAATCGGCTGAGAGACCGATTTTGGTTAGATGTAAAATGGAGCTGATAGTGGTAAGTTGGCCTGGGGGTCTAACCTGGTGCCATCAGTGTGTGCTTGGTAATGGGGAATATTACTGGTGCCTGGCTCTTGTGGTAAAACTACGGTCGACTATGTTGGTAGCAAAGTAGCTATTGGAGCCGATGGCCTAAGATCAGCTACTGATTTCGAGCACTAAGTGTTCTGGGCTACGGAATAGACTGGGTATGTTGGCAAGATTTGCATCAGGTCAAGTACAGTTCCTGCCGATACCAGCTCTTGTACTATGGTTTTGACGCTATTAGCTATCATCGGCTTAAGTGTATTTACCAGAGTCGATGATTGATTGATCATAACATGATGTATAGTTTAGTTAATCATCTCAGACAATTCAAACTGCGCAGGTATATATTGGCTTACCGGTCGATTATCTGATGGCATCACAGCGTCTTTGTCGTCGGAGAAGTTGACCGTCGGTAGTGCGATCTTTTGAGTAACACCACGCCGAGTTTTTTGTTAGCAGTTTAGCACCGTCTCTTCCAGTGCGGCTTTTCGATCTTCAATGCCTTTTCGTTGCTCTAGCGTTAAATCATCCAGTATCAAGACGATTATAGCATCGGAGTTGACATCGGACGAGGGAATTGATTTTACTAAGGAAGACATTGTGGGTCCTACAGGGCGTGCCAAAAGTGTGTTGGCGCCGAAAATTATGATGAAGGATTGATTGTCTCAAACACACGCAAACATCGGGTTTAAGTTGGTTTGTAGCGTGTCAGGCGATTTGATCCTGCAATTGGCAAGATGAATAGGTATATAATCGGATTAAACCAAGATAAATAAAAAATAAGTGTCTCAGTTGATTAGATGGTACGATCGGCTAAATGGACCTAAATGACTATTACAGTCGATTAGACGAAAGGTAAAGGTATGTTTTCACCCGAAAAAGGCGATGCACAACAAGATCGGTATGAAAAAAAACCTGAGATAACTGGCATAATTGAAGATGACCAATAATCGACGATGCGCAACTTTATTGATCAAAATCGAATTACAAAGAAATTCTAAATTACAAAAGCTACTCCTAGTCGACAGAAAGTAAATAAAAAGTAAATGCGAGTTGATTGATTGGCTCTGGTCACCTTTTTTTATCACCTCTGGACCTCTTATATAGCACTTAGGCCGATCATATCCTCCTTCGATTCTTGCAAATACATGATTCGTATCGACCTCAACCTCCAAAAGATAAACTTCTCTCCGAGCCGATATCGGTTAAAACTATCCATGTTTAACTTTATCTTTCTAAATCGGCTACATCTACAAAATCTTGGTGTCAACAATATCACATAGGCCGATCGTATCTTTCTCCGACTCAAGATCCACAATGCATATCAGCCTCATCACTTCTAGAAGATAAATTACTTTTTGAGCCGATATCGGCTAAGACTCTCCATGTTGAACCCCGTATCTGCTATAATTCCAATTGTAACTTATCTTTTTCCCTTTTTAACCGATATCGGCTAGAAATATCTAATTTCATCTTTAACCTAACAAATCGGTTATGCCTTGCTAAATTTAGGTGCTAACGTAAGGTTAAATTTATCAAAAACCATTTTTAGGAAGCCAGAAAAACGATAGCAAAAATGCCGTGCAAGGCTAGATGCAAACTTGATCGTTTGAAAGCTCAGTAGTCGGATCAATTCACTCACTATCAGTCTGTCACTGATTGGGTAGGTGGAAATTTGGACGGTTTCACATGGTGACATACTGACATGGTTGGTTTTCCCCCTTCTTCCTCACTCGGTCGTCCCGTGCTGGCGGTGCTGCCATATGATTGCACGCTCGATCGTGTTGTTTGCACTTGCTTATGTTTTCTTTATTCTGCAGAAGCAAGTACTAGTCGGCACAGACGTTTCGTTCGTCGCGTGGTTGCATTGCAGGATGGCCTTGGTCGGCAACTCATCACTGGTTGACCGGGCGAAAGTGATTCACCCTGAGACAAATCAAAAGGAATACTGGAACAGTTCCAGTTTGTTGCTATATCGTAATTCAGGCGTCAACTAAACGTGTCTGACGACGAAATCAAGAGCGCACCATGCAGGTTGATCGCCAGAACAGGGAAGATTCTCTGGGAATTTTTTTTTAAATAATACTATTTTTATTCTATTTTACAAAAATAATATGCCGAAAAATTTTTACAAAACTACCCAGTTGTCGCCATTTTAAATGGCGACAGACAGCCTGTCGCCGTTTCAGATAGGGACAGACTCTCTGTCGCCGTTTCAGATAGGGATAGACTCTCTGTCGCCATTTCAAATGGCGACAGAGAGCAAACGTCACCTCTGTCGCCTATTTAAATAGCGACAGTCTGTCTGTCGCCATTTCGCAGAGAAAAAAAAACAGAAAAAAGAGGAGAAGGAGAAGGAGAAGGAGAAGGAGAAGGAGAAGGAGAAGAAGGGGGAGGGAGAGGGAGAGGGAGAGGGAGGAGGAGGAGGAGGAGAAAGGGAGAGGGAGAAGGAGAGGGACTTCGAAGATCTGCATTTCGTCAGGTACTAATTTTTTTAAGTATTTAAATGTTGAATATGTAATATAGTAATCAGATTAAATAGAGTAATAATAGTTATTTAGGTAGATGACTTGGTTAGGAATGAGAACCTGATGCAAGTTGTTTAGCTAGTTGACTTAGTTAGAAATTTATATTTATTTCGGTAAGAATAGATGTTTAGTTAGATGAATTAGTCAGGAATTTATAGTTATGTCGGTATGGACAGATGTTTAGTTATGCGACTTAGTTAGTAATTAATTTTCGATGTAGGGATGACCTAGAGGTAGGGATTAAAATTTTGATTGTAATAATAGTTTTTTTATTAGAGATCATGGATAAATTTTCGACGAACTGAAAAATGTAGAATCCAAATTCGGTTATTTGTGTACTGAGAATTCGGAGATGTCATGTAGAGTTGGGTGGCTAAAATTGTCGGGACCAAATATAACTCAATCAGAGGTTCATGACACATTAGTTTAGTTATGTTCTCATAGAAATTTGAAAATGATCACAGAATCAAGAATTTGTAAGAATTGAAATATTGCAACTGCATCGATTAAAAATTTGTGATCATTAATAGTCGTACAATGTAGAGTTAAATTGTGCAAATGTTAAGAATTCATGAATTTGCATGATGTATGGATGATAGAGTGCAATTTAAAATATATTATGGAGAAGGAGTTCCGCACATAGGTGTTGAAGGGGTAGATCTAAGTCATTTCGCAAGTGTAGAGGCTAGCCTCACGCGCTGTAGGAGCGCTCATGGGCTACGGTTATGAGATGGTTGTACCACATGTTCTCTTTGGACCGTGAATTGCATGATCTGGGTTACATGGAGTAGTTTGTCAAGAATAGATTGCACGATCGGGAGTTAATGGAAATGAGAGGCGAAATCTTGGAGTTCAGACGTAAGAATTGCAATTGAGAAAGGATGGCCATTAGTGTTATTGGCACAAGCATTTGAGAAAGTCAATACCGCATGCGACGCAGCAAGAGGTTGTTGATGAAGAACCAGAGGAAGTTGGGGAGAGCAAGAGAAGTAGAGAAGGCTTAGTAGAGCAGGATGTAGGTTGGTCGAGAAGTGCAAGGTGGGAGAGCCGATGTTGCAACGGAGAGGTTCAAGAAGCAATGGGCATGGCGACGAGGGCGAAAACATTGAGTCGATGGTCGGGCGATGGACACAGAGAATGAGGACTATGAGGCTTTAAGTAATGATGAAGCCGCCAAGATCTATTCCCGCAGAGTGGGATGAGTATCCGCTCGACAGTCGTGGTGAACGATGACGAACGATTCCCTTCGCAGATGATCAAAATGAGGTGAGAAAAGATGCAATTTACAAGAATAAGAGTGAGGTTCAAGAAGCATAATAGCATGGTCGTTGTCGCTATGCAGAGCCTTCAAGGTTGTAAAGTCCGATCGGCGGGTGTATGATGTAAGATGCCGACGGAGGGTTGCCCGTGGCGCTGGCCCATGCGCACCACCTAAATGGGACACCATTTGAAGTGTTCTATAGTCGCTCCACATACATGTGTACTAACGGAGTCTGCAAGCAATACATCGGAACATATCATGAGGCTTTATTGCCAATGCAATGTACGGAGAGATTGTAGGCAACCTAGATTTAGAGCCACGGGCCATCGTACTCGCAATACAACAGAGGTTCCAGATACAATAAGCTACGCCAAGGCATGGAGAGCAAAGCGTAAGGCATTGGAAACACGGTTCGAAGACGCACGAAGACTCCTACCGAACTTGCCAGTTTGCTTCAGTGATAAAGGACCAAATCCGGAACTTATGTGGACATTTGTGAGCATCCTTCGCAGCTTCTCGGAAGATGGTTTTGAAGCGAGCATTCTTCGCTTTAGGTCCATGCATCAATGCGTTCGTGCATTGTCGCCCTTGTTATGTGTCGATGGAACATTTTTGATCGGTAAATACAAAGGGCGATATTGATCGCTATAGGAGTGGATGGCAATAATCAAGTTCTCCCGTAGCGCCAGATTTGTGGAGGGTGAAAACATAGATAGTCGGCATTGGTTCCTACGGAATGTCAAAGCCGTGTCGCTCATCGCCCGGAGTGTGTATCATACACGATCGGCATTCCGGCTTTTGAGGGCAATTATTCGATTGCGAAGAAGTCGTGGATGAGACTCATCCATGGCCCGATTTGCGTAGTAGGTGGTGCAAGCGCCATATGGGTGCCAACTTCTACAAGCGCTTCAGAACAAGGAGCTAACAAAGCTTTTCAAGAGGCTCACGACAAGAACCAGCAGAGAAAGTTTGATGTACTCTGGAAGAAATTGGATGAGCTGACATCGAGGCACACAGCAGAGGCAACGAAGAGGGCAGCCCCAGCCTTAGGGGAGGCCCTAGTCGCGCTAGAGAAGTTACCCACTGACCCTCCCCACCTGGTTCGAAGGAATGGAAGGGCTCTGAAACGCTTCTCCGAATGGATAGAGCATGAGCCTAGGGAGAAATGTGCTCTGCTTTACGACACCGATGGTGCGAGGTATGGTGTCATGACAACAAACCTTGCGGAGGTTTACAACTGGGTGATGCGAGGTTGAGACCCTTCCTTGGTTGGTATTGTTGAGGGTGTTCTTCGTGGCATCACAAAGTACTTCGTTGATCGCCATGCAAGGGCGATCACGCGTATGAATGATCCTGCTATGAAGTACTCAGAGATGATTTCTGCATACATGGAGGACAAAGGCAAGAAGGGGGAGATGCACGGAGCAACGAAGATGGGTACGAGGGAGCTCCGTTTCGAGGTGATGTGCAAGGAGAAAGCCGGTCGTGGGACGAACCGACGAAAAGTTGCTCACGAATGCATCATACACAGCAAACTTGTGTCTCGCACCGCAATAAGCCTCGTCTATTACATGTGCCATGCTCCCATGTTATGGCTGCTCGCTCGATGATTCACATGGATCCGTATATTCATGTCTCAATTCTTTAGTAAGGAAGCCGGGTCGCAACCTAGAGCGCGAAATGTACGGTTTCCGAGTGGTGGGTTTATTCACGAGCACAAAAGCCGGGAGGATACACGTTGGGTCCCGCATATGAGCAAAGCAAAGGGAGTGGGAAGAAGGCAATCCAGCGATAAGGAATGATATGGACGCCGCCAAAGTGGCCGCCAGAAAGAAATGTTCGCTTGCAAGGAGACAGGCACTCTTTCAAGAGTTGCCCAAGATTCGTGGCCGTGAAGTGTTATATGTTCTTTCAGATCAACTATGGTTTACTTCGATGCACTAGAATTTCATTTTGCTTGTATCGAATTCGCACGTGTGGTCAAAATATGTAATACTGAATGTTATTGTACTTGATTAAATGAGAGTGTAGTATGTTGTATTCATTTTGTATCTTTTAACGCTTTGCACATAGATGAACATTTTTACTTCCATGTATTACGTGTGCTCTAAATTATGACAAGATTGCTCCATTCATATTCTATTTGTATTTGTTGTATTTATTTTGCACCTTTTTACACCTTATGTAACATAAACATTTTTATTTGCGTGCATGGCGGGCGACGGTTATACGAGTTGCTTGACCTGTCGGTCGACGCGACTCACCGAGCCGCTTAGCGACGCTGCCCCGCAGGATGGGGAGGCGGCCTTGGAGCTTGGGGCTCTGCGCTTGCGCACCCCATGAGGGCGTGGCGCCTCGATCCGCGATGGATCCCGAGGTTAGTTCAATTTCGCCGCAGTTGTTGTACTCATGTCCCTTCGACACCACAATAATACTTCTCACATTCTTTGCGTGTTGAGGGCGGCCGCCTACTACCGCTGTTCGTATGGTCGAGGCGACCGCCGCGATGCGCAGGACCGACGGAGTGCCTCTAGGCGGTTCCTTACGACAGAGCTTGCCGATCGCTCTAGTGGACCGGTGGCGGCCCGAGATCCACACCTTTCACCGCCGTGGTGAGATGGCGCCGACACTAGAGGACGCCGCCACCTCCCGGCCTGCCTCGCCAGAGATGCGGTGGTTCCCGCAGACGCCCACCCAGTGTGGCGCAGATATCCTCCACCGGTTCTGGGGTGCTACCCGACCACAAGACACGACTTTCGCAATGCAAGACGGTCCGACGCAGCGGTGGCTTGTGCGCTTCTACGTAAGCACGATTTTTCCTTGTCGATCCGATTTAACTCACCGTGTGTGATTTTCATTGCATTTACAACCTAACCATTACTTTCTGCGGCGAGAGGATGGTACCCGAGTCGGGAGCAGTGCCGTCGCCCGCACTTGGAGGCGACTTCCGTGGCTCTTCGGTGGGTCTTGTTCGCTTCGCCGCGACGGGACACCGCCGACAGCACATGATCCGATTTTGCGAGGACGATCGCCGACGCCGACTTGGAGGAGATCCCGCACCGCTTGGGACTCGCGGTACTTGCCGCGACGCATCGCGGCTTTGTGCGACGGGTGTCGTCGCGTGTCCGATTCGCCCACTCGCGCGGCCGCCCTTTGCTACCGCACCGTGGTCGCTCGAGAGGTTCCAGATCGGACGACCATCGATAGACTCGCTACCATACGCGCGCAGACTTCTACAGGGGTTCCCGGGCGAGGTTGATCGTCCGACGATGGGGACATTGTGGTGTCGCCGACAGTCGAAGATACTTATCGTGGCCGTATGTTGTTTTTTAATTCTCCACGTGTTGTACTAACGCTCATCGCCGGTGTTTTTTTGCGTACCGCGTTCACCCTGATTCGACGCACGCTTCGTACCAACAGTACGTAGCGATGTTGGACCAGCTCACGGACGACCGTGTCATATGGCGCCCCTACGCTCCTGAGCTTGTGCAGGCACGTGCGCCGCTTGGCTTTGTCAGCCAGCGAGCAGATCACGACGCGGCGCATCGGTTGACCCGACGCCACTTGGTGTTCGACGTGTTCGTCGAGCCGTACGCCGCACCGCGTCTTGAAGCAGTTTGGTCTACTGCAGCGCTCCCGCACCCACAGCGCCGTCGTGCTCCAAAGCAAATGCACTCGTTCGATTTCTACATTTTTCCCTTCGCTAGTACTTACGATCTCGGTGGTTGCGAATTAATGTTGCGCTTTCGCTTTTGCGGTACACACGCAAAGGCTTCGCTCGACGCAGAGTGGGCAAAGACGCATGGTACCTCATGCGTAGCGATGCACCGCTCTTGCGGATGTGATCGACGAGATCGCCTCGACGACGACGCACGACGACACATATATCGAGTGGTACAAAGACGCGCACCGCTGCTCGAAGCAGCGTGTCGTGGAGTCACCTCCCGTGCACGATCCGACCACTCCGACACGCACCCCCCCACCGGACTCGCTTCCACCGCGCGTTCGTACTCTCCATTTGTCATTCAACGTAACGCCTTGAAAATTATGCCAACTAACTAGCATCATTTCGTTTTGCAGAGCGACCTTGCCAGGAGGCACACGAGGCGACGCCGGCGTTGATACAGATGCGCGGTGCCACCCATACGATAGGGTCACACGGACGGCCTTCGAGGGGCGCCGCGCCATATTCAGACTTGACTTACCGTGCCGTACACCGACGCCGTAGGCGGCCCAGTATGACGACGTGGTACAGATCCCCTCGCTCATCTGCCAGACGAGGTCGACACAGCACACCCGACCGCCTCGCCCGCACCTTCCCGGGGCTCCACCGCACAGACCTCGGCGTCATTCCGATGACCGCAGTACATCGCTTGGTCTCTTTTTCATATATTTTGTTGTTCACATAACGTGTCGCTCTAACTTGAAAAGTTTGTCATCAGCGCCGATCCCGCCGACCAGAGCGCGAGCACCTCGGGGACTACGGTATTTTCCAGACGAGGACTTCGACTTTCTCGCCGATCCTTATCGCAGCTCATCTGCAGTGCGGTACTTGGTTCGTTGCAGTACCGATCGCCCTCACCCATCGCCCCGGCCCATCTCACCGACACAGACGCCTTCGCTACTCGCCACCCCGGTCCGCCTCCTAGGAGTACTCGTGGGCGTGCCCTCACCACCACATATCCATCTCGACATGTGCAAATGGCGTCAGAGGAGGCCCGGGACCACACGAGGTGTTGCACCGCCAGGGGGCCCTAGCTAGTTTGTTTCTTTTACACATGATGTATCGTAAACAATCTCGCTTTTTACTTCCTTAGCTCATGTAATATCACATATGTTAGTTTTATTTATGAAGTTTTGTGCTATATATAATCTTTTACTTCCATGGCGCTATTTGTAAATATGCTACCAAGACTTTGTCACGCCGATAGACAAAGACACACGTAGCTACTTTGTCGGTCGCGATGTGACAACCTGACTCTTGCAGCTATCCCAATTAATGCTTCCTTTCATATATTTTGTAATGAACAAAAATGATGCTTCATTTCCTCATATTACGCCAAATTCAGCTATAGAATTTTGTTTACATAAGTTATGTTATATTACGGTATGATCACTATAGCTTTTAGTGGATTCCGTAAAATAACAGTTTACATGATAAATTATGGAGTAATAGCCCAAACACCATTCGACATATGTACGACCTTGTAGCAGCTTTCCACGCTCGATTAGACAACTCACGGCGCAATGCTTTCAACCTTTCAGCCGATTTGACCACACGACAGACTTCATCTTTGCTTTCGCACACGTGCTTTGTCACACATGCAGCACAGCTTCAAAGTGACCACTCACGCCTACTTTTGTTCGTGATGACAGTCGTGTGGCTTTTCTCGATGGTGACAAATCGTGCGACCTTTCGCAGAAGGTGACAGCGGTGCGGCTTTGATGATGGGTGACATGTCGTAGCTTTTCACGAGAATGCCAGACGCCAAACCGACAAGTGTCTTGAGTCATGCGAGTAACCACTCACCACCACTATAAACCGCCTAGGGTTACACATTCAACACCGCCAAACAAGCAATACACGCCATCCGAATCTACACAAATTAGGGCACGATGTCGTTTCTCGTCGCCTCTTCACAAGCGTGTCATCCCGCCCGAATACCTGGATACCGAGGCGCACGCGCCCGCTCACGGAGTTGCCTGTGCCCAAATGCGATCGCAACCTTCCGCGAAGATGATGCAATCTACCTACGGAGAGACGGCCGCCGCGCCACTCATCACAGTTCGCCCCTACTGTAAACCTACTTGTATCCATAAAATACAAAGCTAACGGTACCATTTCACGATCGTTCTTTCCTTTCTCAAAGACAAGGACCGTGTTGCTTCTTCCAATGGATCGACGGCCCGAACGACGTGACTACGAATTTGTCTACAATCGCCACGACGCCAACCCGCTTCGCCGAGAACTTCAACCGCGGGAGAGGCCGCCAGATACGCCCCGCTCTAGAGCGACCAGAGTTCAGGGCCGGTGGGCAAGAGGCCAACCAATCGGTGAGTTTCATGCAACGAACCCATGCTTCACTCACAAAGTAGTAATTCTAAACCAGTTCATCCCATACAGGAGTTCAAAAAGAAAATTGCGAAATTGCTCGAGTCAAAAGAGAAACCTCCCCAGGGGCCACCCGAAAGCCCTGACTTTTGCGAACACGGCCTTCAGGCAGTGGTTGATACCTGCCACAATGAACTAGCGGACCGGAGATTCTACCGGTGCCCCTTGGCCGAGGATGAATGGTGCGGCTACTTCAATCGGTGGACCCGAGACGCATTACCCACATCTCAAACTTCCCAGATGGGATAACGGGGAGCAACCTCCCGTGGTGCTACTACCGCCGTAAAAGCTGCACTCGAGCACGCCTACGGTGTTATTCAACGCCAACGCGACATACCGCATTGATCGCAGGCACGCTTCGGCTTGTACAACGATAAGCCCAACACACACCTCCCGCACCATACAAAGGAGTGCGAGCGAAACAGAGCAGCGCTCCGCAAGTGTCCGCTAACGCCAACACACCGAGGTGCAAGAGGGTACCTCCTCTCGAAGAGGAAGGGACAAGGGAAGCAATACGAGGTTCGCACCACGCAACAAATCCTTGACACGTTACGCAAACCATCCGGGAACCCAGGTGGTAATAACATAAGGGACGCCGGGAATTGGGATGATATGCCCATGTGGGAGGGCAGAAATCCACATCAAAAAGACCAAAAATTATGTCTTACACACCGAGACGTGACGGCATAGGCCACCATTCGCGACACACAGAGCACCGGATCCCCATGGAGTTCTTTCATAGTGGAGATTGAGCGTGTCCGAGGACAAATCTCCAAATTTACACGGTCGTAATATGCGTAAAATGTGGGACATCATTCGGCTGTACCGATAGGCGAACGATCATTTGTTCCACCATGACAATCGATGCTTTCGTTAGTTAGTTCGGCAAGCAATTTCACATCGTTGTAATGCCCTTGCAATATAATCTATCTATTGCTTATTTTATCATCCGAACTTTCGATGTATGTGCCCTTATATATATGTTCAACAAATAATTTAAGTGCTTCGTGGGAACTATTTATAACATGCGTTGTTGTCGACTATAATACTTAGGGTTGTTGCACTAGTGGAAATTAGATGCAAAGCAAGGTGTAAATTAAATATTTTCCTGAGAATATGGTAGTGCACATATCAAAGAGCAAATCTGGTCTACTCTTCCTAAAAATTACATTTAAACATTAAATTTTACTGGTCAAAAAAGGCTAAAAATCATTCTCCTGCATCTCGATTCGCACTCTTTTAATCTCCTCTCGTAAAACATCACAACAACTAATACCGACTTTTATTAACTACACTACAGCTCATAATTTACATACATTGCAATTCGAATAAAAAAATGGGCTAAACCTCTCTGTCGCCGTTTCAAACGGCGACAGAGAGTCCTTCGCTATTTCAAATGGCGACACAAAGTCTGTCGGTTTTTCAATCGGCGACAGAAATGGCGACAGAGAGTCTGTCCCTATCTGAAACGGCGACAGGCTGTCTGTCGGTTTTTGAAATGGCGACAACTGGGTAGTTTTGTAAATTTTTTTTCGACATATTATTTTTGTAAAGTAGAATAAAAATAGAATTATTTAAAAAAAATTCGATTCTCTGGCATGACCATTGACCGGCTCCATCGATGACATGCAAACTGGATCATCAGGCCGTTGAATGAGTGTGAAGCAACGTACGCAGGTGTTATCGCCTGATCGGGTTACAGGGTCTCAGTAACCCTAAAACGGTGTAATTTTCTTCACATAGTTCAATCAGGGATATGCATTGCTCTGTGTATCCTTCCTAGCTTAATCAGTCACGTTATTTTTACTCAAGTTGGTGAATAACTACAGTCATCGGTGGTCAGCACTTGATTGCATCATTCTTGTATTATGTACGAATTTCACATAAATCAGAAAACAATATAAATCCAGCACGGACCCTACTTGGGTACTAGTTGTGTGATGTGTTCAATTGGATCCGACCCAATTGAACTGAGATCTAATGTAGTCCTATTGAGACTACAACTTAAACGGTTTCGTATGAACCGTCAGATAAAAAAAAATGATGGTGTAGATCTTTTTGAACCACTATTCAAAAACACTGTATTGGTTTTTCGCCATAGAATACACTATATCAAAATATTGTAGCACGCGCCGTTAGATGATCCGAATCGGTCTTTAGCTCGATTAGACGATCCTAGACTCGAGAATGCACAGGATCCCTATCCGATCCAATTACATGGCCTGAACCAACAGGAACAAAATAGTTCCCAACGAAAAGGGAAGCTTGGCATGTTTGTTTTGACCTGGGGCTGCTTTGCGCGATTCTTTATCCGATTAGAGCTCACCCAGGTCACCAGACTCGACCTAAACCCCTAACCAGATGCACATTACCTAATCAAGCCCTAAATTATTGCGTCCTTCTAGAGGATAGGATGTTATGCAACTACAGCTCATAAAGTTAGCTAATCAGTAACAGTTGGTTGCTCTGCATGCCGAAGCTTTGGGGAACAAAATTGGCATTAGTAGTTGTAACTCATGTTCGGATTAAATCATTCCCACCTAGTTAATTTGCGTCGTCAAAAAGCTTAAAAGCTTCCCTAAAAAAAAAGCTTAAAACTTTAAAGGCCTGATTAGAACACAAGAATCTTCATAGAAATTCTACACAAAACAGTGAAATTTCTACACGATAGTTGGAAGGTCCTTAGCTTTTCCAACCGGCACTGTCTAGTTGAATTTTTGCAGGAGTGTATTGGTTGTGTTGCTGCTCCATGCATCGGTCAATCGGCTCTCCTGTCTATTCATCTTCTGCTATTGTGAAGAGATCCAATGCAGTCAGCTAGTCACTCTATGACTGCAATTTTGACAGTTGTATTTGAACCGCTAGATCAAAAAATGACCGTCTATATGCTCCAGAGCACTGTCCAAAAACATTATACCATTTTTTGCACTGTATCGGGCATTGTAGCAAAGTAGCTCATCACTGTTGAGCGATCCGTACCGTTTGTTGTCTCGATCCAACGGTCCGAACGGATGAAGACTACTTAAATTGCAGTCCTTTCTTAAACTGCAGAGGAACCCTATCCTTTGCTATCCTATCCGATGAAGATTATTTTTTAGATCAATATTTTTAGTCAGCCTCTCTCAAAGGTTGATCCATATTTCTAGCATATTCATCATAATTGTTATATCTACAACAACGATCCAAAGGAGGTAAACTGGTCAAGACATGACAGTTTCTCACGTGATTAACGTGAGAGTGGTTATTGGCACATCTGATAACTTACGACGGTTGACTAAGGACACGACCGTTGATCAAAGAGTGAGACGGTTCAAGACTTAATGAAGACTGCGTGCAGACAAAAGACATTTGTAGTAGAATTAACTGTCACCCTCTAGGCATGTATAAATAGAGTGAATTGTGTGCTCCCAAAGACAATTTGACTACAATTTCATTCTCAAAACTCTTCTTTTCCTCGGTAACAAAGTTTCCGCTTGATTTCACTCTAATGATTTTATCTTTTTCATAAACTCCGTAGAGGAGTGAGTCCCACCCACTCTTTCTTTTCTTGTTTTTCTTCGCTCCCTGTCTATGTTTTCTTCTTTAGGTGCAGCCTCTGCATCTTATACCTCACAACTTCTTTAATCTCATCTATTTAATTCACGGCTTTTACTGTCTTAAAAAAAAGACGAACATCCATCCGCAAGCGCACCTCGCAGCGACGTCTGCGATTAAAAAAGCCAAGGCAAAAGAAGGTAAACCATAACTACCAAGCTAGCACCAAATACAGGGCGGGACAGCAAAACACGGGGGCTCCACCGCCGCAACCGGTGCACACTCCTCCCCTCCGTCCGCAACAACCAGTGTCCAACCCAACTCCAACCCGCACCCACCCGCCGCCGCCAAACTAACTACGTGCCGTCGAGTCAGTGGGGAGAGGGAAATAGAACGCAACCAATACAGGTCAGTTACCCCTCGGCCCTAGCTCGCTAGCACGCGCGCGGCATATATACCGCTCCGCTGGCCTCCCCGTTTCCCTGCCCGCCTCGAGAACAGGAGTGAGCGACTCTAGCCCCGCTCGCGCGCCGTGTCTTGTCTTGTTGGATTGATAGAAGGATCGGTGGCGATGGGGAGGTCGCCGTGCTGCGAGAAGGCGCACACGAACAAGGGGGCGTGGGCCAAGGAGGAGGACCAGCGCCTGGTCGCGTACATCAGGGCGCACGGGGAGGGGTGCTGGCGCTCGCTGCCAAAGGCGGCGGGCCTGCTGCGGTGCGGCAAGAGCTGCCGCCTCCGATGGATGAACTACCTCCGGCCCGACCTCAAGCGCGGCAACTTCACCGACGACGAGGACGAGCTCATCATCCGCCTCCACAGCCTCCTCGGCAACAAGTGAGTCGATCGTTATGTATAACTCATCGCCGACCGAGCTCGTCGGCGTACGGATTGCGTGCATGTTCTTTGCTAGTATATATGTGATTTTCTTTGCCGACACGAGCTCAACTCGGTTGGGTGGTTCTTGCTGCAGGTGGTCTCTGATCGCTGGGCAGCTGCCGGGCAGGACGGACAACGAGATCAAGAACTACTGGAACACGCACATCAAGCGCAGGCTCCTCGCCCGCGGTATCGACCCGCTGACGCACCGTCATCTGCTAAGGAGCAGCCCCGACGCTGCCAACAAAGCGGTGCCTCGCCCGGCACCGCCGCAGCCCGTCGCCATCCAGACGAAGGCGGCCGCGGTGTGCGCCGTGACGAAGCCGCCGGCGCCGGTCGAGTCCTCAGTCTACGGTGGCGACAGCAGCAGCGGCGCGACGAGCACGGGGGAGCCGCGGTGCCCCGATCTCAACCTCGATCTGTCCGTAGGGCCTCCGCCGAGCTCGCCGCTGGACGAGACGCCCACCTCGCAGCCGGTCTGCCTGTGCTACAACCTCGGCTTCCGCGGCGGGGACGCGTGCAACTGCCAGGCTGACAGCTCGGGCCCACAGGAGTTTAGATATTTCAGGCCGTTGGAAGAAGGCCAGTACATATGAGATG
Source organism: Otatea glauca (assembly GCA_036346275.1). Lineage (NCBI taxonomy): Eukaryota > Viridiplantae > Streptophyta > Magnoliopsida > Poales > Poaceae > Otatea > Otatea glauca. The sequence continues at coordinate 42,044,968 of CM070720.1, read as the reverse complement.
AGAGGCTAGCTTCACAAATCACAGCAATTTGTAAGGCAGGGAGTTTTCTAATGGGCAGTATTACTGTTTCAGCAAAAAAAAATGGTAACAAAAAGATTCTAATCTGTTCATATTTGTTCTTGTGTAAAATTTATGAATTAATTTCCTTTTCTATTTTTTTCATTGGTTGGTGTTTATTCAGTGAAAAAAATTTGGGGGATAATGTGACAAAGGATGGTGTGGAAAAGCGAGAAATTGATGTGGAGTAGGGTATATTATTGTTTTGGGCGTCAGATTCTGATGTCTCTTTGCAGTTTGGGTCACGTGGATATTATGCAAGACATCATTCATTCATTTGGAGTTTTTTTGGTGGGTACTAGTCTATGTTTGCACTCCACGAATGCTTGGAACTTCAAATAGCAGGGAGTTAGGCAGTAGAGAAACTCGAATGGCTAAATTAGGGAGGAGGGGGGCTGTGCTGAGCCTATGCTTGGGCTTTGAGCCCAAAGCTCTCCAAACAATCGGGCTTCACAGCCGCTGCACAGCACCGCACCCCCAAAAGCCCGGTCGAAGCTGCAGCCGCTCTTCCCCCAACTTCACAGCTGCGCTTCACCTGGGCTGTCGCCCTCTCTGGTTGTCACCAGCTTGCCCGCCGCTTCATCGCCCCAGTGGTCACCCTTCGCTCGGGTCGTCGCTCACCTCCTCACCCTCCTCGTGGCTGGCGCCCTCCTCCTCCTCGCAGTCGTCGCCCTCTGCCCCGGCGGTCCGCTGTCGCCTCCTCGCCCTTCTCGCGGCCAGCGCCCTCTTTCTCCCGAGCCGTCGCAGTCCTCCCACTGCTCCCGGCCATCACACTCCTTCCGGTCCTCTCAAAAAGCCACAGCCGGTTTGCCAAACAACTCAGAAAGAAAAGCTACAACTGCTTTACAGCACAGCAAGCTAAAAACAGTTTTTCAGTCTAGCCGTAGCCACTCAAACAGGCCTTTATACTGCGAGGTTCTATTCTCATGTTTGGCCCCCGTAGGAAATGCACATCTCTTTCCCTCGTCGAAGAGGGGGAAAATGTCATTTGGCCAAATTATTCCCCTGATTGGTCGCAAGGAGTTAAAGCTTTGATTTGAATTCAGCTTCTCGTCCAAACAGTGTTCTAATTTTCAGTTGTGCATTCAATACTTTGATTGACGGTATGCAAGCTCATGTGCCTTTATTTCCATGCGAAGTTGCGAAATTCTGCAGAAACTCGAGTGTGACTGTTAGGCCAGGGATATTTAGATTGGCAGCTTAAGAAGTCAAAAGGAATTATTCAAAGGAATTCAGTGTGCAAGCTAGGAGGAGATTGTTTTCTAAACAAGCTGACCAGAATCTGCGTGTGGCGATAAGAGTAAGACACCATGCAAGCAAGGAAGGTGTTTTGATTTTGGTAGGTTAGCCGAATCTTGCATGGTACCGAGGAAAAGGACTTTACAACCCACAAAGCGAGAAAGGAGAGGGGTGTCATGTGATGAGTGCCTGAGCTCTGAACTCTGAACCGGTAGTCGTTGGTGGATTTCGAGTAGTGATGCAGGCTGCAGCTCGTCCTTTTGTTCAGATTTCTTCTTTGGTAAGTTCCAAAAGTTTTCATCCTCACACTCGAATATTCAGAGTTTCTAAGTCGTGCATTTCTTCCTCACACAAATATTTTATTTTCAGAGTTCCCAAGTCCACGCTTCTACATCTGAAATTCTGAATGATCAAGTGTACTAGACATTATTGCTAAACAAGAACACCAAGTGATCAAGTCAAACACAATAACTTCATATGTTTAAAACAAAAGCCAGAACAGAACAAACCACACGTCTAGGCATACATGCCGTATTGCCGTTAAACCGCTGGATTTGACCAAAGAGACCGTAACTAAATAGTACTAATTACGTGGGAAATGTGGAGTTCTTCTCTTTTTCTCACACACTTTTTATTTTTTGCAAATATAAGCCATACAAATAACTGCATAAGAAACGATACGCGACACATGTCGTACCCTAAGAAAAGCAACAGGTGACATGGATGGATAGAACCTGTCCCTTGACAGGATATGGCCAAGTGATTGATTAAGTAAGTGATTTATCAAGTAATCATGTGATTAATTAAGTAAATAAATGCATGCATATCATGTCGAGCAAGGGGAGCTCGATAGGCTATGTGATGTCCAGCTAAGGGAGCTTGGCAGGCCAGTGGGCCCGGCCGCACTGTCAATGTCTTGCTGCTGTATGGGAGCGCGGTAGGTGACACGTGTTGTTTGCTGCTCCGTGGTTAAGGACAGAGTTAATTTTGTAAATTCGTTTACAAAGAAGATTAAAAAAACAACGAGGGGGCGATTCTAGCTTGCCAAACCTGAGCTGCGAAAAAAAATCTCGCTAATCTGTCGAAACTGATGTTGTTGCCCTGCTGCCGCCGCCGCCGCCTCTCATTTGACCTAGACTAGAAAGGTGGCCAAGCAGAGCCTCTGTAGGATCCATTTTAGCCCTGTTTTTCCCCAGTGTGCTGCAATGTTGTCGCTTTCTTGCTATTGTGAAATGGAGCATATCAACTGCGCTCAAAGTCGAATCTTGCACAAAGATCATTGTAGCCTTGGTGTTAACTGTTTAGAGTCCTCTTTCTGGCTGCTTGGCATGTACTAGATCTGAAGAAACATGACCAGGACTGCACAATATCAGTTACTATCCTCCCTTATATACGCAAAAACGCCACTTCGAACCATTTTGTCAGTCAAACCACAGTACTATGCGCACAATGTCAACTCTATTTTGAGTCAGAACTGGGTTGGAAAAATTAAGAGGTTGCCATCTAGTATCTAAAGAAGCCCATTCCGAAATCCCAAACATTCGAGGCACTAGTCTGTTGCTGAACTTGTCTTGTGAAGGAGACGACGGAAGATCGCTCACATGCATTTGAAGACTCTGAGCCTCTGGGTTTTGAATAGTCGCTATGCGATGACAGAGAAATGCTCCTCATGTGTACTTTCCTTCCGTTCGCTTTGCTCTGACCTTTCACACGGTTCATCAGTTTTGTGTCCGTTCATTACCAAGTACATGCCCCAGCATTGTAGAAGGATCAAGACATCAACTATGGTCACATGTGTTGAGGTACATACCATTTCAACGGGAGCTTTGGTTTTCTGCTTTATCATCTATACCCCTTTATAATGCATCTAAACATTCTTTTCTACGTCCACTCCAAATAGTGCACCCCACTGAAGATGGTCCAATCTTCGTGCACCCAGCGAAACGTCCCCAAAAACTTGCCTCCATCAAAATTAACCTCTCAGATCTTTCCTCGGCTTTACTCACTCACATCCGATGGCTATTGTTTAGTGTGTCTAATCATCCCTATGGCCCACAACAGATCTCCCCCCACCTCCAGCATCATCTCAAGGAAAAGGAAACAAATGTTCTAGAAAAGAAAAATACTATATATTACGTGCTGGGAAAAGAAAACCGGAATAGATGCCGGAGCAGTAAGGTTTAAACCCCCATCATCGAAAAAAATATCATTTCATTGTGTACCATAACATTAGGGAAATTACCTTTATGCATCACTATTTTAAAGTTACATAAATATTAGAGCATTAATAAAGGATGGACGGTGATTTCTTACCTCTTCTCTGCTTCAAGTTTTGTACAACTTGTATTAGGATAATAATACATAGAAGCACTACTCTAAAATACATAGAAGCACTACTCTAAAATTAGGCGTACATCGTCAAGTTGATCTCGTAGCAAGATATTACGGCAGTGACAAATCCTGTTAGGAGTCTAACTTCACGGCCTACTCCATAAATCAAACTAGTATCTTCATGTTGGGTGCTTGTCATGAAGCTTGTTTTGTTTATTCTCTAGAATTTCGATTACTTGCAAGTTTCCACTGTTTTTTCGGTTCCTTGGGATATCAACATATCATCGTATTCGTACACGAGGAAGCGTAGTAGCTATCTAGACTAAAACAATGGTAACACAGACGTACATAAATGTGAGATTGAGCTTGTGTACTCGAATTTTCTCTCTACAAGCTGTATACCTGAAATTTTCTCTCTGCAAGCTGTATACCTGAATTTTCTCTCTGCTTAGGACGCAAATAGGTAGCTAGTACTGACGTTTAGTTAAAAGCGTCAATGGGAGGAATGAGTAAGACACCTCTAGATTGACTCGACACCTCCTTTCACGTGTATATTGAACTGTACTATTGATCGAGTGAATCTAGCTTTCTTTGTTCTAAAATCCACGTCCCTGTATGAATACTTCAGTTCAGTCGTAACATACCAGTCAAGCAGGGGTATTAATCTGTGGCTAGCTACAAGTTTGGCAGCTTAGATTAAGATGCTGAGTCCACACCGAGACTTGAGACTAGTACTACTCCAAACTTCTAAATTTAAGTTACCCAACCAAGTGATCAACCAATCGTTTAATGTTAGTAGGGGACCTGGCCAGCCACCTAGGGTTCAATTCCATTCCATTCCATCTCGAACGTACACATAACATCGATCACACATTTGTTCTTGAGTTAGATGAGAACAATTACTTCCATTCGAATTGAAAGAATTTGGACGGAATTGAACGGGCATGACTTGGAAGGTGGTAGCTGGAGGTTGGTAGGCTGACGGCATAGCCGAATGCACCTAACCAAAACCGATGCCTGCCGCCTGCCGCTATGCTGCCAAATAAACGTGATTCCCGAGCAGCCGTCCTGTGTTAGAAGATTCCTGCCACCAAGCGCATGTAAAAGCAGCAGCAAAGCACTGTGATACCACATGAAACAGAGGATTTTTTTAACCTTAACCTGTGCATGCTGATGAGCTGACGATACTATCATTCGTTTATCTTTCCTTGGCATGGATCGTAGTGGTTGGCGGTTGCTTCTGAGTTGGTGCCACATCGGCACCAGCAACCGAAACGCTAGTTGGAAAGGCAGTTAGGCGGCTCTTTCCAAGGTGGACATGCATCTCATGGAGTTGCGTCATTATCTGAACTCACAAAATGTTCATGAAATTAAAAAGTGGTATTTGCACTAGATTTTGGCAAGGCATGATAAAATTATCTGGCTAAGGATCAGTGGAATTTTGGCCAATATCATATATAGAAAAAGAGATTTAAATTTGGATTATGACCGATATTTATGGAGGGAATTGTCCGAGTTAAGACCGACACAGATCATGGCAACCAGCGTATTGAAGTTGGACACAGTTGGCCGCTAGCTATAAAAGATGGCCATAAGCAAGTGAGACAATAACACAATTAATCCAACAAATCGCATTTACTCTTTTATTTTTTTGTCGACTAGGAGTAGCTTCTGTAATTTAGAATCTTTGTAATTCGATCTTGATCAATAAAGTTGTGTATCGTCGATTGTTGATCTTCATCAATTACGCCATCATGTTTGATTTTTCTCCGATTTTGTCGCGCATCGCCTTCTTCGGAAAGAGATCTACCTTTACCATCTGATTAGCCTTAATCGGTTAATTAGACCTATCGTTACTCTTTGATTTAAACAGCTTGTTAACTGTTTAAATCTAAATGATTGTCTCTTGACAGATCGGCTTTGAGCATATCATATATTCATCTTACCGATTGCAGGATCAAATCGGTTGGCACGTCTTGATCAAGTGAACCCGGTGTTCGTCAGGTGTGTTGTGGCCGATTAACCCTCTTCACGTTTTTTGGCGCCAACACACTCTTGGCACGCCTGGTGGGACGAGAAGATGTCTTCATCCGACAAGTCGATTTCGCCGTTCGACCTCAACGTCGAAGCCATAATCGTCCCTACATTAAACGATTTAACGCCGGAATAATGCAAAGAAATTGAAGATCGAAAGCTGCTCTGGAGGAGATGATGCTGGGATGCTATCAGAAGACCCGACGCGGCGTCAATCAAAAGGCTGCATTGCCAACGGTTAATGCCCTCGGCGATGCAGGAATTGCTGACACCTCGGTAAGCCGATACATGCCTACGCAAGCCGAATTGTCGGATATGATTAAGCAATCTATACATCAAGCTTTGGTCAATCAGGGTTGGCATTAACTGGGAGCCTGCTCGATCCGATGCAAGTTTTACCGAATTATCCTGTTTACTCAGTGCCACAGAATACCCAAGGAACAGTAGCCGATCCTAAAACATCGGTTGTAAGCTTGCCCTTAACTATGATGCCAACTCAACCCACTATCATACTACCGAGAGATCCTCGCCCGAGTGGGGTTGCGCACTATCAAGCGTATACCGATGTCGCCAAGTTGGACGCATCGGTTAACTTGCCACCATCAGCTCCATTCTACGCGTTTTCACAATTGGTTCCATAGCCGATTGAAACTAATAGGTATCCATAATACGCTGAGATGATTCCACCTAGGAATCAGGCCCCATACAAAGTTGTGACCTACTCAGAGCCTTTTGTTCTAGTGCCGAAGCCGACCGCTAGGAGGAACAATGGGTGTGAGCAATTCCCTCAATATTCATCGACTCAGCACAATCGTCAACCCGAGCTTGCGCTCGGGGGACAGAATGCCAGTTACGGTCATGGTTGGCAAAACCCTAACATTATGTCAGCTAATAATGTTAATTGGGCCGATCAAATTTCTGTCGTGTTGAGGGATCAATTCGGCATACAGCCAAAGGGCAAGGTTATCGGCTATAGAAAACCGTATCCTGATTATATAGATCGTATGCTTTACCCAAATAATTTTAAAGTTCCTAATTGCGCTAAATTTTCTTGGGATGATTCTGTTACTACATTAGAACACGCTAGACGCTTTATCGTGCGATGTGGCGAGGCTGTTCAGTCTGACGGGCTCAAAATTAGGTTGTTCCCATTGTCATTATCAGGAGCTGCTTTTACTTGATTCACTAGTTTACCTCCAAATTCGGTTCATTTTTGGAACGATTTGGAAAGCCGATTCTATGAGTACTTTTTCTCTGGCAGTCTTGAACTCAGGATTTCTGATCTAAACTCCATCTGTCAGAAATTTGGGAAATCAGTAACAGATTACATTAAAAGGCTTAGAGAAGTAAGAAATCGGTGCTTTAGTGTTATCAACTGAGTTCAAGATAGAAACAGAATCGATTAAGGAGACATTTGCTCAGCTATGTTTGGGTGCTCAAGATGCGGTCTTTGAAAAGCCTCAAGATGCTCATCGGCAGGCATATTAACGGCAAGCCGATTTCGAGAATGCTTGTTGACGGCGGGGCAACGGCTAACCTGATGTCGTACTCCACCTGCAGAAAGTTGGGTAAATCCAATGAAGACCTAATTAAAACTAATATGGTTTTAAACGATTTCATAGGAGATCCCACTGAAGCCAGGGGTGTCATGGTGACAGAATTGACTATTGATAGCAAAACATTGCCGACTGCCTTTTTTGTAGTCGATGCTAAGGGCAACTACAACATCTTACTTAGGCGAGACTGGATTCATGCTAATTATTGTATTCCATCAACTATGCATCAATTAATCGTTCAATGGAACGGGGACGAGGTTGAGGTCATTCAAGCCGACACCGCGGCTCACACTGCTATGGCTAGTTCAGATGCGAATTGGCAACATGAGGAAGCTGATTGCATATTGGGAAAAGCTTCGGATGACTGTGATTTCATCTGCATCAGTAAGACGGGACTTATGCCGATCAATGTGAGGCCTAGCACTTTTGATCCGACAAGTGTAGTTTTAAGCCGATGGAGTCCAAGCGAGAAGTGAAAGATTTATAAGACAAAATGCAAAGCTATCGACAGAAAATGAATAGCTATGAGGCCATTGAAGATTTTTAAGAAATCGAGAAGTTAGGCCAAGGGTTTACATCGACCGATTTGCTTGAAGAAATCAATATGGGCGATGGGGATAGGAAAAGACCAACTTTTGTTAGTGCAAAATTAGATGCAAGTTATAACGATAAGTTGGTCAAAATTCTTAAAAATTATAAAGATTGTTTTTCTTGGGAGTACCATGAAATGCCTGAGTTGAGCCGACAGCTTGTTGAATATCGGCTACCTACAAAACCAGGCTATCGACCGTTCAAACAGTGTCCTCAGAGATTTAATCCAGTCTTGTATAATATTATAAAAGAAGAAATCAAACGATTGCTGAAGGCTAAGTTTATCAGGCCTTGCCGATATGCTGAATGGGTCTCTAATATCGTTCTTGTAATGAAGAAAAATGGCAAACTGAGAGTATGCATCGACTTTAGGGACTTAAATAAAGGTACACCAAAAGATGAATATCCAATACCAATGGCCGATATGCTTATCGATGCTGCATCAAGAAATAAGATCATTAGCTTTCTTGACGGTAATGCCCGATATAATCAGATATTTATGGCAGAAGCCGATATACCTAAAACAGCCTTCAGGTGCCCTGGTGCCTTAGGGTTACTTGAGTGGACTGTGATGACATTCGGCTTGAAAAATGCTGGTGCCACATATCAGCAAGCCATGAGCTTAATTTTTCATGATCTAATCGGCTCTATTGTGGAAATTTACATCGACGATGTTGTGGTAAAGTCTACAGGAGATTTGCAGCATCTAGCCGATTTAGAAGCGGTCTTCAAGAATAACAAGAGCGCATGGTTTGAAGATGAATCCTTACAAGTGTGGTTTTGGCATGTCGGCTAGGCAATTTTTAGGCTTTATAGTTCATTAGAGAGGAATTGAAGTTAATCAAGAAAGGGTAAAAGCTATAGCAAAAAAAAAGCCGTCGACATGCAAAAATGAGTTGCAAAAGTTGATCAGCAAAATAAATTATTTACGACGGTTTATTTCAAATCTTTCTGGCCGTATTCGTGTATTTACCCCATTGTTAAAATTAAAGGACAATCAGGAGTTTGTGTGGGGCGCCGATCAACAAAAAAACTTTTGATAATATCAAGGAGTACTTGTTTAATCCTCCTGTTTTGGCACACCACAAAAAAGGTATACCTTTTAAATTATATCTGTCGGCTGAGGAGGAAACTATCGAAGCTATCTTGGCACAAGAAGTTGATGGTAAAGAAAGGGTAATTTTCTACTTAAGCCGACGTTTGCTTGATCCTGAAACCAGGTATCCCTTTGTAGAGAAGTTTTGCCTATCTTTATATTTTGCTTGTACAAAATTAAGCCGTTATATTTTAGCATCAGCTTGTAAGGTAGTTTGTAAAACCAATGTGATAAAGTAAATGCTGCCAGCTCCAATTTTGCGTGGTTGACTTGACAAATGGGCTTATGCGCTCATCAAGTTCGACCTGACATATGAACCGGCTAAAGCAGTTAAAGGGCAGGCGATAGCCGATTTCATAACAGGTCATGAGACTGTTGCCGATTTGGTATCTGTAGCCCCTTGGCAGCTATATTTTGATGGATCGGTATGTCGAGAGGGTGATGGTATTGGAATAGTACTTGTTTCACCAAAAGGTCATAGTTTTGAATTTGCATTTTGGCTAAATTGCAGATGCTCAAATAATCAAGTAGAGTATGAAGCATTGCTTAAAGGCCTGTAGTTGTTCAAAAATATCAGATTAGACACTGTTGAGGCCTATGGTGATTCTCTGTTAGTTGTGCAGCAAATTAAAGGATAATATAATTGCTATGATGAAGTTTTGATTAAATACTTGGGGCAATGTCTTGTCGTAATTGGCTCATTTATAGGATTCACTATTAATCATATTCCTCGAGAAATAAATGACAGAGCAAACTTGTTAGCTCAGCGAGCATCAGGCTATAAAGTTTTTGGCCGATACAAGAAATATGAGCCGATTGGGAAAACAGTAATATGTGTCAACGTCGCTGATTGGAGGATGAAGATAATGGAATACTTAATTGATCCTTCTAAGCCGACGGAGCGAAAAATTAGGCGGCAAGCTTTGAAGTACATAGTTTTGGATAATTTATTATACCATCGAACGATGGAAGGTTTGCTGCAAAGATGTCTTCGAGCCAATGAAGCTAAAGTAGCGATGGGTGAGGTGCACAAAGATATCTGTGGATCCCATCAATCGGCTTATAAGATGAAATGGATGCTAAGGCGTACAAGGTACTTTTGGCTGACCATGTTGGAGGACTTCTTCCGATATTATAAAGGATGCCAGACTTGTCAGAAATTTAGCAATGTACAATTGGCTCCAGCATCGGCTTTGCATCGTATTATTAAGCTTTGGCCATTTAGAGGATGGGGAATAGATGTAATCGGACAAATCTTTCCTGCTTCAAGTAAAGGCCATAAGTTCATTTTGGCTGCGACTGATTAATTTTCTAAATGGGTTGAAGCTATACCACTCAAAAAGGTTACAAGTGTTGAAACTATTGGATTTGTTAATTGGCATATTATCCATCGGTTTGGAATACTGCAGACCATTACGATCGATCAAGGTACTGTGTTTATGTCCAATGATTTTCAAGGTTTTGCCAAAGGTTTAGGTATCAGGCTATTGAATTCATCACCTTATTATGCTCAAGCCAATGGACAAGCTGAATCGTCTAACAAGACATTGATTAAGCTGATTAAGAGAAAATTGATGAAAAACCAAGCAGTTGGCACTCAACGTTGTCGAAATCGTTGCGGGCGTATCGGCTAGCATACCACGGAGCAACAAAGCTTTCACCCTATTAGCTAGTTTATGGTCTGGAAGCCGTTTTACCAGTGGAGATAAACATTGATTCTATACGTGTGGCCAAAGAAAACGGTTTGTTGGCTCAAAATTACAAAGGGTTAATGATTTACAACTTATACGATATGGTATAATTGCGTTTGTGTACATTGGACCGACTTAAGAGGAACAAGGAGAAGGTTGCTAAGGCTTACAACAGAAAAGTGAAGCCTATGTTTTTCCGTGAAACCGATTTGGTTTGAAAAACTATACTTCCTGTCAGCTCTAGTGATAACCGATTTAGGAAATGGTCTCCTACATGGGAAGGACCTTATAAAGTGAATCAGTTTGTTGATGGAAATTCTTACATTTTGGAAACATTGGACGGTGAGGTGTTTCCTAAGGCGATTAATGGAAAATACTTAAATGAAGTACTACCCTAGCGTTTGGATTGGTTCCTAATCGGCTATAAACATTTGTCGATTAAAAGGCCAAATTAACTCGATGCATTTAATTTTGGCTAAAATTGGAAAATTCAAATAAGTTATACATACAGGAATAAAAATTTAGAAATAAACAATCGGTTAAGTAGCCGATTGGGGTTACAAAGGAATTTTCAAAGCAGAGTTTTAGTCAAAGCCGATAGCAGTGTTTGTCAACAAATCATTAAGTCAATTACATCCCAGATCCTGGAAGCCGTGTGCCCAAAGCCGATAGAGCTCCCGCTGCCTTGGCAATTGTCTCTTGCACTCGATCCAGAATCATCTCATCCTCTTTGGCACTTCCGGGTATAGGGGTAATTTTGGGCATCTGTTTCTTGACGCCAACCACGGCCAAGACTATTTCGAGTTTTTGCTCTTTAATAGCTGACACAGACTTTTCGATAAGTTATTGGCCGTCGGATATTTGCTTTGTTAATTTGGCCAACCCTTCCGTAAGGAGCTTTTCGTCAACTCAAGCTTTGAGACTGCTTCTTTGTTAGTCTTGAGCGACTGGGCTTCAGTGTCAAACTTGCGCTTCTTCGCTTTGGCGTCGATCACCAGTTCGTCTAGCAATTTTTGGTCGGCTTCTTGTGCCTCCCTTCGAGCAATTCTGGCTCTGGCAGCATCAACTTCTGCCTTCCTATCATCTAGGTAGCAGACGTCCAAAAGAGTAGCCATTGTTTCTAGAGGCAGATCGGCTTCCACGATGGCCATAGCATCACAAATCGGCTGGTTATTGCTTAAGATTTTCACATGCGGCCTCATCACCAAGTTGAAAAGCTTGTTGAGCCGTTCTTGCATGCCAGGTGCAGACGTAACCGCAGTCGATATTTCTTTAGATACTTCAAGAATTTTTCTTATGTCAGTAGGGTAATCATCTGTAGCCATTATCTTCGGATCTTTGAGATTAGCCAGGGAAAATCCTAGCATGTCTGTCGGATCAGATGACGTTGGGGTGGCAGAAACAGTGGGGGCCGGCGATGTCAGCTGAGAAGAAGGAGGAGGCTCGACGGAAGCGGCAGGCAAATCGGCTAATATATTAGCCATTTGTATAGATGGAGTTGGTTGGAAAGGAATTCAAAGTAAGTTAAACCGATAAAATGAGATAAAGAAATTTCCATGAAAGTAACTTACCCCTCTGATGGCCGATGCGTGTGGAGAATGCGAGGAGCTTTCACCACTCTGCTCCACTGGCTTAGAACCTCTCTTGGCCCAAGAGAAGCCCCGCAGAAGAGAAATCGTCCAGCCAAAGGTTGAGGAAGGCTACATGCTCCTCGTCCGACACTGGCCCGCTGACTTGGTTGTTATTGCTTATGTACTTGATCTATCCTTCTCTTTTGGATCTGATGAGCTTGAGCCTTGGTTTGGCACTATAAGCTGATATCTGCTCCCCGTCAGATCTCATACAACACAATTGGGCCACATCCAGAAGAGTTAGGCCGACAGGACAGGTTCGGAACATAAAGGTGTTAAAGGTGTCCGACCAGAAATAACAAGCCATGGCTACCAAGGGCTCATTGGCCTCTGGATCGGTTAAAGAAAGAGGGAGACGCTCGACTATCCCCATTCTCTCCTACACATCTCTCTTCTGAGCTGCTACCCGATTATACCAGTTTCTCCACCCCTTAAGCGCCGTCGGCTAGGCCCTAAAACTCTTGTTTCAACTCTCTATGTTATATTCGGCAACCGATAAGGGGAGACATGGAATTTTCTCATTTATGACCATGTCGGAGTCTAAGTTTCCTACCGGGCCTAGGTAGTACTGGTCATTACTGTTAGAGATCAGAATGAGTACCTGGCTTGAATCCATTTAGTCGATCTGAAAGAAAGCCGATTGAGACTGATGAAGGCAGAGGCACTGAAGGGCTAGTCAGCAGAAGAACACTTATAAGCCGATATTGAAGGTTCTGAGAGCTCGTGCGCGTGAGAATGACAATGTGGGGGCCTCATATTTATAAGGGGGGTAAAAAGTGAAACGGCAGGAAGAATATCGAAGGGGATTAAAAGGTGGTGTTTGCACAAGATTTTGGTAAGGCATGATGAAATTATTTGGCTAAGAATCAGTGGAATTTTGGCCGATATCGGATATAGGAAAAAATGTTTAAATTTGGATTATGACCGATATTTATGTAGGCAATTGTCTGAGTTAAGGCCGACATGAATCTTGGCAACCAGCGTATTGAAGGTGGACACGGTAGGCCGATAGCTATAAAAGATGGTCATGGGCAAGCGAGACAATAACACAATCAATCCAACAAATTGCATTTACTCTTTTATTTTCTCGTCGACTAGGAGTAGCTTCTATAATTTAGAATCTTTGTAATTCGATCTTGATCTCTAAAGTTGCGTATCGCCGATTGTTGATCTTCATCAATTACACCATCAGGTTTGATTTTCTTCGATTTTGTTGCACATCGCCTTCTTCGGAAAGAGATCTACCTTTACCATATGATTAGCCTTAATCGGTTAATTAGACCTAGCGTTACCCTTTGATTTAAACAGCTTGTTAGCTGTTTAGATCTAAGGCGATTGTCTCGCGACAGATAGGCTTTGAGCATATCATATATTTATCTTTCCGATTGCAGGATCAAATCGGTTAGCACGTTTTGATCAAGTGAACCCGATATCTATCAGGTGTGTTGTAGCCGATTAAGGCTCTTCACGTTTTTTTGACGCTAACAGGTGGTTAGGCAGCTCCCTCTCCCTCATCCACGCATCTTTCATCGGCATGTAAGAGGCCACAACGGCATCTAGAAGGATTCTTATCTTTGATATTTGCAGTGTTAAGTTGGGTACAACAGTGAGTGAGGGGGTGAGTGAGTGCTTTACCAAAATCTCCAACAGACAGCCAACATCAGAGGGAAGGCGATTGCTGTTCTTGAGAAACACAATAATTTCAAGAGGTCCATCTTGTTTGGCCTGGGCATCCTCTCTCAAGTCTCACCTACCTACCTTGTATTTTGTCCAGCACCAGCAGCAGTGTGCGTGTCTAGAAGTATGGCCACTGTATCCATCTTTCAGAGCATGTGAATCTCACCTCCTCTGGCTCTGAGAAGCTGCTGCAATCCCGGTTCTTTATTGCCAACTAGACTGGTGATGGCAAGCAGCAGCAGAATGTTGGCTGGATGTAGAGGTGGGTAGGTGCAACAAGAATTCTGGTAGGGGTGTCATTGGTAGGCACAAGGCTGGAGCCAAATGAATCTGCAGATAAATCTGACTATTTGCCTTATCCGATCGTTGGGGGCATGAATTGGTTTGCCAAACAACATAAATGGAGAAGTACTGCTGATCTTTGAGGAGCAATAAGGTCATCAAGGACACCAAGTGTACCAGATCCAAGAATTGGTCTGTTAAAACATCATGGACAATAAGTATTATTTATCTATACCTCTTTATAATGCATGTAAACATTCTTTTCTATGTCCACCTCAAATAGTGCATCTCATTAGAGATGGCCCAACATTCGTGCACCCAGCGAAACGTCCCCAGAAACTTGCCTCCGTCAAAATTAACCTCTCAGATCTTTCCTCAGCTTTACTCACCCACATCCGATGGCTATTATTTAGTGTGTCTAATCATCCCTGTGGTCCACAACAGACCTCCCCCACCTACATATTTGGAAGGAGAGCGAATCAAACAAGGAAATAAACAGGGATGATCCGCATGCAAGGAAACTAGACTTGAATTTTTTTACTTGCCAAAATTGTACGTACTACATATTTGGAAGGAGAGCGAATCAAATAAGGAAATAAACAGGGAGGATCCGCATGCAAGGAAACAAGACTTGAAAACAGGGAGGATCCGCATGCAAGGAAATAAGACTTGAATTTTTTATTGTCCTGACATCGTGATTGTATTTTTTTCCGAATATGACCCTTCTTGAGATTTTTTTTACGGATCTAGCCCCATGGAGCCTAATTTCAGCGCACGGAGAGCGCTGAATTTTTGTTTTCATTTTTTATCCACGGAACCAACGGTCTGTGAGTGTTGCTTAATTTTTTTTCAATTTTTTCTCGCGGAACCAGTGGCCGGCGAGCGCTGTTTAAATTTTATCTTTTTTCCTTGCGGATCCAGTGGTCGGCGAGCGCATGTTATTTTTCCATATTTTTCCAAAATCATCCCTGTAGCCCACAACAGACCTTCCCCTACCTCCAGCATCAACAAGGAAAAGGAAACAAACGTCCTGGAATCAAGGAAAAGGAAACAAACGTCTTGGAAAAGGAAATGACCATACATTACGTGTTGGGAAAAAGAAACCGAGAGATGGAGCAGCGTGGCCGGGAGATTGCACGCGGCAGCCGGGGCAGCGCGGCCGGGAGAACGCAGGTCTGCAACGGTCCCACGGTCGCCATCGGTGGCTTTGCCGACACGGTGAGTAGGGATGAAAACGGAACGGAAACGGTCGGTAAATGGTCGTTCGCTTCGCTTCACATCTTTACCGGAACGGAAACGGAATCGAAAACCCTAAACGGATACGAAAACGAATAATGATCAAACGGATGCGAACGGAACGGAGCGGATACTTTAACGAAGTGGAAAATTCCGTAAGAACGTAATACATGATCACAATATACATGATCACAAAAACAATGTAACTCATTCCATCACAAAGGTGGGTACAATAACAATGTTACGCTCACCAGATTACTAGAAAGTTTTTTCTCAAGTTTATCGCTTGAAAGCTCGCTATTTGTCCCCGATCAAACCATCATATCCTCCTCCATACCATTATCATCGACATCCTCTTGCTCCTCCAACTGTAAAGATGTAATGCCCTAAAATTTTCATATTATTGTTCAATGTTCATTTATGATTATCCGAGATTTATCCTGGATTTTCTCGAATTTATAAATGCCATTTTACTATTTTTCAGATTTATATAATTAATTTATTCATGAAAAATGAAGCCAAAAATATGCTAGAAATAATTTTCCTAGATTCAAAATGTTCCAAAGTATTTTTGAGATTTTTTCGAATTTTGAACTCTATTTGATATTTTCTATAAAGGCATTTGTATTTCAAATTATTTTAATTCGAAAATAAATTTAAATTCTCTATTCTCCTTTTGGGCCAAATGGGCCAAGTTTCCGACAGAATTTCGGTTTCACTTATACGGAATTTCCGATTCCGCTTCCGCTTCCGACGGAAATGGCTCTCCGCTTCGCTTCCGCTTCCGACAAAAGTTTCGCTTTAGCTTCCGCACCGACATTTTCCGCTTCCGCTTCCAAAAAGGCTTCCGCTTCGCTTTTCTTCTGAACGGTCGGAAATTCCGCTTCGCTTTCACCCTAACGGTGAGGTTGCTGGTCGGCGACCTCACGGCCGTCGTGTCTC
Source organism: Otatea glauca (assembly GCA_036346275.1). NCBI lineage: Eukaryota > Viridiplantae > Streptophyta > Magnoliopsida > Poales > Poaceae > Otatea > Otatea glauca. The sequence goes on along the minus strand of CM070720.1, from coordinate 42,028,605 downwards.
GACAAATTTATAATTCAATTTTTTTTGAAAATAATTTTATTAAGTACAAAATAATCGAAAGTTTTTTTTGAGAATTTTTCTAGAATTTTTTAATCTAATGTGCTATCTTTTAAAAAATCTTTCTATATTTTAAAAAAATAAAAGCAACCCACCTGTAGCTTCTTCTAGCTGCAGCCCAGACCAGAGAAGCTTCTTCTCTTCCCTCCCTCTATTAAAGCAAGAAAGAAACTCCAAAGCTCCATCAATCCCACACCAAATCTCCTCTTTCCATCTATTGTGTTAATTCCCTAAATTTCGTGCTCTATTGCCAAAATTTCCTTCTAATCTGATTTGACCCTAAATTTTGAAAGTAACCCAAGTCATCACCGTCATCTTTCCCGGTGAAATTCACCGCAACCGTGACTCCTCCTCATGCGCCGGCTTGCGATCTCGCCGCACCAAGCCGACCCATCACGACCGTACGGCCACCCCTAGCCTTCCTCCTTGCAGATCGTTAAGCCCGAGAGCACGCTGTGCTCTCTGTGGAAGCCGCAAAAAATAATCTAAAATCGTAAAATTCTTTTTCTTTCTCTTTCTTGATTTAAAATTTTTTGGGAGCCCGTTTTCGCTCATTCGACCTCCATTTAGTTCCGTTTTTATTTCTAAATTCATTTAAAATTCTAAATTTCTCTTTTATTATTAAGTGTTGTATTCATACTTATCTTCTCATTTAATTGATAAGCGGGTGTATTGTCGTTGTAGCGTTAGCACGAGCACTATACTAATTAAATTGAAAATAGAACAAGTAGTAGTATAGTACTAGCTAGTAATATCTTGACTTTTATGCGTCAACTTACTATGTTTAGTGATTCTGTTGTAATGAAAATGTTACAGGATAGTAGATGATGCCATGTTTAAGTGTTACACATTGTTTACGAGACAAGGTTGGGACATTTGCAAAGGCGAAAGGGATGCGTGTGAGATACTGTCGGGCTAAGGATGGACAGGCAACCAGTGAGGAAGTCACCTTTTACTAGCATTAGTTGAGGTCGTGTAAGAATTCCTACCCGCACGCATTCGCGCATTTGAAATGAAATGCGTGCAACTCAACGGTAAAGAGTGGGACACATCACATCCTTCCTTGGATGTTTGTTTCCTTCTACGCACAAACGCATATGCAACATACTATATCTCTTGCCCGGTGGAACAGTAGAGCCATGTCGTTGATACAGTCAGCGAGAGCATCAACCAGGCAATCGGCGATTCCTCAGCTGCGGCATATCCGTTGACAAGTGCAACCGAAGGACGGCACGGGTCGAGGTGAAGGCTGAAAAGCACCATGCCGTTGCTCGGCCTGGAGTTCTGTTCAGCGATGGTTGGGCGCCGAGAGGCAAGCGCCTCAGCAGCCGAGGCAGGATACATACAGCTATGCTATGGCTGCACCGCGATGCACCAGGGGATCCGTGTCGTGCGCCTCCGGCCTCGTCGTCCAACTCCCACCGCCAAACCCGAATGGCGCGCATCTCCTTTCACCGCGCCGCCCGCGGACGACAAGTCGGCCGCACCCACCAGCTCAGCGTCCGGCTCGGCCGGCCGCAGCACCCCGCAAGGCCGCGCCAAATTACACGCGCGGGCACATCCAGCCTACCAAGGCTTTGGGCTCCACCGACGCGAGCGGCGCGCCTGCACCGCTACATCCGCTTGGGCTTACTACCCCCAAGCGGCGCGGTTCGACGCGCAGTGGACAAGTGGGGAGGCGTCGGCCTTTCCAACGCGATAAACTGAACCTGTGTTTCTGGCCCAACTTAACTTGGGTTTCTCTGGGTCTTTGTTGGGTTCTTTGCCCAGCCCTAGCTTGTGTTCTATCCTAAGAGTTTAGTGAACGAGCAACGCTGTGATCCGTCCCCGGGCCCCCTTCCCTCTCCTTGGTGTTCTTACCTATGTTGAGCAGGCAGGGGATCCGTTTGAAAATTAATTTTCTCTTTATTATTATTATTATTTACTTGACCAAGTTGTTCCAGTATGTTTTGCTCGGGCGAGTTCTTAACCGGACTTTTTTTTTACCTAAGATAAGTTTTATCGGATCGACTTAGCAACACCTACACTGAATATTGAAACCAAACCGAATTGAGTATAAATAGATCTCATCTGATTTTTTTTCCTGACAAACAACAACGCAACTGAGATGTAGGTCCTATACATCAGTGAGATCATCGACAATCTACTACTTTCTCACTGTTGCGATCGTCGGCAATAATGATGTTGTTGCAAGATGCAGATTCTTCAGCCAAAAAGATAAAAAAAAAAGTCCAGCATATTTATCGACTCAAGCACTTGAAGGTGACACATTGTTTATCTATAATATATGTAAGAGTGCTTATGTACTTTGTCCATGAGTAGTTCATATATTAAAGATGGAGGGGTTCCAGCTCGTCACCTCTTTCGTGAGAAATTCTCTGGAAATTTTAAAATTATATTTAGACCTTTCTACAGCTCTTTGGCAAAAAGGCCATTCAAAAATTCAAAAATTACGTTTAGCTCCGTCTGAATATTCAGGAAATTGCGTTCAAGTCCCCCGCTCTTTCGCAAAAGACCCATTCGAAAATTTTGAAAATACGTTTAGGTCCTTCCACCGTCTTTTTTTTTTTGCAAAAAAACTCGTGTTTCCGTAAGTTCGAGTCAAAAAAACCTTTGCGGTTTAACAGAATTGCATTCAGTCCAGATCATACCTTTTTACAAAAAAAACCTGAGGCCACCCTCGTACGACGTCGCGCATTTGCACGGCGTGATGCTGCGCGTACGCATCTAGTTATTAATATAGGAGGATATTTCTAAAAGAGAGGTGAACATTACATAGGTACACTGGCTCTGAACTCTGAACGGTGCGCTAAGCTGTCTCCTGTTGCCAATCCTTGAGACGATCTATCGGCACATCGAATCCATATGTCAGACCACCATTATGCTCGCCTGGTGCCAAGCGTCACAAATACAAGAGCGATGAGGAGACGGTCACGTACTGTTGGGGTGTGTTTGATTGGACCTACAGGGTGAATATGATGTATGGTACAAAGAAGGTGTTTAATTGTCTGAATGGGATGGTACAAGATTTTGTTTGGTTGTTTGGGTAGGATAATTCTGAATGGTTCAAGATGCTCTTTGATTTGAGGAATAAGGTTGGTATGGTCTACTGCAAATTCTTCCCTTGTTACTTCAGTTTAAGCCATTTCCGTTCAATTGAAGGGAACACAAACTACCCAAGATTAGTTTATTAGAAGGAAAACCCTTGTTGCAGATATTGTATCACTCATGTCCATTGCAACATTTCAACAAACACATGGTACACAACATGACAACAATAACTGATGCTCAAACACTAGAACACGACTAGTATTACCAAACACAAACAATAATAGGCAAGTGCACACTCTTTATTCCGAGGCATTGCATCAAACACCTCATGCGCAAGGAGCAACCAAGCAGACATATCAACGCACTCTGGGCACAAAAGAAACTCAGGACGATGCGAGGCGCAGACAGATGAACACGGCGCTGCTTCTCGGCCTGCCTCCGCGCGTTGTACATCTCCTCGGTCTCGACGACGACGAGGCGCTTGACCTGGGTGAGCATGCCGAGAAGCAAGGGCGTGGTGCGGTGGCAGCGGCGGAGGCACATGGCCTCGAGTGTGCGGCGATGGAGGCGCCGCGTCCCGGGAAGGCCGCGCACCATCATGATGTAAAGCCGCGGGCTCCATGCCACCAGCACGCGCGATTTGAACGCGCTCCCGCTCATCTCCTCCCCCTTCTTCTTCTCCGGCGGACTAGGCGGTGGTGACCTGGGAAGAAGAAGACCGTGTGGGAGCACTCTGTCCCGTACGAGCGTGTCCAGTACTGTTTGGTTCGGTAGATTTTGACGAGTGAGTTGGTACAGATCCCATATAGATGATTTCATACATTCAACCAAATACATACATCAAATCCTATTCTGAATCATCCCATACAAATTCCTCCTCATTCACCGACCAAACGCATTCTTGATGTCATGGACGTACGGACTATTTACTCTGGTCTGTAGTCTCCGGTCGCCGCTTCCACCTAAAGCCACAAACCGGGCAGTTCCAGCGCTACTGTTGATGTTTGTCACCACGCTGTGGGGGAACCGTGACGGACGAAGGAGAAAACCCAATCGCCAGGCGAGAACGCAGCCGTGCACGCGCACGGGTAGGCACGATTCCCTGCTCCCAACGAGCAGCTGTCCCGGCTAAAAGGAAAGCCGTCCTCTGTCTGTACACAACACTTGCTCGTTACTTACACCCGAAGCATATGCTGCTGCTACAATTTTCGCCGAATCATTGATTCTATTTGTACCCAGACGGCCAGAGTCCACGTGATGGGTGGGGCAGGCAGGAAACCGCAAAGGGCGGTGGAATTGTTTACCCACTTCACTTTGCCACGCAGTTCCCAGGGACACGTAAAATCTCATCTGCCCGCCTCGAACTGGTCACACATTCGCACATGAGGAACCTCTCGGCAGAATTATTTTACTGTTCTCTTGGAGTTCATATTACGGCTTAGTCAGGACCAGTTACTCATGGTCATGGATCGTCGGTCGCGAGTCCGGGGCTGGAGATTAGCGTGGATTTATCCGACCCTGAAACGGAAAGGAAAGGACGATGTATGTAACTACAGACTCACGGTCAAAGTCCGTACCTCGGTTCAGACGACCCGGTCTCGGTTGTTCGTTTGCCCCTTGTCTTTATCGGCGTTTGGTCCCGCCCGCTTGCGCGCTTAAACTATTCCAGCCGCGCGCCCGGCGCCCCCCACATCCGCGTCCCATGCGAACGCGGTGCCCGCACGGTGTGAGCCGCGAGGAGATCACACCATGTGCGCCCCTTCCAGAAATTGGGATCTCGCACTGGTAGTCTGGTACTCTGCTCGCCCAGTGTTCGCTTGGGCCAACGGCGGATTCAGAACTTGATAGCTTACGTTCTTTATGAATGAATATACTCGAGAGATATCTACCGTTTTACCATTCATAGAGTGGATTCTAGCTCTGGCTGATCCACCCCTGGATCTGTCCCGGCCTGAAGAAGAGAGGCCATGCCACCACCACCAACTTTTTTTTAACACGGCACTCTGTGTTATTCGGTGTTTCCATTTGGCAACGCTGGTTGTGTGCCACTCCACGCCAACATGAATGCATATTCTACCAACTTTTAGGCGAATGGTAGCTGAGAGCCATCCATGGTCCATGGATACTATTGTTTCAAGATGGGGGTGCCGTATCTACTATCTCCGCCGGTAATTTAACATTATAAATTTGGTCTAGGCAACAAAATGGCAATCGCAACATCGTCCTCTTCCATTGGCAATGTCAGAGAGCACAGTGCCATGCCATTGGTTTACCACTTTATCTCTTCTCTTTTCACCGAAAATTTGATGCGCTGGATTAACTGACTAAATTTAGTTTTGATGGCATTGTACACAGTATATGCTATGACCTACGGTGCTGAACTACTGATGAGTCCCACAAGTTCTTTTTTATCGAACAATCTGGATCGACAATGGCACCATTCCACTATAGTACAACGCCAGTCGCTTTTTTTTTTCGTTTAACTAGCAGCATCCAAGTTCGATATAAAATGGTTCAAAATATTTTAAACAGGCCTGAAATGGACGGGACTAAGCCTACCATTTCTGCAACAAAGACCAAAGATCCTGTAAGCGTTTGCCCTGGAAACATGCTGCATTGCGAGTTTTCCATATGGGACCAACATATTGCACCACAACCAACCAGAACAAGACGCTTATGTTTACCACCAAAATTCTGTAACCAGTTAGATAGCACATCATTTACATTATCAGGCCCAGTTGATAAACCAGAAGCACACATCACCTCATCAGACCAAACATACCTAGCAACAGAACCATGCCATCCTAGGGGGGTAGGAGGTTATTTTTCAGAGCCAGCCATATAAAAACCGTAATTTTCATGGGAATCTTGACTTTCGAAATGAAATTGTTAGCAGCAAACGCAGTTTGAGATTTCAATACACCGTAAAAAATGTACGGAGAATTTCCCTTTTGCATCAAGCAGCCAAACCAATTTATCAGAACAATTTTTCAGCTGGATTTGTTTACAAAGGTTTTTCAGCTGCTCCCATTGATGCGAAGTTGTACCCCCACAATGTTCTTATAAACCTAATATTTCCCCAACCTATTCTCGTACACCTGAGTCACAGAGAAATTTTTAGAAAAAGTGAGGTACTACTAGAGAGGGCTAAACAGGCGGCGCGATCAGTTTAGGTACGGCCCGTTTCGGCCCGGCTACTAAACATGCCATGTCATACCGGCCCACGTGCCGGGAGGTGGCTCAAGCACGGTCCGCGAGGCTAACGGGCCGTGCCGTGCCGGCACGGGTCCGATGGGTTGCAACGGGCTGGGTTGGCCCGTTAGCGTAAAAAAATTCAAGAAAATCAGGAAAAAGCTAGAAAAATAGAAAAAGTATGAAAAAATGCAAAAAAAATTCAGAAAAAATGGGGAAATTTTAGAATAGTTAGAAAAACTTTTTAAATATATATAATTAAGAAAAGGATAAAATATAAGATAAATTCTAAAATGAGACAAATCATTGGAATTAAATAATGAGCTTTATTGATGTTTGGCTCCCTCGTTAAAAACTTTGCCAAGTAAAAACTCAGCACGAGAAAACCTTTGGAAAGAAAAAAAGTACAGCCTTTAGCTCAGTGATACAGGAAAAAAGTGAAGATTACAATTATTCTTCCTCATTATCTAGATAAAGATTTTCGAACGCCTCACAAATTTCAAAGATTTTCTCGCAGATGTTGAGCTCGTTGATCAGCTTGTTCCCAATCTTTCACAGTGAGAAGTATTTCCACCATCTCACTTGTCAGATTTGTTCTTCTCTTCTCGATTATTCCTCCGGATAGACTGAAAGCAGACTCTGAAGAAACCGTGGAGACATGAACTGTTAACACATCCCACGCTAATATGGAAAGCATCGGATATGTTATCTTGTACTCGTGCCACTACTACAAAATGCTGAAGTCCTCCTCTTGCTGCTCTTGGTAGTAGACAGTGTTGTTGTTGAGATAGGCAATTAGCTCCTCACCATTTGATGTGTCCGCATTTGTCGTTGTTGTAATCGAACTCCTTGGGGGAAGAGTCACTTGCACCCCATATCTTTTCCCACGCAGTTTTCTTCTTACCTGTTGTGAGTGCTGGTGGGGTCACTGTATGCGAACTCCAGCAAACTTCTGATGATACTTACCATAAACTTGAGATAAGTTAGCATGGATATTTGAAAAATAATTAGAATAATCAGTACCTACCGCATCACTTAAAAGTGGGCGAACATTAGAGAATCCTCAAACTTTAGCTCTAGGATCTAAAATAAATGCAAATGCATATAACATAGATATTTTTTGCCAATATTTCAAAATTTTAGTTTTCATAGCATAAACAACTTCACGTAAGATATTATCATTTTCGTGGCTCCTTAAGTGGGTAGCAATTTCTAAAATATGATGCACAATTAAAGGAGATGTTATGTAATAAACTCCAGATAAAGCAACAGTGAATCAAAAAAAGTTCTAAAAATGACAGCAAGTATTTAGCAACATACCAATATTGCTCTGTGAGTAGTAGTTGACCATCCGTCTATGATAATGCGTGTTAATAAAAACATAAAATATGCTCTCATATGGTGTGAGAGACTTAAGCATCAAGTAAGGCTAATCCCAGTGCATAGTATCATATTCCAAAAATCCAAGACTGCCACGTAGGATAGAGAGCGTGATACTGTTGAGAAAAAACACCATCTCCAATGCATAGTATCATACTACAATATCCAAGATAGTTTGCGTGCATTAATTGTTGCATGTGTTGTGATCAAATGTTTCATATGAATATGATATGGTTTGCTCCCAGTGCAGTATCATACGAAATCCAAGACGTTGGATATTGAGCCCAAGCAATATCATCCTCATGATACTGCTATCTTCTCTTTCTTCATTAATCGATTGCCATGTCAGCAAAAAATCCTATGTGGCGAATCATTTATGGCGTATGATACTACCACTGGGACTAGCCTAAGTAGAGTTCCATCTAACGGGCATATCCAAACCAAACTTACGCGGACGCACATTCATTGCAATACAGTAAGTCTTATATGCTGCAACTTGTTGATTAAAATTATTTAATAAAGATATTGCAGTGCGAAAAGGCTCAAGATACTGATCTAAAATTTTCAAACCAGATTTAATTATAAGATTAATAATATGGCAAGCACAACGCTGATATAATAAGAAAGATTCAGCATAGGAATTGAAAAAGGGGGTAAGAATGTTCATGACAGAAGTATTTGCTGAAACATTATCTAATGTTATTGCAAAAATTTTATCACTAAGGTCAAAATCTTACACAACTTTTATAATACAATCAGCAATATTTTCACCAGTGTGTGCTACATCAATTAATTTAAATCTTATGATTCTCTTTTCTAGTTGCCAATCATTGTTTACATAATGAGCAACTACACTAAGGTAATCCTCTTTAGCTCTACCACTCCATATATCAGATGTCAAAGATACAGAAAAAGTACAGGTACTAAATTGTTCTTTTAGCTTATTACGACAATTATTATAATATTTAACAAAATCTTTAGTTGTTATCTGTCTAGAAACTGTAGAAAACCTAGGATTATGAGCGGTCCTAATGTAATTTTCAAACGTAGCTGATTCACCAAAGTTTAAGGGAATATCTTAAGAAGCGATTAAACGACAAAGAGATTCACGAGTTACCTCAAGATTGTAGTCCCAGTTACATACCGTACCGTCGGGGTTGTACTGCAGCTGCATCTGTCTCAAAGCCGTCACCGCTTTTCTTCTACAGCTCTCAGCATGCCTCTTCAAGTGCCCCGTTCCAACTGAAGATTTCGCAGTTAATTTGTGTTTACAATATTTATAAATAGCATACCTACTCTGGACGTCGTCTGATGTCTCAAAAATCTGCTCGAAATCTTTTCAGACTCCCGATGTACTGCGTCTTGATCTTTTCGCCCCGATGCTTGCCGACACAGTAGCACTTGTAGAGCCTGAGGATGGTACAGGTACTTCAGCTTGTTGAGCTTCATAGGATGCAAGAAGCTCCTCGGGTGAAATCCCAAAGTCAGAAGCTGGGAAAGATGGAAAATCCCCGTGCTCCATAAAGAAAACTGCGAGAAATAATTACGCTATTAGTACTAAAATATGATTTAAAATACTAACAAAATGAAAAAAATAAATCACAATTATCACCTTGATTTCTTCACAGAAGCCGAAAGCCGAATTTCGGATTTTTGGTAAAACTATTCTGAATTTTGTCAAATTCCCACCAAGAGTAAAAGAATTTTCACAAGAGAATGAATAGAAGAGAATGCAAGATTGCTGGTGTGGAAATGAGGGGGGCAGTCACCTATTTATAGGGGGAAAATGCAAGATTTTTTTGGAAATTTTTCGGATATTTTTTCAAATTTTTTAAGCCTCCAACGGCTATAAAACGTCTAATTTTCAAACTAAACGGCCGTGCCGCCTCTAACTGTGCTGGGTCGCTTGGGTCATGCTGTGCCGAGGTGCCACCCAAGCAAGGCACGGGCTCGTGGGCCGTGCCGGCACGACCCGTTTCCGGCTAGGTCGTGCTGTGCCTGGGCCGAGCCAACAGTACCGTGCCTCAGGCCGACCCGTTTGGCCATGTCTAGGTACTACCAAGGTTTCAAATTTCGTTTTCGAACTACATCTCGGAGGCGACCAAAATCCAAAATTTTAGCGAGATTTCAGAAATTTGGACGAAATATGGTCAAAAATTAAAACCCAAATTGCAAATCCGGTATTTTTGATAGTGGCAAAATCGAAATTTCGACCCTTTTCAACCCCCTGTGAAATGGTCTCTCGAGGCTAGAAAAAATATATGAAAAAATCATGCAAATATTTATCTACATTTTTTATATATTTGAATGTAAAATACTAAGTATTTGCACATAAAATTCCCCATATAATGGATTTAGACTCAGATTCTTTAGTAGAAGGTCCAGTATATTCCACATTGCGTCTAAATCTTTGCCAACACACGAAATCCAAGTTAGGGTTTAGGTAGAAATACATCATTTAAGGCCGAAATCCAAGTTAGAGTTTAGGATTTTTAGGCCAAAATACATCACTCCTGTTAAGAACTAAGGCAACTGTAGTAAGTACATGCATACATATATTTGACATAACTATATATACTATTACGACCGCACTACAACCACACATGAGACTTGAAATCCGGTCATGCAAACGTGAGAAAAATTGTGATCATGCTAAATCCGATCTAGCAAACACACATGCAAACATGAAACACATGCTAAATCTCGGTCAAATTTGTGTTAAACATGCTAAATATTGGTCAAACATGAAAACATGCTAAATCCTGCAAACACACATGCAAACATGAAAAAGTTATGATCATCTTGGTCAAATATTTGATCATGCTAAATCTGGTATTGCAAACACACATGTGACACATGCTAAATCTCGGTCATGAAAAAATACGACCGCGCTACAAGCATACATGCTAAATCCGACCCTGCAAATATAAAACCGGTCGAATTTATGGTCATCTTGGTAAAAAAACCCGAAATCTCATCGAAATTAACCAAAATCTCTCGAAATCCTAGTTAGGATTTAGGGTTAGGGTTATATAATTTGTATATATATTTTTTTTGCAAAATTTCATATGTATTCCTCAGAAAAGGCATTACAATTCGCCATAAAAAATTTGGTGCGAAATCCGTTTCTAAAAACATGAAAACCGGTCGAATTGGTGGTCATCTCGGTCCAAAACGCCGAAATTTACCAAAAATCACAATCCGAAATTTCGATCGAGATTTCCGAAATTTCGGTCGAGATTTTGAACCTTGGGTATTACTGGGAATTGCTGAGATAATGGAGACCGATTTATCCGGTTATCATTCCAAAAGTTAGTATTAACCCCATCTCCAGTTTCTTTCTTACAAAAGGCATAAAATCACACCCTGCCAAAACTGTGAGTATCCAAGTTTGGTATGCAGTTATGACAAATGTGATTCTGAGTGTATTTCTTCCTCAGGACTTCCTGCCAAAGTCCAGTTTCAGTTTCAATTTTTCAGTCACTTCCCTAAGAGGCTAATGTTCATAATATTCAAACCTGAAACCCCTAAACCCCCTTGGTCCCTTGGCATGAACACATAAGTCCAGTTTACCAAATGATATTTCCTAACCCCCCTGATCTTCTTGCCAAAGTAATCGAGCCCTAAAAAATCCATGTTAAAATGAATGTTTACGTCTCAAGAGCGCATAAAACCGTACCAACGAACTTTTTGACAAAAATGTATTTGAATCTTACACACCGACCAGCCATCCAGTACATTTAGATTCTCCTTCCGAAATTGGGCGCTACACAGCTGACTCACCACCGTTTGGAGCGATGCCCCGAAAGGAAAAGCGTTCTCGCCAACTTTCAGAGAAACACAACAGGAGGGCTACTTTATTTATTCGGAAAAAGGAAAAGGCACTCTTGAAAAAAGCTAGTAGTAATCAGATGTCTATAGTAAACTGTTGCACGTCATAAAAGCGCGATTTATATTTGGATTTCAAAGCATGTCCGGTACAATTGTTGCCTGTTTGACGTGCAGAAACAGTGTGGCTGCACATGGAGGAAAGGAAGGAAAATAAATTTGGTTGAAAAAGGAACTGTGCCGGTGGAAAGCTAGCTTATATCAACCCAAAAAGAAGAAGAAAGGATACTCTCCTTGCTCTTGAATTAATGTTATTATAGATTTTTGCACACTTCGACCAAGTCATATCTACAAAAAAGACAGTCAATAACATTAGAAATACATAAAATAGAGGGTATAAAAGAAAAAATAGTAACAGGTCACACCAAAATTGTAAGGAATTTGTGCGTAAGGTTTCAAATTCCGTTTTTAAGACCACGTCTTAGGAGCGACTAAAATCCGAAATTTCGGCGAGATTTCAGAATTTTGGCTTAAATCTGGTTAAAATTCAAAAAAAAAAATTGAAATCTATTTTTTAGAGAGGTAAAACTGAAATTACGGAAATTTTGGCCCTTTCCAACCATGTAAAATGCTCTCCCAAGGCTAAAAGAAGTTATAACCATGATTCCAAGACAAGAAGTTTGAGATGGTCCAAAGACTTTAGTCCGAAAGAAGGTCCTGGATTCAAATCTCACTTTCAACATTAAACTTTTATCACTCCTTTTTGGGTGAGAGCCAACTCCTAACTTTTTTGTGAAGGCCAGTCCTAACCATCTAGGTAAAAAAATCCGTTGCCAGCGGGACTCGAATCCGGAATCCGAGTCTACTGGTTGAGAGTCAACTATCCTAACTAGCTAAACCCACGAAAAGATCAATTAGCGAGCTCTTACATATAATTTGTATATGTATAAATTTTTAAATGTATTTCGGTCCAAAAAAACATTAAATCTGGTCGATTTTGTAGCAATTTCAATCTGGAAGGCTAAAATTTACCAAAACTACTGTAGCAAACCTTAATTTTCAATTTTATTTCATTTCATCGGGATTTTAAATCTCGTCCCCTACTAAAATCCAGATTTTACAAAAAATTCATGGTAATTTTGAACCTTGCTTGTGTGCGTCTAGGAGGAATGTTTGAAACGAAGACGCAACGGCTACCTAAAGGGTCGTCCGAATTGCACGGAAGAAGGCGTGGAGCTATCTATCAGCAACACAAAATTTTCCGGGAATGACAATGACCGAGCTTAACATCCGTGCCAACACCTCAACAACCCCGTATCTTCGGTATTGTGACTTGTGAGATCGTCTGTGGCTTTTATCTCCGTGACCCTGTGGCAGAAACACAAGCACCTGGACTCAGCGACACGCGTTCAAACAATGGTAGCTTATTGTAGTTCATGCGTTCCCAAACGTTCCGATCTCGCTTACTGAAAAGAAGAACAACCAAATGCTGCGGTTTCGATCTGACGCGCGAGCAGCCCACGTGCATGTTCTTAAGTTCGTAGGAACCATGATGAATGGTACGCAAGGTTTCTACAGAATGTTAGAGCCACAGAAATCTCAATCAATCATCTTGCAGGGGTCCATCTCCATGGCAGTGAGATGAGTAACACCTAAATAGCCAGTAGCTTGTGGCTGGCTGCCATGCCAATGCTCTCTCGCTCGAGAGCGCAGAAAGTGAAACAGCACGCTCGCGTTGCGGGCCAGCCGCACAACTCGTAGGCCCAAATGCCCAATGGATCACAGAGAATCCAACGCATCAAGCAGCAAACCGAGGCGCCCGCGGGCCCCACCCACCTCCCAGCAAGCCACGCCTCCCCCCAACACCAAAACATACTCGCACCGTCGTACCTACCTTCAACGCCACTGATACTCTGGCCCCACCGTATTAGGCGCCCACATGTCAGTGAGTTATTCCGGATGGTTATTGCGGGTCGCTCCAGTGGATCCTTTTCGGAACGTAGAAAGAAGTAGATGCAAGACGTTGGATCGGAATCTAACGGGTGGGGTTCATCGCGAGGCGTCACGGGCGGCGATACAGATCTCTGCCGTACGCTCCCCGCACGCGCTGCGCAGTAGTAACCCACTCCGCTGCACTCCCACGCCACCAGCAACTGTTTGACGGAATGCCACACTAGAGGCCACTGGCTCTAACCCGACCCCTAACCCCACGCCGCCTTCCCACCGGGCAACAACGCCGCCGCCGCCGCCGAGATGAAGGGAGCAATGCCACCGCGGCCGTTCATGGTGCCGGGACCCGGCGGTCCGATGCCGCCCCCGCAGCAGCAGTTCGGGCTGGTGGAGACGCGGCCGCCGCTGGCCGCCGTGCTGCGGCCCCGCTTCAATATCCCGGGGCTGCACCCCTCCGCAGCCGCCACCGCCGCGGCCTCCGCAGCGGGCAAGATCGCGTCGACGTACGACCTCGTTGAGCCGATGCGGTTCCTCTACGTGCACGTGGTCAAGGCGCGGGACCTCCCCGCCGTCTCCCCCACCGGCTCCATCGACCCCTTTGTCGAGGTCAAGCTCGGCAACTTCAAGGGCACAACGTCCGTGGTCGGTGCCAACCACAATCCCTCCTGGAAGCAGGTGTTCGCCTTCTCCGCGACGCACCTCCAGTCGCATCTGCTTGAGGTGGCCGTCAAGGCCAAAGATCTTGCCGGCGGTAGCGACCTAGTCGGCCGCGTGGTGTTCGACCTCGCCGAAGTGCCGATCCGCGTGCCGCCGGACTCCCCGCTGGCTCCACAGTGGTACCGGCTCGAGATCAAGCGCGGCGAGAAGCTCCCACGCGGCGAGATCATGCTGTCCGTTTGGCTCGGGACCCAGGCCGACGAGGCCTTCCCGGAGGCCTGGCATTCCGACGCGCACGGGGCGGCGGCGGCCGTCGCTTCCACGCGCGCTAAGGTATACTTCTCGCCCAAGCTCGTGTACCTACGCGTCGCGGCCATCGGGGCGCAGGACCTCGTGCCGCTCGACGCGTCGCGCCCCATGAACGCCTTCGTCAAGCTGCAGTTCGCCGGGCAGGTGCGGCGAACGCGACCAGGCGTGCCGCCGGGGACGCCCAACCCGATGTGGAACGAGGAGTTCATGTTCGTCGCGTCCGAGCCCTTCGACGAGCCGCTGTTCGTCACCGTCGAGGACCGCGTCTCGCCGGGGCGCGACGAGCCGCTCGGGCGCATCATGCTTCCCCTCAACGCCGCAATGCCGCGTCACGACCACTTCGGCAAGCCAGTGGAACCGCGCTGGTACAGCCTCGCTCGCCCCACCGACGATGCTGCGAAGAAGGAAGGCAAGTTCGCGAGCAAGATACAGCTTCGGATGTCGCTGGATTTTGGGTACCATGTTCTGGACGAGTCCACTTACTACAGTAGCGATCTCCAGCCATCATCGAAGCACACACGGAAGCCGAGCATTGGGATCCTTGAGCTGGGGGTTCTAGGTGCACGCAATTTGATACCGATGAAGGCCAAGGATGGGCGCACCACCGACGCTTACTGTGTCGCCAAGTATGGGCCGAAGTGGGTGCGCACAAGAACTATTCTTGACACGCTGAATCCGCAGTGGAACGAGCAGTATACTTGGGAGGTGTTCGATCCGTGCACCATGATCACATTGGTGGTGTTTGACAATAGCCAGATTGGGAGCAAGAACGGTGATGCCCGGGATGAGAGTATTGGCAAGGTCAGAATCCGGCTCTCGACGCTGGAGGCCGACCGGGTGTACACACATTTCTACCCTTTGCTGTCTCTTAAGCCCAGTGGCCTCAAGAAGACCGGTGAGTTGCATTTGGCTGTGCGATTTACATGCACGGCGTGGGTGAACATGATTGCCCTGTATGGCCGTCCGCTGCTGCCAAAGATGCACTACACACAGCCAATCTCGGTGATGCAGTTGGACTACCTGAGGCACCAGGCGACACAGATTGTTGCCGCAAGGCTCAGTCGTGCTGAGCCTCCACTGCGCAAGGAGGTCGTGGAGTACATGCTTGATGTGGGTTCTCACATGTTTAGTCTCCGGCGCAGCAAGGCCAATTTTTATCGTATCACCACTCTGTTCTGTGGTTTTGCGGCGATGGCCAAGTGGTATGATGGCATCAGAAGCTGGCGAAACCCGATTACAACTATGCTGGTGCACATGCTGTTCCTGATACTGATCTGCTACCCAGAGCTCATCCTGCCTACCATCTTTCTCTACATGTTCATGATTGGACTATGGAACTATCGTTACAGGCCAAGGCACCCACCACACATGGATACTAAGCTATCCCATGCTGAGCTTGCACACCCCGATGAGCTTGATGAAGAGTTCGACACATTCCCGTCCAGCAGACCAGCTGACATTGTAAGAATGCGCTATGACAGGCTGAGGAGCGTCGGAAGTCGTGTGCAGACGGTGGTTGGGGATCTGGCAACGCAGGGTGAGAGAGCCCATGCGTTGCTGAGCTGGAGAGACCCTCGGGCCACCGCTATCTTCATATTCTTGTCCCTGGTTGTCGCCATTGTGCTGTATGTGACGCCGTTCCAGGTTCTGCTGGTTATTGCTATGCTTTACCTGTTGCGCCATCCCCGGTTCCGCAGCAGGATGCCCTCTGTCCCGTTCAACTTCTACAGGAGATTGCCTGCCAAGTCTGATATGCTCCTTTGAGGCAAAAACATTCAGAACCAGAAAAATTGGAGGAAACTTGTAACTCTGTTTGTCTCTTTCATTCAGTTCCTTCTGATTAGCATGAGATGAGATGTGAATATACTTGATGAGTTGATAAATTGGAGGCGGTTGGTGGCCCAGGAATAAGGTGTCAAATTAAATGTTATTTGCTCAGATAGGCAGAGAAAAGTGAGTGACTGGATCCCTTCTAGTTTTGGGGGCTCAAATTGTTAGTTTGGGTTTTCTTGTGTAGAACCAAAGGCGGGCGGGCACAAGATGATCTTCAGTGTATTGTTTATGGATTTGTGCCAATTTTGTTTGTTATTCTAGTAATCATATGCCCCTGCCCCTGGATCATGTTCTTTGTATTTCTGTGTGTTATTCTGTTGGGGACACTCACCTTCTTTGTTTCAGTGGTCATGCCCTGCCAGCTGCAGCTGTACTCCTCGTCAGGCAGTTTTGCTGCGATGTTGTGGCATGGTTGGTGGGAGTGTTATTCCGTTGGATATTAGCAAAGTTCATCATTGCTGTGACCTACAAAATTGTCGTATCGGTTGAGCTGTTATTGAATGTGCCGTATTCTAGTCGAATATGTTCTTCGTCGTGGTCCAGCGCAGAAATGAAGCCGTGGTTTCTGTCTTTGTAGATGTTCTGCACCAATCGGAGCCGAAGTACCCATTTCCAACGCAACTGACGCAAGAGAACCACCGCAAAGCTTGTACCGAAACACACCCTTTGACCTGTGTACCCTGTCTCTTGTGATTCCTAACCAAACGATATAAATCCTTCTTGCGGGCAACAAACATGAGCGAGTACGAAAGAATACAACCCAAATGAATTGCTAACATGAGAGTGCTTTGTGGTTAGAAAAAAAAAAAGGTTTTATACGACGGCATTGCTATTTTTCATGAGAACTCTAGAATTTTGTCGTACTACTGATGGCATGATTAGTGCGGCCTACATGGCTACATAGGCCGAACCTACAGGGCGAGACGATGTTCCCATGTATATGCTCCTCCACTCCTTTCAGAACACAACAGCTAAGTTACATAAAGCACTCGATTCATGGAATGATCAGTATGTGGGCTTGCAGAATTCGTACGCTCCGGTTTTTTTATGTCAACAAGCAAACAACATTTTTGGTTTTGACATTTAAAAACAAGCATACAGCATTTTTGGTTTTGACATTTTTTTCTTCCTCTAAACAGTGCCTCCCTTGAACTCCAACTGGTGTAGTTGCCGTTCCAACCATGATATACAGCTCCCGGGTCCTGGCAGCCCTAGACAAATTTGGCTCAGCCCAGATCACAAGTCCATTTTCTTGCTACAAATGTGGTCCCTATTTCACAACCAGGCCAGTGCAAGCACTACAATTGACCTAATGACTAACAATCCGGCCTGTTCTTCCTTCGCTTCGGTTGCCTACCTTGTGTGAGACTAGGCCCTATCGACAAATTCTTCACGGGCCGTGCCACCGTTCGGCGGTCGTGGTATTCCGGCATACGATCCAAACCGTTCAAAAAATACCCTGCGGACATAATTCTTTGCAAGTTTGGCCCTCCTGCAAGAAAAATTATAAAACTACCTCCTTGATTGAGCGTGGTGTTAGAATCTAAGGCTTAACTAAAGATGAACCATTATTAGCTAGCCTAAGCATCATCACCAAAATATAATACGGAAATTAGAAACATTAGATTAATCTGACCCGGAGAGGAAGATGCAGCCATTAGGGTCTTGTCGGTGTAGGTGATTTGGTCAGCCAGAACACCAATGCGCGATGAAGAAGAAAGGGGGCACTGAGATCTTCTCGGTGATGGTGAGAGTCTTCGATAGCTTTGCACCGAAACCCTAGATCGGATGGGTTTTCGGGATTATTGGCAAACTCAAGATTTTTCTCATATCTTTTGAGTGCCGGCTAATCCCTTTTAATACGGCGCCAGAAATCGGGACCAAACCAATTTTTCTGTTGATGAACTCCCGATCAGAGCGCTAGTGAGTGGGCCTTGCCCTAAAATTTGTAAAAGAGCCGATACAGATGGGAAATACCTGTCCTCTGTCACGCTATAGAACCATGGCAGGAGGCTGCTACCGTGGATGGGGCTCAGACCGTGGCACCGTATGGCTGGTGCGGTAGGAGGCGACTTGTCCCTGAAGGGCGGAGCGGGCTGCCGCCCTGCAGCAAATCCACTACTAAGCGGCCTCGTTCATACCGAGCAAACGGAGGGTACAGAAGAATAACAGCTCACCAGTACAGAATATTTATCCAGTGAAGAGTGCAGATCATTGCCTTCGTCATATGGATCTTCCCAAAGCAAGCGTAGTCACAAAGACAAGCCTTTGAAATGCAAGCGCCAGCTGTGCGCGGCCGCCCGTGGAAGATGCTCCCGCGCCGTCCGACCGCGGCAACCTCCGTCCCACTCCCGCGCGAAGATTAGGGACCATATCCATATCGGCCGCACAAGCGGTTCATTGTTGTGACTCACACGACCTTGGAATGCGACAGAGCCGCCAGACGCCGCTCACGCTCGCCCAGGCGCCACGAGACGACGACGCGCGAGTCAGGACGGGAGGGGGAATATTTCTGAAGGCGCGGCCGTGGCGCTGTGCTGCCGACCCAGTGGTGGCTGGCAAGCTAATCATCCTGGCCTCCTCGATTTCAGCAGCCGATGGCGACCGCGGCCGCCGCAGTCGTAGTCTGCCCGTCTCTCCCCCGCGCCTCGCCTCTGCGCCGCCGCCTGTCAATGGGCCGCGCCGAGCGCGCGCTCCACGCGCTTGTCCTCCTCTGTAAGTACCGGCCGTCAGTGTCTTCTCCACACTGCCGTTTCGTTCGTCCTCCACTCGTATGTACCACCGTGGAACATAGCGGCACAGGTCGTGGCTTTCGGTCTCGACCTTGCACGACACAGAAATCGGCTCCGGTCTTGATTTGGTTGCGCAGTCTGATCACGAGCGGCGTTTAGCTCCGGAGGATCTGGCAAAATTAAAGAGTTGTGCCCAAATTGCTCTTAGGATGTCGTTACCCTGGATACTTTATTACATTTCTGAGGTAATTGGACATTCTAATTTCGCAAATAATTGCATTGCAGAACTCATTGTAGCGCAAATTGCTATTTCTCCACCTCAACCCCTACCGCTGGAAACTCCCCAAGCAATAGTTGGATGCAAACAATCGCAAGCGACGTTTAATAATCGTATCCGGTATTCTGGTGCTCTAGCTAGTGTTCTCCCCGCTCTGATGTAACTATTGAGTTGCATGCATCAGTCAGTTCACCTAAAAGCTTAAGCTGATGAGGAAAGATGGGCAATTCACTTATACTTTCACACTCCCCCTCACGTATAGGCTCCCTTAGGCCTATGACGTGGAATAGAAGTGGGCTGCAATTATTTTTTTAACTGCGTCAACCGGATCTTGAACTCGAGACCTCTTGGCTCTGATAGCTGATGAGGAAAGGTGGACAATTCACTTATACTTCAACAGTAACAACTTCAGTTTCCATACAGAGACCGCAGTGCTGCAACGTCACCCGTCGTCCTCAGAACCACCGGCTCTGGAAACCGCGCTGCAGCCAGACTGAAGTGGGGAGCAGCGGCACCATCGACGACGAGGAGGCGTGTGAGCTGGTGAGCCGCGCGGACCTCGTCATTGGCGAGGGTGTCCGCGCGTACCTCCTCAAGGCCGTCAAGAACAACAACGACACCGACATCCTCCTCTCCGACATCTTCGGCTTCGAGGACTCCGCCATCCGGGACTTCGCCTACCGCCCGTTAGAGGTGGACACTCGGGTTGGACTTTTTTTGGGTCGGTCCGAGGTATGACGGATACGATTCGGTTCAAAGCCCGGCCGTTATGATACTGTAGCACGGGCCGTGCTGGTCTGAGAACTGGTATGGGTAGCACGACACTGTAGTATGAGTCGTGCCAGACTCGATGACTCAGGGCATGAGGAAGAAGCTCAGCATGAAGGTCATCGACCTGCAGAGCATGAGCGTCATGAACGCACTCAGCAACATGGACGCCCCCCCACCGCCGACACCTGAGAGAGATGGGCAAGAGGGGAGAGAGAGCTGAGAGAGATTGAGAGACGGTGCAAAAAACTGCTCTCTCTCACCCGTCTCTCCCAATCTCTCCCTCTCTCGCTCGTCTCTTTCAATCTCTCTCGCATGTCTCCCTCACTCTCTTTCTCGTCTATTGCCCCCTCTCTCGCCTGTGTTCAGCACATCTTCCTCACTCTCTGTAACTGTTCAATAATAAATAAATTTTAGTCTTTTTTCAATAAATATCTATGTTCACTATCTCAACTCTATGCTTCTTCGGCTTCTTTCCTCTCATCGCAATAGTGCAAATGGGCCGGATTTAGGTCGGCACGGCACAAAGCAGGTACGAAGCACAAATAGGTCGTACCTGGACTCGCTGAAGGCTAGTCGGGTCGGGCCAGCACGGCACGACGGGCCATCGCGGTCCGACACGATTCAGTCACGAAGCACGATAGACCCATGCCGGCCCAGCCCGGCACGACGCCCACCTCTACCGCTCGTCACCTGCCACGGTTACAAGTAATCGGATCGATCTTCTCCACACCAATCAATTCCTCACTTCTTTCTGTTGCTATGCATTTGTCACTTTATCATGCATGTACACCTTGATCGATGATGCATATAGGGACGGAGTTGGGTCTTGGGCCACCGGGGCCTAGGCCCGAGGCCTGACTCAAATACCAGTAGAGAAGTGCACCAAATCCAAAATACGACCCGAGGCCTGGCCCAAGTTGTGCCCCAGTCCGGCCCAGCAGCAGAAGCATTCAAGCATGAGTGCATGGCCGGATGACCTAGTAACCTAGATCCAGAGGAGGGAGTGATGCCCTAACCGACGCGTCGTCACCGCCAGCCTTGGCTCCGCTTCCCACCCGCCGGTCGCCGCCGGCCCGCCCCCGCCCCGCCCACTAGAGCTTGGAGCCTGGATCTGTTCGTTCCCTCCTTCCTTTCTTCGGTTCTTGGATCTAAGAACACATACTGGTCATGTTGATATCATGGCGACGTTTGCGATTATAGTGCTCTTTTGTGGAGCACCGGAGGTCCGAAACTACAAGGTCCTGTACTGGTGTACAGGTGCTACGCCTCCCTCTTCTTCCCCATCGATGTCGACAACGATGAGGTGCCGCTCTTGTCTCTCCCGTCTTCTTGAATTTACATCACTGTCGCGCTATGAAATTGAATTATCAGCTTTGATGTTGTGCACTCAGTCCTTATTAGATCTTGTTCAGCAGTTCATGTATCTTCGTTTGGTGAATCAAAATGGCGAACCTAGTTCCACCATCTACATCAACGAGACAATGACATTGAGCCCATGGTGGTAGAGCTCAGCAGGCTCCAGACTCTAGTGCATCATCCCTCATGTCCCCAGTCCAATGTCCTGGGTTTATAATATGGTCATACACTATGGAAAGGAACCTGTAGAACCAGAAGGCCTCCTTGTGCTGTATGAACCTAGGCTGTGAAACTGACCTTGCAGAGGAGATTGTACACTTAGGTGCCACAAAACTTTGCCCGTGATCTCACACCACTTCTATTTCTCAAAGGATCCAGACCAATCTTAGAAGGCACCAAGAATCCTAAACAACTGGGAGCTCTAAATGTTGAGGAAGAAGCCATTTCTCGACCTCGGTATGCAAACTGGGATCAAATCATATATGGGTTAGTTTCTAGGGCAAGAGAATGCTGGACCAATATAATGGGGGGGGGGGGAAACCAATAAGTGGGAAATGAATTGGTTAACTCCTACACAAATCTTTGTGAGGTTCCCCAATAGACTTGCAAGGAAAATAAATAGAGATCACATGCCAGTGCTCTTGTGAGGTGGCAGGGGGACAAGTTCTTGGCCTTGGTCACCTCAGTTCCCAGGCCAAACACATCTTCAGGCCACACAAACATTAGAACTACCAGCAGCCATGTGTGCAAGCTTGTGTGTACTGAATCAAAGTATGCACAGGTGGGATTTTATAGTGATGTGTCTTGAACGTTGGTACAGAGATCTAAAAAAGGATTATCATTCATTCATTCTAGGGTATTTCAACATATTACTACTGAATTATCCTTTGATGGGTGATGGCACTATTTGGTAGACATTAATTTTGTATGTGTGTTCTGAGGGTTTTACTACAAATATCTCAAAAGAAATGATTTTCATTGGTGTTATTTCTATTCATCCTATAGTAACACTATTAGTCTATTACACTATGACAACTCTACCTAGTTGTTATCTCTATGTTGTGTCTATTGCTTTTTGTCATTCTATTAAGTGCATGGCTTATGGAAGAACTTGATTGCAATTGGCAACAACGACATCGTGGTCTTCGTGCTAGCGGTATGTTACATTCTTCTTATGCAATTTGTCTTAATAGTTACCTTCGTAGTTTTTTGTGCCTAATTTGCATGTGCAATTTCATCTTTTGCAAATTTAGGTTCTTGTTCTATTGTTCATGAAGATACGATAGTCTCAGATGCACCATAGCTTCGTTAATTAGGTATTAACTTTTGTACCCGTCTACTACGCTATATTGTTTTCACATGTTTTATCTATTTTGTTGAAATGTTAAGCATTGAATTCAAATTTGTTTTTAATTGTGTATTTATGTTGTACTTTTGTTATACCTCAATGTCCATACCCTTTGACATTTGTACCAATCACTTATTTTTGGCCTGAGGCTTACCTAAATCCTGGTGCCGCCACTGGATGCATGCAGCGTTCTAGTGCCGGACTTGTTCCAAGGGAGCCCATGGAAGAAGAGCCTCATGATGGACGGCTTTGAGCAGTGGCTCGCTGAGCAGGCCCTTGAGAGGGTATCCGGCTGCATCGGTAAGTGCACCAAGTGGCTGGTGGACGAGTTAACGACGGTCGGGGTGTCCAAGAAGCTGGGCATGATCTAGGGATGGCAATTGTGCTTGTTTACCCACGTGCCCGCGAGTAAATACCCGAATAGAGGCGGGTATGGGGGTCTTTCTTTGCCCACGGGTATAGAAACGGGACTAATTCTTTGTCCACCGAGTAAACGGGTACGGGTATGGGTAAGCTATACCCGTACCGTTTTACCCGTTTACCCGTGAAATATACTAACACATGGGACATGGAATAAACCCTAGAATGCTGAGCGCCGACTCTAGTCCAGAGTCCAGAACAGATCTCTCAAATCGCCAACCGTATTTGTCTCCCACGCTCCTCCCCCATCGCCAAATCCGGCTTCCTCTCCGACACTCCTCCCCAAATGTCCAGATCCGGCTTCCTCTTCCAGCGCCAGCTTCATTCTTCTCCCATGCTCCTCCCCCAAATTTCCAAGTTCGGCTTCCTCTCCCACGCTCCTCCCCCATCTCCTCCCTATCGTCGGCCGCTCTGCATCCCTACCGCCTGCCGCCCTGCATCCCTACCGCCTGCCGCCCTGCATCCCTACCCCGAGCCTCCTCCTACCGCCGACTGCCCTGCCTCTTCCCTGCACTGAGCCGCCTCCCGTCGCCCTGCCGGCTATCGTCCTGCCTCCTGTTGGCCTGAGACGGCGCCACGCCACCAGGAGTCGATGACTTGCCTCCTCCCTACACCGAGCCACCTCCCGTCGCCCTGCCTCCTACCGTCGGCTCCCCTGCCTCCTCTCTACACCGAGACGCCTCCTGTCGCCCTGCCCGACAACCTTCAGGTTCGCTCCTTTCCTTTCCTACCCTCCTCTAGATCTCTTGGTTCATATGCGTGCGGCTTGTGCTTGTGTGCCTGTGTTCTTGAGAGCCTCTGCAATGGCGCAATTTATGTGTAATGTGGTCGATGATTGTGTGTCAAGTGAAATGTACAGGGGAACAAGAAGGGCGTAACGCATTTGAGTTGCAAGGCTTAAGTTTGTGAATTTTCCATTTGGTTGATCTATGTTACAATGCAATATTGTTGGTTCCTGAGAAACCAGCCAACATAGGAGGTGACTTGTGCTGAAGAGGGTGAGCGATTTCAATTAAGTTTGGATGAGAGAAGTGGTATCCAGGAAATTGGCAATGCACATTACTGCCTTTGTTTGAGCTGTTGGCGGGTAAACAGGTATACCCACGGGCGACGGATCCCGCGTGCGACGGGTATGAGCGATGTTCTTCGCCCGCGGGGAGAATTCGGGGTCGCGGGCATGGGTATGGGCGAGTACTACCTGTGCCCGTCGTGCTCGATTGCCATCCCTAGGTTGTGATCGGATTCTGCTATGGGGGTGGCCGCCTCTTGGAGACGCTGGCGTCTGCTTCTACGGCTCATGGATGGATGCGTCCCTGGGCACGGTCCATAGATTTGTGCACGAGGTTTCATACGTACGCACTATTTCTATATTGTAAGTTGTGACTCGTAAAGCATATATGTATATGTGTGTTTGCAAGTGGGAAATTTTACGGTGAATTACACTAGTATATAGTGTGGGGGATAGAAACCAGGTCTAATCATTGATTTGTTAAAAGTATTCCTACTACTATATTATTATAGATAGTATAAGTAAATATTAGCTAATACGATCTATTGGATCGAAAGGATAAACGGTCCATATTGAATTTAGTGTACTGTAAAAGAGCTCTTGTAGCACTGACTAGGGTAAAAGAGCTCTTGTAGCAATGAATTCCATAGAGTTTGATTCAGCTATTCGTTCTAGCGTTTGATAATGCAGTTCTTAGTTCCGCTTCATGTTTTGGTGGTTAATCATGAATTCATGACTCGATTTCCTGCGTGATCGCTAGAGTTTTAACGTGAATGTTCTTTGCGTGGATTAGGCCCGAGAGGGGATACCGCTTCGACTTCCAGCTGTACGGACTCTTCCATTTCAAGCCCAAACTTGAGATTTCCAATAGTCCTACAAAGCAACCACTTGTGACCCAAGAGCAAGGCTCGCTCAAGTTACAATCACCCGGGCACAAATTGCCTAATTGGGCTATATTACTTGTTGAGGGAGAAAAACATACTGTACCGCTGATCTTGGAAAAGTAATTATCGAAGCCTTCCTTAACTGCCCGTCTTAAACAATTTTTTAAATTTAGTGTTTGTACAAATAAAATGGAAAAATGACCCCTTCTCAACCGAGGAAGCATTGCGCCCATGTACCGTAGTAGGTGATCGGCCCTGCGGCACCCTACCAATCACCTACAAATCGTGACAAAAGCTCTGAACCCACCATGGCAGGAGAGCTACAACTCTCCCCTAGCTCGGCAGCAACCGACCACTATCCTCGGGCTCGGCATGGGCCTCCTGCCACGGTGTCCTAGCATGGCACCTCTCATGCCGCTATGGGATCAAAGCTGCTGCTCAGGTCGACCGGGAGGAGCGCGGTACCTCTCCTGCCGTAGTGGTCCGGAGCTACTATTGTGGTCGCCTAGGGTGCCGTGAAGCCAGTCACCTATCATGGTACACGAACGTAGCAAGTGATATGTATCACCTGTCATTGCTTTACGGTTGAGAAGATATCTATCTTGTAATTTTATTCGTATGGTCAGATTTATAAGAAAATGTGTATTGAAAACAAACTAATCCTTCCTAATTATCGACCGACGCAGTTGCGCTTGCGAACAAATTAAGCTTCGATGAACATTGACTGATGAAGGCTATGATTTGTAGGATGAGAAGTTGGAAGCACTTTGATGTCAGCGTGAACAGTTCTACGCACTGCCTAACGCAGTGTCAAAATCATGAAACACCAAACTCAGAAACCAAAGGAAAAGAAAGAACGGTTTAGTATTGGTCGCACTCATGAGTCATGACTCATGGGAGGCGGGCGATACACCAACTCCGTGAGGAAATCTTCAACGTAAACCCAAAACCACGAACGGTAGCATCGATATCCTTTTCTTACATATATTACCGTCAGTTTCTACTTTCTACTACACGTTGCGTAGCGTCTCAGCTAACCGAGATGGGCTCGATCAAGCCAACGTTAACATCAACTTCACTGTGACGAGTGGAGCTAAACGAATATATGCTTTGCATGCAGCTTTGTCGCGCATACACATCACTTCAAAAGTCCCAGGTCGTCAGAGCGCAACCTACCCAAATCCAAGGACATCACTGTCA
Source organism: Otatea glauca (assembly GCA_036346275.1). Lineage (NCBI taxonomy): Eukaryota > Viridiplantae > Streptophyta > Magnoliopsida > Poales > Poaceae > Otatea > Otatea glauca. The sequence continues at coordinate 42,002,351 of CM070720.1, read as the reverse complement.
ATTTGTAATAGAACAAAGAAAAGAAGCGATCGACGCTGTACCAATCGTGGTAGTTATCCGTTTTAGCAAAACCGATGAAATGAAATTTAGCGTGTTTACACGGAAGACACTAACGATTTTAGTATGGATCAGTATCTACTATTCTACTGCCTGCAACCTGCAAGTTCTGCAGCTGCAACACGACTGTTTGCTCCCAGTCCCAGACAGGCGTTGGAGTAGCCGGCTGTTTGAAATAAGAGAAGTGGTCACTTTTCTATTTTTTTTAATTTATTTTTGTAAATATAGCTCTATTCCGAACAGAATTGCAAATCTAGTTCTCTCCGACCTACCCAAAACCAAAATCTTAAGCCATTCTTAGTTTTCCTAATGCACTCTGATTACCATTCTAAAACATAGTCTAGAAACCTAACTGTTACATACATGTATATATAAATGTATATATACACACGAGCGTATATGCACAAAATTTCAGCAATGTATATATATACATTTACACACAATTTTAGTTCAAACGAAACACATTTCATATTCACACAATTAACATCCAACTTAAAAAGTATTCCTCGATACCAACACATTCATCCAAATACGTCCACATTACCCAAAGGGTGGAAACAAATAAAGAGATCTCAGTACAAATAAAATTACATCAGAATTCACTTTTTTTTCTCTCAAACACTTCATACAAACTATAATCCAAATTTCACACAATAGCAATTACAGTTCATTCCTTAAAAGCATATAAAAGAATATAGTCTTCTACAAATCTGTTCAACTCATTTACAATTAACACCCAGACCGTCATACACCCAACTAGTCAGCATAAAACTCAGCCCCTTTTTGCTCACAGACAAATGGTAGGGGAGGAAGCTGCATGCCCTTCACCTGCCCCTTACCAACCCACAGTTTTGCCAGATCAGACCTGGTTTTCACCCTGCAAGCCACAGTATAAAAACTAGCCATAAGCTTTCTAAAAAGAAAATTTTATTGCCCCACACTATTCCCCCACCCTCTACCACCCTATTTACTGACCTTCTCTGCCGGAAGAAGGAGCGGCCGAGCAACAAAGGGGGAGAAGGAAGGAGACAGCCACCTATCTCTGTCTCCCTAGCCATCACTTCATCTTTCCTTGCAGCAGGTGCCAATTATGAGTCATTGACATTTTTTTTCATTAGTAGTTGCATGCAGTGTAAATGCCTTGTGCTTTAGATCATCGATAACATTAATGTCTTGTAGGTCACTAATAGAAACAAAGATTTTAAATAGCAAATGGGTCTAATAGATATAAATGATTCTGAACCATTCATTTAAAAGGCATGCATACTAGACAATGCCCTGAGGCAACGTTCCCACACGTAATACTCTAGGATTATGACACTAAAATGAACAACTCTGAATCATTGGCATAATGTGTCATAAAAAGAGGCAATCAAATTCAACAACAGCATAGCCTCCTACACAATAGCAAGTCCAACATATCAAGGTTAACATGCCATGCAAGATTAAGCACACTCTCTGTCATAGGTATGAATTCATAGTTATATATACACCACTTTGATCCCAAGAATACAGAGTATGCCAATAGATTTGAAGAGAAAACCATGGTTAATAATATTGTGTCCTAAGCAATATCCCTCTATGTTAGCACGCACACATGAAATTCCAGAGCAACCTTTCACATCTACTACCAAAGTAAAACTCATATTACAGAAGCCCAACATGAATTCATCTTCACTACATACCAGCCCTAGCAGTTACTACTAGTAGAAAGGAAAGAGTAGTATTAGCACTAAGCTTGTAAGAAGATTAAGCCATAGTCGTGGCTGAGAGTGTGGTGACTAGCGGCTGACCACTGTGCTCCAGTGCGCTGCACCGCACTCTGTGGACCACATTACAATTGATTAAGCACCAACGTGAGCATTTTAGTCCTCATCCCAAATCCATGAATAATATGGCATGCATGTGCAATAGGTGTAAACCCTTCGACTATCAGGCACAAATTCAGTAATGGAAGAGGGCTTAGGAATGGGGGGAGTGAGAAGGCCACTTAGCTCATGGGAGCTCGAGGATGAATGAAGCCGATCGTAGCCAAGGAAGTGGTGGTCAGCGTGGGTGCCCATCGTGCCCCCATGTGTGCGGCCCCACTGGTTCGAGCCCTCACCACCGACGTTGAAGAAGGGAGCCGGCATGGGCCAATGGGGGAAGAGTCTCGGGGAGGACCGAGGGGCCGTCGATGTCGAAAAAGACAGCCAGATCCCACAGATCCGACGACAGCTTCCCTAGGGTTACGCGTAGAGAAGGCCATCGGCCGGTTGCCTGGTCGACTCGGTCAATTGGACTAGCCAAGCCTTGACCTAATCCTAAATCACATTTCCAATTTTTTGTTCTCCAAATACTTTCAGATATTTTCTATGAACACATTTTTCCATACTACTCAACTGAAATAAATTATCACCTATTATTTTACTCAATTGAATCAAGTTAATTATAAACCATTTTCAAAAAATTCAAATTTCACTAATTAATATAATATATTAATTGGTTTCTTGAGTAAAACCAAATATTTTCTGAAATCAAATAATCTGTTAAACTAAAAATATATAGTTTCCTATAAGGAATACAAACTCTTGTAGGATCAAGGATAACCGACTAGGAGGAGTGAATAGGAGGTTTTTAAATTTCTTTAGCTCTGATTGCAATAAATAAATAATCTAAGCAAGAATTATAATTTTGATAATTAAAGCATAAATTCTCTAGGTTTCACTAAGTGCACCGACAACCTAAGACTAAGCAAGAATACAATCCTAAGCACAAAATCAATACACTAGATTTGCTAGGAATGTAAATTGCACAGATGAATTCAAGAATTTCAAACCACAAGAGAGAATGACACGAAATTTATGCCGTGGTCTCGGAGACTTGTCGATCTCCCCTAATACACGTTGAGGTAGCTTGATCAACTTCAAGCCGGCTCCTTTTCACAATTGAGCCTCCCTTGATCACTTGGTAGTTCTTCCTCGCTTCGGGTAGGCAAACTCCGGCCTTCACAAGCATGCCGAGGCTTCTCACAACCTCTGTTGAGAAGCTCACCACGCACAACGCCTTCAAGCCATCTAAGAGGCGGTAACCTCTAAGAGTAATAAGTCTTGACGCTTGCTTAAGGTCGAATCAAGTGTTTAAAGGCTCAACAGTAAATGCAACATTTGAATTGCTCCTAACTCTCTCAAAATATGAATTTAATGCACACAAGTGAGTTTGAGACTTGCTAGAGCTCAAGAATGATCAATGAGGTCCAAGAAGTGCTCTAGAGTGCTGGTGAGGGGGTATTTATAGCCCTCATCCACTTTTCCAACCGTTAGGGCAAGAATTATAGAAAAATACAGGATTTTCGGTGCTACCGCCCATGTAGGGTCGGTAGCACTAGGCTTGCCCCCAACGGTCGCTACAGTACATTTAATGCATTATCAGTGATCGTTGCCCAATGAGGCCAGTGCTACCGCCCTATGGCCGGTAGCACCGGTCTATTTTTCTTTTCCATGGGCTAAAACACATGTTCTGTGATTTTTACACCGAGATGTGGCCAGTGCTACTGCTCGACCGGTAGCACCAGCCTACCTGTGCACCAAACCACCTACTCTGGAATTCTTGCACCGCACATATGGCCGGGCTCTACGCCAACCGTAGTACCGGCTAGGGTCGTAGCACCACCACCCGATGCCAATGGTGCTTCTCTCAGAATTGCACATCGCTGGGGCCGGTATACCGCCACCAGTGAGCACCGCCTCCTAGAGGCTTTTCTGAAAAACATGGAGATGTTCACATGCAATCACACGAAAGAGATCAAATGTGCACGATTGAGCCTTTAAACCTTTAACGACTTCAAACTAATAACCAAGACCCCTCTTAATAGTACGGCGCCTATCCTAGCAATTTGATCTTTCTCCAAAACACCGAGATCGGCAAAAGCTATGAAAAAGGTTCTTAATTTTATACCTTGGCTATTTAGCTCGACGCGTTAATCTTCTTTAGCTCCATTTTCATGCTTCATCACATGCCATGACTAGGGCCAACCTATTTTCAATATTCTCAAAGAAAATATTAGTCCTTTAATCATGATTATCATTAATTACCAAAATTAAATCGAATTGGGAGCCTACATGCTTTCAACTCTTTTAAGTCAAATGATTTTCTCTTTGAAATTAAACCTAATATCTTCTCTTATGTAAAAGTCTCTCTTCTAAGTTGTCTTAAATCTCTTTTCTGTTTTCTAAGTAAAACAAAACTCTCATTTCAAAATAAATAAAACCAATTCAATTAAGTCTCTACTTTATTTTCTATATAAAAAATATAAGTTACTCTATTTAAAGTAGTTAATCTAATATTTCCTATTTAATTATTTCCAATAAATTTTCTAAAAGGTGTTAATGTTCTCTTCTTAATGATTTCTAAACATAACTATTTCCTTTAATTGTAAATCATTTTCTTATATTCAACAGTTAAGGTTTTTGTCTTAAACATAAACTTAAAGATACTTCCTTCTCAATTACCCTAATCAATTCCTTAAATAAATAATTGAAGCATTATATTTTGAAACTAAAATTCAAATGTATTCTTTAAATTTGAAACTTAACATCCTTTCTCTAAATCAAACTGTCCCAAGAGTAGCTAAGTAGAACTTTTCTTGTTTCTCTTTCCTTCTCTATTCCAAAATGCCGATACAATTCTAGAATGAGAGTTGGTAGCAATGCGTTAGCTCTTGCCAAGTAAAATCGTAGTCCATGTTTGTGTATGTGTTCCATTTGGTGTTAGTTCTTATTGGTCTCTATTGGTTTTTGTAAAACTATCTTTCCGCTACTTTATTTTCATAAGGTTAAACAACAATTGTCATAAGGTGATCTAGCACCATAACACTTGCTCTAGCCACATAACCTGGTATGGGATAGGCATAAGCTAAGTATTGTGATGAGGACATCTTTTCCATTGATACAACCATACCTACTGCTATTCCTTTATAAGCTAGCCACAACCCTAGGGAGTGGTGGGTTTTTATTTAGTTGTAGTTTTCCTTTGTGAAACCATTTGGTATTCTCTTGTTAAGCTAGATCAACAGCAATACGTGCTTCAAAATCATGCATCAATATTAGTAATTCAATCATATTCACAATTTCATATTACTCTTTACTTTGTTCTTGTTTATTCTTCGATTGCTTGCAGGAATTGATCTTCATGATCAGTTCGATCGTGCTTCTAGCTAGGTCGATAACAATCCAGAGTTGGTTTAGTTGTTGCTTGGCGTATCAGTCGTGTACGGTTGGTAGCCGGATCCCGAGAGTCGTATCTACAAATCAAAGTTATCCTTCTCATTGAAAGATTAGGACCCCAACAACCCGCATCATAATATCTTCTTAATGTCACCTCACATGGATTGTAATATTTATGTAGCGCTTGGGTATGCTTAGATACCTACAAGGACTTGGGAGGCGCCGATGGTTGTGTAGTTTGGAACGCTATATGTGTGGTGGAGTAGCAGACGATGTCCGACTACCATGGTGACAGTTTCGTACTAGCGGGGCAGAGATGTTGACTAATGGGATTGACGAAAAGCTCTATGTTTTTAGTCTGGCCTCACACCAAATGAAGTGTGTTTATTGTGTGGCATGAAAGGCTAAGACGTTTGTGGGTAAAGTGACGCATCTCTATAAAGTGCATTGAATTGTGGCTTGTCACCCCCTGTTCTAAGCAGGAACTGCGAGCACGGTAGACAAGGAGCCTATAGGAGGTTCTAATAACCTGTAGTTGCCTCTTGATCATAGATTTCATAATCTAAAACTTGAATTTTTAAAAACAAATTTCTTTTACTGAAATGCATGATATTCTAGTAGAATTCGGTCCCGATGGTTCAATAAAAGTATATATGAAGACTGGATTGTGGTCATTTACTTGTTGGCTTGCTAAATTGGACTTGTTGAATAAATTTCATACTCATCCCTATATCGTATTCCCTTTGTTAGATTACTAACAAGATAGACATCAAAGAAAGCTTCACTAAAAGTCAAGACGAAGGAGATTGCTGACTTTAGGCAATATAAGGAAGGAGGACGCAAGAAGAAGCTTCGCTACGGTAACTCAACCCTAGAAGATACTGAGGAGGATTGTAGAATGTCAAGTTGATAGTATTTGGGTTTTACCCTTGGGGAGTACGCCCTATTGTAAATGCATTTGTAAAACTATCTTTCCGCTACTTTATTTATCGAATGCATTGTAATTGCTTCTGCTATGCTACTCTAATGCGCATATTCCTTGGTAAAGCATGTAATACCCTAGCCTATTAATGTAAAGGCCCACGTAACCCATATGGAGCAGTGGTGGGATTAGTCTGACATTGCTTGTCTAAAGTGAGTTGTAGTAGTATGTAATGCCTATTTAGTCTAAACATAGCACCTCTAGGTTAACCCTTTTACATGAAGCAAAGACGAAAATGTAAACAGTATGATATGTGTGCGCTGGTTCGTCCTATGGTTGGGCTAGGCATTTAGTGGATTTTGGACCATGGTGTTACATATAGTATCAAAGTATCAACCTTTGTTGCACGGGCGTGTGTGGGACAGGGCACGAGCTATACACATAGTGTGTGTGGACCCAGAGTGGGCACACGGTATGATATATGTTCTGGCACTAGACACACAGACGTGTGTTGATGGGTTGTTCTGAGCATTTATCATGTATACGGTATGCTGCCGAGGGCATCACCCCTTAAAAAATGATGAATGTAATACATTGACCTATTAATGTGAAGGCCCATATAGAGCGTGATGGGATTAGTCTCATATTGCTTGTCTAAAATAAGTTGTAATAGTATTGTCGGGGATCGGACACCAAGGCGCGTCCCTCGACACGTGTCCGCTCCCCATCGTGCCTGTGGACTGCTCCTAAGCCTGTGCAGAGACGCCTCCGGCCTACCGCCCGGCACCGAGCGGATCGTTACTACGGGATCCGACCAAAGGTCCCAAGAGGCCACCGGGGACACTCTTCCCCGACCTGACGGACCTCTCCGAGCTCTTCCCTGACCTGTCGGACCTCTCCGAGCTCTTCCCCGACCTAGCGGACCTCTCCGGGCTCTCCCCCGACTCCGACCAAGCCGAGCTCCGACCTCGCGGCGGGTGGGATCCTCGACTCGATCGAGCCGGGCAACCCCGCCAAGGGCAGCGTGTCAAAGCCTCCACCACCAATACCATCGCGCCCCACGGATGGGTTCAATCAAGTGACTATACGAGAGCAGTGGCCATCTCCCAAGATGGTTTAATGGTCAAAGTCATGCTTCCATCCCATCGACCGGTCACGCGACAAAGACGAAGACACGCCCTCCCGAGGCAACACCAATGTCATGAATAAAGAACGCCAACACTCGCCAGATCGTAGAAGGCGTGTACGCTATTTCCCGATGAAATACCTAACCGCCCGACCAATGAGACTACTGCCCAAAGGCGGTGACGAGCGGTGACCAATCGACAGACAAAGGATCCAAGCTGCCCTTCCTACCGTATAAAGGAGGTAGGGACCCCGGAAGAGGAGGATTCTCCTAGTCAAGCCACGAGCACTCTTGAGCAAGGATCCAATAACTCGCTTGTAAACTTTGTACGACCCATCTACAAAAAGGCAATACAACACCACCACACGAATCGAGTAGGGTTCGCCCAACCAAGATAAACCTTGTGTCCCCGCTTGGTAGCACAGTTCCCCGCTTAGTGCGCCCGCCAAGGGTGCCATCCGACGAAGCGGCTCGGGCCTCGCCTCCGTGACGATCCTTCCCCTCTTTCTTTGCGGTCGGCGGTCCCGATCGCCGACACCGGCGCCCATCGTGGGGCCCAAGTTTCGTTCGTCTAAAATTCGCCATCTTGTCCAAATTAACACCTCCAGCTCCACTACCAAGATGTCGCGAACGGCGAGCTTGGGCTCGGCGCCGTCCCCGAATGCCAAGGCTCCACATCCATGCTCTCGCCATCCTTGCCGCCCCACGAACGCCATGCCTTCGCGGCCGACGGACGTGAGGCAACCCTGGGGCGGACGACGGTGGCCCGTAAACCCTCAGAGGCGATCGGCTCGCCAGTGTCGCCATCGACGAGCCATCGCCGCCATTCGACGAGAGGGCGTGGTGCGACCGCCCGGGCCGGCCGGTTCGCCTCCCGTCCGCACGAACCGCCTAAGAACGCTGCGGGCCATCGCCGGTCATGGTCGACCGCCGGCCGGCTCGCCCCTCTTCCGACGGTCCTCGGCGAAGAGCTCAACAAGGCGATCGACGGCGTCACACCCCGGCCAAGCAAGCTCTCGACTCGAAGTCTCGCCCGCGGACGCCAGCGGTCCCCGTTGCATGATCGCGGCCGCTTCACCGGTAGGATCCTCGCCGCTCGCACTTAACGCCATCTTCACCGCCTCCCAACAGAAGGGTCGACGCGCGTGGGCTCGCCCGTCATCGTGGCGTAATAACGACGCCGTCCGGATAGTGGTACTTCTAGAAGTCCTCTCCGGACGCCCAACTCGGCGATAGAAGATCTGAATCGCTATGCGATACCACCACAACGGCGCTCCGTCGACCATCACGATCGACGCGGGTGCGCCACGACTCGAGTTCTCCCCGCTTACCGGTGACGACTCGGACGCTAGCAGCGGCGGCGATGACCTTCCGACCTACGGCCGCCCGGCAGATTCGAGCGATCTCCGCCGAGTACTGTTGGTCTGGCGGTTTAGGCAGGGCCGATGATGGAGCGGTTCGACGGACCAAGAATCCCGAACCTCTCCATCTACTCCACCGCCATCCCGGCGGCCGAGAGGACGAGGCCGTAATGGCCAACTACCTCCCCACCGCTCGACGGCCGCGTCGCCGCGACTGGCTCTTCAACCAGGCGTCCGGCACCTTCCGGTCGTGGCGCCAGCGGAGGAGCGCCCTCCACTCCAACTTCCAGAGTTGCTACGAACGGCCCGACGGAGAGGGACTCGGACCGTGTTATCCAGGAAAGGGGAACATATGCGGACTTCGTGGCGCGGCTAACTCCGCGCAAACTCGATCCCCAATGTTTCCGACGAAACCGCCATCAAGGCTTTCAAGTTTGGCGTCCGAGACAGACGCCTTACGGAGGACCTCGAGATTGCCACAAGACTCACCGTCGACAAACTATTCCGCATGACTGAGCGGTACGCGACGCGGATGATGCTTGTCCATTGGAAGCATGACTATGACCGGGCAGTTTCGGCTCGCTTTCGCGAAACGAGGCCATCCGCGCGCTAAGGAAGGAGACCGCCCGCGCGACAAAAGGCGGGAAAAGATCGCGGCGTCGAGGGCGGCTACCCGCTTAGTCGCCACGGCCGACGACAAGCGTGAAGGCGGGACCGCGCCACCGACCGCCGGGGCCCCCGGCCTCAGCAGAACCGTCCGCGACCGCAGCAGGCGCCGCGTCGGCCCCAACCGGGGCAAGGTCGGGGGGACCCCCTCCACGCGAACATCCGAGCTTGGGGCAACGAGGAACAACCGGCCGACGCCAACAAGTTTTGCCCGTTCCACAAGATCCACGGCCATGACCTGCGGGGCTGCAGGACATGGCTGTTCAAGCTGGACGCCTTTTATAAGGGGACTGGGGAAATGCCCACGCTACAAAAAGGCGATGAACGGCCAGGAGGAATCGACGCTGGCCAGGCTCAAGCGGGCCCTGACCTGGAATTCCAACAGGGCGACCGCCGTGTGGACATGATCTTCGGTGGTTCCTCCGCATACCGATCTCGGCGCGAGCTGAAGGACGCCGCGCGCGCCGTCTATCAAGCCACCGCCGGGAAGCCCGCCGACCAACCCTGCAGATGGGGCGTCGTCCCCATCACCTTTTCCCGGGACGACGCCCCTTTGGGGAATTTCCAAGACTTCAAAACTGCTCTGGTCGTCGCTCCGACCATAAGCAACACCGTCGTTGGCCGGGTCATGGTCGACGGGGGCAGTTCCGTCAACCTACTCCTAGCCAGCGCCTTGGACCGGATGCAAATACCCCGGTCGAAAATCAAGAACATAGCGATCCCCTTCTTCGCATCGCGTCGGAGCTCGACCACCCCCGGGCAAGTGGTCCTCCCGTCACCTTCGGCGACTCGTGAACTTCCGCACCGAAATGATCACCTTTGAGGTCGTGGACGGCGATCTCCCTAACGCCATCCTCGCGCGCCCGCCGTCAAGTTCATGGTCGCGAATCACTACGCATCGCTGTATGAAGCTCCCAGGGCCCGGGGGCATCATAACGGTCCGCGGTGACCTTAAGGCAGCACACGGTTGCGAAGAAAAGGCCCTGACGCTGGTCGGCATACTGTCCCAGCCTGGCCCCGAGATCACCCCGAAGGACGCCCGTCGGAAGATGGCTATCCAACCAAACGGACCGACCAACGCTGTGCAGCTTGAGGAGGGGGGCACGGGCAAATGCGTCTGCATTTCTGCCCAGCTCGATCCCAAATAGGAAGACGAGCTCATCACCTTCCTCCGAGATAACAAAACCATTTTCGCATGGGAACCGGCGGATATGCCCGGGGTCCCACGGGAGGTGATCGAGCACAAACTGCAAACAAAGCCTGGCTGCAGACCCGTGCGCCAGAAGCTTCGACGATTCTCTTCTGAGAAGGCGGCGATAATCAGGGAGCACCTCGACAAGCTCCTTAAAGCCGGCTTCATTCGCGAGGTCAACTACTCCGAATGGCTGGCCAACCCTGTGATCGTACAAAAAAAGGGCGGGAAGTGGTGAATGTGTGTCGACCACACGGGCTTGAACGCTGCATGCTCTAAAGATAACTTCCCGCTCCCTCGCATAGACCAGATTGTGGACTCCAGCGCCAACGCCGAGATGTTGAGTTTTCTCGACGCCTACTCCAGATACCACCAGATCAAGCTCGTCGCGGAAGACGAAGACAAGACCGCCTTCATCACGCCATTCGGAACCTTCTGCTACACGACCATGTCGCTCGCCTCGCAACGCGGCGCCACGCCCAGCGGCTAATGGCCAAAACCTTCGACCCACAGATCGGCCGGAACCTCGAGGTGTACGTCGACGACATCATCATCAAAAGCCCCTCTAAAGCTAACCACGTCGACGACCTGGCCGAAACCTTCGCCAACCTGAACAGGTTCGGCATCAAGCTCAACCCCAAAAAATGCTTCTTCGGCACGGCCTCCGAAAAAGTACTCGGCTACATGATCGGGGGGTCGGGCGTGGGCCCGAACCCAGAGAAGATCGAGGCGATCGAGCAGATGACCACTCCGACCTCAGTAAAGCAAGTGCAGAGCCTCACCGGCCGCATCATCGCCCTCAGCCGCTTCATTTCCCGGCTCGGCGAGCGCGGGCTGCCTTTCTTTAAGATCCTACGCAGTCATAAGGGTTTCGAGTGGACCCCCGAAGCCCAGCGGTCTTTCGACAAGCTCAAGGCGTACCTTTCGCGTCCTCCTCTGCTGACAACTCCACAACAGGGAGAGGTGCTGCTACTTTACCTCGCGGCCACGACTCAGGCCGTCAGCGTGGTCCTGGTAGCCGAACGGGTAGGGCGGCAGCACCCGATCTACTATGTTAACGAAGTACTCCACGGGCCGAAGGAGCGCTATCCCCAGGTCCAGAAACTCCTCTACGCACTCTTCATGGCCTCGCGGAAGCTCCGACACTACTTCCAAGCACATGCGGTGGTCGTCCCGAGCGGCCTCCCGCTCGGGGAAATCCTCAGAAACCCTGAAGCCGGAGGTCGCGTCGCCAAATGGGCCATGGAGCTGGCCGAGTTCGACCTTCGCTTCACGGCCCGCACCGCCATCAAATCACAGGCGCTGGCAGACTTCGTGGCCGAGCGGACGGCGGAGCCTGCCCCCGAGCCCGAGGTCGAAGCCGAGGACCCGTGGACTATGTTCTTCGACGGATCGAGATCCTTTGAGCGCTCAGGGGCCGGCGTCCTCCTCATCACCCCTCAAGGTGACCACTTGCGATATGTGGTCCGCTTTGGCTTTCCCGCTACCAATAACGCGGCGGAATACGAGGCCCTCTTGGCCGGCCTTCGAGCCTGCAAGTCCCTGGGCATCCGCCGCCTAATCGTGAAAGGAGACTCGGCTGTCGTCAATCAAGACAACAAAGTCTACCAGTGTTCGGAGCCTCTGATGGCCAAATACCTCGCCAAGGTACGCAAGATGGAGAGATGGTTCCGGAACCTGAGGATCCAGCACGTACCAAGGAAAGACAATTCCACCGCCAATTTTCTGTCCAGGCTCGGATCATCCAGCGACGAGCTCCCGCCGGACGTCATCCTTGAAACCTTGGCCACACCGTCCGTCGCCGACCAGGAAGACCCGGTGGCCTTCCTCGAAAACGTTCCGACATGGATAGATCCATTCATCAAGTTCCTCGACCAAGGGGAGCTCCCCACCACTCCTGCTAAAAAGAGCAGGCTCCGGCGACGTGCGGGCTCGTACAGGCTCGTCGACGGGCAGCTCCACCGTCAGGGGGCCTTGGGCATCCTGTCAAAATGCATTACCCCAGAGGAAGGTAAATACCTGCTCAACGACATACACTCCGGCCTGTGCGGCGCTCACTCCTCTTTCGGGACTATGGTCGGGAAGGCCTTCAGGATGGGTTTTTACTGGCCAACGGCGCTGGAAGATGCCCAGGATATCGTTCGTTCTTGCCAATCCTGTCAGTTTCACGCCCGGAAAGTGAGGCAACCGGCCTATGCCCTGCAGACCATTCCCCTCGCCTGGCCATTCTCGACGTGGGGCCTCGACATTCTCGATCCCTTCCCGAGGTCGGTCGGGTCGGGGGGAAGAAGTTCCTATTCGTGGTGATCGACACCTTTTCAAAATGGATCGAAGCAGAACCGGTCTCCGCTATCACCGCCAAGGCCGCGGTAAAGTTCTTCCGTTCCTTCGTGGTCACGAGGTACGGAATCCCTTGCAGGATCATCACCGACAACGGAACGCAGTTCACCAGCGAGCTGTTCCAAGAGTTCAGCGCGGATATGGGGACCAAGGTCTGCTATGCCTCGGTGAGCCACCCCCAGAGCAACGGGGCGGCCGAGCGCGCCAATGGGCAGCTCATCCAAGGGCTCAAGAAGTGAGTCTTCGACGAGCTCGGTCGCCGCGGCCGGGCATGGGTGGATGAGCTCCCCGCAGTCCTTTGGTCTGTCCGCACCTCGACCAGCCGGGCAACAGGGACAAGCCCTTTCCAGCTTGTCTTCGGGGCCGAGGCTATCCTGCCGCCCGAGGTCGCGCTCCATTCCATTAGGACGAGCTCGGTCGATCATGTCGACCTCGAGCAGGAGCGGTCCCTCGACCTTGCCTTGGCGGAAGAAGTAAGGTGCCACACGCTTCTGCGCTCGGCGCGCTACCTGCAAGATCTCCGCAGACATGCTGCCCAAGCCGTCCGACCTAGGGGCTTCCGCGTCGGGGACCTGGTCCTACGACGGATCCAAGATCGCTCCCACACCAACAAGCTGTCCCCGCTGTGGGAGGCCCCCTTCAGAGTCGTCTCAACAAGCCACGCGGGAGCTTACCGTCTGGCGGTCCCCGATGGCAGGGAGCTCGCGAGCTCGTGGAACGTAGGCCAGCTCCGGAAGTTCTACGTCTAGCGCCCTCTTCGCCTCGTTAAGTTAAGGTGCCTCTTTCTTTGTTCTTGTGTTCGTTCTCAGATTCAGATTACGGCGTCTCAGGGCATGCCCAAGGCTCTCGTGTTGCCATCCCCTGGTCCGGCCCAGGTTCGTGGCCATAGTAAAGTTTTCTTCCGATTTCCGTGCTAACTTCTTTCGATTTGTAGAAGGGTTGGTGTTCCGTCACGACCCTAAGTTGCAGATTCCTTGATCGAAGGTCGCGCCATCTTAAAGGCCCTCGACGCGCGCCTCGTCCGTCCCTCCTTTTAACCAAAGTAATTTCTTCTTAGAACGCCTCGGGCGGCCCGACCCCGCGGCGTGGCTATAAGGGCAACCATAAGGCCACGCGGCGGGCTCGGCCTCGGGGTGTCCATACGTGTTCTCTCTTGCAGCGCCTGGGGTCACGTTCTCTAGGTTCGCCTCGGGGATGAACAACCCGAGCCTGGGCATTCCTAGGATCGGGGGCCGCGGTAAGGCGATTGTTGTCGGGGTAAGCCGGACATTCCCCCGTGCTGCCAACCATTGAACGTTCTCAGAGGGCACCCCGGGCCTGATGACTTTTCCCGGGCTCGAAGGTCGCAGTTTGGGATTCGCCACCGGGGATGACTCTGTCGTTCTAAGCCGACCTTTCCACCGGGGCCGGGTGGCCAGGTTCGAATCTCTAAACCGCCCTCTGAGGGGGTCTTGCCGAGCTCGATGCATTCCCGAGCTCGAGTCGAACCAAGGCCAAAAATCCGGTCCACTGAGCTATCCCAGTAACTAACTGAGTTGTGCCCAAACCTGTGTACTGCCAGGCGAGGCCTCGGTGGGGACCACGTTCTCCGGGTTCGACTCAGGGATGCTAGCGTCCCGAGCCCGACGAGTTCCCGAACTCGGAGGCCGCAGTAAAACGATCCTTATCGGAGTAAGCCGGCTATTCCCCTGTGTTACCGACCGGTGGACGTCCTCAGGAAGCGCCCCGGGCCCGATGACATTTCCAGACTCGGAGGCCGCGACCCCTAAGATTACCACCAGGGATGATCTCGGCCGCGATGAGTCGCTTTGCCGTGACAAGCCGACTTATTCCCCGCAGCCAAATTACCGAGACATGTCAACCCGAGTCGTGCCTGGGCCCGAGTGATTTCGGGCAAGGCCTCGGTTGAATCAACATTGGGCATCAGACGGCTCTGTCAGCCTAAACTGGGTAATTCGGGCAAAGACGGTGAGGCCTCGCGTGCGGGTCCGCTGAACAGCGCTGCCACGCGCCACGATCCAATCGATCTTGCTCGACCCTTCCGAGAAATAGCCCGCACAAAGTACGCAGTGGCGGCACAGGCCGACAAATAAGCTAAGTTCTTCGAAGAAACACAACTCTATAAAGCTTAGCATAAAGTTATTTTGTCTTTACAAGGGGGAATCTTTCGCCCCCGGACCCATCTACTAACTTTAAAGTTTATAGAGACATGTCCCGGGCGAGTTTTTCCCGTTCAAGGTCGAAAACCCTCCGCCGCAGTGCGAGGACCTCGGATTCGGCCTTGTCAATCCGGTCGCGATCGCCTTGGAGCTGGGCCAAGGCGTCTTTCCCGACCCGAGCCACTTGCGCTAGTTTCTCTCCAAGACTAGCATTCCTGGCCTCGGCCTCAGCCACCTTGGTTTCTGCTCCAGCGGCCCTCGTCTTCAACCCCGTGACCGTCTTCTCGAGCTCGGCCGCTTTGGCCTCGAGCTCAGAGGAGGGCCCCCCTCGCCGTGCGACTTCTGCCTCGAAGCGAAGGCCAGAGATCTCGAGCTTGAGACGCTGGATCTCCGTCGACGCGCTCGCGCGGTCCTCATCAAAGACGTCCTGCGCCTCTCGACGGACCCGGGCAAGGGTCTCCTCCGCCCTCCTCCGCTCCCCCTTGATGGCTTCGGAGAGCGCTATGGCGTATATCTCCTGGGCCACGCGCTCCCGCTCGGCCTCGACAGCCCGCGCGAGCTCGAGGGCCCGGGCCTCCGTCAGGGGCGAGATTTCCTCTTGACCGCGCGACACGGTGGCTTTTAGCTCGGCGATGTCCCTCTGATTGGCCTCGAGGGCACCGCATAAGGGCCGGAAGGCGAGCACGTGTTCGCGCACAATGTTGTACCCCCGGGAGACCAGCCGCAGACCCTACGAAGGCAAAGAAAAAACCCGCCATGACTACTAAGAAAAGGGAGGGAAGAAGGAGCTGACGCCACGATCGATCTTACCTCCACTAGTCGGTCTTCCAGCGAAGACAAGTCGATGACACCATCAGAATCTCGGGGCAGTACGCCCGCAGTTGCGTCCCCGGCGGCCTCCGCCGCCGCTATGGCAACGGCACACCCCGAAGGACCAGGGGGATCCGCTCCGGCCACGGCAATGGCGGCCGGACCTTCTGGGCCGGCAAGTGGCTCGATGACCCCGCCGCCTCGATTGTGGAAGGGTCCTCGGCTCGCCAAGGTGGGCGGCCCCACGGTACGGCGACAACGTCGCCCTCGATCATCGCTCAACAACCGAAAGCGCCCGGTCGGAGGCATCGGGTCGGACGATGGATCGGAGCCACGGCCGTCGGTAGATATGAGCCGCGACGCAAATTATCAAAAGATGCTCAGTCGGCCCCACCACCGCGAAGTTAAGAAACAGGGAACTTACCGCGGCCGAACGGCCGCGCGCAACCTCGCCTTCTTCTGGCCCCTACGAAGCGGCGGCTCTCCGCTTTCCGAGGGCTCCTCCGTGGGCGCCACCGGGCGCAACGACAACGCCACCCTCATTGCGGCCCCTTCGGCTCGGCGCGCCCGGCGGAAGACCCGATCCACGACGCCCTTGGTCGTGGCGCTTTCAACCAACCCTCCTCGCCGCCGTCCTCTGCGGGGCGGGCAGCGACATCTGCCGTGCCCTCGGCCGCGGCACGAGGCGGTAATCATCCTCATAATCCTCCTCCCCGGCCTCGCCCTGGACCACAGGAAAGGTCGGTACCCCTCGGACGCCCGAACGCCACGATGGGGTGGGATGACGAAAAATGTATGGAGGCCATACCTGGCATGACCGCTCCTCGGCGGCAGCGGAGGGCTTCCCCCTCAGGAGCTTGTCGCCGGAACCCGTTGCTCCGGCTGCGTGCCCAGGGCTCTTGCGGCCGAAGCCGCCTCTTGTTGCTGAACGAAAGCGAGAGTTAGCGGGTGAACCAAGAAGAAGAAAAAGAAAAAAGTGGCCCGACGGCATCAAGCTCGAACCCGGGTACCCCTGAGCTCGGGGGGTCTAAACTCACCACGACCCGATCACCCTATTCGACGTGGGGCTTCTCGGCGATTTGCTTTGGGGCATCGAAGGCCAGCTTCTTGCCCCCCCTCTTGCCTTTGATCAGGCCAGGAAACGGTAGCAACTGCTTGGCCGTACCCTAGAGCTCTTTGGTTGCCTACACGAGCACGCCACAATAAGCATCCGAGTCCGAGCGCCCAAAGTAAGGACCAAGGTGAAAGGCTTTTACCTCGCTGCTACGCCCCAAGATGTTCTTGGGGACGTTGCCGCCGAGGTCGAAGGAGTTGGCGGCCTTCCCGAAGATCTCCTGCATCCTCGAAGCGACCCATGCCGACCTCGGTGCTGCGAGATCAGGAATAAAGCGTCAGGAGATAAGAGAACTCCGACCAAGGTCCGAAAGGATACGAGATCGGACGACACTTACCTCGTGACTTTCCCGGTGGCGTCGCACCTCCGGTGATTTCAAAGAAAGGTGCAACCTCCTCCGTAGAGGAGCACCCGATTCGCAGTAGTCGTAAACGCATGCTCGCCTTTTAGGCCCCGCATGGCGCATGTGTGGATGAAGCGGCCACTTCGGTCATCCACCGAGTCCTCGAGCTCGGGGTCTCCCGCTTCCTTCGACCAGCGACGCCAAGTTATAAGCAAGCCCGCCTCCTCGCCCTTCTTTAAATAAAACCACTTTTTCGCCACGGCCCGAGCGAGTCCCGGTCGGGATTTGGAGAAAGGCGCAAGGGAGTCTGCCGCACCGGAAATAGAGGCACCGACGATTGTGGTCTTCGCGGTGCGGGGCAGGAGTAAAAC
Source organism: Otatea glauca (assembly GCA_036346275.1). Lineage (NCBI taxonomy): Eukaryota > Viridiplantae > Streptophyta > Magnoliopsida > Poales > Poaceae > Otatea > Otatea glauca. The sequence continues at coordinate 41,984,686 of CM070720.1, read as the reverse complement.
GGAAGAAAAGCGAGGGGTAGGGAGCACGCCAAGGAACCCTCGCAAAGATGTGCAGCGGAAAGGAGAAGAATCGAATTCGGCACTGTGTTCACGAGTTCGACCTCGCCTTTGCGCGCGAGACCGCAGCCAAGAAGTCACTTTCGGGTCCGCACCCAAAGAGCATGTCTTGCTCGTGCTCACGATCTCGTCATCCCGAGGTCGCGCACTTTCTCCTCGGAAGAAGCCTCGGGAGAACGGGTCCGAAGCCCCAAAGACTCCATCTCCTCATCCGCTTCTGCGGTGAGTGTGCTCCTCCCAAACTTCGCCATAGAATCAAGGTCAAAAGGGAGGGGGGAGAGCGGGGTCGCAATCAAGGTCTAGAAGGCGTTGACGCAGAGGGACGAGGAGGAAGAAGGCAAAAGCACGAGAAACGGGAAGTGAAATCCTAAAGGGTGAGACCCCTCTGGTTTTAAAAGACGCCTCATCTACCGACATCACCATCACCTCAAAAGGCGCGCTCGTAGCCGACGGACAGAAGTCGAAACGTCGGGGGCCTTTCAAAACCCCCGTACGGGCGCGTCCCTCCATGCATCCTACAGGCCCACCCCATTCCTTCAACTTCCCCGTCCACGAGGCCCATGGGCTTCCTGGGCCCGTCCGGGAAAACAAAATGGCAAAGCCCGAAGTACGTGTCCCGATGGGGAGATCCCTCTCCGAGCAAGACATCAGACTCAAGAGCGCCTAGAGTCTCGCATCGCTTCTTGAGCCTCGGGCTGGTTGTCGGGATCGGACGACTGGCGCGCCCCCGACGACACGTGTCCGTTCCTCTCTGTGCCTGGGGACTGTTCCTAAGTCCAGGCAAAGACGTCTCCGGTCTACCGGCCCGGGGCACCGAGCGGACTGTTACCAGTCGGGATCCGACCAAAGGTCCCAAGAGGCCACCGAGACACTCTTCCCGACCAGCGGACCTCTCCGAGCTCTTCCCGACTGGCGAACCTCTCGAGCTCTTCCCGACTGGCGGACCTCTCGGGCTCTCCCGACTCCGCCAAGCCGAGCTCCCGACCTCGCGGCGGTCGGGATCCCGACTCGATCGAGCCGGGGCAACCCCCGCCAAGGGCCACGTGTCAAAGCCTCCACCACCAACGACCACGTGCCCCACGGATGGGGTCAATCGGCGTGACTATACGAGAGCGGTGGCCATCTCCCAAGATGGTTTAATGGTCTGCTGAAGTCATGCTTTCATCCATCGACCGGTCACGCACAAAGACGAAGACACGCTCCTCCCGGGCGGACCAACGTCATGAGCAACCACGCCAACACTCGTCGGATCGTAGAAAGGCGGTACGCCATTTCCTGAAATACCTAACCGCTCGACCGGCGAGACTACCGGCCCAGCGTGGGTGGACGGCGGTGACCACCGACAGACAAAGGACCGAAGCTGCCCCTTCCTACCGTATAAAGGGAGGTAGGGACCCCGGGGAAGAGGAGGGGATTCTCCTAGTCAAGCCACGAGCACTCTTGAGCAAGGATCCAATAACTCTCGTTTGTAAACTTTGTACAGCCATCTACAAAAAAGGCAATACAACACCACCACACGAACTGGAGTAGGGGTTCGGCCCGAACCAGTATAAATCTTGTGTCCCCTGTTTGGTTGCACAGGTTCCCCTGCTTAGTGCGCCCGCCAAGGGTGCCATCCGGACGAGCGAAGCTCTGAGCCTCGCCCTCCGTACGATCCTTCCCTCTCTTTCTTTGCGGTCGGCGGTCCCGATCGTCGACAAGTATATAATGCATGTTAGGTCTAAATATAGCATCTCTAAGTTAACCCTTTTATACAAAACGAAGATGAAAATATAGACGAAAAATTATGTGTAAAGGGTCTTTCTCATGAGTGGGTCGAGCATTGAGCGAATTTCTGACCACCCTATAGGGTGGGCCAATAATAATGCAAATTGGGCAAGAAAAACGCACGGAATCCAAAGCTGGAGATATGGCTTCTTCTTCGAGTCCTGTCATGATTGCGCACTTGACGAAAGAGCTTTACAAACGGCATTGCCCTTCTTCACTGACGCGATATTGCTGGATCGGGCTTTCGTCCATTGTCCAAGATTCCTCGCTGCTGCCCCTGTGATGTGGGTAAAGGTTGGGAGAGAAAAACGCACGGAATCCAGAGCTGGAGATATCGAATCATGTGGGTTCGGTTTTGCTGTGTTCATGGCCGGCACAACACATAGACGTTAGGTACTAGGATTTAGCAATAGCATGCGTTGGAGGCATACATGTCTTGGGACCCAGGACTCAGTAGTGGAGGTCACATTTTACTTCAGTTCATGCATGCATAAGCATTCATAAATAAATGTTATGTGCTGTTAAGTTGGTGTTTGCTGCTCTAAAATTCTAAATTCACAATAGCACCATGTTGGAACTCTTTTGAAAAAGAAAATATAGGCAAGAAAGGAATATGCAGCAGCTGGGGTTGGTTGTCCTAGCTTGGAACAGCTAGCTAGCTGTGTATAATTGGTATGTGGCTTTATTCCAAATTTCCAACTCCTTAGCATTAGCTAAGCTTAATCTGTTATCTGCTGTCATCTGTCACGACCAGAGGTGATCTACAAAGTCTCAATCTCAGCCTTCTTTTATGCCTGGATCAGTCATTGCTCCATTTCACTTTAGGAGATGGGAGCTACTCATCTCATTTGGAGGTTTTAGCTTAAAATTTATGGAAACATGTTGCTCACTCTATTCTTTTCTTTTAAGATTTTTACTTTTTCACAATACTTGAGATGTGACTTTGATTCTTACTTTTAGTAATATATAACTAAGATGTAATAATAAAATTATAATATTCTAAAAGTATTTTTAGTGACATATCTAATGATATAGTTTCTATATAGCCAAACTAAATAGTTTTAAACGTACTAGTACAGTGCCCTGCCTTCCGATTTCCTTTTCTCAGCACGTAATATATGATCTTTTCCTTTTCTAGAACGTTTGTTTCCTTTTTCTTAATTCCAGGATATTTGTTTCCTTTTCCTTGAGATGATGCTAGAGGTGGGGGGAGATCTGTTGTGGGCCACAGGGATGAGTTAGACACATTAAACAATGGCCATCGGATGTGGGTGAGTAAAGCTGAGGAAAGATCTGAAAGGTTAATTTTGATGAAGTCAAGTTTCTGAGGACGTTTCGCTGGGTGCATGAAGGTTAGGCCATCTCTAGTGAGGTGCATTATTTGGGGTAGACGTAAAAAAGAATGCTTAGGTGCATTATAAAGGGTATAGATTAGTCGTTAAACTCATGGATTTTAGGGTGCCAAATAAAAAAGAATGGAGGGGTACCGTGCCTATGCAGCCAGCCAGCGAATACATGTGAGGCCTCTCGATTTATTTTATGAACCAACGGCATTATACGAGATTGGCCATGCGCGCAAGAATGCATTGTGGGCATGTTCGCCCGTTCTTTCTTGACATTGTAACTTTGTAACTATTTGCTTACGATTAAGAAACGGCTAACTAGAGCTGATGGAATCTTGAGTTTATTAACAACGTTACCAGGACACAAAACTCAGCTCCAATTAAGTGATTTTAACAAACGCGGCTGCGGATCCAACGTCTAGTTAAGCTATGAACAACTCCTCATTGGATGCTCAGCCGTGAGGGTATTATTTTCTTACTCCTTTTTCAAGCGAAGAAGCTTCATGTAACTACGTAACCATAGGCCAGGCGAGATCTGAGTCATTGACAAAGCAGAGCAGACGCAGTCACGCAGCGCAGCGCTTCTGTTCAGCGTATCAAATTCAGTGTTGCCGTTGCCTGTCCGTGGTTTAAGGTTCATAGGATACCAAAAAAACGCATATGACTTGGAGTAAAAAAAACAATGTTCATGTATGATGCCATTTACCACAGTACCAGTCGCCAGTGGGTAAATAGTTTTGAAAAATTACTTACTTGTCTAGTTATTAAAAAACCGATGTCAGACTACTGGAAGCCAGTCTGTAATACAATGTGTTCAACACTGATGTGCTACAATTTGATATCAGACTACATACTGTACTTGACCTCTTAGTAAGCTCCAGTTAATCATTTTACGGTACGAGTTAAAAATGCCGATGGGCCGTAATTAATCTCAGGCCATGCTGCCCATGTCGGGCGGAGAGGTCTGACAGGTGGACCCGTGCCCGATCGAAGGTGCAACCTTTCGACGTGGCGAGAACTACTCGACCGTTACGGAACTGACCAAGCAGGCAGGGTCATCCCTCCACCAGTGCTTCCTATGTAACCAGAGCTAGGGTGTTTCCTTTGTTTGAAAATCAGCACAAATAGATATAAAAAATTTCAAAACAAATTTATACATATAGGGTATGATATAGTATAACATGTCACAAAATTTTAAATCCAAATGCGACCTACACATTGAGAAACAAAAAAAAATCTGCTGAAAAGAAAATCCGAAATAAAAATGGAAAAAGATAAAGGTACTACTCACTGCAATTTATCTTTTTTGTTTCTAAGTGTGTAGATCGAATTTGAATTTAAATTTTTTTGGGCTAATAGATTATATCATATCATATCTATGCCATTTTTTCGGTATTTTTGTTACTATTTGAACCTGTTTTTGAACAATCGGAGCACTGGTAGCACTTGAAATGTTCTCACTGAAGGAAGTCATTTTGAGTTGCATTCAGTCAAACATTATAAACTTTGATTATTAATATCTTTTTGAATATTTAGATTGGACACATAGAGATAATATATGTATATTTATCTCGAAAATTACTTTCATAATATTATAATTTCATTAGGTTTTATAAATATATTACAATAGAAATGAATGGTCAAAGTTTTTTTTAGAAACTGTGTCTATATCTAAAACCACTTCCTTCTCTAATTGGAGGGAGTATCACAAACATAATATTTTTGTTTTAAAAAAGGTCAAATTTTCTAAGTTAAATGTGCTTAGAGATGTATGTGCTTTAGCCATTGGATGTTGATACGACAAATGAAATTTTGACTTATCCCTAACAAAATAGATTTCTAATTTATATACATTTTCTTTTTCTGCCAGAAAACAATTCAAATACTAAAATACATAAAAAATAATAAATATGCTATAACGTCATAAAAACAACTATCATGTGTATAGAGTTTTCCAAACAACAAAACAAGCTAGCTGGCCTTAGGGATGGCAATCGGGCGCAACAAACACAGGTAGTGCTCACTCATACCCATGTCTGCTTACCCAAATCTCCCCTATGGGCATGCCTGCCAAGGGCGACGAGCGAATAACCTCGCCCATGCCCGTCGCACGTGGGTGCCCGTCACCCACAGGTATGCCATGTGCCAGCCAAACTTTATATCAAATACCATACCCGTCGCACGTGGGTATGCATGTGGCATTAGTACAAAGGAAATTTGCTCGATGACTGGAGAACCGAATAACTTAATTTCAAAGTGTTAGTTAGCTAATCAGAGAGCCCAATGAGAGTAAAATGTTTGAAATCATTGTTAACAGATGAATAAACATAGTGCAAGTGACAAAATTTAGGAGAATAGAATTAGAGCCGCCGTTTCCGGCGCCGACCAAGGTGCGGCGGCTCTTTGGATTCCGGAACTAGGCAAAGCGAGCCTTGAGAGGGTGAAATGATCAGACATTGCAGTGAGACTGGGCCCTTTTGTTCTTATCCTACCATATTTTTACTTTATTGTTCTACTGCTGTACTGGAGTATTCTGAATTTCCGATTGTTGTTTCCACTGACCAATCAGAATCAACTTCGCTAGCCATCACCCTCACTTATGCACAACTTATGTTTCAAATAAACCATATGTTTCAAGTGTCTCATCACTCAGATGTTCCCCAAACTTAAATCATGGACAAACTAAACACTGAGTTAATCTCACTTACTTTTGGATCGTCCGCCCGAAGTTACTATGTCGAGTACTATCCACAACACAAACAGCTCCCTATCAAATGTAGATTTCGGTGAGGTGAGGGCTATATCATAGTCAACATTCATGTCGGAAAAGAGGACTGTGTATAGTCATGGATAATTAGCTGGTTTTCGCAGGAAATTTGCTCCTTCAACTTTGTCAAAAATAGATTAAAAAAAGACAGAAAACGAACTACAGCTTAGTTGTTCTATAGCCACGATGTGGAAAAATGCAATGTTGGCACAGTACTAAAGAAGTCTATTTCATTTTCATCCACTTAATTTTGCCGTCCACTAACGGCAAACCGGTCTACCCACAAATCGATATTTGACGGCTCGTTTTAAGGTAGAAAAAAAAATGAAGATGAACCGATATCCTGCGCTCACTGTCATCGCCCGCCAGTATCAAGGCTGCAATGCAACCCAGCTCTTCCAAATTAATCTACGAGAGGAACACGATCCGATTGGTTTAAGGGTGGCGCTAATCATAAACAAACAAACAACCCCTGCTGGCTTCTTTCTAGAACAGTAGAATTGCTGTCATCTCGATCGATCGCCTGCTGCAGATTGGATAGATAGATCGAGATGAGTGGTGCATGGCAGTAGATGACAATGTGACAGTGATCGATTTATATGAAAAAGAAAAGAGATGGCAGTTTGACAGCGCTCAGCACGGACTTACGTGGATGTGCCCCGTCAAAGCTTCCGATTAAGCAACCACCACAGTTAAAGACAAGACACTGCCCGCTTCCTCCCCTGCGTGCACACGTACGACTCGCACAAAATTTTAAATCTTGAAAAACCGAACCTTGTAGATCTTGGTTGCAAGTTAACCCAAACCGTTTCATCTGATAACTCTCTCCAGCTTGTACCCCATCTGTTGCTGTTAATCAGTTTGTCCATGATAATGATAGCGTTGCAGCAAAGACAGACAGACAGACAGAGAATGTTTTTCCAGATAGGGAGAAAAAAAGTGTTTGGTAATCGAGAGTTTTTTTTATTTGTGAGTACTTAATTTTTCAATCCATTAAATGTTAATTTGTAGTCTACTTTGTGTTTTATTATTTTTGAATTTTTTTGAGTTCTCTAGAGTGAATAATCAATTTATTTACTGTCGTCGGGAGCACTGGCATAAGCGAACAGGTAGAGTTTTTGTTTGTTATGTTCCTTATAGCTTGTTTTGCTTCTCACTTCTTTTACAAATTACCATATTGTTTTTATTTTTTAGATAATGGAATAATAAATTAACCTTCCGGCCTCTGCATCATGATGCACACAGCCAATCATTTATTACAAAGTTACAACAAAAATGTTGTCATCAAGAGACTCAAAAAGAAAGACTTAGCAAGCAACAAACAAATGAAGAAAAGAGTTTGAACAAGCCATAAAAAGACTAAAAAAACTCTCAATTCGCACACAATCTTGTTCTAAACCTCCATCAATGGCCCATGAAGAGTTCCCGGACCACGACTTGTAAAGAGCTGCATGCCACTAACACCATCTCTTGAGCCTTTTGACATTGCATCACAGACCATGAGCGCAACCAATTGATGCACAAATAGATTACCTGCAATGGATTTGACATATGTTTCTTATCAAAGACAATATCATTTCGACATAGCCAAATAGCCCAACATAAGGCGGCAACCCCAACTAAACATTGAGCCTTTATTTCCTTTCCCAACCCCAATAGCCAAGATCCAAACATATGGGCTATATTCCGAGGAGGTGACAAATTAAAAGCCGCTTGAATAACACCCCATGCGAAACGAGCAAACTGACAATAAAAAAAGAGATGTTGAATAGTTTCTTCATTACTACAAAAACAACATTGTTTGTTGCTAGTCTGATTTCTTTTACTTAGGTTATCTTTTGTCAGAATCACCCCTCGACGTAAGTACCATAGAAAGATTTTTATTTTTAATGGTACTTTAATCTGCCAAAGTTGTCTATTTGTAATTGAGATATTTTGATGCATTAAAGCTGCATACATCGATTGAACATAAAACTGTCCATTTTGATGAAGATTCCATCGAAAAGTATCTCGTTCTAATGACAAATGTATAGCAGCAATCTTTGTAATAAGCTCTTGCAAAACATGTAAATTTGGTCCCGTAATGGTCCTACGAAAAGACATATTGAAAAGTTCAGAACTCATTACTTCAGCCACCGTGACATGTTTTTTTCGAACAATGTTATAAAGTCGAGGGTATTGTGTACTAAGGGGGTTGTTCCCAAGCCAGGTATCCTGCCAAAAACGTATTTGAGATCCATCCTGAAGATTGAAAGACCCAAATCTAAAGAAGTGATGTTTGACCTTCATTAGACCTGCCCAAAAATGAGAGTCCCCTGACCTTCCTTCCACTTGAGAAAGGGTTTTACTTCCCAAATACTTCCTGATAAGGATTTGTTGCCAAACGCCGTCCTCATTTAAAAGCTTGAAGAGCCATTTGCAAAGCAAACAAATGTTTTTTACATTAAGATCATGAATACCCAGCCCACCTTGATCCTTAGGTTGACAAATAATATTCCACTTAGCAAGTCTATATTTTTTCTTATGATTATCATTCTGCCAGAAAAATCTAGATCTGAAATAATCCAATCTTTTAAGAATCCCATGTGGTATCCGAAAAAAAGATAACATAAACATGGGTAGACTGCTAAGCACAGAATTTATAAGGATAATCTGCCTCCAACTGATAGATGCTTTCCTTTCCAACTGCTCAACCTCTTTTCAAATCGTTCTTCTACCCCCTTCCAATCATTATTTCTCAATTTGCGATAATGGATTGGAATGCCAAGGTATCGAAAGAGTAAACTTCCTAATTCACATCCAAAAAGATGAGTGTATTGGAGTTCAAATTCCTTAGCAGCACCAAAACAAAAAATTTCACTTTTGTGAAAATTTATTTTAAGGCCCGAAAGTTGTTCAAATGCACAAAGCAAAAGCTTCATATTTTTGACTTGTTGAATATCATGTTCCATAAAAATTATGGTGTCATCTGCACACTGAAGGATGGACAACCCATTATCAACCAGATGAGGTATTATTCCTTTTATTTGTCCATCCTCTTTGGCACGTTCTAAAAGGACAGCCAGCATATCCACAACAATGTTAAATAAGATAGGAGACAAGGGATCTCCTTGCCGGAGTCCTTTTCTAGTCTGAAAGTTCGGCCTAATGTCATCATTGAGCTTAATGCCAACACTCCCCCCGGACACAAAATTGTCAATCCACTTACACCATTGTGGTGAGAAACCTTTCATTCTAAGATTCTGATGAAGAAAGGGTCATTTAACCTTATCATAGGCCTTTTCAAAATCCACTTTAAAAATAACCCCATCTAACTTTTTCTTATGCATCTCGTGAATTGTTTCATGAAGAATTATCACACCATCCATTATGTTTCGACCGGGCAAAAAAGCAGTCTGTGTTGGCCGTACAACATGTTCAGCGACACTAGATATCCTGTTCATGCCAACTTTAGTGAAAATTTTGAAGCTGACATTAAGAAGACAAATCGATCGATAATGTTGTATTTGTGTTGCATCTTTATTTTTTGGCAAAAGTGTGATAATACCAAAATTTAGCCTAAACAAAGGGAGGTCACCCTTATGCAAATCATGAAACATTGCCATTAAGTCATCTTTAATGACCTCTTAGAACACCTGATAAAATTCAGCTGGAAACCGTCAGGTCCAGGTGCCTTATTATGTTCCATTTGAAATATTGTCGCCCTCACCTCTTTCTCGAGAACACTTCTGTGAGAACATCATTCTCCCAATTAGAAACTTGAGGGATATCATCTCGACAAGATTCAATCATAGAAAAATGATTGTTATCTGACGGTCCAAAAAGACCTTTATAATATTTGGTTATATACTTCTTAAGCTGCACATCACCACATATTATTCCTTCATCTTGGTCGAGTTGAAAAATTCTTTGTTTCCGATGGTTACCATTTGCAACCAAATGGAAATATTTAGTGTTGTTATCCCCCTCAAAAATATGTTTAACTTTTGCCCGTTGGTACCATTTAATTTCCTCTTCACGTAGCAATTGAGCGAGCCTCTCATTAGAGCACTGCTTCAGATAAATATCCTCATTAGATAATCCAGTGTTCTCTAATTTTTTGTCAAATTCATTTATAATAAGAGTAATTCTCTCTTTTCTTTTCTATAAGTTCCACTTGTACTCTTGGCCCAACCCCTTAGTTGTTGTCTAAGACTCCTGATTTTAAATTGCCATCGAGTTATGGAAGAGTTTCCCATATGCTCATTGTGCCAACAATTTGACACCATATCAAAGAAGCCATCCCTGGTTAGCCACCCAAGTTCAAATTTGAACAATGACTGATTTCCCGAATGGAAAGCTTCTCCAGTATAATTTACATAAAACTAATATATAATTAATGTAAAAAGAATAAACTCGAGGATAGAGCAGATATATATTAAATATCTTTAAAAAATCAAGTACTTCTTTATAAAATAGTGCAAAAATAGAAGAAGAGAAAGCAAATTAATTTGGTCCATTAGATTTTATGAAGAAGACGCCCAATTTCTCCGGTAAAAAGAACAGACGGAGAGAGAAGGGGAGAGAAGTGTCATGCTAATCCATGCACGACGTGGGCCCCACCACCAGCCTCTCACGGCCTGTTACTACTAATACTACTAGCTAGCTCCTCCTGCTAAGCTCGATACTTCCAGTTCCAGCAAACGCAAGGGCAAACCGGCAAAGCAAGCTGGTCTTGACTCTTGACATCCTGCTTCCCGGCCTCCCTCCCTCCCCCGCTCTACAAATCTCTCCCGTTTCTCTCTCTCTCCACGTCCGTCTCGCGCTCCTAATTTGCCCGACCTCCACACACCACACATCGCTTTTGTTGCCTTCCAACGCGCACCGTGCGATCTGATTCGAGTTGCTAGCTGTCAGGCATGGCCGAGGAGACGAAGCAAGAAACCGCCGCCGCCGCCGAGGTAGTCGTGACGGACAAGGCGGAGGATAAGGCCGTGGAGGTGGAGGAGAAGGCCGTGGAGGCGGAGGAGAAGAAGGTTGACGAGGCGGAGGAGGCCGGGGCGGACGAGGCAGCGGTGGTCGAGGGGACGGGCTCGTTCAAGGAGGAGAGCAACCTCGTGTCCGAACTCCCCGACCCCGAGAGAAAGGCGCTGGCCCAGCTCAAGGAGCTCGTCGCCGCCGCGCTCGCCAACGGGGAGTTGGACCTGCCGCCTCCGCCGGCTAAGCCCGCCGAGGCAACTCCGGCGGCCGAAGAGGCCAAGACGGAGGAGCCAGCCAAAGAAGAGGCGAAGGACGAGGCGCCAGCCAAGGAGGAGGAGCCTAAGACCGAGGTGACGGCCGAGGACGAGCCCAAGACCGAGGCTCCCGCGCAGGAGGAACTGAAGGCTGAGGCCCCGGCCCAGGAGGAGCCCAAGACCGAGGAACCAGCCGAGGAGGAGCCCAAGACGGAGGCGCCGGCAGAGGCTGCGGCCGAGGAGCCCAAGGCTGAGGCGGCGACGGCCGGCTCGGACGCGGAGGAGCCGGCGCCGGCGGCCGAGCGGAAGGAGGAGCTGATCTGGGGCGTGCCGCTGGTGGGCGACGACGAGCGCACGGACACGGTGCTGCTCAAGTTCCTCCGCGCGCGGGAGTTCAAGGTGAAGGAGGCCATGGCGATGCTCAAGGCGGCGGTCCTGTGGCGCAAGCGCTTCGGCATCGATGCGCTCCTAGGCGCCGACCTCGGCCTGCAGGAGTTGGAGAACGTGGTGTTCTACCGCGGCGCCGACCGGGAAGGCCACCCCGTGTGCTACAACGTCTACGGCGAGTTCCAGGACAAGGAGCTCTACGAGAAGGCCTTCGGCGTCGAGGAGAAGCGGGAGCGCTTCCTCAATTGGCGCATCCAGCTCCTCGAGCGCGGCATCCGCGAGCAGCTCGACTTCTCGCCCAGCGGCATCTGCTCCATGGTGCAGGTCACCGACCTCAAGAACTCGCCGCCCATGCTCGGCAAGCACCGCGCTGTCACCCGCCAGGCGCTCGCCCTGCTCCAGGACAACTACCCTGAGTTCATCGCCAAGAAGGTAAACTTCTTTCTTGCCATTGTCGAATCGTGTCCTAATCCTTAATCCAAAATTCGGTATCTTTAGCTCAAAGATTGAACATTTTTTGTGTTTGCAGTGATTAAAGTTAAGTCTTTTGGTGTAGTACTTGGGTTAGAAGTAGGATCTTTAGTTCCCTTTGCTGTGTTGTTTCTATATACTAGGACAAGTCCTGGGGGAAGTTAGTCTTTCTTTTATAGCGCCTGTTGCTCAGTAATATAGTAGTAACTAGATATAGCTGGGATCTTTTCCTTTTAGTTTTTCTCCTTTTCACCTTGTTGTCTGTCAGTCATGTTTTGAGTGCTATGCATGCTCCTTGCTATAAAAAAATGGCATGCAAAGGCAAATAAATACGCTGATTGTGAGATTGGAGTGACTTCAGATATATCTGAATTTGAATAAACTAAAGTGGGATCATTAATTTGGTCGAATCATCGATCATGTGCAGGTATTCATCAACGTGCCATGGTGGTACCTTGCGGCAAACAAAATGATGACCCCGTTCCTCACGCAGCGCACCAAGAGCAAGTTCATCTTTTGCAGCCCAGCCAAGTCTGCGGAGACTCTTTTCAGGTTTGCACACGAGGATCTCTGGCGATCGAATTTTGTGTAGTCAAATGTTATCTTCTTACATGTTGTTTGCCTTCTCTGTTTTGATACAGATACATCGCACCGGAGCAAGTCCCTGTCCAATTCGGTGGCCTCTACAAAGAGGATGACACTGAGTTCTCCACTTCTGATGCCATCACCGAGCTCACTATCAAGCCTTCAGCCAAAGAAGCGGTTGAGATTCCTGCTACTGAGGTTGATCCTTGTTTCTTGTATCCTGAATTTCTTACAAAGTTTGTACTATGATGATACTAATTGTTTGTGTGTATGAAATGTGTTATCATTGTAGAACTCCACGGTTGTGTGGGAGCTCCGGGTGCTCGGATGGGAGGTGAGCTATGGAGCGGAGTTCACCCCCGATGCAGAGGGTGGCTACACCGTCATCGTGCAGAAGACAAGGAAGGTGCCCGCCAATGAGGAACCAATCATGAAGGGTAGCTTCAAGGTTGGCGAGCCTGGCAAGATTGTGCTCACCGTCAACAACCCAGCATCAAAGAAGAAGAAGCTACTGTACCGATTCAAGGTCAAGAGCTCCGTCGAATCTGCATGAGGTTCCAGCTGCCTGGCTCTACAGATATGATCACCAACCAGGTCCACAGGTCCATATCACCACCATTTGAACATGTTGCATGATAGAAGAGAACAATAAGAATTTTAGGCCCCTTTTGTGTTTGGTTCTTTGATTTGTTGGTTTGCTGTTTTTTGGGGTCACATTTGTATGTGTTTACTTAAACCAAAGTGAGCTTGTTCTATAAGATAGCTGGGATCAGATGGTGGGGAGGTTTGAGATGGCGATGGTTCTTGAGGTCAGGAGTGGGGTAGGTGTGGAAGGACGGACTGAAGAATAGCTGTTGCTGCTCTGTATATCTATCTGTCTGTACATTGCATCCATGGATTCTCTTTCATCAACATGTTAATTTTTAGATAGCACCCCGTTTTGTCGTCACCAACGCCATGTTACTCTCCATGTTCTCCTGCTCCTTCCCTTTTGTCGTTCTTGGTGCTTTGCATTTGGCAATGAATGATCATGCCGCGCCATTTCAAGACAAATTTACGTGCATGCTATGGAGTATGGACTAATGGACGTCAGGATCTCCACCATTGCTTTTACCCAATTGCAGTAAAAAACATCATCTCTTTGCAACCAACCGCCAAGGCTGTAGTGCAGTAGTAGCTATCTGAATTCAGATCAGACTTGTGTTGGGACACTTCAGTTTTACCGGAACACTGTAGCTCTTTTGTACTGAGCTACTGATGCCATTCCTAATTAGGCAAAAAGGACATCTTTTACATCTCATTTGCATGAAGCTTCCTGACAATGGCAAGACAAATTAAGGGCGCAGGCCAAACCAAAAGCAGGCATCTTCAAAGTGTTTATGCTGCTAATGATGGGCAAAAACCATGCTTGGGTAGTACCATTAACAAAAAGCAAAGACCAGATAAAAGCAAGGCAGAGCAAAGCAAGCACAGGCAAGCTGTAGATAGATGATAAAGAAGGCAAAGGAAGGCAAAGGAAAGGTGAAATGTGTGCCGGTGCAAGAACTTTCCCTTTGACTACACAAGCAGTGCCTACAAAAACCAAAAGGGAAAGCCGCCACATTATGCATATCCAGCTTGGCCATGATCCCCCTCTGTACCTGGAAGAATCCTTTTTCTTCCTCTGTGCCCTGTGATGATGATGGAGGCAGATGATGTGATGACTGCACTGGAGCATTTGTTACTGTGATCTTTCCATGGATAACATGTGTGTTGCGACCGAGGCACGACTGGCTAGTTCCCCTGCTCTTCGAGCGTGGCAGGAGATGTTGCCTGCCATACCTTACGAGGTGGGGAGAGGGCTAGTTTTGCAATTTCGCTTGAAAAGATGCTAGATTTGAAAAAAAAAAGTTAGAGAGGCTAGAAAAATAATCGCTTCGTGTGTTGCTCCATCTCTATCCAAAGGCTCGGAAAGCAGGTCCATTTCCTTTGGGGTTTTTAATGATCAGGGAGAAAACCTCATCATTGATGGCATGGACAAGCGCCATTGTCAATTGTCATGCCTGTGTGCCATGGTGTTAGCTAGGGCCACTGGATGTGTCTGCAATCCTACGGTTTCCTCCATATGGCCGGAGCGGTTGCGATCAGAATCTTCGCGTGTCTTATCTCGAGATTTATATAGGTATTTCACTATCGATGCACAGAGGTATAGCTTTGATTGAAACGATTGTTGTGCAATGCAAAATATTTTTTATTGTGTTGTAGCTCTCTTGGCACCTGCAATGCATAGGAGTTTAAGGTGGGAGCTCAAGGAGAGAGGGTTCCAAATTAGTAAGCTTACACCCACTCCACAGTGACCGGCGAAATCACCCAGCCACCGTGGAGCATTGGAGGTACTCCAATAGATCGGCTGTCGATTTCTATTCGTGGGGTGAATATTCGTAAAGAAGTTTTCTCTTATGAACATTCGTATTCGTATGCTTAGCAGTGCTCTTTGTGACCAACCATCAGGCTCTTCTAGCCGTGATTCTGGATGGCTCAAGTATCACCATAATTTTAAATTTGAAACGGGGAAGAGTAGTAGGCAAAGCATGGTGGGTGCAAATCATGGTCATGCAGACAGTATAGCAGTATCATACTATCACCCCCAGCACCCTCACATGCCCCCCCTCCCCCGCCCCGTCACTGTTTGTTGTCCCACCATAGCCTACTTGTGTTGCATCTTCATCATCACCGTCTTCCATTTAAAAGAGACGGATGTGCGATTGTGCATGGATAGACCAGAAAACCCAGAACTGTAACTTGCAAAGCTGCAATTGTATCGTCTCTCGCTCCTGGACCAGTATGGGGCCCTCAGCGTTGCATCTCCAGTCCGGGACCAACAAACACGTTATAAATTCCGGCTTACATTATATAATTTGCTGCACCGCACAGAGTGCTCACCAATTCACCAACCAAAGCCGCATTCATGCTTGAGGGATTAACCCATTAATTTCCTTTACACGATCAGGGAGACAAGCAGCTAAGAGCCTAAGATACTAGGAGCCAAGTAGGAGGCCTTCCTTACAATTTGCCTTGTCTCTTCCTACCTTCCGATGAGCAGACAAGGCCACACGGTCCGTTTCATTCACGCACCGCAATGCGAGCCTTTCTCTCGATCAGGGGAGGAGTTAAGGGAGGGGCATGTACTACAGGACGCACAAGTAGTGGACAAAAAACCGTGCGGCCTCTACGCGTTGTGATCCAAGCGATGGACGGGTCGAAATGATGCGTTTTGGTAGCGTTTTTAGGTGTTTTGATGGCGCAGGGGCGGGCGAGGCTACGACCCGCCGCCGTGGCCGTGGGACGTGTATACTAAATTTAAACTTAATAGAGAATATTCATTCTTTTTATCCAATAAATCAGATTAACTAATACTTATTTATATTTCCTCTGGTAGCATAGTAGTAAAAATACTTTTAACAAATCACTAGTTAGATTTAATTTCTACTATATATTATATACTACTAGTATAATGCACCGTAAAATTTCTCTTTTTCTGATCGTATTTTGTTGATCTTGCACTGCCAATTCTAACTCTATCTACCAATTTTTAGTGCAAACAATTATATACTATTAGTATAATACACCGTAAAATTTCTTTTTTCTGTCGATCCTTGGTTCCTCCCAACTCCTAGTCCCGTGAGTGCTGGGGTGATTAAACTTTGTGCCGTGTGTTTGTCTGCGTGGGGCAAAATTGTACTGTGAATTGTTAACCGTGGTCATTAATGTGGTTGAGCCTAGTTTAAGTATCTTGAGTCTTGACAGGCAATTTGCCTGGAAGAATAATTAGGCGGATTAATTACGGGAGGAGCTGAGTCTTTTCCAGAGGGAGAGAGATGGAGAAGCAAATACTCCCTCTGCTCCTGAACTGAACCGGTATTATTCTAGATTTTTACGTTTCTACAAAGGCACATCTACAAAAGAATGTATTACTCATATTCATTACTGTTAAAATCTTAGGTTGAGCTAAACATGAACATCATAAGCTAGCCTAAAACATAATCACACAAAAACAATAATGCGGAAATAAACATTAGATTGATGCACTGACCCGGTGAAGAAGATGAGGCCATTAGTTCTTTGTCGGTGTAGTCGATTCGGTTGGAGTAGAAGCACGAATGCGTGATGATGAAATCGGGCACCGAGATCTTTTCGGTGATGGATGCAGTCTTCGTTGGCCTTGCGCTGCAACCAGATCGGATGGACGATTTTTCGGGAGTAAGCGACTCATGTTTTTCTCTTGTGTTTTTGAGTGTTGGCTTCTCCCTCTTTACTTGTAGCGCTGGCCAACGGGACCGAATCAACTGATTTTGGTAAGCTCTCGATCAGAGCGCATGATTTGTGAAAATTATCCCAGAATTTCGGTCTTTCCATTCTAGTTTTCGGTCTTTCCATTTTAACCGAAGATCATAACTAACAATTACATTTTTAGATATTGTGTTTTACTTTAGTCAATGGTAGTAAATGATATTGAAAATGGCTAATGGGAAGGGGTATAGAAGGGGGAAAGGTAAAAGGCCACTTCGACATTGTAGAACGGCATGTATTTAGAAACAAAATTTGAAAACTAAAATGATATGTATTCGAAAACAGAAGGAGTAGTAGAATATCATTATTTGTGTTGTATATTAGTGCTCCGAGATAGTCGTTACAGAGCTAGTGTAGAACAAACATAGAAGAAGATGGACAAATGAAATAGGGACCATCTTCTCTTTTATCATTTATTGATATCTCATTGATGCGTGTATAATGACCAACATTTACCCCTCTTATATAGATTGAAGATACGTGCTCTCTCAATAGAATAAGCAATATAGGTTTAAACCAGGCTTATACATATAGTAAATCTGCTGTCCAGGTAAAGCGTACGTACTATTAGACCTTCGGAACAGACGGATATTCAACAATTTGCGAGGAGGGGAGTGGCATAGCGCGACCGACCGTGCCCGATCGTCGCGATTAATGCCTTGATCATATGTAAAAAAAAATCATTCAGCCCTCATACTTTTCCACATCTCCCGATCGGTGCCATCCATTTGTCATCCAGCGATCCAAAATATTGCACTTGTTGAAAGACTGCACCCAGACGGTAAACGAGGGCTTCGAAATTTCTCTGCAGCTGAAGCCGCCAGCTCAGCTGCCCAGTTGACTGGCGTTACGTAGAACTTAGAGGGGCAACTCAAAAGGGCACGTTTGAAGGAGCTATAGTTTTTGTGAAAAATTGTTTTTTTGTTTGTTAAGTTGGAAAGTGATTGTAGTTTTTTTTATAAGAAATCGTTTAATAAATAGCTAATTTTTCTCAATAATAAACTGTAAAAGCAGTTTCAACTCAACTTTTAGCTTTTGTTAGTTATATATAACTTTTAACTTATGTCAAAAGAGTTTATTGGATTTTCAGAAACTGAGCTTTAAACCTTTCAAACAGAACCAAAATGTTCGGACACAAGAAAAGCCGTGGTGCGCAAAGTACTTTGCGATGTTCTTAGGACAGGAGATTTCACGTCGCCGTTCGAGCAAAAGCTCGTGATTTCTAACCGCCGCAACATCGATCCCGATGTCTCGCGGCCCGTAGGATCTTTTAAAGAAGCGTGCAATCAAACCCAGAATGGGCGCATGACATATGTCAATTGTCAGGGAGTATCTCAGTTATCTCACATTGCTTCGTCCACGAAAAGCTCTTATTGGCCTGAGGCTGTGGAAAAAAAAGGTGAAAGGAATCTGTTGTGAAATTAGTAGGAGTAGCTCTGTTTGACAAAAGATTTGTTCATATCTTGTTTGGAACCAGAAATAGAAAACATAGGAATAGTGAAAAGCACAAGAATAGAAAAGAGATGTATGGACATAACAAAGGATTGTAAAACATATAAATTTTACAAAATAGGGTGTTTGGTACGTAGAAATACGAAGAACCCGTAGATTTTGAACGAATACTTATGGTGAAGAGTGCTACTATCCAAGCTATACCGTTGGAACCACGTTTCGTAGGTTTCATAAGAGTTTCAAACGGGTTTAATAAATATTTCAGCGTGTTTCAATAAATTTCAATGAGTTTCTAATATGAGACTACAAGTTTCGTCCAATTTCAAATCTGAAATTTGATTTAAAACGAGATTCAAAAGCTAGCCTCAATTTGAATACTACTTCGATCAAAAGTTCTGGAGTTTTTAGGTCCATCCACATGACCATGCAAACAAATCTTAGGATTTCTCATGGGCTGATAAAAAAGCTGCTAAACAGCCAAAATAAAAAGTATCGGATGAAGCCGTGCGAAGCCACTATAGTCAAAACAAGTTGAGCTACGGAACAAATGAGCACTCAAAATCTCTCATTCCTCTAGAACGTTTCATCAGGCCACTCACATTTGGCCAAGTGGCTGCTTTCTCATCTCAAGATAAGTCTGGCTTCTTCTACTAACCCTTCTTCTTCCTACTACAAAACTGTAGCAATCCAAGAATTAGAGAAACAAAAACAGAGAGAGCAAGCAAGCTAAGAAGAGTGGCCATGGCTCTAGCTCCCACATCTCTCTAGTGCTTCCTTACAGAAAGGCCAGTGTGCACGGTCATAGTCCCATAGCTTATGAGGACAAGACCGTCGAGTTCTTCATGCAAGGCCACAAATGAAAAGGACACACCTCCGTCGCAAGGAAATTTTGAGGTGAAGCTTGGGAAGCTGGCAATGGTCCCGCTCGCCACCGGCGTGCTCGCGCTCGGGTCCGTTGACGACGCTATGGCGGCTAAGTCCAATGACAGGGTCGGCGGACAGGTGTTTTGGTATACCGTTGTATTAGTTACTTACGGTATACCATAGAGTAGTTTTTCTGTAAGGTGAATAGTGTTCTCACGTGAGCACTAATGAAAATTATTCGGAGTCAATGACAGCTGGACCACTAAATGGGATGTCCTATAAGTCAGAGAGCGTGAGGAACGAATCTTGTTAAAAAGGTGTTTCCGTACTTTTTCTTTTAACTTCTATTTCATTGTTGCACTTTTTATTTTCTTTTTGCAGATTTGGTCTCGTGAGAAAGAAATTGTAAAAATACTTTACTCTCTAATCCTGGAAGTAGCGGCACCTGGCAAACTTCCATACCGTAGTACCTCGTCGGCAGTACGGCAAGTTGGCAACAGCAGCAGCAGCGGCCGCAAGACGTGGTCTGGTAGCTCGACCTGCCGTGATACCCTAGCGTTTTCAAAAATGTGCAACTGTCCTGAGAAAGTCAAGGTTTCGCTCTCATCCACCCATTTGTTCTCTCTCCCCATCGTCTTCAACGAAGCAACCAGAAAACACTCTGTCTTCCTCGCCTTGGCGCCGGAATGGGCTTCGACAGATGCAGATCGAAGCAGGTGACGTCGCACGTCGGCAGCAACAGCAGGTTGGGGCAACAGTGGCGGCAGGCCGGCGGGGAGGCTCCGTGGTTTGGGGCGGAGAGGGCGGCGGGGTGACTTTTGGCGGCGCATCATGCGGGAGCTTCACGCGTCTTGCCTCGGTCCTACGCAAAGGAAACCAAAAGGAGGTTTGAGCCAATGTTTCAGATTCTTGTGAAATCTATTGGAAAGGGAGAGTTACCAAAGAAATATTGTTCACAGCTCTTGTTCCAAACGCCAAGATTGGTAAGATTCCATAGGAATAGAAACCTCTGAAATTCCTTTGCAGTTCCTCCGATCCAAACCGGGCGTCGGGGCCTTAGTCCTTTGTCACACTTCGTCACCTCAAATGAACCAAGCAACTCTGAATTACATTTGCTGATTTCCAATGGAACGATGATCTCGAGCTATTCTTGCCAATTCCAATGCTAAAACCTAAAGATGTACCAAGAATTTGAATGCAACAGGAGGTAAACCGTACATCGTACACGCAAGAAAAGGAAGAGACCGTGCTACCTACCTTTAGCTCTCCCTTTGGAGGTTGCTCTTTCTCCGGAACCAAGGCCCTGGCCTTCCACCACACCACAGGCACAGGACAACACAGCATCTGCAAACATGTGCAGCTGCTACAGCTTACAGGACCGTACCCTTAATTGGGAAAGGTACTAGTACTGTACTAATCACCACTCAACAATTACCAAAAGGGAAGATTAGAAGAGAAGTGTAATCATTGATTCATTGGCGAGTGTGATTGATGGTCATTAACTCAAAAGGCAAAGCATCACAACTCTTATCATTATGAGTTGGCTAGCCGTATTGCACTTCTCATGTGTGCCTCTGTAGTCTCTACTCGGTTCAAAAAAAAATTCGATTGGATGGCTGAACGCTGACGTCCATGCCTACTCCCTCTGTTTAGAAATGTAAGACATATTTTGACTTTATATAAGGATTAAGGTTAAGATAAAATTGAGAAAAATATAAGAGAAAATGACTTACATACCCCACTTAATTGTCTTGAAAGGTGAAAGATAATACTTTGTGTGTGGTGGTAATGAATAAATGCATATAGTTAAGAGAGAATAAATAGGAGTACAGTAGGACAAACCTCATTAAATCTACATACAAACTTTATATTTCTGAACAAAATCATTCAAACCATAAACCTTATATTTGTGAATGGAGGAAGTTGTTAGGGCATATAAAATGGTATATGTCAGCTGTCTTTAAGAGTATGCTATATATGATTTTGGATGATGCCAAAGAGAGAGATGTTGTCTACTATTTAACAGACGATCTTATAGACAGTTTTATACTGTGTATGCTATTGTACAGACAGTCTATTAATTATATAAGATATCATTACAAACAGTCATATAGACAGTCTATTGTATGAGTTGTCTTTAATTCTGTATATAGATGATATAGAGGTGTATTACAAACAGCCATTGTCACTATCTGTACCACTGTACATACCCTTAGCAGTCGTTCCCAGCCTTTGCTCCTCTTTTTTTTTTTTTTTTGCTTCTCGCTTTTGTCAACACTTGATAAAAGGAGAAGAAAGAGGAGATGAAAGAAAGAAGAAAGGACGAGAAATGACACATTGAGGGAGAGAACTGTTCAATATTTTAACCTTCTAAATTTTTTTTACAGAACTAGTCATGTGGAATTTTTTTACAGGAATAGCCTCATTCTACGCAGGGGAGCGCGGAATTTGCCGAGATTTCCATTGCCGATTTCCTATGCCCCCATTCCGCGGTAATTGAAATCTCCACGCCACCCCGCCGTGGGAAAAAATCCCGCGCAATTCCACACTACAGTACCATAGGATTATCTCCCCGCGGTACTGTAGAGCGGAGAGGGGCTATTTTTGTAAAAAATTTAAAAATTATATATTTTTTGCAAAAAAAAAAGGGAGTAAGGGGACAAATATGCTAGCCGTTCAGAAAAAGAAGGTAGAAAGAGAACTACTCAAAATGATTGGTAATGTGAAAGAAAAGAAAACAAGCATGTTTTGGTGGGACAGGAAAATCTACCAGAACTGTTCATTCGCCTTTGCCAAACGGTACTAGCAAATACTGACAGTTATTCAACTCCTCGTAATTATCATTGTCAGACATTGATCAAACAATACTAGCATAAGTTTGCATTATTGCCATGCCATACACATGCCTGTTTATTTTTTTAGTGGCCCTGGCCCTTGAGTATAAACTGGAGTAAAGAACAAGCAGGGAGCTGCATTGGATATGAAGCTGCTATTGGTTTCTACTGTGTGAGTAAACAATAGGTTGGAGTGTTGGACCTTTGGATTCTATGCAAGACTGGCGAAAGGTGTGGTCCACTACACTTGCAATGCATGAGAGAAGAACCAAAAAGTTCCGGATTCAGGCCTCGGGTCTCGAGGTAACACAACAAGATGCTGCTCCATTGCATTTTCTTTGTATCTCGGGCTTGATGAACTCTAAAGATGAATTTGTACAGGGGAAATCAAGGTGTTTATATATTTTGGACTTGATGTGATTGTTTGAACTTTGAAACCCTCTGTGATGAAAACTGGAGTGAAATGGCATCATACAAAATTTTCAGCTATCTCGACTGTTCGAAAGGAGTCAAAGGACTAAATTAAGAAAATCAATATGAACAATACTTTAGAGAAAATCAAGAAGGAAAAAAAGGGCAAGGGCAGTAGAATTAGCAATTTGGTGGGTCAACAGGAAAGAAGATGAAATTGCCGTGATAAAACGAAGAAAAGAATAGGCTGGTCTGATCAGCAGGGCTCTAGTTGTCCTCGGTAGCTGAACTGAAGCACCGGAAAAGCAGGGAGTTTCACTGCAGCAGCGTCGCATCTCGCAAGTCATCTCTCCTTTCCAGGGGGCAATTTCGCAGCACATTCTTTGATGACATAAAATGTCGAAACAAACAATCGGAGGGCCAAAAAAGAGAGAGAATCTTGCGCCTTTAGCCAAAATTTTCCGGCACAAGTGCCCGCGTCAAGCAATTTTTTTTTCTCCCAAGAGTGTCAGAAACGAAAGGGCGAGTTTTTTCAACTGCTGGTCGATCGAATTGCGCTTGCACTTCAGTTGATGTGATCTTTCACTAGCCTCCGTCGAGAGTTGTGACATCGGAAACGGATGGATTTGCTGTTTGCGTACAGTTCAATGTCCGAAAATCGATGACCTATTAAGCAGCCTATTTTGTTTGGTTCAAGAAGCTCGAAGTCGGTGGTGACTTGAAGAACTCGTGGTTGAAGTCGGTGACCTCTACTGTTCATCCAATAGTCCGGCGTTCAATTCACTATGATGAAACTAGACAGAGCTGTTCAGTGTTCGAGCCTACGAAGAACTCGTCAATTTCAAGAGGAAGCAAGAACTTTGCATTAGCGTATACATGGGTCGGCCCATTTCATCTCTAGCGAGTAGTATTTGATAGGACGGCCGCTGCGTTTGTGTTGGACTTTGGATGGACTAAAAACTTTGAGCTCCCTTCTTGATGGGCTTGGGTAATTTCTTTTTGGGTTATGGCCCATGTAAGTTCCACTGTCTGGACTCGTCCTGTGTTTATTCCCTGGAATAGTTTCGCTATTACCCAATTCTGTACTGGTTATAGAGGCCCATATCAATTCCAGTATCTGGGCCTGGGCTCGGAGTATTTGATTACATTTATCTGGAAGAGGATTGTAATTTTGCTGCGCATCTCTTTCCGCCAGTTGGCCCCATATGCCCTATTTACCATTTAACTGACACTTTTCACTCCGCACTACACAGGCAGTAAAAGAAGTTAAGCAAGCTTACAGTGCACGCGAATAGTAACTGTGGTAAAAAATAACACAGCAGAAAGAAAGCATCACAAAGGCGTTACGGCTTCTCGAGCAAGGTTCAAAATTTCGGCGAATTTCGCCGAAATTTCGGATTTCGGACCTCCCGAAATCTAAACTACCGGCCGGGAAAAAAAATTAAAAAAATTGAAATTGCTACAGTAAAATCCGAAATTTCGTTTTTCCGAGCGAAATTTCGTGTTTTTTTGACCGGTTTTGACCGTTTTAGGGCCGGATTTGACCCAATAACCATTAGGAAAGTCATCTCCTATGAAAATTTTTTGAAAAACCGAATTTTTTAAATATTTTAAAATTTTGGCAGAAATACTGTTAGATTTTTATAAAATTGTACAAGCTTGATAATAATCTCAAACTTTCATGGTACTATCCTTAGTAGTTTAGGATCATACATAAAAAATTTCAAAATAATTTAACTTCATTTGTTATCTTTAAAAAATCAAAAACAGAATGAACATAATTGGGACAGTTATATTGTCAGAATTTTATAAATTTTCTTGGGTGTTATTATGATCTAAAACTTTTATGAGAGATTAATAATTGACTCAGAACCATGATGTAAATTTTTCAAAAAATTTAAACTTGGTTTGTTTGGTCAATTAAATCTATGTAAGCATTTAACTTCGTTTGTTATATTATATTTCTAAAAACAAAAAGAAAAAAACATAAATGGTAGTGTGCCTTGTAAGAATTTTATAAATTCACTGGTGTGTGATCATGAATTAAAATTTTTATAGGATATTAAGAACTTCCTTATCACCATTCTGTAAAAATTTTTAAAAAAATTAAACTTCTTTTTACTGCTAAATCAAATTTATGTATTGATCATCAGACTTTTATCCGGACGTAGCACTGTCTAAATTTTTAAACATTATTTGAGAATTATCATCATATAAAAATTTTAAGAAAACATTAATGTTATATCAGGACCATCCATAAAAATTTTCAAAAGTTTTTAACATGGTTTACATAATTTTTCATGTTTTTCAATTTTGCCGGTAAACATTTTAACAGGGCAGTAGACCAATAGTACTGTTAGAATTTTTAAAAATTCATAAAATTTGATCATCATCTGAAAATTTTATGAGAGAATTATAGATACCTCATAACCATGCAAAAAAAAAAATTTATAACGTGGTTTGAACCATTTTGCATTCGGTTCAAAATTGCCGGTCAGCATTTTATCAGGACAGTTCCAATGTTTGAATTTTGAAAAATTACACAAACTTTAGAATAATCTGAAATTTTTATGTAAATATCATGAATGTGTCATGAATCTCCAAAAATTTTTTTAACAATTTATAGCTTGATTTGTACCATTTTTCATTCGGATCAAACTTATCGGTCAGTGTTTTATCAGGACAGTACCACTCTCTGAATTTTTAAAAATTCATCAAATGTGATAATCAGCTGAAATTTTTGTGAGAACATAATAAATGTGTCAGAAACCTACAAAAAAAATTTCAAAATTTTTCGTTAACGTTTCGACCTCTTTTCAGCCGGTGCAAAAAACCCGAAATTTCGAAAATTTCGCCCGAAATTTCGCGAATTTCGCCCGAATTTCGGATTTTTATTTCCGGAATGGACCGGATTTGAATTTTTAAATTCAAATTTTGTCCGAAATATTTCCAAAATCTAAAAATTTCGCCGAAATTTCGTCGTCCGGTCTGGGCCGAAATTTATTCCCAAACCGAAATTTTGAACCTTGTTCTCGAGTCCCACGTTGACCAAGAGCTACCATTTTGCGTGCGCGTGCCCGTATATAAACTCGAAGCCTTAGCCTATCTGTAGGCGTGAAAACGGTAATGAATATTGTTCTTCTTGAATTTTAATTTTTTATTTATTTAGAGTTAGATATACGTCGGATATGGATATAAATTTAGATTATTCAAGATATAGGTATGGAACAAATACATAACAGATTCTGATTAAAAACGGGTAGAATAGACGGATAACAAACGCATATAGAAAAGAATATATGTTGAACCATATAACCATTTTAACATGAAAGATAACTATAATCGGTTTTGGGCTTGATCTTTGTTCGTGTATACATGCAAAACTAGTAAAACAAATGTAACAGCAAGACAGAGAGAGATATGGTCATTCAGATCGCCACCACTAAGGCCATCATCATTTGGAAAAAGAAAAACGAAAAGAAGAGCGCAGTGTAGAAGGTCGGCCTAGCCCATTTAGCCTAGCATGTCGCATAAGAGGGGAGGGAGCTAGGGTTCCACGTATCCTCGGCCCTCAAGATGCTAGTAAGGGTATAATCGGATTGGATTCAATCAAATACCGCTTATCCCGTATTTTAATTCATATTTTTCTCAAATTCAGAGTCGAATACGAATATAGATGTGGGTAGAATCCATCCTGAATTCAGATCAAATTCATTATGGTAACGAATATTTGATCGAATATCATGTGAAAACATGTCATATATAGCGCGCATACAACGCTGAGAATTACATAATGAAAGTTCACAACATGTTCAACACAACAACAGTAGTTTTACAAGCAATAACAACTCCAAATCACGTATTTGAAGCCGACATTGTGAAGGTCTTGTCAAGCTAATTGAAATGGATATATTATTTACTTAATTATGAGTTCAGACGAAGAAGATAAATACGTATTAAAGATCTACTGAAATCCGGATTTCGAGGTAAATTCATCGGAACACCGAATATATCCAATTCTGACAGATACCTCTCTCCCAAATCTGATTCTGAATCCGACAAACATGATACAGAATCCGAATCCGAAAAATATTCGATCAGCCTTTTCAAATCTGATCCGAACATGATCAGTCGAGAAGTATTCGATCCAATTACACCTCTAGCTGTTGGCGCCATTGCTGCCTAGTAATTGTTACTCGTGACCACCACCTTGCCATTTCTTCGCCGCTCTGGGAGAGTTTGAAAGGATTGTTAGAAATCCCTTTGGTGAAGTTGGCAAAGAGAGAGGCCTGAGCATAACTCGGTTGGTTGGAGTGCTGCGTGTGCGTCTATTTTGCTCGCGTTCGAGCGCTGCTCACGCAGGCATTTACGGAGCCGAGGATACATGTGTGCGTGTGTAGGTGTACATTTGTAGCTCGATTATTGTCCTTCTTTAATGAAATACCAGAGCTATCGACCATTTTTTTTAAAAAAAGTTGGCAAAGAGATTGCCCAAGAAGGCTACCCCTCGAAGGAGTGTCCGTCTAGCTTCGGAAAGAAAAGAAAGACGACTCCCTGAAGATGAAAAAGATCCATACGTGCTAATAGAGGAGCTCGAGGCCGTGGTGACCTAGATGCATAGCTCTTTGTAGTCCTTGGTTGCCTGCTGGTTTGAGATGCTTGCAAGTGTTGGTACATTGCCTTTCTATTGTCTCGGTTCTAAGAGCAATGGTACATATTAGCTCTTTATAAGAGTATGCCACGTATAATTTAGATGACATTGAGGAGAGAGGATGAGAGATAAAGATGATGTATACTATTTAACATATTGTCTTATAGACGATTTTATAATGTGTATATCATTGTACAGACAATCTATTAATTATATGAGAGATTAAGGAAGAGAGAGAAAGATGATATCTACTATTTAACAGACATCCTTATAGTTGACTTTATACTGTGTATACTATTGTAATGACAATTTATTAATTGTATAAGAGAATATTACAGACAGTCATTATATGAGTTGTCTTTAGTCTTATCTATAGTTAATATGAAAGTGTATTACAAACAATCACCATATATATATATATATATATGTATATATGACTAACAGCCATCTCGCGCTTTTTAGGTTGGTGTTTGTATCCTCTTTGCTATTGATGACATGAGAGATGCATTTTCACCTTTCGCGAAGCTATCCTGGAGTCAAAGGTCCGATTAACTTTACTCTATCGACTGCACCTTTACGTTGATTTTGATGTAGATTTGGCATCTTTATCAATTATCATAATCGATCGAATAGCTGTTAGTGGCTATTTCCAGTCGTGCTTCGGGTGCTATCATCTCAGTTTTAACTAAAAGACATAGAATTGTCCACATTTCACTGCTATATGCTCACTTTGGTTAACTGTAGTTGATTTCTTTAAGAGACTTAGTTGATTTGTCAACATTGCATCGAATTGAGATTGACTTCCAACCTTTTTAAAAAACTTGTATGTGCCAACTGCCAAGTGAGTGGTGTTTTTTTTGTTTAAGAGAGTATAGACTATAAAACAGATCCACACACTCAACACATACCACCTACACATGTGTGGACGTTCTCTGCACACACTAGTAATTTATCAAAGACACTCAATGCCTTATGATGCACGGACATATACTTATCAACTGAACTCGTACGTGTGTGTGTCCGGGAGGGTAGGGGTTAGTTCCACTATGTGTTGTCTGCAGAACATATATTATCTACTTGCAATTGGATGTCTTAATAAAAAAAAATTACACTCAACTGCTCCATGTTTCTCTAGAGAAATGAGGTTGGTCCAATTCTTTCTCTCGAAGACATGGGCGGACAATCTGTTTTTCTCCGTTGCCAAAATTGCTGTGATCCGGATTCCGGACCGTGCAGCTAAGATTAATTGGGTATTTTGATATCCCTTCATGCTATTAGTATAGTGCCCTGTCTTCCGGTTTCCTTTTTCCAGCACGTAATATATGGTCTTTTTCTTTTCTAGAATGTTTGTTTCCTTTTCCTTAATTCCAGGATATTTGTTTCCTTTTCCTTCAGATGATGCTAGAGGTGGGGGGATCTGTTGTGAGTCACAGGGATGAGTTAGACACATTAAACAATGGCCATTGGATGTGGGTGAGTAAAGCTGAGGAAAGATCTGATAGGTTAATTTGATGGAGGCAAGTTTCTAGGGACGTTTCGCTGGGTGCATGAAGGTTGGGCCATCTCTAGTGGGGTGCATTATTTGGAGTGAACGTAGAAAAGAATGCTTAGGTGCATTATAAAGGGGTATAGATAATCACAAACTAGATCACCAGTTTAATTAAGTGGACCGTACTTACTTTGGGCCGAGAAAATGGCAGTGGCAATCAGGTAAAGCCCACCAACGATCGGTACCTACGTCGGCAGGAGAGTCAACAAGAAACTTACCCTTGGACAATTTCTTCTAAAAAGAACTTAGGTCCTGTTTAGTTACAAAGTATTTTTGGAGTTTTAAGATAATACCAAGGTTTCTAAAAATACCATATAGTATTAATTACTATGAATTGTTTGTATACAACTTATACTTTAGTTTTTAATACTACGGTTTTTCAAAATACCATGTTTTTTAATTAAAAAATCTACTCTATAGCTTTTGTTCTTAAACCGAGTTTTCTTTTGTTCTTCACCTCGTAACAGCCGTGCACATCGGGCATTGTTAGCGCAATCACCAAATACCGTATGTATGGCCACCCCCATCATCATCTGCTACGTGTTGATGAGGAAAAAAAAATGCGCCAAAGTGTTGATGCTTATCAACATGTGAGAAAAAAACTATGGGCCAAAGTGTTTGATGCATTGAAAATTTAGCTAAAACAAAAATTCATATACAAGTACAAAAAATTGTTTTGGGCTGAATTAACATAGACTACTTAGTTCATACAATTGCAAGATATATCACCGTGTTTTATTAATGTTTGCTAGACCTAATAGCTACTTTTTTTCTTAAAAATAAGTAGCTGATTGAACAGTGCAATTGCACGGTTTGGTTTAGTATATAGTATAATTTTACGAAATTTTAGATTTCAAAATTTATATTTTGTAATATTTGAATTTAAGATATTTGATTTCATATTTAATTACTCCATCCTTTTCTGAATAGATGACATTTTAGAATTTTGCATTTTAACCAAGGTACGTGTAGAAATGACCAAATTTTATTGAGACCTCTCTTTATGTGTGACTAGTAAGATGCCCATGCATTGCAACGGGTTCTAAAAAAGAAGGTGATACATATCATAAAAGGTGACCAAAATTTAAAAAAAATATGAGCCATCCATGATGTTCTAGAGAATTCTAAAAGAAATTAGTTGACGGAAGCAAAAAAAATTGTATACCAAGGAGGCATGAGAAGTGGCCGACGGGGGTGGAAGCCACACGATCTGGTGGATCGATGCGGCGGCGTGAGGTGTGGTGGTGGTGCGATTTTAGGACGGCGGCAATGCAAAATAGGTATTTCTTCCTCCACTCAAAACGTTTGGAGGTAATTTCTTTTTGTTTTTTAGAGGAGACGTGCGTGGAGAATGGTTTTATTTTCTAATTTTTCAAAGCAGCTACTCGTGGGAAAGGGGGTGATGGAAACTCAAGAGAGGACGACGGACAAACTCCTCTTTTATATTAGTAGAGAGAGAGAGGGGGCATTTGAGGGGTGGATCTATGGAGGAAATTTATACTCTTAACTTTTGAATTAAAGGCATTGCTACCTATTTCTTTTCTTTTTTGAATTAATATATCTCTAAACCAACTATTAAATCTAAACCTTTAAAATTAGACTTCATCAAATTAAGGGTAAGATGTTTTTATATCATTTTCAAATTAATATATCTATAAGATAACTATCAAATATAAGTCTTTAAAATTAGGATCCACATATTTAATGGTTTGATGTTTTCCTTTTTGGTGAGAAGGGAGGCGGACACGTAGGCATGCATGGACCCAAAGCATCAGTCCACGTCAACGAACATTAGGTATACACTAGTCATCAATCCATGCATCTGCACAAACTAAATAGACCAATTAATAATATCTTTTTTTAGTATTAATACTAAACGTAAATTTAATTCAATTTTCAAATTTGGATTGCAATGTTTTAGTTTTGGGTTCTTAGCTCTAGATATACGATATTTAAATTCAAATTTTTATCTTTGTAATTTTTATTGGATCATTATTTTTAAATTTTAATTCTATGTATTACAGTTGCATTAAAAGTAAGTATTTTAGCATCTAGTTGTGTAGTTGCATAGGATTATAGGTAGTTTGTGTATATTTCAATACAATATTTTCTAAAACAAAATAATTCCTTATTTATAATTTAGGCACAAAAATTATTTTAAATGTTTTATATAAAATTTACATATATTTCAATGTTGTAATTTTGTTTCGGAAGCTTCTGTTCCCAATTTACACTACGCATGCACATGACTGTTCTTGAATTCTTTGAAGCACCTGATCTATTAGTGCTCCTACTTCTATTTGACCTGATTTGGAATTTTGAGACGTGATGCCTGCCATAGCCACAGGTATGTTACAATCCGATTTATATGTCAAGTAATTAAGTAACGCTAACAGGATGGCTATCATTTGAATACAATTATTTCTATTCTACACGTATAGTTTCCTTATCTATATATATTAGTATGCTATACGTATACGTTCATTTGGATGTTAAATCCCAATCCTTGGATGCTATAGACGGAGCAAACCAACCTCTTAGATGTTATCTTTTTTTCTCTGATTAAAGTGAGAATTTCTAGTATTTTTTCTTTTCTATGATTAATTTGGTATTTTTCAACTTTCTAAAATTAATGTAGGGGTTTCTAAGAGAGCCTTTAATTAGTATAGATAGATAGATATAGCTATGCTCACAGTCACATCGTCTGAACCCCGCGGTGAATCCTCTCAACCACAAGCCCACAAGTCCACAACTACTAGTCGTGTCTCTCTACCCTCTGCGCGCGCACAGTTGCATCCATCCGCTGCGTTCGTGCCTGATGTGTGTGTGTGCTCCGCACACTGGCACACCGCCAAATCCACACACTTGAGATATGCACCGGCCTGTGCCTGGTCACTTTCGTCCCGGACAGTACCCGCTCCCTCACCCTCCTCCATTATTGATGGATCGATGGATGCTTGCCGCTATTATTTCGATGCCTTGATTTGATTCTCGCTTTGCTTATGCCTTTCTTGGCTCTAACTCTGGCTCTCCGGTTCTCTTCTCCCCGACCGGGCCGGCTGCAGAATACGCAAGTCTAGTCTTAGCTAGCTGCTAGTTGTTAGGGTGCTGCAGTGTAGAAAGCTAGCTAAGATTTTGCATGCCGCAATGAGGACCTCGAACTCGAGCTTTGAGAGCACGAGCAGCAGCACCGGCGGCTCCGGCTCCGGATCCGGCTCGTTCAACCTCCAGAACCTGTCCAAGCTCATCCTGCCGCCTCTCGGCGTGCCGACCGGCTACAGCCAGTCCCATGCCGGCAGCGACAAGTGGGTCATCTCGCCTCTCGACTCCAGATACAGGTGACCATCCATATCTGCAACCAATAAGAGCTCAATCAATCTCTGCATGCTATGCTATTTGGCTGTCGATCTCAACTTCACGTACGTTTACTTGTTTTATGGTATAATCGCGCGTTTAGGTGCTGGGAGACGTTCATGGTGATCCTGGTGGCGTACTCGGCGTGGGTGTACCCGTTCGAGGTGGCGTTCGTGAACGCCTCCCCCAAGGGGGGCCTGGAGGTGGCCGACATCGTCGTCGACCTATTCTTCGCCGTCGACATCGTCCTCACCTTCTTCGTCGCCTACATCGACTCCACGACGCAGCTCCTCGTCCGCGACAGGAAGAGGATAAGCTTCAAGTACGTACCTACCGGCTACCGCTACGTACATATATACATGCATGTCTCATCTCACTTTGCAGCATTTGGGTGCCACAACAACGTTGTGCATGTTAGGCTTGCATGCTTCATTGCCAGGGTCGACGTCAGAATTCAGACACAAGTATATCTCCTATTTTTTCTTCTTGTCTTTGCATTTGGGCAGAAAATGGTAAGGATAGTTACGGGCACTAGCAGCTTAGTAATCTTGCCAAATTTTCATTCCGGTCCTTTACTGCCTCATGGGGATATGTGCTATTATGTCTAAGTCATGGATGATCGATGTTGTTCATGTATCCATACTTGTCACTACATCAAGTCTTTACGACGGTTTAAATCTATACCCCTTATAATGCACCTAAGCAATTTTTCCAACGTCCACCCTAAATAATGCACCTCATTAGAGATGGCCCAATGTTCGTGCACCCAGCAAAACGTCCCCAGAAACTTGCATTCATCAAAATGAATGTCTCAGATCTTTCCTCAGTTTTACTCACTCACATCCGATGGCCATTATTTAGTGTGTCTAATCATCCCTGTGGCCCACAACAGACCTCCCCCACCTACATATTTGGAAGGAAAGCGAATCAAACAAGAAAATAAATAAGGAGGATCCGCATGCAAGGAAACCAGACTTGAATTTTTTACTGACCAAAATTGTATGTACTACATATTTGGAAGGAGGGTGAATCAAACAAAGAAATAAACACGAGGATCCACATGCAAGGAAACAAGACTTGAATTTTTTATTGTCCTGGCATTGTGATCGTATTTTTTTCCGGATATGACCCTTCTCGAGACTTTTTTACAGATCTAGCCCCATAGAGCCTAATTTGGTATACGGAGGCGTTGAATTTTTGTTTTATTTTTATCTAAGGAACCAACTATGCGTGAGTCTTTGCTTAATTTTTTCAATTTTTTCTCACGGAACGGTAATGGCGAAACCTTTATTTAATTTTATCTTTTTTCTTCCGGATCCAATGATCGACGAGCGCGATTTGTTTTTCCATATTTTTCCGAAATCATCCTGTGGCCTACAATGGACCTTCTCTCACCTCCAAAGCATCAACAAGGAAAAGGAAACAAACGTCTTGGAATCAAGGAAAAGAAACAAACGTCTGAAAAGGAAAGGACCATATATTACGTCTTTGGGAAAAGGAAACCGTGGGAAAAAATTCTAGCACCTCTCTGATTTTTCTGTCTTAAGGCTACAATCGCAAATTCATCGCCGAGAGCCCGATTTAGAAAAATTATAACGACGATACTAATATAGTAAAAGTTCGAGCTGAAAGGCCGTAAATAATACTGCGCATCTCATTGAATTTTTCCTACTCAAGGCTACAATCGTAAATTCATCGTCGCGAGAATGATTCAGAAAAAACTTATA
This sequence comes from Otatea glauca, assembly GCA_036346275.1. Classification (NCBI taxonomy): domain Eukaryota; kingdom Viridiplantae; phylum Streptophyta; class Magnoliopsida; order Poales; family Poaceae; genus Otatea; species Otatea glauca. The sequence continues at coordinate 41,950,925 of CM070720.1, read as the reverse complement.
ACGATAATGCCAACACAGTAAAAAATTCCCGAAAAATAAAAAAAACAATCAAGCGGTGTTCGTCCGCTTAATAATTTTGGCAAAAAAAATAAATGCTTGGTGGCCGCTGAAAAATTCAAGCGTGGGAGAAAAAATGAAAAAAAAATCAAGCGGTGCCCGTCCACTGAATAATTTTGGAAAAATATAGAAAAATAAACTGTGCTCATGAATCATTGGATCCGCAGGAAAAAAGATAAAATTAAATACACAGACTCATGGCACTGGTTCCATGAGAAAAATTGAAAAAATTTAAACAACACTCACAAACCGCTGGTTCCGTGGATAAAAAATGAAGAAAAAAAAATCGGCGCTCTCTATACGCTGAAATTAGGCTATATGGGGCTAGATCCATAAAAAAATCTCGAAAAAGGTTATATTCGGAAAAAAATACGATCACGAGGCAAGAACAATAAAAAATTCAATTCTGGTTTCCTTGTATGCGGATCCTCCCCGTTTATTTCCTTGTTTGATTCGCTCTCCTTCCAAATATGTAGTACATACAGTTTTGGTCAGGACAGTAAAAAATTCAATTCTGGTTTCCTTGCATGCGGATCTTCCCTATTTATTTCCTTGTTTGATTCGCTCTCCATCCAAATATGTAGTACGTACAATGTGGTCACAAGATTATTTACTATTAAGTGTTATATTCATACTTATCTTCTCATTTAATTGATATGCGGATGTACTACCGTCGTAGCGTTAGCACTGGCACTATACTAGTTTCTAGTGGTGACAGAATGCTAGGGAAATTTCATGAAACACCTTATGTGGCGGCGACATTTTGGTCAGGAAAGCAACTAGATAAATGCGTACAGAACAGATCTAGAAAAGGTAATATACAAAAGGAGAGATAGGACTTCTAAATCAGCATGGGACCCAAACCAAACTGCATTATTATGGCCTTAGCAATTACGCAGCGGGGCCTACACCGTACACATTGTGATATGTGAAAAGTTTTGGGGCCAACCACGATCGAGTAGTACGTACTGAGATACGTGTGCAGCTTTAGGAGAGGTCAAATGGACCACATCGTCTGAATGGCTTTTGTTTCTTTTCGATGGGTTATATATATATATATATATATATATATATATATATATATATATATATATATATATATATATATATACATACATACGATGGCGCTATTCTACTCCCGCGTAGAATAGCTATTCATCTTTCTGTCGGAGAAGTAAATTCCACGCTATTGGCCAAACCGTAGTGGGTAATGGCATTGCAAACAACACTAGTAAATCGCACCTACTAGTAAATCATGAAATAGTTTACTACATAACAACTGATGAATTTACTGCCGAAGCGCATGCAAAGCACACCTGAATCTAATTCGGTAATAAATCACAAATACATTTTACTATAGAACAACAGATTGAATTACTACCGAATCAGTTACTAGTTAATGCGTTGGTCAACCCAGCTAGTTAATGCGTAGTGTAGTTTGTACATGAATCTGTCTCTTCTTTGTTTTTTCATATCTTTCGGATGATATTGATTTTGGTCTTAACATTTTACAATGTTGTATAATCTCTCCTCCCCTATCTATAGTAATTTCTTGAGAATTTTTGAAAACGTGTACTTATGGTTTTCATGAAAAAGAATAAAGTTCTGTTTGCTACATCTGCAGTAAAATATTTGAAAATTTCTCAAAAAATTACCAAACGTAGGGGAGTTGAGCTTCTACAATCCTGCAAAATTTGAAGACCAAACTCAATTGGATTTGAGAATATGAAAATAACAAAGTGCCAAACAACAGAATATACTATCTTTTACTATCAAAAAATAACACTTTAATGTGAAAAATTCTCAAAACATTACCACACGTAGGGGAGGTAATATTCTACAACCCTGAAAAATTTCAAAACCAAAATCAATGGGATTTCAGATATATAAAAATAACAAAATACCGAACAGCAGCATATACTACATTTTACTATCAAGAAAGCTGTATTTTACTGCCTCCTACTCAATCTGTTACTACATGCTGTACACAGCAGCCAAATGGTATAAAGTCTACGAAAATCACATGTATAAGTTTTCAAAAAATCTAAAAAAAAATTACCATGCGTAGGATACGTGAGCTTCTACAACTCTAAAAAATTTGAGGACCAAACTCAATAGCATTTAAAAGATATGAAATTGACAAAGCACTAGACAGTGAAAAATCACTAGTCAACCGAATTTGTCATTTTCATATCTTTCAGCTGGTATTGATTTTGATTTTCAAATTTTTCAGAGTTGTATAATCTCACCTACCATATCTATAGTATTTTTTTTAGAATTTTTGAAAATATTTACCATTGGTTTTCATAAATAAAAATTTAGTTCTGTTTGTCGGATCCGTAGTAAAATATTTGAAAAATTCTCAAAAAATTACCACACGTAGAGGAGTTGAGCTTCTACAATCCTGAAAAATTTGAATACTAAACTCAATAGAATTTGAGATATATAAAAATAACAACGTGACAATCAGCAGCGTATACTATCTTTTACTATCAGAAAATAACACTTTACTGTGAAAAATTCTTAAAAAATTACCACACGTAGGGGAGGTAATATTCTACAACTCTGGAAAATTTCAAAACCAAAATCATTGGTATTTGAGAGATATAAAAATAACAAAATACCGAACAGTAGCATATACTATATTTTACTATCAAGAAAGGTGCATTTTACTGCCTCCTACTCAATCTGTTACTACATGTTGTACACAACAGCCAAATAATATAAAGTCTACGAAAATCATATGTATAAGTTTTCAAAAAAATCTCAAAAAAAATTACCATACGTAGGATACGTGAGCTTGTACAACTCTACAAAATTTGAAGACCAAACTCAATGACATTTAAAAGATATAAAATTGACAAAGCACTAGACAGTGAAAAATCACTAGTCAACCGAATTTGTCTTTTTCATATCTTTCAGCTGGTATTGATTTTGATTTTCAAAATTTTCAAGGTTGTATAAACTCACCTACCATATCTATAGTAATTTTTTTAGAATTTGTGAAAATGTCTACCATTGGTTTTCATAAATAAAAATTTAGTTCTGTTTGTCGGATCGTAGTAAAATATTTGGAAAATTCTCAAAAAATTACCACACGCAGAGGAGTTGAGCTTATACAATCCTGAAAAAATTTAAGACCAAACCCAATAGGATTTAGGAGATATGAAAATAACAAAGTTCCAAACAGCAGCATATACTATCTTTTACTATTAAAAAAATAACACTTTAGTGTGAAAAATTCTCAAAAAATTACAACACGTAGGGGAGGTAATATTCTACCACCCTGAAAAATTTCAAAACCAAAATCATTGGGATTTGAGAGATATGAAAATAACAAAATATCGAATAGTAGCATATACTACATTTTACTATCAAAAAAGCTTCATTTTACTGCCTCCTACTCAATCTGTTACTACATGTTGTACATAACAGCCAAATAGTATAAAGTCTACGAAAATCATATGTATAAGTTTTTAAAAGATCTCAAAAAAAATTACCATACGTAGGATACGTGAGCTTCTACAACTCTATAAAATTTGAAGACCAAACTCAATGGCATTTAAAAGATATGAAATTGACAAAGCACTAGACAGTGAAAAATCACTAGTCAACCGAATTTGTCTTTTTCATATCTTTCAGCTGGTATTGATTTTGATTTTTCAAATTTTTCAAGGTTGTATAATCTCACCTACCATATCTATAGTAATTTTTTTAGAATTTTTGAAAATGTGTACCGTTGATTTTCATAAATAAAAATTTAGTTCTATTTGTCGGATCCGCAGTAAAATATTTAAAAAATTCTCAAAAAATTACCACACGTAGAGGAGTTGAGCTTATACAATCCTGAAACATTTTAAGACCAAACTCAATAGGATTTGAGAGATATGAAAATAAAAAAGTTCCAAACAGCAGCGTATACTATCTTTTACTATAAAAAAATAACACTTTACTGTGAAAAATTCTCAAAAAATTACCACATGTAGGGAGGTAATATTCTACAACTCTGGAAAATTTCAAAACCAAACTCAATGGGGTTTGGGAAATATGAAAATAACAAAATACCGAACAACAGCATATACTACAGTTTACTATCAAGAAAGCTGCATTTTACTGCCTTCTACTCAATCTGCTACTACATGCTGTACACAGCAGCTATATGGTATAAAATTTACGAAAATCATATGTATAAGTTTTGAAAAATTCTCAAAAAAATGCCATACGTAGGGGAGGTGAGATTCTACAATAGTATAAAATTTGAAATCAAAATTCAATCTCATTTGAAAGTTATGGCTAAATCAAAAAAAAAAGATTCATATACAAACTAGAAGTAGCATTTATTAGTCATTTGCTGGGTTGTTGGCACGGACCGTTTTGTTGCGTAGATTTGCTTGGTCGGACTGGATTAAATGGCTGGGGATTAGAATAGGCTATTCTACACGCAGCCAAAGAATAGCGTGTGTATGTATGTATGTATGTATATGCTATTAGCTTTGTGGGTCGGGACAGGATCCATAAGGGATACACATAAGATTTGGGATGCGTATCCTTCGGCAAACTTTGCTTTACTTCATTTTAGACGTCCATTCTAGAGCAATGGTGGAATTCCTTTGCCTTATGTCAAACAGCCCATCTACTCGATCATCACCTATTCTAGCGGAAAATTAGCTCCGTTCTCATCCATAGCAGTTGGCTACCATGTCTACGCCCCCACTCCATGATAGTTTGCTATCATCCATTCGCAGAGAAGAAAACAGAGGATGAAACCACGAAACATATGGAAGCAACAAGAATACAGACATCCTGAAGAGAAAGTTTGGGGCAATGTTTATTCAGATGTTGACTTATCCCAAAATCAATTGAATAGAATATCTTATAATTGACAAGAAGTTTGCATGTACAAGCTTGTGAATCGTATTGTAGGTAAAGGTAGAAAAATTAATTGAAGAGAACCACTACCTAAAGAATAAGGGAATCTCAAACCAAACGCGTGTAAATAATACCAAACTACAATCAATTAGAAGCAAAGCAACCACTATCGTATAATCTCCAATGTTAGGCTTAGCACAGCGAATTAACTGAAGACAAGATTTAACGTGGAAAAACCTTTGCGGGAAACAATCCATTAACATAGTTTCAATATTTACATGTACAAAGGGTTGGCTTATATAACCAAAAGAGTCCTAGTTATTAAAAATTTGGACTAACAACCTATTTAGATAAAACCAAAAGATATATTAAATCGAGATATTGAGTTATCCTCGACAAACCTCCCCTTAACTCAAAATCTATAACGAAATTGTTTCAAAAAAAACCCCAAAGGGTAATTAAGAACTGAATACAAGTGTGTTAAAAATTCAAAAGACTACTGAACAAGGAAGACCGAAACAGTTAATCTAAACACCTGTAGTGCAAGAAACCACAAAGGGTGTAAAAGACTGGAATAGTCTTATATAAATGCTTCTCATAAAGTAAGATTGAGCAAACCACCAGTAGGTCGAGAGAAAGATTAGAACCGTCGATTCAAACACATAGCTATCAACAAAGCAGACGAAGAAATCTGGGTCCTCAACAATTCATAACCCCAGTAAAGTCTGAGACTGTGCAACTGACCTTTGAAACAAACGCTCAATCATCAAACGGCATAAACCAAGACATCAACTGTAGTGTTGGATAAATAGCGAAGAACACATAACATGAATTTTTTATATGCTCCATATAGAACATAAAATTCGGCAAACTGCTTATTGAAAATTCATAACATGGTTGAAACTGCTCCTTCAAAAATGTCAATATGAAGAAGAAAAATCTCGTGCTGCCAATGGAGTATAAATTGCAGTAGATCCCTCATATCGTGTAAAGACAACAAAACAACGTTGTAGTATTAACACGGAAACAAACGTCTTCTTGCACTTCAAACATTCATCTCAAACTGACATTGGAGCAAAACCTTCACTAGAAAAACTCTGAAGAGTATAATGCTACCATCAGGGTGTTGTCAAATACCAAATTAACGTTGCCAAAACCTTCATAATGGTCGTGCAAGCGATTCAAATTGCAATGTATTCAAACAATGAATAAAACACCAAAATAATGGTGATGAAATATCAAGTTCCAATTAACAGTGATGGACCACTAAATTAAGTTGTCTTCTCAACTGACATTATTTTTTTCTCCAAAGTAGATGATGAATGTCAAAGAAACCGACGACGATGAAACGTTGAATAAATTGCTAATGATAAATCCCGCATAAATTGCAATGAAATCCTCCAAGAATATACACAATGGCCTGAACTGTGCATGAATACCATCAATAATATATATACAGCTCGAATTTGCGAAAGGCGAGAAGGCCAACAGTCGCGATGGCGCGGATCTAAGCAGACGACGCGACAGTAGATTGAAGTCGTGCAATGGCCGCCGTGAGATGGGTGGAGCAGCTGGTGTGTCGTCGTAACTCGCAAACAAAATAAAGGCTTCAAGTGGCCTCCGCCGTTGATGGAGGAGGCATGGAGCCTTAGCTTTTGTTCCATCATTGATGGGATGCCCACTCCAAAACACCATCAAACGCATATCACCAAGCACCAACGAAGGCGGTGTGAATCAAGGTGTGCAAGGTGCTCACATCGGTTCCACCCATCATGGGCACCAGCAATGTTGGGATCATGAGTGCCATGCCCAGCGCCAGTAAGTAGTGCTAGAAGCCAAGTATGATCAGCTGTTGATCTGTGGTGTGGGATGATGATTGTATTGCACGCACCGATGGCTGATGGCTGCGAGGTCAAGAAGCAAGATGGCGTCCCCTGAGATTCGCTGGATGCCGTGCAGGTGCCGCCCCTAGAGTCAGCTCCTCCCAGGGCAACGATTGAATCTTGAACTCTAACTCTGATGCTACTTGTTAGGGTTAACACGACAAAATAACTGGAGACAAGATTTAATGTGGAAAAACCCTTCACTACTACAGAATCAGTTATCCTTGCCGCCATATCACTGCCGGTTCATCAAAAACCGACAGTAATAATATTATCACTGCCGGTTCGAATGGAAAACGGTATCCGAACCGGCAGTAATACTATCACTGCCGGTTTTTAGAAAAACCGACAGTGCTGATATTTTTCGAAAAATCATAACTTTTTCATACGGAGTCGGATGGACATAAAATTTATATGAAAATTGTAGCTCTCGACGAGATCTACAACTTTGTAGTTGACAATTTTTTCATTTGAAATAGTTTAAATATCCAAATAATAGTATCACTGCCCGGTTGGCGATTCGTATTCCCAACCGGCAGTAATAATGCTAGTGTGCTACTAACCATTTTTCAAAAAATCATAACTTTTTCATACTGAGTCGGATGGAGATAAAATTTATATGAAAATTGTATCTCTCGACGAGATCTACAACTTTGTAGTTGACAACTTTTTCATTTGAAGTAGTTTAAATATCCAAATAATGGTATCACTGTCGGTCCGAACCGGCAGTAATACTATCGCTAACCGACAGTGCTGATATTTTTCAAAAAATCATAACTTTTTCATACGGAATCGGATGGAGATAAAATTTATATGAAACTTGTATCTCGCGACGAGATCTACAACTTTGTAGTTGACAACTTTTTCATTTGAAGTAGTTTAAATATCTAAATAATGGTATCACTGCCGGTTCGTGTCCGAACCGGCAGTAATACTATCGCTAACAAACAGTGCTGATATTTTTCAAAAAATTATAACTTTTTCATATGGAATCGGATGGAGATAAAATTTATATGAAAATTGTATCTCTCGACGAGATCTACAACTTTGTAGTTGACAACTTTTCATTTGAAGTAGTTTAAATATCCAAATAATGGTATCACTGCCGGTTCGTGTCCGAACCGGCAGTAATACTGTCGCTAACCGTCAGTGCTGATATTTTTCAAAAAATCATAACTTTTTCATACTGAGTCGGATGGAGATAAAATTTATATGAAAATTGTAGCTCTCGACGAGATCTACAACTTTGTAGTTGACAACTTTTTCATTTGAAGTAGTTTAAATATCCAAATAATGGTATCACTGCCGTTTGGCGATTCGTATTCCCAACCGGCAGTAATAATGCTACCAACTATTTTTCGAAAAATCATAACTTTTTCATACGGAGTCGGATGGAGATAAAATTTATATGAAAATTGTAGCTCTCGACGAGATCTACAACTTTGTAGTTGACAATCGCTCCATTTTAATTCATCTAGATATCCAAATAATCACCAAAAGTTTCGAAGATAAAGGAACAAAAGGAAAATATATCCTATATTGGTTGAGAATGAGTGATAGGTGAGATGGTAAGGTAGGCTCGTGTGAGGCAACAGGTCGCGAGTTTGAGTCCTAGCAACCGCACGCGCGCGAAAATCGCGTGACTTGTGACTTGCAAATAATTTGTTTTTTTTTATTTTACCGAGTGATTTACGGACCGGACTATCACTGCCGGTTCGTATACAAATCGGCAGTGATACCGACATCACTGCCGGTTCTAGAACTGACTATCACTGCCGACCAATCACTGTCGGTTCCAAAATCCGACAGTGATGCCAGTTTGGAACCGGCAGTGATATAGTGTTCTGTAGTAGTGCTTGTAGAAAAAAAACACAGGAAACAATCCACTATCATAGTTCCAATGTTTACATGTACAAGAGATTGACTTATATAGTCAAAAGAGTCCTAATTGTAGAAAATTTGGATTAACAACTTATTTAAATAAAATCAAAAGATATAGTAAGTCGAGATATTGAGTTATCTCCAACATCCAAAGATATAATATCTAGATTTGACGAAGCACCCAGCCATTTTTAGCAAACAGCTGCTACCGCACATCATCGAGTAACCACGGTACTGGTTGCTGCATCTCTAGCCTTTTTTTCTCTTCTGAAAAGAGCTGCATCTCTAGTTCTTTAGTCTTCACTCGCATACTGTACTCTCCAAACTCCATGGTTGCAAGGGGAGGAGGTGACCGTGCAGGCTAAAAGAAATTCAAAAGAGGAAGAGGAGGGAGGTCACAAGATGATTGAGCACAGAGTCATCGAAAAAATTGACGGGGAGCCTACGGTAGATCTTGAACAAAACAAAGGAATGCAACCACACTTCAGATAAGAAGATGAGGTGGGAGATCAGAGCAGTTGGTTGTCAGAGATGGGACAAGCAATCCACGGTTGCTCCGAAATGGACTCGTAGGATAAAGCAAAGGCAAAGTTAGCCGTAGCAAAGCCAGAGACAGGATACGCTTCGTAAGATTTGTCCAAGTTTTTATAATTTATGTTTTTGATTATCATGTAAATTTTGAAGATTATTTTTGTTCAACTTCTTGTTAATTACTCGACATAAGCCTGTCAATCATATATGGTGATATGCGGTCGGTCAGAAAGCAACCAACTAAAAATGATAGGACATCACAAGTATGTTTTTTTTCCCCAATCAAATTGATCTCTGCAACGCTGCAAACTTTTGTGCATACGTAGGTATCTGTCGACGTTTTTCATCATGGACGTGGCCTCGACGATACCTTTCCAAGGCCTGGCCTACCTCATCACCGGCGAGGTCAGGGAAGGCGTCGCGTACAGCCTGCTCGGTATCCTCCGGCTCTGGCGTCTCAGGAAGGTCAAACAGTTCTTCACAAGGTAAGCAACAACACTGAATAAAAACATTTTCGGCGCACGACGAACTCTTCAACAATGGCAGAATGATCTGAGCCTAACCACACTTAGTTAATTCGTCAGGCTAGAGAAGGACATCAGGTTCAGCTACTTCTGGATACGGTGCACACGGCTCGTCGCGGTAAGCAGATTGTTTCGATCAGATCACAGGTGCAACTAGCCTGAATTTTTATGAGGTTTGTCTGAAATCTGAAAGCGTTCTTGCTTGGTGGACGCGTACGTGCAGGTTACCCTGTTCCTGGTGCACTCCGCCGGATGCTTGTACTACCTCATCGCCGACAGGTACCCGCACCGGGAGAAGACGTGGATCGGCGCGGTGATCCCCAACTTCCGGCAGGCGAGCCTGTGGATCCGATACATATCGTCCATCTACTGGTCCATTACCACCATGACCACCGTCGGCTACGGCGACCTGCACGCCGAGAACAACGTCGAGATGATCTTCAACATCTTCTACATGCTCTTTAACCTCGGCCTCACCGCCTACCTCATCGGCAACATGACCAACCTCGTCGTCGAGGGAACCCGCCGCACCATGGAGTTCGTAAGATTCGACCCAAAACAAAAGCACTCTTGACATTTCATCATCAAATTTAATATTCAATGTATGAATATGAGTGCGATTTTCTTTTGTAGAGGAACAGCATCCGGGCTGCATCGAACTTCGTGGGCCGGAACCACCTGCCGCCGAGGCTTAAGCAGCAGATACTGGCCTACATGTGCCTCAAGTTCAGGGCAGAGAGCCTGAACCAGCAGCAGCTCATGGACCAGCTTCCAAAGTCCATTTGCAAGAGCATCTGCGAGTACCTCTTCCTCCCTGTGGTCAAGAACGTCTACCTCTTCAAGGGGGTCTCAAGAGAAGTGCTCCTTCTCCTGGTAAGAATCATGTACCAATTCATTTGCTTCAAATAACCAATGTGAAAATCAGAAATGACCCAAGAATGTTCTTGATTGCCATGATCAATGTTGTACACAGGTTACTAAGATGAAACCGGAGTACATACCGCCGAAGGAGGACGTGATCGTGCAAAACGAGGCGCCGGACGACGTGTACATCGTTGTCTCCGGTGAGGTGGAGGTCATCTACTTCAACGGCGATAGAGAGCAGGTGGTGGCCACGCTGGGGACGAGGGACATCTTCGGCGAGGTGAGCGCGCTGAGCGACCGGTCGCAGAGCTCCACGTTCCGGACGAGGACGCTGAGCCAGCTGCTGAGGCTGAAGCAGGCCACGCTCAAGGAGGCCATGCAGAGCAAGCCCGAGGACAGCGTTGTCATCATCAGGAACTTCCTAAAGGTGCCGCGTGGTTCAGACTTCACTCTTCTCTGAACAACATTGTGGTTTCATGTCTTTCGTCAGGTCTCGAAAATGATAATACTGTGTATGTTGCAGCATCAAATTGAGATGAACGACATGAAAGTTGAGGATTTGCTGGGGGACAACACCGGAGAGTACGACGACGGCAACATACCGTGCAACCTCCTGACGGTCGCCGCGACGGGGAACAGCAGCTTCCTTGAGGATCTCCTCAAAGTAGGGATGGACCCTGACGTCGGTGACTCCAAGGGAAGAACCGCATTGGTAAGATAACACAGAGAATTTGACTCGTAACTCATAAGAGCATTTGCATTTTACACAGCCATTTTGTCAGCTCGAACCTTTTCCGGTGTGATCCAAATTATGAAATTAATGTGGTGTACTAATTTGGACACTGTTCTTTGGCATCGGCAATGCCACTCGCAGCACATAGCAGCATCGAAGGGGTACGAGGACTGCGTGCTGGTTCTACTCAAGCACGCTTGCAACGTAAACATCAAGGGTAATCACAAATAGCTAGTAATTAGTAATTTGTAATCAGGTACGTTTCAGTCTGAAATATAATGCTAACAATTCGTGATTGATCAACTGCAGATGCGAAGGGCAACACGGCGCTGTGGCACGCCATCGCGGCGAGGCACCACAAGATCTTCAATATCCTGTACCACTTCGCGCGCATCTCGATCCCGCACGCCGGCGGCGACCTGCTCTGCCTCACGGCGCGGCGCGGGGACCTCGACACCCTCCGGGAGCTCCTGAAGCACGGCCTGGACGTCGACTCGGAGGACCACGACGGCGCCACCGCCCTGCGCATCGCGCTCACCGAGGGCTACGCCGACGTGGCCAGGTTCCTGGTCATGAACGGGGCTAACGTGGACAAGGTGAACCTCGATGACGGCTCCACCACGCGGCCCGCGACGGTGTCTCCGGCCGAGCTGCGCGAGCTCCTGCAGAGGCGGGAGGTCGGCCACCCGATAACCATCTTCGACTCGCCGGCGGCGGCGGCCGTCCGGGAGGTCGGCTCGTCGGGGGACAATCGTCAGGGGAGGTTCCCGAGCACAAGGTCTGACAGCTTGCACTGGCCCAGGGTGAGCATATACAAGGGCCATCCATTCGTCAGAAACCATAGCTCAGAAGCCGGCAAGCTGATCAATCTGCCCGGCACGATGGAAGAATTTAAAGCCATCATTGGTACGTGCAGGAAACGACGCGCTGGAACATACGAACTACCTGCATTTTGTTGCAATGGTAATCAAATTAAACCGTGTGTGTTTGTCCTTGTTTCTTCAGAAGAGAAAATGAAACTGGATGCGGAGAACACGCTGATCGTTAACGATGAAGGGGCGGAGATCGACTCGATCGACGTGATCCGGGACAACGACAAGCTGTTCGTTGTCACCGAAGAGCATACGAGGATGTTGGCGTAGTCGATGGACTTGGTGGCTGCGTCATAGCAAGTTACACATAGGTACAGGTGTTTCAGTAGTTCGTCTCATATTTGAGCTAGCTATTTTTTTTTTCTCTGCATAATCCGGTCATCTCTGTGGCAACGATTCAAGGAACATGAGCAGCGCCACCCGAGTGACGTGATGTTTCCATTGGCACATGGAGACTACAGAGAGTGCAATTGTATGATTGATACGATGTCGAGGGGATTGGGAAATCGTCCGTAAATAGGCTTCACCCGTCTTTTTTATCATGACTTCACGACATTTCAGAAATGAAGTAATCATCATCTATAATTTATTTATATTTTAATATTTATATAACTTTTAAATCAGTAATCAAACTTCCCCGGTCAGCTGCGACGATAAGTACCGTGGTGAGGTTGTGTTTAGGGTGCAGATTAAAATCACGGAGGAACTGTCAAAAGTTCACATCAGGTATATGATATATATCAACGTTTGATCATGAAACACTGTGCTAGTCGTCCACGTCAATTTCTAACCGGTTTCAGTCCAACCGAGCCTACGACGGCCGTTGAGGCAACTCAAATCAAGCCGTCGATCTACCCGGATGAACGGCTCCGAGGCCTTGGGATCCGGTGTGGCGGGGTTGTTGCAGCGACCAGCTGTGGTGGGCACCACAGGAGTCAGGAAAGTCAGCAGGCTAAGCATTCAATACCCGCTGTTCACCGTGTCAGGCTCTGAATCCTCTGCGGTCACTGATTTTGTAGTTTCCTTCCTACGCGTGTCCCGATGGATAGACAAAATGGATCATATGGTCCCCTATCTCCACATCCAGCCACCTCCGAAACTAGAACGTTGAGAGGCTTGCATATGCTGACATGCGTTTGCTCCGTGGCTCACTTGCTTTGAGGTTATAAAAATATTTGTTCAATATAAAATATAAAGATTCATAGTAGCAAAAAAATACAAAGTACAAGCTGTTGTTAATAGAGACAACACCTAAAATAATTTAGAGATTTGTGAATTCGGGATTTCAAATCTATATACTTCTTCTCTATTTTTTAATGCTCTACATGCTACATTTAAGAAACCATGATTCACCATTACAAATTAACATAACGTTGATAGAGTTGTGAATTGAGGATTTCAGATTTGGGAATCAAGAATTAAATTCACTTGTGTGGTTGTCCATACCGAATACTCATCTTTTGCCTGTTGTTTTAGCATCGCTTCCTGCCTCGCCGGTCGCCGCCGGTATCGCACCTTTCATACCCGACTCGATGCTCGCGCGACATAGGGCTACCATGCAACACGTCACACGCTGCTACTTGCCCTACTGGACACCGTTGCCTTGACCCGCTAGCCGTCGCCAGTGTCACACTCTCCATCCCCGAGTCGGTGTTCGCTGCGACCACAGGGGCCATGGCTACCCTGCCACGCACCGATCCTTGTGCCACTAGCTACCCTACTGTCTTTGCTTATTCGCCAATGCCGGTAACTACTCGACGTTCGTTTGCTGCCCTGCTCCCTATCAATTTGCGTCTACCCCATAGCCCTTGTCCATTATTGAGGGGCTGCCGCCTGCGTCGTTGTCACACAGAAAGCGAGAGAACATGGGTATGTCAGGAATGAAGGGATAGTTGGTATTGTGCTCGAGGAATGAAGGAAGATGGACCTTAACGAATAGGCCGTGTAGGGAAGATTGGGAGAGGGAATTGGTGGGACAGATTGAAATAGTATTTTCAAGCTCATTTAATAGTATATACATCTAATATACTTGCTATATACTAAGTTTTTTTTCAAAAAATTTGGGTATACATCTGTATACCCATGACCCTATGCTAGATACGCCCATGTTTATAATGGAACTATGCGAAGAATACTTTTGGAAAAATTGACCAAATTTCTCACTATTTGACATGCACCACCTTGTTTAAGTTTATAAAACATATTTTCTCTTAGCACGTAAACTATTAAGATATTAAAAATGACTAGAATGCCTCTAATTATTATCTCTAAACACTATATTCAATGTATGTATGTAGATAATATCAAGTAAATCTGGATATTTATTAAGGATATAAAGAAAATATCACACTAATTTGCATTGGAACATCAAATAGACCATATATTTATGTACAATATCATCAAAAAAATACGAGTAGAAGCGAGTGGAAGGAGAGAAAGTAAGTTACGCTATACTAAGTCCTAACACGGGGTGACAAATACATGCCACAGGTCCTCTTCAGGATAGCTTTTGCTCAGCTTCTACTTAAAATAAAATCATATTATTTAATGAACAGGAACACTCTAGATAACTTCTCTCATAATCAGAAGCTGTCCTCTACATATAATCAGAATTCAGGTACCAGCTGATTCTCGTCGGTCTGGTCCTCCACTTCCACACGCAGCCGGTTTGGCTCAATTTTCGCACAATTAAAAACAGTTTCTCTTATAATTCAGAAATTGCACAATAAAAAGCCGATAGGGGTCACAATATAGTGGCATGGTCATCCGACCCACGGGCCACGGCCTATAATTTGACCAAATTTTAAAGCAAAATCAGTCCATTGTACTATAAAGAGTCCCTTCTCCTTCGTACTCTATTAGTCATTTTCGTCATTTGATAGCGTTAGTTGATCAAGTTTGATTCGTGGATCCAAACAAAATTTGAAGCGGGGGGTAATAATCGATAATGTATTATCCCACGATCCTGCGTTTTAGAAACATCCATTTCATGCGTGTGAAAATGCCATTTGGTATGATTCATCGTCATGGGTGAATGGAGTCATTTTCGCTGAAAATAGCATAGGATGTAATCACTGTTTTGGGCCCTTATCTCTTTTCTTTTTCTTTAAATGGCTCCTTACCAAAAAAAATTGTAATCTAGTTTCCTCTCCCACCGCTAAAGTCGCGGTAGGCTTGCCAAAAAAAATTGTAATCTAATCCCCTCTCCCACCACTAAAGTCGCGGCAGGCTACACATATCGTCTACCGTGCATAGAGAGCGCGAGATGCCGGCGTGCCATGTTTCTGGAGCGCGGGAGGGCAATGGTGCGTGAGCTTGCGTCGGTTTTGCCTTCACTCTTCGTGTCAACGCACATGAGGACGTTGGGATCCTTCAGGTCAAAGTCGATGAAACCTACCTCTCGGCATGAATCTCAAGAGCGGGACTCGGTGAAACTGATGTGTACTAGATCTCCGCTCGGTTCATCGATAGAGCATGGTTCCAAAGATGATCTCAGATACGATCACAGGTGCTTGGTCGATGGCGGCGACTGAGCGAAAATTTTCGCACGGGCAGTCGTCGGAAAATCCGATGTGAGCGTGCATCGAAGACATGCTTGATCGGCAAAAAACAGTTAAATGCCCCTACTTGAAGTGTCAACTGTCGAAGGTTAGAAATCAACAATATATTTATACTTTCGAGTACCTTTGGGTTAGCAAAATCAAGCACAAAATCGAAGACACACGATGTAAACAAATTCGGACCCCCAGCGGCGTAACACCCTACTTCGTGTATTGATAATATGTATATGGTGGATGAAATATAGAACAATGTGTCTAGTCCTAGTTATAAGGAAGATCGAACTCAGGCTAAGGCTAAGCTAAGGATGAAGGAGAGCAATGTGTCTAGCCCTAGTTATAAGGAAGATCGAACTCAAGCTAAGGCTAAGCTAAGGATGAAGGTTGACGAAGCGTCAGGCCGTCGACTCCTGGTTGCTCTACTCAAAAGCTCTCAAAGTCTTCTCCTTGTCTGGTCTGGAAGGCTCTCTCCTTTGAGGAGCCCTACCCCCGGCCTTATATAGTCGAGTTAGTCCGGCTTCAAGTCGAGTTGTAGTCGGTTTGGAGTACCAGATCGTAGCCAATGAGGAATCTATCATCATGTGATCTTCGTAGTATATCCAAACTTTCCTGAATATCAGGTGTATTCAAGTTGGTTTCTTCGTAACGGGGACATGATCAAGTCCTTTCTAATATGAAATTATCATTTTCGCGTATATCTTATCCCACAGAATAAGACCTGAGATATCTGGAGTCTCTGTACGTCGTTAGAAAATATCCTTCGCGTATCCTGCACATACCTATACCCTATGTTTAGATATTCGATAGAGACGTAACGGAGGGGCAACGCGGGAGGAGTCGTGCCACCGATTGGGAGGGTGGAAGGTACCTTCTGTAATAGATAAACAATACATTTACAAAAAATTTGGAGAAAGAGCTATTTTTGAAAAATAAAATTGGCAAGGTGGGAAAAAAGTGATCACTTTCTGGCATGGCTACAGCAATACCCGATACCACACCCACATGTAAAGACAAGATCCTTTACCACTGCTTCAGTTTCAAGTTACAATTTGTACTGCGTGGGTCTTTCCTGCAGAAAAGCTGGCCTGAAATCATTATTACCACAAAGTACGGCCTCGCTTTTCAGGTACAGTTCACCACCCATGCAGAGAGAGGTACAGCCAGCTAGGCCCACATATTTGTGCTTAATCCTGAAGATGAGTGATTAGATCCCGATCAGCAATAACATTATCGATTGGCACGATAGAACGAGAATCTTGCGGGTGTTTTTTGCTCTCAGGCTCTGACATGGTGGTGTTGGGTGTGGCTGAGCTGACTGAACCTTCACATGCCTCTCGATCGTTTCTGCCTTTGGCTGTTTCGATGTGATGATTTTATTCGCTCCCTTTTTAAAAAAGAACTCCTTTCTTTTGATCTGTTTGTTCACAGCTCACGTGGCCGCATGAGAAACTGTTTGTTTACAGGGTTTTCCACTATGAAATCGTAGAAGAAACGGAGTAAACTAATCAGCATTTTAGGCCTAATGGTATGGTTTATGTCGGTACCTACCAATCTCAAACGAATGGTACGCACGGCACTAGTCCAAGCGGACGGTACTGAAGAAAGTACGAAAACGGTAGCGTTTCTCTCGTGTTTTTTTACAGACCAGCCGTGCTAGTTTTGCTCAGGATCTAGTAATCCAAAGTGGTAAGGGTCTAGTACGCGTGCATGAAGCACGCAAAGGCATCAGAGCGACGAATTGAACACTGTGTGGCACGCACGCGTGCGTACGTGCAGCTAGCGGTGCGGTATATTGCATTGCCCGTATGCCCACGGGTCGGCGGCCCATCATCCCTTGCTGCTCCGCAGGCCGCAGCATCACGTCGCGTCGCTCACGTTGCTGCGGCGATGTTTTTCAGGAAATGGCAAGTTCCTGCCCTGTCCATGCTGCTGCCAGCATGCAGGGACGTGCCGTGCCCGTGCTGCAGCCTGAGACGAGACGAGAATCTTCAGGCCCCAGCGCAGCCTCGCTCCGATCCAAAGAAGATCGGCGTGGTAGACTGGCAGCTTCTCCCCATCCATTTCCATTGCTCCTCGACTCCTCGATAGATGTTTGGTTAAAGTGAAAATAGGTAGGAAAATGGCAGAAGGTAATATCTACAAGACTACAACTGCGTTTGAAATGACAGAATTTTTTTCTGATGCCTGCCGGGGATGAACTGTCTCGTATAATGTTCCGGTGAAATCATTGTGTTCTGTTACGACAAGAGATTACCGTGCAGATGTGTCACTGCAGAAATCCGTGGATCGCCGACTTGCAAAGGCAGAACCGCAGAAGTACCTTCTGTTCCCGGGCATGCAAGAGCTAGTTAACGTAAAACTGCGAAGTTCTAAATTGGTGGCTAATCCGTTGATTTGGAGCAATCAGTCCGAACGAAAAGCGACACATCTTCGTGTACGCTGCATCAACCAGACATATCGATCGATGTTCATGTGGAAAATAGCAGGTAGTAGCCTAGTAGGACGAGTCACTCCAGAACAGTAGTACGAAACTAGTATTAGTATCTCAACTACCGAACGTAACGTACGGTACCCAAAGTGTTACTCCACGTAACAACCAAATTGACAAACCTGTCTATCTAGAGTTTATAGATCCTCCCTGGCTCCCCATTGCAGTTTAGAATACACACAGTACGTTTCTCTCTGAGCAGACCAGTGCAGTCAACTCAGAATGGACGCGCAACATAGTTCATGCACGAGAAACGCATTACACGCACACTCACGGGCAAAGCACACCTGCATGCACGAGATGGTATATAACACGCGAATGCATCCATCCCTGAGACCCTGACCCTGATAATTTCATTTCATTGCATGTACAAACTGTAAACGAAATGACTATCTTGGAAATCAGGAACAAGTTTATATGAACCCCCACGTACAAACTGGCAGTTAATGCTCGCTGGCACAGCCCTATATGTAGTGCCCCACAAGTCAGTCTAGACTTTTTTCAAAGCAAACAAGGGTAGCTCTGCCATTCATCTATACCCCTTTATAATGCACCTAAGCAATTTTTTCTACGTCCACCCTAAATAATGCACCTCATTAGAGATGGCCTAATGTTCGTGCACCCAGCAAAACGTCCCCAGAAAATTGCATTCATCAAAATGAACGTCTCAGATCTTTTCTCAGTTTTACTCACCCACATCCGATGGCCGTTGTTTAATGTGTCTAACTCATTCATTCATGTGGCCCACAACAGGAGAGCCCGCACATATATATTTCAATTGAATTATATATATGGAATTTATGTTGCAAATCTAAACCCATTTAATTTCGATTCAATATTTACCATACCAGTGAGTGCCATGAATCACGCGCTTAATTTTCTTCCATTCATAGATGTGCACCTCATCCTATTTGATCGTGGACTTCACGAGGCCGTACGTGGAGTCGGGGCTGGTGATCGTGTCCCCTGTGAAGGAGAAGAGCTCCAGCGCCTGGGCCTTCCTCAAGCCCTTCACGCTGGGGATGTGGGCCGTCACCGGCGCCTTCTTCCTCTTCGTCGGCTCCGTCGTCTGGATCCTCGAGCACCGCTTCAACCCGGACTTCCGGCTCGCCAGAAGCGGTCGTCACCATCTTCGGTTCGACTTCTCCACCATGTTCTTCGCGCGACAAGCACTTGTCGAATCAACCATGTCCATCCATGTCCGAACTCACCGAATCAAAATGAACTGATGAATGGGTGAAATGATCAGGAGAGAACACTGTGAGCACTCTTGGTCGGTTCGTGCTGATCATTTGGCTGTTCGTGGTGCTGATCATCAACTCGAGCTACACGGCAAGCCTGACGTCGATCCTGACGGTGCAGCAGCTGTCGACGGGGATCCAGGGGCGGACAGCCTCATCTCCAGCTCCGACCCCATCGGCTACCAGGTCGGCTCCTTCGCCAAGAACTACATGATGCAGGTGCTCAACGTGCCCGAGTCGCGCCTCAGGGAGCTCAGCATCCACGAGTACGCCACCAGTCTCCAGCTCAGCCCCCGCAACGGAGGGGTGGCTGCTATCGTCGACGAGCTGCCCTACGTCGAGCTCTTCCTCTCCACCAACTGCCAGTTCAAGACGGTCGGGCAGGAGTTCACCAAGAGCGGATGGGGATTCCTAAGCACTCTGAACGACCCTGCATTGTTCTTGAGAAATACTCATCTGAATTTTTCGCAATGCAGGCGTTCCAGAGGGACTCCCCTCTGGCGGTGGACCTGTCGACGGCAATCCTGACGCTGTCGGAGAACGGCGACCTGCAGCGGATCCACGACAAGTGGCTGAACCCGGGGCAGTGCGACTCGCAGAGCAACGACGTCGGCGCCAACAGGCTGAACCTGGGCAGCTTCTGGGGTCTCTTCCTCATCTGCGGCGTCGCGTGCTTCATCGCCCTGCTCATCTTCTTCACGAGGATACTGTGCCAGTACTGCGAGTACCACGGCGACAGCGGCGAGGAGGGTGCGCTGGCGCCGGAATTCCCGGACCACCCAGAGAGGAGCTTGCGGCGGCCGACGAGGCTGAATAGCATCCGGGAGCTGATGACGTTCGTGGACAAGGAGGAGGCGGAGGTGAAGAGGGCCATCAGGAGGAAGTCGAGCGATGACAGGCGGGACAGGTCCATCACCAGCTCCGACGGGCCGTCCTCATCCTTGTGGCCGTCCCTCTCGCCGGTCTAGCTTCTTTCTTGTTTCTTTTTTGGCCGGATGATTCCATCTCGACATATTAGCCAGGCTAATTAATGTGATGGATATATGTTGATCTGACTAGCTAGCTAATTGTGCATGCAAATTAAGCTGCACTATCACATTGGATCACGGCGTTGGGAGCAAAAACAGATCGGATCTGTACGCCCAATCCTAATCTCCGGAATTAACGCGAGATCTTTCCTTTTTTTCGAGTTGCTACTGCGTATATGGAGCCTTCCTATTCGATTGGTTTCCTGCTTACTGATTTTTGCCGCATTAATTGACGAGATTCTGATCGTGAGCGGCACCGTGAGAAGATTATAACGGGATATGGAAAGTGGACACGCAGTAAGGAAAGTGCTATCCGACGAAACATCCTCAATCGAATCCGGACGCTAATTTTTTCCTATTTTTATTATTATCGAATGAGTCCAAGTAGTAATCAGTTTCCATTACTTCCATATTAATAGTCGGCACAATATACATACATATCTTTCTAGCACCAAAACACTCGATAAAAAGTTTATTAAGCTCTCATTTTATTTCAGCGATGCGATTGGACCAAGCACCCTCCCAAAGAAATTCCTCAAGAACGTCTTCTGCAACACAAACAAGATCACCATGAGATAATTTTTTTAAAAGGATCACCATAAGATTATTAAAAAAGAATCGCAGTTCAAGTTCAACTAGGATTCTTGCTGTAATTTACAATCGGGCTTTAATCCAAATAAAGCTCCAGGAGCTCAGTATATGCAGTACTTAAGCTTTTGAACAAAAAGGTTCACTCACATCTTTGGTAAGTACTGTAGAGCTATTATCCTAAGAAAAGCTACATGCGAAAGTTCAGATTACCTCGAGAAAGGTTTACGCCAATCACATGATACTCCAAGACATGACTAATTTCAGATCAAAATTAGCTGCCATCATTTTCGATTCGCCTCTAAACTGCAAAAAAGATGCCAAGATGAAGTTTCCAGTACCGAAGAAGTAGTAGATCCAAATGAATGTATGATTTTAGACACTACAGGAAATGAGAGAAGATGCAGTATTGCCTGGCATAAATACTCAAGTGAATTGTGTTAGCTTTAAAGAGACGGCCAATGCGATTTGTGGCTAAATCATGTCTATAACTGACGGAGATGCTTTGGGGTATGTGATTCTTATTATTTCTACTATTTTTTCATGCCTTCATACACATAGCTACTCTTTTGTACGTGTAAGCTGATTAGTGTTAATATCTAACACAAAGCATCTTTTACAGGAAAGAATGGGTGTGAAACTCCAAGCCTTACCCTATAAGCATAACACTCGAGAAAACCTATGGACATTGATTGCTTTAATGCGAGGTGCGCATGCTCGCAAGTGTTAATATCTATGATTGGCGATTGTAGCTCCAAAGTTTGTTCCAAAACAATAGACCTAAGTTATTTACACATGATTAGTAAATAGTTAAATTTTTGTGTACTTACATGTAGCAATAAAATGTTGTGCAAGAACTTGACAGTTATTTTGTCATGAACTTCATGCACATCCGAATGGTCAATGCTTTAATGCACGGATCTGCATGGTGGTATTCTCTATTTTATTAATCACTTTTATAAGGTTGTAAAGTAGGTCTATACTACATACTTATAGGGTCCACCTATTCTTAGGAAGTGTTTTTAATTGAAATACTAAAATACAAGTGGAATGAGTCTTGTGAAAATATCCTCAAGATATAAGAACAAGTCTTAAGAGCATACGGAAACGTTTAGCGAAAAATATTATTGAGTGTTATATCTTTATTTTTGTACTGTGATACGAATCGTGTGATTATTTATTATTAAGTGTTATATTCATACTTATCTTCTCATTTAATTGATAAGCGGGTATACTGCCGTCGTAGCGTTAGCACGGGCACTATACTAGTTAAAGATAAAGAACGAAGAATACATCAAAAGTTTGAGTCAACAATTTTAGAAAATATGTAAGATCATGTGCTGAAAAATTGGCTTAGTGATGAAATTGGCATTGCAAAGTGGTTGTGCTCATGGCATGTGTGGTGCTTTGGCATGTGCTATTTCAGATGTTTTACTTGATATGCTTGTGATAGCATGGTAATGGTTTTGCTTTATGCAATGCACTCGTGTGAGTGGTTGCATGGATTGATGTTGAGTCAAGTCGTGGACTTGTGCTCGGAGTTGTTTCTTGTTTACTCATGTGCAGGTGTTGCTTGAGGGCTAACGTGGTCGATGACGGACCGAACTAGGTTCATGGAGGAACCGAGGTTCGGGACTAGGTTCGTGGAGGAACCGAGGTCTTAGTGGTCAAGGATGTCATGCGGGGCGTTCGGGCTGAAGACGGTGCACATAGAGGTCGGTTAGTCACGCGAGTGCGGCGGTGGGCCGTCCGCGTGCGATTATAATTGATTGGGGCAGTTTGCATGTATTGGGCTATGTTGGGCGGATGGATATGCATGCGAACTGTTGCTCATTATAAATAGGAGAGGGCATCTCTGTTTAGATGAGAGAGCTAGGTATTAGAGTTTGTACTCTTTTGTTAGGAGTATTGTAACTGCACTAGCAAGAAAAATAAAGAATCAGATTTTCCTCACCGGCTGGACGCAGGAACCGAAAGCTCCACGCGATGCTACAGTAATCGCGCAGGTTACTGTTCATACACGGTTTGCTACAGTAATCACTTTACGGTTTTCTCTCGCTTTGGTTCTTATAGATTGATTCGTTGTCTCTCTTGATTCAACAAGTTTAATCTTGATTTGATCCATCCAAAACCTTTCTAGGGCATTAATTTAGTGTTCCTCAAAGTTTCGTTGGTTAATCTTTTGTAGATTGTGATTAATCACGAAATTAGGGTTTGATCAATTCTCGTCATAATCTGTCACAGCATGCTTGCGAGTTTAATAACTTTTGATCCGTAGGTCCGATCGAGCTGATTCTTTTTTTGTTAGATTCGTATTGGAATCTAGTTTCTACAGTTCAAATTTCAGGTCAATCCGACGGTTGGATCTCCGGGTATTAGCGATTTACCGAATGCATCTACTCTGTTTTGTTGAATACGAAGCAATTATTTGAGTCCGAATTGGGGTGAATTTTTAGTAGATCAAAATTTTAGTTTTAGCTTCCGCGCAATCATTCACCCCCCCTCTGATTGCTAGTTTAGTGTATATCGATCCTACAAAATATGACAACATATTAGAGAGAAAACTAGCGCGTTAACACTACTGCCCTAACATGGCTTAATAAAATGACAAGAGGCAACTGGAAAAGACAAAAAGAAAACAGCCTTCAGACCCTTGAGTTGCGCATTGCAAGTGTGAAGTCTGCGTTTTGATGCGAAACTCTTATTTGCTGCGACTACTCCTACCTGGCTATATCCCATCCCGTGTTGCCAGTTCTCCTGCGATGTTTTCCCCACGTTCCTTCTCGAATTATTGTCATCTATACCCCTTTATAATACACCTAAACAATTTTTTCTACGTTCACCCTAAATAATGCACCTCATTAGAGATGGCCCAATGTTCGTGCACCCAGCAAAACGTTCCAAAAACTTGCATTCATCAAAATGAACGTTTTAGATCTTTCCTTAGTTTTACTCACCCACATCCGATGGCCATTATTTAGTGTGTCTAATCATCCCTGTGGCCCACAACAGACCTCCCCACCTACATATTTGGAAGGAGAGCGAATCAAACAAGAAAATAAATAAGGAGGATCCGCATGCAAGGAAACCAGACTTCAATTTTTTACTGGCCAAAATTGTACGTACTACATATTTGGAAGGAGGGTGAATCAAACAAGGAAATAAACTGGGAGGATCCGCATGCAAGGAAACAAGACTTGAATTTTTTTTCCGAATATGACCCTTCTCGAGACTTTTTTATGAATCTAGCCTCATATAGCCTAATTTCAAAGACGACGAGCGCTGAATTTTTGTTTTATTTTTATCTAAGGAACCAACGATGCAGTGAGTCTTTGCTTAATTTTTTAATTTTTCGCGGAACCGGCCGGCGAAAGCATCGCTTAATTTTATCTTTTTCCTTGCGGATCCAGTGATGGCGACCGCAGATTTATTTTTCTATATTTTTCCAAATCATCCTCGTGGCCCACAACAGACCTTCCTCACCTCCAAAGATCAACAAGGAAAAGGAAACAAACGTCTTGGAATCAAGGAAAAGGAAACAAACGTCTTGGAATCAAGGAAAAGGAAACAAACGTCCTGGAAAAAGAAAGGACCATACATTACGTGCTGGGAAAAGGAAACCGGGAGATGGGGCAGCGCGACCGGGAGAACACAGGTCTGCAATGGCTCCACGATCGCCATCGGTGGCTTTACTGACGCGGCGAGGTTGCTGGTCAGCGACCTCGCGGTCGCCGTGCCTTGGCAAATTTATAATTTAATTTTTTTTAAAATAATTTTATTAAGTACAAAATAATCGAAAGTTTTTTTGAGAATTTTCTAGAATTTTTTAACCTAATGTACTATCTTTTCAAAAATCCTTCTATATTTAAAAAAAATGAAGGCGACTCACCTTAGCTTCTTCTAGCTGCAGCCCAGGCCAGAGAAGCTTCTTCTCTTCTCTCCCTCTATTAAAGCAAGAAAGAAGCTCCAAAGCTTCATCAATCCCGCACCAAATCTCCTCTTTCCATCTATGGTGTTAATTCCCCAAATTTCGTGCTCTATTACCAAAATTTCCTCTCAATCTGATTTGATCCCAAATTATGGTTTCCATAAATATGCTTGTTTCGGGGCTATAAAAGCCGGCGAGCTCTCCTCCACCCCATCGCATTGCGTAAATCCCCAAGTGTCCCCTCTTGTAAAGATCGCCGGATTTTGGAGGTAATTCAAGCCATCACCGTCATCTTTCCCGGCGAAATTCATCGCAATCGTGACTCCTCCCCTCGGCGCGGTCTTGGCGATCTCGCCACACCAAAGGTCTTGACCCACTGCGACCGCCGGCCACCCAAAAAAATAATCTAAAATCAGAAAATTCTTTTTTCTTTCTCTTTCTTGATTTAAAATCTTTTGGGAGCCCGTTTTTGCCCATTCGACCTCCATTTAGTTCCATTTTTCTTTCTAAATTCATTTAAAATTCTAAATTTCTCTTTTATTATTAAGTGTTGTATTCATACGTATCTTCTCATTTAATTGATAAGCGGGTGTACTGCCGTCGTAGCGTTAGCACAGGCACTATACTAGTCGCTATAGTGAACTGTCTCTTCGCTTAAGGGCGTGTACAGTGAAATAGACGGTAGCTGTCTATAATATATCTCCACATCATTTATAGACAGCACTAAAAATAACTTATACAATGGATCGTCTATATATTTGTCTGTAATGGTCTCTCATCTAATTAACAGACTGTTTATACAATGGTACACATCATAGAAAGCTGTCTATAAAACCGTCTGTTAAATAGTAGACAACAACTTTCTCTCTCCTCCACGTCACCTAAAATCCTACGTGGCATAGTCTTACAGACAGTTGACATGTACTATTGTACATGCCCTAAGTACGTAGCCTTGGTTTATTCATTTTTTTTCCATCTTTATTCTTTATTCGAATGAAATATTAAATCTACTTTCCTTTTCGACCATGACAAGCGTGGCAGGTGGCAGCATCGGGTATTGCCGAGATACCTCATCTGCCACAGTGGCCCTCAAGACCCGTTGGAGGGAGCATTTGCAAATTGAACTTGGGTACCGAGATACCTCATCTACCGTGATGATATTCGAGCTCAATGCACGCCCCACCTATGGAGCGGACTCGCGTATGCATAGTACCCCACTTATACTTTTGTCATCGTTTCGTAGAAAAGAGTTAACTCAGAGGTATTATGTTTAGACTCAACAAACATTATATATTACTATAATTCATTTTATACCAGCAATGTGAGACTAATCCCCACCACCGCTCCACATGGACCACATGTGTATTCGCATTAACAGGTTGATGTATTACAAGGAGGTGCTGCAGAGCCAACCACCTGCTGCAGTAAGGGGGACAATAGGTGACACGTGTCACCTGCTAGTGCTTTCGTAATCGGTATGAGAAATAAATTTGCAATTTTATTCAAATGAAGACTAAAGATAAAAAAAATGTATAACCGGACAAATAGACCAAAGCTTCAAGCTATTACTAGTCCCATATTCAGACATTCAGTTTTCCTTAGCTCGAACAGCGTATAAACAAAAATTCCCTGAAATTCCTCCACCAGTCCACCTCGTGAATCCACTTCTCCCGCCTTTCTTTTCTATTTTCATCGTCTGTATTCACCTGCGCCATTTTCCGAGTCCTTTCTATCCTTTTACAACTCTCACCAGTCACCAGTGCTGCCCTGTCTCCGCTTTAAAACGAGAAACAACGTTACATCACACGCGCACCAAAGCCCAGCACGAGACACCACACCGCGACGCGCGCACGCACCGAACCGAGAGCTGCACTGTGACTCTGTGAGGCGGGAGGTCGATGGGGGGCAGCGGGGGCAGCAGCGAGCACTTCCTACGGCAGCTGAGCTCGAGCGACGGCAGCGGCGCTCCGCATCAGCCGGAGGAGTGGGAGTGCGGCAGGCGGGGGTCGAGGCGGTGGTCCAGGAAGAAGGCGAGGACGAGGAGCCACCGCGGCGGCGGGTTCTGCAGCAGGACTAGGGAGGAGGCCGCGTCAGGGAGGAAGCGGGTGATGGTGGTGGTGGACCAGAGCTCCGGGGCCAAGCACGCCATGATGTGGGCGCTCACCCACGTCGCCAACAAGGGGGATTTCCTCACGCTGCTGCACGTCCTGCCTCAGGGCAGCGGCCGCGGAGGAGGGGAGGACGCCTCCGCGCTCGCCAACTCCCTCGGCGCGCTCTGCAAGGCCTGCAAGCCTGAGGTGCGTGAGCTTAAAGCTCTTAATCACTCAAGTTGCGCTAAATTGCATCTTGCGTTGTATTTCTTTTTTACATACATTAAAAATATATTAAAAATGACTAGAATACCTATAATTATTATCACTAAACACTACACCCAATACATGTGGAAAATATAAAATAAAGATATATATTTATTAGAGATATAAAGGGAAAATCACACTAATTTTATATTGAGTATGATATGCACATTATATTTATACACAAAATCATTTAAAAAATATGTTATATAAATTCGGACGTAGTGTATACAGTATAATTCATACTGTGATGTGTTTTACAGTTTGCATTACGGTTGTGACCTTAAGTTGTACACTACATTAATAACTTCTCCAAAGTTCGGATCCAGTGTATTGGGGTCAAGTGACCCCAATGACATCTACCTTAACCCACGAGAATTTAATACTCATGAGAATATTACAAAGTACCATTATTAATTCATGTCTACAGTGAATCCAGTTGTTTATAGTGACCCCAATGACTTCTTTGACCTTGATCCGCCCCTGAACTTCCGCACATTTTCTTGCAAGAAAAAGGTGTTACTTAATTTGTCTCAGGATCATAAGTAATGTAAAGAATGAAGGCAGAATGTTGGTTTCATTGATTTCTACTGAGTCAAGCGATTGTAGGTTATTGTTGGCTTCTTTAAAAATATATAGTACAGAACAACATTTCTCCTTAGAGAAAGCTAAGGTTTTTTTGGTGGCTTTTCTCAGATCAAGTGCTTTTGGTTCTTGGGCAACTTGGTCACCTGGAGGCAAGAGTTATGCTAGGTAGATAGATCGGATCTTGGCATTCATAAAAGGAGAGAGAGAGAATCATCATAGCCAACCTTTTATTGATGGATCATGGCAGGCCTAAAGCTAAAAGTTCTCAACTTCATAAAAGAGAGGTTAAAAAAGAGGGAGTTAAGGGGTTCCCACCTAGATGCCCAGAATAATGGCCAAAATCTCAAATTTTGTGGCATATGAGGACTACAATAACAGTTTAGAAGCAACTTTAAGGGATCTACACAAATTTTGCGGCCTTATTGGGCTAAAATGAAAAGTAGTCTTTTGTGACTTGCTATTTGAATAAAAAACCAGTGTCTCAGTGTACTTCACCGTGATTGTTACCAGTGGATGCATGCGCTATTCCTCGTCTTTTAGCCCGTGAAAAGGGAGGGCTCATGCCGTCATGCAATGTTACAAAATTGGTTTTGGATGAATGTCAGGTGGAGGTCGAAGCGCTTGTGATCCAAGGGCCCAAGCTGTCCACCGTCCTCAGCCAGGTGAAGAAGCTGGAGGCATCTGCGCTGGTGCTGAGCCAACGCAAGCCATCTCCTTTCTGCTGGTAAGCTGCTGCTACTACTAGTCTACTACTGCACAGCATGCATGATGCATCCGCATGCCCCAATCTAGATCCCTTGTCACGGAATACTTCTGTACAAAGGTAAAAGGGAGAATCTTAGATAGCTGGCACAGACCATCACACTGTCAAGCCCATTGTTCTTTATAAACAAAATGTTAAGAGCTGTCCATGTCTAAAATTCTCAAAAAGAATTAAACTGTTTGGGAAGCTGGCAATTTGAGGAGAAACTTTTATCCGAGCAGGAATGGGGACACTGCCTTTTGTGGAGAAAAACTAATAGACAGCAGGAGCCATGTGCCATCCATAAATCAGAGATGCCTTTCCGTGTCCTCATTTCAGCGTAACGTTATGAGATGACTCAAGGAAAAAAAATCATCTATATGTTTGGTTGCTCGAATAAAATCATTACATTTTAGATGGTGGGATATAAATTTGAGAAATATTCTCTATAGATACTAAACTATTCCATTCACCTAAAACAATGGAACCAAATAGTACAGGACCATCACATCCTATTCAACCTAGTCATAACAACCAAACACACTCTAAATGAATAAACTAACAAGAGACCAATAGCCAATGTACAATGTATGACAGGTCCAAGTAGTGGTTTCATTCTCTACCTAAGCACAGTCTACTCAGTACACCATCCAAGCTCCCACCCAGCTAATGGTTTCACTGGACCCGTAATAAAATTAGGATTTCAGCCCACAAAATTTTCTATCTCAGCCTTCTAATTGTATTTTTATTCAAAAGTTTACACTGAAAACCCTGTGACCAGAAAACATATAACAAAAGCACCATAGGTCCACATGTCAGGCTCTATTTTTTTTTCTTCCCTCCTCTCCCACTTACATTTCCCCTTCGGCCTCCCTTCTCTCGACTAGAGGTGGGCGTCGTGCCGTCGTCGGGCGGCCCGCAAGACGAGCCCATCGTGCTTCGATGCTCGAACCGTGCCGGCCGTGACGGCCGTCGTGCGTCGTCGTGCGTCTTGCGCCGCCAGCTCGCCTTCGGCGAGCCTGTGCACGCCCATTTGCGCTTCGTGCTCGCCGTCGTCTTGCCTGTGTCCGACCCATTTGCACTATTTCAACCAGAGGAAAAGAGCCGAGATACATAGAATTAAGGCGGTGAATGCAAATATTATGAGAAAAGAACTAAACTTTATTTATTATCGAACAGCTTACATGGAGCGGGAAGGATGTGCTCAATACGGACGAGAGAGGGAGAATGGGCAAGAAAGAGAGTGAGCGAGATGACGAGAGAGATTGAGAGAGATCGGTGAGAGAAAGAGCCGAGAGAGATTGAGAGGCGGCGAGAGAGCGGTTTCTTGCCGCCTCTCAATCTCTCTAGTTTTCTCTCCTATTTTGTCCGTCTCTCGGTGTTGACGATAGGGGTGACGCTCATGCTATCGGGTGCATCCATGACGGCCATACTCGTGAGTCGCTGACCTTCATGCTAGGCTTCTTCCTCATGCCTTTGGATCATCGGGCCCGGATAGTCCATTCTACGTGTCGTCGCGCGTGCCGGGCCGCCCATCGTGCTCGATTCTCGAGCCCTGCGGCCCGTGCTCTGATGTCGTCGGCGGCCCGCACGCCCACTTCGCGGGTCGGGCCGTGCGGGCCGTGACGTCGTGCCTCGGGCCGGCCCAAAAGAGCCCGGCCCGGGTGCCCACCTCTACTCTCGACCGACCGCCAGCCGGCCCACCCCCATGCCCTGGTCGTCTTCCTCGCATAGTCATCGCCGCGGGTACAGCGAGCGCGGCCTCTGACGAGCGTCGTGCAGCCTCCTCTCACTCATCTCCGCCCTCGCTCGTCGCCAGTGTCTCCACCCTCTGCACTTGCTCAGACCTAGCACCACCGTGGCCTTCTCGTCGTCGCCTGGAGGTTCACCGCCGTCATGATCCAGCCGGATCTGATCGTAGCCACCCAGATCCGGCCAGGTCCAGTCACCCCCGCCGTCGTCTTCATCCATATTCAAAGACTGTCGCCATGGAAAATCCATATCGCCGTCGCTATTGTCAAGATCGGGTCATCGCCGCCGTCTTTCCAGCCACCCCTGTTTAGCCGTCGTCGTCGTCTTCCCAGCTACCCTCGCCATCCCTTCGATACCTCCACCAACGGCCATATGCGGCCACCACGCCCGATCCCAGGCACGTTTGTGGTCTTGAGTCAGAACCACCGTGTTATGCAAAAGTAGCTCTGACACATATGCAAGCCACCACCTCGCCTACTCTCTCCACATCGGAGCTCGGCTCTGACATGGACGCTCGGGGCTACTATCTAGCGTGTAGCGTTGTACATGCCCTGATAGGAGTACTGTGAGGTACTGTGAACTCTTGACTTTGTTGGTCCAGGCCCCGGAGAACTCAGATGTAGCTTTTTTTCTTTGGAACACACGGGAGGAAGAATACACAAAGTAGACGATGACGATGCAACTGCGTAGCGCCTGTTTTTTTTTCTCTTCTGTTCTTTTTTTTTTTATCTCAAACTGATTACATGGAAATATATGACACACTATGCGACACTAACTAACAAAATCACACCTAACTAGAGACAAACTCTATCTCTTAACTCACGGCACTAACAAACTTGCCAACTAACTCAACTAGCTAACAAACTAGGTCAAGATTAATTTCTAACATTCTCTCCCTAAGTTTGACACGACGACTCTTACTCATTGAGTCAATCGATCTCAACTACGATTTACTCAACTCATACTCAACATAGGATAACGAACACATCTTCTTAACATCTCGGACTCATCTTTGATAGAATTGTTTCTGGACTGCGAATGCATCTCCTCAACGTCTCGAACTTATCTTCCACAGACTTGACTCAGGATGGCGAACACATCTCTTCAACATCCCATACTCATCTCCCATGGACTCGACTCAGGACGACGAGCACATCTCCTCAATGCCCCTAACACATCTCCAAGTGGCATCACAACATCGTTGTTGTCGGCCTCACACTGACGTTCTTTAAGCGATAAATATCGGCTTCACGCTAACTCTTCTTGTGATGATAGTCTTTGCCACTGCCATCGAGTCCATGCCGAAGCGTCTCAAAAAGGCTCTGGACCATTGTTCGTGCATGTTCCCGTGATGGCATCGCATGGCTAGAACGATGAGCATCGCCATTAACAATAGTTTCACAATGTTGATCTTTGGTGCGTCATCACCGTAGCACTATGACTGTTGTTGGCCACCACCTCGCATGGAGCCTCGATGTTGTTGTAGCTTCTTGCTGCCAGCCTCGGTACGTGACACAATGTCATCAATGTCATCGCTCCTTGACATATCACCGGACGGCACATCTTCGCTTCTCTTATACGGAACCACACTCTAATACCAATTATTGGCCTAAGCTCTAGAGAAAACTCACATAGCTTTCTTCTTTAGAACACACGGGAGGAAGAACACACAAAAAAGATGGCGTCACTGCAACTGCTTAGCACATTTTTTTTTGTCTTTTTTATCTCAAACTGATTACATGGAAATATATAAAACAGCACATCACACCAACTAACCAAATCACACCTGACTGGAGATAAACTTTCTCTCTCAACTCACGTCACTAACTAAGTAAGATTTACTTCCAACAGACTCGCTGTTGCTATTGTACAACTCGTGATAGTAACATCAGAAGTTCAAAACCCACGCGAAAAGCTTACAGTGTCTGAAAAGTTACCGAGGGAAAGTTACCTTTTCACTATGTAATTGAGCTGCCATGCTGCGCTACTTGGCACACTACCTTTAGTCCTTGATAAGGAAATGTCTTGTGCGTGTGTTTTGCAAATGCAGCTTCATGCGGAGCAGCAGCGAGGAGTTCGTGGAGGAGTGCATCAACAGGGCCGAGTGCCTGACGCTGGCAGTGAGGCGGCAGAGCAAGGGCGTCGGCGGCTACCTCATCAGCACCCGGTGGCAGAAGAACTTCTGGCTCCTGGCTTGACATTAACAAGCCTCCTGGGAAATTTACCACCAAGGCTAGCTTCTATAAGACCAATAAGTAACAACATCAATAACCTCCACTCCATGTGTGTGTGTGTGTGTTTGACACTGTGATGTGCTGTATTCTATCCTCTTTGTTAGTTTTAGCCTGTGCTCCTGAACTCCTAATCATTTTGCTGTTGTAAAGACAAAAGCTGACCCGCTGCATGTAAGCTGTCTGCTGATCTCTGGGTGTCTGTTTGTTTGTTGAACAGGGCGGACGGTGCATAAAGCCATAAAGTGCCGTTTGTATTATGCGATGTGTTTGTTTGTTTGTATCTTAAGTATCATCTGAGGTGTTTGACCAACCGCCTCCTCTCACTCGCTCATTGTTAACCTGTTCTCGGAGAGAATGATTTTAACTTTGTCAGCTGCTCGTAAAGGTGGGTGTCGTGCCGGCCCGGCTCGGTACGGGCCTATCGTGCTTCGTATCTGAACCGTGCCGGGCTGCGATGGCCCAGCTCGTCTTCGGTGAGCCCAGTCACGGTCCATTTGCGCTTCGTGTCTGCTTCGTGCCGTGCCAGTCCAGGCGCGACCCATTTGCACTATTGCAACGAGAGGAAAGTAGCCGGAAACGTATGGAGTTGAGGCAGTAGATTCAAATATTATGAGAAAAAGAACTAAGATTTATTTATTTTTGAACAATTACATAGAGCGAGGGGGATGTGCTCAACACGGACGAGAGAGGGGGCAATGGGCGAGAAAAAGAGTGAGCGAGACATGGGAGAGATATTGAGAGGGAGATTGAGAGAGACGGGTGAGAGAGAGCTGAGAGAGATTGAGAGGGACGATCACGTCCTGAGTCATCCGGCCCGATATGGCCCAATCTACACTATCGTGCCGGGCCGTGTCTCCCATCGTGCCCGATTCTCAGGCCCGGCACGACCCGTGCTACAGTATCGTGCCGGCCAGGCACGGCCCACTTCGTGCCGGACCGTGACGTCGTGCCTCGAGCTGGCCCAAAAGAGCCCGGCCCGAGTGCCTCGTACCCTTCCAGTCAAGCTCGATCGACGATGAGTTCCTGAAAGAACGAAAGAAACTTCAGAAGAGACCAACACTTAACCAGTACTACTACGGAAAACAGAACGATCTCGTGCAAACCATGTCCCAAATGACTCACATCAACGTTCATGTATGCACAGGCATCGGTTCAGGTTTCTAGGCAGCATGATGGTTAGCGGTACGGTGCCCCCGTTCTAGGATCCTACAAAAAAAAAGGCCGAGATCGATCGACCCAGGGGAACGCCGGTCGACACGGCGACAACTCGCCAGGGACCACGGCTCGTCTTGAATCTTCTTGAATCCTACACAGAGAGGAGAAGCCGGTGCGGCGCCGGTGCAGCATCATTATGGTACTGGAAATGGTAAGCCGGGGAGTTCTACCTTGCTCGGTGCTATCATGATGCGTACTGGGCTATGCTACTATGAGTTATAACTCATAGCTCGACGGAGGCAGCCTTTTGCTCCCACGGGTGCAGGCCATATCATGAATCATGATTCGTGGGCGTTCAAAGCTAGCTCAACCGCTCCACTGTACCGACAATACAATCCTGTCTGTTTGGGTCAGTTCCTTTATTTTGGTTTCGTGAAGAAAGAGAGAGATGGTATACGTAAATCAGTAGAAACCCAATCCTGTTTTTTTTTTTGAAAATGGCAAAGCCAATATTGGATTAGAAGTTAAAGGTATAAATAGAGTAAGTTCTACGGTGCGGAGGGTGCACCCAAAAGATGGAGAAGGGGAGGCGAGATTGGGAAAGAAAACAAGGTTTTAAGGCCGCCTTTAATGAGATTGGGAAAGAAAACAAGGTTTTAAGGCCGCCTTTAATGAGATTGCCGAGGTGTGTTGCTCCTGCTACAGACCAGTAAGCTGCTTTATCTTTTACGGATTGAAGGATCTAAATGAAACCCAATCCTGTTGAATGCTGATTCATCATGCATTCATGTGTCCCAATACTATGAGTTGAATTGATCATTGTTGTAGTTATAGCGTGAAACCAGCTGATTCAATCGTATAAGTATCAAGCCAACCTTCCACTTATTCAATTGAGTAGGCAAAAGAAAGCCTGTGTACGTATCTCTCTTTCCCAAATTTTTTTATTCTCTTATGAATGAAATTGTAAAAATGATTATGTTCCCGACCACAGAATAAACGACAGACAACACGTATCACTTGTTGTGCATCCTTAGCTTGGCAGTTAGCTAGGACCACTACTGTTGACCTACCGAGTAAGGCAGGCTCGGTAAGACCTGCAACACTATGCATGCTCGGCAGTACCCCTTTACCGAGCCCAGGTGTCATAGCAGGTACCTGCCGAAGCTTGATAGGAGGGGCACCATAGTACCCAAGCTTGATCGGAGGGCATCTGTGGTGTCGACCACCTGTTGCAATAGGAGAGTGTAATACGTGACATGTACGACCTTCTGATGCTTCCACGGTTGAGTAAAAAGCTAGATTTGTAATTTCATTTGTTAGGAACAAAACAAAATTTGTCCCACGGGCTTCTGCAGTATTTACAGATCTCAGACAGCGCAAAGAGGCAACTGGCGCACGTCCCGATGTCCGTAATCACGGGCACCAATGGCCGAACCGACGTGCGGACTGCGGCCGGAGAGCGGACCGCGCGCGTACGGGAGGAAGCTCGTGCGGGATTTCTTCGAATTTTTTTTTATTTAATATTTATTTTTATTCTTTTTTTCAAAACTATGCGTCCGAATGAAAAAATGACAAAAATGCCCCCCGTCGCCGTGTATGGGCGATCGCCCATACACGGCGATAGCTCGCCACCGTTAACGCCGTTAGCGGCGCCATTAGGGCCCCCATCGCCTCTCTGTAGAGCGATCGCCTCTGAGGCGGACAGGACCGGCATGAGTTTTTTTAGTTTTGTTTTGTAATTACTATATGCTTTTTAATATAAACCCCGTAACTTTTGTTAGGAGTGTCCAAATTAAATGAAACTTGTTTCTAAATTTAAATTTTGGAATGAAGAATTAGAGTGTAAAATAAAAATCCATGTGTTGTTTGCGAATTTTTTTATTTGAGTTCGAATGCTAGGCTCTAACTGTGGATTGTGAAGGAATTATAATGTGTGTTGATCCATAATTCATGAAATAAATAGAATAAGTTACTACAACCTTATGCACTTCATTTTTGCAAAAATATCTAAATATGATTGCATTTTGAATAAAAGATGGCTAGTTTAAACCCTTTATAACAATCATTGTTCAAGCGGTTAGAATAATATCTCGAACGACCTCAAAACTTGGCGTAACCAGTTTTGTTGCATTCTTGGGCTTGCATAGGTCACAATTATGTAAAAATATTTAGATGTCACTTTAGGTTTGCACTATTTTATTGTTGTCCTAACATGCAATCGGTAAAACATGAAAATTGCCGTATCTTTATAAACGATGGTAAAACTCGATGAAATCGATATGACGAACTGAAAATGCTATAACCTATCTCGATGGAGAAAAATAACATCATTTGGGACACTGGAGCGAGAGGACACATACTAGCCCTCCTGACGGTGAGCATACTCTTGAAGGTTGGGCCGCACTGCTTATTACGACTTAAAACTAAAAGGAGTACCACGAACAAGGAAAACCAAAGTTAACACCAGACGTCTATTGAGTGCTTGAGGCCACTTCCCATTCGCCCATGCCTCGTGAGGCTTCTCCGCACGTCGCGCCTCTCTCGTTTCCTCTCTCTCTCGCCTCCTTCTCCTCCGCTTCCTTCCTACATGCCTCCTCGCGTGCGGCATCGCACTGTTCTTGAAACCGCCGCGTGAACTCATCCTGCCGGTTGGCTTGGTCAAGAAGCCGTTGGTCCTCGGGGTTGATCTCCGTATCAAACCATCGCTCAAATTCACACATGGCGGAGGTGATTGCATGAAACGTAAATTAGCAAAGTTTCATTCACAAATATTATGTAACCCCGCACGATTGTTACCATGCGGCGATCCTTGAGCTCTTCTCCGTGGATCGAAGGCGTAGTTGCGGCACTTCCAATACCTCCTCTTCCAAGTTGAAATTTCCCAAGAGCGGACAAGCTGCAAAGATCTCCGCACATACACATGGGCGCTCTGACTCACGAGGTAGGAAGAGATCTTGATACGCTAAATTCCGAGCATGCACTCGCTTCTTCCTTTGCCTTCCCTTACCCTTTGCACTTGCACGCCGGCATTTTCGATTGATGCTCACCCTCTATTCTTTCTCCATTTGTTCTTTGCGAGACCGCTTGTGAGAACGAATGTTATAAAGGGCGATATCGCCGGGTATGGGGCGATCGCCTCATATTTGGGCGATTGCCCCATGTAAGCGATCGCCTCATTAGGCGATCGCCCTACTAGAGGCGATAGGTGCACCAAACGTTGGTGTGTTGTCACGTCGTGTGGCATAGGCAAGCAATGCATAAATGATTTGAACAATTTATAGTGATAACGCTGTCATGTTACTAACTCGGGAGTTATACAATGTCTTCTTTGAGCGTAAAGCCATTAAAAAATACATCCGTACAACAAGTCAATCACGCCACGCTTCCTAATCGGCCCGTGGGGTAGGTGAGTGGCGACGGCGACGGACGTCCCTCCTAGGCCGACCTGCTGGCGCGGCGTAGAGTAGTCGCGCGCGCGCGAGGCCAAGTCTGTGGCGGCGCACCCCAGAGCCGAGAGGGTCGAGGTAGTCGGTCGAAAGGTACTCCTCCGTGTCGAACTCGTCGTCGAAGGCTCGTCGAAACCACCTGGGTCCTCGCTGGGCGCGGACGAGGAGGAGCTCCGCGACCCGGCCGCCCCACCGCCTGCTGCGTGGGAACGTGCGAGGAACCGGCGGTGGGCGAGGCGAAGGAGCCTCCCACCACTCGTCCCCACTGCTGCTGCGTGGGAGCGTAGCGAGGAACCGACGGGTAGGGCGAGGCGCGAAGGAGCCTCGTCGACCACTGTCCCCCCCTGCACCGCGTGGGGAGTGACGGGCACCGGGTGGGTAGGGCGAGTCTTTGGGGCGAGTGGCGTGGTGTCTGCGTCCGCCGACGTCTCCGCGCCCTCGGCGGTGGCTGCGAGCCAACCGCCTCACCGTGCGAGGACCCGACCCCAAGTGTCTCGGACTCGGCGGTGGTCACCAGTATGCCCCCTCTAGGCGCGTCAACATGGACACGACCTCCACCTCAATCTCCGCCAAGAGCTGAGTCCGCATGTAACGCCAGTTGGCATTACGTAAGTTACATGAAAAAGACGTGCCCATGTAGGTTCGATTGTGACACTTACGAGGCGTTGTCCTCCGGGACATCTGTGAAGGGTGCGTGTCCGCCATCGATGCTGCCGTGGCGACGTCACGGTCTTTGGTGTGTACCCCACCCCGAGGCGAGTCTGCTGGGCGAACCACTCCATGTACCGATCGTACATGTCATGGTCGTCTGGCCGGGTCTCGGTGACCTCTCGTCGAGTCGGCGTCCCCACCGCAGGCCCATGGTCGCATACGGTCTGCGAATCGAAGCCCACCGCAAAGACCCATCCGGCCATCTGCAATGCAAAAGCGATGAAACGCAAAGACATTAATTTCGCAAAGATGCGGAGTAGTAGGATCGGGGCAAGTACTGCGAGCGCCACGTGCGACAACGTGTGGCGAGGCGCAAAGGAAAGGATCGAGCAGGCGAATCGCCGCAAAGACTCGGTGCGGGGAGTACTCCTCGACACAAAGGTCAAAGACGAGCACCTTACGGGTGAGCCAGAAGGCCTCATCTCGCGTGCAAAGCACGGAGACCCCGTGAGGTGCTCGGGCGTGGACGTCGTACGCGGTGTATGGCGTCCACCGCACGTCCTCGTCGTGGAGGCGGTCGAACTCCCGAACGAACTCCTGATAGGACCTCCTCACCAGCGGTGCGCGAACCTCCGCTGCGAGGAAATAAGAAATGGCGAAGGTTATTCAAGTGCGTTAGTGGGGAAAAGATACGAGGAGCGTGCACTCGTCGGACCCGAGGTGGCCCATGGTGGGCGATCCACCGGTCGTCTCCGTAAAGCTCCTCGAGTGCGGTGTCGTGTCAACAACGGCCTGCCGACGGAGAAGCGCCCCAAGACCACAATCGGAGGAGTAGGGCGCAACTTTGAGATCGTCGCGTCGTGCTCGCTTGAGAGACGGCGTCGCCTGCACCTCAGACGTCGCCGCAAGCACACCGAGGCCCGACCACCGCATCACTGTTTTACAAGGGGAGTTAGGCGTGCTCGTTGAGACGAGATTGAACCGAGTGTGTTACCTCATCCACCGGGTGTCGGCGATGTCTTTGGGCGTACTCGATCGGTGACGGTCCACCGTGTTCCGTGGGAGGACGGAACATCACCCAACCGAGCAACAACAGGAGGTATGCCTCAAGTGGCGAACCACGTCCGCCTCCTCCGCGTCTTGGTGGAGAAGGTCGACTGCAGCTGTCGCAACAAACATTATCGGCAACTTGGCGCTTCTATTTTAATTCTCAAAGAAAGAGGTACTCACCGTGAATCGAAGCGCCCACGCGCCGTCGGTCCGTGGCGCTCGGCCTCCCTAAGGGCCGGTAGGGGGCTGCCGGGTGCCGCCGCACCTCGGCAAGCAGCGGACAACTCGGCGTGCCACGTGGCGGGCGTCGTGCGGCACGGCTGCTGGCCCGCATAAGGGAGGCCTAAGAGGTACGACACGTCTGCGGCGTCGGAGCCATCTCTCCGCACGGAAGGTGGAACGTGTCGTCTCGGTCTCCACCGGTCCACGAGTGTGGCGGCGAGGACCGGTCGTACCCGAACCGCGGCACCTCCTTGCCCTAACAGGCGATCACCACTCCACCATCCTACAAAGAGGAAGTAAGCCACCGCCGCAACTCGCATGTAGTTAGAATTGCATTCACGGTAAGTATGTGTACGTAAAGAGTGCAAGCGTTCGCGCCTACGTGGAACCCGGCGTGGGTCGATCGCGGCGGCTCCCAGGCACTCGAGGTCGAAGTGGCCTAGCACTCGGTTCTCCTCTGCGGAGTACCTAGACCGGTGGAGTCGCATCGACGGTCACGTCCAGCAGCTCGAGGCAAGGTCGCGCCATCGTGGCTCATTACAAAGCAAATACAACAGATTTATCGGTAATTACATGTGCACACAAAATGAAATGCGAAATAACGAATTGTACCATACTCAACAAACAATACAACCGAAGTGTGGAGAGCAAAAAAACTCGATTGCAAACATACGAAAGACAAAGACATGTTCGACGAGGCACACAACGTCGAAATTACATTATCCTCGTAGGTACTAATCGGGACATCGGAGAATAACATGATGCGAACAACAACTTACTAGTACATTGAAAATTACATCGAACATTACAACGTACATTACACCTTACGGTCCATTGAATAATACAAGATGGGAACAACATGCAAAGTTACATTATCCGCGGTTGCGGCGCGCCTCGACTCGTCCATATCGTTCGAATCGCCTTGTCCTTCGACGCCCGACCTTCATCTTCAACATTCGGATGTCCTGTACCCATCGATGGTCCGGAGAGGGGTTGTGAACGATCCATCCACTCGGTACCGTACACCTCATGATGCCACGTGTTGAGAACGCTCGCTTGTAGTAGTGCGGGAGATGAGCGGACGGCGAGATTGATGCGTCTCGACGGCTGCGGCAATGACGTGCGAGCACGGCAAGTCTGCGGCGTGGTTCGGCAGAGCACTCGCAATCACCGCTCGGAGTATGCGCAGATGGGAAGTCCTCTCGGTGGGCACCCTGCGACCTCGGTCACCGCGATGCACGTGGTATCTCCGTTCCACGCCACTCTCCGGTGTAACCCGATGTGTCTGCGCCTTTCTTGTTTTCTTGGACATGTAGGTAGACACAACAGCTTGAGTAAGACAATCGATTGTCCGACATACATGTCTTTGCGGAGGTCTTGTATCGCTCAATGAAATATCTCTGTGTCCCTAATAAGACACCTCAACTATACCCACGATGGAAGGCATCCGTGCCTTTCATTACCCAGTTGTAAATCTCCGCCAGTTCGTTGTCATGATCCCATAACGCGAGCCGCCTCGTCGTCGTGAAGGACCATTTCTCCAAAGGCTCATGTCGTATCCAATCGGTGAAACTCTTTATCTTGGTACGGCCTCGCCGGAGGTTTGGGGTCTGTCGGCGGCGCATATAAGGTCGTGGGGTCCTCTCCTTGCTCATGGTACACCATCGGGTTCCTTGATGAACTAGCGGTACCTCTGGGATCCATTGATTGCTTCTTCGTTAGTTCGTCCAACGTCTTCCAAAGCGCCGAACTTCCTCCGTTGGTTCTGCTTGCACAGCGCTTGAACATGTTCATAAGCTCCTTATTCTGAATCGACGGAAAAATTGGCACCCATGTGCCTCATGCACCACCGCTCCTCGGATCGGCCACTTTGTCGCTCCCACGACGGCGGACCCTTGTTGCATATCCACGATCGCCCTTAGCGACCACGCATGTCGGTCATGGATGACACAAACATCGAACTGTCGAGAACAACCGCCACTTCACTCTTTCAAGGAACCAATACACTCTCGTGTTTTCCCCCTCCACGAATGCCAACGCAGCCGGTAGAACACGGTTGTTGGCATCCACCGCGATCGCAGATTAGAATCGCCCTTGTACTTCCCGTGAGGAATGTGCCATCCATGCAAAGGACCGGCGGCGATCTTAACGCATTTATGCATGCGCCAGGCGAAGAATGCACGCCGCAATACCCACTTCCCGGCACGCACCACCCGCGAGGAACTCCGCAAGGTCGATGGATGTACCGGGGTTCCTTTGTGCGATTGCCACGAGCAAGTGGGAATATTCTCGTCTGAAGCCTCGTGCGTCCCGAACCGTATTTCCAGAGCTGTCCTTTTTGCTCTCCATGCCTTTGCGTAACTAATCTTGTCTCAAACCTCTCT
This sequence comes from Otatea glauca, assembly GCA_036346275.1. NCBI lineage: Eukaryota > Viridiplantae > Streptophyta > Magnoliopsida > Poales > Poaceae > Otatea > Otatea glauca. The sequence goes on along the minus strand of CM070720.1, from coordinate 41,909,303 downwards.
CCACTACCGTGATAATAGATCGAGGTCGCGGATGGGGATTGTCCACGATCGACCATAAAACACATTTGCCACCCAAGTGGACGACAGTTGCGGTGTCCTCTGCTCCGCTTCTTCCATTTCAGCTTATGCTCCATCACTATGGAGCATTTCCGATAGTCCGTCCACTTCCTGGTATGCATGCACCGCCATGGGCACGAATCAACTACGCACTTCACGTCGTAGTCCTTCTTCTTGGACTTCACAACCTCGAATTGCCGCGGAGAGACATTGCCCAAGATTTCACCGCATCCATCACACCTCCTTGTCTTTATATACGGCCCCTCGTCACCTCGTTCTCACGATACTCCCATGCATCAATGTTCCTTCATTCATTGTTAGGTCTTGAAATTGTAATTGGTCCACGCACTGGATAGGCACCCTGTGGCGTTGTCCTCCTCGTCGGAGTGCTCACCATCGTGGACTTCCTCATCCGCACGGTCCTCCTCTTCCATCAAGTCAACAATGTCCTCCACCTCCTCCCCTCGTCGGCCACCCCTCGCGCCTCCACAGCTGTCTCCTCTGCCCCGGTCCCTTCGTCACCGCCGGTCTCGTGCTCCTCGTCTCGGGCTCCTCGCCTTCCTCTTCGCATCCTTCTACATTTGATGTCCCTCCGCGTAATGTCCAAATTTCGACATCACGAACTTGCGACACCGATGGAGCTACGGGTAGCATCAGCCAACAACATGAGCGGCCAACCCCGCTCTACGGCAAAACCAACATAACTCCTCCATGTGGACGTCGAGTTAACAGAATCAACTCTCGTAAAACGGTCTTGCGCTCGGCTCACTCGCTCGACCCAAAACCGAACATCGGACATCCAAACTGAACATCCGAGACATCCACTCCAACAAACCCCAGATGTCCTATCGCTCGATCTGCATATGCCCTGTCGACTCTTGAAAATGATGATAGATCCACCCCATCCGCCCCGTGCTATCTCCCATCTCCATAAAATATTTGGAAATACAATTTCTCCGACATGCTGCAACGTCCGACGGAAAAATATTACTCTAAAATACAATCTACAAAACGTACATTGATCGTACTACAAAATTATTTACATTGCCTAATACATTATTTACGTAATAAAAATAGTAATACACAACCCTAATAAATTAAATTTCTAAATATTGCCTAAACTATAATGAACTAAATTTCTACATACAAAATACTACATTAAATTTGCATATACCGAAATACTACATTAAGTTTCTAAATACTACATACTACATTAAGTAACTGCTAAATTAAATTTCACGAGAGCTATACAATTCTAAAATTCTAAATACTACGCAATCCTAAAATCTCTAAATACTACAACAAAGTCCTAAATATTAAATAATACTTTAATTACGCAACCTATAAAACAATTCCTACAATTATCTTAAAAAAATTCTTACAAATAACTATAAAAAAAATCAGAAATTTACCTTTTTTCTTTTTTTTGCTTCTCTTCTCTCTTTCTTTCTTCCTTTCTTCCTTTCTTTTCTTCTTTCTGCCTCGCTCGCCGGCTGCGGCTACTTGCGGCGCTCAGGCGAAGGGAGGCACAGGCTTTAACAAGCCCGTCGCCCCTACATGGGGCGATCGCCCATGTAAAGGCGATAGGGGCCCACCAGACGGCGCTTAACAGGCGGGCTTGGAGCAAGAGACGGCATGGGCCGTCGCCCAGTATGGGCGATCGCCCCATACACGGGCGACGGGAGACATTTTCGTAATTTTTTTTTTCGGACGCATAGTTTTGAAAAAAAGAATAAAAATAAATATTAAAGAAAAAAAAATTCGGATTTCTTCGGCCGTGGTTGGCTTCGGCTTGGCCCACAGTGGAATTGGATGGCCGAAAGAGGGTAGTCCACACGGGCCCCCCGCCCCTTCCGCGGCTGCGCGGGAGGGCAAAAAGGCGGTTCACCCGCGGACTAGACGTCCGGCCCGGCATATCCCGCCCGCCAGGCAGGCTGTGGCTGCAGAAACGAGATCGGATTGCCCACAAATTGGGCGTGCCGGCGCGTGACAAGAGCAACTGGGCCAGTGGAGGCGTGGCCCGCCAGCTCGTAGACCCTTGACACGTCCCAGAGGCCAGACCCAGAAAGCGCTTTGATACTGATCGTGTGGCCTGATCACCTCAAGGGAAATCGAGATATGCTAGCGGCATCACTCACTAGCTAGTGCATGATAACCCCTTACGTCTCAGGCCCTATTTGAGAAGACAACGGTTGAATTGAAAAGCTATTTTTTATTTGTTGGGCTATAAAGAAGCTGTAGCTGACGACTGTAGCTTTTCTTGAGAGACCGTTTGGCAACCGGCTGCTGTTGCGGACGACGACCGAGCGGGGAGGAGACGCGGAGGCGACAACCGAGCAGCGATCGAGGCGGCGTCCGAGGCAGCTACCGGTCGGTGAGGAGACCGAGCGACCAAGGCGGGGGAAGAGCGAGGAGGAGACAACGAGTGGGGAGGCGGCGAGAGGGGAGACAGCGACAGAGACAGGGAGGTAGGCTGGCGGGGAGGAGGCCATTAGGCGAGGAGCCGGCGGGGCGAGACCTGGCGGCAAGGCAAGATCGGGAGGAGGTAGAGCCACAGCCGGAGAAGCACGTTTGGAGGTGCTGCGGCTTTAAGAGAGACTTCAGTGTGGCTTCGCCCGACAGCCGAAGTAGAGCAGACTCATTTAGGGGGCTTTTGACCGATAGCCAAAGTCAAATCGAAACCCAGCCCCTTAAACAGGCGCTTGCAGCTCCACACCTATCATGCTGGAGTGTACAATTTGTTGGGAAACCATATGGCCCATGAAGGCCTATGATGGTCCCTTAGCCGAAACCCTAGGCGACTACTATATAAGGAGGAGAGGGGTTCCCCCATTGTACAAGAAATCAGAAGCAATAAAGTATTCTCTCGCAGTTCCTCCTAAACTTGTGTCTCTCTTGTCTCTCTGTTCTCCACGAATACTAGATTGTTCGGGAACCCCGGACTATTCGATAGCGAGGTTCCCTAACACGTTATCAGCACGAAACACTACCGGCGAACGGATTGAAAAGGTGAGAAAATGTGAGAATCTGCGATTGAATCTAAACGCTTGTTAATTCTATGCATGTATTCGTCTCGTGGCACGAAGCTACAGACGGCTCGAAGCAACAGATCAAAGCGTGTTCTTGTTCATCCCAAGAAAAATCGACGGCGCCGACCTCGGCATGCACTGCGCAGCGCCATTGCAGCCAGGCCACCGCATCGCTGAACCCGCAATGGCGTTGCCCACGGCGTTGCCGCCTCGCTCGCCACGCCACGCCGCCGCCGTCGCGCCGGCCCGAGCCCGCCGTCGCGCGCACCGCGCCGCCATCGCCGACGAATTGTCGCCGCCTCCTCGGCTTCCACCGACGCGCGCCTCGGCGTCGTCACCTTGGTCTGTCGTGCATGAAGCGCCAGCGGACCACCGCCGCGCTCGGCCGGGCCCCGTCGGCCGCCACCTCGGCTCGGCCGCGATGAAGCGCCGCCGTCCGCACCCTCGCCTACCGTGCATGAAGTCGAATGCCGCCGCCAAAGGCGCGCCACGTGCGCCTCGGCTCCCGACGCCAGCACCCCGGCGCTTCCGCGCCGCCCGCCGCGTCGTCGCCCATCGCCTCGGCCTCGCCGCGGACGCCTCGATCGCCGCTGCGCTCGCGATGTCGGCTGCAGCGCCTGAAGCGTCGCGATCGCCACCATCGCCTCGGCCACCTGGCGCTCAGCGCCGCCGCCCGCGCATGAAGCGCCGCCCGCCCGCCGCCTCGGTTCCCTCGGTGGCGCCACAGCGCAAGCGTCGCCCGGACCGCCGTTGTCGTCGGCGCCTCGGCTTCGTTACCACCGCGGCTCATTGTCGCCCGGTGGCGTCAGCGGCGTCGGCCTCGTCGCTCAAGCACGCGTCGCCACCTGTGCTCGCAGACGTCGGTGTCACCGCCCGAAGTGCGTCGTCGCTCGGACCGCCACCGTCGGCGACGCCTCGGCCAGAGCCGCCGTGCGTCGCCGTCCCGGCCCTGGCCTACCACCGCTACCTTAGCCCCGTGCGCTCCAGTTCGTCTCCGCCGCTCGTGGAAGTCAGAACGCGTGCGATGCGGCGCGGGCGAGGCGGTGCGGGCATGCGGGACGGTGTAAGGGGAATGCTGGTGGCTAGGGTTTGGTTTGGTGGCCCATGGAGAGCAGCGCGGCCCAACTGGCCGCTCGGCCAGGAAAGAAAAGGGAAAGGAAAGGAAAGAAAAGAAAGAAAAGAAAAAGAAAGAAAAGAAAGAAAAAAAGCAAAAACAGTAAGGAAAATTGCCAGAAAATCCAGAAGAATTATTTGGCCCTGTTTTAATTTTTCTAGCTTTATTCTCTGCATTTATGAATATTCTTTATGAATTGTGAATTCATTGCTTTATTTAGTATACTGGAAATGCATGGCAATTTATTTTCTGCACTTTATGATTTCTGTAACCATTTTCTATTAGATTACACGCAGTAATCTAATGTCGGAATTTTGAAATCATGCAGATGTCCGGCATCGTGAATCGTGAGTTTGAAGAACTGGCCCTGCACTGTCAGAACTACCTCACTTGGGCATAAGACGTGAAGAATGTTCTTGGGGGCAAGAAGCTCCGTGCTACGATTGGTCTAGGGTCCTCGCAGGACACGAAACCTACCGCCGAGCAGAACGATCAAGCCTTGCACTTCCTTAGGCACCACCTCTCAGCCACTCTGAAGAATGAATACATGGCTGAGGAGAGTGCACTTGAGCTTTGGACTGCACTTCAGAAGCGGTTCGAGAAGCTAAAGTACACCATCTTGCCCCAAGCACAGCAAGATTGGGTCCGCTTGAGGTTTGCAGACTATAAAACAGTGGCCGAGTACAATTCTGCCTTACACAGAATTTGTACCAATCTCTCCCGATGTGGCAAGAAGATCACTAACGAGGAGAAGATTGAAAAGACTCTCTCCACCTTCCACCCAAATGCTATCCAGAGTGCACGCAGCTATCGTCAGGACGCATACAAGGAGTATAGCGAACTGATTGATGTCATGCGAGTTGCGGAGTCACAAGATTGCGGAGTCACAAGATGATGTTCTATGCGAGAACTTCGTCTCATAGCCATTTGGAAGAGGCATTGGCACAGAAGTCAATGCCAACAGCTATAAGGTGAAAAAGCCCACTCATAAAAAGAAGGGCAAGCAGGGTGGAAAAGAGAGGTTTCAGGCCAAGGGAAAGTCCAAAGCCCGTTAATGCATGAATCACATTATTTTTTGGTTGTTAGCAAATTTCTTTGAATAATTAATTGTAAGCTCTAGAAGAGCATACTTTTCTCATGAATAAATATGCAATTTTTCTTTATTCCAGTATTCTTTAATTTACAAGCAATGTTTGAATTATTTTGCCACCGTTTGATTGGAATTATTTTCCTTTTTAGAAATCGTGTAGCGCCCAAATGGAAGAGATATGCATTGTTGATAGTGGCACAACAAATACCATCTTAAGAGAGTCTAAATCCTTCCAGTCGATCACGAAGAACGCTGGAAAGATTACTACGATCGCAGGAGGCGATTCATATGTAATAGACTCAGGAAGACCCACTATTATATTGCCTATGGATACAACTTTGGTAATTGAAGAAGCCCTTTTGTACTCTGAATCAACACGCACTCTCTTAAGTTTCAAAGACATCGCGCCAATGGTTTTCACGTAGAAACCAATGAAGCAAATGGCAAAGAATACTTGTGCATTGTGAAGCACGCGGTATGTGGAAAAATGGTATTAGAAAAATGTCCCTCATATGAATCTGGGTTGTACTACACGAATATTCATGCACCCGAAGTGTATACTTCCTTGAAGACTGTCTTTAGAAGATCTGAGTTATTTTCTTTATGGCATTGTAGATTAGGTCATCCTGGTCTTAGAATGATGAGAAATATAGTGAACAACTCACAAGGTCATAGCATTAATGTTAAAAATTTCCCGAATCATGAAGATTTTGTGTGCCCTGCATGTGCCACCGGGAAATTAATAACTAGACCCTCTGTCATGAAAGTGCAAAGTGAAATCCCTACATTCATGGAACGCATCCAAGGGGATATTTGTGGCCCAATTCAGCCCTTGTCAGGGCCATTTCGGTACTTTATGGTGCTCATCGATGCTTCCTCGAAATGGTTGCATGTATGCTTATTGTTAACAAGAAACCATGCTTTTGCAAAGCTGATCTCGCAGATCATAAGAATTAAGAATGCTTTCCCTGATCATCGGGTGAAGTCCATCAGAATGGACAATGCCGGAGAATTTACTTCAAAGGCATTTGATGATTATTGCACTTCAACAGGGATAGCAGTTGAGCACTCTTACCACATGTCCATACGTAGAATGGACTAGCTGAAGTACTAATAAAGAGGATTAAATTCATTGCCAGACCACTTTTGCAGAGTTGTAACTTGCCCAATACTTGTTGGGGACACACAGTCCTGCACGCAGCAGCTCTCATCAATTTCAAACCTTCGGCCTACAAAATCCATTCTCCTATGCAGCTTGTGCACGGGATCATCTCGAAAATCTCCCATCTCAGGAAATTTGGGTGTATGGTATATGTTCCTATACCACCCCCTCAGCGGACTGCAATGGGCCCTCTCCGCAAGTCTGGGATATACGTTGGTTATGAGAGTGCATCCATAATCTGGTATTTGGAACCCATGACTGGAGACTTGCATACAGCCCGATTCGCTGATTGCATTTTTGACGAGGATCGTTTCCCGTCATTAGGGGGAGGAAATCAACATTTGGATGAAAAATGCCGGGAAATCATATGGCATTCCACTGGGATCCCCGCGCATGACCCCCGAACTAATGAAGCAAATCAAGAAGTCCAGAAGATAATTGATCTGCAGAATTTAGCAAATGAAGTGCCTGATCATTTTTGTGATCTGAAGGGCGTGGTTAAGTCGCATGTACCCACAAGAAATGCACCAGAGAGGGTGGAAATACCAAAGAAAACAGAAGGTATCCCTCATCCTGTTCAGAGGCCTCAAAGAAAAAGAACAGGAAATCTAGCTCCTCAAACCCAAAGTACCCGGAGACGTCTGGGGAAAACTGGGCGAGAGGACTTACCACAACCAATCACGAAAATACCCCAAGGAAAGAAGGAGAGCCATTTGAGACTGCACCGAAAGAAGCCGACGAAAAGGCAATTCCAGACTTAAATCTTCCATCGCGAGAAGCCACGGAAATAATGTGTGCGCACATAGGCGATGAAAGCTAAAGAAACTTGCTCCTGCGATAGAAATAGCGAAAGAGCAAGTAGAAGTGCATGAAGCACCCCATGATGAAATGGTCATAAACTTTGTAATAACAGGAGAATCCCTGAATAGAGCAACAGCCAATGTCGATGCATGCTTTGCAAAGAAGATTGCCTCGATCATTGATCATGATCCTGAGCCTGCATCTCTCGCAGAGTGCAAGAAAAGGCTAGATTGGGAAGAATGGAAGAAGGCAATCACTGCAGAGTTAGTCTCTCTGAACAACGAGAGAGGTGTTTGGGCCAGTATCTTTTTACCTCCCATGTAAACCCTGTAGGTCACAAATGGGTCTTTGTTTGGAAGAGAAATGAAAACAACGAAGTTGTAAGGTACAGGGCAAGGCTTGTAGCTCAAGGTTTCACTCAACGTCCTGGAGTTGATTATCAAGAAACCTATTCTCCGGTCATGGTAGGAATTACCTTTAGATATTTGATCTCAATGGCAGTCAACTTGAAGTTGAAAATGAAGCTAATGGATATTGTCACAGCATATTTGTATGGGAACTTGGATTCAGAGATATACATGAAAGTACCTAAGGTATTCTATCCCAACCAAGGCAGAGCAAATAGAAATCATGCAGATGTGAAATTGGAGAAATCACTGTATGAGCTAAAATAGTCAAGAAGAATGTGGTACAATCGCTTAAGCGACTTTCTCTGCAAGAAAGGCTACACGAACAGCGAAGATTGTTCATGTGTGTTTATACAACATTGGGACGGATGAAGAAATTGAAGAAGCATGCTCATACTTGAAGTCTGAGTTTGAAATGAAGGATTTGGGTAAAACCAAATTTTGTTTAGGCTTGCAGCTTGAGCATGTCCAAGGAGAAATCTTGGTACACCAATCATCCTACACGCAGAAAGTGTTGGAAAGATTTAGCTTTGAAAAAGCATATCCTGCAAAGACTTCAATGGTCGGAAGGTCACTCCAAGCAGACCTAGACCCATACAGACCTAGAGAAGAGGGGGAGGAAGTCCTGGGAGTAGAATTCCCATATCTTAGTGCAGTTGGAGCACTCATGTATCTTGCGAATAGCACTAGGCCGGACATTGCGTTCGCCGTGAATTTGCTAGCTCGGTACAGTGCAGAACCCACCAAAAGGCATTAGAAAGGGATCAAGGACATCTTCCATTACTTCCAAGGAGGCAAAGATCTCGGTTTGTTCTTTGGAAGAAACAATGAACTGACTTTGGTTGGCTACGCTGATGCTGGGTACTTATCAGACCTGCATACTGGTAAGTCCCAAACTGGGTATGTTTTCCTATGTGAAGGAACAGCAGTTTCCTGGAAGTCGTCTAAGCAGACTCTTGTCTCGACGTCGACAAACCACTCGGAAATCATTGCTTTGTATGAAGCCTCTCGTGAATGTGCATGGCTCCGAAGAATGGTTCACCACATCTAGAAGTCATGTGGCTTGAACATTGAGCAAACTCCCACGATCATCTATGAAGATAATGCAGCTTGTGTTGTTCAAGCACAGATGGGTTATGTGAAGAGCAATCTCACGAAGCATATCAACCCCAAGTTCTTCTATGCTCACGAATTGCATAAGATGAACGAGATTAAGATACTGCATACTAAGTCATGTGAAAATCTTGCAGATTTGTTCACTAAATCACTCCCAGCATCTACCTTTGAAAGGTGCGTTAAAGGAATTAGGATGATGAGACTTAGAGAAGTGCAGATTTCAGGGGAAGATATTTCACATACTCCCATATAAATCTTGAACATGAGGTTTGAGTACCTAACATGAATCTCGAAGATTAGCAATTGAAGTTTGGGTGAATTGTACTCTTTTTCCTTAGCAAGTTTTTCATGGAGTTTTCTTGCATAAGGTTTTAATGAGGCAATTCGTGCAACGCAATAAACGTATGCTATGTACTCTTTCTCCAAGTTTTTTCCCACTGGGTTTTTCTGGAGTTTTAATGAGGCATATGCATCTCGCGACAAAGGGCCCAAGGGGGAGTGTTAGGAAACCAGGCCCTTAAACAGGCGCTTGCAGCTCCACACCTAGCATGCTGGAGTGTACAATTTGTTGGGAAACCATATGGCCCATGAAGGCCCATGATGGTCCCTTAGCCGAAACCCTAGGTGACTACTATATAAGGAGGAGGGGGTTCCCTCCATTGTACAAGAAATCAGAAGCAATAAAGTATTCTCTCGCAGTTCCTCCTAAACCTGTGTCTCTATTGTCTCTCTGTTCTTCACGAATACTAAATTGTTCGAGAACCCCGAACTATTCGATAGCGAGGTTCCCTAACACAATTGATACGCGCGAACGTCATGAGTGCACATTTGAAACGGCATTATGGCAATTTGTTATGGACCGGTCTCTGCACTGCTGCTACCTAGTTTATGCTTTAACGGAAAGGATATGTCGAGCACAACTGTCCATCATCACCATCATTGATCAATTATGATTGTTGAGGAACCTCGCTATCGAATAGTCCGGGGTTCCCGAACAGATCTGAAGTGGAGAACAGAAAGAGAGAGAGACACGTGTTTAGGGAGAGCGAAGCGGAAATTCTTTATTGCTAATGAATTTCAGGTACATGGGGACCCTCCTCCTTTTATAAGCGCCTCTAGGGTTTTGGCATTAGGGACCACATGGGCCTTCTGGTGGGCTTGGGTTTCTCAACACTCCCCTGGGCCCTTTGCCGCGAGATGCATATGCCTCATTAAAACTCCGGAAAAACCCAAAGGGAAAAATACTTGGAGAAAGAGCACATAGCATACGCTACTATGTTGCACGAATTGCCTCGTTAAAACCTTATGCAAGAAAACTTCATGAAAAACTTGCTAAGGAAAAAGAGTACAATTCTCCCAACTTCAAATGCTAATCTTGAGATTCATGTTGGGTATTCATAATTCATCTTCGAGATTCATGTGGGAGTATGTGAAATATCTCCCCCTGAAATCTGCACTTCTCTAAGTCTCATCATCCCAATTCCTTTCACGCACCTTTCAAAGGTAGATGCTGGGAGTGATTTAGTGAACAAATCTGCAAGATTTTCACATGACTTAGTATGCAATATCTTAATCTCATTCATCTTATGCAATTCATGAGCATAGAAGAACTTGGGGTTGATATGCTTCGTGAGATTGCTCTTCACATAACCCATTTGTGCTTGGGCAACACAGGCTGCATTATCTTCATAAATTATCGTGGAGTTTGCTCAATGTTCAAACCACATGACTTCCGGATGTGGTGAACCATTCTTCCGAGCCATGCACATTCACGCGATGCTTCATACAAAGCGATGATTTCGAGTGGTTTGTCGACGCCGAGACAAGAGTCTTAGACGACTTCCAAGAAATTGCTGTTCCTCCACATAGGAAAACATAGCCGCTTGGGACTTGCCAAGATGCGGGTCCGATAAATACCCAAAGATCGGCATAGCCAACCAAATTCAATTCATTATTTCTTCTCAAAAATGCATCGAGGTCTTTGCTTCCTTGGAGGTAGCTAAGATGTCCTTGACCCTTTCCAATGCCTTTTGGTGGGTTCTGCAGACTGCATCGAGCTAGCAAATTCACAAATGAACGCAATGTCCGGTCTAGTGCTATTCGCAAGGTACATGAGCGCTCCAATTGCACTCGGATATGGGAATTCTGCTCCCGTGACTTCCTCCCCTCTTCTCTAGGTCTCAGATGGATCTAGGTCCGCTTGGAGTGACCTTCCACCATTGGAGTCTTCGCAGGATATGCCTTTTCAAATCCAAATCGTTCCAACACTTTCTGCGTGTAGGTTGATTGATGTACCAAGATTCCTCCTTGGACATGTTCAAGCCGCAAGCCTAAACAAAATTTGGTTTTACCTAAATCCTTCATTTCAAACTCGGACTTCAAGTATGAGCATGCCTCTTCAATTTCTTCATCCGTCCCAATGATGTTCAAGTCATCTACATAGACGGAGATTATCTGTAATCCATTCGGGATCGCCAGATAAACACACATGGACAATCTTCGCTGCTTGTGTAGCCTTTCTTGCAGAGAAAGTCACTCAGCGATTGTACCACATTCTTCCCGATCGCTTTGACCCATACAGTGATTTCTCCAATTTCACATCTGCATGTGTTTCTATTTGCTCCATCTTGGTTCGGATAGGAATTCCTTCCAGTACTTTCATGTATATCTCCAATCCAAGTTTCCATACAAGTATGCCGTGACAACATCCATTAGCTTCATTCTCAACTTCAAGTTGATCGCCATTGAGATCAAATATCTAAAGGTAATTCCTCCCATGACCGGAGAATAGGTTTCTTCATAATCAACTCCGGACGTTGAGTGAAACCTTGAGCTACAAGCCTTGCTTTGTACCTTACAACTTCGTTGTTTTCATTTCTCTTCGAACAAAGACCCATTTGTGACCTACGGGCTTATATGGGGAGGTGTGCGGCATACGGGCTCAAACACCTCTCTCTTGTTCAGAGAGACTAACTCGCAGTTGATTGCCTTTTCCATTCTTCCCAATCTAGCCTTTTCTTGCACTCTGCGAGATGCAGCTCGGATCATGATCAATGATCGAGGCAATCTTCTTTGCAAGTATGTATCAACGCTGGTCGTTGCTCTATTCAGGATTCTCCGTTATTACAAAGTTTATGGCCATTTCTTCATGGGGTGCTTCATGCACTTCTACTTGCTCTTCGCCGCTTTTCCCTATCGCAGAGCAAGTTCCTTTAGCTTTTCATCGCCTATGTGTGCACACATTATTTCCGCGCTTCTGCAGTGGAAGATTCAAGTCCGAATTGCCTTTCTGTTGGCTTCTTTCCAGCTGTGTCTCAACTGCTCCCTTCTTTCCTTGGGGCATTTTCGTGATTGGTTGTGGTAAGTCCTCTCGCCAGCTTTCTCCAGACGCCTCCGGTACTTTGGGTTTGAGGAGCCAGTTTTCTGTTCTTTTTCTTTGAGGCCTCAACAGTTGAGGATACCTTCTATTTCCTTTGGTATTTTCACCTCTCTCGTGCATTTCTTGCTGGTACATGCGACTTAACCACGCCCTTCGATCACAAAATGATCAGCGCTTCATTTGCTAAATTCGCAAATCAATTATCTTCGGACTTCTTGATTTGCTTCATTAGTGCGGGGTCATGTGCGGGATCCCAGTGGAATGCCATATGATTTCCCGCATTTTTCATCCAAAGGTTGATTTCTCCCCTAATGACGGAAACGATCCTCGCCAAAGATGCAATCGTGAACCGGTCAGATGCAAATCTCCAATATGGGTTCTAAATACCGATTATGGATGCACTCTCATAACCAACGATATCCCGGACTTGCGGAGAGGGCCCATTGCAGTCTCACGAGGGGGTGGTATAGGTACATATACCATACACCCAAATTTTCTAAGATGGGAGATCTTCGATGATCCGTGCACAAGTCGCATAGGAGAATGGATGTTGTAGGCCGACGGTCTAAAATTGATAAGAGGCGCTGCGTGCGAGATGCGTGTCCCCAACAAGTGTTGGGCAAGTTACAACTCGCAAAAGCGGTCCGCAATGAACTTAATCCTCTTTATTAGTGCTTCGCTAGTCCGCTCGCGTATGAACGCATGCGATGCGGAGTGCTCAATCGCTATCCTCGTTGTTTGTAATAATCATCAAATGCCTTTGAAGTAAATTCTCCGCATTGTCCATTCTAATGGACTTCACGCGATGATCGGGAAAGCGTTCTTAATTTTATGATCTGCGAGATCGCTTTGCAAAGCATGGTTTCTTGTTGACAACAAGCATACATGCGACCATTTCGAGGAAGCATCGATGAGCACCATAAAGTATCAAACGGCCCGACAGGCTGAATCGACCAAAAATATCCCCTGGATGCGTTCCAGAATGCAGGATTTCACTTTGCACTTTCATGACAGAGGGTCTAGTTATTAATTTCCGTGGCACATGCAGGCACACAAAATCTTCATGATTCGGGAAATTTTAACATTTATGCCATGACCTTGTGAGTTGTTCACTATATTTCTCATCATTCTAAGACCAGATGACCTAATCTACCATGCCATAAAGAAAATAATTGAGCTTCTAAAAGCAGTCTTCAAGGAAGTATACACTTGGTGCATGAATATTCGTGTAGTACAACCTGATTCATATGAGGGACATTTTTCTAATACCATTTTTCCACATGCCGTGCTTCACAATGCACAAGTATTCTTTGCCATTTTCTTCATTGGTTTCTACGTGAAAACCATTGGCGCGATGTCTTTAAAGCTTAAGAGAGTACGTGTTGATTCAGTGGTACAAAGGGCTTCTTCAATTACCAAAGTTGTACCCATAGGCAATATAATAGTGGCTCTTCCCGAGCCGATTACATATGAGTCGCTTCGCGATCGTAGTAATCTTTCCAAATGTTCTTCGTGATCGATCGAAATACTTAGACTCTCTTAAGATGGTATTTGTTGTGCCACTATCAACAATGCATATCTCTTCCATTTGGGCGCGCACGATTTCTAGATAAAAGAAATATAATCCTAATCGGATAGAGGCAAAACAATCCAAATATTACTTGCAAAATTGAAGAATATTGGAATAAAGAATAAATTATGCGTATTTATTCAAGAAAGAAGTATGCTCTTCTAGAGCTTACAACCCTTTATTCAAAGAAAATGCTAACAACCATAATCTAAAAGAAATGCATTAAATGTAATCAGAAAAATATGCATTAATTTACGCTTCTATATCATCTGCAGTTTTCTCTTCATTTGCCATAATCATGGCTGCAGATCGATGTCCGTGCTATTCGTGAGGATGAGGCAAGTGGGGTGTCTACATCCATGACATCATCTTCACCGATGTTGGCGGCGCGCTCATGAGGCGTTTTCCTTTGCATTCTTCTTAGTCCGATATCGTTGATCGCTTCCTTGGATTCTCGACATATCTTCGACCAATGTCCCCAAGTGCCACACTTGAAGCACGTCTGGTTCTGCTGTCCATACGGCTTGGCGTGCGTCTTTTCTTTGTCATCCCTCTTCACAGGGGCTTTGGACTTTCCTTTGGCCTGGGGTCTCTCTTTTCCACCCTGCTTGCCCTTCTTTCTATGAGTGGGCTTTCTCACCTTGTAGCTGTTGGCATTGACTTCAGTGCCAGTGCCTCGTCCAGGTGGATGCGAGACATAGTTCTTGCGTAGAACATCGTCTTGCGATTCCGCAACTTGCATTACATCAATCAGTTCGCTATACTCCTTGTATGCGTCCTGACGATAGCTGCGTGCACTCTGGATAGCATTAGGGTGGAAGGTAGAGAGAGTTTTCTCAATCTTCTCCTCATCAGTGATCTTCTTGCCACATAGGGAGAGATTGGTACAAATTCTGTGCAAGGCAGAATTGTACTCAGCCACTGTTCTGAAGTCTGCAAACCTCAGGCGCACCCAATCTTGCCGTGCTTGGGCAAGATGGTGTACTTGAGCTTTTCGAACCGCTCAAGTGCAGTCAAAGCTCAAGTGCACTCTCCTCCGCCATATATTCATTCTTTAGAGTGGCCGAGAGGTGGTGCTCGAGAAAATGCGAGCTTGATCATTCGCTCACAGTAGGTTTTGCGTCCTGCGAGGACCCTAGACCAATCGCTGAACGGAGCTTCTTGCCCCCAAGAACAATCTTTACGTCCGATGCCCAAGTGAGGTAGTTCTGACCGTGCGGGGCCAGTTCTTCAAACTCACGGTTCACAATGCCAGACATCTGCATGATTTCAAAATTCGGTTTTAGATTACTGCGTGTAATCTGGTAGAAAAAGGTTGCAAAAAGCATAAAGATGCAGAAAATAAATTCATATGCATTGCATTATATAAAATAAAGCAAATGATTCAAAATTCATCAAGAAAATTCATAAAACAGAGAAAATAAAGCGAGAAAATTTGAAAACAGAGCCAGATAAATCTTCTTGATTTTCTAGTAATTTTCAAAATTTTCTGCAAATTTTCTGCAATTTTTTTTTCTTCTTTCTTTCTTTTCTTTTTCTTCTCTGTTTTTCTTCCGCCGACCGCCTTCTCGGCCTTGCCTGCTTTTTCTTCTGGCCGAACG
The DNA here is from genome assembly GCA_036346275.1 of Otatea glauca. Classification (NCBI taxonomy): domain Eukaryota; kingdom Viridiplantae; phylum Streptophyta; class Magnoliopsida; order Poales; family Poaceae; genus Otatea; species Otatea glauca. The sequence goes on along the minus strand of CM070720.1, from coordinate 41,893,977 downwards.
CCTTTGGCCGTGCCCGCCCAAGGCCAGGGGTAGGGTTTCCACGCGCCGCGTTCTTTTCACGCGCTGCGCTTTCTTGCGCTGTTTTCCCAGGCCGCCTCCATGCGCCCACGCCATCCGAGGCGACACAATGCAGATAGCGGCGGCCGGGCTAAGGCGTCGCGCAGATGCGGCGGGCGCGGCGAGCCGGCGACGGAGCGGTCGCGGCGGGCGCGGCAGCTCGAAGCGGCGGCCGGCGGCGGCGAGGCCGGCAGCAAGACGGATGTCGAGCCCGGAGGCCGGCCGACGGCGCGGCTGCGCGAGCACGCCAGAGGCGGGCGCCGTGGCGCTACGGGCTCGAGGCGTCGGCGTGAGGCGACCGGACGGCCGCGAGCCGAACCGGCGGCGACATCGCTGCGAGTCCATGGCGGCCGGACGGCCGCGGCCAAGGTCGGCGGGCAACGGTCCTTCAGCTCGCGGCCGAGGGGCGCGCGGCAGCCTTCGGCATGCCGGGCCAAGCGCGCGCGCGCGCTTCGTCTTGGAGAAGGAGCGCCGACGGCGGCGGGCGGGGCGCTGGCGCCGGACCGAACTGTCGGGCGGCGTGTGGCGATGCTTCAAGCCGACGGCTCTGCGCCGGCCGAGCCGGCGCTGGCTGATCTTGGCGCGGCGAAGCGCCAAGATAGCTGGGCGGCCGCGGCCGGCCGCTTGCTTGCCGCCGCGGCACGCGAACCGGGTTTCGCGCAATGCTTCGTGACTTCACGTCGTGCACGCAAACCGAGGCAAGGACGGTGGCGCATCGCGAGCGCGGAACCAAACGCATATTTCCTTCTTTTTTTTTTACTTCGTGGATGATGATGTATGTCGATGTTGCTTGTAGCCGTGCCACATGATGCAAACATAAAACAGATGCGAACAGTAGATGCATGCATAGGAACGACAGCGATTAGAAACAAACGCTAATCCCACCTTTTCTCACCTTTTCTTTTCTGATCTCCGTAGAGCAATTCGTGCTGATAACGTGTTGAGGAACCTCGCTATCGAATAGTCCGGGGTTCCCGAACAGATCTGAAGTGGAGAAACGAAAGAGAGAGAGTCACGTGTTTAGGGAGAGCGAAGCGAAATTCTTTATTGCTAATGAATTCTGTGTACATGGGGGGGACCCCCCTCCTCCTTTTATAGCGCTCTCTAGGGTTTTGGCATTAGGGACCACATGGGCCTTCGGTGGGCTTCAGGGTTTCTCAACAATGATCACCGAAAATGGGTTTTTCGTTGGTGGACTTGTCCGATCTGAAAGTTGAATGTGGTGACCTACTCTCGTAAGATAGTTGTTCACTTTATAGTTTACTAATATAGTGCCTGTGCTAACGCTACGACGACAGTACACCCGTTTATCAATTAAATGAGAAGATAAGTATGAATACAACACTTAATAATAAAAGAGAAATTTAGAATTTTAAATAAATTTAGAAAGAAAAACGGAACTAAATAGAGGTCGAATAGGCGAAAACGGGCTCCTAGATTTTAAATCAAGAAAGAGAAAGAAAAAAGAATTTTCTGACGTTTGTTTCCTTTTCCTTGATTCCAGGACGTTTGTTTCCTTTTTCTTGTTGATGCTGGAGATGAGGGAAGGTCTGTTGTGGACCACAGGGATGATTTCAAAAATATGTAAAATAAATCTGCGCTCACAATCACTGGATCCGCAAGGAAAAAAAGATAAAAATTAAACAAGTGCTTTCGCCGCCACTGGTTCCGCGAGAAAAATTGAAAAAATTAAGCAAAGACTCACACATAGTTGGTTCCTTAGATAAAAATGAAAACAAAAATTCAGCGCTCTCATGCGGCTGAAATTAGGCTCTATGGAGCTAGATCCATAAAAAGTCTCGAGAAGGGTCATATTCGGAAAAAATACGATTACAATGCCGTGACAATAAAAATCCAAGTCTTATTTTCTTGCATGCGGATCCTCCTGCTTATTTCCTTGTTTGATTCACCCTCCTTCCAAATATGTAGTACGCATAATTTTGGCCAATAAAAATTCAAATCGTTTCCTTGCATGCGGATCCTCCTTATTTATTTCCTTGTTTGATTCGCTCTCCTTCCATATATGTAGGTGGGGGAGGTCTGTTGTGGGCCACAGGGATGATTAGACACACTAAATAATGACCATCGGATGTGGGTGAGTAAAACTGAGGAAAGATCTGAGACGTTCATTTTGATGAATGCAAGTTTCTGGGGACGTTTTGCTGGGTGCACGAACATTGGGCCATCTCTAATGCGGTGCATTATTTAGGGTGGGCATAGAAAAATTTGCTTAGGTGCATTATAAAGGGGTATAGACTAGCACGGTGACTTGCACAATTGCGCGTTTAAACTATTTTCTATGCGTTCCATTTGAAATTTATTTTATGTAATTTTAATTTTATTCCTCTTTTTTTTCTTCCTTTTAAGTTTTATTTTAAGAATAAGCTTTTTTTAATGTTTTTTAACCATTTGAATTTGTAATGATTGTTAGTTTTTTTTTGAACTTTTAGTATTGAAACACATAACTTAATTTAGTTTGAAAATTATATTTTTATTATTTTATTTGTAGACAAAATTGTCTACCTGACATATTTTTTAGTTTGCTATAGGATTTTGTTTTTTACTTGGATTGCGACGTCACAGTACATTTTTTTTTATGTTTTTTCTGTGAACATAATATTTTTTTTTTGCACATGTTCTATTTGAAAGGTATATCTGTTTTCTTTATTTTGTTTTATCTCTTCTGCATTGTTATTTAAAAAAAATTGTTGAAGTTTTTTAAAAAGGTACTTTAAACATTTGAATTCATAATGAAATATTGTTACTAAATACTTTTTTTAATGATAAAAATGGTAATGTTAACAAAAGATAATATAGAAAGTATTTTTTTGGAAATATATTTTAATTATATGTGCTTTTTAGGATATTAGAAACATATTAGCGAAATACGCTTTTTAGGAGAAAGCAGCTGCTACGTTTCTCAAATGCATCCCCTCCTTTCGTTTGGCTTATCCATTCCCCTACCAACGTTTCTCCACTCCCGGCCGTGCGCCTCCGCCCTCGTGACCGCGCCTCCACTGCCGGCCAAGCGCCTCCACTCCCGATTGAGCATGTGCGTCCCTCAGCCTAGCTTTTGCGCCTCCGGTTGCGTCTCTAATTTCTGTCGTGCGCCTCCACCCCCTGGTTGAGTGTCTCTAGCCCTCGAAAGCTCCTCTATCCTCGTCCGTGCGCCTTCATCTTCCTACCGAGTGGCTACGCCTCCGAGCGCGTCTCCGAGCCTGACGAGTACCTTCGCCCTCCGGCTGAGCGCCTCCACCCACTTGCTCCTCCGATTGCTTCTCAGCGCAATGAAGATTTTTCTGCTTTGCAGGCTGAAGCTGATCTATCACTTGATGATATCCTCAAGATGTACCAAAAAATCAATGGTGATCTCCAAAAGTAGTTTTTCTATTGCCATTTTTCACATATAGAAAGAGACAATCGTGTGCTCTACTTGTCACTCATTTGCTAATTTGATCAGTTGAAGCATTCTCAGTTAGCTGGTTAAGCAGTCCAGGTAGCAATAACATTTTTAGTAACTCAGACCATACTTAATCCTATTGAATGGAATGATCCAATTTCTGAAAGCCTTATCCACATCTATAAAAAACAAAGGTTAAAGTGGGGATAAAATTGCAATAACTACATTCTTGATTTCCTGTGAAATTACATTTTAAGGAAGGAAGGATGTCATTGGGGATTTTAATCTAATCATCTCATTTGTGATATTGTTCCTTCATCACTAATTTTTAGTATGCGCTCAACGAATAAATATTGTCTGCTTTTGCTCTTGTCAGTTGTTGGACATACAGCTCAGAGCTTTAGAGGTGTGTTTTTTAGCCGTAATATTTCAATCCTGGTCTATAGTTATGAGCATTTGATTACTATGTGGTCTCTCCATTGAATAACTCATCATTTTAGGGAAAAAATCTTCTTAGTTAGCCTATTTGTAGGAAAGAGAACATGTAGGCTATTTTTAGCCGTAAACGGCTAGCATTCTATTTCTAGCTGGAAACAAACAACATGGCAAGCGACGGATAACTTATGAAATATGGGATTCTAGTTGGAAATAAACAGCATGACAGGATACCTTGTCAAATATGGGAAGGCTAGCATGTTATTTCTAGCCGAAAACAAACAACATGGCAAGCAACCTTGTCAAATACGGGATTCTAGCCGGAAAAATACTTTGTAAAGATATGGTTTAAATCTACACCGTTATAATCTAGACCCACCGCGATCAACGGTATAGATCTTTCTTTTTTTCCTCTGATTAATGTGGAAATTTCTAGTCTTGAGAGCGAACGTGGTGACTTTTTTTACTTCTGCTTTAATAATACAATAGAAGATTCCCTTCCCCTTCCATCTTATATATATATATATATATATATATATATATATATATATATATATATATATATACTGCAAGAGGCCAGTTTAGAGATCAAAGATGCCAGTCGCAGTGGCGGTCGTCATTCTGACAGTGTGCACGGCGGCAGCGGCAGGGAGCGGCGGGCCGGGGAAGGAGGGAGGAGAATATGGTGTGCGAGGAGCGGTCACGTACGATGGTAGAGCTTTGGTTGTGGATGGCACGAGGAGGATGCTGTTCTCCGGAGAGATGCACTACACCAGAAGCACCCCTGAGGTAATATCGCTTCATTGCTTTGATGCTATTTTGCTCTGAGGAACCCCCCTCTTTCTCTGATATTGATAACAGTCGGAGCACCCTAGCCAATCACTTAGCAATGTTTGAAGCATTTGTCTATCGCCAAGTTCGGGCATACGATCTGGCACTAGGAAACCACGGTTAAAACTGCAAAATGCTCCTCTTTTTCCTTTTTTTTAAAAGACAGCTGGGCTGTGGTTTGTATTAGATAGAAGAAATTATAGGAGTACATGGCGCAGGATACTGCACCAAAGGGGGAAGAAAAAGAAAGAAAGGAGAAAAGAAGAAGAAAATCAACGTTGTGGGTCCAGCAGGCTTTTCAGGTGAGCCGCACCCGCAACAGTCCAGGTCACCGCCTCGTCTTTGACGGATTGAAAGATATTGTCGTTGGCTTTGCATTCATTCCGAAAAACTCTGCTATTACGCTCTTTCCACCACTGCCAACAAGTTAGGATGATCAGAGATGCCAGGCCTATGCGAAGACTTGCATGACAGCTTATGCGGTGTAGGCCCCAGTCTTGGAAAGTTGCAGTTTGTTCCCAATTGTTTGGGAGGAGGGATGGCAACCGTACCCATCCGGAAACAGCATTCCATAGGTGTCAAACTTGGGGACACTCTATGAACAGGTGATGCAAAGTTTCGAGACTTCGACAGCACATTGGGTAGAAATATTGGTTTGGCCATCCCCTGCGTTGTAGTCGCTGTGCTGTCCAGAGGCGATTATGGTTGACAAGCCAGATGAAAACTTTGCATCGCGATGGAGCCCACGTTGGCCAGACCATGGTATGGAAGGAGGTGAGGGTACTTCCAGTGAACTGCATGTGGTAAGCCAATGAGGTTGTGTAGATTCTACTAGATGTTTGTGTCCAAATTATGCTATCGTGGACCTGTGGCTGCAGTTGCACAGAGTGTATTTTGAGCCATAATTTGACATATTGGAGTAAGAGGTTGGGGGTTACATTGTGCCGAATGTCCCTTATCCAATTGTTGTTTGTGAGGGCGTCTGCCATAGATCGCGACTTTTGCCTGGAGTGCTTAAAAAGATCTGGCGCGAGCTGTGAGGGTGCCGTTCCATGAAGCCATATGTCAGTCCAGAAAATAGCCGTCTGACCGTTTCCGATGGTAATTTTTGTGGCCGCGGAGAAGAGTTGGTGATCAATTTGGTCACACGGTGTGGGCATTTGTACCCACAGTCTATCCGGGGATATCCATCTGAGCCACAGCCAGCGGAGTCGAAGTGCCCTAGCAAACTTGTCTAGGTCAAGGACCCCGAGGCCCCCCCATGTTGTAGGGCCGACAGACTGTTGTCTACCTTACCTTGCAGTTCCCTCCATGGGTTTCCCCGTTGCCTGCCCAAAGGAATTTTCTTCTTAGTTTGTCTAGTCCTGAGATGAATTTTCTGGGTGCCTTGATTGCTGTAAGCAGGTAGATTGGAATGGATGTGAGCACCGATTTCACTAAGGTAAGGCGACCCCCCATACTGAAATGGCACACCTGCCAGGCCGCAAGTCGTCGCGCTACTTTATCGTGGATGGGCTGCAGATTAGTGCGGCGCAAACGACCAAGAGTGAGAGGCATCCCTAGATATTTGATGGGAAAAGTCGATATTTCTACACTGAAAAGCTGTAAGATGTCTTGAAGGCTTTGATCTTGACCTTTGATTGGTGCTATAATACTTTTTTGCATGTTGACTCAGAGACCCGAGGCTTCCCCGAAACAAGTGAGAATGTCTATGATTGCCTCGAGTTCTTTTTTCACTAGATTTAGGAAGATTATTGCATCATCAGCATAGAGGGAGAGTCGGAGAGTGGGTGCACAGTCTTTCAGAGCTGATAGAACGCTGTCTTGTGTGGCCTTTGCAAGGATATAATGCAGAGGGTCAATGGCTAGCAAGAAGATATATGGCGAGAGGGGATCGCCTTGTCTGAGTCCGCGCCGGTGGGGGATCTGAGGTCCTGGCACACCGTTGAGGAGGACCGAAGAAGCTGATGTCGCGAAGGAGATTGAAATCCATTCCCGCCATCTAGGGCCGAAGCCTCGAGCTTGCAGGAGATCCAACAAGTATTCCCAGGATACCAAGTCGAAAGCTTTTTCAATGTCAAGCTTTAGCATCAGTGCCGGGGTTCAGCATTGATGGTAAGCTTTTATGTGGCTTTGGACCCACAGAGAATTTTCCTGAATGCATCTCCCTTTGATGAACGCGCTCTGCGAATTTGGTATGAGTGAGCTTATATGCCTAGATAGGCGCAAGGCGAGAACTTTAGAGAATATCTTTGCGACGGAGTGGATCAGGCTTATCGGTCGGTAGTCCCCAGCAGCCCATGCCACTTCTTTTTTTGGGATCAGAGCAATGAAGGCCGTGTTGAGAGCTCAAAAATCTCGGGCCGAGCAATTTTGGAGACAGGATAACACGGCCATAATGTCTTGCTTGATTATTTCCCAGCATTGTCTGTAGAAAGTACCAGTGAAGCCGTCCGGGCCCGGGGCTTTCTCCGCGGGTAGCTGTCTGATTGCCTGTAGGACCTCATGCTATGTGAATGGTCCTTCAAGTTCTCGAACGTTGTGAGCCAGGAGATTTAGGCTCTACCAGTTGACCCCTCTGGTGCGCCTAGCTTTTTGCCCCAGTAAGGATGAGAAGTGTTGTGACAGTACATGCTCCTTGTCGTCGTGAAAGGTGGCGATCCCCTGTTCATTCTGTAAGGATTGTATGAAGTTTTTCCTTCGTCGGCCGTTTACTCTTAGGTGAAAAAAACGGGTGTTCGCATCTCCCTCCTTAAGCCAACAAATATGGGAAGCTTGTCTTTTGCGAGCCTTTTCAACAGCCGCTTAGCCAAGCACCTTTAGCTTTAGGGCTTTTCGCAGACCACGCTCTGCATGGGTCAGATCCCTAAAATCCTGGGCAGTGTCCAGGTGCAGTATGATAATGTTGGCCAGATGGAACTGGAGCTTGGCATCGCTCAGAATGGAGGCACTCCATGCATGGAGAGCTTTTGCTGTGATGCGAAGCCTGTGTGTGAGGCGCTTCAAGGGATTTGTATGCCTGTGCGGCATAATCCAGGCCTGCTCAACCGTTTGGTGGAAGCCCGGGAGTCGGGGCCAGAAATTTTCGAATCTGAAGGCCCGTGGCTTACGAGGGCCATTTTCACTTGTCAAAAGCAGTGGACAGTGGTCAGACATTGACGAGGAAAGAGCTTGCAGCAGGTGATGCGAGAAAATGACATCCCATTCGTGGTTGCAGAAAAACCGGTCGAGCTTAACTAGCGTTGGTTGACTTCGCTTGTTACTCCAGGTGTACTTTCTGTTTTGCAGCGTCACTTCCTTGAGGCTGCATCGGTTGATGACCACACGAAACTGATTCATTAGCCGATGGTTGAGATTGTTGTTATTTTTGTCTCTACCCTTGTAGATGAGGTTGAAATCTCCGAGGACAAGCCAAGGTGCAGAGGGCGAAGGTGCTAGGGAGCTCAGCTTATGCAGGAAGGCAGGCTTTTCGTGGTCTTCGGATGATCCATAGACCGAAGAGAGTAGGAAGGACGTGCCATCCTGACGGAGGGAGACTTGCGCTGTTAAGGAAAAACATCTGATATTGGCCGCTGTTACTTGAACCTTGTTGCTATCCCAGAGCATTAGCACCCCACCCCTGACTCCTTGAGCTGGCAGGTAGCATGTATTTGCCGGGCGTTGCCCACAAATTTGGAGGACTAAATTCTGATCAATGCACTGCAGTTTGGTTTCTTGGAAGCAAGCAATCGCAGGGCGGACCGCGTCTACCATCTGTCGCACAGTTGCGCGTCGGGCAGGTCCGTTTAGGCCGCGAACGTTCCAACTGAGCACAGTACAATCAGACATGGTTGCTTGAGAGAGCGACCAAGCAGAGTAGATCCATTTGTGAAAAGAGCATTACACGAAGCAAAGTTGCAGGCAGAGCAGAAGTACAGGAGGCTCGGCGAAAGAAGAGCAGTGGCGATGAAATAAACACACCTGACACTGTAAAGCTTATGCTCGGTGATCAAATATAGTCATTGGTCAGGTCATTTCCTGCTGGGAATTGCGACGGCCACGCTGCAAAATCAAGCTGGGACTCCGGTTCCTGACTCCATGCGCTCTCCAGCGTCCACCGTCGAACGGCTTGCACCTCCGATTCGCCCCAGACCAATTGGCAAATCATTGTGCTTGCGCACGAACCGTCCGTGCGTGCATAGTTCAACCCGCATTACGGCAACTTATTAGTACCGTTAATTATGATGTTTTCACTCAACTCTGCTTTCTCGGAAAGGACACGTTGCAGCATCACAAGTCACAACCACCGTCTATCATTGATTAGTGATCACTGGAAAGTGGAAATGTGTTAATTATTTGTGGTGAACTCGTCCCAACTGAAAGTTGTGGACGGTGACCTGCTCTGCTCTCGTATCTTAGTTATCGATCACTTTATTCACTTCGAACATGCATGCATGCATCGTTTGTTATTCACTAGTGATGATAGCAATGCTTATTGTTTCCGGGCATGTGATTGGTGCATCAAGATAAACGTGCTTTGCTCATGAGCCTGGGAAATGGCATGGATTAATTTGCCTTGGATCTAACGTCTAAGTCAGCGGGCGCACGTTCATGTGTCAGTGCATGGAGGATCTGCAGATGTAAACAAGGTCGCGTGATGTCACATGCGGTTTCGTTATTTAATTAAGCACACATACACGATGTTTAGTGATGCAGCATGCACACGTACTATGTATCTTCAATACGAGATACCGGTACAGCGATACGCAATTTCTCAAAAACAAGAATCCGGCGATACGACGAATATATATGTGTTTAAAAAATAAAAAAATGTAAAAAAGAGAAGACGATAACGGAGGGAGAAGGAGACAATAGTTTGCAAAGGGAGAAGGCGGTGGCGAGATTGTAGAGGGAGAAGACGGTGGCGGCGATTAGCGAAGTGAGTGGCGGGTTGATGAGAAGGAGAAGGGAGGGAGGTGACGGCCGCTTCTAGAAGGAAAAGCCGACGGCAGCGAGATTGCAAGGGAGAAAGCAATGCATCACTGGGCTAGGTAGAGGGTGGCGGTGAGGAGAAGAGAAGGGAGGCGGCAGTGGTGGCCCGCAAGCTCGGTGGAGGCTAGAGAGGGAGGTGGTGACTAGTAGCCGTCGTTAGTCGGCTAGGTGAAGCGCAGTGGTTACTGAGCCTAAGGATTTTAGGGGAGTCAACAGGAGGAGAGATAACTAAATGGAATGTGTGTGTGAGAGAGATTTTAGAGTTATGAGAGAAGATTTGGATTGAGCTTAGTTTTGTGTTTTTGGCTTGGAGTATTGCGGAGTATCAGAGAAGGATCGGGATTATTTTTATTAATTTTAAATACTGAATTTCATAGACTCGCGGAGGATAGCCATAACCTATAAGTATCCGATACCGGTACGGTAATTTTG